>CM066032.1:1103781629-1104996629 GCA_033557465.1 Ichthyophis bannanicus | reverse complement strand
ATGCACTGCAGGAAACAGAAAGTAAAGCAAGATACTGGGCATCTTTGGGCGAGCAGATGGTGAGGCAAAAAAACAAAACAAAAGGGAGGAAGGCAGATTGCTGGAAGTACAATCCAAGGTAAGGGGAAGAGATGAGTCACTGCAGGTGCTTTAACTCAGTAAGAAAGGTAGGTCACATACAGCTCTGGACAAATACAGAAAAAAAAAAAAAAAAAGAAGAGGCATGTTTGGTTCCACTATACATTCAAGAGCAAGTTCCAACCTGCAAAGGCATGCCTGTATATATGCCACTACTTAGTGGCCTGTTTTTGGTTATCTGATTGAGACTGCCAACATGTCTATGCATTAGTGAAAACTAATGCAAAAGGAGTTTCTGCAGGACTCAAAGTGAATTTTTGAATAAACCTAGGAATTCTAATTAAATGTCTGGAAATAAACTTCCTTGTGAGAATAAGCTTGTGGTGGTTTGCAGAACATCTCATGCTGTATCCTGGAAGATGAATCACTGAAACGTAAGATGACGTTAAAATCAAATTTTGAACTGACAAGAAAGGACTTGATCTGGTATCTGAAACTAATGGTTAGCACGAGTTAACACATTATTGCTCGTTATTATAAGACGTATATGTTTTCATATTAACTGCTAGAAGTAGTTCTTTCCCCCCCCCCCCCCCCTTTTTTTTTAGGATTTTTTTAGGCAAGTTATTTTAAAGATTTTTGTTAGAAGAAACTTTCTTATAAGATATTTTAAAAAATGCACCACACAAATCCACACTAAACATTAACTGATGTGTTCTGTATGTAATATGTATATATCAGAGAGATTTAGTATTTATTTGAAGTTGTAAATATTTGGTATTCAACAAGATGGATTGGATTAATTTCACTTTAAGAAACATGACGGCAGAAAAAGACCACACCACTGGTAACCACCTCCTTCACAGAGTGAGCTCCATTTACCTGTACTCTTTGTCTTCTCCCACTCAACTAATTTCTAACCCAATCAGTAACTTTAGGGTCCATCATTAGGGTGCTCAGTTTGTTTATAAGTCGTCTGTGAGGAACGGTGTCAAAGGCTTTACCATCTTTCATGACAATACTGTGTATGTCTTCTATTAAATCCCAGTCCACTTCTTCTCCCTGTGAGGGAGATCTGTATAAACACTAGTGCAAATGGATTTCCCTTTCCCTCTTTCTAGTTTAACCCACAGTGTTTGAATGCTATTGCTGGGAGTGTCAGATTGGTCCTAGTACCATGGGCTCCCCTTCGTTACTCAACTTTCTTCAGGATGGCCTTGTCAAGGCCTCTCCCTTAGTTCCCTGAAGGTTCAAATGGCAGAACAGTTATGCTTTAGGGGTCAGGTGTGGGCAGTAAATAACCTCTCACTCAAATGCGTTTAGTTTTCTTCAGGGGGTATGATGCTTGTATCCTCCTCTGTGTTCAATCATCCTTCTTGGGATCTCTGCTTAGTTCTCAGAGCTTTGATGTCAGAGCCCTTTGAGCCCCTGGATGTGGGCCACTCTTTAAAATTTGTGCTTAAGACAGTCTTCTTGGTCATACTCTGCTTGGCAAGATGTCTCTTTGAGTTGCAGGCATGGTCACGCACGGATCCTTGCTGGTCCTTTTCAGAGGAGGCATGTACATTCAACAGACCATTCCTTCTTGCCGCCCTTTTCATTTTTTTAAAAATATACTTTAACCATTGACATGTTACATTTGATCATCATCATTAAGCATAAACAATAAGAACCGCATCAGCAACTTGTAAGTAACATCTATTCTAGTTAGTCCAGCAGGTATCGGAGGCAGTGCTCTCCTTGGTTAGTCATTGTGTCTCTGCACTAGCAGAGAGCAACTCTTTAGCCCTTCCATGTACAGTTGGAGAGTTAGTCCTACCAACATTAAGTAATTTTCTCTTTGTATCTCCCCATACTTTCTTGTTCACCCCTTACCTATCCTCCTACCCTTCTACTCCCTCCCCCCTTCCATACCGTACCCTCACTATCCCCTTCCCGAGTTGGTGTGATCACAGGCAGTCAAGGCATTGCTCCCATACAGTCCAGTACTTCCTCTGTTCCATGAATACACTTGCTCTTCTCTCTCAATATCCACTCGGCCATTTCCCTCATCCTTGTTTTCTATTCAGAATACGTCAGGGCCCCTGGCTCTATCCAGTGTGCCACAATGACTTTTCTGGCTAACATAAGCATACTTGCACTAATTGTTTTTTTGCTGCAACCTGCACCTTCCTGCCCAGAGCTGTCCCATCTCCCAATATCAGGGTTTAATAGTCCCATTCCACCTGACTACTTAGTCTCCTGAAACTTCTGGAGCACCCCTTGCCAATATTGCTGTAGAGTTGGGCATTCCAAGAAAAAAATAGACCCAGGTTCCCCTTAAACTTTTACATCTCTGGCAATTAGGGCTTTCCCATAATCACATTTTAGCTCCCCTCTCCTGGGTCAGGTAAGCCCTGTGCAAGATTTTATACTGCATTTCCCTCAGTCCAACCTTCGGAGTGTGTAGAAATAGATCTGCAAATAGTCTCCCCATAAGATGCTCATTGACTTCTTCCCACAGTTCCCTCGCCCAAGCTTGTCCCAGTAGCTGATGCCATCCCTTGGCCATGCCTCTCTTGCCATCCTATACCAGTAGGCTACCCTATTATACAGTATTTGACTGGTGCATTCAGAAAGATCTTATCAAGCTTTGTGAATCCCTGCTAGTCATCCACTAATTGAAATCTACTAGTGATGTAGTGGTGACATTGTAAATAGGCCATCAGGTGCTCATTTGGGACCCCCCATTTTGTTTTAATTTGGCTAAAGGTGGGAAATTCTCCCCGCCCCAGTTCTAAAGATGTGCCCCCACATCGACAATTACGCTTAACCCACCTTTGAAAACTGGATTGTCACACCCAGGGCAGAACTCTGGGTTTCCCGTTAGCCCCTCCTACCTTCACTCACCACTACTGCCATGCCCTCCACATAGGTTCAATAAAGCATCTGGTTCTCCCTGCATCCACGCACTGCCATTGGGAGAGCTGGAGTAAAAAAAACACCCCACCCCAACCACACCTTATGGGATGCACATCCCTCATCAAAAAATCCTTTTCAGGGTGTATCTCTCCCCCTCGTACAGTTCATGAACCCAGCGAAGCAGTGAGGCCACATTATAAAGGCATAGATCTGGGAGATTCAAGCCTCCTCCTTCACATTGTCAATTTGGTGAAGCTAATGGGTGCCGTTTTCCCTCTCCACCGAAAGCTGTTTATCACGCTTCTGTAAAGCCACTCCTCTGCCCCTTCACCCATAAGGGCAACACTTGCAGAGAGTAGAGCAACCGCAGGAGCAAAATCATTCTAATTATGGCTGCTCTCCCAAACAGTGTGAGTGGTAGGCCCTTCCTCTTGTCACACCATTCCTTCATTTGGGCTAACTTATTACACACGTTCTTTTTGTACACTTAGGTCGGCACGGAGGTGAAAACGTAGAAAAGAGGTGGCCAACTCCAGTCCTGGTGCACCACAATCCAGTCTGTTTTTCATGATGTCCTTAATGAATATTCATGAGATATTTGCACCCACTGCCTCCCATTGTATGCAAATATCTCATGAATATTCATTAGGGACCTCATGAAAACCAGGCTGGATTGTGGTGCACCAGGACCGGAGTTGACCACTCCTGACCTAGATACTTCATAGAGAGCGTGTCACTCACTCAAGTAAGCAGGAAATCCCTTTTAGTTTTGGAAACGCACTTCAGGTTTACTGGCATCGCTTCCGACTTGGTCCAGTTGACTATGAGCCCTGCAAAGACTCCAAACGGGCAATCACTTACCCACTGTATCATCTCACTTGCCAGCCATATGAACAGCAACATGTCATCTGCGAAAAGGTTGATCTTATAGGTCTCAGAGCCTACCTGAATGCCCGGCCTCACCACTGACCAAGTTTTGGGCTTGGGGTTTATGATACAATACTCTTATCCAGTCTAAAAATGGTCCCCTAATGCCAAAATTGTCCCACCACCCAGAAGAGGTATTCCCATGAGACATCAAAAGCTTTCTCCACATCCAAACTAGCTATGATATAATCTCCCTCTCTTTTCTTCCCTTGCTGCAATACCATCGTTGCCTTCAACAGATTGGTGGAGGCGAAGCATCCCGGGATGAATCCCACTTGGCCCGGGTGAAAAAGGGCCAGGATCACTCAGGCAAGTCGCTGTGTCAGGATTGCTGCAACATATTTTACATCCTGATTTAGCAGAGAAATAGGATGATATGACCTCACTAGATCCGGTCCCGCCCAGGTTTGGCGAAATGTAGTATTTTCACTATATCCAGTTAGGGCCTTTCAGCATTTTCCTGCCATGGTTCAAGCTAGTGTATTCTCTATCATTTGTGTGCTTGCCAATGTCATTCCTAGTTTCCAGGGTAGCCACTCTTCCAGTATATCTCAGAGCTCACTCTCTCAACATGATTCAGGGAGACAGATCAGCCATATGTTGTTCCGTCGTCCCCGATTCTCCTGGTCATCTAGTTGCTCTGAGCACCCTACAGCTCTGTTCCAGCTACTCCACGCACCACTCCAGGGCCTCCACATAGAACAGCAGGAGAGCAGGGCAGACTTCCACTTTCTGCACTCTGTGTTTGATTCAAGACTGCCTTTTAATTCCTTGAATGAGGTATGCAGTCGGGAGAGGTGTTCATCCAGAACTGTAGTAACTGAGCAAGTTATTTCCCATACTACTTCATCGTGAAAGGTGATGACTAAGGCTGCCTGCTCTGTGGCCATCTTTGAAACACACTCTTTAGTAGGCCTGGGAGTTTTAACAGGCATCCCCCAGCTCAGTTCCCATTGCTTTCCAGGTCTAGCGTGCTCATCGTGCTCACCGCTTCTGCCGCCGATGGAGGGAGGTTTCAGGGTCTGGTTTCGTTTAGTATTATTGCTATTTTAGGAGCACCAGGAGTGGAGTTCAGCCAAAAGGTATGCACTCAGCACATGACTCCTTGTTACCTTTTAAGAACCAGTGCTTTCACCTGGTGGAAGTCAGGGTAGGTGCTTCTTCTGTATGACAAGGTCATTAACTCTTTTCACAGGTTAGATCATTTGTTTTGGCCATCTGCAGGCCCACATGATGTAGCCTCTCAGTATATCTTGGGGTGCTGGGTCAAGAAAGTCATTGTCTTAGTATATCAATTGAGAAATTGGCCAGTTCCAGAGGGTTTTCATGTGCACTTCTGTTGGGCACAAGCATCCTTTGGGACCGAGTATAGCAGTCACCCTTTCAGACTTTTGTTGGACAGCAACATGTGCATTATCTTCCACTCCATGCTTATGTGGACATGGTCTATGGCTTAAAGTCTTGAAAGCTGCCATGTCTTCTCACCCAGTGAAAGCACAGCTTTGGTACATCCCACTTGTCTGGACTGGTCTAGTAGGACGATATGGAAGGTAACCTTTTACTTAACAGATAATGTCTTGAGTCCTGCAAGACCAGTCCAGGAACCACCCGTGACCTGGTATGGTCTTGTGTGTTTTCTCCATGGTTGTCCCTGCAGCCATTGCCCTCTTGACAGACCTTCTGTCTGAAAATGATCCTGTGCATAGTTGTGATTCCTTGTGCTGCTGAACATTGTTACCCTCACCAAGGTTGTGTGTGGTCAGGGATTCTTGACCATGTGCTTGGATATGAATACTGAAGTATGGCCCTAGCTGCATCTGTGATTATAGTAGGATACAATCCTAAGAAACCTCTGGAAGATTCTGTCTCTACCTCTGCTGGTAGGGGGACACAACCCAATTGTCTGGAGTGGTCTAGTGGGACTCAAGGAAAGGACATTATCTGGTAAGTAAATTGTCACCTTACTCTCTATGAAATAAAGAATGGCATGCAAATTACTTTGGTGTTAAAGCATGCACTGTCAGGATAAGAAGCACACGTTGACTGGAAGGGAGACACACTACCCTTTATAACAAAGGGCTGCATATTATCATGGCAATGTATGAGCAGTGACTGACTGATACATTGACAGGAAGGAAGACATTAGATAAACTCAAGAGCCAGCCAGACTCTTCAATTCCTTTCCATAACCCCACTCCACAAAATTTCCCTAGTAGCCCAGTGGGCCCTGGACACATCACCATCCTTGCTCCCCCCCCCCCCCCCGATGCTCTACTCCCCTCCCAATTCCCAAAAAATAAAACTTGATAGTCATAATGGACACAGCAATACTCTCCCATGACATCTAAAAAATAATCATTGGTGGTCAAAGTGGACACCCCATCCCCTCTCTCCTGACCCCTCAAAAATGAATATCTAGGAGTCCTAATGAAGTCACTCCTCAACCCAGAGCCCTACCCACACTCCTGAACAGTGGAAGGCAGGAGTGCTGCCCACTTGCTCCTCCTCTACACTGCCATGTTCAAAAATGGTGGTGCCTGACCCCTAGTGGTGTGTCCCAATGCACTGCTAGGAATCAAATCTACCAAAGGCAGCATGTATTGCCTTTTTTGGCAGGCAGACTCTAGTGAGAGTGTTCCACTACACCACTAGGAATCAGGAACCCCCATTTTGGAAGATGGTGGCACTGGAGGCAGGAGTGAGCAGCCATGACTCCTGCCTTCCAACATTCAGAAGTAGGGAGGGGGGGGGGGCAAGTAGCTCTGGGTTGTGGAAGGCTCTACTAAGACCACAAAGTATTTTTTGGGTAGTGTCATGGGATCTGGGGGTGGGAGATTGTCTACTAGGACCACCAGGTGGTAGTTTTGGGTGTTGGGGAGGGGGAGTTGGGTCCACTAGGACCAACAGGGATTATTTTGGGGGGGGAGGGAGAGGACCCACTTGGGCCACCATGTATCTTGGTTTAAATCAGAAGGTGAAGTGTCATACTTCACTTGAGATGACTCTTGCTCCTGACTCCATCTTAAGCCACAGGGGATTATTTATTTATTTTATTTTATTTTTTTGTTGATGGGGCATGCAACGGTACAGAACACCTACACCTTTTTCACTGCCTGCTAAAATTGATCCATGGTCCTCATGGATTAATGGAACAGCCCTGCATATGACCACTGGCACCTTTTATGCCAGTCTATGCATTTTTCCTAGGAATAAAGAAAAAAAATCAAGGGAGGAGTAAAAAACTGCACTAAGCTTAAAAGCACAGTTTAACACCAGGAACTACTTCGTATTTGGCTGTTTGCATACCCAGTGTATTATCCTTTAGTGCAGTGGTTTCACTTGAGATTTTCCCACCCTAGAAGTCTTCCTACACCAGGAGTAAGGCTAGTGTGGCAAAATACTGAGTAAACCGCTGCACTACAGCATAGCACACTTTACTGCATTAGCCCCTAAAATAGTTGAAAGGCCTGATGCACTAATCATTCTACTTTTGCCTTACAGATGGAAGCTGGAAAGAATTATACAAAAGGGGTTGAGAAATATCTGGGAATAAAAGAAGTCTGAAAATTTAAAAAATAGGATGAAACTTGATTTGTGGGAAAACTGATGTAAAGACACATCAAGTTGAAAAATTGACCAAAATCGAACTCAATGTCCCCCCCCCCTTACCCAAAGAAAAGGAAGGAGTTTTAAGTTCTGATAGCATAGAAGCTTACATAACAAGAAACAGCAGTTATGTAATCCCTCCTTTTAAGGCTCCATTTTCCTGTTCTCTGCTCTCCCAACTCCCTAGAAACCACCACCCACAACTGTCTAATGACCCAGCAAACTACCCCACCCTCAAAACCTACTCCTTGCAAATGCCCCACCATCCCGCAATCTGCCCCTCTGAAATGCCCCACCATCTGGCAACACAGCTCCACCATGTTGCAAACTGCCCTTGCTCCCAAGCAATGGCCCTTCATAAACTAGTCCCCCCCCCCACACAACTTTCCCATCGCTCCCAACTATCTCCCTTATAAACACACTGAAAGCATAGTACACACACAAGGATTGTAAATAATTCCCTATTCCCAATGGAATGCTTTTTAGTCATTCAAATTTATATTTAATTTTCTTTTTTGTTAATTCAACTGTGAAAACTGCTTACTTTAATCTTTAACGATACATTTGATATACCGCTTAGGCCGAAGCATCAGAGCAATTTACAATACTACATTAGTGTTACAGAAAATATGAAAAGAACGCCATTCATAAGATAGGACAGAATAAGAGATACAGTGATAGTCAAAGGAATAGGAAAGACAGGAGGGAAGGAAATAGCAGGTTACATCCACGAAATACTGGCATGACAATTAAGCTCACAGCTTTTTGTTGTAAGATGATTTTGATCATTCGCCATGGACTCACGCCAAAGGGCCCTCTGGCGCGACCCTCAGGCACAAGCCCGCAAGGCACAGGCGCGCCTCTGGAGCGGCGGTTTTAATGCCGTTGTGAAGAGCAGATGATGGCAGGCAGCGGAAGTGAGGAGAAGCTCCCACACACACTCTCTGATCTTAGCTGCTGCTCTCCCCGTTCTCATATGTAAACCGTGTAAATGCCGCTGAATAGGATATTCAACAGCACTAACACGGGGCATGTTGTGAGTTTTCTGGGGCATGTCATGGATGGTGACAGTCGCCAACCGGGTAGTTGCGATATTGCACTGCTATCCGGCCAGCAACCTGACTCCAACAGAATTTTACATTTAATGTCCAGAAGGTAGAAAGATGGCTAACCGTCTGGACATTTTTCAGAGTATAAAACTGCTATCTGCAGTATCTCTAATCCTCCTCTCCATGTGAGTGAGCCTGCCCTACCTACATCAGGGTAGAGATTGTGGGTAGGATCCAGCCAATGGGAAGACTGTGGGGACGGCACACTGGAATGCTGCTTTAACAGGGAGGTGGTGAGCTGGGGGGAATACTCTATGCTGTAGAAATGAGATTTCTGCATGTGATGGGAGATGGAAGAGAAACGAACCTCGCCAAAAAAAAAGCAAGCCCAATACAGTTCCAAACAGCCGCAGCATACCTATACTGGATTCACAACAGTGACTAAGGATTTGCACCTTTCCTTGTATCTGTGAGTGTGAGAGAAGATGAGAGGGTAGAGAAGTCAAAGTCAACACAGATCTAGACAAATATATACATCCTTACCCCTGCATGTGTTCTCACACACACAGGCAAAACACACATCTGCCCCCCCCCAAAAGGATGAATATACAAAACAGATACGCACACAGACAACACACATACACGAGCTATGCTCTGCATGCTTTCCCCACTTATTTTCCCACAAACACAGAATGGGAAAAAATTAATTGTATGAATAAGACCCCCAAGAAGGGACAGCATTAGGGGGGAGGAACTAGGGCAATTGCCCTAGGCTTCCATGTCTAAGGGGCCCCAACCCTGTCCAATGCTGAAGCAGCTTATTCAAACAGGAGAAAAACAAAATCCATTTGCAAAATTTGTGGATATTAAACACAAATATAATAAAGATCAACAGTTCCTACTTGAAAATTCAGTCTCTGCAAGAACAGTCATTCACACAAGGCCATTCTCATGTTATTCCAAAACAACTAAAGATATATCTGCTCATTAAACCATAACAGTCACAAGCTGGAAATTTCCAAAAAAACTCTCCAGCACATACTTATGTGATTGACAAACATATGGCTGAAAAAAAAAATTAAGAAATGAGACAAGATCAAGAAACTTTGGAGTTACCATAAAAAAAAAAAAAAAAGCTTGGCTGCAGACTGGTAATCTGAGAATCCCCCCAACCTATGATCAACAAAAAGTAGTTTGACCAACCGCCAGAGTAAGCCCTATTGTATTACCTGCAAGATAATTAGCAGGATCTTGCTTTCTGTACGCTAAGATCAAGTGAATGCCTATCTAAATTTTTATATAAATATGTACAGTAATTAAATTGCTACTGTAATTGCAGTAAGCATTTTAAAATAAAATCAATTTGGATGATTTTCTAGTCTCTAGATTTGCTCTTATTGCAATTCTTATTCCCAGTTCTTTTAACAGTAACCATAAAAGCGTAGTTACTCACCTGTAACAGGTAATCTCTGGGAACAGCAAGAATTTAGTCTTCACATATGGGCAACATCCCATGCCCGTGCGGGAATGCTCCCCGGCGTCCAATAGGAAAGCTTTTGGGAGCATCCCACTGCGCCTGCGTAGCTGCCTTCCCGCCTTTCCCTCCTCAGTTGAGTTTGTAGCCAAGATAAAAGGATAGAAGGAGAAGAGGAGGAAAAAAGTACAACTCCTAGGGGAGGAAGGTGGATTGTGAAGATTAAATTCATGCTGTTGTTCCCGGAGATCACCTGTTACAGGTGAGTAACTATGCTATTTCCAGGAACAAGCAGGAATGTAGTCTTCACATATGGGACTCCCTAGCTCGGAGATGCCAGAGAGATGACCTCAGAGTGAGCTGTGGAGCACAGGCATAACTAAATAGGTCATATATCCTCCAAGGATGTCTGATACTGAAACCTAGGACGGAGGGTAGGAGTTGATCCAAGTCTGAAAGAGATGCTGCAGAACACTTGGCCAAACAAGGCATCCCAGCGGAGAGTCCGTGTCTAAGCAATAGTGAGCAGTAAAAAAGTGTGGACAGAAGACCAAGTTGCTGCTTTGCATATCTCATCAACCGCTACAGAGCAGAGATTTGCCAAAGAGGTAGCCATGGCTCAAACATTATGTGCAGTGAGAAGACCCTCCAGAGAGTCCTGCACTTTTGTAAGCAATCCGCTATCCATGTGGAGAGAGTTTGCTTGGATACTGGCAATCCCAAGTGACTCAAGTCAAAAGGCAATGAAAAGCTGGGAAGCTTTTCTGTGCTCTCAAGTTCTCTGGAGATAAAAAGCCAAGGTACATTTGCAATCCAGGGTGTGAAGGGATGCTTTTGCCCTAGAGGAATGAGACCTAGGGAAAAAGACAGGGAGGTAAACTGACTGGTTTAAATGGAAGGGCAAGACGACCTTCGGCATAAAGTGAGAATGAGTCCTAAGGACTACCTTATGGTGGAATCATGTATAAGGAGGGTCAGCCACCAAAGTCTGGAGCTCACTAATGTGTCTTGCTGAAGTGAGGGCAATAAGGAAGGTGACCTTCCAGGTGAGAAACTTCAGAGAAGTAGTGGCTAGAGGTTCAAAGGGCTGCTTGAGAAGCTGTCCTAAAACATTAAGATCCTATGCCACTGGAGGGGGGCTTAATGGGAGGTTTAGTTAATAGAAGACCCCTTATGAAGTGTGCTACAAGCAGCTGAGAAGAGATGGGCTGACCTCTTAGGGCATATGAGAGGCCACAATTGCACTTAGGTGTACTCTCACTGAATTGGTTTTGAGTCCAGAGGAAGACAGGTGGAGTAGGTATTCAAGTAATGCATCAACCGGAGCTGAGAAGGGGTTAAGATCCCTCTCAGAACACCAGAGAGAGAATCTACGCCACTTGAAAGCATAGGAGTGCCTAGTGGAAGGCTTCCTAGAAGCTAAAAGGATATCCTTAAACTGTTGAGAGGGGTTAATGTCCTGGAAGGCTATGCCTTCAGCAGCCATGCTGTAAGATGGAGGGACTGCGGATTGGGATGCAGTAGCGTCCCATTCTCCTGCGAGAGGAAATTTGGAACAGACCCTAGATCTATGGGCTGAGCTTGAGACAGACGTAGAAGGAGAGGATACCACAGTTGTCATGGCCAACATAGAGATACGAGTATCATGTAGCCCCTGTTGCTCTGGAGTTTGAAAAGAGTCTTGGGAATGAGGGGAATGGGAGGGAAGGCATATAGGAAGCCTTGACCCCAGTGAAGGTGAAAAGCATCTACCTGCTGGTTGTTCTGTGCAAGGGTCCTGGAGCAGAAGCGTGGAAGCTTGGCATTCTGAGGACATGCAAACAGGTCTATCTCTGGGGGTTCCCCAGATCTGAAAAATGTGAGACCCCTTGTCTGCATAGAAAGACCACTTGTGAGGTAGAAGGACTCGACTCAGTTTGTCCACCAAGACATTGTGTTTGCCTGGAAGATACACCACAAGTAGGTGAATATGTCGTCGTATGGCAAAAGACCACAGGTGCAGGGCTTCATTGCACAGGGTCCAAGAGCCTATTTTGCCCTGCTTGTTCAAGTAGAACATAGCTACTTGATTATCTGTCTGGACTAGAACTGTGCGGAATCAAAGATGGTCATGAAACACCTTGAGAGCATTATAAATGGCTGAGTTCTAGCAGATTTATATGGAGTTGTGACTCCTGATGAGACCAAAGTCCCTGAGAGGAGAAATGTCCAGATGAGCTCCCTAGCCCAAATTTGGACCCATCCGTCATCAGGGTACACTGATGTGGAGGCATCTGAAAAGATGACCATACTAGAAGGTTTTCTGGGGATTGTCACCACTGGAGAGATGAGATTAGGTGGGTAGAGACCATTATTTTATCTCCAGGTGACCTGATAACTGAGACCACTGGGAAGCCAGTGTCCATTGAGTTGCGCGCATATGTAGACGAGCATATGGAACAACATGCACTGTTGATGCCCTATAACCCAGAGGTTGTAGCAGTTCAAGCAGTGAGAAGGTTCTTGAGGCATGCCTGAGATACTAATTGAGTCGAGCGCAGCGAGCTTGGGGCAGAAAAGCCTTTGATTGTTGAGTGTCTAGGAGAGTTTGAGAGGGAACGAGTTGGAACTTTGGAAGATTTATTACAAATCCCAAGTGTTGCAACACTTGCCTGGTGTGTGAGAGTGAAAGATTGGCTCATTCGAGCAAACACCTCTCTAGAGGCCAATCGTCTAAGTAAGGGAAGACAAATATCCCTAGAATCCTTAAGAACGTGGCTACTACCACCATGCACTTTGTGAAGACTCTTGAGATAGAGGCAAGGCCGAAAGACAGGACTCTATTGATAATGTCTCCCTTGAAACAGGAAATGCAGGAACTTTCTGTGCTGTGAGTGAAGTAGTATATGAGTATATATGCCTCCTTTAGATCTAGAGAACAGATCCAATCCTGACTCTGGAAATAGGGGAGAAGAGTACCTAGGGAGGTAATTTTGAATTTCTCCTGTAGTGGGTACTTGTTCAGTTCTCTGAGGTCCAGGATGGGCCTGTATCCTCCTGTCTTCTTTGGAATGAGGAAGTATGGAGAATGAGAGCCCAGTCCCTGCTGGGAGAGTGGAAACTCCTCAATTGTGCCCTGAGAGAGAGAGAAGGGAGAGGGGGTTGAGAGCAAAACTCTTGGAGGAGTCGGGGGGGGGGGGAGTAGGCTTTGAAGAGGAAGCTTGTACCACTCCTGTACTATGGAGTGTGTCCACTGCTCTGATGTTATAAGATGCCACTTGTGGGCAAAGTGACAAAGTCTGCCGGAAATGTGGATGGGATCTGGAATCTCCAGAGGCAGAGTGGCTATGTTCTCCAGAAAGGAGTCAAAGACCCTGAGGCTGAGTCTGCTGAGGTGGCTGTGACCTAGGAGTCTGAGCCTTCCTTTGTTGTTTTGATGACTGCTGCCCCTTCTGGTGAGCATGGAGTGGACACTGTACCACAGGGGTGTAAGAAGGGTAGTACTTCTTATTGAAAAAAAGCTCTCTTTCTTTGCTGTCTTTTTCCTATCTGGGTTGGCAGTAGATCTAGATAGTCTATTAAGAGTGGTGTGTTCTGATTCTAACTGAGAGGCCTTGTCCTGCCAATCCTTGCTAAAAGGTTTTTCAATGGTGCAAGGGATATTACCCAGCTTATCTTGAACCCATTGTTCAATATCAGATGCTTGGAGCCAAGCAATCCTGCGTGCACCGATGTAGATAGCTGAAGTTCTGCTGATGCACTTAAAACAGTCAAAAGTTGCCCTGTTAAACTTTGAAACATTTTGAGCATGATTTACAAGGGTGAGATAATCTGCTCTCTTGTCATCATAAAGAAGAGGAGCCATTAATTCCATATCCCTAGCCACCTCTCTAAGGAACATACCCATATAGAGTATGTAGGAAATGATCCTGGCCGATAACATGGAGGCCTGAAAACAACATCGACCAAAGGCATCGAGGATTCTCGATTCCCTGCCTGGAGGGTTCGAGGAATGTGTCTTAGCACTCTTTGATGCACTGCCGATTCCACCACCATAGAATGGTGCAGTAATTACATCTTTTGAAAAGCCGGGACACTCTGGTACATGGTATCGAGTATGTGGAGAGATGGTTAGGGGTGTCTACCACATATGAAGCATAAGGTTGTGAATTATGTGATGAATAGGGAGAGTAGCAGTTTCCTTTGGGGCTGTAAGATATTGAAGAATTTCAAGTTCTTCAGCCCTAGGTTCTTTCTCTGAAGTCACCGTTATGGACAGACCCCGAGCAACATCACGAATACAGTTTTGAAAACACATGTCCTCCGGAGGGGACATGCGATGTTGTGGAGATCAGATGGGTCTTCCGGGATAGTTCTCATTTCCTGGTTATCAGCAAATTCATCATCCGACGAATCGAAGTCTGAAGACTCAACGTATCGATGGGCAGGGTGTTCCCGCTCTGCATGTACTTGATACTGATCAAAGCCGGTAGCTGAAGTTTGCGGTGCCAGCACCTCGGTACCAGAAACGGATTCGAGGGCCGGCATGGGCAGTAGTGTGGTAAGTGGCAAAGAAGTCACTGCAGACTCTTTTCGGTACCATAGCCGGTACAGACGCCTGAGGGATAGACTGTAAAACGTAGTTACTCACCTGTAACAGGTGATCTCCGGGAACAGCAGGAATTTAGTCTTCACATATGGGTATCGTTGATACTGACGGAGCCTGCGCGGGAACGCTCCCCAGCGTCCAATAGGAAAGCTTTTGGGAGCATCCCACAGCGCCTGCGTGCTGCCTTCCCAACTGTCCCTCTCTAGTTGAGTTTATAGCTGAGAAGAGAGGAAGAGAGAGAAAGAGGAAGAGAGAGAGAAAGAGGAAGAGGAAGAGAGAGGAAGAGGAAGAGAGAGACACACACACACAACTCCTAAGGGAGGTGGGCAGGTTGTGAAGACTAAATTCCTGCTGTTCCCGTAGATTACCTGTTAAGGGTGAGTAACTACGCTATCTCCAGGAACAAGCAGGACTGTAGTCTTCACATATGGGGACTCCCTAGCTGCAGATGCCAGGGAGATGGCCCCAGGAAGTTGTTAGACCTTGTGAAAGAACCACACTTCCCCCCCCCCCTCCCCCACCCCCATGGATCTCTGGCATCCTACCAGGGATGGTGGGTAGGAGTTAAGTCTGAAAAAGGTGTTGAAGAACAGCCTGGCCAAACAAGGCATCCCGGCGGGAAATCTTGTCTAAGCAGTAGTGGGCTGTGAAGGTATGTACTGAAGCCCAAGCAGCTGCTCGACAGATGTCGTCGATAGACAGAGTAAAGATAAGCCATTGAGGCTGCCACGGCTCTCACATTCTGAGCTGTGACATGGCCTTCAAAAGGAAGATTCCTACTCTCATAGTCAAAGGATATGCAATGAGCAATCCAGTTAGAGTTCTTTTGGAAACTGGAAGTCCCAAATGACTAGGATCAAAAGCAAAAGAGTTGAGAACATTTTCTATGTTGCTGTGTCCTTTGCAAGTAAAAGGCCAAAGCTCTTTTACAGTCCAAGGTATGAAGGTTCCTTTCTGCACTGGAGGCATGAGGCCTCGGAAAGAATACAGGAAGGTAAACCGCTTGATTTAAATGGAAAGGCAAAACCACCTTTGACAAAGTGTGGATGAGTCCTAAGAACTACCTTTTCATGGTGGAACCTTGTATAAGGAGGATCAGCCACTAACGCTTGCAATTCACTGATGCGACATGCTGATGTGATTACAATGAGGAAGATGACTTTCCAGGAAAGGAATTTCAAAGATGTAGTGGCTACTGGTTCAAAGGGCGGTTTCATGAGCTGCCCGAGCACCAGATTTAAGACCCATGCCACCAGTGGTGGCTTAATGGGAGGCTTTGTGAAAAAAAGGCCTCTCATAAATCTTGCTATGAGAGGATGAGAGGAAATAGGTTGTCCACTTAGAGGCTTGTAAGAAGCTGCTTATAGCACCAAGATGGACTCTGAATTTGTCTTGAGACCCGCATTTGACAAATGAAGGAGATACTCCAGTATTGATTCCAGAGGTATCGCAAGAGGGTTAAGATCCTTCTGCGAGCACCATATGGTAAATCTTTTCCATTTAAAGGCATACGAGCATCTTGTGGAGGGTTTCCTAGAAGCATGAAGGATATCCTTTACCTGTTGGGAAAGGTTAAGATCCTGAAGTTCTAGGCTTTCAGCAACCAGGCCCTGAGATGCAGAGACTGGGGATCTGGATGCCAGAGCACCCTGTCCTCTTGGGAGAGAAGATCTGGAGTGGATCCCAACTCCAGAGGTGGAGCTTGAGAGAGATGTAGGAGCAGAGGGTACCACGTTTGCCGTGGCCAACGTGGAGCTATGAGGATCATATGACCTGTCTCTCTGAAGCTTGAATAGGGTTTTGGGGATGAGGGGAATGGGTGGGAAGGCATATAGGAAGTCCTGACCCCAGTGAAGGAGGAAGGCGTCCCTTGCCTGACAACATGGAGCCGGAATTCTGGAACAGAACTGGGGAAGTTTGGCATTCAGAGGACTTGCAAAGAGGTCTATGTCCGGGGTTCCCCAAATCTGAAATATCTGGGCAACCTGGAGAGACCATTCGTGTGGAAGCCGAACTCGACTGAGTTTGTCTGCCCAAGAGTTTGAGATGCCTGGAAGATACACCGCAAGGAGATGAATCTGATGCTCTCTGGCAAGGGCCCATAGTTGCAAAGCTTTGTTGCATAGCGACAGAGAGCCTGTTCCGCCCTGCTTGTTCACATAGAACATAGCTACCTGATTGTCCGTTTGAACTAGGACTAGCTTGAAGCTGAGCTGGGCGTGAAATACTCAAAGAGCAAAGAAGATTGCTCTGAGCTCCAGGAGGTTGATGTGAAGACAGGCCTCCTGTGGCGTCCGGGTACCCTGGGTAGAGAGATCGTGCAGGTGGGCTCCCCATCCCACCTGTGAAGCATCTGTTAGGATGGCTTGGGATAGGGGTTGCTGGAAAGGAGACCCCACCAGAAGGTTTCTGGGTGACTGCCACCATTGGAGGGACAAAATAAGATGGTCTGAGTTTGTTATTTTGTCCGACAGGCAGCCTGAGGCCTGTGTCCACTGAGTGGATAAAGTCCACTGGGCTGCGAGCATATGGAGGCGAGCATAAGGAACCACATACACGGTGGAGGTCATGTGGCCTAGCAATTGTAGCATTTCCCGAGCAGTGAGACAAGGTTTGAGCACTGCTTGGAAAGCTAGTTGTACTATGCAAAGACAGCAGGGCTGCGGAAGGAAAGCCCTTGTCTGCCTGATATCCAGATGAGCTCCTATGAACTCTCGGGACTGAGTGGGATCAAGATTGGATTTTGGGAGGTTTATGACCAGTCCCAAATACTGAAGGATTCGCATTGTGCGAAACAGAGCAGAGCTGGCTTCTGGCACTGTAGGGGCTCAAATGAGCCAGTCGTCTAAGTAAGGAAGACGAATATTCCCAGAGTGCGGAGAAAGCGTAGTTACTCACCTGTAACAGGTGTTCTCCAGGAGCAGCAGGAATCAGTCCTCACATATGGGTGACGTCGGCGCCGACGGAGCCCTCGCGGAGCAATTTTCCCCAGCTTTCAAAGAAAGCCTTTGGGAATTGCAGCGCGCATGCGCGGTCCCTTTCCCACCCAAAGGTGCCATCTTGGCCAGTCAGATGACATAGCGAAAAGACAGCAAAAAAAAAATTGCAAAAACTAAATCAGAAGATTGCAACTCCAAGGGGAGGAGGGAGGGTTGTGAGGACTGATTCCTGCTGCTCCTGGAGAACACCTGTTACAGGTGAGTAACTACGCTTTCTCCAGGACCAAGCAGGAAGTCAGTCCTCACATATGGGACTCCCCAGCTTAAGGCTACCGGAGACCCTAAGCACAAAAATGAGCTCCCTCTAGCTCAGCAGCACAGAAGGAAGGAATCTTCTCTGAGTAATCTCCAACCGGTAGCCCAACATCCGGGATGGAGGGTAGGAGTTGCCTAAACCTCGAAGAGATTACAGAGGACTGCCTGTCCGAAAGCACTGTCCCTGCGGGACTCCCTCTCGAGGCAGTAATGGGCCGCGAAAGTCTGGCTCGAAGACCAAGTAGCGGCCCGGCAGATGTCTGCCAATGGAACAGAGCGGAGGTAAGCCACTGACGCAGCCTTCGCCCGAACCCGATGAGCAGTGACTCGACTCTCCAGCGAGAGACCTGCCGCAGCATAAGTCCAAGTGATACAGTCAGCTACCCAGATGGACAGAGTGCGCTTGGAGACAGGGAGCCCCAATTTATTAGGGTCGTAAGACAGGAAGAGCTGAACCGTCTTACGGTGCTCCCGCGTACGATCAAGGTAGAAGTTCAGCGCTCTTCTACAGTCCAGGATATGCAAGACCCTCTCAGCTCGGCTGGAGTGAGGCCTGAGAAAGAAGGTCGGAAGCACCACCTCCTGATTGATGTGAAAAGGGGAGACCACTTTTGGAAGAAACTTAGGGTGAGTCCGCACGACTACCCTATTCTTGTAGAACCGAGTGTAGGGAGGATCAGACACCAGGGCCTGCAGCTCACTAACGCGTCTAGCGGAAGTGAGGGCTACCAGAAATAAGGTTTTCCAAGAGAGAAAACGGAGAGGACAGGTAGCCATGGGTTCAAAAGGCGGGCAGGTGATCCGCTGTAAAACCACGTTCAGGTCCCAGTCAGGGGCTGGGGGGCGCAATGGTGGTTTGAGAAGAAGGAGGCCCCGGGAGAACCGAGCCACGAGGGGGTGGCCGGAAAGAGGCCTGCCTTCCACCGGCACATGATGTGCCGAAATAGCACTGAGGTGAACCTTGACCGAGTTGGACTTGAGCCCAAGATTGGAGAGGGAAAGCAAGTACTGCAAGACCACCGACACCGGGCAGGAGAAGGGATCTTGAGACCGTTGAGCACTCCAGTTGGAAAAGCGACGCCATTTAAGGGCGTAGGATTTCCGGGTAGAGGGTCGCCTGGAAGCCAGCACGACTTCCTCCACCTCCGGAGGCAACAGGAGGGGAGCAAGGACTACCCTTTCAGCAGCCAGGCCATCAGATGGAGAGATCTGAGGTTGGGGTGTAGGAGGGACCCCTGATCCTGGGTCAGGAGGTCTGGTTGAAACCCCAGAGGCAACGGGGTATCCATCGCCAGCTGCATCAGAAGTGGGAACCACAGTTGCCGGGGCCACCGGGGAGCGATCAGGATCACGGAGGCCTTGTCCTGAAGAACCTTGAAAAGAGTTCGAGACACCAGCGGCATGGGAGGAAAGGCATACAGAAGGCCCGTGGACCATGAGAGCAGAAAAGCATCTGCCGCCACTCGGAGGGGATGCGGTTCCCGAGAGCAGAATCGAGGAAGTTGCCTGTTCAGAGGACTGGCAAAGAGATCCAGAGTGGGAAGGCCCACCTGGAGAAAGATCCTCTGAACCACCAATGGGTCCAATCGCCACTCGTGCGGTTGGAGGATTCTGCTCAGTTTGTCTGCCAGGTGATTTTCTTGACCTGGGAGATAGACCGCTTTGAGGAGGATTCCCCGGCCGACGGCCCAAGCGCAGAGCTTTTGTGCTTCCCGGCAGAGAAGGAAGGAGCCCGTGCCCCCCTGCTTGTTCACGTAGAACATAGCAACTTGATTGTCCGTCTGGACCAGCACTGACTGGCGAGATGTGAGGTGGGAGAAGGCCCTTAGAGCCAGGCGAATGGCCCTGAGCACCAGGAAGTTGATCTGCTGGGCAGATTCCCACGGGGTCCAGAGACCCTGAGTACATGACCCCTGGCAATGTGCTCCCCAACCCAGGAGAGAAGCGTCGGTCGTCAGAACCTGAACCGGCGGAGGAGACTGGAAAAGCATTCCGAGCACTAGGTTGGGTAGGTGAAGCCACCATCGCAGAGAAGAGACTAGCGGGCTGGAGATGCGTACCGAGTCCGCCAGTCTCCCCGAGGCCTGACGCCATTGAGAGCGAAGGCACCACTGAGCCGGCCGCATGTTCAGGCAGGCATTGGGGGTCACATGGACCGTGGACGCCATATGGCCGAGCAGCTTCAGGAAGAGCCGGGCCGAGACCCGGGAATGGCTGTGAAAACGGCTGGCGAGAGCCATGAGCCGTTGAGCCCTGTCGAGCGGCAGAAAAGCCCGCGCCTGAAGCGTGTCCAACCTGGCGCCGATGAACTCGAGGTCCTGAGAGGGGAGCAGAGTGGACTTTTCGAAGTTTATGACAAAGCCCAAGTACTGGAGCAGAGCCACAGTACGCTGCGTGGCGCGAGTGGCCTCCGTGGCGGATGGGGCCCTGATGAGCCAGTCGTCCAGGTACGGAAAGACGAAGAGGCCTTGAAGCCGGAGATAAGCCGCTACCACTGCGAGACATTTTGTGAAGACTCGTGGTGCGGAGGATAGGCCAAAGGGCAGTACTCTGTATTGGTAATGATTGCCCGCCACCACAAACCGGAAGTATTGGCGGTGGCTGGGGTGGATGAGGATGTGAGTATAGGCATCCTTTAGATCCAAGGAGCATAGCCAATCTCCCTGCTGGAGGTAGGGCAGCAGGATTCCAAGGGTAAGCATCTTGAACTTTTCCCTCTCCAGGAACTTGTTGAGGTTCCGCAAGTCTAGGATGGGTCTGAGGCCTCCAGTCCGCTTCTGTACCAGGAAGTACCGGGAATAGAAACCGCGACCCCGCAGGTGGTGGGGCACCGGCTCCACTGCCTGTTCCCGAATAAGACTTGCCAACTCCTGAAGGAGGAAGTCCCGGTGGAGAGGGGTTCGCAGAGCCTCCCCTGGAAAGTAGGGGGGAGGTACCTGGTAGAAGTGCAGCAGATAGCCCTCTCGGACTATGCGGAGCACCCAGGCGTCTGACGTGATGTTGGACCACCTGTGGGCAAAGTGGACCAGCCGGCCTCCCGTGCTGAGAGAAACCAGCGGAGGGGGAGAGGCTATGCTGAACGAGTCAAAAACCCCCACCCTGCGGAGCAGGGGCCGGTGGCGCAGGCTTGGGGGCTTGCTGCCTACGGGATCCGTTACCCCGTCCCTTGGCCTGCTGACCCTGATGGGGAGCTGCGGAGGCCTGATAATGGGGGTAGTGTTTATAGGCAGCCGCCTTCCTCGGGTAAAAGGGCTTCTTTCCCGAGCCCTTCTTCTTCTGGGAAGGGGCAGAGGTTTTCCTGGAGAGCCGAGTCCGGGTGAGAGTCTCTGTCTCGAGCTGGGCAGCCTTCTCGTCCATAGGTTTACCAAAGAGGTTATCACCTCTGCAGGGGACATCGACCAACTTGTCCTGCACCCAGGGCTCGAGGTCGGAAGACTGGAGCCAAGCCTGGCGGCGGGCTCCGATGCCGGCTGCGGCCACTCGAGCCGATGCCTCGAAGCCATCATAGGCTGCTCGAGAAATGAACTTGGAGCACTGTCGAACACCAGTGGACAGGGCCAGGAACCTCCGCAAAGGTTCCTCGGAGAGACCAGCAGAGAATCCGGCTAGTTCTTTAGCCAGGTCCCGGAGATACATGCCCATGTAGAGCTGGTAAGTCTGGACCCGACAAGCAAGCATAGAGCCCTGAAAACACTTCTTACCGATGCCATCCAGGCTGCGGGCTTCCCTGCCGGGAGGCACCGAGGAGTGCATCTTCTGGCTCTTGAGCCGATGCATGGTCGATTCCACCACCATGGAATGGTGCGGCAGCTGTGCTTTCTGGAAGCCAGGGCTCTTGCGGACTCGATATATGGCATCGACCCGCTTGCTTAATACCGGCGACGACGCTGGGCTCTCCCACATGCGGAAGAGAAGCCGTTCCAGCATCGGAGGAACCGGTACAGTAAAGTGCTCCTTCGCAGGAGAGTCATACTGGAGGGCATCGAGCTCTTCGGCTCTTCGGCTCCTCCTCGGGATCCGCAGGGAAGGACAAGGCCTTGGCCATATCCCTTACGAAGTCCGAGAACCAGGCATCCTCCGGGGGGGACTGCCTCCGAGGCTCGGACTCGGGGGAGTCAGAAGGGACACACCGAGTCTGGAAAGAACCAGGTGACTCATCCACCTCGGATTCCCAGGCCGACTCCTCGGAGGAGGAGTCGAGCGGCTCCGGTCGGGCGGGCACAGACGCCGTCCGCCCCAACGCCGAGGGAGTCGGCGACGACGACCTCGGCCCCGAACGGGAGGCCGAAGGTGACCTCGACCGAGGATCGACTCGAGCCCGCATGGACTCGAGAATCGGCTCGGTCTCCGGGGTCGACTTAGACGTCGACGTCCCGGCGGTCAGAGCAGACGCGCCAGCGAGGCCAGCGATCAATGCCCGCTGCTGGTCCATGAAGGCAGTCAAGCTGCGCTCCAAGGCCGTCAACCTGAGTCCGAACTCAGGAGACCCAGCAGCCCCCGACTCGGGCCCCGACGGCGTCGGGCCCGACGTCGGACCAGTCGGAGGCGAGTCAACGAAGACAACAGCACTTACGTGAGCAGAGGAGTCCAGTTCCAGACGAGGCTGTTTGGACGGCCGCTCCAGCTCCAAAGACCCGGGACGGCTGTCGGGGCTATGCGACCTGGCCCTCGAGGAGCCAGGAGCGTCCACCGACGCCGCCCTCGCGGGTTTCTTCTTCCGCTGATGTTCCCGGTTAGGGAACCCCCGCTCAGAAGAACTCCGGCGGTGCTCAGAGCCAGATTCTCTGGACACCGAAGCTTCTGACGAGGTCCGGGTACGGCTGGGGTCAGAGAAGATTCTCTCCCGCTGATGCTGCCGACTCCGCAAAGACTTCGCGGACATTTTGCTACAGGGCCCACAGATCATTTCTTCATGATCGGGGCCCAGGCAACGGAGGCAGCAATCATGTGTGTCGGTAAGAGACATAAGTTTCTTACACTTAACACACTTTTTAAAGCCACTGGCGGCCATCGGGGGAAAAAGGGCCCCTGCGAGGTCGAACGAACGGGCCGCCAGGGAAAAAGGAAAAAAGGCGCGAAGATGTCGCGAAGGACAGAAAAAACCGAAAAAGAAGGGGAGGCCTCGCAACCGGCGTCGCGAGGCCGGGCGGAAAAAGGACCGGCGTCGAACCGAAGAATTACTGATAAAATTAAGGAAAAAATCAACTTTTCGGCGGAGACTATTAGACAACGTCTGTAGGGCTCCGTGGAAAAAAGACGACTGGCCAAGATGGCACCTTTGGGCGGGAAGGGGACCGCGCATGCGCGCTGCAATTCCCAAAGGCTTTCTTTGAAAGCTGGGGAAAATTGCTCCGCAAGGGCTCCGTCGGCGCCGACGTCACCCATATGTGAGGACTGACTTCCTGCTTGGTCCTGGAGAAATGCTGCTACCACAGCCATGCATTTTGTGAACACTCTTGGCGCAGAAGCCAGGCCAAAAGGGAAGAACCTTGTATTGGTAGTGCTTTCCTTGAAACAGGAATCGGAGGAATCTCCTGTGATTTGGATGGATGAGAATGAGTATACACATCCTTGAGATCTAGAGAACAAAGCCAATCCTGACTTTGAAGGTATGGCAGCAGAGTTCCTAGAGAGACCATTTTGAACTTCTCTCAGAACAAATATTTGTTCAATTCTCTGAGGTCTAAAATGGGTCTGTGTCCCCCTGTTTTCTTTGGAATAAGGAAATGGGGGAAGTAGAACCCTGTACCCTGATGGGGAATGGGTACTTCCTCTATTGCTCCTTGAGCAAGGAGCATTGTGACTTCTTGACCTAAGAGACTGTCGAGAGAGGTCTGAGAATTGAACTGTCTTACAATTGTAGGAGTGGGCATGCTGTGAAAATGAAGCTTGTACCCCTTTCGTACAATGGACAGAGTCCAATTTTCTGCTGTTATTTGGTAACATCTGTGGGCAAAATGACATAACCTGCCTGGGATGGTCGAGGGTTCTGGACCGTTCAGAGGCAGGAAGGCAAAGTTCTCTAGAGAGGAGTCAAAGCCCCTGAGGAGGCTGAGGTTTTGCAGCTTTTGGCTTCTTTTGTCGTCTAGGTTGTTGCTGTTGTCTCTTTTGGGCAGTCTGACCTGGACGGTGTCCCTGTTGGGTATAGGAAGGATAAAGCGTAGTTACTCACCTGTAACAGGTGATTTCCGGGAACAGCAGGAATTTAGTCTTCACATATGGGTATCATCGGTACCGAAGGAGCCTGTGTAGGAACGCTTTTCGGAGCAACCCTCAGCACATGCGCGCTGCCTTCCCGCCTTTCCAACTGTCCCTCTTCAGTTAAGTTTGTAGCTGAGTGAAAGGATAGAGGGAGAGAGGAAAGAGACAGAGATAGAGAGACAACTCCTAGGGGAGGTGGGTGGGTTGAAGACTAAATTCCTGCTGTTCCCAGAGATCACCTGTTACAGGTGAGTAACTACACTATCACCAGGAACAAGCAGGAATGTAGCCTTCACATATGGGGACTCCCTAGCTGAAGATGCCAGGGAGATGACCCCAGGAAGCTGCCACCTATAGTGAAGTGGGCCATGCTTCCTCCCATGGATCTCTGGCATCCTACCAGGGTTGGTGGGTAGGAGTTCTATTAGGTTTGAAAGAGATTTTGAAGAACAGCCTGGCCAAAGGCGGCATCCTGATGGGAGGCCTTATCTAGGCAGTAGTGGGCTGTAAAGGTATGTACCAAAGCCCAGGTGGCTGCTCGACAAATGTCATCAATAGACAGAGTGAAGGTTAGCTACAGAGGCTGACATGGCTCTCACATTATGAGCTGTGACATGGCCTTGAAGAGGAAGACTCTTACTCTCATAAGCAAAGGATATGCATTGTGCAATCCATTTGGATAAAGTGCTCTTGGAGACTGGATGTCCCAAATGACTATCATCAAAAGCAATAAAAAGTTGAAGACTTTCTATGTTGCTGTGTTCTTTGTAGATAAAATGCTAAGGTTCTTTTACAGTCTAAAAAGTGTGAAGGTTCTTCTCTGCATTAGAGGCATGAGGCCTCGGAAAGAATACAGGAAAATAAATCAATTGATTTAAATGAAAAGGAAAAACCACCTTTGGCATAAAGTGTGGATGAGTTCTCAAGACAACCTTATCATGGTGAAACCTAGTGTAAGGAGGATCAGCCACTAACGCTTGCAATTCACTAATGCGACGTGCAAAGGTGATTGCCATTAGGAAGATGACCTTCCAGGACAAAAACTTCAGGGTAGTAGTGGCTAAAGGTTCAAAGGGCAGTTTCATGAGCTGCCCAAGAACTATATTTAAATCCCATGCCACCGGTGGTGGTTTGATGGGAGGTTTGGTTAACAGTAGACCTCTCATAAATCTGGATATGAGAGGATGAGAGGAAATTGGTTGTCCATTTAGAGGCTTATAGGAAGCTGTAATTGCGCTAAGACCAGAATTTGATAAATGAAGTAGATACTCTAGAATCGCTTCCAAAAGGTATCACCAGGGGGTTTAACCCCTTCTGGGAACACCATATAGTGAAATGATTCCACTTGATGGCGTAAGATCATCTTGTGGAAGGTTTTCTAGAAGCCTGAAGGATATCCCATACCTGTTGGGAAAGGTTGAGATCCTGAAGATTTAAGCTTTCAGCAACCAGGCCGTGAGATGCAGGGATGGGGATTCGGGTGACATAGGCTCCCGTTCTCTTGGGAAAGGAGATCTGGAGCACACCCTAACTCCAGAGGTGCAGCTTGAGAGAGATGTAGAAGCAGGGGATACCACGTTTGACATGGCCACCGTAGCGCTATGAAGATCATACGACCTCTGTCTCTCTGAAGCTTGAAGAGTGTTTTGGGGATGAGGGGAATAGGTGGGAAGGCATACAGGAAGTCCTGACCCCAGTGAAGGAGGAAGGCGTCCCTTGCCTGGCAATTGTGAACCGGAATCCTGGAACAGAACCAGGGAAGTTTGGCATTCAGTAGACTTGCAAAGAGGTCTATGTCTGGAGTCCCCCAGATGTGAAATATCTTTGTCACCTGGTCTAGGTGGAGAGACCATTCGTGAGGCAGCAGTACTCGGATGAGTTTGTCTGCCCAAAGGTTTTGAATACCTGGAAGATATACCACGAGAAGGTGTATTTGATGCTCTCTGGCGAGGGCCCAAAGTCGTAAAGCTTCATTGCATAACAACGAGAGCCTGTTCCACCCTGCTTGTTCACATAGAACATGGCTACTTGATTGTCCGTTTGGACTAGGACTGTCTTATAGCTGAGCTGGGCATGGCATACTCGAAGAGCTAAATAGATTGCTCTTAATTCTAGGAGGTTTATGTGTAGACCAGCCTCCTGTGGAGTCCAGGTGCCCTGGGTAGAGAGATGAAGCAGGTGTGCTCCCCAACCCACCTGTGATGCATCTGTTAGGGTGGCCTGGAATAGGGGTTGCTGGAAAGGAGACCCCACTAGAAGATTCTCCAGTGATTGCCACCATTGAAGGGACAAGATCAGTCGATGAGAGTTTGATATCTTGTCTGACAGACGTCCTGTGGCCTGTGTCCACTGTGTGGATAGGGTCCACTGGGCTGCTCGCATGTGGAGGCGAGCATAGGGAACAGGCACAAAGGGAGCAACAGCTCTTGCAGAACCAAACAGAAGACACAAGAAGCAAGAGCGATGATGACACAGCAAACCTTTAATAAGTAGTCCCCAACGCGTTTCGGCGGATTGCCTTCCTCAGGGGGCACAAAACACTCAAACATATAATAAAAACAATATGTTAAAACCTAGATGAAAACATGCAAATGTCAAACACATTGAAGCTAACCGGGCATGAATTTAAATTATCCTAATTTGTGACACTCAAAATTTTTTTTTTTTTTTTTTTTTTTTTTTTATTATGCTTTTGTAGTCATTACAACAACCAAAACAAGAAAAGGAAATCAGTGTACACTTGACAGACAAAGTAAAGGTAACATATTATACAACCAATAAATGGATAACATAAATCAATCAGCAAGGGACACTGTAAAGCCCACATTACGGAAGCGAACTATGTCAATTAAATAAGAAAACAAATGAGAAAACTATTAAGAAAACAAGGCCACAGGGCCTACCAATTGGAGGTTATCTCACATTGTAGATTGCACTTCCCTCACCCTGTTCTGCCGGTCTGAGAGAAATTTTTCCAAGTGTGAGACGTCCATGAAGATATAAGAATTACCCTCATAGACAACTACACACTTACACGGAAAGCGCAAGAAAAATGTAGCACCCAATGCCAGAACCCGGGGCTTAAAGGTCAAAAACTGCCGCCGGCGAAGTTGGGTGCTACGTGTAACATCAGGGAAAACATTAATCAATTGACCACAGAACTTAGTGGCCTTGACTTTAAAAAAGGCTTTAAGAATACGTTGTTTTACAAGCATAGACGAAAAAGTCACCAGTAATGTGGCCCGTTGAGTAATTGTATCCAGTGAATCCTCCAGGAAAGCGGTTAGGTTAGATATAGATGGAACAATTTCATCAAAAGCCCCTTCTTCAGAGGTAACTTTCCTAGATCTAGAGGGTACATAATACATCTGGGTTATATCCACGGGATCAGAGATAGTTAACACCTCTTTAAAGTATTTATCTAGAAGAATTTTACCAGAAAGAAGAGATGAAAAGGGAAAATTAAGGAAACGCAAGTTATACATCCGAGAAGAATTCTCAAGTGCTTCCAACTTTGAGTGTAACACTAGGGAATCTTTAATCCCAACCACATTAATAGATTGTAGTGGAAGCACCTGTGATTCTAATTTGCTAACTCTCTGATCCATCACAGTAAATTTCACATCCAACTGCTGAATCGAATCAGCAGTTTCATGAGAAAAAGTAGAAAGAGAATTCACTACAAGAGAAACTTTGGAATCGATAACTTTCAAAGCTCCCCATAGATCTCCCAAGGTTATCTCTGCATCAGAGGACCGAGCAGGAAATTCTGAAACTCCTTCCAGTATTGTTAACTGAACAGGCTTAGGTAATATAACAGGAAACACATTACCCCGACACTGACCTGAGGGATCCCCAGAACTAGCATCTCTCTCCAGACTCGGACACAGGGGGGGGGAGTCCTCCCGCCGGAGCTCAACGAGACCCCTTCGGGAAAGGATTGCGCCAAAGGGAGGGGGGCGAAGTGTCTGTCCAGTGGGCCAACCGGTTTGCCTTCTACAGCAGCCGGTTGTTGTTTATCCTTGGACTTCCGTTTACCCATCGCAGCAGGAACAGAAGAAAACACAGTCCCACTGCAACCGAAAACGAAAGCAGGAAACAAACAAACAAAGAAACAAACAAGATAAAAAGAAATAGCTTACACCTACCTCTGGACAGAGACCAAGCCACCCCCGAACATTATACCTGAACAAAAGTGACGTCGCAGTGGCGTCCAAGGGGCAGAACCTGCCCCTTTAAACACGCCCCTTCAACACACACCCCGCGACCACGCTCCGCGATCACGGAGGGAGCCCTTACCATCTGGGCTGTGAGATTGCTGGGACTGACTGCCTTGCTGCCGCTGACGCTTCCCTGCTCGGATCGGGCAGGCACGCCTGGGGCAGCCTGCAGTACTTGGGGCTTGACGCCCTTTAAAGAGCTGGTCCGAGTTTCCCCCCGTTGGAGCTGACTACGACGTGAGAGGAGGTGTGGAGCCCTTACCATCTGGGCTGTGAGATTGCTGGGACTGACTGCCTTGCTGCCGCTGACGCTTCCCTGCTCGGATCAGGCAGGCACGCCCGGGGCAGCCTGCAGTACTTGGGGATTGACGCCCTTTAAAGAGCTGGTCCGAGTTTCCCCCCGTTGGAGCTGACTACGACGTGAGAGGAGGTGTGGAGCCCTTACCATCTGGGCTGTGAGATTGCTGGGACTGACTGCCTTGCTGCCGCTGACGCTTCCCTGCTCGGATCGGGCAGGCATGCCCGGGGCAGCCTGCAGTACTTGGGGCTTTCCTCTATAAAGGTGTGACACTCAAAATTAATAAATAATCAATAAGATCATAAATAGTTAAAAACAGAACATATAAAAATATAATTAGTTAAAAAATGGTTAAGAAATAAGAAATAATTAAGAACATATACATAAATTTGATTAGTATAGCTCATAATAAATATAATGTAAACATAAGATAACCAAACCATAATGTTAAAACCATATCTATAAATATATAAACCATATTAAAAACAGTAAAAAAACAGTATAAAATAATATAAAAAATAATATAATAACGTAGGGCAGAAGAAATCATGAAACCAATTAATCAAAACCAATACATAAAAAAAGACTATAGTGCTAGGCTATAGAGGTTAAAAGAAGGAAAAGATGACGAATACATTCTTTACTCACTGCACAAGTACTATCAGCAGGTCATCCGATAATAAATTTCAGAGAGGCGAATGGTCAAAGACCCATTTGTAAAACGTCCTAATAAAAACCAGTAAATAAAACGAGGTGAGGAGGATCATCTCAACACAGGGTAGGAGGTGTGGGTATTATGGCAGAGAAAGGAGGGACACACTTTTATCACCTAAATAAATTAAAATGCCATAAGGTAAAAATGTGTGTTATAAATTACATGGGACTTAAGAGCATAAGATAATTATCAAAGGTCTAATGCTATGTTAATAATGTTGTACTAAAATCATCGGATTAAAATGCTATTAAAAAGGTAGAACGAAACAGAGAATGGTAAACTAAAAGTAAATGTGAAAGGATTGAATAATTACTCACTGTATCCAGACACATTGCTTAAATTGTAAGCACGATGTTATGTTAAAATTTGCACTGACAATTGAAAAAATTTTTGAATTATCCAACCATCTGGAAAAAGGAATAATAAAGGAGGACCAACAATGAAACTAAATATCTGTCTAAGTCACTGAATTTATTATTTAAAGTTAGATGTTATATGTCAATAAAGAGAGATGTGGAATAAAGTAGGCATAAACCTAAGTCGCAGAAGGAACGTACCTGCAAACACTTTACAACAATATGTGTAGCTACCAGATTTTCAGAGAGAGATATCAAGGGCTGACAAAGGTGGTAAAATCGGCAAACTAGGCTAATACAATCACCACTGTTATACAAAGGAGAATGGAGGAACGGGGGCACCAGATATAAAACAAAAAGGAATTCTTTAAACTCCGGCGGTGCTAAGCTGGAGGACATGCGGTTTACAAGAAAAAACTTTTAAAAAATAATAACAGAGGCGTCGACTATTTGTATGCAGGAAAGAATAGTGCTCTAAATCATGAGGCATACGATATGCAGTGACAAAACTCTAAAAAACGCTGAAGTAGTTTTGAAGCCTTGAAAAACACTGATATCTAAAAGAATAAAGCCGATATACCAATGGAGTGTGTTCACCGCTCCAGAATACCTTCAAAAACGATGCCAAAACGCTAAAACGCAAAAGAAATGAAACAATCTTACCTAGCAAAGTGAGCTTTGAAAAAAGCACATGTTGCATTGAATGTTGTAAGAGCTCGGCTGATGATGAAACTGAAACTTGTAGACGCTGAAATACTGTTTTTAATATGGTTTATATATTTATAGATAAGATAACAAACCATAATGTTAAAACCATATGTTTACATTATATTTATTATGAGCTATACTAATCAAATTTATGTATATGTTCTTAATTATTTATTATTTCTTAACCATTTTTTAACTACTTATATTTTTATATGTTCTGTTTTTAACTATTTATGATCTTATCGATTATTTATTTATTAATTTTGAGTGTCACAAATTAGGATAATTTAAATTCATGCCCGGTTAGCTTCAATGTGTTTGACATTTGCATGTTTTCATCTAGGTTTTAACATATTGTTTTTATTATATGTTTGTGACTGTTTTGTGCCCCCTGAGGAAGGCAATCCGCCGAAACTCGTTGGGGACTACTTATTAAAGGTTTGCTGTGTCATCATCGCTCTTGGTTCTTGTGTCTTCGGCGAGCATAGGGAACTACATGAACTGTGGATGCCATGTGTCCCAGTAACTGTAGCAGTTCGAGCAGTTAGGGAGGATTTTCCCGCTGCTTGAGAAGCCAGTTGCACTATGCAAAGACACCGGGTCTCTGGAAGGAAAGCCCTCGACTGTCTGGTATCTAAACAGGCTCCTATGAACTCCAGAGACTGGGAAGGCACAAGTTGGGATTTTGGGAAGTTTATTACCAATCCCAAGCATTGGAGGATTCGCACTGTGCGAAACAGTGCAGAGCTGGCTTCTGTACTCGTGGGGGCTTGAATGAGCCAGTCGTCCAAGTAAGGGAAGATGAATATCCCTAGGGTTCGCAGGAATGCAGCTACTACTACCATGCATTTCATGAAAACTCTTGGTGCGGAAGCCAGACCAAAAAGGAAGAACCCTGTACTGGAAGTGTTTTCCCTTGACAAGGAATCTTAAGAATTTCCTGTGATCTGGATGAATCAGAATGTGAGTATATGCATCCTTTAAGTCTAGAGAGCAAAGCCAATCCTGACTTTGAAGGTATGGCAGAAGAGTTCCTAGAGAAATCATTTTGAACTTCTCTTGGAACAGGTGTTTGTTCAATTCTTTGAGGTCTATAATGGGTCTGTGTCCCCCTGTTTTCTTTGGAATAAGAAAATAGGGGGAGGAGAACCCTGTACCCTGCTGAAGAATGGGTACTTCCTCTATTGTCCCTTGGGCAAGAAGTGTTGAGACCTCGTGATACAGCAGATTGTCTGCAGAGGTCTGGAAATTGAATTGCCTTAGGATTGTAGGAGGGGGCATGCTGTGAAAATGAAGCCTGTACCCCTCTCTCCTACAATGGACAGAGTACAATTTTCTGCTGTTATTTGGTGCCATTTGTTGGCAAAATGACACAGCCTGCCTGGAATATTTAGGGGTTCTGGACCCCTCAGAGGAAGGAAGGCTAAGATCTCTAGGAAGGAGTCAAAGCCCTTGAGGGGGCTGAACCTGTGGAGCTGACTGAGCTCTCGGGCCTTTTGGCTTCTTCTGCTGTTTAAATTGCTGTTGTCCCCTTTGGGCAACTTGACCATGAGCTTGGCTTTGCTGGGTATAGGATGGATGAAACTTCCTCTTTTTGCTGAAAGAGGTTTTTTTTATAGGGTTTCTTTTTGGCTGGAGTGGCTGTAGATTTTGACAATCTAAGGTGATATTGTCAGCATCTCTCTCATTAGCCTTTTCCTGCCAATTCTTGCCAAAGAGGTTTTCTCCTGTGCAAGGGATGTTGCCTAATTTATCCTGTACCCAAATCTCCTGCCTGAAGCCAATGGCAATAGCAGAGGATCTGATGATACATTCAAAGCAGTCAAAGGCTGCGTGATTCACAAACTTGGAGACATCTTGAGCATGCATGACAAGCGTAAGGAAGTCCTGTCATCTGGGAGAAGTGGGCTCATAAGCTCCAAATCTCCTGTGACCTCTTGGAGGAATATTCCCATATATAAAATATATGAGCTGATCCTAGTTGGAAGCATGGAAGCCTGAAAAGTTCGACGTCCAAAAACATCACGAGTCCTGCATTCCCGAACTGGAGGATTGGATGCATGTCTCTTTGCACTTTTCATCCTATGCATGGCTGACTCCACTACCATTGAATGGTGTGGCAACCGAGTCTTTTGAAATCCAGGACATGGTGGAACTCAGTACATGGTATCAAGCCTCCTAGAATGAGGAGATGTGGTCAAAAGGTGTCTCCCACATTCTGAGCATCAGATCATGAAAAATTTCATGAATGGGCAGAGTGGCTGCCTCCTTTGGAGCCTTAGGCTATTGGAGAATTTCCAATTCCTTTGCTCTAGGTTCCTTTTCAGGAGCTACCATGATTGAAAGGCCTTTGGTAACATCACAAATAAAATCCTGAAAAGATAAGTCCTCTGGAGGCGACATTCTGCGTTGGGAAGAAGTGTCTTCCGGGAGAAAAACCTCTGGTACCGGCAGAATTATCAGAGTCATCGGAATCGGAGGATTCGAAATATCTCTGATCACGATGTTCATGTAAGGCATGGTCCCAGTATCGATCGATCGAAGTCGGTACCGAGTTGATCCTTTGCCAATCTTTTGATTCCCGGTAAAGACGGCATGGGAAGAATTCCCACCGGGGCTGGTACCGTCGGGGCTAGTAACAGTATCTGTGCCAGTACCGGCATCGGTACCGGTGTCCTACTGGTGCCCACTGAACCATCGGTGTCAACGGTACCGCAGCTGTAAGGTGAGCTGCAATACTGCGCTCGATAGCGAGGAATCTCTGGTCTATCGATGCTGCCGATGCCTGGATGTCGGTAGCGGTGAAGGCGGTCGGAATCCCCGAGTATGGCACCAGTAGTTCTGTCGAGGCCGAGGCCTCAAGAATATCCTGGAACCCCAATGATGCTTTGGAGGCCGAAGCCTTCCGCCGGGGCTGTTTTGCCGGTGTGGTTCCCTCAAGGGCAATGTCAATGGCCTCTCGATGCTTAGCAGGAGAGCTACCCTTTGAGGACCGGCTTTTATGTTTAGTTACCTGAGATCCATGGGAGGAAGAAGAGGCTCTTGAAAATGTCGATGCAATGGACCTGGCATCCAAAGAAAAGAGGGTACTGAGCTTTGCAGCCCGGTTCTGTCTTCCTCTTTCAGTCATTCCCATACAATAGAGACACTCAGATGGAGAATGGTCAGGGCCTAAACATTTAAGACACCAATCATGGGTGTCGGTGACTGAAATGGTATCGCCACACTTAGTGCATTGCATTTTTTTTTTTAAACCACTAGCTGGTTTTTCCATCTTTAAGGAAAAATGGGGCCTAAAGCCCAAAATGGCGCCTAGCACTGAAAAAGAACGTTTCTGAAGAGAAACAAATTCAGAAATTTTTTTTTTTTTTTTTAAGAAAAGAAAAAAACCCCGGCAGTACCAGTAGGCATCGTGCAGAGGTAAACGCGACCACAAGAAAACAAAATTAAATAAGAAATTTTCTGCAGTGACAGGGTATGTGTCCTGTCGGATCCGTGGAAAACGAAGAACTGAAGAGGGACAGTTGGAAAGGTGGGAAGGCAGTGCGCATGTGCTGAGGGATGCTCCTGAAAGCGTTCCTACTGGACGCTGGGGAGCATTTCTGCGCAGGCTCCGTCAGTACCGACGATACCCATATGTGAAGACTACATTCCTGCTTGTTCCTGGAGATAAAACCTTTTTCTTATTGAAAAATGGTTTCTTAGAGGATTTTTTTCCTTGCAGGATCGGCTGTAGATTTGGACAATCTAAGGTGATATTGTCAGCATCTCTCTCATTAGCCTTCTCCTGCCAATTCTTGCCAAAGATTTTGTCCTGTGCAAGAAATGTTTCCTAATTTATCCTGTACCCAAATTTCCAAGTCAGATGCCTGAAGCCAGGCTATCCAACGTGCACCAATGGCAATAGCCGTAGGTTCTGCTTATGCACTCAAAAAACATTCAAAGGCTGCACGATTTACAAACTTGGAAACATCCTGAGCATGTTTGACTAGAGTACGATAGTCTTGCCTTTTGTCATCAGGAAGGAGGGGGCTCATAAGCTCCAAGTCTCCTGTGACCTCTTTAAGGGACATTCCCATATACAAGATCTAGGAACTAATCCTAGCTGAGAGCATGGAAGCATCGACGCCCAAAGGCATCGAGAGTCCTATATTCACGACCTGGTGGATTGGACGCATGTCTCTTTGCACTTTTCATCCTTCTCATGGCCGATTCCACCACCACTGAATTGTGTGTTAGTGAGTTTTTTGAAAGCCAGGACAAGGTGGAACTCGATACATGGTATTGAGTCTTCGAGAATGAGGAGATGTGGTTTAAGGTGTTTCCCATATCCTTAGCATAAGATAATATAAAATCTCATGAATAGGCAGAGTAGCTGCCTCTTTGGGAACCTTAGGGTATAGGAGAAGTTCCAATTCCTTTGCCCTAGGATCTTTTTCAGGAGCTACTGTGATGGAAAGGCCTCGGGCCACATCACGGATAAAGTCCTGAAAGGACATATCCTCTGGCAGAGACATTCTGCGCTGAGGACAAGAGGAATCCTCGGGGAGAAGTACTCTTGTATCGGCAGAGTCTTCAGAGTCATCAGAGTCTTCAGACTCAGAGGATTCAAAATACCTCCGATATCGGTGATCGTGCAAAGCACGGTACTGGTATCGATCGAAATTGGTATCGGGTTGTTCCGGTACCGATCTGTTGATGCCGGAGACATACGCATGACTCGGTATGGGTGGCACACCCGCCGATGCTAATGCAGTCAGTACCGGTTCCAGTACCGGTGTCTGTACCGGTATCGGTTGAAGTGCCTGAAGTGGTTTCAACGGAACCAAAGCCGTGAGAAGAGCCACTAGACTGCGTTCGATAGCAAGGAATCTCTGGTCTATCGATGCTGCCAATGCTTGAGTGTCGGTACCGGTAGAAGCAACCGGAACCCCAGAGCATGGCGCCAGTAGTTCTGCCAAGGTTGAGGCCTCGAGAACATCCTGGAGCCCTGTTAGTGCTTTGGAAGCTGAAGCCTCCCGCCAGGGCAGTTTTGCCGGTGAAAATTCTTCAAGGGCAACGCCAGGGGCATCTCGATACTTAGGAGATTTACCCTTTGAGGATCAGCTAGGTTTATGTTTAGTTACCTGAGATCCATGGGAGGAAGATAAGGCCCTGGGAGGACGTCAATGCCACGTCTGAGGGGAAAAAGGGTGCTAGGTTTAGCAGCTCGGTTCTGCCGGCCCGTTTTTGACATCATTCCACAGGAGTGGCACTATGAAATAGAGTGGTCAGGACCTAAACATTTGAGACACCAATTATGAGTGTCAGTGGCGGAAATAGTACTGCCACATTTAGAACATTTCTTATAACCTGAAGTAGGTTTTTCCATTTTTAAGGAAAAAATTGGGCCTAGTGCCCAAAATGGCACCTAGCATCAAGGAAAAAAAAAGTTTCCAAAGTAAAACACCTCAAACTATAATGTGGGGTTTTTTTGTTGGTTTTTTTTAAAGAAAGAAGAAAGAACCGGCGGTACCGGTATGGCGTCGAAAGCAGGCAGACGCGACCACAAAAACAAAGATTAAAGACGAAATTTTTATGCGGTGACAGGGTATGTGACCTGTTGGCTCAGCGGAAAACGAAGAACTGGAGAGGGACAGTTGGAAAGGTGGGAAGGCAGCACGCAGGCGCTGTGGATTCTCCCAAAAGCTTTCCTATTGGATGCTGGAGAGCGTTCCCATGCAGGGTCCGTCGGTACCGACAATACCCATATGTGAAGACTACATTCCTGCTTGTTCCTGGAGATAGGCTTTACCGGTACTGAGACCGCCAGTAAGGCCGCTAAGCTCTGCTCAATGGCCAGGATACATTGATACATGGAGCTTGCCGATGCTTTGGTATCTGTACTGGAATTGCAGGCCACGATCCCTGAGCATGGCACCAGGAGCTCTCTGGAGGTCGAGGCCTCAGGAGCATTCTCGGACCCCACTAAGGCTTTGGAGGCAAAGTCCTCCTACCAGGGTTGTTTAGCTGCTGTGTCCCCCTCCAGGGCAACGCCCGAAGCATCTCGATGCTTAGATGGAGATCTACCCTTGGAGGGCCAGTCTTCAATGAAGACCTAGATTTCGATACCTGAGATCCTTGGGAGGAAGATGACGCTCTCGATGACAGTGATGCTAAAGATACTGCATCGGAGATAAAGAGTGCCCAGCTTTGCAGCTCAGTTATTAGTTATTCTGACAATTGATGAGCGGGTCCCAAGCATTTTAGACATCAGTCATGGGTGTCTGTGGCTGAAATGGTACTGCCACATTTGGAACACTTCTTAAAACCACTGGATGTTTTTTTCATTTTCTCTGTGACAAAAGGGAAGGCCTAAGCCTAAGATGGTGTCGATGCGCCTAAAAGGAAGAAAAAAAAATTTCTTCCCTCACAGAAGATTTTTTTTTTTTTCAGAAAGAAAAGAAAGCAAGCAAGCAACCAACCACGACAGGGCCAGTACCAGCATCAAAGGGAAGGCAGACGCAACCACAAAAAATAAGAAAAAAGACAAAATTTTCTGTGGTGACAGGAATTGCTTCTTGTTGGCTCCACGGAAAACGAAGAACTGAGGAGGGAGAGTTGGAAAAGTGGGAAAGCAGCTATGCAGGCGCAGTGGGATGCTCCCAAAACCTTTCCTATTGGATGCTGGGTAGCATTCCCGCACGGGCTCTGTCGGTACCTACGTTACCCATAAGTGAAGACTACCCTTCCGTTCCTGCTGTTCCAGTTAGGTCACTAGATGGTTATCTCCAGGAACAAGCAGGAATGTATATTGTATAGCCCGCCTTTCCTTTTTACGATGACCTAAAAAGGAAATTAAAGCACACTGAAGGAAGCACAAAAAGAAGAAAAGCTTAAAATGGAGTCAGAGTGATCATCTGTGTGTCCCACCATCATGCTCATTCTCTTTTTTTTTTTTAGATTTCCCAATCTGACCATATTCCTAGCAATTATGCTTTCAGTGGCATCAGGGAGAAGGGCATTGATCCGTACAAATTCTACAGGCTCTCCATCTTAGCCAAAAGGCAATGACAGGTGGTCTATTCATGGTTCATACATTGCATTTGATCATAGTCAAAATGAGGCATCAATGGACTTCTTGCCTTTTTCCAATCTAACCAACGGTGTATATCATCATGTACACATAGGTTCTGACATATTGGCTCTGACAAGCTGGGCAGAAGCCATTATCTTAGTCGGAGGTAAGATGTATGTGAAACACTATACAATAACCAGCAACTGGCCATTTGAATGAGGCTGAACGTGAAGTGTAAAAAATGCAGATCACAAGTATAATTTCCTGCTCCCCAGCCATGTCTGTAACCACGTATTACAGCTTTTTCCATATATTCCTGATTGGACAAGTTTGCATAAAACCTCTGCATCTGAGCAACTACTTATGAGGCCTCTCGATTCTGGAGCCAAAGCATATTTGTGTGACCAAGAAAACAGTGCACAACTTTAGTCAAGGTTCAGACAAATATATAAATGGCAAAGAACCAGTCTTCATAAAATTATGTAAGAAAGGTTAGTCATCTGGTCACTCCTAGACAAAGTCTCACAAAAATTCCCATAAACTGATGGTCATTATAACACATTTCCCTCCCAGAAAACAGTTTATGAATACACTGTTTTCAGCATCAAGTTCTCCCCCTAACCAGTAAAATCACATAAAAGGGGGTACTCTATCCCAATTTACCAGGTCTAGCATGACACTCAAATTCTAGGACATCAATACAGGCTCAGCACCACAAGGTCCCACTACTGCTAAAATAACTGAGCATCTGGAACCAAGCTGGGAATATCCTGAAAGGCAGTATAGCATCATCCACTCCAACACAATCCAAATAAAAAAAGCCAAAAAAATTCAAGTTCTGTCCTTAGAAGTAGGTTTTCTTACATTGGAGCATGGTCTTGAGTCCTTGCATGCTACCTGCAAACAGCTGTCAATAGCATGGAGTGTGGTATTTAGGGAGCTGGATGAACTCAAAAGGCATTTGTGGTCACGGGTGGAGGGAGTGTATCAGATATTCAGTATTGGATGATATACAAGGGACACCATAAGCTTTTCTCAGTGAACTCCATGTCACAGCCCTGATGGAGATCAGAGGATTCTAGAGTCCCCTTATTGGAGTAACAAGCAATGCAGAACACGAGCCCCGAGATTCCATTCACAGGGAAACCTCAACACTACTTGTTCATTAGACCAGTGAGAGCTAGATCAGATACAGGATATAAATGCGGATCTCTTACATGGCACAGGATGCACTGCTTCTTGGCTAATGGGCCAGTACAAGCACAACTTATTCTCTAATTAATAAGAGAAACAGAATATTTTCTTCGGCTATCTTATGATACCATGTGTAATCAGTATGTCACATACCCTAATCAAGGGCTGTCACAAGATAAAGTCCTCATAAGCAAAATAACTAATATTGTTTTAAAAAATTAATCAGCTAAAGACTTTAGTGATTTTACAGGGGGGAACATTGGGACTATTTCCCTGTTTACAGATTCTGGCAGGCAAAAAACAGGTGGAATTGAGTTTGGGAAAACAGACAGCACAGTTTTTGAATGGTGAGATTCCTACCTATTGCTGCTGATTGTCGTCATGTCTGCGAAGGCCATGGTAACACTAACAAATAGAGGGCAACAGCATCTCAACTGAAAAATATAAAATTAATACGAATGCATAAGTTAAACATATTCTATTCTATATTTATGCTTCTATTCTGCCCTTATGCATGTGATCATGCAAAACACTTTCCTGAAAAGGCATCACCAAGCATAACCAGAATCACACCTACAGTATTTGAAAAGGGGAGGAGAAGGAGAAACTTTAGCATAATGTTGCATCCAGTAGAACACTGTCATGCTTTCCTCTCAACCTTGTCTCAGACAGCAGTACAGTAATAAGGTACCCATTATTTTTGCATTTTCTCAAAAGTCACCAAATGTATTCATTAGAGTGCATTTCAATTGAGCCTTAAAAACACATGATTCATTAATAGCCATATTTGTGAAAGGGTGGTAAACTACCACAGGCGTGTTAAGGCTTACCAGAAACAAAATGGCCACTACCAATAGTGCATTTGGAAAAAAAAAAGTATTTTTACTTCATTGTTATCTAGAATAAATTATATGTAGATGAAGGCACAGAAATGGATTACTGGAAAATAAACTTGAAGGACAGTATCTGTTAAGGCACATATTTTAATACAAGCATGTTTATCTATTCCTTGTGAGATGTAGCAAATGTGATTTTGGTATAGTTTTGGGTGATGCCCCACAATGCCAGAGAATGTGCTTATTTATGTGACACATTATTGCAGAAAGCATTACATTCAGGTTACATTCTGAAATTTACACTATACAAATGCATCCCAACAACTCACTTTTCCACTAGAGAAAGCGTAGTTACTCACCTGTAACAGGTGATCTCCGGGAACAGCAGGAATTTAGTCTTCACATATGGGTATCATCGGTACCGACGGAACCTGCGTGGGAACGCTACCCAGCGTCCAATAGGAAAGCTTTTGGGAGCATCCCTCAGCACATGCGCGCTGCCTTCCTGCCTTTCCAACTGTCCCTCTTCAGTTAGGTTTGTAGCTGAATGAAAGGATACAGGGAGAGAGAGGAAAGAGACAAAGATAGAGAGACAACTCCTAGGGGAGGTGGGTGGATGTGAAGACTAAATTCCTGCTGTTCCCGGAGATCACCTGTTACAGGTGAGTAACTACGCCATCTCCAGGAACAAGCAGGAATGTAGTCTTCACATATAGGGACTACCTAGCTGAAAATGCCAGGGAGATAGCCCCAGGAAGCTACCACCCTAGAAAGATAGGCGTCCTTCCTCCCATGGATCTCTGGCATTCCACCAGGGTTGGTGGGCAGGAGTTGAATTAGGTCTGAAAGAGATTTTGAAGAACAGCTTGGCCAAAGAAGGCATCCTGATGGGAGGCTTTATCCAGGCAGTAGTGGTCTGTGAAGGTGTGTACTGAAGCCCAGGTGGCTGCTCGACAAATGTCATCGATAGACACAGAGTGGAGATTAGCCATGGAAGCTGCCATGGCTCTCACGTTATGAGCTGTGACATGGCCCTGAAGAGGAAGACCCTTACTCTCATAAGCAAAAGGATATGCATTGGGCAATCCATTTAGATAAAGTTCTTTTGGAGACTGGAAGTCCCAAATGACACGAGTCAAGCGCTATAAAAAGTTGCGAGGACTTTCTATGTTGCTGTGTTCTCTGTAGGTAAAAGGCTAAGGCTCTTTTACAATCCAAAGTATGAAGGTTTCTTTCTGCATTAGAGGTGTGAGACCTCGGAAAAAATACAGGAAGATAAATTGATTGATTCAAATGAAAAGGCGAAACCACCTTTGGCATAAAGTGTGGATGAATTCTAAGAACAACCTTATCACGATGAAACCTAGTATAAGGAGGATCAGCCACTAAAGCTTGCAGTTCACTAATGCAATGTGCAGAGGTGATTACAATTAGGAAGATGACCTTCCAGGTCAAAAACGTAAGGGTTGTAGTGGCTAAAGGCTCAAAAGGCGGCTTCATGAGCTGCCCGAGAACTAGATTTACATCCCATGCCACCAGTGGTGGCTTAATGGGAGGTTTGGTTAAAAGAAGACCTCTCATAAATCTGGATATGAGAGGATGAGAGGAAATTGGTTGTCCATTCAGAGGCTTATAAGAAGCTGCAATTGCATTAAGATGGACTCTTACCGAATTGGTCTTTAGACCAGAATTCGATAAGTGAAGGAAATACTCTAGTATCGATTCTAAAAGGTATGACAAGGGGTTTAATCCCTTCTTGGAGCACCATATAGTAAAACGTTTCCACTTGAAGGCATAAGATCTTTTTGTGGAAAGTTTTCTAGAAGCCTGAAGGATATCCTTTACCTGTTGGGATAGGTTGAAATCCTGGAGGTCTAAGCCTTCAGCAACCAGGCCGTGAGATGCAGGGGCTGGGGACTCGGGTGCCATAGTGTCCTGTCCTCTTAGGAAAGGAGATCTGGAGCATGCCCTAACTCCAGAGGTGCAGCTTGAGAGAGATGTAGAAGCTGGGGATACCACACTTGGCGTGGCGCTGTGAGAATCATGTGACCCCTGTCTCTCTGAAGCATGAAGAGTGTTTTGGGGATGAGGGGAATGGGTGGGAAGGCATAAAGGAAGTCCTGACCCCAGTGAAGGAGGAAGGCATCCCTTGCCTGACAATTGTGAGCCGGAATCCTGGAACAGAACCGGGGAAGTTTGCCATTCAATAGACTTGCAAAGAAGGTTTATGTCTGGATTCCCCCTGAGATGAAATATCTTTGCCACCTGGTCTAGGTGGAGAAACTACTCGTGAGGCAGGAGTACTCGACTGAGTTTGTCTGCCCAAAGGTTTTGAATACCTGGAAGATATACCACTAGAAGGTGAATTTGATACTCTCTGGCGAGGGCCCCCAGTCGTAAAGCTTCGTTGCATAACGACAGAGAGCCTGTCCCGCCCTGCTTGTTCATATAGAACATGGCTACTTGATTGTTCGTCTGAACTAGGACTGTCTTGTAGCTGAGCTGGGCGTGGAAAACAACTAAATAGATTGCTCTTAATTCCAGGAGGTTTATGTATAGACCAGCCTCCTGTGGAATCCAGGTGCCCTGGGTAGAGAGATGATTCAGGTGTGCTCCCCAACCCACCTGTGATGCATCGGTTAGGGTGGCCTGAAAAAGGGGTTGATGGAAAGGAGACCCCACTGTCCGATTTTCTAGTGATTGCCACCATTAGAGGGACAAAATTAGTCATTGAGAGAGTTTACTATTTTGTCTGATAAATGTCCTGTGGCCTGTGTCCACTGTGTGGATAGGATCCACAGAGCTGCTCGCATGTGGAGGCGAGCATATGGGACTACATGAACTGTGGATGCCATATGTCCCAGCAACTGTACTAGCTCTTGAGCAGTTAGGGAGGATTTCCCTGCTGCTTGAGAAGCTAGCTGCATTATGCGAAGACACCGGGCCTGTGGAAGGAAAGCCTTTGCCTGTCTGGTATCTAGACAGGCCCCTATGAATTCCAGGCATTGGGAAGGAACAAGTTGGGATTTTGGGATGTTTATTACCAACCTCAAGTATTGGCGGATTCACATTGTGTGAGACAGTGCAGTGCTGGCCTCTGCAACAGTAGGGGCTCGAATGAGCCAGTCGTCTAAGTAAGGGAAGGGTTCGTAGAAATGCAGCTACTACTGCCATGCATTTTGTGAATACCCTTGGAGCTGAAGCCAGATCAAAGGGAAGAACCCAGTACTGGAAGTGTTTTCCCTTGAAAAGGAATTGTAAAAATTTCCTGTGGTTTGGATGGATCAGAATGTGAGTGTATGCATCCTTTAAATCTAGAGAGGAAAGCCAATCCTGGCTTTGAAGGTATGGCAGAAGAGTTCCAAGAGAAATCATTTTGAACTTCTCTCAGAACAGGTATTTGTTCAATTCTCTGAGGTCTAGAATGGGTCTGTGTCCTCCTGTTTTCTTTGGAATAAGAAAATAGGGGGAGTAGAACCCTGCACCCCGTTGAAGAATGGGTACATCTTATATTGCCCCTTGGCCAAGAAGTGTTGAGACCTCGTGATCTAGCAGATTGTCTGCGGAGGTTTGAGAATTGAATTGCCTTAGAATTTTAGGAGGGGGCATGCTGTGAAAATGGAGCTTGTACCCCTCTCCTACAATGGACAGAGTTCAATCTTCTGCTGTTATCTGATGCCATCTGTTGGCAAAGTGGCATAACCTGCCTGGGATATTGTGGGTTTGGGGACCCCTCAGAGGCAGGAAGGCTAAGCTCTCTAGAAAGGAGTCAAAGCCCTTGAGGGGGCTGAACCTGCGGAGCTGGTTGGGCTCTTGGGCTTCTTTTGCTATCTAGTTTGTCCCTTTTGGGCAACCTGACCCTGAGTTTGACTCTGCTGGGTATAGGAAGGATAAAAATTCTCTTTTTCCTGAAAGAGGGTTTCTTATGAGGCTTCTTTTTGGCTGGAGTGGCTGTAGATTTTGCCAATCTAGAGTGGTATTGTCAGCATCTAACTTGTTAGCCTTTTCCTGCCAGTTCTTGCCAAAGAGATTCTCTCCCATGCAAGGAATGTTGCCTAACTTGTCCTGTACCCAAGTCTCCAAGTCTGATTTATTTATTTATTTTATTTATTTAGCACACATTTATATACCGCTCTTTCCCAAGTATCAAGTGCGGTTTACAGTGAACAGAGAAAATTCAAGGTACATGGTTAATCATGTCCTAGTCATATTACAGGGAACAGATTTAACGTTTTACATTTAACAGTATAATTAAAGATATACAATTGCCTGAAGCCAGGCAATCCGTCGTGCCCCAATGGCAATAGCAGAGGTTCTGCTGATGCATTCAAAGCAGTCAAAGGCTGCACGATTCACAAACTTGGAGACATCTTGAGCATGCTTAACTAGAGCAAGAAAGTTTTGTCTCTTGTCATCTGGGAGAAGTGGGCTCATAAGCTCCAAGTCTCCTGTAACTTCTTTGAGGAACATGCCCATATATTAGTATATATATGAACTGATCCTAGCTGAAAGCATGGAAGCCTGAAAAGTTTGGTGCCCAAAAGTGTCCAGAGTCCTGTGTTCACAACCTGGATGATTGGATGCATGCCTCTTTGCACTTTTCATCCTATGCATGGTTGACTCCACTACCATTGAATGGTGTGGCAGCTGAGTCTTTTGTAATCCAGGACATGGCAGAACTCGATACATAGTATCAAGCCTCCTAGAATGAGGAGATGTAGTCAGAGGTGTCTCCCACATTCTGAGCATCAAGTTATGTAGAATTTCATGGATGGGCAGAGTGGCTGCCTCCTTTGGAGCTTTAGGATATTGGAGAATTTCCAATTCCTTTTCTCTGGGATCCTGTTCAGGAGCTACCATAATTGAAAGGTTCTTGGCCACATCATGAATAAAATCCTGAAAAGACGTCCTCTGGAGGTGACATTCTGCGTTGGGGAGAAGAGGGATCCTCTAGAAGAAAACCTCTAGTACCAGCAGAATTGTCAGAATCTTCGGAATCGGAGGATTCGAAGTATTCCTGACCACGATGCTCATGCAAAGCACGGTCCCGGTATCGATCGAAGTTGGTACCGAGTTGATCCGGTACCGATCTGTCGATTCCAGCCAAAGATGGCGTGGGAAGAATTCACACCGGGGTCAGTACCGGTACAGGTATCGGCATCGGTATCGATGTCAGTACCGGTGCCCATTGAACCATAGGTGTCAACGGTACCACAGCTGTGAGAATAGCTGCAATGCTGCGTTTGATAGCGAGGAACCTCTGGTCTATCGACACTGCCGATGCCTGGGTGTCTGTACTGGTGAAAATGGCCGGAACCCCTGAGCATGGCACCAGTAGTTCTTGCGAGGTCGAGGCCTCGAGAACATCCTGAAGCCCCATCGATGCTTTGGAAGCCGAAGCCTCCCGCCGGGGCTGTTTTGCCGCTGTGGTTCCCTCAAGGGCAATGCCAATGGCCTCTCGATGCTTAGCAGGAGAGCTACCCTTTGAGTACCGGCTTTTTTGTTTAGTTACTTGAGATCCATGGGAGGATGAGGAGGCTCTTGAAGATGTCGATGCAATGCATCTGGCATCTGAAGAAAAGAGAGTACCGAGCTTTGCAGCCCGGTTCAGTCTTCCTCTCTTAGTCATCCCCATACAGGAGAGACATTCAAATGGAGAATGTTCAGGCCCTAAACATTTAAGACACCAATCATGGGTGTCAGTGACAGAAATGGTACCGCCACACTTAGTACATTTTTTTTTTTTTTTTTTTTTAAACCACTAGTTGTTTTTTCCATGTTTCAGGAATATGAGGCCTAATGCCCGAAATGGTGCCTAGCACCGAAAAAGAAAGTTTCTGAAGAGAAACAGTTCAAAGTATAACATTTTTTGAAAAAAGAAAAGAACCGGTGGTACCGGTAGGCGTCGTGCGGAGGCAAACGTGATCACAAGAAAACAATTTTAAAAATTGAATTTTCTGCGGTGACAGGGTATGGGTCCTGTCGGCTCCGCGGAAAATGAACTGAAGAGGGACAGTTGGAAAGGCGGGAAGGCAACGCGCATGTGCTGAGAGATGCTCCCAAAAACGTTCCTATTGGACACTGTGGAGCATTCCCACGCAGGCTCTGTCGGTACTGATGATACCCATATGTGAAGACTACATTCCTGCTTGTTCCTGGAGATAGGATGCTTCACAGTGACTAGCAATGAATCTGGCAAGAGGAGGTGGTTCACAGAATGCATTGAGGAGATTCTGGCTAGGAGGTGGAGGAGGACCATCATAATCTACCACAAATGGAGGTTACACAACTGTACCACAGTCAGCAAGGGATGAAAGGACAGTACAAGTTAAAGTGAGAGACCAATTTGTCTTTATTTAAAAATTAGTATTCTTCCTAGCCACCATTTCAGGAAGTTTGCAATGAATACACACAGAAATAAGATAGCACAAACGCCACAATATTAACCTGTTTCCCATATTCTCATCTTATATTTCCTGTAGGAACTGATGGAGGAACACTGGCACTAGCTCTTCAGGAATATCTGGGTATTGAGATAGACGAAGGTGACTTGGGCTCGCTCTCTCTTAACATCTGAAGTACAGAGAATGGCTTTAGCCATTCTTTGCACAAAATCTGAGAAGTGTTTTTCTGACCCGTTTCTTATTTATGAAAGAGGGGGGGGGGGGTTCTGAACAGAAGCTCCCATCCGACTCTTCAGACCTATATGGCAGATCCCAGGCTCCCATATTCAGAGTAGTTACTCACCTGTAACAGGTGTTCTCCAGGAGCAGCAGGAATCAGTCCTCACATATGGGTGACATCGATGTCGATGGAGCCCCCATGCGGAGCATTTCCCCAGCTTTCTTAGAAAGCCTTTGGGAATACACCCACGCATGCGCGGTCCCCTTCCTGCCCAAAGGTGCCATCTTGCTCAGTCAGATGACATAGCTAAAAGACAGCACAAAAAACAAAATGAACTATGTACAACTGCAACTCCCAGGGGAGGAGGGAGGGTTGTGAGGACTGATTCCTGCTGCTCCTGGAGAACACCTGTTACAGGTGAGTAACTACTCTTTCTCCAGGACCAAGCAGGAAGTCAGTCCTCACATATGGGTGACTCCCTAGCTCTGGGCTACCAGGAACCCAGGCTAAAAATAGAGCTCCCTCTGTGAAGCCTCAGCATCAGGGAAAGAATTTTACTGCAAAGAGATCCCACCGGTAGCTCAACAAGAGGGCTGGGGGGCAGGAGTTGCCTAAACCTCAGAGAGATTCCGGAGTACTGCCTGACCAAAAGCACTGTCCCTATGGGACTCCCTCTCCAGGCAGTAATGAGTTGCAAAAGTCTGGCTTGAAGACCAAGTTGCAGCCCTACAGATGTCTGCCAACGGTACAGAACAGAGATGAGCTACTGATGCAGCCATTGCCCGGACACGGTGTGCTGAGACTCGACCCTGCAAGGGAAGGTCTGCTCCCCTATAAGCCCAGGTGATACAGTCCGCCACCCATATGGACAAGGTACGCTTGGAGACAGGCAACCCCAAGTTGTTTGGGTTAAAAGGAGACGAAGAGCTGAGTAGCCCTTCTATGAGTACGTTCAAGGTAGAAAGACAAGGCCCTTCTACAGTCCAGGGTGTGCAGGACTTCCTCAGCCAGCTGGCATGGGGCCTAGGGAAGAATGTTGGAAGAACGACCTCCTGATTGAGGTGGAAAGAGGAGACTACCTTCGGGAGGAACTTAGGATGAGTCCTAAGGACTACCCTGTTCCTATAGAAACAAGTGTATGGCCTGTCACAGACCAGGGCTTGAAGTTCACTCACTCGCCTGGCCGAGGTCAGTGCCACTAGGAAAAGCGCCTGCCAAGAAAGGAAGCGAAGAGGACACGTAGCCATCGGCTCAAAGGGAGGGCGAGTAAGCTGCTGCAAGACCACATTCATTCAACTCCCACTCAGGGGCTGGTGGACGGAGAGGAGGCTTTAGCAAGAGCAAGCCTCTGAGGAAGCAGGACACCAAGGGGTGAACCGATAAAGAGTGCCCTTCCACCAGTGAGTGGTGGGCTGCCAGAGCAGAAAGGTGTACCCGAACAGAATTGGACTTAAGACCCTGATCAGACAAGTGCAGCAGGTACTGAAGCACCACTGGCACAGGACAGGAGAAAGGGTTCTCTTGGCGTTGGTCACACCACAAGGAGAACCGTTTCCACTTCAGGGCATAGGTCTTTCTGGTGGATTGCTTCCTAGAGGCCAAGACCACCTCTTCAACTTCCTAAGGCAGGCCCCAGGGAGCAAGCACTACCCTTGCAGCCTCCAGGCCATCAAATTGAGTGTTTTGAGACTGTGGTGCAGAAGGGAACCCTGATCCTGAGAAAGAAGGTCGGGTTGCAACCCCAGAGGGAGTGAGGTGTCCTCCGCCAGCTGTAACAGAAGTGGGAACCAGGGCTGTCTCGGCCATCTGGGGGCTATCAATATGACCGAAGCCCTGTCCCTTTGAATCTTGAACAAGGTGTGGGCCACCAGGGGCGTGGGAGGAAACACATACAGGAGGCCCTTGGACCATGATATCAGGAAGGCATCCGCTGCCAATCTCGTGGGATGCGGTTGCCTGGAGCAGAACCGAGGCAGCTGCCGGTTCAGGGGACTGGCGAAGAGGTCTATGGATGGAAGTCCCCATTTCAGGAAAATGTTCTGAACCACCAAAGGGTGGAGTTGCCATTCGTGAGGCTGTAGAACCCTGCTCAATCTGTCTGCCAGGAAATTTTCCTGGCCAGGAAGATAGACTGCCCTGAGCAGGATATTGTGTTGAAGTGCAAAAGAGCAGAGGGCCTGTGCCTCCTGACACGGGAGTCTGCACCCCGTGCCCCCCTTGTTTGTTCACATAGAATATCGTCACCTGGTTGTCTGTCTGCACCAAGACAGATTGGTGGGCCAGGGTGTAAGAGAAGGCCTTGAGGGCTAAGCGTATCACCCTGAGTTCCAGGAGATTGATTTGTTGCATGGCCTCCCATGGAGACCACAGGCCCTGTGTGCACTTGTCCAGACAATGTGCACCCCAGCCCTGCAAGGAGGCATCGGTTGTGAGTACCACAGTGGAAAAAGGTACCTGAAAAGGAATTCCCTGTATAAGGTTGCGGGGGTGTAGCCACCACTGCAGGTAGTTCAGGAAGGGTTTGGACACCCTTACTTTGTCTCTTAGGCTTCCTGTAGCCTGCCTCCACTGAGACCTGACACACCACTGTGCAGGCCTCATATTCAGGCGAGCATTGGGAGTCACATGTACTGTCGATGCCATGTGGCCCAGGAGCCTTAGAGTCTGGCGGAAACCAGTGGGTTGTTTAGGCACTGGCTGGCCAAGTCCATCAGCCTTCCCGCTCTGTCTGCTGGCAAGTAAGCTTGCTTGCAGGGAGTCTAACCGTGCTCCTATTAACTCTAGGTTCTGGGAGGGGAGCAAAGTGAACTTTGCGAAGTTTATGACAAAGCCAAGTTGCTGACGGAGGGAGACAGTACAGAGGGTGGCATGCCTGGCCTCCTGGAGAGTCTGACCCCTGATGAGCCAGTCGTCCAGGAAGGGGAAGACAAAAATACCCTGGTTTCTCAAGTAGGCCGCCACCACCACCAGGCACTTTGTGAAGACTCGTGGGGCGGAAGTTAGGCCAAAGGGCAGTACCCTGTACTGAAAGTGGTTTCCTCCCACCACGAACCTTAGGTATTTTCTGTGGTCTGGATGAATGAGGATGTGAGTGTATGCATCCTTCAGATCTAAGGAGCATAGCCAATCTCCCTGCTGGAGGTAGGGCAGCAGTGTTCCAAGAGTAAGCATCTTGAACTTTTCCTTTTCCAAGAACTGGTTGAGAGTTCTCAAGTCCAGAATGGGCCGGAGACCTCCAGTTCTCTTTGGCACAAGAAAGTACCTGGAGTAGAAGCCCTGCCCCAGCAAGTGAGGAGGTACAGGCTCCACCGCCCTGTCTTGAAGAAGACCTTGCAGTGCCTGGAGAAGGAGTTCCTGATGCAGAGTAGGCCTTGGAGGCTCCCCTGGGAAGTAGGAGGGGGGTACTTGATTGAAATGGAGCAGATAGCCCTTCTGGACTATGCTCAGTACCCAAAGCATCTTTTGTGATGGGCGGCCACTGATGGGCAAACAGGGTCAACCGACCTCCCGTGCTGAGGTGGGCCAGCAGAGGTGGAGAGGCTATGCAGTGGGAGTCAAAAACCCCCTCCCTGCTGAGTAGGAGCAGGAGCTGGAGGCTTGGGGGCTTTCTGCCTACGGGGCCCATGTCCCTGCCCCTTGGCCTGCTGACCCTGCTGGGGAGCCTGGGAGGCCTGATAATGAGGGAAAGGTTTGTAGGCAGATGCCTTCCTTGGGTAAGAGGTCTTTTTCCCCGAGCCCTTCTTATGAGAAGGGGCAGAGGTTTTTCTGGACAACCTTGTCCTTGTCAGAGTCTCGGTCTGGAGCTCAGTGGCCTTTTCAGCCATGGGCTTGCCGAAGAGGTTTTCACCCCGGCATGGGACATCGACCAACTTGTCCTGTACCCATGGCTCGAGGTCCGATGACTGTAGCCATGCCTGGCGTCGAGCACAAATGCCGGCTGCCGCTACGCGGGCCGAAGCCTCGAAGCCATCGTAGGCCACCCGGGAGATGAATTTGGATAATTCCCGGATCCCCGAGGACAAAGACTTGAACCTCTGCAAAGGTTCCCCGGAGAGGCCAGCCGATAACCCAGCTATCTCCTTAGCCAGATCCCGCAAGTACATGCCCATGTACAGCTGGTAGGACTGGACACGGCAAGCAAGCATTGAGCCCTGGAAGCACTTTCTGCCGATGGCATCTAGGCTTCGGGCCTCCCTGCCGGGGGGCACCGCAGAGTGCATCTTCTGGCTCTTCAGACAATGCATGGCCCATTCCACAACCATAGAATGCTGCAACAGCTGCGCCTTCTGGAACCCAGGGCTCTTTCGGACTCGATACATAGAATCGATCCGCTTGCTCAAAACCAGCGCCGAAGCCTATGCCTCCCACATTCGGAAGAGGAGCCGTTCCAGCATTGGAGGAATCGGCACAGTAAAGGCCTCCCGCGGGGGAGAGTCGTACTGTAGGGCATTGAGCTCTTCGGCTCGAGGCTCCTCCTCGGGATCCGCAGGAACATTCAAAGCCTTGGCCATGTCCCTGACAAACTCCGAGAACCGGGTGTCCTCCGGGGCTTGGACTGCGGTGAGTCCAAAGGGACACACCGAGTCCGAAAGGTATCGGGGGACTCCTCGTCCTCCGTCTCCCACGCAGACTCATCCGAGGAGGAGTCAAGGGGATCCGACTGCGCAGGCTCCGGCAACACCCGCCTGACGCCGATGGCCCTGGCGTCGACGCCCTCGGTCCCAAATGGGAGGTCGAGGGAGACCGTGACCAAGTCCGGACTCGGGCCTTTATGGCTTCGAGAACTGGCTCGGTCTCCGGGGTCGACTTAGACGTTGATGGCCCGGTGGTCGGGGCAGATGCACCAGTCAGGCTGGCCATCAGCACCCGCTGCTGATCCATGAAGGCAGACAGTCTGCACTCCAAGGCTGTCAGCCTGAGTCCAAGCTCAAGAGACTCAGCAGCCACCGACTCAGGCCCCGGCGGCGCCGGGCCCGACGTCGGCTCCCTGGGAGGAGAGTCCTCGAGGACAACAGGACTTACGTGCTCGACGGACTCCGGCTCGACACGGGATATCTTAGTTGGCTTCTCCAGCTCCAAAGGCCTGGGGCGGCGGTCAGGGGTCAGAGACCTGGTCCTCGAGGAACCAGGGGCATCCTCCGATGCCACCCTCACGAGCTTTTACTTCCTCTTATGCTCCCGACTGGGGGACCCCCTTTCAGAGGAACCCCGACGAAGCTCAGGGTCTGACTCCCGAGACGTTGAGGCCTCTGATGAGGTCCGGGCTCGACCGGAGGCAGAGTCAGAAAAAATTCTCTCCTTCTGATGCTGCCGGCTTCTGAGTGCCTTAGTGGACATCTTTCCACACAGGACACAGAACTTGGGATCATGGTCCGGCCCAAGGCAACGCAGGCAGCAGTCGTGTGTGTCGGTAAGAGACATGAGCTTCTTACAACGATCACACTTTTTAAAACCACTGGAGGCCATTGGGGAAAAAAGGGCCCCCACGAGGTCAAAAGACCAGCCCTCCAGGGAAAAAGAAAAAGAGCATGAACGCGTGCCACGAAGGGCAAAAAAACAAAAAATAGAGATAGAGTCGATACCGGCGTACCGAACCCAGGCAGGAAGGGGAACCAGCATCGATCCGGACAAAAAGAGCGAAAATCGCAGAAAAAAAATCAAACTTTTCCAGGTGACATGGACACACATCCGTTGGGCTCCACGGAAAAAGAAAGACTGAGCAAGATGGCACCTTTGGGCGGGAAGGGGACCGCGCATGCGTGGGTGTATTCTCAAAGGCTTTCTAAGAAAGCTGGGGAAATGCTCCGCATGGGGGCTCCATCAATGTCGATGTCACCCATATGTGAGGACTGACTTCCTGCTTGGTCCTGGAGAAAGACTCATTACTATATGAGTTAACATCTGAGGATCAAATTGCAGAGTGAAAGCCCTCTTGGTGGGGGACCCATGAGCTATCACAGGCTTTTAGGACTGAACTGTGCCACAATCAGGGAGACTTCCTTCTCCATGCTGATCTGCTCATGCTTTATGCCAACAGTGCTGGCCACTTTGGCAAAACAGAGGGAGACATCACCTCATCTGAAAATGATGAAATTAACAGTACTCCATGAGCAATACAAACATTTCTATTCTATACTCATGCCTGTCAAACTATTATAAATTTCTCAGCCTCTGGGACTTTTCATATACCATCTTGGTAGTTAGTGGAATGCTGTAGCCCACTTTTACCAGATGTTTATATCCAAAACTAAGTGCCATGCAAGGACACTGACCAGCATTATCAAAATCCTGAAATTGAAGGAGATGAACCTTCTATGATATGGCTGACATTTCTAATGTTATTGGTGCTATTGATTTGGTACACATCCAGCTGGCACCACCTCATCAGTGAAAATGGGTTTACAGAAATTGTATGATGTACTATTCATTCCATGTGCAGGTGGTGTGCGATTTGAATTGGACAATAGTGAATGTGATAGTTAGGCATCTGGGACTTTACCACAAAAATCAAAAGCATGCTGTTCTATCAGTTTGAGAAAAGCAAGCACGGTGGCAGACTGCTGCTTGGTAAATATTGATTTTTATGTTTGTTTGTCTAGGCATTCTGTGCCCTTCTCTTCTATTGCTAACTCCAGACTTTGCTTCTTTCACCTTGTTGCTTCCTTATGCCTGGAACAAACTACCTGAGTCTGTATGTCAGGCACCTTCTCTAGCCCTTTTCAAATCCAGGCTGGAAATTCACCTCTTCGCTGCCACTTTCAGGTCTTGACTCACCTGATCTCCTTTGTGTTTCTTTACCATTCCCCCTAGATGCAGCCCATGTCTACAGCTATTGTGTTGTCTGTCTTGACTAGATTGTGAGCTCGGATGAGCAGGAACGTCTTGTGTTTCTCCACAGTGCTGTGTACGTCTTGTAGCGCTATACAAATGTGTAGTAGTAGTAATATCTGCAGTACTGCCAGTTATACCTTGCTTCCTTCCTATTTGGTGCAAACATCCTGCTGAGGTTGCCAACTGGCTCCAATCCTGTTTTAAACCACTGCCTGAAGGGATATGTAGTCTCTTAAAAAAAAAAAAGAAGAGGAACCAATAGGAACATCAGGAAGTGAGGTAAACACCAGTACTAACTGAAGTCTCCTGAAAATCTTCAGCCATAAAGGCAAATATAGCTACCTGTAATGGGTTGTGTAACATTTTTGTTTTCAGTTTTCTTAACTGCCACAGGGCTGAAAAATAGCGGTACATTAAATTCAAATGAACAAATCGCTCTCTATACCCAGCATAACTTTTATCCTTAACTTGGTTTCTCTAAGAAATCTCTTACCGCTACTTCATTAGCTATCCTCTTATGTACAGGCAATGCAAGATATGACCGTCAGCCCTGGTTTCTTACTCCTACAGTTCATCTTAGGATGCATACAGAAAAGCACTATGGAGGGGCACATGTTTACTTGCTCAAAGATACTTTTAGAGAGTTAAAAAGTCCCTTTGGATATTTGGACAGATCAGATGCTGCCTTACAGTATGTGAAGTCACTGAGGAGGTGGTAAGTTGATCTGCGCTAACTGTCAATGTGCTTACCAAATGGGGGTAATTTGTTTTGTGGAGTGATTAAACGAACAGCCCCAGTAGATAGCACATAGATGCAAAACATAGTGCATGGTAAGTGCAAACCTAATGCATGGCAAATGCAAAAGTTTATTGAATGCTTGCGCTGCACAACCAAGTTCAGCATTTTGTAGGTTTTTTTAGATGGTAAAAGATAGTGTGCTACATATGATTTCATTCTCATGGATAGATTTTTACTGTAAGGCCGTTTTTAGTTGCTCTAGCTTTTGTTAACATTTCACCACGCCAAGTCAAAAAAACGCCATTAATTTTCAGCAGCTGCTGACAGAGCGGTTCTTTCCACAGCAGTGAATACTGAAGGCTGCGATAGATGGCAAGGTGTCTTTTTTCAATTGACTGCTTGTGCTGCATAACCGATTTTAGACATTGTACTACCGTATGTGTGACTTTAATTTTATTATTACGTTCTTTCAAGCTGCTTCACGTTTTCAGGAATCTGCCCCTATAATGTACAGTATTTTAAAGGGAATGGCAGTCCCATAATTACAAATGGATATAGATAATAGTATTATATTAATCTTGAGGGGTTTTTTTGGGCAACATATGTCCTTTGTTTAGCGATATCGGCATAAAAAGTTTTAAAGACTTCGATACCAAATATTTTTTTTGGAAGGTACATCTAGATGCCAAAAGATCCTTAGAGACTTCAATACCGTCATTTTCTTGAAACTTTCTAACATTGTTAGGATAACATTGATTTTATTAGAAATAACAATTTATTGTTTTAGTATTGAAAAGCAGCTACTATTAGCATTTATTACAAGTTTTCATTATTATAACAATATTTTTGTTGAAACATAGTTGCTGTGATAATAAGCCATTCCTCTTTTCTAGGTATGCGGTTTTCTTTCTGAAAGAGTTCTCATATGGCATTGTCCGGTGTCTCTTTCAATAATCCTTTATAGAGATGTTGAAAACATTTCACGGCAATGTCTGGGCTTCAATTGCAATAAACCAAAGCTCTGATACAATGACTACTGATAAACCAATGACAGAAATAATTCTATTTCATGCCTTTATGATTTTTATCTTTATAATATTATGTTCAATTATTATTTATTGTCATTTATCATTTTTTATTCTTTTTAGTGGTCTGTATATACCACAAGACATTACAGCAAAGGATAATATCAAAAGGTTTATGACAATACCTTTATTCTCCTCAACCCCGTCTTCTACATTTTATGGAATCCAATGATCTGTGCATTCCATTTGTGTTACTACTGTTGTTCATTCCTTTATTATTGTCTATCTGTATTTTTTTTAGTATAGTGAGCAGTGATTTATGTTTTGGTTTTATCAACTTGTGCATTTTACTTGTGCTTTTATAATTTCTTTGATTTAATTATTAATTTTTTATAAAATTTGTCTTATGCTATATTATATATGGCACCTTCATGTGTTAATATATGTGTATAGGAGCACTTATTTTTTTAAGTTATTCATTAAATTTATTGTAATTTGCATGGTTCTTATGATTTTATAAACACATTGTTTTTTAAATGTTCTATGGTCTTTTTTATACATATTTAATGTTGTCATTTTCTTTTGAGGTTTGCTCCCTCTAAAGACCCCCTGAAGAAGGCTTTTGAGCCAAAACGCATAGGGGCTAATAAATTGGTTTACCCAAATTGAATATTCACCATTCTCTTTTGTGCCTGTTTGTTGATCTCCTTTGGTATTGTACAGGCATCTACCGCTCTCCTTGGTCAGCATAAGCAAATGTTTACCACACTTTAGTAAAAGGGTCCCTTAGCTTTATTTATTTATTTTAAGAGGGAACCTCGCCTTATAGAAGAGATCTATCCATTCATCCCCCCCCCCCCCCCCCGTAAAGTTCTCTGTTCACTAACTTTTTGAACTGTTCATCCAATTTCAGTCACATTTTGGCCACACGACATCCAGTGAACCCTGGCTCATAATTTTCTTGAGAACATAACTGCTATACTAGGTCAGGTTAAAAGTCCATCAAGTCCAGTAGTCTGTTGCCAGGTGTTCAAGTAAGGTCACAAGTACCTGAAAGGAGCCCAAAGAGTAAACAGAACTTCTCTGCCAAGTACTTGTTCAATCCTTTTAAAACCAAGCTATACTTAACTACTTCTACCCATATTCTCTAGCAACAAATTCCAGAGCTTAATTATTTAATATGAGTCAACAAAATATTCTCTGGACATGTTTTAAATATGCTACTTAGTAATTTTATGGCACGTCCTCCTAATCTTTGTACTTTTTGAAAGCATGAGCAACCAGTTAGCTTGTATCTATTCCACTCATGATTTTACAGACCTCTAATATATCTCCCTTCAGCCATCTCAAGATGAAGAGCCCTAACCTCTTAGCCTCTCTGTATAGGACAGCCATTCCCCTTTATCATTTGTCACCCTTCTTTGTACCTTTTCTAGTTCCGCCATATCTTTTTTTTAAAATGTTTTATTTTATGAACCGTCAGGTTCATCGTGACAAAGACCATGTACAATTAGATGGCGAACAGAAGTCATAACAAAACATCACTACCTCTTTCTCAACCCAACACCAATTTTAGAACCATCTTTCTATTAAAAACATCTCACGTATTTACATAAGCTTTTAGCAAGTTACTGGGCTTATCATACATCTCTCTCTTATCTTTCAAAAGGTATTTACAAGGGTATTGCAAACTAAAGTCAGCTCGAACTGTCAAGATCTGTCGTCGCATAGTCCAAAAAAGTCATCTTCTCGCCTGGGTGGGGCGAGACATCAGGAAACGTCTTCACAGTTTTTGCCCATAAAAGGCACATCCATTTTCAAGTACCAATGTAACATTTTACTCCAATCTAACCGAAAAATAAAGCTCAGAAGTAGTTTATATACTTCAATTTTCTTTCCTCGACTTCTGCTAGACTAGTCTAGATGAGTAGGTTATACTCCCTTTGCCAGCAGACAGACTGGAGCAACTTTCAGTGATATCATTCAGTATATCCACTGGTGCAGCACAGAGAAGTTTCCAAGCAGTACGCAAGACTGAAAAAAACTCAGAAAGCTCAAACTATGAACATAAAACAAATAATTAAATAAAATAGAATTTTGTTAGTTAAGCGATTTATAAACCGCCTAATCTTAAAGCCAAGGCGGTTTATAGAGAAACAAATTGTACATGGGAACAATCAGGGTGTGATGTTAATTTAATTTGTACGTCAAACAAATTAGTTACATGTGATGTAATTGGGTACAAACATAACGGGCATGCCTTGTGACCTTAAGCAACCAACTTTGCCAGGACTTTCCTTCCAAGGCAATGAAGGATAATCTACTTCCATCTTTACTTTGCCAAGAAAACCCAGGGGCTGCTGGGTTTCCAGGAGTCAGCATTGACTTGATGGCACTTAAAAAAATAAATCAAACAGGCGAAAATTGGCAAAATTAAAAAGTCATAAATCTTAAGTAATAAAGTTAACTGAGCATATGAGCATAGTGGAAACTTCAGATATTAACTGGGAGAATTGATGAGTGGGTGGAGAGGGTATGGGCACAGAGGGTTAGCTTCATTTACAAAAAATGTTCTTTGAAAAGATGTGTTTTTAGATTCTTTCTGAAGTCTATTAGGTCAGTTATTGCACGTAAGTGATCTGGTAGAACATGCCATATGACTGGGGCATAGAGAGTGGCAGTGGCTCCATTGCTTTTTGAGATTATAGATGGTTCTGTAGGTGTGTCCGTCAGTTCCTGTTGTTGGGGGTTCTTTGTAATAGTGATTGAAGGTAAAGTGAGGAGAGGCCCTGGATTATTTTGAATGTTGTCAGTATGGCTTTATATTTTGCTCTTACTTTGATAGGTAACCAGTGCAGCTGTTTGATACCAGAGTGATGTGCTCGGTTCGGGTAAGGCCAGATAAGATGGGGCAGCCATGTTTTGTGCTAGTTACAGGGGGCGGAGAACAGTTTGGTAGGCCTTGGAAGAGAATTTTGCTGTAGTCAAAATGGGGTAGGACCAGTGCTTGGAACTGTGCAGTAGTTCTTAAAAGCCAGTAATGCTTGCAGATGATGTACTGTTTCTATTTTCTGGTATATAGTCCTGGTGATGTTGCTGATGTGTGGCTATAAATCTAAGTGTTGGTCTATGGTTACACTGAGGAACCTTACTTCAGAATGTTATCTTCAGGTGTGTTCCAGCAACTTCTATGAATGGTGGAGGACTACTGTTCGAGTCTTTGTGGATCAAGAGGGCCTTTGTTTTCTCGGATATTCTATGTTGCCAGCCATTGTGCGACTTCATTAAAACATCTGACCAGTGAGATATAAACTGGTTTTGCAGTGGAGGATGGCATGTATAGCATGGCATCATCTGCATGAATGTGGTAGAGTATGTTGTGAGATTATCCAAAGATGTCATATAGGAGTTATGAGAGCACAGAGCCTTGTGGAACTCCTTGCTGTTGTGTGTATGGGGCTGAGTGGAGACCTTTTATTGTGACTTGCTGGTTGCGGTTGATTAGGTATGATTCAAACCATTTCAGGGTTGTATCAGTTAATCCAACTGATGGCAGATGTAGATGTAGTAGTAGTAGTATGCTGTGATGCTGTATGGTACCGAATCAAATGCTGCTTTGATATCCAGGAATATCATTGCAAAGCCCTGTTATACCTTTTTTTTTTTCAGTACCTCTTATTAGCTTACCCATGACAGCTATTAATAGTGTCTCCACTCCATGTTTGGGCCTGAAACCGTATTGGTGGAGATCAAGCAGGGCATGCGAGTCAACATGTTGGAGCTGAAGTAATACAGCCTTTTCAATGATCTTTATGAGGAGTGGTAGGCTAAAGATGGGTCTGCTTGAGTTGGGTTGTTTGGTTCTAAACTGGTGTTTTCTCTTATGGGTCGTATGGAAGATTTCTTCAGCTTGAGGGGCATATATCCCTGTATGAGGGAGAGCTGTGTGATCTTATGGGGAATAGATCATTTTTGGCTACTTTGATCCAGCTGACCAGGCATAGATAGAGAAGTTGTGGTAGAGCAGGGATGGCCAACTCTGGTCCTAGTGTACAATGATCCAGCCTGGCTTTCAGGATGTCCCTAATGAATATTCATGAGATTTTCATACAATGGGAAGCAGTGGTGCACTAGGACCGGAGTTGGCCACCCTTGTGGTAGAGGTTGCTGATAATGCATGCCAAGTGCTCTGGTGATTCAGGTGTAAATAAATGGCAGGTGATTGCAGTGGAGTTGATTCGATGTGTTGCAGTTGTTAATTTTGGGTGTTTAGGTTTGTCTGGTTTTGAAAATAGTTGGCCAGAATCTATGGGGAGAGATAGTCATCTGTGTTGTCTTGTTCATACTGTTCTGTGGGATGTAGAATGTTATTGTTTTGTGGTCTGACCAAGGTACTGTATCTACTGAAGGGGGTGGAGGGGGTTGTCTCTAATTATTTGTTGTGGGGCGAAAATAAGGTCAAGTGTGTTGGCTCATTAACAATGTGTGTGTAGTCTAAGGCTTCCATAAAGGCTTTTTCTTCTCTGGGCTTGGCTGAAGAGAGGTTTAGGTCTCCAAGTAACAGGAATTGTTTGTGTAGATTGTGGGTACATATGGTTTCCAGCAGGGTTAATAGTAGTTCTATCCTTGAGTTAGGGGACCTGTATGTTACGTATAGTGTTGTGTTTGTGTCCATGCCTCTTACTGAATAGTTAGCAATGGTTTGGAATTCCAAGTCATTCTTGGCTAGATGAGAACACCTCCCCCTCTGCAGCTGGTTCTGATGCAGTTAAATATTCTGTGGCTGGGAGTTATGAGCTGATTCATCAGGACATCGTCTGTGTCTGTGAACCAGGATTAAGTTACAAACATGATGTCTATTTGTTGGTCACTGAGCCAGCGAGAATTTGTATCTTATGAGCTGACCGTGCATTGAGGAGTATATATTTGACGTTGTGCTGGTTGCTTGTAGTTGTGATGTGAGGTGAGGTGAGGTGAGGTGAGGTGTGATAATTGGAGCCCGAGTTTTGATTATGGCACAGCGACGGCTATTTCTTGGTCTGTGTAAAGTGCAATTAGTCCATGTTGGGCATAAGAGTGGCAGATAGCCATGAGACTTATGTGAGGCGTATGCAAGTCTACATGGGTGATTAGTATGGAGATGTAGAGGAGGAAGAGTAGTATTGTGAGGGGTGCCAAGGTTAAGGAAATCTGTGTCCTTGCAAAATTGCTAAGGTTTGCTCAAAGTGGATTTTCTGGTCTATTAAGAGCATGGGGTATGGTTCAGCTTGGCTTGTGTTTCTGAAGTTGTGTTGGGTCTGCTGAATGAGAATTTGGTGCTCTTATGATTGTAGTCTATGTACTGTTCGGCATGTCTTGCTGCAGGATTGTGTTCTATGTATTTGTTGCTGTTAGAATAGCAAGTTATTACCTGCTGTGCAGGAAGTCTCTTGTGATGGCACTGGTTCTAGCAGTTCTTCTGTGCAGGAGTGCACAGTGTGCTTGATTGTTCTTGGAGATCCCATCAATAGGATATCTCTAACCTGTTGAGAGAGGTTGATGCCCTGGATTGCTATGCTCTCAGAAGCCATGCTGTCAGATGTAAGGACTGCGGGTTTGGATGCAGTAGCATCCCTTTCTCCTGTGATAGGAGATTCAGAGCACATCCCAACTCTAGAGGTCTGGCCCGAGAGAGACGTAGAAGCAGAGGATACCACGCTTGTCGTGGCCAACATGGGGCTATGAGGATCATGTAGCTCCTGTCTCTCTGGAGTTTGAAAAGAGTCTTGGGGATAAGGGGAATGGGAGGGTAGGCATATAGGACGTTCTGACCGCAGTGGAGGTGAAAAGCATCCATCGCCTGACAGTTCTGAGCAGGGGTTCTGAAACAGAAGCAGGGAAGTGTGGCATTCTGAGGACTTGTAAACAGGTCTATATCTGGGATTCCCCAGATTTGAAACATTCGAGCAATCTGGTCCGCATAGAGAGACCACTCATGAGGCAGTAATACTCGACTGAGTTTGTCTGCCAGGAGATTTTGTTTGCCAGGGAGATATATCGCTAGTAGGTGAATCTGATGGCGTATGGTGAAAGACCATAGATGCAGTTTTGTTGCACAGCGTGAGAACCTGTTCCACCTTGCTTGTTCACACAGAAAATGGCTACCTGATTGTCCGTCTGGGCTAGAATTGTGAGGGAGCGAAGGTGGTCTTGGAACACCCCAAGAGCATTGTGGATGGCTCTGAGTTCAAGAGATTTATGTGAAGTTGTGCCTCTTGATGAGTCCAAATACCCTGAATGGAGAAATTGTCCAGATGAGCTCCCCAACCCAAATATGGACGCATCCGTCGTCAAGGTAGATTGGTGTGGTGGCATCTAAAAAAGTGACTCTATGAGAAGGTTTTCTGGTGATTGCCACCATTGGAGAGACAAAATGAGACGTACAGAGATCAAACGACCAGATGCTCGAGTCCACTTTGAAGCCAGGGTCCATTGAGTTGCATGCATATGCAGACGAGCATAGGGAACCATATGTACAGTGGAAGCCATATGGTCCAGCAGTTGAAGCATTTCTTGAGCAGTTAGGAAAGATTTCATACATGCCTGAAAAGCTAGCTGAACGATTCGAGCACAGAGGGCCTGTGGTAGAAAGGCCCTTGACTGCTCATGTCTAGGAGAGCCCCTATGAACTCTAAGGTTTGAGAAGGGGTAAATTGGGATTTTGGAAGATTTATTACAAATCCCAAGTGTTGAAGAACCTGCATTGTGCTGGAGAGAGAAGATCTGGCGTCTAGAGCTGCTGTTGCTCAGATGAGCCAATCGTCTAAGTAAGGGAAGACAAATATCCCTAGAGATCTTAGGAATGCAGCCACTACTACCATGCATTTTGTAAAGATTCTTGGGGCAGAGGCCAGGCCGAAGGGTAGAACCCTGTATTGGTAATGTCTTCCCTGAAAGAGGAATTGTAGAAACCTCCTGTGTTCTGCGTGAATGAGGATATGGGTATATGCATCCTTTAGATCTGGAGAACAAAGCCAGTCCTGACTCTGGAGATAAGGGAGAAGAGTTCCGAGAGAGATAATCTTGAATTTCTCTCAGAGCAGATACTTGTTCAATTCTCTGAGGTCCAGGATGGGCCTGTATCCTCCTGTCTTCTTTGAAATAAGGAAGAGGAGTAGAAGCCCAGGCCTTGTTGAGAGAGTGGCACTTCTATCGTACCCTGTGCAAGAAGGGTGGTAATCTCTTGGAACAAGAGAGTGGTGAAAGAAGGCTGAGAGCTGAACTCTCTTGGAGTAGACTGAGGGGGGCATACTTTGGAAGTGAAGTTTGTACTCCTCTACTACTATGGAGAGAGTCCAATGTTCTGATGATATCTGGTGCCACCTTTGGGAAAAATGACATAGCTGTCCTACTTCTGGAGATTCCAGATCCAGTCAATATTCCAGGCAGACTAAGTTCCCTAGAAAGAAGTCAAAGACCTTGAGGAGGCTGGGTCTGTTGAGTTGACTGAGCCCTGGGTGTCTGAGCCTTCCTCTGTTGCTTCGGTTGCTGCTGTCCCTTTTTGGAAGCATGGACCAGACAGTGCATAGTGTGGGTATAAGAAGGGTAAAACTTTTTTCTTGTTGATAAAAAAAGGCTTCTTTATAGTCTTAGTTGGGTTGGCAGTGGTTCTAGAAAGCCTATTGAGAGTGGTATTCTCAGATTCTAGCCGAGAAGCCTTGTCCTGCCAATCCTTGCCAAAAAGATTTTCCCCTGTGCAAGAAATGTTCCCCAGCTTATCTTGCGCCCACTGTTCAAGATCGGATGTTTGTAACCAAGCAAGCTGACGTGCACCAATGCAAATAGCAGATGTTCTGCTAATACACTCAAAGGCAGTCAAAAATTGCCCTGTTCATAAATTTGGAAACATTCTGGGCATGTTTTACAAGTGTCAGGTAATCAGCCCTCTTGTTGTCAGAGAGAAGAGCCATTAAATTCTAAATTCTTAGCAACCTCCTGAAGGAACATACCCATGAAGAGTATGTAAGAACGTATTCTGGCCGATAACATGGAAACATGGAGACTTGAAAACATCAACGACCGAAGGCATCGAGACTTCTTGCCTCCCAGACCAGAGGATTTGAGGAATGTGTCTTGGCACTTTTGATTCGATGCATTGCCAATTCCACTACCATGGAGTGGTATGGTAACTGAGTCTTCTGGAAACCAGGACAGTGCAGTACCTGGTACATGGTATCGAGCCTCTGAGAATGTGGAGAGACACATCCTAAGCATGAGGTTATGCAGTATCCGGTGAATAGGGAGGGTAGCAGCCTCCTTTGGGGCTGCTGGATACTGAAGAATTTCAAGCTCTTCAGCTCTCGGTTCCTTCTCCGAGGTCACTGTAATGGCGAGGCCCCAAGCCACATCCCATATAAAGTCTTGCGGGGAAGGAGAAGGATCTTCTGGGAGAGCTCCCATCTCCCAGGTACCAGTCGATTCATCAGAAGAGTCTGAATCAGAGGACTCGAAGTACTGGTGGGGCAGGTGCTCCTGCTCGGCACGTCTACAGTACCAATCAAAATCGGCATCGGAATGCCTCGGTACCGGACCCTTGATGCTGGACACTGATTCTAGGGCCGGCATGGGTGGTAGCATGGAGAGCAGCGCATTGGTCAATGCAGACACATTCAGTACCGGTGTCGGTACCGATGACTGTGGAACTGATTGCAGAGGCTTTAGCGGTACCAAAGCTGCTAGCAAGGCCGCTAAACTCCACTCAACGGCCAGGATACATTGATCCATGGAGCCAGCCAATGCCTGGGTATCGGTACCTGAACATCAGTCCATGACCCCTGAGCATGGCACCAAGAGCCCTCCGGAGGTGGAGGCCTCGGGAGCATCCTGGGACCCCCATTAATGCTTTGGGGGCAAGGACCTCCTGGCCAGGGTTTTTGGCCAATGTATTCCCTTCCAGGGCAACGCCTAAGGTATCTCGATGCTTAGAAGGAGATCTATACTTGGAAGACCGGCCAGCCTTCGTAGACGGCTTGGGTTTTGATACCCGAGATCCATGGGAGGAAGATGAAGCTCTTGACGATGTTGATGGAACCGACATTACATCTTTCGCAAAGAGGGTGCTGAGTTTCGCAGCTCTATTTTGCAGGTCCCTCTGTCATCTTCCTGCAGAAAAGGCATTCTGACGGCAGATAGTCTGGTCCCAAACATTTGACACACCAGTTATGGGTGTTGATAGCAGAGATGGTACTGCTACATTTGGAACACTTTTTGAAACCACTAGCTGGTTTATCCATCTTAAAAGGAAAAAGGGGCCTAAGGCCAAAATGTGCCTAAGCACCTGGAGGGTGAAGTACCCTCAGGGAAAAACAGAAGGGTTTTTTTTTTTGTTTTGTTTTTTAAGAAAGAATTGGAAACAGAAAACACACAGATGATGCCAGTGCTAGCATCGACAGGAAGGCAGACGCGACCACAAAAGAAGTAAATTTTCTGCGGTGACAGGAATTGCTCCCTGTCGGCTCCGCAGAAAGTGGAAAACGAAAAACTGAGGAGGGAGAGTTGGAAAGGCAGGAAGGCAGCTATGCAGGTGCAGTGGGATGCTCCCAAAGGCTTTCCTATAGGATGCTGGGGAGCGTTCCCATGCGGGCTCCGTCAGTGCCGATGTCACCAATATGTGAAGACTACATTCCTGCTTGTTCCTGGAGATAAACATATACCATATAGAGAGATACAGAGGAAAAAAAACATTGTCCAAAAGGGAACTAAAACACAGATAAATATAATCAAGCAATTTCACACATTTTGTTCATTAGGCTATGTATAAAAAACTCACCACCAAGACGACATTTATTTGGTTAACAATTGATGGTAAGTCCTGACAATCTATTGGAATTTGAACGGAAAGAAAAAGCAAGAAAAGGAGAGGAAGAGGAAATCTTCCATCATTTTAAAAACAAGTAACTTCTGCATTCAAGTCCACGCCTCCTATTTTTCATTTTCCCAAAATAGTATTTATGTACTATTTCTATATATCATCTGAACAATATCCACCAGTCTAAACCATGATAACAGTAGATATAATAGTGGATATGTGTAACTGGTTCTGTCTTCTTTCTGATCTTTCAGAGTAGGGTAATACATTGGGAAAATGAAAAAAATAGGATGAGTGGACTGCTCTAATGTGAGTAGAGTCATGTATATCTATAGGTCTCATTTGCCAAAGGTATCAGTCATGGTATCTACACATATAAGTATTGAGTGAACTTTCTATTTGAATGCAGAAGTTACTTGTTTTTAAACTGGTGGAAGATTTCCTCTTCTCCCTTTCTTGCTTTTTCTTTCCGTTCAAATTCCAATAGATTGACAGGACTTACCATCAATCGTTAACCAAAAAACTTCTTGGCGGCGAGTTTTTTTATACATAGTCTAATGAACAAAATGTATGAAATCGCTTTATTATGTTTGTGTTTTAGTTCCCTTTTGAACAATGTTTTTCCTCTGTATCTCTCTATATGGTATATGTTTTATCTACTTATTTTTCTGTGTTATTAGTTAGTATTTGGTGGAGTCACCATTTAGTATGGCTTTTTAAATTGGTCGCTGATTTCTAATGTTATTCATTCAAGTGATTTTTTTATACTTTTATATAGTTTGAAATGATTTTATATATACTAATGATAGATGCCTCTCTTGTGATTATATATACAAAGGAGCCCAATCTTGATTACTGATGTTTGTGTTTTATTATGTTTTTGTGCTGATGGTCTTATATGTACTTTTTATCACCATTTATTTCTATTTCTTGTATGTATTAAATATCTATATTTATATATCTATATAAAAAGTCATAGCCCCTGAAGGAGGCTTTTGCCGAAACATGTCTAGGGATGACCTGCTGATACATAATAAAGTTCCCATCTTCCAGTGGCGTGGCTCTCCTTTGCTTCTGAGGGCCAGGGCATAAATAAGGAGGGATCAGGGTCCTACATTGTAAGGGGCCATTGCTGCAGGAGGTCCTTCTCTTCAGGCAATAAATAGGGGACCAGCCAACAGCCTCAAAAGATCTGCATGTATGAGGCAAGTCTGGAGCCTCTAGAATCAACATGCCCAGAAGGAACCCCACTCTGTGCAGAAGATGGTTTACCAAGGGCCATGGAGGGAAGACACACAGAATCTTTTTCTGGGGCCACTTCTAAAGCAAAACATCTACACCTGCTTGCCCACTGATCCTTCCTGTGACTGAGAAAGCTCTCCACCCTGGCCTTCTCTTGAGAAGCTATCAAGTCAAAGACTAGAAGACCCTGCCCTCTACATTATGAGAGTGAACATACAAGGTTGAGCACCCATTTGCCCAGAACCACAATGTTGCAATTCAGGAAGTCACCAGTCACCCCGCATGTTGTCGACGCTCACAACGTGTGCTGCATACAGGGCTCTGCCACTCAAAAGCCATTCCATCACTACGAGTTCCACCTTGATTGCTGATGTATGCCACTGCTGTGGCATTAAGAATACCCAGACTGCTTGTCTTACCAGGAAAGGGCAGAACCTCTCCAGAGACAGGCGCATTGCTCTTTCCAAATGATGGAAGTTTGATATGATCAAGCTGTAAGCTAGTAGAAGCATTATGGCCAAATCTCAATTTTGGCCACAATCACACAAAAATCTTAAAAATTAAAAGAGAGAAAGTGTCCCTATTTACATGTTTTATATGATAAAGTGATATTGTCCAGATCAACTCTAACAACATTTGTTTGCTTCAATATCCTTTGGATCTCCTCTCCCCTAAAGGCCTAAATATATGTACCTTAAGTTTTACCACAAAAGGTTGTTGGCACAGACTTTACATCATATTGCTGGCTGTTCCCTTCATTGCTTCTACACCATGTACTCTCTCTAAGAGGCAAAGCCTTGCCAACCACCTACATAAACACATTATTTCCTTGATACCATTGGTTACACCTCTCCCTGTGCATCTTAGTATTTCTCTCTCTGCTCACCATATTTTCACACTGTTTTGCTACCTTGAGATTCTTAGATATGATCACCCCAAGTTCTTTCCCATTTGAATATCGGTATTCCACTCCCCATCATATACTATTCCCTTAGATTACTGTACCTCATATGCAGGACTCTGCAAGTTTTTCAGATTGAACCCTAGCTGCCAAGAATGTAATGATTCCTAAACGTTTCTTAGATCATTTCTCATATTGTCTGTACCCTTAACTTTTTCATAAAAAGTGAAAAGCACAATCTTTAACAACAACGACGACAAACCTTCCTTATTGAATCACTCACTAAAATACTTAACAGAAGTTCTCCCCAGGACAGATCTCCGCATAAGGCTATTATCAGTCCTCTCAAGAAGGCATGTTCTTCCTTTTGGGCTCCTTCAAGCATGTCACTCCACTTCATTTTTATTTTTAGGCAAAATGACCTCTATCCTGGAGGAAGCTATTGATATGCCCATGACAAACATAGGTTACCCACACAATGAGACAAATCATCTCCCACATATTAGTCAGTCAAGACATATGAAGAGTAATTTTATAACAGGATACCTAGGGTGGGAGGTGCCTATTTTAAGTCTATTTTATAAAGAGACACATAGGCACCTGTGTGTCTTTAAAAAGTTGCCTACAAAAGCCCTGAAAACAAAATACTGCCAATCTCTGGATGCTGAATATAAAAAACTGCTCTCTCATAGCAGACACCCCAATTATCCTTGTTTTCTGGAATTATAAGGCTGCTTCACATGTTTCCAGATTTAAACTAATTGTTCTTAATCCAAGGCAAACTACCTATTCTGCTCTAAAAAGGACTTCAGTGCACTCTCTCCTGAGCATATTTCATTTCCGCATTGAAAAACTGAAATGAGAAAAGAATTACACTGTGGAAGCAACGAAGAATCGCTGAATTCAGTGCACAAATGTCCTTCTGTACTGAAAACTCATCATTTCAAGGGAATGCTGCCCCAAATACACAAGAAGGGGTTGAATGAAGAATGTGACACATTCTGTGCCAATATTTGTATATTATGGATATATAGCATTTAAAGACATGGCAGGCTCTCTGGTGGACAAGTGTATTTGCAGCTCCAAGTACTACAGAAAAGTACGGGGGGGGGGGGGAGTGGGGAGTCCTGAGGAGCGAGGGGCAGACTAACTCTCAAGACCCTTATTTACATAAGACTTCTCACTTCAAGAATGCTTTCCATTCTCACTCTCAAAAGTCCAAGTCACAAGGAACAAAATCATTACAGTATTATAGTTAAAAAATATATAAATTTACTGGGCGGTTAAAAAGAATTAGTTAATTTGTTACTTGACAGGTATACGTCAGGCAGGCACAAGAAAAAAAGAAAAATGAAAGGCATTAGCTATTTGAGTCAAGAATCCGTCGTCTATTCTCCTCTCCTCACACACGGGCAATTTCAAACAGAACTCAATGTAGCATCCAAGAATGAATATCAGGAAGAATCTCTCCTCTTCTCTAGATCTATAAATGATACTTCATTCACTTGCTTGTAGGTTTCTGAACCCAAGATACTTGTTTGGTACTTTCCTGTAGACAGGTCGGTACTTCCGACACTTAAAATCTGACTGCACATCATCTCCTCCAATGCAGTCTCTCACCCACATAGTTTCTCTCGCTAGTGAAAGGATCAATTGCATGAAGGAACTTCCTTTACCACTGTGTTGGCAGTCTTTGGCATCTTTTTTGTCTTTTCCTCCTCTGCCATCCTGGTATAGTGAGGCTCCACCTTTAACAGATCCAAGGCTTCTCCTCCTTAAACCCCAGCTTGGGTTTTGGGATATAGGAACAACAAGACTGTGTCAAACCCTTTGTACTCTTGTTCTGGGTATAATTCAGCACCCGGAACCCCACCAACTTGGGAAGCTCTGCGCAGCTTGGTAGACAGGTAGTGAGAGAAAGGCAAAATTTCCCTCAAAAACACTTGATCTTAGAATCTCAAAGATATGACAACTTTCCTGACTTTCTTCACGGAAAGCCAGCCAGAAAAATCACAATTATTGAAGGGCTGGGGCAAGTGGTGCTCCTGCCACATAAATGAGCACACCATTTCAGAAAGGATATTTCATAAAGGTATCACTGGAACACAGCACTTAGTGACCCCTGGGGTAGCAGAGATATGGATGGAACCTTTTCAAGACGTTCCTTTCTTTATGCAGATTTTCCTGAGTAAGGCATCAAATTGAAACAAAAAGCATGGGAATTAATAACATCAAGTACTTTGATCAGTGCATAAATCCACAGAAATCTGTGAAAGCTTGCAGTGATGAAGTGTTCCAAAAACTGTTCCCAGATTAAAAATGGACAATTTTTTTTGTTTGTTCAAAATAAGCCCTCAACTTCCCCCCCCCCCCCAATATGTTACTCTGAACTACTGCACGGTGTGAACTTGGAACACATTTTCTTTCTCCGACGCCAAGCTAGTAGAGAAAAGAAAGGAACGACCCGAGTGTGGAATCACAGGAAGGGATCCTTCTTGTGCTATACAATGTTCTAGATGATGTTTCTTACAAATATGTTCATGGATACTTAATCAGGCAGCACAGAAACAGATAGTGTCCTACCAAACTAAAACCAACCAATAAATATGCATGGGTACAAGAAGCAACTCAGATACCACTGCCTGAATACACAAAGACGTCAGTTTGCTGGCAATTTTTTTTTTAAGTAATGAACTGGGCCAGTTCACCAGGGATAAGGACACAGGAGGACCTGCATATGGCTGGGGGAAGGTGGGATAATCTCCCAGGGCGTATCAAACTCAGCACTTAAGAGTCCACAGGCCAGGTCTTTACTACTCAGTCACCAATCCAGTTATTCTCCATACAAAAGTTAAATTATGTAATGGTTATTATAAAATATTGTTTATTGCGGCTGTTGGATATTATGTCCAAATACAAATTTTATCTGAGCTCCTTTTCTGGTACAGTCTTCTTTATTGAGTTTGGAAAGATGGCAGCCCTATTCCTGATACATTCCACTGATAACCCTTCTTTCCTCAGTGTCAAAAGCTTTATAGAAAAAGTAAGCATACTTATAGCCAGTGCTCGTTTATGGTTTATTTTTACTTAAACATATTGCCTTTTCACAGATTCAAAGTAGCTCATAGTCAGCTAAACCAGCTAGAAACATGAAAGAACTCCAATTGCTGTCTACTTGGTGTCAAGATCTGGATGTTGCAGAGAATTTGCCAAGACTCAAACCTATCCACTTTAATCCGATGCTGCTCGTCCATGTTGGAAGACATGGAAATGCTAACACCCCACCTGAGCATATCAAAAGGTGACTTTGAGGTTCTTGGAGAGAAGATACCACCTGCACACCTAACTGCGGTATTCTCCTCAATCCTCCCTGTTGACCGTCAGGGCAGAGGCCAAAAGGCTCACATCCTTGAGATGAATGCTTGGCAGAGAGTGTTTTGACTTCCTGGACCATGGCATGATTTTCCCCAAGGACTGTTGAGCAGAGATGGCATATACCTATAGAAGAAGGGGAGAAGTGTTTTCTGCAACAGACTGGCAAACTTACGAGTGGGGCTTTAAACTGGAATAATTGAGGATGGGCGAGAACAAAGCCCCAGGTAAGTAAATTATTAAAATAGGATAGAAAAGGGAAAAAAGGGCAACAAATGGAAAGCTGCATATACTAGTACCCATAGTGTGCAAAATAAAGTTTGATTTAGAAGATATAATAAAAAGAGGCCGACTCAGATTTAGTGGCAGTCATGGAAACATGGTACACAGAACAACTGGAAGTGTAAATTAGACTTACCTGCTAATTGTAGTTCCTGAAGGAACTCCAGTCTAGTCCCGGAAACTCTAGGGTTGTCATCCTCTTCCAGCAGCTTGGAGACTGATATACCAGTGTCAAAGAATGACATCTAAGGACACAGGCACCGGCTCCTCCCACTCCAGTAACCTATTGACAAAGTAGACTCACCAGAGCAACAATTAATTTTGAACCGACACTAGTGCCTACTAACTATACAACCACTGAACGATAACCAAATAGCAAAATAACATCCCCCACAATGATATTTAGCATGACTGAAGGGTCTCGCTTCCCTGCCAGGAAGAGAAAAATTGTCTGGAGTCTCTCAAAACCTATGAGACTCCCAACCCGCCCTCTGAACCCAAAGCTCCACAGAACTCCATGTGCTCTTACCTGTAAAATCTGCGCTTCAGGCTCAAACTCTCTGAAAGAATCAGGACGGGATCCGGGACTAGAATGGAGTTCCTTCAGGAACTACAATTAGCAGGTAAGTCTAATTTACACTTCCTTATCATCCCTCCAGTCTAGTCCCGGAAACTCTAGGGATGTAACAGAGCAGTAAAAGAACTCAATGGGCGGGACCTGCTAGAGCAGCCTGAAGCACCGCTGACCCAAAACAGGTATCCCGACTCGCCTGAATATCCAAACGATAGTGCTTCACGAAGGAATTCAACAATGACCACGTCGCAGCCTTGCAAATTTCGGCCGCCAGTACAAAACTGTATTCCGCCCAGGACACTGCTTGCGCTCTAGTAGAGTGTGCTCTTAAACCGTCCGGCACCGATTTTCCTTTTAGGAGGTATGCCGAACCTATTGCTTCCTTTATCCATCTAGCAATTGACGCTTTGGATGCAGCTTCCCCTTTGCGAGGACTGCCGAACAAGACAATCTGTCCGACTTTCTGAAATTCCCCGTGCGCTTGAGATATCTTTTCAATGCCCTCCGTACATCCAAAAGATGCAACTGCGGATTCGCAGAACCACCTGAAGCTGTACAGAACACTGGCAGCGAAACAACCTGATTCACATGAAAAGGCGACAGGACTTTCGGCAAAAAGGACGGAACCGACCGTAAGACCACCTTCGACTCATGAAAAGCCAAGAACGGCTCCCTACAAGATAACGACTGCAACTCCGAAATTCGCCTCGCCGACATAATGGCTACTAAGAACACTACCTTCAGAGTGAGATCCTTCAAGGTTGCTTTCGCCAAAGGTTCAAACGGCGGAGAACCTAACGCCGTCAACACCAACTGCAGATCCCACGTCGGAACTACTTGTCTGCACGGTGGCCTCAACACACCCACCGCTTTCAGAAATCTTTTAACATCTGGATGGGAATACAGCGCCTGCCCCTTAATCTTCCCTCTATAACAGGAAAGCGCCGCTAACTGCACTTTCAAGGATGCCGTCGCTAATCCTTTTTGGAACCCGTCCTGCAAAAATGCCAACACCTGCGGTATACTGGCCCGCAAGGCTTCACAGTTCCTATCTACACACCAAGCTTCAAAGACGCGCCACACGCGAACATACGCCAATGAAGTAGACTTTCTGCGTGCCCTCAACAACGTCGCAATCACTTCCGCTGAATATTCTTTAGCTCTTAACCTCGCCCTCTCAAGAACCAGGCCGTAAGCGAGAACCAAGCTACCTGAGGCATACACAACGGACCTTGTTTCAGGAGATCCTGCCTGCCCGGTAGATGCCACGGCTTCCCCACTACTAGTCTCCAGAGCTCTGCATACCAAGGCCTTCTCGGCCAATCCGGCGCTATCAGAATCACGAAGCCTCTGTGACGCTCGATTCGCCGCACTACCTGGCCGATTAACACCCATGGCGGAAAGACGTAAAGAAGCTGATCTGCTGGCCATGCTTGGATGAGAGCATCCAGACCTTCTGACATCCTCTCTCTGCGCCTGCTGAAAAACCGTTCCACCTTCGCGGAATTGAACATCGCCATGAGATCCATAACAGGCGTGCCCCATCGCCAAACGACCGCCTTGTAAACCTCCGGATGAAGTGTCCACTCTCCCGGATCTACTCTCACCTGACTTAGAAAATCGGCCGCTACATTTTCCACTCCTGCGACATGCGCCGCCGACAGCACCTGAAGGTTTTGCTTGACCCAATAAAACAGCTGATCTGCCTCGGCCTCTAAGGGAGCACTGCCGGTGCCCCCTTGCCTGTTGATGTAAGCTACTGTCGTCGCATTGTCCGAAAACACTCTGATTCACTGCCCCCTTCAGATACTACTGGAACTCCAGCAACGCCAATCCCACCGCTCGAAGTTCCAACCTGTTGATCGACCAAGATTTCTCCTGAACTGTCCACCGTCCTTGCGCGAACCGTCCTTGACAGTGCGCCCCCCAACCTAGGAGACTTGCATCCGTAGTCAGCGGCACCCAGTCTGGCACGTCCAAGGGCATGCCCTTCTCCAGAGACCCCGGAAGTAACCAGCACTGCAATGCTGCTCGCGTCGCGTCTGGGCAGAGCAGCCTTTTGGAGAGTGGGTCGTTTTGATGAGACCATCTCCTGAGCAACGCCCTTTGCAAGGGTCTCATATGTGCTCTCGCCCAGGGCACCAAGTCGATCGTTGCCGCCATCATCCCTAGGACTTGTAAGTAATGCCACGCCATCGGACGCGGTCGGCCGAGGAACCGCCGAATCAATCTTTGTACGGCTAACACGATGTGGGGGCAGAAAAACTCTGCCTATCCCGGTCTGGAAACGCACGCCTAAATACTCGAGAGCCTGAGAAGGAACCAAACTGCTCTTGGCCACACTGACCACCCAACCGAGCTGCTGCAGACAGTGGACCACCTTGGCAGTAGCCTCCTCGCTTTCTTTGAGGGACTTCGCCCGAATCAACCAGTCGTCCAGATACAGATGCACCAGAACACCCTTCTTCCGCAGTTCCGCTGCCACGACCACCATGACCTTGGTAAAGGTTCTTGGCGCCGTTGCTAGTCCAAAGGGCAGCGCTCGAAACTGGAAATGTCCCATTGGTAGAGCAAACCTGAGGAACTTCTGATGCTCGCGCCGAATCGGAATGTACAGATATGCCTCGGACAAATCCAGGGAAGTCAGATACTCTCCTTTCCTGACTGCTCCAATGACGGACCTCAGAGTTTCCATGTGAAAGTGAGAAACTCTGAGACACTTGTTTACCTTTTTTAAATCCAAAATTGGACGATAAGTTCCCTCTTTTTTGGGAACCACAAAATAAATGGAGTATCGACCTAATCCGCATTGATCCGGAGGCACCGGCACTACCGCCTTGAGATCTAGCAATCTTTGCAAGGTCTGTTTGACTGCCTCGCGTTTGCAACGGGCCTTGCAAGGAGGCTGAACGAAAGCATCGGTCACCGGCCTTTGAAACTCTAAGGCATAGCCTTCTCGAATCACTTCTAGCACACACTGATCTGACGTAATCCTGACCCAGGCAGCGTAAAACTCTTGAAGACGACCCCCTACTGCTACGTCCACCTGGGCCTGCCTTACTTCATTGTGGCTTTCTGGCACCCGACATGGTGGCAGCAAAACCTCTGCTGGCACTTCGGAAGCCCTGAAAGCTTTGGCCTCGAAATGGAAAGCGCCCTCGCTGACTCGGGGGAAACCTGGAGGAGCGAAACCACCGAAAATCTCTGAGGAAAATCTAGCCAACGGCAGGAATTTTCCCTGCTTCTGCTTATCTTCTGGTAGCCTGCCACCTTTGGACTCTCCCAGATCTTTAACTATCTTTTCCAAATCCTCTCCAAATAACAGTCGTCCTTTGAAGGGAAGTTTACTTAACCTGGCCTTGGAAGAAGCATCCGCTGCCCAATTCCGCAGCCAGACATATCTCCTTGCGGCCACCGCCGAAGCCATACTGTTCGATAGCCCTCTTATGAGATCATAATGAATGTCTGCCAAATATGCAGCTCCGGACTCCAAGCGAGCTGCCTCACTAATTGAGTCTTCAGCGTGCTCTCCCTGAACTCTGAGCCCAACGGAGACAGGCTCAAGCCACCCAAGCTCCACAAATGGAAGCTTGCATCAAAAGAGCATTAACCTCAAAAACCTGCCTTAACAAAACATCCAGCTTCCTATCCTGAGTATCCTTAAGAGCCGCACTGCCTTCCACCGGGATGGTGGTCTTCTTGGTTACCACTGAAACAGCCACATCCACTTGGGCGACTTAAAGAGCTCCTTATCTTGTTCCACTAACGGATAAAGACGAGACATCACCCGCGAGCCTCTGAGTGTGGACTCCGGCATATCCCACTCACTTTGTATCATCTCTTTAATAACTCTATGCATGGGGAAAGCTTTTTGCATCTTACGAAAGGCCTGCAATAGAGGATCTTCCAAGGTAGCCTCCTCCACCGGCTCTGACACTGGCACATTTAACGCCTTCAGTGTCTCCGCAATCAACGCGGGTAACTCCTCTCGTCGAAAAATATGGACTACTCTAGCCTGATCCTCCTGTTCCATAATCTCTTCTTCTTCCAGCTCCTCTTCCATCTCTGGATCATGCTCTTCACCTTCCGTGAGCATATCCTCCGAAAACTCGGACAGACACCGCTTATCCGGCTCTACCCGGGACCTCTTTGGCCCTAAGGTCGAAGGAGTCCCAAATAGTGGAGTGCCCGGCCTCTTCTGCCCCACACCTGCCACCATGGCCCCCGTTGCCGAGGCAGAAGAGTCTCTAGGAGCACCGACGAACGCCCTTTGAATAAGAGCTATAAAGTCTGGAGAAAAAATTGATGTCAAATCCCCTGCCAAGGGGCCCGCAGCCCGCGGGACCTCCGGAGCCAAAGAGGGACCCGTCACCGGTTCTACGGGGTCTGCAAGAGGAGGCATCGGGACCTGCGCCACTACGTCCCGGTCCTCTGCCGAATCTAAGTGTTGGAGCTCCCCTGCTGAGCCCTGGCTACAGGTCTTACAGATGCCTGCTTCTGACACTACAGACCGCTTGACTCCACATAGCAAGCACAAGGTCTTTGCAGGCATCCTACTTGTAAAATGTGTCCACTCAATGCCCCAAAATCCTGAAAGCTTCCAAAAACCAAAGACACTCACACAGAAATAGCAGAAATATTTAACCAAGATCTGCCCTCAAAGAGCCCAACGGGCGGCGTCTCAGACCCGATTTTTTTTCTTTAATATAAATGTAAGCAGGAAAGCCCCCGACCTGAAATCCATTCAAAATACTGAAAAACGAAGCTTCCTGACCTCACAACCTCAAGTTGTTTCCCCGAAGCCTCTACCGGCTTTTCCCGCTCAAAACGGGACGTGGCGGGAAACTGCTGCCAACCAGGGCCTGAATCTACGACCACCAGCTCCGAGTTCACCAGCAAAGGTAATTTAAAAGGCAGCTTACCTTACCTCTCAGACTCGAGGAAAGAAAGAAAGAGTCCGTGCTGTTCCACAACACCGTGCCCAATTCGGGAAGGCAAAGGTGCTGCGATCAAGAGCACATCAGAGACCTGTGTGCTATCGTTTTCCCCCGCTGCCGAACTGAACCCAGCGCCTGCAGGCACCCCTTCTGCGTTGCGCTGGAGTCGGCTGACCAAATGAATTCGGGCCCCCCCGCTGGGCCTAACCCGGTCCTCAAACCTTCTTACCCTCTGACTCTCTGCTAAGAGGGAGGAAGCATGGAAGAGAGGCCCTGCAGCCGCCAAAAATTAAAGTGGTACAGCCCTTGAAAGAAAACAAAGTAAAAATAAAACTCCAGTGAGCACAAATATGCCCAATTAAATTTAACTCAACCCCTCTGAACTAAAATAACTACACTAAGTCCTTAATTGTTTCTCTTGGGAGCCAGAAACTCTGGCTCACATCCTCCAGCTGCTTGGAGACTGATATAACTGGAGTGGGAGGAGCCTGTGCCTGTGTCCTTATACCAGTGTCAAAGAATGACATCTATCAGTCTCCAAGCTGCTGGAAGAGGATGACAACCCTAGAGTTTCCGGGACTAGACTGGAGGAATGATAAGGAACATAGTTATACCAGGCTATAATCTAGACAAGAAAAAGGAGTAGGAAGAAAGGATGGAGGAGGAGTGGCGCTGTATGTAAAAAATTAACCACAAAACTGCAGGGAAACACAGGAAAATATACTTTGTCAAGATGGGGGGAATACCTAAAGAAATTGTTAGCTGGATAGAAACAGTTGGGGGAAATGGAACAGTGGTGAGTAAAACTGAAAGGAGATTTTAAAGGGCAAACAAACCATTTTGTTATGAAAAGTACATAAAGATGAAAAAGAGGTCATAATGATTTTCAAAATAAGAAGCTGAAAAAGGTAAGGGGGGGGGGGACAAAAAGAGAGGGTAGCCTTCATAAACTATATGGGATCACAGAATGAGGAGGACAAACAATATCTGGAGAACCTAACAGAAGCTGGTAGGGTAGTCAGGACAGCAAAGATACAAATGGAAGAAAAAAATAGACAATACAATAAAACATGGGGACAAGACTTTCTTTTGAGGGAAGTTAGTGACAGGAGGAAGTGCAAAGAACATATCTCTTCTGTTGTCCAGCGTTCTTTCTTTACTTTAAGACAACTTCGTGCTGTACGTCCTTTCCTTACCCCTTCCTCTTTGGCCACCCTGCTTATCTCTCTTGTCATATCTCGTCTCGACTATTGTAATGTCTGTCTTGCTGGGCTTCCCCAATCACAAATTTGTCGTCTTCAACGGGTCCAAAACACTGCCGTCCGTATTCTCTCTCACGCTTCTCGTTTTGATCACGTCACCCCCTTGTTAATACATTATCACTGGCTTCCTGTTTCTTTTCGTGTCCAGTTTAAAGTTCTTATTTTTGTCCACAGGGTGATCCACTCAGGTGTCCCCCTGTATCTTGCAGATCAAGTCTGCCTCCATACCCCCCACCGCTCCCTATGTTCCATCCACGCTAACCGTATGTTTCTTCCCCCTCCCTTCCAAGCACACTTAGAATCAACTCGGTCTTCCGCTTTCTTTTTTCTCGGTCCAAGGCTTTGGAATTCACTTCCCCACTCCTTACGTTTAGAGACCTCCTACCAATCCTTTAAAGTTAAGCTGAAAACTCAGTTTTTGTTCTGCCTTCAACCTCCCTCTTCCAGCTCCGTCCCCTTCCCCGTCATAGCACTAATCATGTTAGTTCCTCAATTCCTCCTTCCTGCGCCTTGTGTGTTGTCAATGTGTTCCCTCTCGCCCTCATGTCTGCCTCAACATCCCCCTTCCAGCTCCACCCTCTTCTCCTACATAGTATAACTTATGTTAGTTCCTAATTCCTCTTTCCTGTGCCTTTCTGTTTTGTCGATGTGTTCCCTTCTCTCCCCTCATGTCTGCTTTCTGTATCCCCTGACTGCTATCTGTTTCTATCCCTGTTCTTATGATTTTATGGCGTTCCTTTTTCTGTTTCTTTTTCCGCAGCCTTCTCTCTTTTTAATTGTTTTTATGTATTGTGAACCGCCCAGATGCTATTTGTATTGGGCAGTATATAAAGTTTTAATAAACATAAACATAAACAAAGATTGCATTATGAGAGTCAAGGAGACAGGAGGTGGAGGAATATGTAGAGACTAATGAGCATAAAGCAGAATCCTTTAAATATTTCTGTTCTGTGTTCACAGATGAAGAACTTGGAATGGGACCTCAGAAGAAAAAACAAACACATAGGTATGAAAGTGAGGTAGACTTTGAATGATTTTCAGAAGACTTTTTGTGAGGGCCTAATTGAACTAAAAGTAGCAAACAATGATTCCAGACGGGATTCATCTGAGGGTACTGAAGAGAAAACTAGCTGCTCCATTGTCTGAGTTTTTCAATGCTTTTTTAGTCCACAGTGATCCTTAAGGACTGGAGATGGATGAATGTGGTTCATGTCCACAAAAGCAGAAGCAAGGAGAAGTTGGGAGCAACAGGTCGGTTAGTCTGACCTCTGGTGAGTAAATGATGAAAACCGTGCTAAAAGCAGAGATTAATATGGTTTCTGGAATCCAAGGAGATTCCAGAATTTGAGACAGCATGAGTCTGACAAGAGCTACCTCTAGTAGTCCAAATGATTTCATTGACTGGGTAAATAGAATTGGAGCAGGGAAGAGGGCTAGATATGGTACACTTCAGATTTTCAGGCCTTTGGCACTGTTCCTTGTGACTTATAAATAAGCTGAATGCCCTTTGGATGAACTCTCAAGTGACTAACTGGGTTTGAAACTGGTTGAGTGGGAGAATCCAGTGAGTAGTAGTAAATGGAGCTTACTCTGAAGCTAGGAGTGATCCAGTAAAGCAACTTGGTTCTATGCTGTTGGGATGTGTCTTTTTGCAGATGATACCAAATCTGCAATAGGGTTGGACACCCTAGGTGATGTGGATAACATGAGGAGGCATCTAACAAAGTTTGAAAAATGGTCAAGAATTTGGCAACTAAGATTTAATGCTAAAAAATGCAAGGTCATGCATTTGCACTGCAAAACACCAAAGAAGCAGTAGTACAGTGGGGAAGGTGGGGGGGGGGGGGGGGAGTACTTACGTGCACAAAAGAATAAAACCTGTAGTGACTGTACTATATGACCTTAAAACTGGTCAAAAACCATAGTGCAAAAGCCAGAAGGATGCTGAAGTGCACAGGGAGAGGAATGGCCAGCAGGAGGAAAAAGGTGATAATATAAGTCTCTTGTGAGACCTTATTTGGAGTACTATACATTCAGAAGGATATAAACAGAATGGAGTTGGTCCAGAGGGCAATTACTGTGGTTTCTGTCATAAACCATATGAGGATAGACTTAAAGACCTCAATATGTATAATATGGAAGAAAGGTGGGCGGGAAGGATATGATAAATGCATTTAAATACCTCTGTGGTATAAAGGAAACTCGAACAAAGAGGTCATAAGAGGAAGGTGAAAGGGGATAGACTCAGGAGTAACCTAAGGAAATGTTTTTTTACGGAAAAGGTGATGGATGCATCAAACAAACAATCTCCCAGTGGAGGTGGTAGAGAACTCTCTCAATTCAAGAAAGCATGGAACAAGTACAGAGGATCTCAAAAGGATGAGGGATAGCAGAATAGTTTGTATGGATGAGCAGACTAGATAGACCGTATGGTTTTTAAATCAGAATAGTTGATGTGCTATGGTTAGGGTGGAAGCCAGACTAATGGGACTGTAAAAGGTTTGCTTTCTCTAGAGTTCTAAAAGCTAAGAGAAGACTGTATTTTCAGTAATTTGTGAGAGACATGGGGAGGTTGGGAACAGGATGATAAATGAGCCGGTTCAGTGGGGTTGAGGTTCGGCTCTCTGAGTAGGGGGCAAATAAGTGCTTGTTTCCATGGATCAGGGATGAAACCAGAAGAGAGATCCCTACAAGCACCCTGCAGAGCTTCCCAAAAGAGAGACATTCAAAGAAAACCACCATGCAGACTCCTTACAGATGTCCTCTGGAGACACCAGCGTGGAATCTGACCAGGTGGCCTGAACAATTGAGTGAGCTCTGAACAATTCCAGCATGTGCTTACCCACCAGAATGTACACCAACTCAATAGCCTCCTTAAGCTGAAACACCACATATTCATACAGCACTACCCAGACAACAGCCCCATAGGTCAGCCAGCAAACATATCCACCAAGCACCAAGACCCCCACACCAGCTCACCCAGCACACCGGGGAGCAGCCAGCCCCAAGGCTGCAACCTCAATTAACCAGCACAGCTATTAATGTACATAAATGCTTATAATGTAAATAAGTTTGTGACAGTTATCCCAGTTTATATCCAAGTTATATTGCCCGTTTTATTGTAAATAAAATGCAGTCACGACTGCATTGTATAAGTCACAGTTAAATGTACACCGCACTGATATTGAATAGCACGGTATAGAAGAGAAAATAAATAAATAAGCCAGTAGACAATAGAGGATTTGACCTCTGTCAGTTCTTTCTTCAAACTGCAGAGTACAGAAGATGAACTGACCAGTGGGAGGAATTAGCAACTCATGTATATGAGCCACATTTTCTGCACAACTAGCAGATGTGGTGAAGGGTCCTTTTGAAAATTACTCTCTAAGGCAGATCAACAGTCTGGTCATGATGAAAAAAGGGGTATCATAGACCTCAAAGTGAAAAAAAACTGTTCAGAAGACCAGAAGGTTTTGCTGCAAGACAAGGCCTGAAACATGGATAATATATAGTGAATGCTCGAGTCCCCAGGAAGCAACTATAAGGATCTAACTATGATTAAGAGGCCTGGATGAGCCCAAATACTATGCAAAAGGCAACTCAAAAGGTCAGGGAAGTAAGGGATGCTGTATGTCTCAAGGACACACTTGCAATCTGGCAACCAAGCCTGCCATCCGCGATCCTTCCTACAACAAACAGCTCCTCATATTGGCATTCTCCTCAGCAGCCATCAAGTAGAGCACTGGAAGGCCCCTGTCTTGGTTCTACGAGGTCACATGCAGCAGAGCTGAGCTCTCAGCTCACCGAGACCAGAGTTCCAACACAGAATGGCAGCCTGCGCACTGTCAAAGCTTGCAATGTGCAATGCAGACAGGGCAATCAGATGTCCCTCCACCCAACACCACAGCTTCATGACAAGTTCTACTCCAGCCCCATCGCTCTGTCTCTTTAGCAAACACACGCGACTGCCAGAATAGCATCACAGAACACACTGCCCACTTTGTCTGCTAGAAGAGCCCTGAGCTGGCTTGGCCATTGCATCCTCAGTCATTCAGGTTGGCATCTGAGCTGACAAGCATGCCACCTGGTGCTTCCAGTGGCCCCGTGGCCATCAGATGGCAGAAACCACAACCAACACCTCAACTGATTCTTAATCTCCCAGGGGACGAGGAAGGGACTGGTCAAAGGACAGGGAACACAGAAACCAGAGGGTTAGCAAATGCCCCTGTACTGAGTGCATATGTACACTGGTCCAAGATGTCACAGGCCTGAGAAGCGGACCAAATAAATAACTGCATTCTGGAAAGAGTTCTCAGTCGCGAGCAAACACGGCTCAGGAAAGTATGGAACAGAGCCCCAGGTACTCAAAATCCTGAGAGAGAATCAAGATGTTCTTAAGGACAGCTCATCACCAACCTTAGCCTTCCCAGCCAGAGCTTACTAGGTCTGTTTCTTCTCTGGCTTTCTCCAAAAAGACTGACTGGACCAGCCCAACATTTAGAGATTCCCTTTTTACAGGAGCTGTGAATGCAGCCTTTTTAGGTCAATGTACTGAGATTAATCTCATGTCTCCTGTGCAAGAAGGGCTTAGTACATACTAGTAGTAGTATTAATCATTTATATAGCACAAGGCATACGCAGTGCTGTATAAATACATATAAAATAGACTGTCCCTGCTTGTCAGAACTTACTTTCTAGTCAAGACAGACAATACAAAAAGGTGAGAACAAGGATACACATATAAAAAGGTAAGGAAAAACATGGTATCAGGATCCAAAAGCAGCCTCAAAGAGATAAGCCTTCAGCATGGATTTAAAAAGGGGGAGAGATGGCCACCGTTGGAAACAGGATATTGGGCTTGATGGACTTTGGTCTGACCCATTAAGGTATTTCTTATGTTCCTATGAAGCCTGACGTGCAGACTCAGGTAGTTTGTTCCAGACATAAGGAGGAACAAGGATCGAAGTCTGTTGTTGTCCGTGGAAGAAAAGGGCATAAAGAGAAGCAAGCCAGTGGAAAAACAGAATTCACAAGGAGGGGTGTAGGGAGAGAGGAGAGATAGTGTGGAGCAGTAGAGTGAATGCATTTATAGGTCAGAAGAAGTAGTTTGAATTGGATATAGAAATGGAAGTCACTGGAGACTTTAGCAAGAGCCGTCTCAGTAGAACGTAAGGGACGAAAGCTAGATTGAAGTGGATCTAGAACGGCATGAGAGAAATTTACTGCAATGGCGGAGAACTGTATCTAATACATCTGGTACTTTCCACATTGTATTTTAAAAAATATTAGTAGTTATTTTTGAGAGCTCCTCTCTTAACCCTTCTCAGCATTAAAATATATGTAAATCAAGATTCTATTGCATTCATTGGTTTATTTATAGGCCACTTAACACTGCTAGGCTGACAACAGCAATATCATATACAGCATAATAAAAACATGTAAGGAAAAGGAATTAGTGTGTCTCAGAAGTTCGAGGAGAGTTACATCTGGGTAATGCATTAAACGTAACATATGACCAATGTAACACCAGTTTTTAAAAGGGTTCCAGGGGTGATCTGGGAAAATTCAGACTGGTGAGCCTGACATCAGTACCGGACAAAATGGTAGAAACCATTATAAACCATTAGACATCCTGTCTAATCAATGTGTTTATACCTCAAAAATTTCCTGTCATGATTTGACAATTTCCAATCTGTAATCAAAACCGCTGCTGATCGCTGGAAGTAGCGGTATACAAATGTATACTAAATAAATAAATAAAGAACAGACTTACTGAACATGCAGATAGTCATGGTTTAGTGGGAGAAAGTCAACATGGGATTAAGCCAAGGAAAGTCTTGTCTTACTAATCTGTTATATTTTTGAAGGTGTGAACAAACAGGTAGACAAAGGTGAGCCAATTGATATGATGTATCTGTATTTTCAATATAGATAAACCCTTCTCCAATGAATCCAATTACATCAAAAAACAAAAATCCACCATTAAAGCCCCCACAATTATTAAATTCTTTTTGTCGGAGTATACCGAGGGAGGAATGAAACTGATATACATCCACACCTGCTGATAAACTCCTTTTATTCATAAATAGGTTCACCTTATTGTAAGTGACAATAAGGTGAACCTATTTATGAATAAAAGGAGTTTATCAGCAGGTGTGGATGTATATCAGTTTCATTCCTCCCTCGGTATACTCCGACAAAAAGAATTTAATAATTGTGGGGGCTTTAATGGTGGATTTTTGTTTTTGATGTATCTGTATTTTCAGCAAGTTTTTGACAATGTCCCTCATGAGAGAGAGACTCTTGACGAAATTTTAAAAAATCATGGGATGGGGGTAGTGTACTATTGTGGATCAGGAACTGGTTAGAAGATTGAAAGCAGAGAATAGGGCTGAATGGTCAATTTTCTCTATGGAGAAAGGTGAATAGTGAAGTACCCCAGGGATTTGTGTTGGGCCCACTGCTTTTTAGCAGATTCGTAAATGAACTGGAAACGGGAACGAGTGAGATGATCAAATTTGTAGATGACAAAAGTATTCAAAGTTGTTAAAACACAAGAGGATTGTGAAAAACTGCAAGTGGACCTTGATAAATTGGAAGACTGGACATCCAAACGACAGATAAAATTTAATGTGGACAAGTGCAAAATTATGCACCTATGAAAGAACAACCTAAAACTACGGTTACACGATGCAAGTTTCCACATTAGGAACCACCATCCAGGAACAAGATTTAAGCATCACATGGATAATACATTGAAACCCTCTGCCCAGTGTGCAGCAGCAGCAGCCAAGAAAGCAAATAGAATGCTAGAAATCATAAGGAAAGGAATGGAGAATAAACAAAAGGATATTATAATGTCCCTGTATCGCTCCATGGTGCAACCGCACCTTGAATATTGCGTACAATTCTGGACGCCATATCTTAAAAAGGATTAGCAGAATTAGAAGAGATACAGAGAAGAGCCACCAAAATTGGTAAAGGGGATGGAAGAATATCCCTATGAGGAAAGTCTTAAAAGGTTAGGGCTCTTCAACTTGGAAAAGAGATGGCTGAGGGGGAGATATAATAGACATCTATAAATTAATGGAGTAGAACAAGTTAACATAGATCAGTTCTTCATGCCATCAAAAATACAGAAAGCCTAGGGGACACACAATGAAGCTACAATGTAACCCATTTAATACTAATAAGAGAATTTTTTTTTTTTACTCAATGCACAATCAAGCTTTGGAATTCATTACCGGAGGATGTGGTAAAAGTTGTTAGTGTAACTGGGTTTAAGAAAAAGGTTTGGACAAATTCCTGGAGAAAGTTCCATACATGATTATTAAAGAGGACATGCAAAATCCACTACTTATCCCAGGACAAGCATTGTGGAACGTTTGTACTTTTTCAAGATCCTGCCAAGTACTTGTGACCTGGAGTGGGCACTGTTGGAAACAGGATACTGGGCTTGACGGACCTTAGTCTGACTCAGTATGGCATGTCTTGATGAGGAATGAGGAATATAGTTCGGAATGAGGAATATAGTTCGGAAAAAACTAAAAGGAGCGGTTCCAAAGGTTAAAGACTTACAGCAAGCTTGGGTGTTATTTAAAAATACTATCCTCGAAGCCCAGACCAGCTGTATTCCACGCATTAAGAAAAGTGGAAGAAAGTCCAAAAAATTGCCAGCATGGTTTAAAGGTGAGGTCAGAGAGGCTGTTGCTGCCAAAAGAGCAACCTTCAGGACATGGAAAAAAGAGCCAAATGATGAAAACTGGAAACACAAGCACTGGCAAGTTAAATGCAAAGCATTGATAAGGCAGGCAAAGCGGGAATTTGAGAAGAAACTTGCTACGGAAGCAAAAACACGAAATAAAGACTTTTTCAAGTACATTCGTAGCAAAAGGCCTGTGAGAGAGTCAATTGGACCATTAGATGATAGAGGGGTAAAAGGGGCAGTAAGAGGGGACAAGGCTATAGCAGAGAGACTGAATGAATTCTTTGCTTCGGTCTTTACTGAGGAAGATGTAGGGATGTTACCCAAGACTGAAGTGGTATTTAAAGGTGATACTGCAGAGGAATTGAGAGAAATATCGCTACACCGGGAAGATATATTACAACTATTTGATAAACTGAATAGTAACAAATCACCTGGACCGGATGGTATACATCCCAGAGTGTTGAAAGAACTGAAATATGAGATTGCAGACCTGCTATTGGTAATCTGTGAACTTTCATTAAAATCATCTGTAATACCTGAAGATTGGAGGGTCGCCAACGTAACACCAATTTTTAAAAAGGGTTCCAGGGGTGACCCGGGAAATTACAGACCGGTGAGCCTGACGTCAGTACCAGGGAAAATGGTAGAAACCATCATAAAGAACAAAATTACACAGCATGTAGATAGCCATGGCCTAATGGGAGACAGCCAACATGGCTTTAGACAAGGAAGATCTTGTCTTACTAATCTGATCTGTTTTTTTGAAGGTGTGCATAAACAGGTAGACAAAGGTGAGTCGGTTGATATAGTGTATCTGGACTTTCAGAAAGCTTTTGACAAGGTCCCCCATCAGAGACTTTTGGCAAAGCTAAAAAGTCATGGGATAGGAGGCAGTGTACTATTGTGGATCGGGAACTGGTTAAAAGATAGAAAGCAGAGGGTAGGGCTAAATGGCCAATATTCCCAATGGAAAAAGGTGAATAGTGGAGTACCCCAGGGATCTGTACTGGGTCCCCTACTTTTTGACATATTCATAAATGACCTGGAAAAAGGAATAACTAGTGAGGTTATCAAATTTGCAGATGACACAAAACTGTTTAAAGTTGTTAAAACCCAAGAGGATTGTGGAAAACTGCAGGAGGATCTGGATAAATTGGAAGACTGGGCATCCAAATGGCAGATGAAATTTAATGTGGACAAGTGCAAAGTTATGCACCTAGGAAAGAACAACCCACACTATAGTTACACGATGCAAGGCTCCACATTAGAAACCACCACCCAGGAAAAAGATTTAGGAGTCATCGTGGATAACATGTTAAAACCCTCCGCCCAGTGTGCAGCGGCGGCCAAGAAAGCAAATAGAATGCTAGGTATCATAAGGAAAGGGATGGAGAATAAAACAAAGGATATTATAATGCCTCTGTATCGCTCCATGGTACGACCGCACCTTGAATATTGTGTGCAATTCTGGTCACCGTATCTTAAAAAGGACATAGAGTTATTAGAAAAAGTACAGAGAAGAGCCACCAAATTGGTGAAGGGGATGGAAGGGGATGGAAGGCTACTCCTATGAAGCGAGGCTAAAAAGGTTAGGGCTCTTTAACCTGGAAAAGAGACGGCTGAGGGGAGATATGATAGAGGTCTATAAATTAATGAATGGAGTGGAACGGATAAACGTGGATCAATTGTTTACGCTATCAGAATATAGAAGGACTAGGGGACATGTAATGAAGCTACAGGGTAAACTATTTAAGACAAATAAGAGAAAATATTTCTTCACTCAACGTGTAATCAAACTCTGGAATCTGTTACCGGAGGATGTAGTAAGGGCTGTTAGTATAGCTGGGTTTAAAAAAGGTTTGGACAAGTTCCTGGAGGAAAGGTCCATAAACCACTATTAAAAAGGGACCCAGGATATCAATGCTTGACCTAGTACAAGCACTGCAGAACCTGTGTCTTTTGGGGAAACTGCTAGGTACGTATGACCTAGATTGGCCACTGTTGGAAACAGGATACTGGGCTTGATGGACCTCGGTCTGACCCAGTATGGCATTTCTTATGTTCTTATGTTCTTATGTCTTATGTTCTTATGTCAGAAGCAGTATAAAGTTAACACTAGCCTCAGAAATATGAGTTGGTGTAGGGGACTGTACCAGCATGATCTCTGACCTGGAATTCTTGCTTGCTAAGGACTGGGGTACTCAGGACTCCCAAATCTAGGTTGGACTAATGCAATTCGGAATCACATGTCCAAGACCAAGCTGGCAGAGCACCAAAAACACAAATGCGAGTTAATTTTATGTATGACCCAAGAGTTAGATTTCAAAGTGCAGCCTATCTGTGACCTCATCCACTCTTTTAACATCAACTGCCTGGTCTATGCTGATGATGTCCTTATGTATATGCCATTCTCAACAGAACTCCTTGACCTCTCCCCACTAATCAAGTGCTTTGACGCGGTCACTGACTGGTTAAAATCACAAATGCTTAAGATAAATTTTAAAAAGACAGAAGTCCTCTTCGTGACCAGAAACCCCTCATTCACCTCACCAAGGTCCATCAAGGTGCATGACGCCGAGCTCCTCTGCAAGACTACAGTTAGATACCTAGGGGTTACGCTTGATCAACATCTCAATATGAAGGCTCATATCAGCAACGTAGTGAAATCTGTCTATCATAAAATCCGGACCCTTCGTCATCTGCGTCAGCTGCTAGAACCAGACGACTTTCGATCAGTCTTTCAGGCCTTAATAATGCCCCATCTGGACTACGCCAATGCTATCCTGCATGGCCTACCAAAGAGCACGATCAACCCCCTACAATTGGCCATGAACTCAGCTGCAAGAATCCTTTATGGAGCCTCTAAGAGAACCCACATCACTCCAATACTGAAACAGCTACATTGGCTTCCTATGCAGTCCAGGATCTCTTTCAAGATCCTAACTATGACTCACAAAGCGATCTATAACAACTCCGCATCTTCTATCACCGACCTGATATCAATTACACCCCCTAATCGAGCAAGGAGATCGACTGCCTCCAACTCTCTTGTACTACCTAAGGCAATCACGAAGTGCTCTCAAGTCACCAGATCCAGAGCCTTCTCTTACTTTGCACCTTCATGTTGGAATGCCCTACCAACAGGCATCAGAACCATCAGTGACCTCTCCCAGTTTAGGAAGGCACTGAAGCATCATCTGTTCTTGCAGCACTACGATGTTTCAGACACCCCCTCACACCAACCCACTTCTACACCTCAGACCAACACATTAAACTCATGCACTCCATAGTCTTAACGCGCAGAGCTGCAATCTCACCTTGCACCTCCTCTCATCAAGAAACATTTAGCTGCATTTAGTTGCTTTGTACATAGTTGCTTCTGTACATAGTTTATTATGTTCTATGTTCTCTGTTTATGAAACCTGTTTTATGTATACCCTGTTCTTTGTAAGCACTGATCAATTTTTGTGACGTGTAGTTTCTGTTCATTGTAAACCGCACTGATGTCAAATAGCGCGGTATAAAAGAAACTGTAAATAAATAAATAAATAAAGTAGGAAAAACAAATTCAGCTAAGTATTGTGGAGGAGAGGAAGGAGAAGTGGAGGTTCTGTTCCCCAGACAGTAACCCTCTGGCTCCAGGGTCCTGAGCTGAACAAGAGAGCCTCCCATTGTTTTAATTTAAATGGTTAAAAAAGTGTTTGAATTAAATCTAAACTTCCACCTTTAACTATTAAATGTTCAAAACTTTTTTACGAAAAGGGAATTTTACAAGGGCATCTGGTGCACCTTCCAATGAAAAGAGGGTACATTATTCTTAGCACATCATTTTACTTTCATTCTTATACACTTTGTGTTAGCATACTTTAAACACAACTGATTTGTATACTATTTGCTATAGTCCTTCAGACACTAACTTTTCACAATGCTTTGTAAAATCTTCCCATTCTTGTATATATTTGTTCATGTTTCACTGTCTAAAAAATTCAAAATGCATTGATGTACAGCTTAGATCAGTGAAACAAAAAAAATCTTTCAACAGAAGTAACTGTAGAAATACTCAAAAAGTAATCAAAGTTTCAACTGCATAAGTCTTCAAACCCTTTGACTCTCTACTTGGTAGAAACCCTTTCTGTTGCAATAAACAGCCATAAGCTGTTTAGGATAAGTGTCTGACTTTGTATCATGGGATAAGGAAGTTCTGGCCCATTATTCTTGACAGAAGACATCTAACTCTCATGTTAGCTGGGAATCACCAGTGGATATCGTGTCTTGACAGAGATTCTCTAGATTCAAGTCTAGGCTTTGACTGGCACATCAAGAGAAACTTTATTCTTGATAAGCCACTCTAAGGTTGCTTTTGCTGTGTATTTGGGATCACTATCCTACTGAAAGGTGAATCATCTCTCCAGATCCAAGTCTATGGCAGACTAGAACAGGTTTTTCACCAGGATCTGCCTATACTTTGCACCATACAATTTTCCGTCCATCTTCATAAGTCTCCCTGTGCCTGCATTTGCAAAGCATCCCCACAACATAATACTGCTAGTACCGTGCGGACAGTGTTAGCAAGGTCATGTGCTGTGTTTCACACTAAATGTCCCTTTACAACAACAGGATAAAATCAAAATAAACTTAACTAATTTCTCAATATACAGGGGTGCCTTCCACGGAGCGGGGGGTTCACTCCTAAAACAAAGACATGGGGAGGGGTGGCCTGCACAGAGCAGCAGGTGCACCTCCTCTTACCATTTTACTGGGCAGACTAGATGGACCATACTTGTCTTTATCTGCCATCATTTACTATGTTACTAATATTGAGACCAAAATTCTATTTTTATCTCCAGAGACCACAAAACCTTTTCCCATATGCATGCAGTATCCCTTAAGTGCTTCTTTGCAAATGCTATATGGTACATTCTATGACTTCTCCCCTCCCGTGTATATAAATTAATCTTGAAATGGAACAGTCTCAGCCAGAGATCTCTAATTCTTTAAAAACAAAACAAAAAAAAGCTCTTAAGAACATAAGATATGCCATACTGGGTCAGACCAAGGTCCATCAAGCCCAGTATCCTGTTTCCAACAGTGGCCAATCTAGGTCACACGTACCTAGCAGTTTCCCCCAAAAGACACAGGTTCCACAATGCTTGTACTGGGTCAAGCATGGATATCCTGGGTCCCTTCTTAATAATGGTTTATGGACCTTTCCTCCAGGAACTTGTCCAAACCTTTTTTAAACCCAGCTACACTAACAGCCTTTAGTACATCCTCCGGTAATAAATTCCAGAGTTTGATTACACGTTGAGTGAAAAAATATTTTCTTTTATTAGTCTTAAATAGTTTACCCTGTAGCTTCATTGCATGTCCCCTAGTCTTTCTATATTCTGATAATGTAAACAATTGATCTATGTTTACCTGTTCCACTCCGTTCATTAATTTATAGACTTCTATCATATCTCCCCCTCAGCCGTCTCTTTTCTAGGTTAAAGAGCCCTAACCTTTTTAGCCTTTCTTCATAGGAGTATCCTTCCATCCCCTTTACCATTTTGGTGGCTCTTCTCTGAACCTTTTATAATAATGCTATATCCTTAAGATACGACGACCAGAATTGCACACAATATTCAAGGTGCGGTCTCACCATGGAACGATATAGAGGCATTATAATATCTTTTGTTTTATTTTCCATTCATTTCCTTATGATACCTAGCATTCTATTTGCTCTCTTGGCCACCGCTACACACTGGGCCGAGGGTTTTAACATGTTATCCACAATGACGCCTAAATCTTTTTCCTGGGTGGTGGTTCCTAATGTGGAATCTTGCATCGTGTAATCACTCTTTATTGAACAGGTTCTTAGTATTGTACACATTTAACCACACCATTGTAGTCAAAGAGAAGCAATAACTAGCATCCAATAGCAAGGGAAAAGACGACCCAATCTGCTCCCAACAGCAATTCCTCTTTACTCCAATCTTTAACAAAAAGGAAAACCATTAGTCCCCACCTCCAGTTACAATGCTATATCCAATCATATCTGGCCAGATGTCTTCTCAGACCTGCAGCAATGTTCTGGAAGATGGCCATCCTCAACCACTTTCTGCCTCCAATGACCAAGGATAGGTTTGGTCTTTTAGAAATTGGTCACAGTAAGTCTAACCATATGCACTAAGGACAGGTTTTCTCAGTAGAAATTGGTAACTCCCCCCTCCATCCTAATATCCAAGTAATTGGGGGGGGGGGGAGGAGGGCAGACAAAGAGCAGCTACAGTCAAAGAAAAGCAATGGATCTTGACAGTTATACAAATTCAAAGAGTTGTCAGTGCATACTTTTACCTGAAGGAAGCATGGACATTATGCAAATAATCAATTTACCCTTGTAGGTGGCTTTTTTAAATCTCCTGCATTATATATGTATTTACAAAATAAAGTTTAATATTTAGTTTAATATGCATTTGCTAGGATTTTCTGGGAGGGATGGTTTTGAGATGATTCCAGTTGAGTTTAATAAAATCTTGCAGGGAGGGGGGGGGGGGACACAAGGGTTCTAAAAGCTAATTGCAAGGGGACACAAGGATGAAGGTTCACCTAGGGTGCCTAATACTCTTGCATTGGCCCTGCCATGAAAACATATGAAGAGCACTGGTGCAACTTTGGAAGGACAGCCTGATTGAGGCAGACACTTGGTGGTGCCAAATTGTTTCCATTTTATAATATGGGACCTGACTGTACCTTAAGGAATATTCAAACACCTTGAGACTTTCTTAAAGCCTTCCCGAATTTGTAACTTTGAATAAACTTTTATCCCAGCATGTTGAGACCCTTGCTTCAAATTCACTTCATATAAAAGGGAGCTATCAATGGAGAATTAAGCTGAGTATTCAAATCAGCTCAGCTGTTGTAACTAAATACAGATTTTAGTCAACAGAATTTGAAAAATATACCCAAGAATGTAAAGATGTCTACATGGCACCATAAACACGAGTTAAAATGTATGCTACATTTTAGCACATTTTTGATACTTTTGAGAAGAGGTTGAATAAAAACCTGTTATGAGTTTTGTGCACATACCTAGATAAATGTTTGTCACATTCAAAAGGGAGAATAACTTGGTTTTTATTCATGTTTACATTAACTTAATAAAAAAAAATCTTCAGTAAACAATCCAAGCATATCCCAGTGGCCCATCTGGGGAGTCAACACCTTGAGTGATTCAGTCCGAGTGGGGTCCAATCACCACCAGCAAAGATTCATAACAGTCAACCTTCAAGGCGCCAAGAAACACAGTTTGGATGTTCCTGTGTGAACAGCAGCACCATCTAGTGTTCCCACTAGATTACTACAATGAATGTTAGATAAAAGCCTAACATTTTCCACAACAGGGGAGTTTCTTGCTGACAAGTCATTTCATGCTGGGAGGAGACTCCTCTATGGAGAGAAAAATCTAGGCTCATATATAAACCTCTCTCAACAACAAAACCTCTCTTTGGCACTCAGCCATTGCACCATATAGAAATAAGATGTGCCCTTAAAAGGCAGGTGTTTTTAAGCACATAGTCACATCATCCAGAGTGCGCAACAAGCATCAGAGTAGCAACATAAGAGAAGAGAACAAAGGATTGATGTTGATACAAAACCTGCCAGCGTCCCACTATCTCAGGAGTATAGCTCTGCCTGCGAGATATTTCATGAACTGTACCAACAACTCAGCCTTCTAGTCCATCAGAGCCAGAAGCATTGCACAGCAGTGTCGGGGACCAAATCTACACAGTAAGTCTAACCATATGCACTAAGGACAGGTTTTCTCAGCTCTCAGGAAGAAACACAAGCACTCATCATACACTAGTGTCATCAGATCCAATAGCGAGTCCAGAACAGTATCAGGGACCCATGTGTGCATCACTGCCAGTTTCAGGTACACTGGGAACAATACTAGAAACAAGGGAGAGGGAGTTCCCATTCAGGGAAACCAGACTAATCAACAAAAATGCAGGAATGGTGAAAAGTGGAGTAACTGTTCAGCTTAAGATAGAGTAATTGTAGGGAGTGTGGTAACATACCTAATAGAGGAGAAAGGAGTAATCTACCCGTGACCATTTTGACAGAGGAGTTAACTGCTTGTAACCGCTCTCCTTTGTTGCTTCTACCAATTGTTATTGTTCAGTGACCCTAAAGCTCAAGTGAAACCCTTGTTTCAGAACAAAATATTCTGACCTTGACTCCTTTATTTGAGAAAGGAAGAGGTGTGAAAGTGTCAACTGCTGGTCTCACCAAAGATCCCTGATAATTAAAATCCATGGAGCACCAAACTAAAAAAAACAGCAAAATGGTTCAATGGATTAGTGCCCCCCCCCCCCCCTTGACTGCCAAGCTTCTAGTAGTAACTGCAAGGAGCCACCAATGGGCGAGGAGGGTGTGTGTTACATTACTATGAATTTAAAATACTCCATACTATGGAACCTAAACAGTTAAGTTCTTTCTTACCAGCCACTATCCATCACTACCAGGCAATAATTATTTGCAAATGCTGTGCTTAAGTGTTTCACTGCAAAGCATTCATAATATTTTAGGTTAAAGTCCAGCTCATCCATATGGTTAACACTTCAATTTTTGTTCTAGCATTTTCCATACACACACTCCAAATGTGCTTGAGAGTTACTGCCAGTAGCAAAGAAACAAGTAGAATACATCTGCAAGGAAGAGAAAAAAAGTTAATGGGAGGTACAGGGATGACAGATTAATTGGGTTTTGCCCCCTCCCCTCCTAACTCAAATAAACTAATGAGGAACCATTTGAGAAGAAACACAGATAAAGAAAAATTAATCCTTTCCATGAGATATGAGTAATTTTCATGCCAACAGGGAAGGGAAGAGAAGAGGCCATTTTATTTATTTTTAGAGAATGTTTAAATCGCACCCCTTTCCAAACAGCAGCAAAGAAGCAGTAGCAGAGGGAAATATTAAGTAGCTACAATGAGACCACTGGTCTATGCAGCAGCAGTGTCACTTAACAACGGTGAAGCAATAATTTCACCTAAGAGGGGGGGGGGGGGAAAGAAAAATAAATCAGACAGCTAGATCAGCATATCCCATATACTGAGAGACAGAAGAATACAAGGAGATATAAATGGATGTGAAGACCTGATGTATGAGCAATCAAAAAATGTTTAAAATCCTCGTTTCCCCAAGAGCATCATTATACTAAAGTACTATTCACAGGAAAATATTTACTTTAACTTAATATGATAAAAATGTTAAATGTGTACTAAGCACAGACCCCGCAGGACTGTGCATAATGTTTCAAAATCGCTACTCTCAGTGAGCAAACTTTTTCCTTTTCCAGTCCAGACAGATTTGGCACGTACCGGTGACAGCTCTTTCGTCTACAAAAGCGTCACCAATTGCGATCATATACTCCCATTCTACACACATTATCATACTTATTACACTTCACACGACGAAGCCCGAAAACTTTAAGCACAGAAACAATGCAATTTAATTGTACCACAGCAACAAACACGTCGCAAACTACTACATTTAAATCGCTTCCTGCCCGTTTCTAGCTTGTATATACCAGAAACGCCTTCCCGAAAAAGAGTGGCAAGGCTGATATAAAGGTCTAAATCCGAGGCGCGCGCGCCCCCATACAAGGCTACACCGAAGAGCTACGCCCGCGCCCCCGCCCCGCCTCGCCTGACAACTGTGACAAGCATCAGGGCAACAGCTGGAACCATTCGACAACTACCACCCTAGCAAGCGTTTAGCTAAGCAACCCTTCTCCCCCGAGCACGCCTTTTCTAAAAGTAAACAGCCACTACACTAACGTTTACTTTTCATCCCTGCCGACGGGAAAAGTTTCAGTTCTCACCTCTCTAGGACTGGAAATTCGTTGCAGCTTAGCTTTCGCTATGCAGATCAAGGAACATGAGATTTAAACCAAAAACACAAAAAGGCGCGCATGCTGTGAGGGATGTTGCCCACCTATCCAGGAGGCGTCTTCCTTGATGACTTGCTACACGCCCTCCTCTCTCTTTCATTTCGCTTTACTCGTCTGGGGTCTGTGCTCTCTCACTCCCTCCCACCCCTTTCGATCTCCTCCCTTTCCTTTACCCTTCCCCCCCTAAGCGCCAACCTGCAGTGGCAAAGGAGGGATCCAGCTGATGGCGGAGGGCGCGCGCTGCTCACATCTGGGGGAATCGCTGGAACGCCAGCAAGAGCGAGGAAGACACGCCCCCTCTTCCCTACCTTAGCGCTTGCTACTGTGATGCGCGCGAACTTCTCACCTGTGTTCTCCTGGTGGCACGCGCCAGCGGGGGCGTGGCCGATTGCAAAAAAAGAGAAAAAAAAACGTGGAGAGGAGGGCCTGTTTCTCTCCGAGTAGTCGCACTTAGGGAGTTTAAGTGTTTCTGAGGGCCGGTGCAAGTGTATTAGCTTTGCACTTCTCGCATTTAACTTCTAGACCCCGAAATTCTGATAATCAAATTCAATTATAATCATCTCAACATTTTCCTCCCAGAACATTCCTATAAAAATATGAGTGAGATTTCAAAAAATCACTTATAAGGTTGAACAAGCTATTTTGAAATTTCTTATTCATCCTGCAGGCTAAAAAGTAAAGCGCTGATGAGTCCTGGCGGTTAGGATACATTGCTGTGTTTTGACTGTAGCTGAGCTTCTGGGTCGCCAGGAGTCAGGACTGACTCGAAGGCACACATTGCATTTTTGCTCTTTGCCCCAAGAAGCTGCTGCTCTAGGCGACTGCTTAGTCTGCCTAGTGATCGGCGACTCTGCTGCTTCTGATGACTGTCAAAACTTTTCTTATTACAGTAATTAGGAAATTAGGCTGCTTCCAAATGTCTTTCATAAACAGATAGCTTACAGCAGCATGTTTTCTAAACAGGAGTTTTAGCATAACATTCTACTTGGTCTGAGTGTCTTCATGTAGTTTACTGCATGAGTGAGCGCCGCTGCTCATTAAGGGCCACAAACACAAGCTTGTTTTTCAGAGTAACCAAAGTAGGACCATTAGATACGTTCCTGACCTGAATTATTTACTATAGAGAGATATGTGTATGTGACACCCTCAGCCTTAGAGAACCAACAGCTGCATTTTCCCTTTAAAATATTGTAATTGGTGTGCACAAAATACCTCCTTCACTCTATATGGTAATAAGTAACCATATAAAAGGTTATCTTAGAGGCAGGGATAATGTTGTTAAGTGCCATCAAGTCAGTGTCAACTCATGGTAACCCTCTGAATAGTTGTAAACTGTGTTCAGTCTTCAGTCAGGCGGCTCATTGTTGACAGAGTGGTACCCATAGCTGCTGTTATATCAATCCATCTCATTGCTGGCCTTCCTCTTTTGTGTTGATCTTCTACCGTGCCAAACATATTGTCTTTCTTTAACAATCTCTTCGCATGATGGGCCCGATATTCAGAAGGCATTTACAAGGCTAACTGCCCTGTAAACCATGTAAATGCCTCTAACTGGGATATCCCCAATCTTCTCCCCTACGTGCCCCGATGCTAACTGCTTAGCATCGGGATGTGTCATGGGCATTCTAGGGGGGAGCAGAGGCGGTGACAGTTGATAACCGGGCAACAACAGTATTGCATGCTGCCCGGTTAGCAACCTGTGGCTAAAAGATAGGTGAGGCAAAAACTTGCCCATTATTTAGCTGCTGCAGCAAACGGGCAGTATGCAGTATCGCACTGCTCGGTTATCTATTGTGTCTGAGAAACTATACGACAAACTTGGATATTCAAAGCTGGGGCTGCATATGACCCCAGCATTGAATATTTGGGGTTAAGGGTTGGCACACATGGCTATGCGCTGTAATGGCACATATCCAGCATAACTCAGTATTGGGCCTGATGTGTCCAAAGTTTTAAAGTCGAAGTCTTGTCATCAGAGCTTCTAAAGAAAGCTAAGGTTTGATCTCATCTAGTACTGACTGGTTTGTTCTTTGGGCAACCCATAGTATACACAGTATTCGTCGCCAGAACCATAATTCAAAGGCATCAATTTCCTTCCTGTCTATCTTTTTCACTGTCCAGTTTTCACATCCATATGACATTTTTGAAAATACCATGGCTTGAAGAAATCAAATCTTGGTATGGAAAGAGACATCTCTGATAACATAGAACCTACAGCGAATTAGCACCAGTAAGCAAATTGTCCGAAATATAAATAGTTTCCCCCAGTTTACCTCCATGTTAAAGCCCTGTTATCTGTAAACATAGGCCAGACTTGTCTGACCAAGTGTTATATTGTTTTAATGTAAACCGCACTGATGACAAATAGCGCAGTATATAAGAACTGTTAAATAAATAAATAAATCTCTGCTCTTGAGAATCTTGTCTAGGTCCTTCATAGCCATTCTGCCAAGAGCAATGCATTGTCGGATTTCTTGACTGCTTGTCTTTTATTGATAATTGATCCAAGTAGATTAAAGTTATCAACTATTTCAATTTCTTCTCCATCAATGATGAACTTATTGATTTTGCCAATTGTCATGATCTTTGTCTTCTTTACGTTAAGGTACGGGCACATTTTAAGACTATGTTCCTTGATCTTGAGAAGCAAATGTTTCAGATCGTCTTCTTGTTCAGCCAGTAATGTGGTATCATCAGCATAGCGCAGGTTGTTGATGAGTCCTCCCCCAATCTTCACACCTCAGTTGTCTTCATACAGTCCTGCTTCTCTGATGATTTGTTCTACATATAAAGTAGGCAGCCTTGTCGTACACCTTTGCTGATTTTAAACCATTCTGTTTCTCCTTGTTCCGTTCAAACTGTGGCTTGATTAATACAAAGGTTGTGCAAGAGAACGATCAGGTGTTCTGGTATATCCATGCTTCTTAATGTGGTCCAGGGTTTTTCATGGTTTACACAGTCAAAAGCCTTGCTGTCTTCCATAAAACATATCCTTTTGCTAGTCTTTTGTATTTTCAAGGCTCCATCTCACATCCGCAATGATGTCTCTCGTTCCTCGCCCTTTCCTGAACCCATTCCATGTTTGTTTCGCATCACCCTGCAGCAAGTTGTTGAACCAGTCATCTTTGAAGAGCTCTCGAATCTGAGGACCCACAAAAACTCCCTCTTTAATCTTTGCTTCGCTGAGTCGAGGAAACTTTTCATGCAGGTATCAGAAAGCTGGCGAAGTGAGGTCCATGGCTTTCACGAAGTTTTTCATCAAACCTAGTTTGATGTGAAGGGGTGGTAGCAGGATTTTGTGAGCCTCAACCAGAGCTGGGTGCTGGATATTCTTCTCTCCAACTGTTATATTTTGTCTGCGATTCCATTCCTTCCCCAAGTAGGGCCAATCCCTTGCTCGGCTATCCCACACACATAAGAAACACATGTATTTTATATATCCCTGCTGCAGTCCCATTAAAAGGGCAACTACCTTCAAGTCACCACAGAGGTGCCAGCTGTACTTGTTATAGTTAATGGAAGTCAGTAGATGCTTTAAGTTATCATATGTCTCTTTCATGTGGACGGCATGCGCTACTGGAATAGATGGAAGACGGTTTCCATTGTTCAAAAGCACAGCCTTCAGACTCAGTTTTGAAGAGTCTATATAGTCTCCAGTCTTGTGGGTCATGAGTGATTTTTAAGGCTTTCAATATCGGAACAGAATACCAGATTACTTTCCTTTCTGAAGAAAGGCTCCAACTGCTGATGGTGCTTTCGATATGAAGTAATGTTGACATCGTCTAGAAGATTCAATTGTTGGAGTCTTGATCATAGCAATTCTGCCTTGTTCTTGGATAAGTCCAAATCATGAACCAGGTCATTTAGTTCTTCCTGTGTTATTTTGTGTGGAGTTGATAATGCATCCCAGTGAAAATCTGGGTCACTGCATGCTGACGGACCAGGAGAAGAACAGGTCGGCTCACCCTTGTCCTCATCAGATGAATCAAGAGAATATTCTGATGGAGGTTCTGCAATAGGAAGTCCCTCACCATGTGGAACTGGTCTCAATGCAGACAGAATGTTTGGGTAGACTATGCTCGACTTCTTTTGCTTCGTTATTCCACTGGAAAGAGGAGGAACCAAGCAGAAGTAACAGTCATTTATGTGGTTGCTTGGCTCTCTCCACACCATGGGGACTGCAAACGGCATTGATGGTCTTTTGCAATTCAACCACTGTGAAAGCTGTGTTGTGCATGTAGCGCAGCATATATGCGGGGCCCAAGGCTTGTCTTGGTCACCAATCTTGCATCCAAAGTAAAGATGATATGCCTTCTTCAGTTGAGAAGTGATACTTTTCTTCTGGTTGGCAAATGTCACTTCCCCACAAATGTAGCAGAAATTGTCAATGGTATTAACGTACTTTTGCGGCATTCCTGTTCTGTATTGTACCTAAATGGCTAAAATTATATGATTAATCAAAGTTACATGTAACAGTACCGGTAGCTTAAACTGTCTTGCACACAGTCTGAAATATTTTAAATGCTCAACCTTTCCGACTGCGTATAGTACACTGCTGACGTCAGACGGCTTCAGCAGCCGTCTGGCAGTAGTATTGCATTGCATCAGAAAATGATGCAATCAACTCTGGATGATGTGTGCATGCTGGTATTATGCAATGTGATGCAATATTACATCATTCAAGGCTTATTTGGGATGTTGTTGATGTCCTACTGGATAAATTTACACGGTGAAACGTCAAAAATGAACTACATGCAATATCTTCAAAACGAGAGCCAATAAAATTTTTTTAATGTTATATTCATGTTCAGCTCATCAAGATACTACAGATTAGGGCCTTTTAAAGTCAGTAATGATTTCAATGTTGACCAGTGTAATCTTTAGATCTTGCTGGCATGTGGGATCAGAGCAATTGTGCAATAATTTTCACAGTCAGTTGGATCACCTTTTTTTAGTTTTGGTATAAACGCAGATCTTTTCCAGTCAGTTGGTCATGATGTTGTCTTTCAAATTTCCTAAACACAAACTGCTAGGTCTCGTTCTGAACGCGTTTGCATACGTTATTGATCCCAAAAATGCGTTCAAATCTAACAACACAGTAAATTAGAGCTATTCACTCTCTTCAATTGCAACACTGTGGTAAGGTCTCAGACTTATACCGCACTTTTATCTAGACTTGCATCCAGTCATATAATGCTATATTGTACATCAATGACTCCAGTGTTATAATCAAAACCTAACCGTGTTACACTTCTACCATCTAAAATCATTAAAAACTCTCTAACTTACATATATCAATGCTGCCCGCGTCCTCTATTGCATATCACTCTCATACATTCCACTTCCGAAGGATGCCGCGCATGCGGGATGGAACTAACCGCCATTATTTAAACTCCTCACTAGAATTACCCAATGTCCTACACCTCTTCGTCACAATTACGTGATATATCCCTTATTATGCCATTATTTTACTGATCAAATAACTTTTACTCTAATGCGTTTCGGTGCTCCTTCACAAAGCCACGTTCAAAAAAATGAGTGCCTGTCTATTAGTCTCAACCCTTTGTATAGGCTACGCACATATTATGTTCCGACAGTGTCATTAAGTTGAAATTCTCAGGTACAAACCAGCCAATCTATGGCGACATTTAATCCTCCCAGAGAAACTGTACCTAACCGGTATATCCATCTCTGCTCTCTCAACAGCAGAGTTTCGTCTAAAGTCCTGCCACCTTCTGGTTTTAGATGGTAGAAGTGTAATACGGTTAGGTTTTAGCATATATAGCTTAAGGTTATTTGTTTGTTTGTCTTTTTAAATTATGCAAAAGGATCTCCTGATGAAAGTACCTTTTTGAAACGCCTTTGCGGCGCCTGATTAGAGCGTCGGGATCCGTTTTGCTAGCTGTGCCATGAGTCGGTGGAGCAATTTAAGTTAAGTTTTTGTTCACCGTTGTGGTGCAGCAGAGGATACACAGCCCATGGAAGTGCAGATAAAAGAAGAGCTTACCTTAGATTCAGCTATGCAAAGAGACACGAGGCATAGTGAAACAGTTGAGCAGGGAAAACTGTTACTACGTGCCAAGCAGAAAGCTCATCAGGAACACCTGATTGCAAATCCCCACGTCACGTGCAGGGCTGGGGATCACATAAGACAGGGTTCCAGTCAGTGGAGAAAAACCCAGGAGGAAACCCCGGAGAAGGGCAAAAGCCAGAGTGAGAGCTCAAGCCCAGGAGGTGGAATAGCAGGTGGGCCCAGAGCAGATGACGTAGCAAGAGAAAGCAGCAGGAGGTGTGGCTACAGACAGCTGAGCAGAAACCCCAGAGGAGTGCTGGGAGAAAAGGTTGCTATCGGAGAACCAGGAAGTGAAGATAGCTACAGCACTCGGGAGAAAAGGTTTAAGGCAAGCTGTGCTGGGAGAAGGTATGCCCCTCGAGACAGACCTCAAGAGAAGCCAGGAGTGTCCTATCATACAGGAGACCGGTATGTGCCAGCAATAAGCACAGGTCAGTTCAGAAGGAGAGTGTTGGGGGATGGGAACTCCAAACATACTTGCACAGTAAGAAATAGCTGTAAAGCTGATACTAACTTTGCTACTGCACAGCCAGCCTGGGAGGCTAGAGAGAAGGGACATTGTAAGCCAAGAGCCAAGACAATCCCTAAGGATAATAAGAGGCATCCCTGTTCTTATAAAGAAAGGTTTGAAACACATGCATGCCAAGGGCGTGGTCCTGAGAATAGAGGCAGGAAGAAACGGTATTCAGAACCTTTACTTTGGGAGGAAAACCCAGAGAGAATCTACTTCAAGCCAGACAGGTATAAACCTGGGGAGAGAGGAGCCTTTACTGAAAGCTGTAGTGATTTATCACAAGGGGACGTGCCTGAAAATACCACACAGGAAGAGTGTGATACTGAGAGCTTGGGGAGTGCTGGAGAGGCTATGCTGTGGGAAGACAACAGCTGCCTTCCAGACCCCATGCCCATGGACTGTAGCATTTGTTACAAGTGCAACCATTCTCCTTAATTAAGTAACAAAAGGAACTTTGTGAATTTAACAAGGAAACAGAAGTTGCTGTTACCATTTTTGTTTATTGCTTGTATCTGGAGTTTTTGATCTTGTTGATGGTCCGAGCGGGACGGGGAATAAAACCCATCTTATTTTCCTTATTCACATTTTGCTCTAAGAGACTCTGTTATTTCATAGCAAGAGCAGAATACGTATTTTTACTGACCCTAGGCAACCGCCTACATAGGGTCAGAGGGCTCTACCCACGGGCCCCATCACACCGTATATAAGTATATAGCACAGCAGTTGATTATAACACTGGGGTCATTGATGTACAATATAGCACTATATGACTGGACGCAAGTCTAGATAAAAGTGCAGTATAAGTCTGAGACCTTACCACAGTGTTGCAATTGAAGAGAGTGAATAGCTCTAATTTACTGTGTTGTTAGATTTGAACGCATTTTTGGGATCAATAACGTATGCAAATGCGTTCAGAACGAGACCTAGCAGTTTGTGATTTCACACAATGGAAGGTCACTGCGGATGGAAAAACATTTTCAGTTTTTCATCTGATCATGTATCCGGATTATCCAAAGAGAAGACACCTTTTTCTATACCCGACGAACAAGTAGATACTCAGTTGAATACATCCTGGGAGTTATTAACCACCTTACAAAAAAAGAAAGTAAGAACTGATTTACACAGATCATCCCTAGTAGAATATGTCAACCGGCAACAGATTCCAAGAGGGCTGAGAGTATATAAGGAATCTAGAATGCCAGAAATGACCACAGAATTCGTGGAAAAATGGAATATGATTCTGAACAAGTGCTCTTTAGACCTGATGGTCTTGATGGTAGATGCGTTGAAACCAGTGGTGGACACTTTGGCGCAAGAAATACAAAGAATACAAGAAGAGTTGAAGATAAAAGAAGGTGAAGATGGTTATAAAACTAAAACAGAGGAGGGTCAGCGTCAAGTGAAACAAGTACAACAAGAAACGATGACCAAAAAATTGAAGAAGTTGAAACGAGATGGCACCGATTATTCTTCTGGATATGTATATCCTTGGATGGACGCTAAACGAAAAATGAAGAAAACCAAGAAGCAAGTATGTTTTGATGATCTTTCAGGGGACACATCCAATACGGATTCCAGCGTTTCCTCCAAGGAGGATTTTTTTGACAAAAGAAAAGACAACGTGAAGAAAAAGAAAAACGACGTGGAAAGGATGACATCAAGAACCCGGTCAGGACAACAGAGAAAATAGTTCCATCATGTTCCCCTTTGGATTTGTTAGTAGAGAATTTCTCAGGACAGACTTTATCAGATGAAGCTATGCAGATACTTAATAAAGGCTTGTCCTTTGTGCCCAGTATTAAATTTGATTCTTTTCAATTTCGTGTAGATTTTGAAAGATTGATGCGTAAACTTCATTTAAAACACTATTTCGCTACCCAATCCCAAAGTGAAGAGCAGGTTGAAGTTCCAGTGGAGCCACCTCAAGTGTTAAATCGAGTTCCATTACCTCTGCGTTTGAATTGGTCACCACCCACGCCACTACACCCAGCATTAGTCACTTTTAAGGAATTAATGTTGCGAGATCTTATAAATTTGGAGAACACTATTAGGCCGAGCGGCAGGGCTCTGTCTAATGCAGAAAATCAAGCTTTGTTTCAAGAAGCATCTCATCAATGTACTTCTCACTGTCTTGAATGCTCCTCAGCCTTGCCACCTCCTCTCTGAGTTCCTCCACTTGTTTCCTCAGAGCTTCAGCATGCAGGCACCCTGCACATGGAACCGGTCCTTCAATTGGCATTGGGACCTCTGTTGGACAGAGGCAGTAGTTGTAACGGGGCAACAGCTTTAGCTATACATTTTTTCCCAGCCATTGTTCTGTTCGTGGAGCTTAGTTATCTGTGAAAGCAAAAGAGAGAGATCTACCAAAGTACTAGTCGGTTTCCCAGCTGTCCTTTCAGAGAAAAAGCAGTTAAATCTCTTTAATTATATTCAAAATGTGCTGTTCCAAGTCCCTGTGCTTTGTTAAATGGGGAGGTGCCCTATAAAGCAAGACTGCTCACTAGGAGTGGGTGGGAGTTGGGGTGGGTAGGGAGGAAACTAACTCCTGATTAAGTGTCTGCAGTTTCCAAAAGCTGAGAAGGTTACCAGAGTTTAAAAGCTACTCCACTAAAGAAAATATTGCTACTAAAGCACCAAAAAGGATGTAACTTTGTTTTAAAAATATACCAAAACCCTTTAAAGAGCTCCCAGTCAGAGAGCTAGCAATTTAATAAAAATAGACCCTCAAATCCTTACCGGTTTCACCTGTAGAGCCCCTTGTTAGCCCTGAAAGCCCAAGAAGACAGACTCTGCATGTAATGCAATACCAGAGAAATAAAAGAGACTCATTTCCCTGTACTATGTAAAATATAAAAATAGTGCAAAATCCAGTCACTCATTTGAAAGTAAAATTATTTTTTCTACCTTTGTTGTCTGACCATTTTATATTCTGATCATGCTGGTCTCAATCTGAGTCTTCTGCTTTCTTCTTTCTTCTCCTAGCTCTCTTTCTACCGTTTCTACTCCATCTGCCATTTCTTTTCCCTCCTTTTGTTTTCTTTACTTTCTTCCATCTTGGATATTTCTTTTTTTCTTTTCATCTTTCTTCCATTTATATCTCTCTCTCTCTGGCCATCCAGATTTCACTACTCCTTACTATCCAGTTCTTAATCTCCCTCTTTGTTATGTCATTTACCTACTGCTTTTCAGCCATCGTCCCCAGTCCTTCCATTACCCTGCTCTTCTTTCCCTCTGTGTTGTCCAGAATTTGTCCTTCTGTCTCCAACCCATTGTCCAGCATGTCTCCCTACTTCCCCCATCCAACATTCATCTCCCTGCTTCCCCTCTCCAGCATTTGTCTTCTTGTCCCTCTCCCCTGTTGTCCAGCGTTTGTCCTCCTGTCCCCCCTCAGCGCTGTCCAGCATTTGTCCTCCTGTCTCCAGGACCGTTCATAGCCCTGTGCGAGCGGTGCGGCCACACAGGGCGCAAAGGCTTAAGTGGCACATTTCAGCTGTCTGCTGTTGCCTGCTGCCGCCACTTTTTCTTCTCTCAGCAGTGGCAGGCAGTGGCAGACAGCTGAAATGTGCCCCTTAAGCCTTCTCACGACACTCTAAGCAGGTCTGGTCCCTCCCTCCTCTGACACAATGTCAGAGTAGGGAGTGACAGATCTGCTTAAAGTGCCGGCGACTGCACATCGGGCTTGCCTTTTCTCTCCTACCCAAAACTTATAGGTCTTTTGTTACAGAGGATATAGCTATTGCTAAATATACTGTTAATTCCTCCAATATATTCTAGGCAATTATTGCACTGAGTTGCAAATTATTTGTACCAATCTCCATTTTCACTTGTTTAATTTAAATTTTATGAGCCAGGTCTCAGCCTTTATCAGTACATATCTCGGGATTCCCCGTAGTACTAGTCTTACATCAACGACTCCAGCTCATATAAGTTATCTCGTTCATGTATTCAAAACACAACTGAAAAAGGTCTTCTCATTATTGTTTCTTAGACCATAATGTGAATACAAAAAGAAAAGGGATAACTTATCTGGTCATCAAAGTTGCCAAAATATTTAAGATTTGCCCCGGATTTTCCCCGACGCCATCATTCGGCACCATATTTGCGTTTCACATTCGTTTCATCAGGGGTTCAATGAAATGCTGTAAGTAACAACACATCTTCAATGTAATGCCCAAACTAGTAAAACATTCACTTTAATGTCTTTAGAAATTTTACAGATACCGTACTAATCTGCGGAGACAGCTCCTGCTTGCGTTTCCCGGCGTATGTGATGTCGAGCTCAACAGCTTCCCAACAGCGCCGCTCATGCGGAGTAATGACACCCCCGCCATTTAAACAATCACTAGTCATCGTCACGTGACCCGATTCATCTATCTTTCAAAAAAGGATTCACTATTTAAAGGCATGCTCCCCATTCAATGGCATTGTTAAGGCCCCCTGGGGCTACTGTCCCTAGACGGTATATCCATCGTTGTTCTCTTATTATTAATGATTGTTCCCGGGATTTTCCATTTTGTCCTGTAAGTACTCGATCTAAACAAAAACATCGGAGATCTTCAAAAATATGTTTGTATTGCAAACAATGTGCTACTATTGGGGCTTCATATACTTTACACCGCAATCGGCTCCGATGTTCATTTATTCGAGTCTTGAATGTTCTAGTTGTTTTACCAATGTATGCCAATTGACAAGGGCATCTTATGATGTAGACTACAAAGGTAGTAGTACATGATGTTGAATGGTGCAAAGGATAAATGACATTATTATATTCAAAATTTTGAAGGTCTTCTGAAATAGAACATACTGTATATTGCATACACCACATGGATGATGTCCATTAAGAGTTCCCTGTGAAGTAACAGATAACGGGCGAAGCACAGTGGGGCTCAATTTTTCTTTAAAGTTTCGGTGTCTAGTCCAGACACATCTAATTTTCTTCTGAGCCAACCCTGGTAATGTGCTAATAACATTGAGATGGTTTTTAATAATTTTTTAAATCTGTTTGCTATATGGAGAATGCTTTGTTATTAAATTGATGGTCATATCATCAACTGATTTCGGTCTATTAGGGCATAAGAGCAGAGCCCGATTATTGTATAAGGCTCGTTTGGCAACTTTGATGACCAGATGCCTAGAATATATTGGAGGAATTAACAGTATATTTTCTTTCCCACCGCCATCCAGAAAGTAGGTGCAGGAGGAGGTGCAGGAGGGGGCGCACGCCTGATGTGCAAGTCGCACAGGGCACGATTCACACTCAGTATGGCTTTGCCTGTCTCCCCCAGTTGTGCAGCATTTGTCCTCCTGTCTCCCCCCTCCCCATTGCCAGGCATTTGTCTCCCTGCTTCCCCTTCTCCAGCATTTGTCTTCCTGCCCCGCTTTCCTGTTGTCCAGCATTTGTCCCTCAGAGTCTCCCCTTTGTCCAGAATTTGCCACCCCCTGTCTCTCCCCTTTGTCTAGCACTTGTCCCACTGTCTCCCCCTTTGTCCAGTATGTCCCTCTATCTCCCCCCTTTGTCCAGCATTTCCCCCCTTGTCTTCCTCCTTTGTCTAACACTTGTTCCCCTGTCTCCCCCCCCTTTGTCCAGCATTTGCCCCCCTGCCTCTCCCCTTTGTCTAGCACTTGTCCCCCCTGTCTCCCCCCTTTGTCCAGCATTTGCCCCCATCTCTCCCCCTTGTCTGGCACTTGCCCCATCTACCCCCTTTGTCCAGTGTGTCCCCCTATCTCCCCCTTTGTCCAGCATTTGCCCCCCATCTTTCCCCTTTGTCTAGCACTTGTCCCCCTGTCTCCCCTCCCTCCACCTGCACCTTGTCTTCCTCCTTTGTCTTACACTTGTTCCCCTGTCTCCCCCCCTTTGTCCAGCATTTGCCCCCTCTCTCTCCCCTTTGTCTAGCACTTGTCCTCCTGTCCCCCCTCCCTCCACCTGCACCTCTGCTATTTGTGGAACAGAATCGGGCCCACTGTATATAGTTCAATTGTTTCATGTAAATGATTTTGTACTGTACATCTCAAACGTTATTCAATGTAAACCGCATTTGATCTATTGGAAAAAGCAGTATAGAAATCCTAATAAAAAAATAAATTAATAAAAATGTTATAATAGCCCATCAACAACTGACAGAGATCAGCAGCTGTATGCACTGAAAAGCCCCGTCTACACTCACAGTGGTCAGCCCTCAAATCCACCTCCATGATTTGATTTGTAGGATATTTACAATAAAAAGTTGTGACTAAACCCAAATAAAAAAGAGAAAATGTTACAGATTTTAACTTATACTTTGCCATCTAGTGGATGATTGTTATCTCACATTGCTTTCCTACTTCCTCATTGCTATCACCTTTGGCCTTCTTATGTAAATACATCATGGTTCTTGTGCTCTAGCTGTATTCAGTGTCTTTACTTCTAGCTCTGAAACAATATCCTCAACAAGATTGCTCAACTATAACTTTGTGTTATTTCCATTTAGACTCAATGATGAGTTCACCTCCAAGCTTCTACAATAGAAAAAACATTTATGTAAAAGGACTTGTGTTTGGCTAATATCTTTTAAGGTCAGAACAATTAATGAAATATCATCAGCATAAGAGAAAAATAATATTCACAGCTCTCTCAGTCCTTTGCCAAAAGTACTTGGCACAGTTTTTTAATACTGTTCTTAATGCTGGATCTTCACGACAGGCATAAAGATCCAGCTGGACCACCGACCTGAAGATTGTATCATGGAATGTGTGTGGAGTAGGGAACCCTATTAAGAGATATAAATTACTACGAGCCTTGGCTAGACAAAAATGTGACATTGCCATGCTACAGGAAACCCACCAGACTGCCGAAGAACATCTTAAGTTGAAGAGGGACTGGGTAGGGCAAGAGTGGGGGGGCCCCTGCGAAGGGGAGAAAGGGTGGAGTAGTTATATTAGTGCATAAACAAATTTGATTCACTATGGAGCAGGATTATGTAGACCCGGAAGGCCGATATATACTTTTGTATGGGCTATTAGAAGGGCAGCCCATTGTATTGGGGAATCTTTACAGCCCGAATGTACTGGATCAAGCGCTATATGCCCGTCTGGCCTCTCGTGTGGAGCAAATGCCAGATGTCCCTTCGATTCTAGCTGGAGATTTCAACGGGGTACTCGATATTGAGCTGGACACGACTAGGGGCGGGGGAGAGGGGCCACGAGCACTGACCACTAGGGCGCTACAGAGCCTACGGCGCAGGCTAGGGGCTGTTGATCCATGGCACCTGCTGCATCCAATGGATAGAGATTTGACTCATCAATCGTGAGCTCATGGCTCGTGCACTAGGATTGATTATATTTTGGTATATGAGAGGCTTTTTGCCCGAATAGCCGATGCGCAAATTGGCCCTACAGTGTTTTCCGATCACGCTCTGATTTGGGTGGAATTAGAATGGCAGGCTGTGGTGGGCGGTCTCCTCCCCCCCCCCCCCCCCGTCTTCTGCCGGGATCTCGTTTGCCTCTGTGGAGTCCCTAGATAAGGTGAGTGTCAGTGCTCCTGTAGTACTGTTTCCTAGACCGGTTCAGTTAGTCGGGGTTAGTGGCTCTTCTGGTCTGTCTAACCCTTCCTCTGACTCTGAAGTAACCCTAAAAGATCTATGGGGTGTTCTTCAAACGATTGATGATAAGTTGACCTCTACTTTGAGTTCCCTATGTGTTTTTTCGACAGAAACTGTTGCTTCTTTGAAGCAGCTAGATGACAAAGTTTCCTATGTTGATGCTACGTGTACTAGGCTTGAATCCCAGGTTAGCCCGTTGCATTCTGCGAATGTGGCTGGCATAAAGGATTCGTTAATCTTGCATAGTAAAGTAGAGGCATTGGAAAATTCTATACGTCTTTATAATTTGCGTTTTTTAAATTTTCCACATACCTCTCTCTTAGCTCCCAGAATTCTTCTGGATAAGTATTTGAGAGAGGTCTTGCATTTGAGTGAGCCTTTTGAGTTCTCACAAATGTATTATATTTCCTCTGCGGTGAAAAAGGTTTCTTCAGCGAACGGGGATTTAGATGTAATTGAACCTTCCATTTCGAATTTAACAGCTTTTCTAGAGGACTCCACAGATACAATAAGTACCCGGGCTACCTTGTTGGTGACATTCAAAACTTTGGAGAATGGCAGGCTGTGGCATCGCAATCCTGAATATGGTGGTTCCCGATGGACATCTACAGAGAAGCTGAGTTCATGCCTATTTAAAACAGCACTGGCAAGAGTTTGTGTTTCATAATGAGCGGCATCGGGAAAATACAGAGCTGTTTTGGGAAGCGGCAAAGGTGGTATTGCGTGGGGATATTATTGGGTATGTTGCACGGAAGCGGAAATTACTAACAGAACAAATTGTTCGTTTGGAAAAGCAAGCGGTGAAGGACAGACGACAATATGTTGCCAACCCTTGTGTGGCCACTAAGAGAAGACTGTGGGAAACCCAAATGGCCCTTAATAAAGTGCTTCATAAAAGGGCTAAGAAATCTTTTCTATACTATCGATATCAGCTCTATCGGTTTGGGGATAAACCCGGGAAACGTCTGGCGCGATGCCTCAAAGGTAGTAGAGGCTCTCACTTGGTAGTAGCTCTGTGAGACGAACAGGGGAAGTTGCATATGGAGAGCCGAATAATAGCCCAAATGTTTTGATCTTTTTACCAAAAGTTGTACTCTAGGAGGGAGGGGTCTTTGACCAGCATGGAGGAGTACTTGAGGGAAGTGCAGGCTCCCAAGCTGGAAGGAGATCAGAGAGCACAGTTAGATGCACCAATAACCCTGGAAGAGGTCCAGCGGGTCATACAGGAGGCGAGCTGTAACAGAGCGCCGGGCCCAGATGGCCTTGGGGCGGAACTCTATAAGCTGTTGGGAGACATGGTACCCCCTTCGCTGGTAGCGATGTGCCACAGGAGAGTGGAGCAGGGAGCGAACCACGCACATATTGTACTCATACCTAAGCCAGGCAAGGATCACACACAGGTTGCTTCGTATCGGCCCATCTCTCTGCTAAACTTTGATCTAAAGATATTGGCTAAGTTATTGGCTGACCAGTTGGCCCAGTATATGGGGGAGCTGGTGCATGAGTCACAAGTGGGCTTTGTTAAAGGAAGATATGTGGTGCACAATCACTGTAAAATCCTGGCATCATTGGAATGGGTTAGGGAAAGAGAACAGCAGTCCCTTTTGATTAGCTTCGATGCTGAAAAAGCATTTGATTAAGTGAATTGGGATTATCTGAAAGTGCTTTTACCAACATATGGGTTAGGGGAGCCGTTTTGTAATATGGTGACACTTCTGTATGCAGAGCCAACTGCAGGAGTGCTGTGCAATGGGGTCTTGTCTGACAATTTCTGCTTAGAGAGAGGCATGCGGCAAGGTTGTCTGCTCTCCCCCCTATTATTTGTGCTTTCATTGGATCCCTTGGTGCGTAAGATAGAGGGGTCCGGGATATATGTGGTGTGCGAATTGGATGCTACGGGTTCAAGATGGCTGCTTTTGCTGATGATATGTTGGTGCATTTGACGTCTCCTCAACGATTGCTGCCTCGATTGCTGGAAGAATTTGGGAAGTTTGGAAGTTTTGCAGGGCTTTGTATTAATATGGAGAAATCAGAGGCATTGGACGTTGCGGGTACGCTTAGGGGGATGTTGGGAGGGTCCTTCCCTCTTAGATGGGCGAGTGACTCTTTTGTATACTTGGGTATTCTATTGACTAGAGAGCTGAAAGACCTGTACAAGAGAAATTTTGACAGGGTCCTCCATAAGACCCGGGTGCAACTGCAGGCATGGACCCCCCTCCCACTGTCTCTGTTAGGGAGGGCAGCGGCGTTGGGGATGGTGATACTACCGAGAGTTCTTTATTGGATGCAGACTCTCCCGGTGTGGTTGACTCGGCGTGATTTAAATTGTCTCAATCGGGAGATTCGGGTTTTCTTATGGAGAGGGGCCAGGGCACGTATCTCGTTGAATCGTTTACGGAGAGGGTGGAAAAGTGGGGGGATAGGAATTCCTGATTTAAGGTTATATGCTCTGGCCTGTCAGGCGCGGCATATTGGAGACTGGCTAGGGAACACTGATGTGTATACCTCCAGAGCACTGGAGGAGGCCTTTGTGGCCCCACAGACTTTATCGGCGATATTGCATTTGGAGAGCTCCGTCCTGCCCAGATGGGTGACTGGTAGTGTTTTGGTCTTGTCGGCGCATCATACTTGGCGGCAGTTGAATAGATATTGGGAGGGAGTTCCAGAGGTCTCAAGTTGGCTGCCTTTACGAGGGAATCCTCTGTTCCCCTCTGGAACGGACACAGTTATTTTTCAGAAATGGGGAGAGTTGGGGATTTGGAACATTGGCCATGTGGTGGACCAGGAGGGGAGATGCAAATCGTTTGAGAATCTCCAGAGGGAATATGAGCTATCTAGTCAACATTATTTCGCATATGTTCAGCTTTCCCATTATGTGACATCGCTTCCGCGAGCGACGCTGGTGGTGGAGCGGTTGGGGCGGATCTTAGAATTCTTTGCGTTAGGGACGGACTCCCCGCCCAAGATCACGGACTTCAAGAGACGGTTGGATGCGTATGCAACTCCACCAGATTATATGGTCGAGGAGACCTCGTGGGCAGAGGAGCTACACCAGGAGGTGGCCCCGTGTTCGATTAATAGAGTTTTAGGCTGGATTGCGGGGTTAGTTGAAGGGGCTAGATGGCGGGAGATATAATTCAAATGTATCATTCGAACAAACTTTTCCCCAAGAAGAGCATTGCGAAGTCACCTTACTTTAGACGGGGGGTGCCTGAAATACTCTTGCTCCTTGGCAGACTTGGGTCACATGTGGTGGGGATGTTTGAAAGTTCGCTGCTACTGGATGTGGATTGGTAACTATATGAGTAGTTTAATACGCCAACAAGTTTGTTGGACGGGGTTGTTGGTGGTGTTGGACCAGCTTCAACCACTCCACCCGAAGGGGAAATGGGAACGACTATTGGTACGTAAGGCTTGTCTGGTGGGTAAGGGCCCCGTCCTGCAAAAATGGAGAGATCCTGTAGCCCCCACCTTTTGGGAATGGCGTAATAGTTTTCATCAGCTGATGCTCTTGGAGAGGAGGGGTGCTGGAGGAAGTGTCAAGTGGTGGGCCTCCTTCTTGCGGATAGGGGAGCCTTATATTCAACGATTAGGATCGCAAGCTCGTAGTGCAGTGCTCCATATGGGGTAGCTCGGGGTGGAAAAAAAAGGGTAGAGGAGATGTGGGAGGGGGGGGGGTTCCTGGCTTTAGGGGTTAGTAGGGGGGTTGTAGTAGATTAACAGGATACTATGGTTGTTACTTTTTGTTCCTAATGGAGTGAGAAGGGGAGAGGATGCTGCAAAGAGGGTTGGGGGGGGAGGTGGTGGGGGGGGGGAATAATGAAACAATAAATAATTGGTGCTCTCAATGCTAGATGCGGTTGCTGTGCCTCGAGGCAGTGGACAAGCAACAGCCATGCCCGAGGTGATATAATGTATATTTTAGAATTGAGTTGTGCAATGTTGTTGTGAATTAATAAACAGAGTTTAAAAAAAAATGCTAGGAAAGCAAATAACTTTGATTCAAGATCTAATGTCAACCTGAAATAGTTAAATGACACAATGTGTGCCAGGCAATAGCTGTCTGTATGGCTCTGCTTTTACTTGTATTCATGGAAACCGTTTCACTTCATTTCTCTTGCTACTAAGCAAGCAGTTGTGATATACAACAAAGGAGAAAGGAGACAGTAGGATTTAGCAGCGGAGTAGGTTTCTGTTCTCATGCTGACTGTGTGTATCCGAGAGAGACAGCAGTAGACAAACTGGGACAAAGTAGTAGGAAGAGCAGGAAAAGAGAGTCTGCTAACCTTTTTCAGCGAAAAGGCCTCCGGTGAAGGAGAGCTCTGTGTACTTTTCATGGAAAGATGAAATGGTGAATGAATGTGAGTTTGCTCCTTGGTAGCTGTTGTAAGAGGAGAAGTGTGTGCACGCTATAGGGTAATGGGGAAGAGGTGGCGGAAGAGGCAACCGTTACTTTTGATTTCATCAGGAAAGCCATGTGTGCACCCTCTGAAAGTGACTTGGACCATTTTCTTCATTGTTCTCGCTGGTACTTTGGTAAGTAAGTTGTGTGCTTTGTTTACTCACTGCTATCTGTTAATACTTTTTAAATGTTCTAGTGTTAGAGCTAAAAGTTTTAGAGAACCATCCTTTCAATAGGACAGGCCTAACCATTAGGCAGGTCCAACAAAGAAAAGCTCAGGAACCCCGCGAAAACCAAGGACTGCAGGGTGAGTGGTCCAAGAAAGATGTATTAAATCCCACAAGGGGTTGTCACAAGCAAACAGGAATACTATATGCTGAACCCAACACGGCCATGTTTCATCAGAGCCTTCGTCAGAGGTTGGAATTAGAGACAAATGAAATAAAAACAACAAATTAAAATACATAAATAGTAATAAAAATACATGTTCTAAATTATTAAAATAATAAAATCATACATCATATAATCAGGCAGCAAAGATACTATTAAAATGGTAAAAAATAATAAAAAGTAGTAATAAATAAATAGATTACCATATAATAAACCATAAATACTGACTTAAAAATACATTAATATCAATTGTTACACATTAATACGAAGAGTCATTGGCTGACACAATGGTGGTATTTTTTATTTAATAGTATTTCTTATAATGACTCTTCGTATTATAATCAGACCAGGCAGTTGCTTAGGGTGGCAACTTCTTGGTGGGGGAGGGGGTGGCAAAGAGCAGCTGTGGCTGGCTATAACTCTGCTCTTTTCTCTGCTTTCAATGCTGCAGTATGAAGTTGTTCAGGCGTCTTCAGACATTTTCTGTGGTTTCTCTGGCTCGGTAAGGCGTTCTCCATCTTGTCGTTGGCTCACCTCTACTGTCCGCTACCTATGCTCCTGCACTCGTTCTACCAAACGTGCCTGGCTCAAATCCCGTTCCCACTTTGATTTTCTTTATTTCAAGTCCATGCTCATTTATTTATTTATTTATTTAACATCTTTTCTATACCGCGCTATTTATTATCAGTGCGGTTTACATTTAAACAAGGTTGTTCAAATCAGACAAGACTGTTTTGCGCTTACATTATAACAGGAGATAAAACTTGGAGCAAATACAAAGTAACTATATACATATTGACATAGAACAAAAGATGATAGCTTGGCCAGTATTGTCACGGAATGCTAATAGGTGGAGCTGCTATTACTAGAGAAATATTAGAAATATTAGAAATAGCTATTACTATTGCTATTTCCTTCAACTCTGCTATTTCCCTTGTCAAACAAGACTATTTTATTCACCTTACCTGCTCTCTAGCTTCCATCTCCCAATGTCTTTTCTCTAGTCTTAACTTTCTACTTGTTGTTCCTCTCCCTCCCTCCAGTTCCCGCTTCCCTTTCTGCCTATTCCCTCGCAGCTTTCTTCTGCGATAAAATCAATAAAGCAACCATTCAATTCTCTCTATAACACCTTCGCCACCTGTTTTACAGCCATCCTCTTCAAACATTACCATCCTTTCCTCATTCTCTATTGTCTTTGATGATGAGACCTCCTCCCTCATCTCTGCTGCTAATCCTACCACCTATCCTTCCGACCCCATTCCCACTTATATTCTTAACTCCATTACATCTTCTGTTGTCCTGGTCATTTTCCATATCATTAACCTGTCTCTTTCTACTGCCACCTTCCCTTCTGCCTACAAATATGCTCTGATCACTCCTCTCAAGAAAGCATCTCTTGACCTTTCTGTTCTCTCTAGCTATCATCCCATCTCCCGTGTTCCTTTTATCTCCAAACTTTATTGAGCATGCTGTTCTTCACGTTGCCTCAATTTTCTTTCAACTCACTCCCTCTTGGATCCCTTTCAATCGTTTCCATCTTCTCCATTCAACTGAGATGGCCCTTGCTAAGATCTCTTGTGATTTATTCTCAGTTAAGTCAAAGGGCCTTTACTCTATCCTTATTCTCCTTGACCTCTCTGCTGCCTTCCATACTGTTGATCATTCTCTTCTCCTCTCCACTCTATCATCCCTTGGCTTTAAGGATTCTGTCCTTTCCTGGTTCTCTTCTTACCTCTCTAATCATTCCTTTAGCGTCTGCTCTTAAGGTTCATCTTCTTCTGCTATCCCCTTTTCAGTTGGCATTCCCCAAGGGTCAGTCCTCGGTCCTCTCCTTTTCCCCCTATATACTCAATCCCTTGGTTGTCTTATCTCTTTCCTTGGCTTCCAATATCTATTCAGATGATTCACAAATGTATATCTCTTCACCTGACCTTTCTCCTTCTCTTCAGGCCCGAATCTTCTCCTGCTTATCTGATATTGCTGTCTCGATGTCCCAGCAACATCTGAAATTGAACATGGCCAAAACTGAGCTTCTGATTTTTTTGCCCTTATCCCTCCTCCCTCCTCCCCCCTTTCTCCATCATGGTTGATAACACACCTGTTTGTCCGTTTCTGCAGCTCGCAATCTTGGGGTTGTTTTTGATTCCACCTTATAATATTCTCTTCCCATATCCAACAAATTGCTAAATCCTGTCATTTTTTCTCTATAATATTAACAAGATTAGTCCATTCATCTCTCTGTGTGCCACTAAGATTCTGATACATTTCCTTATTATCCCCCATCTTGAATATTGCAACCTTCTCCTCACTGGCCTCCCACAATCTCATCTTTTCCCACTTTAATCTATTCAAAACTCAGCTGCATGTCTAATCTTCCAGCAAGCTTGTTACTGTCACATTACTCCTCTTTTAAAGTCCCTTCACTGGCTCCCTATCCGTTGCCATATTCAATTCAAACTACTTACCCCCACACATAAGTGCATTCACTCTGCTGCTCCTCTTTATCTCTCCTCTCTCCCTACAACCCCTCCCGTAATCTTCATTCATCTTCTGCTTTTCTTCTCTCCGTGCTGCACTCTACTTCTGCTACCGCTCGGCTTCGCTCCTTTGACCTTGCTGCCCCTTTTTCTTGGAATAACCTACCCCTTTCCCTGCGTCAAATCCCTTCCCTCACCCTCTTCAGGTCTAGGCTCAAGACGCACCTCTTTGAGACCGCCTTTGGCTTATAATGCACATCCTTATGTTTCAAATCCTTATTGCCCCTTTTGTCCCTCTCTTCATACTACTGTATGTCCGTCCTTTTAGATTGTAAGCTCGATGAGCAGGGACTATCATTTCTGTGTCTGTACAGCGCTCTATACATCTGATAGAGCTTTATAAATGCTCAATAATAATAATAATAATAGTCAAGAATTACTCCAAGGTGCTTAAAGGAGTGGGGTCAATTTAATGATTTAAGATTTTATCATTCATAGGCAAGACCAGATTGCAGATTTCAAGGGGAGGGGTGAGGGAGGTGGTGGTATCAAAAATTTCAAAGTCACTGGAGGGCCAGAAGAGTAGCAGAGGAAGGCCATAGTGACACCCTTTGAAGTGGCACATGTATTTATTCCTAAAGTAAGCCGGAGCAGACTCCTCTTTGGCCTGGGTATTTTGTGCCTTCAAAAGCAGTTACCTATGTTGCCTATGCCTAAATCCAGGCCTGAAGCTGTAACTAGAGGTGTGCCCAAATATTCCCTGGACGTTCTTCTAGGTGCCTTCAGGGTTTGGAAAAATATTACAAGAAATATACTCTAGTCTTCAAAATAAACAGGTTATGATTCTGATAATGGAGGTGTAAAATAGCTTGCATTGAAATCGTGTAAACCTGTCATAAATATTTTAATTGATTATAATGTTATAAAACTAGTAGGACCAAACCTAGCACTAGGTGGGCTAGGCATCCACTTAGTGAGAATAATTTTGGGGGTGGTGCTGGCATGGTAGCAGAGCTAGAAGAGACCCTGGACACAGCACTGTTTCATGTGGTCAATGTGGGGCCTTTGAGCACAAATGTTTGATCAGGAAGTTTGCGTCAGAGGGTGCAGGATGCACAGGCCTTGAGGGCGTGAATGTGATCACGGTCCTTGATTGGATTATCTCTTCGAGAAGTACTGCTATAGGCCTGGGCAGATCAATGTAGCAGCAGGTGGCAACAGTAGCAACAAGGGGAAGGGGTGGAAGAAGAGAAGTAAAGAGGTGGAGATGGTGGACATAGAGCAGGGGGATGGGAGGAAAAATAAATGTTGGACATGCGGGGGTGAGAAAGGGATGAGAAAGGGAGATATTGGATGCAGGGCAAAGGGTAAGGGAAGAGGCGGATATATAGGACATAAAAGAAAGGAAGAGGGAGAAAAAGAGGGAGATGCAGGACATGGGGTGGAGGGATAATGGAGAGATAAGAAAGGTGCTAGACATAGGGTGGGGGAACGAGAGGGAAAAAGCTGGAGGGGGTGGGAGGCAGAGAGAGAGGGTGGACTGTTGAAAGACTGAATAATAAGATGCTGGGGAAGGAAAGAAAGATGGGGAATAGGAGGGTTAGGGTATGGAAGATGGAAAGCTTTAGGTAGATGCAATAAAAAGAGGGAGATTGAGGACTGAATGGTGTAAAGGAGGGCTGAAATCTGATTGAATAAAGGAGCAGAAAAATAAAGGGAAGAAGGGTGAAAGTGAAAGATCAATATCAAATATAGATGTAAGGGAGGAAGTGAAGAGAGGAGGAGAGAAAAGAAATGGCCAATGGACAGGAGACCTTGGAAACAGATGGAGGACAGAAGAAACCAGAGACGGAGTGAGATGATTAGAAAAATAAAATAGAATATTTCAGTTTCTGGAAGTTACATATGCTATCTTTATATTTTGTACAGTATGGGGAGAAATGCATTGCTCTTTCTGTTTCTCTGGTGTCATACTGCATGAAGAGTGTGACTTGTTGAGGTTTTGCTTTAATTTTATCTACATAACTCTATTTTTGGTTTGTGGTAATTTATTTTATATTTATTGATGGTCTATCTATGCTCAGCAAATGTGACCGAAGCCAGGTGTTCTGTTAGCATGGAACTTCTGAGTAGGGATCTGTAGTAATATGGCTTGTTCTGCTGTCATGTTTTTCTGCTGTCATGTTTCTATGGGGGGTTTTTTGTGCTTTGATTTTTGTTTTGTTTGTCTTTGTTTTCTGTGCTGACAGTTGAATAACTTGAGCCATCTGTGTCAGTGCAATCTGCAGCTGTGGTGGCCCTCTATTAGGGCTTGTATGTAGAGGGGATGCAGCAGCTCCATCATAGGTTAAATCTGGTTTGCAATATCAGGTCTGTAGCAGAGCTAATTGCATCCCCATCTCTTTTTTGCAAACTTTATAGCTTAAACAACAAAAAAAAGCTTGTCTGTCCAGCTGGTTAACTGCTTCCAGTCCCTTTCTACCAGGGCTGATCCCTTTAGCCCAGTAAGAAGCACTATGCTGTAATGAGGCCCAGAGTGTCATAAGACAAGAGAGGATCCTTAGTCTGCAAGTGGGGAGACCTACATACCACTGCTAACACCATGTAACAGTGCGGGCAAATGGTCGCGTTCTGGGCCTCTGAGAAGGTTCTTTTCATGACAAAAGAACAATTGAGCTTAAGGTCAAACAAAACAATGCTTTAATTCTTACAACCAAAACAATGCCTGGCTTACTGACTGCAGACTGTAGAAACATTAAAGCAGCTGGGCTGTACACATACAGCACACAACACAGATAATGTTCACACTTTCCCTATCTTGCCTGGGCCTCTCCTCCTATCTCTAGGCCTGGGTTTCAAGTCTTTCTGCCTCAGTCCCACCTGTTACTTCTGGGTTCCCTGCTCTGCTCCTGTTAAAGTGGCCCAGAGTTTCCTTTCTTAATGAAGGCTGGGGACAGGACCGTACCTAGCCCTGTGCGAGCGGTGCGGCCGCACAGGGCGCAAAGGCTTAAGGGGCGCATTTCAGCTGCCTGCCGTTGCCTGCCGCCGCCACTTTAAGCCTTCTCATGGCACTCTAAGCAGGTCTGGTCTCTCCCTCCTCTGACGTGGCATCAGAGCAGGGAGGGACAGATCTGCTTAGCGCGCTGGCGACTTGCACATCGGACGTGCCTCTTCTCTCCCACCCTATCCAGAAAATGGCTAGATGGAGGTGCGGGGGGGAGGGCGCCTGATGTGCAAGTTGCACAGGGCGCAATTCACTCTCAGTACGGTCCTGGCTGGGGATATCTAGAAACCTGCAATGTGAAACTTTTCAATCAAATATTGAAATCTGTGTATTTCTTGATCTTTTCCTTGGAGTCCCTTATTCAAAGGCACTTTTCCAGTTAACAGAATCTGCTAACCATATAAAATAAGTGTGGTGAGAGCAGTATTCAGTGGAACTATCTAGATTGCTAATATTACTATCTGCATTGTGCCAGGGCAGTTTATGGGTGGAGTTGATTGTTATCCGGTAAGGATTTATTTTCAGTGCTGCTATCTGGATAGCAATCTGCATACGTTAGGACAGCAAAAAGGTTATCCCAAGTGTTTGCGGACTGGCTTTCCAGACAGTGGCTGAATATTACTGCTAATAGGACAGTGACCACGTTGGCCACTGAATCCGCATATTCATCACCAACTAGTATCCGGATACTGGCAGCGAATATCTGAAATCTTGTTAACCATGGTAGCTAACGTTTCATAAAAACATTGACCACAACGGTTTAAATTACCTCTCTTATCTTCTTCCTGTATGTTTCTTTATTATTGCCTCTTCAGTTTCTCTGTAATCTTTTCTTTAGATTTTTTTCATTTCTCTATTCTTTCCTTATTTATTCCTTTTCTTCATATTTCCTTACCCCCTTTGTTTTGAGATTTTTCCTTTGCTGTTAACCATTCTATTCCATCAGCCTTAGCTGCAGATATTTACACCCTGTTGCATTCTTCCTTTTTTTGCTTACTGCATATCACTTTTAGGACTCATGTCTTTTATTTTTGCTTTTTTTTTTCTTTATCTTTACTATTACTCTTCCATTCTCCTGTTCTTTTACACTCACCTCTTATTCCTCTCCTCACATTCATCCTTTCCTGCCTCTCACAAACTGCTTTCCTCCTACTCCTAGCACACTTCCTGATCTTATTCCCTAATCTTTTCTGGATATCACAGTCCTTCCCCCTTTATCGCGCCTCCTCTCTTTGCACCCTTCTCAAGTCATTTTTCACCCTTCTGTCATCTCACTTCATATCCTGGTTTCCTCTTGCCCCTCGTCTCTTGTTTTTCCACCCCTTCACTTTCCCTCTTCTCTTACCTTTCATCTCTCTCTTTTCCTTCTTATTTCTCAGATTCACTTTCCTTTCTTCCTTCTTCACGCCACTTCACATGCCATCCTCATCTCCACCACCTCCACTGGGAGGCTGCTCTACATATTTGTTCCGGAAGGAAATATTTCATTACATTACTTCTGACTCTATCCCATTTCACCCTGATCCTATGCCCTCTTGTTCTAGAGCTTCTTCTCTACTGGAAAAGATCCAATTCCTATGCATTTAAATGTCTTTATCACATCTCATCCTCTCACTTTCTTTCAAAGTACACATATTTCGATCTTTAAGTCTGGCCACATATGTTTTGTGACAAAGTCCACTGACCATTTTAGTAGCTGCCCTCTGGACTGACTTCAGCCCCTTTGATATGTTTTCAAAAGTGCTGTCTCCAGAATTGCACACAATATTCCAAATGATTTCTCACCAGAGACTTATACAGATGTACTACGTATAATCTACTTTTTGCCGCTGGCCATTCCTCTCCCTATGCACCCAAGTATCCTGGATTTTGCCATTGTCTTTTCTATCTGTTTGACCATCTTAAGATCATCCACTACAAACAACCCCGTAATCACGCTCTTCTTTCCTGCAAAAAAGTACTTCACCCACCGGGAAGGCACATGTTAGAAAGATAGTTCATGTGGTTGCAGCGACATCCAAATGAAAACATGTACAAATCTGTGTCAATTTTAGAGGTGAGAGTGAGCACGTGTAAGTGATGTATAACTGGCATGTCTCCACCCCTCACTGTAGGCGTGCATGTTATATCATAGAAGGAAGGGCAGGAATGCACGAGAATGGGCATCCACATGCAACAGAAGAAGCCATTTTACAAAGATACATGTGGGAAAAATCGAAATCAGAAACCCTGCAACTTACATGTGCACGTCTACACTACTTTCACTCAATGTGTAAACAAACTCTGAAATTTGTTACCGGAGGATGTAGTAAAGGCTGTTAGTGTAGCTGGGTTTAAAAAAGGTTTGGACAAGTTCCTGGAGGAAAGGTCCATAAACCAATATTAAAGTGGACCCAGAATATCCACTGCTTGCCCCAATACAAGCATTATGGAACCTGTTTGTCTTTTGGGGAAACTGCTAGGTACTTGTGACCTAGATTGACCATTATTGGAAACAGGATACTGGGCTTGATGGACCTTGGTCTGACCCAGTATGGCATATCTTATGTTCTTATTACTCTGTTGCACGAGCATAATAACAAACAATTCAATGCCAGCTCAGCAACTCATAGTAATGCAAAAATTCACACACATTGAAACAGATTTAGAAAAATTTTTGAGGACCATTAAAAATATTTAGAGATCACTTCAGCTGTTTTTAGATGCCTCTTTAGAAGAAACTTGCATGTGGAGATCAAAATAAATGTGTTGTTCCCCGATGCAAAAGAGTGATCTTTGAAACACAATTCATGTCAGGGAATGTGATTAAAGCAATTGAAGATAAATATTTATCCACTGAAGAGCCGCAATGCCGGCTGCTGGAGAAATAAGCTTATTCCCAGCAGCTCAACCCCCGATCTGACCCCTATGGCCAGGGTCGGGCCGCGGGGAATGTCCTCCAGCCCCCCCTGCCCCATCCATGCCCAGGCATTGCAAGAAAGACACATCCAGTGGAGTTATTCCACCTTGGAGGTGGAATAACTTCCCCATACATGTCGCTGGCCCTGGACATACAGGGCCAACATGAAAATCAGCCCTGTACGTCCAGGGCCAGTGAAAATCAGCCCTGTAGTCCAGGGCCAGTGACTGCCCAGACTCCATCCCTGAGCTTCTACTTCCCTGCCCCTACCTAAATTCCCCACACAACTGGCGGGGAAGTTAGATGCGGCGGGGGAAGACACGAATCACGGGGATGGATGTCCATCCCCGCAATTCATGGCACAGAATCGGGCCCATGGTGTCTAGATATAACCCTCAATGCCATGTGTCCTCATATACTGAAGATGATCCATACTGCTTTCTATAAATTAAGAATGATCCGACGCCTTAACCAATATTTGTTGGCTGAAAAGGTTTTATGATAGTGCAGTTGTTAATACTGCTGTTTCTTGATTACTGTATTATTGTGTACTTCAGACTTTGTAACTGGCTAGTTAGATCCTTACAGTTGATACAGAATGCTGTTGTTTGTATGAAGGTGCATTTTAGAAAGGCCATCCAGATGGTGGTGGGGATGTGCAACTCAAAATGTGTGGAATGTAATTCTAGTTTTAGGAAAGGTACCATGCATGGACCTTTTGAAATGAATATTTCCCCATCTGCAAATATACACAAATTCCAGCCATGAGGTTTCATTGTGCACATGATGGAAAATAAGGCACCATGCACGTGTTGAGTCCCATTGAGAATAGCAGCTGCAGAGATATTCAACTGTGAAATAAAATACAGATACACATGTCATTTAGTCTTTGTGTATGTGCATGCAGGACCCCCCCTACAGAATGTCTGCATGTGCCTATGCTCTGTGCACAGAACAGCAGGATGGCCAAAGTTTCAAGGGCAGAGATCTGATAGTATGTTGCTTGGTGTTGGAAAAGGAGGAGCTGCTCTAACCCACACAATGTCGCAAGCCTCCACACGCTACGACAAGAAAGGTCTGGGAGAGGATCTGCATGGCTCTAGCAAAGTGAGACCAACATATCACTTCCAAAGACACCGTTCACAGCGGTCTCCTAGCTGCTGGTAGGCATTCAGGGTGCAGGCAGGGAAGTAAGGTAGCAAGGGCTGGGTGAGAGGGTAGCCACGACAGGCTGGTTCCCCAGGGCAACACCCTTGTAATGAAAGAACATCAACAGTCAGAGCAATCAAAAAGATCAATGTAGCCACAGACACACATCACATCAAGGATCTTCCCAGCATTACCTCACTGAGTTCTGCTGGATAGAGGCCAGAAGATTCCCTCCTGTTCTAGAAACAGACCTGTTACTGCAAGGCTAAATAGAACTTCTCTAGTAGAGCTACTAGTGAAACAAACTATAGGACCTTAATGGTCTATACACCAGTTTTATTTATTAACATCCAGCTCATATCTTTCCAGTGGTAGTTCAAGGTACATAGCTATTTCTCTGCCCCCAGAGGGCCTATAATCTAAGCTTGTACCTGAGGCAAGGTCACAAGGAGCACCAGAGGGAATCAAACCCAGATCCTCTTGGGTACTAGGCTAGTGCTCCACTCCACTTATGGTGGGTAAGGTTTGCAGGAGCCCTGAGAGCTTGAAAAAAAAGCCCAGGACTGTGTTTTTAACTCTGGCAATGCTAATTTTGGGTTTAGTGGTTTATAATAGTGCATGCTAAAACCAAAATGAAACAAAAAAACAATAAATAAAATGAAATTAATCTTTCCCACCAATGAAAGAATGCTACGGTATACAAATGTTCTAGTAGCATCCAAATGCAATCTATGTTGAAAGTTGTGGAATTATTTACTTAGGATGCAATTATGCATGAAAAGGCAGATTCTGCTAATGGTGAGCATTGCATGTTTGGTTTGGGTAGTCTGAAGTTCATTGTTATTAGATTGTTGCTTGTGTTGAATATTTATGAAGAGGTGGATGAGAGTCTGCATATCATGTGGGTGAAGAGGACAGACTCTGAACATAGGAGCGCTGGTATTAATAATGAACATATTTTTCAGATTTTAAATGAACATTCAAGCTGGGAGATGCCTGTTTTCTTTGATGTTTTAAAGTTTGCATTAGATAAATTTTTTATTATTGTTTTTGGATAGGGATAAATACAAATTTATTGGAATATGTGGGCTGGGCTCTCCTTTTAGGAAGAAAAAATATTGACTGCTTTGGCTTGAAATAAAACAGTGACTGATTTGCTTCCAGCAACATACCTGGATGATTCAGAGCACCTCAGATTAAAGACGGATTGGGTGGGACAGTGCCTTTTCTTGATAGAAATGAGCTGGAGTTGCAATTTATTCCACAAACCTACTGCCTTTATGACAAATAATATTGTTAATGATTCTGGTGGTACTGTAGGTACATTGTACTGCCAGGAACCTAATTTAGTGATTTGCAGTATCTATGCCTTTAATGTTTATCATATATTTTCAGAAACTTGATTGACATAGTGGCCCTTTAGTGTAATGTTTCAGTCTAAGTTGCACAGACATCTTTTTTGTTGTATACCTTTGAACATACTATTAAACTATTATGATGATATACAGCTGGAGTATTTCAAATTATTTCTCAAGATATTGTACAGAACATACCTAAAATGCAAGGGTGCCAATAATGTTGACCACAACTGTATGGATGTGAGATTAAAAATTTCTCTTCAAAGTGAGCTACATATAAATTGGCCACATCAAGGGTCATAGCTGACCCAAGGCCAACACCTTTGACTTGTTTGTAAAACATTTTTTCAAACATTTTCTCTCAGGGTCAACTGCAAGAGGTACTGTGTGGGGGTTCTATTCTGTTCTGATCTACAGTATCGAGTAATATTTGCTCTAAAAACAGTACGCCTCAGATTGGGGGATGTTAGTATGAAAGGATACTATATACATTGTGACTAGGATAAGCCCTTCATGATTAGACAGTAAATTCATTCACAATAGTAATGACATGAGAGGTGTCTCTTACATATGATGGTATTCTCAGGACAAATGGACTGAGCAATACATCCAAAAAATGTGAAAATGGTTCAAAAAGGGAACCGATTGCTAAACCAATCTGTCTTATAGGGGGATTTGTCAAAGATTTATGAATCTTCGGAAGAATGTATATGGTGGGAACATAGGATTTGGAATTAAAAGAAAATCAAATTCTCTTTTCCTTAAATATTTTGCTTCTAACCCCTTCTGAAACAGAACATTCAACTTCATTAGCAGTTCTATTGTAGGGTCTTTTTTAATTTTCTTATAGAAAGTATCATCATTCAATTGTCTATTAATCTCTTGACCACCAAAGCCCCACCCTTATCTGTGGGCATGACCATAATATCTGTATTCATTTTAAGTGACTGTAGTGCTCAATTCTCCAAACTTGTGGTGCCATTTATGGCCCTGTTCCAAATCTGTGATTCGATTGAGAAGTACTTTTTCAAAGGTCTCTATTAGCGGATTTACTGGTCCTGGAGGTACCTATTTAGAGTTTTGTCTTATGACAAGAGTTGTCATTAATTTTATACTTTCCATTAGCAAAAAATTCCTTAATCTTCAATTTTCTAACAAATTTGTAAACATCAGTTCTAGTCTGAAAAGGGTCATTTCATTGGATAGGAATAAACAAAAGTCCTTTCTTCAAAACTCAGTGGTTGCTTGTCTTTATGCCGATCCATATATAGATCGGCTGTTTCATATGCAAGTTTTTCAGTTACAATGGGCATTATATATGGCAAATTATATATGGAAAAGAAAATTGCAAGGGACACCAATTCTTTGCTGGGTGCGTTTTGAGCGTTTCTATGGCAACTGTCATTCACAGATCTGTGGCAGGAAAGGCTCCCTTTAAAAATTGCCATCAGGAGGAGCACCAGCATATTTTAGCTAAGCTGCTGAAGTTGAGCAAATACTTTGAATGTGGTTTTAAATTATAAGAGGTCTGTGGGTATATTAGGTGTTTGCTGACAAGGTTGTTTCAATTTGGTCATTGCTTTAATTTAACAGTGGGGTCATGATATTTTTTTCATTGATGGTATCTTAATTGGTTTCACTGTGCCACTTTGGAGAATGAAGTTAATTAATTTAAAATGTCTAGACATCTTTCTAATATTTAGCCCCCTCTTAAGTGACTTGTAATGCAGATTGTTGTGGTTGTCACTGGCACATGACATTTTAAGTGTTTTATTTCATGGATGGTGAACCTATTACCATAGCCTTATAATGGGTTTACAGCATCTTGTATTATCAGAGTCTATGGTTTAATAGCTGGGTGCAGTGTTATTGACAGTTTTCATCCACTATTGACACAATTGGTTCTCTGAAGCACCATAGAGAGGCTTATTTGATATAGAAAGGTAGTTTTAATGAGCGTATTTATGAACTAGGGTGCTCTCCACTCACATGTACCAGTGATTGAATACGTAGGTTGGCTACTTCACAATGAGTTGTAACAGTGAAGCACATTTGCTGTCTCAATATTAACGGATGGCTCTTATTTATACATTTTTTATATTTATTTGTAGTTTTGTGAGGCATTTTTTCATATGGAATTTATATATTTTTTATTTTAGTGCACAGTGGATTACAATTTGCAAGGGTTCAAGTATGGTCATATGTTTATTTTATTTATTTATTTAACGATTCTTCTATACCACCTTTCAGAGTTATCAAAGCGGTTTACAATTAACTCAACAGTTTACATGAAACAGAATGGCTAATATATTATTAAAATACATTGAACAAGTTAATATAACAGATAACACAAACTATGATACATTGTTAAGATGTAAGCAACTATATTACAGTGAACTGTCTCTTGGAACTGTGGATTACCTTTGACTATTAGTCATGCAGCTCTGTGAGTACATAAATATACAACCAGTAATAAAATTGTTTACATATACAAAAATAGGGGGACATACTGTATTTACTATAATTTCTTTGGTGATGTCTCCTGATATGTATTTGATTGCCAATGGATTAATTACGATTTTGTTATTAAACATGATGGGTAATACATAACATTTCATAAATTACAAATAGTTGTATATATCATTGCTAAACTTGTGTCCACATGGATTGATTGTTTATTTATTTATTTACAGTTTAATGATATTAAATGGTGTATCATATCTTTGAAGGGATTAATAAATGAGTCTGTTACATATAATTTATCCATTTATGTTTTTGTGTATTTTTGTACATCTTTGTTTTAAAATCACCCCTGATGAAGGCTTTGCTAAAACATGGCTGTGTGGGATGGACTGACATACCAGCAATAAAAACGTATTTTCAATTCACCGTAGTCAGTTGTAGTGATTTGATCACCTTGCTCTTTGTTGCTAGTATTCAGTGTTGAGGGCATTTATTGGCAAAATAAGCTTAAAAGATATAAGGCACACTCATAAACAGTATTATGCAAATATAATTGCCACTGCTTCTTCACAGCCCCATTACTTAACCCTCCATTGCCTCAGGTGCGCTTTGATTGTGAGCCCTTCAGGGATGAGGGAATTTTAAAAAAAAAGTGCCTGTTAGCATATATCAGTAAACCGCTTTGACCTGTTGAAAAGTGGTATATAAGCACAGCTAAATAAATAAATAAATAAATAAATAAATAAAATAACCTCATCATTAACAAGTGTGATGGAAAAGGTCCCTCTGACCCCTTAGAGAGAGATAAAACACAGGATCCAGCTTCAGGCTGGGAAAGAAAACAAATGCACATGGCTCCTGGTTTCCCAGGCAACCATAAACAGAGCAGGTCAGAAGAAGGGAAAACACGCCCCTGCTGTAGTTCAGTGCAGCAGTCATGAGTTAAGCCAGAACACCTGATGGTGGGAGGAGCCAGGGTAAACCCAGGAAACCAGAGATTTAAGGGAAGCTCATTAGGAGGAGAGAGGAGGCAGCTGGGAAGAAGGCAGCTGGAAAGGACGCAGCTGGGAAGGACGCAGCTGGGAGGAGCACAGCTGGGAGGAGCACAGTCGGTAGCTCAGAGGAGAGCTCAGCCAAGAGCATGGCTGAGAACACAGAACCGTCACGAGAAACAGAGGATTGCCTTAGGAATGAAGACTCAGAGGAATCTATAGTAATTGAGGATTCTCTGACCTTTGACTCAGAAGAGGAATTCAGCAGAGGAAACAAGCAGGGAGTTGGTACCAAGGAGCCAGGTACAAGTAACCCGGGTTTGGTGCTGGGAGTAAAAGGCAACCAAAAGGGAAACGTACTGGGAAGGCAGACTTGTATGCACAGAGAAACTCCAAGGCTCACGTTTGCAGCTGATCCTAGAGGACAAAAGGAAACTCTCATAACGAAACCAAGAGGTAGGATAAGTGACCGGTATAAACAGAAAGCTGTCTTTAAGTGCTCTGATATTAACCCAGAAGGGTGGGGCTCCACATGCTGGGAATACTGTGGCAATTCACAACTGTGTATATCAAAAGGCTGTGAGGAAAAGTGCAATGCTGAAAAGATAGAAGTGTGTTTGGAAACACCCTGTAGCAACTTGCAAACATTTCCAGCTGGGGTTCAGGTTGAACCAATGGACACTGAACCACCTTTAGAAGGTCAGCCTAGTGAACCAATGGATTGTACGATATCTGTATCTGAGAAGATAAGTCCTGTGAAATAGAATTAAGCTGTGCAGAGAAAGAGAGAGTGCTGCAGATAGCAGCTGACCAGAAAAGCACAAAAGGGTTTTGAAAGAGTAAAGTGTTTTCATTTGGAATTACAGTGAGGCTGAGATAAGAAGCTTGAATTTCTTTCTTATATAATTTAGTGCCAGAAGTGTATGGCCAATGTTCCTTTTGTTCTACACGTGAAACCACTTGGGAAGGGGAATTAAAAATCCTGTTTTGCCTGAAACACTCGAGTCCACAACTCTCTTTATTTGGGATAGTGAAAACTTCAACTCCCAGAAGGCAGTGCTTTCCCCAAGCACCAGTAACTTCCTGAATAGAGAATCAGGCCGTCCATCTCCACAAGCTCAGGCTGTGGAGGTAACAGCGACATCACACAAGAGACAAAATTAAAACAAGACCTGACTTAAATCTTTCAGCTCAGCACTTTGTGGATTATTTGCAACAAAATGTAGGAAATATACGTAAGGCTTTTGATGAAGGGCAGATAAATACAGACAAGTTGTGGAACCTGTTAAGCAATAAGACACAGGATAACTATTTACAGTAGATCTTGTGTGGTCTGAATTTACCATTCCTTCTCATAAAGAGGGTAAGGAAATTTTTAACTAAGATGCTAAAAAGTTTCCTCTGCTGATTTCGATAGAATAACTCCCTTAATGTCTATTCCTAAAGATAAAAAGTTAAGTATGGCTGAAGTAACAAACTTTCGCCCCATAGCCAATATACTTTATTAATTAAAGTATTAGAAACAGTAGTGGCAAACTAGTTGATGCTTTATTTGGATAGATTTAACATTCTGAAGTCATATCACTTTGGGTTTAGAAAAGCTCAGGGTACTGAATTGTTATTAGGACTTTTAATCTCTGATATAAACGAAGCATTGGCTAAGGGTCATCTGGTGGTTCTTTTGAAGTTTGATTTAAGTTCAGCTTTTGATCTGGTAGATCATGATATTTTATTGTTTCTATTAGAATGTATAGGGATTACAGATACAGTATATAGTTGGTTTCTGGGCTTTTTGTAGTCTAGGAGATAACGGGTGCAGTTAGGTCAGGACATTTCTGCCGAATAGAATGCTTGTTGTGGAGTTCCACAGGGTTCCCCCTTGTCACCAATTCTTTTTAACTTGATGATGGCAACCTTAGGATATACTTTGGAGCTATTGAATTTAAATTTGTACACATACGCTGATGACATTTCAGTGCTATTGATATTTTCTTGATCCTCTAAGGATTTCGACACTACTATTAATGCTGTCATGGTAAACTTGGAGGACTGGGCAAAATTGCTACAAGTAAATATTGTCAAAATGAAGGTTATGTGTTTTAATAATAGAAACATAGAAACATGACGGCAGAAAAAGATCACATGGCCTAACTAGTCTGTCCTTCCATATTGTCACCACCTGCGCCCCTACTGGTGTAGTAAAGTAAGGGCGTCCGGGGACATTTAATTTGTATCAGAGAGTATTCAAGCTGAAGGACCAAAAGGATTGTGGTCCTTGTAGTATAGAACTCCCTGAAAAGAATAACTACGCCAAATGTAGGGTAAATAAGGCTTTATTTCCCCGATTAATGCTCTAGGTTCAATGGGACATCAACATAAAGTGGAGGTAACGGTTTCCTCAAACAATAAAGTTCCACCATGGACTAAACAGTTAAAGGTTGTAAGCTCTACAATTGACTGTTTAGCTGGGTTAGGGGATTTTCCAAAACAATAGAAAATAATATCAGAACAAAATGGTTATCAGCTTCACCATATGCAGACTTAGTTCTTCGCTATACAATTAGCATGGCAAGCAAACTACTTCTTAAGCAAAAGTTATATTCCATAGGTTCGTTGTGAGGCATGGGAACACTGGAGCTAAAATCCAAGTCCATTGATTCTGGATCGCTACCCTCTTCAGAGTTAAGAATATCTCCAGAGTCTCTTAATTCCTCACAGAAGTTCCTTGGCTGCTCATATAACTTTCTTAAAACACTTTTAGGAAGTGGCTTTAAATAGTTAGCTTTACTTCTTCTATGATATTGAGGTTTATCTACTTGCATAAGACTTTCCTCATTTAAAGTTCCTTTTAGAATGAAAGGCTTTTCATACCTTAGCTTCCGAGGAGCGCCACGCCCAGGGTTCAGTTTACAACGTAGCTTTTCCTGCTGACCAACTGTCTTGTGCACTGCTCCACAATCCAGGCTGCTAGGAAAACCAGACGTGGATTTCCCCTCTCTATTTGGAGTTGGAGAACTTCTTTCAACAGGCAGGCTGCTTCTCTGGGCTTTATCCCATAGAGTATGCTCCTTTTGGCTCCTGCCACCTAGAGCTGGCCGCAGCTGGAAACTATCCTGTTCCAGGCTTCTCTCAGAGCTTGTGCTCCCGGTCCTTCTGACCTTGTCGGTTATTCTGTTGGCTACCCTCCTTAGTGCCTCTCTTCCGTGCCTTCCCGCGTCCCGGTGCTCTTCCCGGTCCTGGTCCCGGTGCTGGTCCTTTTGCTGGAGCCTTTGCTGGACTCCCTGGTCTCTTTGCTGGACTCCTTGCCCTTGGACTCCCTGGGGCTGGTCTCTTTGCTGGAGCCTTTGCTCTTGGATTCTGTGCTGGTCTCCTCCTCTGCTCATCTGATTTCCCTTATAAAGGGATTTCTGGCTTGCACGCTGTGAGTTTGAGGACAGGTGAAAGCACTTATCATTAAGGTGCTCAGTGCTTGAGCACGTTGTTTCAGGTACTGTGTAACTGTTCATGCGCCCTCTGGCTGAGCTACACTGGAACTGCGCTCTCTGCTTTTTCTGAGATTCATGCAAATCAGGAGTTTTTTTCAAGGCTGTTTCTTCCCTAGCTCCAGCCTCATGACAATAATCAACCACTACAACAGTCCCCTTTTTCCCTTTAGAGCAGTGGTTCTCAACTCAGTCCTCCGGGACCCCCAGGTCAGTCAGGTTTTCAGAATATCCACAATAAATATGCATTAGATAGATCTGCATGCACTGCTTCCATTGTATGCAGTTCTATCTCATGCATATTCATTGTGGATATCCTGAAAACCTGACTGGCCTGGGGATCCCAGAGGACTGGGTTGAGAACCACTGCTTTAGAGATCCTCTGTGTTTGTCCCATGCTTTTTTGATTTCAGATACTGTCGTCTTCTCTACCACATCCACTGGGAGACTATGCCACGCATCTACCGCTCTTTCCATAAAGAAATATTTTAGCATATTACTCTTGAGTCTATCCCCTTTCACCCTCATCCTATGTACCCTTGTAGCAGAGCTTGCTTTCAGTCGAAAGAGGCTCTCCTCCTGTGCATTTATGCCACAGAAGTATTTAAACATCTCAATCATATCACCTCTATCCCACCTTTCCTCTAATGTATACATATTAAGATCCTTAAGTCTGTCCTCATATGCTTTATAATGAAGACCACTAACCATTTTAGTAGCCACCCTCTGTACCAACTCCAACCTATTTACATCCTTTTGAAGGTGCAGGCTCCAGAATTGTATAAAATACTCCAAATGAGGTCGCACCAAAGACCTATACAGAGGCACCTCCTCTCTTCTGCTGGCCATTCTTCTCCCTATGCGCCCAAGCATCCTTCTAGCTTTCGCCATTGCCTTTTCTACCTGTCTAGCTACTTTAAGATCATCAGACACAATCACGCCCAGGTCCCGCTCTTATTTTGTGGACAAAAGTACTTCACACCCTATACTATATTGCTCCCTAGGATTGCTGCAGCCCAAATGCATGACCTTGCATTTTTTAACATTAAATCCCAGCTGCCAAATTCTAGACCATTCAAGCTTAGCTAGATCCCTCCTCATGTTATCTACATCTTCCTGGGTGTCTACTCTATTGCAGATTTTGGTATCATCTGCAAAGAGGCAAACCTTACCTGACAGCTCTTCTGCAATATCACTAACAAAGATGTTGAAAAGAACTGGACCAAGGACAGATCCCTGGGGCACACCACTGGTAACTTCCTTCTCTTCAGAGTGAGCTCCATTTACCTCTACCCTTTGTCGCCTCCCACTCAACCAGTTTCTAATCCAAGTAGTAACTTTAGGGTCCATCCCTACGGTGCTCACTTTGTTTATAAGTCACCTGTGTGGAACGGTGTCAAAGGCTTTACTAAAATCTAAATACACCACATCTAGGGCTCTCCTTTGGTCCAATTCCATGGTCACCCAGTCAAAGAAATCAATCAGATTTGTCTGACAAGATCTGCCTCTGGTGAATCCATACTGCCTCAGTTTCATTAATCTGTTGGACTCCAGAAACCTCACTATTTTCTCTTTCAGCAGCACTTCCAATATTTACTCACCACTGAGGTTAAACTAACTGGCCTGTAGTTTTCAACCACATCCCTACTTCCGCTTTTGTGTAAAGGGACCACATGTGCCTCTCTCCAGTCCTCTGGCTCCACTCCCGACTCCAACGAGGCATTGAAAAGGTCAGTCAGTGGAGCTGCTAGAACGTCCCCAAGTTCCCTCAGTATTCGTGGGTGTATCCCGTCTGGTCCCATGGCTTTGTCTACTTTAAGCTTAGCTAGCTTCTCATGAACACAGTCTTCTAAAAATTGTTCAAGATGTCCCTCACTACTGTTCCTTTTTGTGGGTGTTTTCTGAGGTCCTGCCCCTGGTTCTTCATCTGTGAACACAGAACAGAAATATTTGCTAAGCAATTCTGCTTTATCTTTATCTTTATTTAGGAACTTAATATACCGCTCATTGCATTAGCGTCTGAGCGGTTCACAATTTGCATAAAAAAGCTGCTTAGAAAAAGAAAAGAACGCCAGATTTGTTATAGGACAGGCAGAAGAGGATGTAAGAAGAAGAAAAAGAAACAGGAGACAATCAGATAGAAGAGGGTTACCGGGGGAGTCTGACAATACCACTTTTGCCCTTCCTTTTCTCACTAATATATCTGAAAAATGTCTCATACCCCCATTTTTTTTGCATTGGCTATTTCCTTCTCTTTCTGAATCTTTGCTTTCCTGACTACTTTCCTAGCTTCTCTAAGTTTTTCCAAATATAGATGCCTGTCTTCCTCTCTGTAATCTCTGGTATTTCATAAATGCCTCCCTCTTTTTCTTCACCTTTTCAGATACTTCTTTTAAAAACCATAGCGGTTTCCTTTTCCTTTTACCTTTATTTACCATTTTAACGAAAAGATTGGCTGCCCTTAAAATATCCCCTTTCAGTTTTGCCCACTGTTTTTCTACATCCCTTAGCTGTTCCCATCCCACTAATGACTCTCTTAGGTATTGGCCCATCTTGGCAAAGTTAGTTTTCCTAAAGTCTAAAACCTTTGCTTTTGAATGGATTTTATCAGCCCTAGTCCTAATGCTGAACCACACCATCTGGTGATCACCGGATACAAAATGATCTCCCACTATAACATCAGAAACACTTTCACCATTGGTAAGCACCGAGTCTAGTATGGCCCCTTCACATGTGGATTCTGTTACCAGTTGCCTGAATAATTCTCCCTGTAGAGAATCCAGGATCTCCTTACTTCTAGATGATATTGCAGCAGGGATGTGCCAATCCCTGGCATATAGAAATCCCTTATCAGTAGCACTTCCCCTATCCTGACAATGCTGTGTATGTCTTCAGTTAACTCTCTGTCTACCTTTTCTCCCTGTGAGAGAGGTCTGGATATCACACCAATGCAAATAGACTTCTCTTTCTCTCTTTCTAGTTTAACCCACGGTGCCTCCTCTCTCCCTTTTAAGCCTTGTATTTCCATAGCTTTAATATTATTTTTTGCATATAGTGCCACTTCTCCTCCCCTCCTTCCTACCCTGTCCTTTCTGAATAAAGTATAGCCTTGTATAATTACATCCCAATCATGGTTGTCCTTGAACCATGTCTCTTTTACTGCCACTAAATCCAAGTCAGCCTCTCCCATTAAAGCCTCAACATCTGGGATCTTATTTCCCATGTTACGAACATTTATAGACACTGCCTTCCAGATGTTGCCCCTTTTACCTATTTCTATAAAGGTATTTAATGTTTCACTTACCTGGGGCTTTCTTCACCCATCCTAATGAATCTAATTTAAAGCCCTCTTCAGTAGGTTAGCCAGTCTGCTACTGAAGACATGTTGACTCTTCTTGGAAAGATGGACACCATCTTTTCTCTGCAACCCTTGGAACAGCATCCCATGGTCCAGGAAACCAAAATGCTCTCGATGACACCATCCATGCAGCCGTGCATTCATTTCCAGGATGCAAGCTTCTCTGTCTTGACCTTTACTCTCAACAGGGAAGATTGAAGAGAACACTACCTGCACCCCTATCTGCTTCACTCTCAGTCCCAGAGCCTTGAAGTCACTTTTGATACGTTCAGAGGAATACCTGGCAGTATAATTTGTCCGACAAGGATGAGTAACTTCGGGTAATAGTCAGTGGTCTTGATGAGTTGGCAAACTCTCCATAACATCTCGGATATTGTAACCTGGCAGACAGCATACCTCTCTGCACATCAAGTCTGGTCAGCAGATGGATGCCTCAGTACCCCTCAGAAGAGAGTCACCAACCACCACTACACTTCACTTCCTTGTGGTCACTAATTCTGCAACTTTGGGGTGCTTGAGCTCTGGTTCTTCCCTTTCCAGGGATGCTTTCACCTTCTTCACTTCAAGGGCTACATAATGGTTCTTCAGTTCAAAGGTTGGAGGAGTTGGATTGGCAGTTCTGCAGGCCTTGGTGACTTGTGTCCAACTTCATCATTCTGTAGGCGTCCATCTTCTCCTTTGCTGGAGAGCTTGGATGTTACAAGAAGCATCTCATCAATGTACTTCTCACTGTCTTGAATGCTCCTCAGCCTCGCCACCTCTTCTCTGAGCTCCTCCACTTCTTTCCTGAGAGCTTCAGTATGCAGGCATCCTGCACATGGAACAGTTCCTTCAACTGGCTTTGGGATCTCTGTCTGGACCGAGGCAGAAACTGTAATGGGGGCAACAGCTTTGGCGATACAATTTTTTCCAGCCATTGTTCAGTTAGTGGAGCTTATGTGCCTGGTGAAGCAAAAGAGAGAGAGACCTACCAAAGTACCAGCCTGTTTCCCAGCTGTCCTTTCAGAGAAAAAGCAGTTAACCTCTTTTAAGTGTGTTCTAAATATGCTGTTCCATGTCTCCGTGTGTAGCTAATTGTGGGAGGTGCCCTATAAAGCAAGGGGTGGCTGGGAGTTGGGGGGGGGGGTAGGGAGAGAACTAACACCTGATGAGGTGTCAGTAGCTTCAAAGAGCTGAGAGATACTAAAAAGCAAGTTTTAAACCTACACCACTAAAGACAATATTTCCCTTTTTGAACTAAAGCACAAAAAATAATATAACTTTGTTTTATAAATGTACCAAAACCCTTTTAAGAGCTCTCATGATGAGAGCTAGTAATTTAAAAGCCAAACACTCTTACCTTGGCTTGAAATGCAGAACCCTTGTTAGGAATGCCTCAACAGTGCAAGGCTCTGAAGACTTTTATGCAGCTTTCAGCTGCTCTCAGTTCTTTCACAGGCTAATCAGGCCCACTAACTCCTGATGAGGTGTCAGTAGCTTCAAAGAGCTGAGAAAGCTACTAAAAGCAGAGTTTTAAACCTACACCAATAAAGACAATATTTCCCCTTTTGAACTAAAGCACCAAAAAGAATATAGCTTTGTTTTAAAAATGTGCCAACCCTCTTTTAAGAGCTCTCAGGCAGAGAGCTAGTAATTTAAAAGCCAAACACTCTTACCTTGCCTTGAAATGCAGAGTCCCTGTTAGGAATGTCTGTTCTGGAATTTTTTATGTTTATGCAATTTCTTGATATATCACCCAGGCTGAAGGGCATTAGAGCAGTTTACAATCACTACTGGATACATTCCCTTATCCCCAACGGGCTCACAAGCTATGTGTACCTGAGGCAATGGAGGGTTGAGTGGCTTGACCAAGGCCACAAAGAGTGCCTATAGGACTAGACACCCCAGGTCCTCTGGCCTGAGATTGCTGTCACCAGGTGGGAATTGAACCCCTAGCTCTCTGGCCTGAGGTACCTTGTCCTAACCACTAGGCCACTCCTCCCTGTGTGTTGTCACAACTGCATTTGGAGACAGTTCCCATTTTAAAAATCTTAGGAGTATTGATAGATGCAGATTTGACTTTTGAAACTTATGTCAGTTTGATTGTTTCAAAAATCTTTTATAAACAACGTCTATTACATAGATTAAGGGGTTATTTCTCCAATCAACACTTCCAACTAGTGGTTCAATGCTCTGTTCTATCATGTTTGGATTATGGAAATTTATTATTTTTGAATTGTTCTCAACATTAGATTAATCGATTACAGCTGTGTCAAAACACAGCTGCTCATCTGATTTTTGGCGCATTACGATATACTGCAACAACTCTTCTTCATAAACTGGTTAAAAGTTTCTAGTCAAATTTGATTTACATTTTTTACTTTCTTATATAGATTTTTTAATCTTTATCTTTATCTTTGTCTCTTGATATACTGCCCTAGGCAGCGAGGGCATCAGAGCAGTGTACAAATTTACAAAAGGAACAGCATGATTAAAAAAAAAGGGAGAAAAGGAACACCATTAATTGATATGAAAGGTAACACACAAAAGAAGGCAGAGAGGGAGGTGGGGGAAGATTAAGGTGGAGAGGGAGGCAGGTCGTAAGTGAGTTGAAATAGGTGGGTTTTAAGTAAGGACTTGAACCATGGGAATGAAGGCTCTGCACGTAGAGAGGTGGGTAGGGAGTTCCATAGTGAGGGGCAAGGAAGAAAAAAGTGGAATGATATGTCCGTTCCAAGCATGCTCATGAAACTGAGGGGATAGCTAAATGGTGGGTGTGAAGGGACCGGAGAAGACGATGGGGGGTGTGAGAGTGGAAAGGTTGGCCAGATATTGTGGGGTACCTGTGTGGACTGCTTGGTGCACTATGGTGAGAACTTTATAGTCAATATAGTATTTTATGTGGAGCCAATGGAGACAAATAAGGGTGGGAATAATGTGATCACGGCAGGAAGAGTGAGTAAGGATCCTAGCTGACGTATTCTGGACAACTGAAGGTAATGGAGTTGATAACAGGGGAGACCTATGAGTGCATTGTTACAATAGTCCAGTCTGGAAATGACCAGAGATAGCAGAAGGGTCATAAGGAAGGGTGTGTCAAGAGAGGCCGGAAGGGCACAAATCTGACGCAAGAAGAAAAAAAGACCGCTGGACCATGGTGATCGTGGAATGTTAGGGAGCATTCTAATAAGACACTCAATTATTGAAGGGATTGAAATAAGGGAATCGGGGAGTGGGAGAGAAGTGGGGTTAGTGAGGGCCTGAGAGCAGTGAGGGCAAACCATATGGCAGCACATTTGGAGGGGTTGAGGTGTAGATGGTTATTGAAACGCCAGTCAGAGACAGCAGATAGGCAAGTGTTTAAAGGAGACAGATCAGGGCAATGTGGGTCAGTGTGATACAGAAGACATATCATTGGCGTAAAATATGCAGAAATACCAGATTGCTGAATTAGCAGTACAAGAGGAGCCAGAAAAATATTAAAGAGGTTGGGGGCTAAGAACGAGCCCTGGGGTACGCCGCAGGCTAAAGGGAGAGAGGGTGAAGAAGCTGTGTCGCTTGATACAGAAAAGGAACAGGAGGATAAAAAGGAATGGAACCAGTGAAGTACGGTATCCCGAAGCCTGCAGTCAAAGAGATAGCAACAGAGTGTGGTCTACCAGATCAAAAGCCGAAGAAAGGTCTAGGGAAACTATGAGCAATATGTCACCTCGGTCATGAGCTACATGGATTTCTTTAAGTAGGGATAATGTAACTGTCTCTGTACTAAGGCCAGGATGAAAACTGGATTGGCAAGGGTGTAGGAAATGAACAGAGTTGAGATGGGAGGATAGCTGTGCAAAGACAAATTTTTTGAGGATTTTAGAGAGGATGGGAGTTCAAAATGGGATGCCAATTAGTGAGGATGTCAGGGGCAAGGGAAGGCTTCTTAAGAATGGGACGGATAAGGGCGTGCTTCCACGGATAAGGGCATGCTTCCACTGGGAGGGAAAGTCACCGGAGGAGAGAGTGGAGTTGAAGATAATAAGTACGTAGGGAAGAAGAGACAGGAAGGGTTCTGAGATCCAGGACAAAGGTAAGAGGTCAGAGAAACACATGGTTTTGTGGGAAGAGTTGAGGGCCTTTATTAGAGCAGTAGCGGTAATAGGGGAGAAAGAGTGCCAGGAGTGAGAGAGGGAGAGGGCAGGGGAGGGGTTGGGAGAGGAGGGGAGGGATGGCGTGTTAGGAACAGAACTGCTAGGAGAAGGCATGGGTACTACTGTAGGAGGCAACTAGAGGGGAACGTGGAATGCAAAGTGGCAATCTTATCAAGGAAATAGCGAGGTCAGAGGGACACATTGTTTTAAGGGGAGAGTTGAGGGCCTTTATTAGAGCAGTAGCAGTAATAGGGGAGAAAGAGTTCCAGGAGTGAGCGAGGGATCGGACAGGGGAGGGGGAGGGAGAGTCACAGGGCTGACATGGGGCAAAGACAGAGAGTGGAAAACAGAGTAGAGTTGTCTATAAGAGTTGGTAGCAGAGGAGATGGCGGAGGTATAGTGTAGCTTTCTCACCGCGCAGACCTGTTTTATAGTGATGGTGACATTGATGGTAGTGCGGCAAGCTGGTAGAAACATAGAAAAATTATGACAGAAAAATACCACATGGCCTATCTAGTCTGTCCTTCCATAACAACAACTACAACAGTCCCCTTTTTTCTTTTAGAGATCCTCTGTGTTTGTCCCATGCTTTTTTGAATTCAGATACCATCCTTATCTCTACCACCATAGAAACAGAGAAAAATTCTTGTAGGGGTAGACTGAAACTGCCAGAGGTGTTCGGATCTGTGCAGTTGGGCCCGGAAAAGATCAGCTGTGAACCAAGAGTTATGACGGGACATGCGACGGGGAGGATGGGGCTTAAGAGGGTCCAGGCGGTCTAGGTGATCACTAAGAGTGCAATGCTAGGACTGCACCTGAGAGTCAGTAGAGAGAGAGTTAAAATGGGGGGAGGGGGGAACAGGCGGTCACCAGAGGGAAACTGCAAAAGAGTGTTAGGAGTGATGTGATGTGACGTGACAGGGAAACAGGTTGGGGGGGGGGGGGGAGGTGGCGCCCGAGGGGGGACCTGTTGACAGGGATAAAGAGAAAAGTACATTCCACAGGATACAAGTTACAGTCACTGTCCACACCCATTCCTACCCAGAATGATGTCCAAATGTTGTAGAGCTCAATGTAAATAGTTATTGATTCAAACTGTTTATTGTAAATAGTTAACAGTTACAAATATGTTCAATGTATTATGTTTGTTACATTGTAAACTGCCCCTGATCTCTGGAAGGGGTGGTATAGAAAAACATTCCAAATAAATAAATAATGGTCAGTCCAGGGAAGATCACAAATTGTCCCAACCAATCAGAAACCAAACAGAAATGTCCCAACAAGTCCAGGGAAGAGGCAGGGTTGAGATCTGAGATGGGACCACGGGCGAGGTGGAGAAAGTGAGGAGGAGATCGAGAGTGTGGCCAGCAACATGTGTTGTGGAGGGGATGTGTTGGTGGAGAGAAAGGTCAGAAAGAAGGGAGGCAAAGGCCCTCTGTCTGCGCCGCAAGGGTGAGTCAGCATGAATGTTGAAATCACCCAGGATTGTAAGATATGTGTAAGTGGAGGTAAGTTCCGAGAGGGTGAGTAGAAGGGAATTCCAGAGATTGGGTCAAAACAAAGGGGGAACATAAAGGAGGAGGTAATGGCTTGGAGGGGTAAAGTCTAGTCACAGGAGCATTGCTTCCAGATAATGAAGGGCTGGGGAAGGAGCTTCTTGGAAGGGCAAGGAAGAGAGGTAAAGGAAGGCAACCCCCTGCCAGTGCGACCAGAGCATGGGACAGAAAGGGCCAAAAAACCAGCAGGAAGACAGCGGTTGAGGATGGAATCCTGCCTGGGATGCAGCCATGTCTCAGTTAGGAATAGACCATCAAGGGAATGCTGAAGTAGGGTATCTTGAATAAGTTCAGGCTTGGAGCGGAGGGAGCAACAGTGGAGCGGAGCGAAGTTCAAGGTAAAAAAGGATGTCACAGGACAAGGGGGGAGGGAGCTAAGCGGGCAGAGGCAGGCAGACACTCAACAAGATTGGACATGACTCGAGAGTGAGCCAGTATAATGGTGGGAACAGTGGCAGGGAGCCAAGTCCATAAGACAAGAATGGGGGGCATGGCCTCCAAAGTTGAAGAAAGGAGAGACCCCACTGCCAGAAGAAAGATACAAGGACTGTAAACAAAATGGGGGGGGGGGGGGCAGCGCTTACCGTGAGGAGGCCCCCAAGGAGGCGAACAGTCAAACAGGGCATGGTAGGTAAGTTGGACTGCTGTTGTGATAGACCCAGCAATGTTCAAGGTCCTACCCCAGACACCCCCGGACTTTCCCCAAGGAGTACATCCTGCTCCTTTGGCACGGGGCGCTGCAGTGTGGGATGCCGCAATATCTGATCTTAAATAACACACAGAGTCTGAGGGCCACGTCACTTCTGGGGCCTCCAGGGGGGGTGGGTATTGTGATCTTCGTGCAGAAGCAGTACCTGAGGAGGAACAAGCAGTCAGCAGGGTAATAGAGAACTACAGTAATAATAGCAGCACAATCAGGTAGAGTAGGAGATTTTGTCCCTGATTATTTTTCTTGTTTGTTGCTTCCATTAACGATATGCAGATCCAAGCGCCTACAATGGGTTAATACTTTAATGTATCCATCATGTAGAGATATTAGTTCTAAAATATACTTTATGCATACCATCTCCTACCAGGCAGCGCAGTATTGGTGGAATTTGCCCAAAACTTTGAAACTTATTCCCTCTTTTCATCAATTTCATAAGAGATTGAAGACATAGTTGTTTATTTTTAACCAATGTTTTTTTTTTAAATTGCACTTTCCCATGGTTGTCTTCTATTTTGCTGGAAAACCGCACAGAACAACTATATTGTGTGGGATCATTGTGGTCTATAAAATTGTGTTAGATGAGATTAGATTAGACAGCATGGAGATGCTTTTGTCCTGTCCTAGACTGCATGACCTGTTCAGAGTTGAGGGCAGTTAGGGGGCAAAATTTGGGTGATGTGGAGACACTTGCATTCAGCCCTGGACTGTGTGACACATTCAGTGCTGAGGGCATTTTAGGGTTGAAGTCTGGGCAGCCCTGGACCGTGAAGTTTTCAGTGCTGAGGGTGGTTCAGGGGCAGAGCCTGAATGGTGTGGAGACACTCAGGTTCTGTATTACGTATTTAGTGCTGGAAAGGATACTGGTCAGAGTGAACATAGAAGTTTACAGAGCATAAGTAGAAAGTGTAAGCGCAGAAGGCACTTGACTAGTGGTCGAATTGTGATTGATGATAGAATAGCAGGACCAAGTTCCAGACAGGTCTGCCTAAGCCAGTTTGAAGAAAGTGGATCTCGAAAGCATGTTGCTGCCACTGTAGAAAGGAAGGGTTTCTCTAGTGCATAAGAGACCAAATATTATTTATTTATTTATTTATTTTATTTATTTAACTGTATTTATATACCGCTTTTCACCGGGTCAAAGCGGTGTAACATATAACAAGGGGGGGGGGGGGGTCAATACTTTATAGGGTGGGGCCATCACCAGGGGGGCAACATTAATGATTTGGGATGGACATAGACATGTACATTTCTGCAGTATCTAAGCATTAGTTCTTGAGGATGGGGTGGATTTTCTGTTCAGAGATGTTCACGGAATAGGACTGTTTTCAGCTGTTTCTTGAATGATGTGATGTCAGCGTTGTTCCTGATGTGGTTTGGCAGAGAGTTCCAGAGGGATGGGGCATAAAGTTCGAAGGCTCTGTTGCAGGTCCGTTGTGTGGATTTGGTTCTTTTGTGGGGGACGATGATGGAGTTATTGGAGGATTGTCTGGTTGGTCTGCTGTGGGTCGGACGAGGCAGTAGAGTGTGGAGTGAGGTGTTCCGTGTTTGGTGGATAGTCTTGTGGGTGAGTAGGATAGCTTTGTACTTGATTCTTGCTTCAAGTGGAAGGATGTGGAGGTCTCTTAGGATTGGGGTGATGTGATCCCGTTTTTTCGCATTCTGAATAATCCTTGCCGTAGTATTAGATCCAGAGATGGAAGATGGCTGTGACATAAGATCTGTGCCTGACTCTGAAATAGGAGGATCAAGAGATATAGTGGGTAGTGATCCCATGGAGCTTTGCAGGGAAGATAAAGTGAGATTATTCCAAATGCCCTCAACTTTGGGTATATAGAATTTAACTAACTCATTGGTAATGGAGAATTTAGAAGATTTTGGTTATAATCACAAGAGGGCTGAAAAGTCAATATAGACAGAAGTGAAAAAAGAGCTTTGTGTAAACCGGGGGTTCCACGGGGACATTATCCTACTTTACCTTGATGTTATGAGTGACACGGATGACTGAATTATGTCAAATAAGCCACCAATGGAAACTCTCAGTGTATGGAGAAACTATTTTTTATTTTTTCTACAATGCACTTTTCAGCTTCATGAACCTCAAATCTAAATCAGAACTTACCAAGGAATGAGAACTCTCCCACAATGAATCACTTAAACAAGTTTAACTTTTGCAAAGCTTTTCAATTTTAATTTAAAAAAATAGTGGGCTCAGCACAGAGGATGGGAGGCAAGATAGTGCCAGGCAGTTGTTCCTGTGCTGTAGTTCTGCATTGATTCTCCTCAAACCTGCAAATGCCGACTCTGGGCTCGTCTTGAAATGGGTCAGAGGAAACGGAAACAGGCCAACCTACCCTCGAGTTCGGCGTTTTCTATTGCTGCTGGTCAGAGGACTTTGGAGCTGTGTTGTTTTTCGGCAGCGGGAACAGGAGCGGCATCTTCGACAATACCACATGATAATTCCTCTGCGGTGCTGGGCGCATCAGGGGTTTGGTTGTGCCTGGAGCAGCATGCCCCCCTCCCCGTTGCAACCCGGAAGCTTGAGTTCACCTGGTGCAGTGCTTCCCTCCAGTTTACCGATGAGCATGCCATTGCAGGGAAGAGAAGAGGACTCACAGGTGTTTTCGGCACTATGTGCTAGTTCCCCACAGAGTACTGCTGCTGCTGCCAATTCATCTCCTCTTGATGTGGGTCAAACAGCCTGTGGGGTCTGGAGGAGTGCATCTTACGGTAGTTCGGGGTATGGTAAAACCCATGCTCATAACGTTGGACGCGCTATAGGATGCTAGAGCTGCTTTGACCGCTTCTCTGACAGCAGTAGTGGGGTCTGTGAATACTGAAATTTCTCAACTTAAAATTAATTTAACTGAGGCTTCCAGGGTCCAGGAGCAGCAAGCAGGAGTTATTTATCAACTGAATGGAGAGCTGGGACAACTTCGAGAGACCCAGGCTGCTCCGGTTAAAGACAGGATTTTGCTATCCAGGAAGACTGAGCATCTTGAGAACCAAGTACGGAAGAATAACACAGGTACACTAAAAATTTTTTTTTTAAACTGCCTCTAATGTTTCGATTGATTTTTACGTTTTTTGGTGCGCTGAATCCAAATCTGGTAACCAATTTGCTCCATCACGTACAGATTTTTTGCTACATTGGGTTAGCAGTTTGAGGTGAATGTTTCAGATTGAGTGCGATCGAGATAAAAGTTTCTTGGATGAATTCTTTATACTAATTGTTTAGTAGTTATTCAAATAAGAATAAAGAAAATTGTAACAAGGCAGCACATAAGAATAGAGTAATGTCAACAAAACACACTGTGATGGTAGCAAAATTGTCTGCACTTAAAACAGCCACATACATGTGCACAAACATTGTGCATATAAGAGCGAGGTTAGACACAAAGCAAAGCAAAGAAATGTGCAAAAAATGTTGTACAGGTATGTATGTAAGAATAGAAAACGCAAACCGCACCATTGCAATACATGAAGACAAACACCTGATGGTGTGAAAATAAAATTCTAATAAATGAGATCCGACACTGTGGTAATAACTAGCAAATTTTTATTTCAAAGTTTAGTAAAAACACGATATTTGTCAACACAGTTTAGATTTTAAAGTCATTCTTGGGTCAATCAATCTCCTGGTGGGCCCGTTTCTTCTTCTTCCCCCGAATGCTTCTCTTGGTGTGCTGCTTGGCGTATTTTTCATCTGGGGTTTCCCGCAGCAGCAACCAGCAGAAATCAGCCATCATAGTGGTGTTCCATCTTCCTTGGTACCTTCTCTCTGCGTCCTTGATGTCCTGGTGAAACCTTTCACCTTGTTCTTCACTGTACGCCCCCACGTTTTCGGGAAAGTAGTTCACATGGGAGTGCAAGAAATGGACTTTCAGGCTCATGTTACAGCCTTGTTCTTTGAAGGCATTGAGCATCCTGGCAACAATATCTTTATAGTTCTCATCCCGCCTGTTCCCCAAGAATTTGAGAACAACATCCTAATCTTCCTCTTTGCTGAAATACTTCAAAAATTGTGTCTCGCGGTTGCGGTACCAATAAAAAGTTGTTCCTGGTGACAATAGATTTTTCTGTTTAAGCCGAGAACCTAGCAGTTGGGCAGCATCTTTTGGGAGTCCTAAATCCCGGACTAAATCATTCAATTCAGCTTGAGAGAAAAGTTCAGGTTTCGGATCTGGTTCAGTTTCAAACTCGGAAGTACTGGACTCATCGGGAAAAGCCATCTGATGAGTCTCATCATGATCAGAACCGTCCACACAAATATGATCCAAAGATTTTGGTGGTTCAGGCACAGGTACTTCGTTGCTATGAGGCATAGGCCTAATTGCTGAGGGAAGGTTGGGGTAACTTATTACGTTCTTATTTTTTAAGTTGTATCCCTTCACAATGCAAGAGCAAAAATAGCAGTCACTGCTGTGGTCTCTTTGTTCACGCCACATCATAGGTATTCAGAAACGAAATGCTTGTTTTTTACCTTTCATCCATAAGCGTAGATCTTCCTCACATGTCTTGCACACTTTGTGAGGAGCCCACGGTTTGTCTTGATCGCCTAACTTCAAACCGAAATAGGCGAAATATACTTTTTAAATAAATGCAGAAATGTTCCTCTGCCGCTTTTTCACGGTATATTCCCCACAAATAAAACAAAAACTGTCCGGAGAGTTGACGCAACCTCTGGCTCTGTGAGCCATCACAAATACACAGCACTGCAAACTACAACTGTAGTGAACCACTTCGGAATAAAGCTGGATTACGACTGAGCAAACAAATGGTAATAATGAACTTGCAAGAAACTGAAATTTGACAGGAACGTTCATGTCGCAACCACCGTGTTTGAGCGAGCGAACGAGGCGAGGCGAACAGGAAAGAACATGCGCCAGCGCGAGTACTGGATTTAGCCCCCCGCCTCCCAATTGTCCTGTTAATGTATAAAATGAATACAAAACACTCTAAAATATCATGAGGGAGTGTTTCTAGTTAGTTAACCATTACAACCTCTATTTTGGGCCCAGAAAATAAACTGCAGTCGGCTAAAAAGAAATTATGTGAACATTCCTTATATGGGTAAGAAATCTAATTTTGCAAGAAATCGTGACGTGATGGAACATTTTGGCTATTTTTCCTGGATTCAGCACCCCAAAATCTATAGGAATCAGTTGCAAAACTGGAGGCAGTTTTTTGGTAGTGTACCTGTGTAATCTTAGACTATTACATTTTCCTAAGTCTCCTGTTTTATCTCCCACGGAGATGGCGAGGAAATACTTTTGTGAGGTTCTTAAGATCCCACAGGAGCATTTTCCTCCCCTGACCCGGGTTCAGTACCCATCTATGGACACATGTGACTGAAACAATAGTCCTGGGAATTCTGTCCCAGGGGTGGGAGATCTTATATGCTTTCTTGAAAGCTCCTTGGAGGTAATAAGTGAGAGAACTTCCCTTCTTGTTACAATGGCATTGGAATCCGACAAAGCTTTAATTCTTTGCTCATACATTAGGTACTTCAGTGAGCTGTTCTTGGGCTCTCAAGTTTGTATTTTACCTGATCTGTCTCATGACAATCAGGTCAGGAGGAAGGAATTCTTGGCATATAGAGCCAGAGTCCTCTCTCTGGGGGTCACTTTGCAAATTTCCCTCATGTTGTTATATTTCTTATAAAGATAAAGTTTTAATTTTTTTGAGCCCAAGCAGCTTCTGCAGTTCCTAGTCACTAGGGAAGGGTCTGAGGTTGATGTGACTACCCATACGGCTGACGCATAAGTCTCTGCCTGTTTTGATTTAGTTTCTTTTTGTGTTTTAACTAAGACATGTAGTGTTGTACTGGTTATTTATGTATTTTTCCTGGGGCCTCCTGATGTTTTTCTTTTTTTTTCTTTTGTGGACTAACTTGATAATGGTTTTTGGTTTTTCTTTCTTGATTGATGCTATGTTTCTTTTCATTCATATGTATACCTGGATATTGTGTAAATGCAAATAAATTTAAAAAAAATATGTAACTTCAATTTTTATTAAAAAACAATGTAAATGTAAGTATTTTCTGTGAACAGTTCTTATGATGCTTCTATTCAACAGTAATACAATATTGTTTCTTTCAAAAATAAGCAAGTATTAGTTAACCATTTTAAAATTAGAAGTTTATTTAGTGCTTAGTAGTAGAAAAAAAGTTCTAACACTGTCTTTTATATATACCTTTGCAGGTGAATGTGTGTTTTCCTTCAAGTAAGGACACCTTTTGTTTCAAAAAATTTATACTACTAGTGCACTAGTGTTCTGCCAAAAAATAGTCACTGTAGAGTGTCAGTCACTTATCTCAATCTTCTTTCCCAGGTCTTGCTGCTTTTTTTGGATGTTGGGCACCTTAGGATCCCTTCTGATTCAGCAATGTCCAGCTGCAGTCAGGATACCTACTACCAATTTTTAAAAATCAATAAAAGAAACTGCCTCCCTAGCTATGTGTGCAATCTACAAAGTGTTCCTGTCCTTTTTTCTGTTTCAGTTACTTGTGAGGCTGGCTAGTCCACCAACATATAAGCAAAGTCCCTATCTTTCCCTCCCACAGAACTTTCTGTGCCAAAATCAGTTTTTTTCTTTAGGTATGTGCAGAGTCAATCCTTTACAACTGCCAATCAGTTCAAAAAAAGATACCAATTGCCAATAAATTTAATTTTTTAAATAAGGCAATGTTTTTTTTCACATATTCAATCCTCCACTCTTTCAAAAATACACTTTCTTCCTCACTGAAACAGTTCATTATGTTTCAGGACTAAATAAATCCTGTGAGCAGTATACTAGTATAAAACAGCTCAATTTCAGGGTTTTTCTTTTCACTGCACTGGGAGGTGTATTCCTTTAGCCCTACTTTTCCTTCAGTGCTTAAAGGACTCCAATGCTATTGAAAGCAAGTCACACACTGTTAAGCTGTTAATCAAAACTGCTCAAAATTTAAACACACTCTTCAATAAATCAATTCAAATTCTCCTTCAGCTTGATTTTAAAATGGCTTGAATGAGTTACAGAGCTTCTCCAGCCTGCTTCCCGTCACTAAGGAAAAAGTTACTATATTTAACTTTTAGATTTTCTCTTCAGCTTTCACTCCTGCTTCTTACATACTTTTCCTGAAACCAAATCTCAATTACTTACAATTCTGATTCCTATCAAATTCTTCCACAGCTCTTTCATATAAAAACACTCTGGCACATCTTACCCCTTAAGAATCTTCTTCCCAACTTCTAGCTAAAGTTCCCACACCAGTATTATATCTTCTCTGTAAAAGGGTTCTTCCACCTAGCTCTGTTTGAAAATAGTCCCCTGATCCTAGCTCCTTTTCCACTCACAAAGCATTCTGTTAGTGTTTTAAAGTCCCTATCTCAACATATAAAATAAATGTTTTGAGTCCTTTTCTTTAAAATTTGCCAAATATCTATATTATTTAGTTAAACCACGTCATAGTTTTAGTCTCTGGGAGCTCTCCCCACATGCTTTACAGCCTCCGCTGTTTCTTGCCTGCATATGAACACTATAATTTATTCACACTGTACTTTACAACACACACTTACATAAACACTCACACACTGGCAATTAATCCATTTTACTTTAGATATATGTTTTTTCTTTATCACATGTTTATTTCTTTTATTTGGGACTTTTCTGGCACTTTTTATTTGTTTTAATGCTTCTTTTACTTCCATTTTAACTATTTTCATTTTCAGTTACTTTTGCTTTAATTTTTTCCCCTAGATTTTTCATTTAATTTAACCATTTTTCCTTTACCAGGACTTCCTTGCTCCTTACGGGACCCCCTCCACTACCCAGAATACACTCGTGCATGTGCTATTGCACAATCGCACATGCATGGGCACCTCCAAGTTTGGACTGGCAAAAATCTTTACATTTTCAGGTGGCTGAGCTCCAGGGCAGAGTAAGGAGCCTCGGGCTCACCTCTCCACACTTGCCTGATACCCCTGGAGACATTTACGGGTTCCTGGGTGCATTATCATGATCCTGGGGGTGGGGCCCATGATCACACACCCCAGCACCTTCTCCAATGTCACAGGAGACCCAGAGAGCCAACAAGCATGCTCCCATGGTCTCTCCACAACAGCAGAATGGCCCTGGACTCTGAAACAACATGGCCAGAGCCAGTTACCTTTTTTTCTGTGCCATTACACTTGTTTTTATTAGTACTATCCAGGGCTGTACCAAGTCATAACTGCGCCTTGTGCAGTTTGCCATCCTGGCTCGGCCCCCATGACATCAGACTTCTGTCATTTGCCCCTATCCTCCCATGCCCAGCATAGCCCATCTGCCTCCCCCCCCCCCATGTCGAGCATCTTCTCATCTTACCCTACCTCCTCATGTCCAGCTGGCTCCCCCCTTGCTGCCTGCCTGACCTGCCCTTGTCCCGCTGCTGCTTGTCCTGGGTCTTTCCAAATCCGCACTTGCTTGGCTGGTCTGATCCCTCCCTCGTCTGATGTATGCTCATGTCAGAGAAGGGAGGGACCAGACCAACCATGCAAGCGTGAAGTTGCAAAGATCCACGTTTTTTTTTTTTAATTGGAGGTCTGCTGCCACTACCGCAGCCACCAAGGGAACAGGAAAAGTGGTGATGGGGCAAGGGCAGGCCAGGAAGGCAGCACTGGGGGGAGCTGAGGCTAGCACAAAAAGGGCCCTAAATGCTCCCCTATTTTTTTGCACCCTGTGCAGCTGGACCACTGACACAGGCCTAGTTCCAGCACTGGTATGGACGCCATTTTTGTGAAATGTCCTTTTTGCTTGTTTAACCTTTAATTTATAGAAGTGGTGACATTCCATGCAAAGTGAGAAAGAGGGTGAAGTTTTATTCTTCCACCAAACTCTCTCAGCCTTTTTGGCCTTTTTTTTCCAAAGATGAACATGGAACCAGAGATAATTAAGCTTATACGAACAATGAATTAATTATAAAAAGGCAATTATAACCAATGATCAGAGGCGGCTTAAGGCAATCTGCTGCCTGAGGCGAGGGATGAGGTGACGCCCCCGCGCCCCCCCCCCACCCGAGCAGGGGGGAGGAAGCTTTCTCAAAACTTCAGTCAGGACTGAACCAAACCAAAAAGTTGATTAGATAATCTGGAGGAAATGCAAGATGTGTACACACCAAGGAACTAAAAGAAAGAGCAAGAACCACAGCAACTCATTTTGTTGTTATAAACTGCATTACAGTATAGTTCTTGCCTTTTCTTTTTAAACATATATTTTGCATCCACAGAACCTCCTCCCTCAACAATGGGTGCAAAGCAGAATTAGGACATTCACCCACAGAGCTCAAAATCTTAAAAAAAAAAACCACAACTGATTACGATCATCTCACTAACAACAACAAACATTCTCCAATACCAGGCATATTGTGAACTAATACAAAACCCTATAACAAAATCATTGAGGATCTGTAGAGCAAACCTACCATTTATCTAACTAGGCTTATATACCGCTTTTCTACCATACCATACCATACCAGCTCAACTTCCAAAACTCACATAAGGAGCCTACCTAAAAAAAGCATAACTGTAAATACTGCAGCGGGCCCTGGAACATCCAAACACCTATTTGAAAAGCTGAACAATTCAGATTACTACAGTACAGATCACTACGTACAAACTCTATGTTAACAGAAAACCTGACCTTGGCCACAAACGCAGAACACAGACCCTCACCAAAGCATAGAATAAGTGACCATAACCTAATAATAAACATATGTAGATAAAACTAAAACTGTAACCTGAAAAAGTCAGATTCTGCATACAGTGCAATGCCAGAAAAATAGAAAGAGATGCATTTCCCTGCACTTTATAAAATATAAAGATAGCACCAAGACTGTTCATTAAATTGAAAATACAATTCTCTTCTACCTTTGTTGTCTGACCATTTTATTCTTGATCATGCTGGTCCCAATCTGAGGTTTCTGCTTTCCTCCACCTCCCAGTACCCCTCCCCCCTGTCTACTTCCTCCCAGGGGCGGCACGAGGGTGATGCAGGGCCATGTGTGGAGATTCGGTACAGCATTATTTGCAGAAATTTAGTATACTTTATTTTAAAATGTATATGCCATCAATCTAAAATCCTAGGTGGCTTCCAAACATATACATACAATTTAGTAAAACAAATGTTACAATAAAACAAACATAATAATAAAACAGTAAATTTGATTAATGAAAAATCACTTACACAGCCCCCCCTTCACCCAATCAGACCATGACTAATCTGCACATCAGACCAGATTATTGATGACGAGGGAAGATATAAAATGAGAAACTAATCCTGGTAGCCATGAATTCAAATGCTGGATTAGATTGTGCTAGAGTTGGATTAGATTGTGCAGAACTCAGCAGCAGTGAAGCTTTCAGGCTACTAAACAAAAATAAACTGAGACATTCCCTTAAAATTTAAATTTTCCATGAATTTGACCTGACAAAATATTTTAAATTTCAGTTTGGCAGCATAAAGAACACAAAACTGCAAATCTCAAAGACAATACATATTCCAGTACCCGCAACCAACACCCTAAAGTTGATCTTACCAAGAACCCAGAGTACAGGATCCATAGAGCAAATCCTACTGTTCCATAACAGCACTAACTTCTCATACAACATGGAGCATACCCAGAAATGGCAGCACCACAAATATTGCAGCAGGCCTTACAACATCCATATTCCTATTCAGAAAACTGAACAAGCTGGATTACTACAGCTCCCTACATAGAAACTTCATACTGACAGAACATGTAGCCTCAGTCACACATGCAGAACAGAGACAGATCTTCACCAAGCAGGGAACATATTAATACAAACTAAAAACAGACATATATAGTCAAAAATGCTTTTAACCATTACTCTTTAGGTTTACAGGATTTCTTTTCCAAAATTATACTTCACTGAAGAGTGAGGTAAGAGAAAGAACTCTCACACACTGTCATCTGCATTGTCAGCAGAAACTAACATAATAGCTCAGCGCAAGTAGCAAGAGTGCACCTAATGCCACCTCACTGTATGGTTTTAAGGGTATGTTTACTAAGTAGCAGTAGTGGCTGCTGTGCAGTATTGGAGCCACGACCCCATTGAATTCACCTGCAGCTGTTTAGCCACACTGAAATGTGGTAACTGTAAGGGGATGTAACTGCCTCCCTGCAGTTAGCCTATGGCCCCACGTAATCAAACTCTGGAATTACTTACCAGAGGATGTAGCAAAAGCAGTTAGTGTAGCTGGGTTTAAAAAAAGATTTGGACAAATTCCTGGAGGATAGGTCCATAAACTATTATTAAAGAGGACCTGGGATATCCACTGCTTGCTCCAGGACAAGCATTACAAAACCTGTGTGCCTTTTTGGGAATCTGTCAGGTACTTGTGACCTGGATTGGCTACTGTTGAAAACAGGATACTGGGTTTGAGGGACCTTGGAATGACCCAGTATGGCAAAGAGCTTAGGAAACATGCTGCTAAATATGCTAAACCAGAGGGGCTCAACAGCACCCATGCAGCACCTCCCACAGTTTATAATACCAAATTATAAAATTATAACTCATTTTATTTTGTTATAAACTGTGTTCTCGCTTTTTCTTTCTAAATATATATTTTACATCCACAGAAACCTCTCCCTCAACAATGGGTGCAGAGCAGAAGCTTGACATGCACCTACAGAACTCAGTATTTAAAAAAAAAATTTGTTTCTTGTCATCTAACAAACATTCTCCAGTAACAGGCATATTGGAAACTACTAATAAAGGACCCTACAAAAGTCACCAAAGATCTACAAGGCCAAATCTACCATACCATAACAGGATAAACTTCTAAAACGCACTGTGGTGGCGAAGCAGGGTTAAACCCTGGAGAAAGTAGGAGAAACCAGTCTTTTTCCCCTGAAGCAAAGAGCAGTTCAGGAAGGGAAAGGATTAAACCTCCAACAAATGAAAAAAACTCTATGCACAGAAAGCTAGAGAGGGAGCCACACCTCAGCTTCATGGTGACCAAGGGAGCTGACGTGGGAAGCAGAGGGGCGGAGTCAAAGCCCATAGGACAGCCCCAAACACTTAAGCAGGAAGAAACAGTTAGTGAGAGAGGTGTGGAGAGAGACAGAAAAAACCACGGGAGGAGCAGCAAAGAGAAGTGGGAGAGAAGAAGAAGTAATCCTCGAGAGAAAAGTCTGGAAAGCTTGTCCAGAAGTCAGAGGAGTTCTTCTCATGAGTCTTCTGTAGAAGCTGTCCTGGAAGGTGGGAGAATAGGCAGAAGCAAAGGCCCTATTGGGAAGCTGCATAAGGATTCTTATTGCAGGCAGCGTGTCTGTAGCTCCAGTTCCGAGAGAAGCCCCATTGATAGAAAGCAATTAGCTGACCAGAAGCTTGGGAGACAGGAGTCCGAGCCAGACCCTGCTGGGAAGCATGGTACAAGAGTCCAGGTGAAGCAGTCTGGGGACAAGTGGTTGCCTTTGGCACTACCAGAGAAGTCAAGGAGTGCTAGGAAAAAGGTGAGCCCTTTTGAAACCTTTAAATCTGTGTTAAAGGAGACTGGTCTCCTTGGTTCTTCCCCTATACCTCAGTTTAAGGAAGAGTCTCGATGGAGACAGCTTAAAACCCTGTTAGAGCAATGGAAGCCTACTGTTGAGAACCCTGAATATAGGCAGGTTGTATCAGACTCGGAGGAAGAGGCCATGCAAGTTGAAGAAGCCCCTTTAGAGAATGAACGTTCTGATATGGAAACAGACTGTGCTTATTGCCAAAGGGAGTAATGCTGCTACCATTTTATGCTGATGTTATAAGTGCTGGAAGAAGCCTGAAACTGGGCTTGAGGGATTAACACTGGGAAAGGCAGTAAGATGCTAGAAGTGTGAAGCCTAGCCAGTTTGGCAACTTTGAATGAAGAGAATGCTACTGTTTTACTGATTGTTATACAAAGGCAACAGTTGGTCTAATGAAGAGAAAAAGCGGTTGATGATTTTGAATGGATGCCTCAATTAACCCAAGGATAACACAGGTACACTACCAAAAAACTGCCTCCAGTTTTGCAACTGATTCCTATAGATTTTGGGGTGCTGAATCCAGGAAAAATAGCCAAAATGTTCCATCACGTCACGTTTTCTTGCAAAATTAGATTTCTTACCCATATAAGGAATGTTCACATAATTTCTTTTTAGCCGACTGCAGTTTATTTTCTTGGCCCAAAATAGAGATTGTAATGGTTAACTAACTAGAAACACTCCCTCATGATATTTTAGAGTGTTTTGTATTCATTTTATACATTAACAGGACAATTGGGAGGCGGGGGGCTAAATCCAGTACTCGCGCTGGCGCATGTTCTTTCCTGTTCGCCTCGCCTCGTTCGCTCGCTCAAACACGGTGGTTGCGACATGAACGTTCCTGTCAAATTTCAGTTTCTTGCAAGTTCATTATTACCTTTTGTTTGCTCAGTCGTAATCCAGCTTTATTCCGAAGTGGTTCACTACAGTTGTAGTTTGCAGTGCTGTGTATTTGTGATGGCTCACAGAGCCAGAGGTTGCGTCAACTCTCCGGACAGTTTTTGTTTTATTTGTGGGGAATATACCGTGAAAAAGCGGCAGAGGAACATTTCTGCATTTATTAAAAAAGTATATTTCGCATATTTCGGTTTGAAGTTAGGCGATCAAGACAAACCGTGGGCTCCTCACAAAGTGTGCAAGACATGTGAGGAAGATCTACGCTTATGGATGAAAGGTAAAAAACAAGCATTTCGTTTCTGAATACCTATGATGTGGCGTGAACAAAGAGACCACAGCAGTGACTGCTATTTTTGCTCTTGCATTGTGAAGGGATACAACTTAAAAAATAAGAACGTAATAAGTTACCCCAACCTTCCCTCAGCAATTAGGCCTATGCCTCATAGCAACGAAGTACCTGTGCCTGAACCACCAAAATCTTTGGATCATATTTGTGTGGACGGTTCTGATCATGATGAGACTCATCAGATGGCTTTTCCCGATGAGTCCAGTACTTCCGAGTTTGAAACTGAACCAGATCCGAAACCTGAACTTTTCTCTCAAGCTGAATTGAATGATTTATTCCTGGATTTAGGACTCCCAAAAGATGCTGCCCAACTGCTAGGTTCTCGGCTTAAACAGAAAAATCTATTGTCACCAGGAACAACTTTTTATTGGTACCGCAACCGCGAGACACAATTTTTGAAGTATTTCAGCAAAGAGGAAGATTTGGTATTTTGCAACGATATATACGGAGTGATGGAAAAGTTTAAACTCTAGTATGATCCTGCTGAATGGCGGCTGTTCATTGATTCGTCAAAAGACAGCATAAAAGGTGTTCTTCTTCATAATGGCAACACATTCGCTTCAGTTCCTATTGCTCACTCTGTTATTCTCCAAGAAAAATACGAGAATTTGGCCCTGATTCTTCAGAAGATTCGTTATGATGAGCATAAGTGGATGATTTGTGGAGACTTTAAAATTCTATCCATGCTATTAGGGCAGCAATCCGGTTTCACCAAATATCCCTGCTTCCTTTGCTTGTGGGATAGCCGGGCCCGCGACCTACACTGGGGGAAAAAAGACTGGCCAATTCGGGAGTATTTGAGACCCGGTGAGAAAAATGTTCTTCATGAGAGCTTGGTACCTCGTGATAAAATTCTATTACCACCTCTCCACATTAAGTTGGGTCTCATTAAGCAATTCATCAAGTCCCTTCCAAAAGATGGTGAGTGCTTTCGGTACCTTTGCTCAAAGTTCCCCCGACTTTCTGAAGCAAAGCTAAAGGAAGGAGTGTTTGTTGGCCCTGATATAAGGAAACTCATTTCAGATGGAGCATTCGCTGAAACGATGTCTGAGAAGGAAAAAGAAGCCTGGGATTCCTTCAAGGATGTTGTTCTCAAATTCTTGGGGAACAGGCGGGATGAGAACTATAAGGATATTGTTGCCAGGATGCTCAATGCCTTCAAAGAACAAGGCTGTAACATGAGCCTAAAAGTCCATTTCTTGCACTCCCATGTGAACTACTTTCCCGAAAACGTGGGGGCGTACAGTGAAGAACAAGGTGAAAGGTTTCACCAGGACATCAAGGACGCAGAGAGAAGGTACCAAGGAAGATGGAACACCACTATGATGGCTGATTTCTGCTGGTTGCTGCTGCGGGAAACCCCAGATGAAAAATACGCCAAGCAGCGCACCAAGAGAAGCATTCGGGGGAAGAAGAAACGGGCCCACCAGGAGATTGATTGACCCAAGAATGACTTTAAAATCTAAACTGTGTTGACAAATATCGTGTTTTTACTAAACTTTGAAATAAAAATTTGCTAGTTATTACCACAGTGTCGGATCTCATTTATTAGAATTTTATTTTCACACCATCAGGTGTTTGTCTTCATGTATTGCAATGGTGCGGTTTTGCGTTTTCTATTCTTACATACATACCTGTACAACATTTTTTGCACATTTCTTTGCTTTGCTTTGTGTCTAACCTCACTCTTATATGCTCAATGTTTGTGCACATGTATGTGGCTGTTTTAAGTGCAGACAATTTTGCTACCATCACAGTGTGTTTTGTTGACATTATTCTGATGTGCTGCCTTGTTACAATTTTCTTTATTCTTATGTGAATAACTACTAAACAATTAGTATAAAGAATTCATCCAAGAAACTTTTATCTCGATCGCACTCAATCTGAAACGTTCACCTCAAACTGCTAACCCAATGTAACAAAAAATCTGTACGTGATGGAGCAAATTGGTTACCAGATTTGGATTCAGCGCAGCAAAAAACGTAAAAATCAATTGAAACATTAGAGGCAGTTTAAAAAAAATTTTTTTTAGTGTACCTGTGTAAGTAAAGTGAATTGGCAACTGGAAGAAGGTTTTGGGAAAGTTGTTTGAAGCAATCGTGTGTGGATGTATAACACATGGACTTTGCTGTATCAGTTGACTTTATTTCTGTATGGAGAAGAATCAGTAGGGGTAGTAGAAAAATACCTGTGCAACAATAAAACTTATTGTTACCCTTAAATCCTTGGCTGTTTTCGTCTTGACCACAACTACATGGAACATAAGACCCGCAGCACTTATAGGGATACACAAATGTGGTCCGTCCTCTTCTACTAGGCATCCGCCTATACAAAGGAGAGGATGTGACAGCAGATAAAGGGCCTACCCAGAAAAACAACGCACTATCAATACTGCTATAATCTCTAGAACATCAAACACCTATTTGAATAGCTGAACAAGTACAGTATAGATCCCTATGCACAAACTCTATGTTAACAGAACACATGGCTTCAGTCACACACTCAGAACACAGACCCTCATCAAGTACAGAATAAATGACTACAATCTAATCTAAATAGAACAGCACCATGGAACAGTTAATGTAACTTCCTGGGGGGGGGGGGGGCCAGCTGCACGGTTCCTTCACAGAGGCGGGAAGTTTCCGTACTAGTTTGGCTTTTTATTTAAACTTAATATCACTTTCACAGCCACGGTTCTTTAAGAGGCAGAACCCGCAGCTGCCATTGAAAGGAAAGGGCAAGTCTGCCAGTGCCGAGAAGTGGACTCAGCAGCGGCAGCAACTTGTGCGCTTGTTTTTGTTTTTTTTTTAAACTTTTGAAGGCGGAGTGAGGCGGCTGTTTTAGGGGCATTTTTTACTGCCCTCAAAACTTTGCCACCTGAGGCAGCCGCCTCACTTCGCCTCATTATAGAACCACCCTTGCCAATGATTCATTGAGTGCCCCATCCCAAGTGTTAACTTGTATTTCTAAAGACAAACTAGAGAAATTCTGTGGTGGGGAGGAAGCCAAAGAGTGCAGAGATTCTGGAACAATCTTACCTAATGCTCTTGAATATTTTGGATGGGCCAGAGTTTGGTCAGGCTGAGAGGAAGTTTGTAACTTAAAACAGACTGTTGGAAACAGGATATTGGGCTTGATGGACCTTGGTCTGACCCAGTATGGCATTTATTTATTCATTTTATTTATTTAACTAGGCTTATATACCACTTTTCCACAAGTCAAAGTGGTGTACATTCAGGTACCATATATATATTTCACTTGTCCCAGAAGGGCTCACAATCTATGCTTTTGTACTTGAGGCAAAGGAGGAGCCTCTCTGTTGCGATGGAGGAAAGAGGTCACTTGAAAGTAGAGCATCACTTTGATGTGGCAGGAAGTGATCCTGTAGCTAGGACCTGTCCTCCAAGTGATGTAAAACCCTCTTGTATCAAGGTGGTTTCTCCAGGGCCATGTGCCCATGATGGAAGGGTGAAGACAGCTGTTATAGTTGGTAATTTGATCATTAGGCATGTAGATAGCTAGGTGATGAACTCCACCTTAACCGGAGTGGAACGAGGCTGTTGGCATTAACCCTTAAAAAGGAGATAGAGCCACATTTAAAATAGATAATAGTGGAAAGCTGACAGTCACCCAAGAATGCATGGTTCGGAATGATGTATCCTTGAAGGATACTAGCAAAAGAGGGAAGTTAGGGCATTCTGATAGGGAGGTTCCAATAAAGATAAGAGTAACCCAGATGCCTTTAAGTACAGAGCAGAAAGAGCTGAAAGATTCCAAATTACCCTTGTCAACTGATAACCAGATTATTAATATTAATAAAATACAATCTCTAAAATGCCTGTATGCAAATGCTAGAAGCCTAAAAAATAATATGAGAGAGCTAGAATATGTAGCACTACATGAAAGGTTAGATAGAATTGGCATATGAGAGACCTAGTGGAGGGAGGACAACCAGTGGGATACTGTGATAACCAGGTACAAACTATATCGCAATGAAAAGATAGATCAAATTGGTGGAGAGGTTGCGCTCTATGTTAGAGAGGGTGTTGAGTCACACAGGATAAAAGCTTTGCAGGAAACAAAACACACTGTAGAATCTCTATGGATAGAAATTACATCTAAAAACGGGAAGACAATGGCAATGGGGGTGTACTATCATCCGCCTGGCCAGAATGAATAGATAGATGATGAAATGCTAAAAGAAATCAGGAAAGCTATCAAAAGTTATAACACAATAATAATGGGTGATTTCAATTACCCTGGTATCGACTGGATCAATGTCACAGCAGGACATGCTAGGGAGATAAAGCTTCTAGATGAAATAAATGACTGCTTCTTGGAGCAGCTGGTTCATGAACCAACAATAAGGGAAACTATTATGGACTTGATCTTAGTGAAACACAGGATCTGGTGCAAGAGATAATGATATTGGGGCCACTTGACAATAGTGATAATAGCATGATCACATTTGATTTAATAAATGGAGGGAGGATGGCAAGGAAATCCACAATACTACCTTTTAACTTTCAGAAGGAAGACTATGATAAAATGAGGAAAATATTTAAGAAAAAATAAAAGGAGCAGCTGTAAAGGTTAAAGGTTTACATCATGCATGGGCATTGTTTAAAAATAGTATCTTGGAAGCCCAAACCAGATGTATTCCATACTTTAAGAAAGGTAGAAAGAAGACCAAAAATCTGCCAGCATGGTTTAAAGGTAACATAGTAAATGACGGCAGATAAAGACCAGTATGGTCCATCTAGTCTGCCCAGTAAGATGGCAAGAATAGGTGCACCTGCTGATCCGTACAGGTCACCCCTCCTCATGTCTGTTTTAGGAGGGTAAACCCACCGCTCCATTTGGGACACCCCTGTATGTAGGAAAATTAGATAAGTTTATTTTGAATTTATCCTGTTGCTGTAAAGGGATTGACTGTGTCTGTCCCATGCCATTTTGAATTCTGTCACTGTATTTTCCCCCACCACTTCCATCGGGAGGGTATTCCAAGCATCCACCACCCTTTCAGTGAAAAAGTATTTCCTGACATTGCCTTTCAATTTACTCCCTTTCAGCTTCATGTTATGCCCTCTAGTTTTACAGCTTCCCCATCTTTGGAAGAGGTTTGTTTGTTCATTATTTCTCTTTAAGTATTTAAAGGTGTGAATCATATCCCCCCCTGTCCCTCCTCTCCTCCAGAGTGTACATATTTAGGTCTTCAAGTCTCTTCTCATAAGGCTTCTGAGGCAGGCTCCAAATCATTTTGGTCACCTTCCTCTGAACCGTTTCCAGTCTTTTTATATCCTTTGCAAGATATGGTCTCCAAAACTGAACACAGTATTCCAAGTGAGGCCTCACCAGCGACCTATACAGTGGCATTATTACCTCTTCCTTTCTGCTGGTAATTCCTCTTTTTATGCAACCCAACATCCTCCTGGCTTTTGCCACCGCCTTGTTGCACTGTTTTGCCACCTTGAGATCCTCAGAAATAATCACACCAAGGTCCTTCTCCTGGTCCATGCACACCAACCTCTCCTCTCGCCCCCTATTATGTACATTTCCCTTGGATTTCTGCTTACCAAGTGCATGACACTGCACTTCTTTGCATTAAATCTTAACTGCCAATCATTAGACCATTCTTCCAGCTTTTGTAGATCTTTCCTCATGTTATCCACTCCCTCAGGGGAGTCCACTCTTGCAAATTTTCGTGTCATCTGCAAAAAGACAGACTTTTCCATTCAGTCCTTCCACAATATCACTCTCAAATACATTGAGCAGTGACAGGCCCAGGACCGATCCCTGGGGCACCCTGCTAATCACCCTCCTTTCATACGAGTGAGCTCCATTTACCATCACCTTCTGTCGTCTGTCAGTCAACCAATTTCTGATCTGGTTCACCACCTTGGGACCCATCCCCAACCTACTGAGTTTATTGATGAGCCTCCTATGAGGAACAGTATCAAAGGCTTTGCTGAAATCCAGGTAGATGACATCCATCGCATGCCCCTGATCCAGTTCTCTGGTCACCCAGTCAAAGAACTAAATCAGATTTGTTTGGAAAGATTATCCTTTGTTAAAGCCATGTTGCCTCGGATCGTGCAACCTGTTGGTTTTGAGAAAGTCCACTATTTGCTCTTTCAGAAGTGCCTCCATTACTTTTCCTGCCACCGAGGTAAGGCTTATGGGCCTGTAGTTTGTCACTTCTTCCTTGTCACCACTTTCGTGAAGAGGTACCACATCCGCCTTTCTCCAGTCCTGAGGAACTACTCCCGTTTCCACGGATCTGTTGAAAACATCCTTTAGTGGCCCTGCAATAACCTCTCTGAACTCTTTCAGTATCCTGGGATGTATCCTATCCGGTCCCATGGCCTTGTCCACTTTCAGTTTTGCAAGTTGTTCTAACACATCATCTTCTGTGAATGGTGTGGTATCTACTTCATTCCCATTTTTATATTTGGGAGTCACAGATGGTCTTTCTCCAGGATTTTCTTTAGTAAAAATAGAGCAGAAGTATTTGTTTAGTAATTTCGTCAAATGATGAAAATGAGACACAGCATAAGCACTGGCAAGTTAGATTCAAGGCATTGATAAGGCAGGCAAAGAGAATTTGAAAAAGCTTGCCATGGAAGCAAAAATGCACAATAAAAATGTTTTCAAGTATATTAGTAGCAAAAAATCTGTGAGAGAGTCAGTTGGACCATTAGATGATATAGGGGTAAAAGGGTCGCTACGGGAAGACAAGGCCATAGCAGAGAAACTGAATGAATTCTTTGCTTCGGTCTTTACTGAAGAAGTTGTAGAGAAGTTACTCATGCCTGAAATGGTATTTAAAGGTGATGTATCAGAAGAATTGAAACACATTTCAATTATCTGGGAAGATCTATTACAACTATCTGATAAACTACAGTGTAGCACATCACCTGGACCAGATTGTATACATCCAAGGATGCTGAAAGAACTGAAATATGAGATTGCAGACCTACTATTAGTAATCTGTAAGCTATCATTAAAATCATCTGTAGTACCTGAAGATTGGAGACTGGCCAATGTAACAGCAATTTTTAAAAAGGGTTCCAGGGGTGATCTGGGAAACTACACACTGGTGAGTCTGATGTCAGGGCAAAATGGTAGAAAACATTATAAAGAATAAAACCTAGTGGTTGGAGCAAGTTACCTCAGGCCGGAAGGCCAGGTGTTTGAATCCTGCTAGAGGACAGCAACCTTGGGCCAGAGGGACTGGGGTTTCTAGTCCCACAGGTGCTCCTTGTGGCCTTGGGCAAGTCACTTAACCCTCTGTTGCCTCAGGTACAAAAGCATAGATTGTGAGCCCTTTGGAGACAAGGGGAAAAAATATATATATACAGTACCTGAATGTACACCGCTTTGACTGGTAGAAAATTGGTATATAAGCCTAGATAATATGTAAATACAATTACTTTACATGTAGATAGTCATGGTTTAATGGGAGAAAGTCAACATGGATTTATCCAAGAAGGATCTTGTCTTACTAATCTGTTATATTTTTTTGAAGGTGCGAATAAACAGGAAGATGAAAGTGAGCCAGTTGATCTAGTATATCTGGATTTCAGAAAGCCTTTGACTAGGCCTCTCATGAGAGACTCTTAGCAAAATTAAAAAGTCATGGGATAGGAGGCAGTGTACTATTGTGAATCAGGAACTGGTTAAAAGATAGAAAGCAGAGAGTAGGGCTAAATAGCCAATTTTCTCAAATGAGAAAGGTGAATAGTGGAGTACCCCAGGGATCTGTTCTGGGCCTGCTACTTTTTAACATATTCATAAATGACCTGAAAAAGGGAATAACGAGTGAGGTGAACCAATTTGCAGATGAGACAAAACTATTCCAAATTTTTAAAACACAAAAGGATTGTGAAAATTGCAAGAGGAACATGATAAATTGGAAGACTGGATGTCCAAATGGCAGATTCAATTTAATGTGGACAACTGCAAACTTATGCACGTAGAGGCACATTCCAATGTGTCTGTCCAGACCCCTGTGTGTTGATTGGAAATGGGACGGCCAGAAGTAGACCCGATTCTGATCCCACAGGGGCTAGATATGCACGCGGGATCAGAATCGGGTCTAGGACCTGAACGTGCAGGCCAGGCCCTGATTCTGATCAGCCTGCATGCACAGTCACTTGCCCAACTATCTCAGTCAGGCTCCTGAATGGAGCCGCAGTGCCATGGCTTCCTGTTGCCATGGCACCGTGGCTCCATTCAGGAGCCGCGAATGCCGACCGCTGCCAATTCACTTCTTTCCCCACAGCTGGACCCTCGATCTGGCCTCCATGGCCAGGAACCAGCTGCGGGGAACTTACTGCACCCCCTACCTTCTGTTTCCGGCCTGGTAGTTCGATTTCCTGATGTCCAGGGGAACTTATTCCACTTCTGTGGTGGAATAAGTCCCCCATCTAAGTTCACGGCCCTGGACGTACAGGGCTGACCTCAGAATCGGCCCTGTATGTCCGGGGTCACGGATCACCCATGATCTGCCCTTGCTCTGCCTTCGTAACGTCCCTCCTGCCCCGTCTAAGCCTCACTGTACAAACGTTCCTATGGGAAGGATTTTGCTGGGGCCGGCAGGTGGGCGAATAACGGGGATGGACATTCCAACAGGACGTCCATCCCCGCTATTCCAGGGACAGAATGACCCCCTTATGGAAGAAAACCCAAATTATGGTTCATGATGCTAGGAATCATAAGGAAGGGAATGGAGAATAAAACCAGTGATAAAATAAGGTCTCTGTATTGTTCCATGGTACAATTCCACCTTGAATATTGTGTGTAATTCTGGTCGCCATATCTTAAAAAGGATATAGGGGAATTAGGAAAGAAACAGAGAAGAGCCACCAAAATGGTAAAGGGTATGGAAGGATACCCCTATGAGGAAAGGCTTAAAATGTTCGGGCTCCAACTTGGAAAAGAGACAGCTGAGGGGAGATATGATAGAGGTCTATAAATTAATGAATGAAGTAGAACAGGTAAACATAGGCAGGTTGTTTACTTCATCAAAAAGTAGAAAGACTAGGGGACACGCAATGAAACTACAATGTAACCCATTTAAGAGTAATAAGCGAAAATATTTTTCCACTCAATGCATAATCAAACTCTGGAATTTGTTACTGGAGGATGTAGTAATAGCTGTTGGTGTAGCTGGGTTTAAAAAAGGTTTGGACAAATTCCTGGAGGAAAGGCCCATAAAGCATTATGAAAGAGGACCTGGGAAATCCACTGCTTGCCCCAGGACAAGCATTGTGGAACCTGTGTGTCTTTCTGGGAAACTGCCAGGAATTTGTGACCTGGATTGGCCACTGTTGGAAACAGGATACTGAACTTGTTGGATCTTGGTTTGACCCAGTATGGCACTTCTTACATTCTTATGTAATAGTCTTAGGGGCCAATAGTCAAAATTCTTATCTGGACCCCAATGGAAGGCTGTCTGGATAAGGCTAGTGAATGAGATAATCAGTGTATTATCTGGATAGCGCAGGCGTGGCCCATAAGCAGTGCCGGCATTGATCCATTTAGTGAGATTTTCAGCCAGACAACTTAGGCCGCATGTAAAGCTGGACTAAGTTAGTATCCAGATAGTGCGATTTTCAGTCAGCACTTAACTGGGAAAGTGCTGGCACATATCTGTATAGCGCTGTTCAGTCCGGGTAATCAGCGGCAATCCTGTCCAGATACTGCCTCTGACTCTCCTGCCAGTCTGTGGCTGACCATCAAGGTGTTTGAGTATCGGTCTTGTAGAAAACTGGGCCCTTAGATCATAAGCGGCCCTAGTGGATGACCCTAAAGTGAGGGGGAGAAGGCTCTTTCTTGGCTTGAGTACTTGGCGCCTTCAGCATGTTGTGCCCTAGGCAGTTGCCTGTGTTGCCTATGCCTAAATCCAAGTATTTAGTAGTATGTAGCTCACAGCTTCCCAGTAGTAGATCAAGGTGAGTTACAATCAAGTATTGTAGGTATTTGCATAGCTTTGTTTCTGGGTGTCACCTTTGGAAATGCAGCTTTAAGCCAGGGCAAAAATGAGAAGCACCTCTGAAAACTCCTCTGTTGCATTCTCTGATTCTTCCATGACAGGGATTCAGAACCAAAGATTAGTTTCTCTCCTTCTCTGGTTCCTTTGGCCATCTCTTTGATGAAAACAGACAACTGAAGCCTCTCATGCTACAAGATAGAATTCCTGCTCCTCCAGACCCCCTGCTAATCACGTAGACACCTTCTGATTACTTGCTGGACTGCTCCATATTTGGTCACCCCTGATGGGGTGCACCCAGCATATGGAACAACCCATTTGTTTCAAAGCCCCATCTATTCTTCATGCTTTCCAGTGGGGAAACATAGGCTCTTATTTCTAAATGCCACATAGGGGCGCTTATGACTTTTGCAGTGATCTAAAGCTGTATTTCCAAAGCTTTAATGTGAGTTTCTAGGAAGAGGAGGAGAAGGGATAAAGCTGCCCACTCAGTGCTGTGTCCAGAGCAGAAGAGGGTTCAGAAGGAGAGATTCTAACTTTGGAGTTGTTGTAGAAGTACAAAGGGAATTCCATTACCAGAGGAAGGGAAAGACATATACACCTCACAGCTGTATGTTTATGTTTAACTTTATTGATATACTGCAAATCTGCAAGCAATCTATGCGGTTTACATTAAAAATAATTAATTATGAACGAAACAGAAAGGAACACCATGAATTTAGCAAATAGAAAAGAGGAGAGATGGAAAAAAATAAAAAGGAAGAAAAAGGGAAACAGAAAGGAAGGGAGTGAGCAGGAAAGGAAGGGGGGTGGGGTTTGCTCTGCCAGGTAAACGACCTGATAATGTACCTAGAAAGGGATGGAATCTACTTCTACAGGGATTCAAATGCTGTTTCATGTAAATACATCTTGAGTGCCTTCTTCAAACATTTGAGATTAGTTTCAATCCTTAAAAGAGTGGGCAGAGAGTTTCAGAGAGAGGGGGCCAAAGCAAAAAAGCGGATTGTCATGTAGACTGATATTTGATTATAGATGGTGATGGAATATGTAGTCTATATCTTTGAAGAGAGCAAAGGGCATGGGCTGAAACACATAAAGTGATCAGTGAAGAGATATCCCACTAGAGGACAGCAACCTTGGGCCGGAAGGACTGGGGTTTCTAGTCACACAGGTGCTCCTTGTGGTCTTGGGCAAGCCACTTAACCCTCCATAGCCCATGTTCCCTGTAAAAATAGTTATCTCCACGTTATAATGCCCTGTTCAATGTAATTTCAGTTTGTTCAATGTAAACCACACTGATGCAGAATAGCGTGGTATATAAGAGAATGTAAATAAAAATAAAAAAAATTAAATATTCCAGAGCTACATCATGAAGATCTTTGTGAGTCATTGTCAAAATTTTGAACTGAATACATGACCTAACGGGAACCAGTGGTGCTACATGGTCGAATTTTCGGGCGTGGACAAGAATACCTATAGCAGCGTTCTGCACAGGTTGTAACCGCTTAAGATGATATTTGGATAACCTGGCATATGTGCAACAATACTTGCTTAAAGCAGGTAGTATGGGGTTCTGCTGGAGCTTCCTTCCGTCACGCAGGTGTATCAGCTCATTTAAAAAGTTCCCGAAATGCTGCTTCATTGTGTAGGATCCATGTACGTCTCCATCCCTTCACTCCCTTAGTTCTTAAATTTTGAAGAAGGATTGGCGAGGGTCTCAGTGATTCCCTACCTCTTCTCAGACCATATGAGTCCTCTCTATGTCTGCATTGCTTGTTCTGTGGAGATTATATACTGTAGGTGTACCTTGGGCTTGAAAAGTTTGGGAAACACTACTACAGAACAATGCTTCTCAGCCCTCTCCTGGAATCACCTTTCCAGCCAGGTTTCAGGATTACCATAATGAGAAGGATCTGCATATACTGGGTTATCAAGATATGCAAATGTGTTTCATGCATATTCATTGTGATAATTCCAGCTAGGTTTGCCTCCAGGAGAAGGTTGAGAAACGCTGCTATAGAGGACTGAAGTGCCTCTTGGCATAGGCAAAGTTGTATAGGTGGTATGTTAGCTCATTTAGAGAAATAAAGATTAAAAATACATGAAAAAGGTATTATTTGATGATCTTTATTTCTTAGTATGTGCAATTGACTTGGGACAGGAAAATGGCAAGACTAAAACACCAGATGGCGCCATAATTCCACTTTACTACAAGACACCTAAAGGAGGTTGTATTTTACTCTTGGGGAAATTCAGTGTAAAAAAACAAAGATAAAATAAAAAAATTCTGTACGCAATATTTTAAAATTCTGCAAACTTCTGTCTTTTTCTAATCATTAATTTATATTGCAATGTGGAAAAAATTATTACTCAAAGATGCAGAATTTTTACATTTTTGGTAGAAAATTTCCATATCATAAGACCTGCCCCCCTCCCCCTCATAACTCTTTTCTCTTCAGGATCAATATTCCTGCCCCCTCAGACTTTCTTCACCCTTTATCTTGAATCCCTTCTCCAAGCTCTATCTCCCCTCTTTCTTCCCACTGGGTCAGTCCCCCAGCTTGCTTGTGATGCCCCCTTTCTTGGCTCAACCCTCTAACGTTCTGTCTATGCCACCCTCCCTTTCCCAAGGATGGGTCCTTGTTCTCCGAGTTCTCACCCTATACCCCAGCAAGATCCCCAGTTTTCTTTCTTTCTTTCTCTCTACCTCGTCTCAGAGTTGACCCCACATGTCAGTTGTCTTTTCCTCTTTCCTTTTAGCAAGACTCCCATCTCTCTCTTACCTTCCTCCTAGCCTTGCCCATCCCTTATGCTCCTTTTCTACCTCTTTCAGGTTCTCCACTGCTCCTTCCAGTCATTTGGACCGTACCAGCAGATGCCGACACAACCATCTCCTGTGTTTCAGCCTACTCGGGCCAACCCTGTGCTGCTACCTCCTCTTCTGTGGCTTGGACAGACAGAGACCAACACTATGGTCTCCTCTTTTCTGGCCCATGTAGGCTATTGCTGCTGCCCCCCAATCCCCAGGCTGAATTGTGCATGGCAAATGCAGATTTCTGAGCTGAAGGGGAATTATATGCAAATTCTGTGTTGCACTATTCCTCATTATACTTGTACAGGTACCACTCATGAGGACTAGCACCAGTTGTCAAGGCTTCAAACCTAGCTACCATCCATCTTTCATAAACATTCATCATCTTTATCTTTATTATGCTCTTGATATACCGCCCTAGCGGCTTTTGCATCAGAACGGTTTACAATATTAATAAAACAAAAAAAAATCTAATTTAAAATAAACAATTTTAAATCTGGAAAATAATATAATGAAAATTGATATTAAATTTGGGTAACATTTAATTAGGTATGAAACTTTGACCAAAGGCTCATTTTAATTATCAAGCAATATATTTACCTGTAGGTTTTTGTTCCATTGAAAACAGAAAGCCATTATTGTGCCATTGTTCTTTCCATCAGTTCTGGAATTATAAGTAAGCTTTTGTGATGAGATTACTGTGGTCTATTGCATCAGGTATACATATAATGCCCTCAGCCGGAAGCGGTATGTGCCAGCAAGCAGCAGATGGGCATGTAAACAGAGATGCGTGGTGTGCTGAGGAAGTGCCCCTGTGGCACATGGGATGGGGATGTTCCTGGCAACACCCACAAAATATTTACAGCAGCCGCCACACTTGCTCTAATGCAACTGTCCTCTTTCCCCTGCTGCTGCTTCCTTGAACCGCATGGGGCAAACATTTGTCTACTGGATCTGCCGGTCAGTGTGGGTTGGAGGAGGCAGCAGTAGGACCACAGCAGGAGCAGGAGAGAGCAGATAGTGGCATCGATGTGTTATCACACTGTGGAGTATGAGCTGAGTCTGCCACAAGTGTCGGCTAGATGGCATTTAATTATGTAATTTGTAAGCTTGCTGTTGGTACAAATGCAATTTGTACCTTTGAGTCAATGCTGACTCCTGGCGACCCAGCAGCTCCGGGGTTTTCATGCTGTTGGTAAAACTAGCCTTATTCAGTGAAGAGGTGCTTAACTGGCAGTTTCAGAGCTTATTTTTTAACTTGCACAAAGCCAACCAATTTTCAAACACATTGTGATGGAATATCGGTTTGTTACATGCTTAAAAGTACACACATACAGCTATACTATCTAAACCAGTGATTCCCAAAATGGGTTGCACCGCCCCCTGGGGTGCGTTCAGTTAATTGAGGGGAATGTTGAAAGACAAAGTGGTGGTTTGGGGGTCCTGCACTGCCATGGGGGGTGCTGAAGGGATAAGCACAATATAGTGGCGTGAACAACTAAGAAGGAAGAATGTATACACATTGCGCAATATAAATTGGCCATATGCTAACTCATCACAAACGAACCAACGATGCATGTGTTTACATTACATGATTACACCAGAGGCGTTTCACTACCATATTTGGCGGGAATAAGCAGTAAGATGCATCCAGCATTTGTATGTGCGAACAAAATATGCCAAAAGCGAAATGTGATAGATAAACTTGTAAAACAGATATTGGCCAGTCTTGGATGGTGGGAAGAAATAATATGTAGTAGTAATGACATTAGTGTTTGGAAGACAGAGAATCTGCGCATAGCATTTTCGTTTCGGCCACGCCAATCAGCAAAACTGAGCTAAAAGAACAATAGATTTTGTGTCTTTGTGAAATCTGTCTTTTTTTTATTTATTTATGCAATTTTACTACAAATAATCAAGCAACGCCTGTACAGAAAACAACTACTTGTGCAGCAATAATAAACAAAGAGAAAAAGAAATTCACTGAAATTCAACACACAAGTGTATAGTTAGCCTACAATTACGAGAAAGTAGCATGAAAAAGAACAAACAAGGATAGGTGGATCCTCGATATTGATCTATACATAAACCAAAATTACCAAAACATCTAAGACAGAGGCAGAGGGTGAGTGAGAGGAGGCAGCTGGAGCTGGCATCCCTGATTGTCGGAGGAGTGGTGTAGCCCCCCCCCCCCCGGGACCTTTAAAACCTTTGGTCTGCCGTGGATCTCCGGGAGTGAGAAGAGGCAGCTGGAGCTGGCGTCCCTGATTGTCGGAGGAGGAGTGGTGTAGCCCCGCCCCCCTGGGACCTTTAAAAACCTTTGGTCTGTCGTGGATCTCCGGGAGTGAGAGGAGGCAGCTGAAGCTGGCGTCCTTGATTGTCGGAGGAGGAGTGGTGTAGCCCCGCCCCCCGTGACCTTTAAAAACCTTTGGTCTGCCGTGGATCTCCGGGAGTGAGAGGAGGCAGCTGGAGCTGGCGTCCCTGATTGTCGGAGGAGGAGTGGTGTAGCCCCGCCCACGGGACCTTTAAAAACCTTTGGTCTGCCGTGGACGTGGCCCGCGGGCGCGCACCTGTGGTCGCGTGCCCGAAGGGGCTTGACCAAAGGGGCAGGTTACGCCCCTTTGGAGCCCCTTCGGAGCAACAAGGAGGAACAGGGGAACTCGTCGGCTCATGGGTAAGCGACGTAAGTAGGTTTTTTTCTACAACGAGTGCTCAAAAGGCCCCTAAGACCGTGGGCCCGATGGATATTCATCTTTAGAAAGCGCAAGCACAGCAGGACCCTCCGGACTTGACCCATGGGTCTGTGAGTACCTCGTCTGACTTGTCTTCTATTGCGCAGGGTTTTACCCTACCCAGTCAGGAAGTTATGATAGAGAGAGTGTCTTCCCCCAATGGTGAAAACTTGGGTGTGGAGCCCTCGTTAGTTCCCTTGGATTGTTCTTCTTTACCAGTGCAGGAAGATAAAAGTAAAATGTTTCCTTCTTTGTCTGTTTTGGATTTCCCCATTTCTGCTTCGTCCATTATTCCCCCAGATGAGGTTTCCTTGCGGGATGTCTGGGAGGTGGTGGCACGAATGGAAATGTCCCTGCGTGCCTCCCTTTCCCAGGTTTCCCAATTTTCAAAGGATGTTGTACAGAAGTTGGGAGTCCATGAAGAGGCTATTGCTAAACATAATATTGCCTTGAATAAATTAGAGGGGCAGGTTTCAGCTATGCAGGCTGTTGCATCTTCTTCGATTAGGGATAATCTTACTATACATCATCAAATAGAATCCCTTGAGAATGTTGTACGTGCAAAAAATTTGAGATTCTTAAATTTTCCACAAACTCATTATCTTTCCCCGTCTATTTTGCTTTATAAATATTTCAAGGAGGTTCTGTTGATTGATGATGTGAACTCTATAAAATTTTCCTCTCTTTATTATGTCCCTATGTTAGCCTCAACAGGAACCTTGTCCCCTATTGCCAAAGACGCTGAGAAGGTGTCGGTATCTCATTCATTAGATGTTTCTGCTTTTTTGGAATCCTCGACCGATGAGATTACTAGACGCGCTACATTGATTGTTACCTTTCTTTCTTTATCAGATAAAAATTTAGTATTGCGTTCATACTTTCCTAAGACAGAGGCAGAGGACAGAGTAATAATAACAATGAGACCTTACTCACTGGGGGGAAGATGTCAATAAATGAGAGCTGACAAACGAAGATAACTCCTCCGGCTGAAAAAAGACATACTTATTAGCCCTAAAGAAAATTATACATTTATAGGGAAATCGCAATAGGAATGTAGCACCAATCTGAATAACACCAGGTCTTAATAACAAAAACGCTCTACGCCTTCTCTGAGTCTCTCTAGAGACATCAGGGAACATCACAACTTTCTTCCCCATAAATAGTACAGAACGCTTCTTAAAATAAAGCTTTAATATCCAGTCCCTATCAGAGGGAATTGCAAAGGTCACTAACATAGTAGAAGCTAATAAATTTGCTTCATTAGGTGGCTGTAAAAGCGCTGATACATCTAAAACATCCATATCTAACGGACCCACAGTCACTTTCTCTTCCTTCTTAGCATTAGGCAGAAAATAGGCTTTTACTACGATAGGAGTTAAATCAAGCGGTACCATTAAAGCTTCATGTATATATTTTTTAAACAATTCAACAGGGGAAATCTCTGAAACCACTGGAAAATTTAGCAAACGAATATTAGAAGCTCTCACAGTATTTTCCAAATTTTCCAATTTCATTCTAATTGCAACATTATCCTTCATAATAGAGTCATTTAATGTTGAAACCTGAGTAACTTTCTGTTCCCCAGCGTCAATTTTCAAATGAATATCAGCCAATTCTCCCTGAACTCCAGAAGAGATTCTTTCCAGTTTTTCCAAGCGTATATTTGTTAGATCCACTTGCTGGCTAACGACGGAAGAAAGCTGTAATATCGCCTCCCAAATTGTCTCCAAAGAAATCTCTTTCGGGCGTTTCAGAAAAGTACCTTTTGGTAATTCAACCAATGAAGAGAGTAACTTCGCTTCAACTCCATTCACTCAGTGAGGAAGTGTATCCGTCTCCAAAGATTGAGAAGGGGCTATATCCACAGCCCCCACTACCGAGGGCTGGTCTCCGGACTTCTCCTCAAGCAAGACTCGCTCAAGAGACGCCTCACCACCAACTTCAGGCAGATTTGCATCTCCTCTCGCGAGAGGAGTCGCCGGGCAGGTCACACGTGGAGGTGGCAAATGCTCATCAGGGGAGAGAGATACCTCCAGGGCAGATAACGCCGGAGCCACCACAATCGGCGAAACAGCGCCCGCTTGAATCTCCCCTTTTTGCTGCTCTGTCAGCCGGACAAATCGATCCATAGAACCAGCGGAAACGGCAGGTACAGGCTCCGCGGGAGGAACCTTTTGCTTGCCTTTACGTTTAGGCATATTCAGTCCAGACGCTCACACCGCCATCTTAGAATTAAGCCACTCCTGAAATCTGTCTTTTTATTAATCTTTGATTACACTAATTTATTAAAATTGTTTTTTGAAAAATCGTAATTGCTTTTGTGTTGTAAATTAAATTAAAAAAATTCAATTCCATCATTAATGTTATTAAATGATTCTATTTTATGTTATTAATTAAATAAAAACTTATCAAAATTTTTAATGATTTGTTTTGAGAAATAGCCTCACTGGATGAGGTGGGGGGGGGGGGGAGGGGTGCTGTAATAAATTTATGGAACCAAGGGGTAGCGGGCCAAAAATGTTTGGGAATCACTGATCTAGACCGATGTTATCAAACCAATTCATTAGCTTGCTCATATACATTTTTTAATATTATCAGTGTAAAAGGTTTATTTAAACCATTGTATATGACTTAGATGTTAATTTAATGTGAAGTCTATCAAAAAAAGATGAAACTGGTTCCATTAAGTAGTTTTCCCTGTGGTGTATTAGCTAAAGTTCTTGTGAGCAGAGAGAAGTCTGTCTCCCCAATGGGAGGGATGTGTCTGTGATATTTCAGTGGCAACTGATGTCCCTAGAGCAGCGATGGCGAACCTATGGCACGCGTGCCAGCTGTGGCACGCGAAGGCCTTGCAGCTGGCACGCGTGAAGGTCCGCAGAAAAAGAAAAAGCGGGCTCTGGCTGCTGCCGCGGACGCGGACGCGGCAGCATGCAGTGTCCCGCGGGGCCCCCTCCGCCCGCTAAGCCCCTCTGCAAGGGCTTTCAGATTCGCGAGGGAGACAGCGTCTCCCTCGCGTCTCTGTTAAGCCCGCAGGGGCTAATGGGAAATTTCCCATCAGCCCCTTTAGACGCGAGGGACTGATGGGAAATTTCCCATTAGCCCCTGCGGGCTTAACAGAGACGCGAGGGAGACGCTCTCCCTCGCGAATCTGAAAGCCCTTGCAGAGGGGCTTAGCGGGCGGAGGGGGCCCCACGGGACATTGCATTCTGCCGCTGCCGCGGCCGAAGCCAGAGCCAGCTGCTTTTTTTTGTTTGAAATTTGCCCTGGGGGGGGGGTTTGGACTGCTAATGGGCTAGGGGGGGGGTAGGACTGCTAGGGGGCTCGGGGGGGGGGTTTAGGACTGCTAAGGGGCTGGGGGGGGGTTAGGACTGCGAATGGGCTAGGGGGGGTTAGGACTGCTAATGGGCTAGGGGGGGTTAGGACTGCTAATGGGCTGGGGGGGTAGGACTGCTACGGGGCTGTGGGCTGATGGGGGCTGTCTGGAAATGGGGCGATGGGGGGTTAGGACTGGTAATGGGTTATGGGGGGGGGGGTTAGGACTGCTAATGGGCTAGAGAGGGGGGGTTAGGACTGCTAATGGGCTAGGGGGGGTTAGGACTGATGATGGGGAGGGGTTAGGACTTGAGGTGGGCTGATGGGTGGGGTTAGGACTGGAAATGGGCTGATGGGGGGTTAACACTGGAGGTGGTCTGATGGGGTTAGGACTGGTAATGGGCTATGGGGGGCTGGGACAAGAAATGGGCTGATGGGGAGGGGTTAGGACTTGAGGTGGGCTGATGGGGTTAGGACTGGTAATCGACTGTTGGCTGATGGGTGGGTTAGGACTGGCAATGGGCTATGGGGGGCTGACTGGAAGTGGGCTGATGGGGGGTTAGGACTGGAAGTGGGCTGATGGGGGGTTAGGACTGGTAATGGGTTATAGGGGGGGGCTTAAACTGAAAATGGGGTGATGGGGGGTTAGGACTGGAAGTGGGTTGATGAGGGGGGGATAGGACTGGTATTGGGTTGGGGGGTTGCTAGGACTGGAAATGGGTTGGGGGGCTGCTAGGACTGGAAATGGGCTGATGCAGGGACTAGAAGGGAATGGATGCTGGGTGAGGCTGGAACTAGAAGGGAGCTGGTGTTGGGGGAGGATTAGAATGGGATGGGGCTGGGAGAGTAAAATGGAGAGGGGAAAAATATTTTGTGTGGGAGGGATAAAAAATCTACAATTGGCCGGGTATTGGGAGAGTAAGTGGGGATTGAGGATGGAGGGGTAAATTTTGAGTAGATGAAATAGGAATGAGGAAAGAGCAAAAGGAGAAAGATTAGTATGTTAAAGCAGATGTAGAGAGAGAATGGAAAAAAAAAACCAAGAAGACAGAAGAAAGGACAAATGGACAGCAGATGGAGAGTTAGCAGAAGACACGAAGAAACCAGAAGAAAGTGGCTGGAACAATTGCAACTGAAAAAAAATGCACAAAAGGTAGAAAAATATCTCTTTATTTTGAATTTATTAATTGGAATATGTCAGCTCTGGGAAATGTGCATCATTAATTTTTGCGCTTTGTTTAGTACAAGAGGAAATTAATATATAGTTTTATTTCTACAGTGTTGTTGTATATTCCAAGTTTGGCTTTTGGGGTTCCCAGTTTAATTATTGTCTTCCTGTTTCTAAATTGTGATTCCTTGTTTGGTAATGGTCTGTTCTGCATGTGTAACTGAGCTGAGGTATTCTGTTTATATAATTCCTATTTGACATTGCCACTTGTTCTTTCCCCAGTAGGTCATGTATTGTTGTTCTCTGAGATGTATTGGTTTAATATTTGCAGTGTTGCCTTTTGATAGGTAGAGTATGGTGCTTTGTGAGTCCTGGTAGTGCTGTTAGGATACGGCGGGTTTGCTATGGGTTCTAAATGGGCAGCGTTTGTAGTAGTTCCTAATGTGCCTGGCGGTTGGTACTGGATTATAGTAATGTAGAAACCTTTTAGTCTTTCTTTATCCATATACTCATTAAGAGGCATGTTTACTAAAAGTTAGTGTATGGTAACATTATGCAAATATTTATGCAAATGAAGCACCTTATGCAAATGGAGCTTTAATTGACGTGCTGGCACTTTGAGGAAATTCTTTGGTTTTGTGCGGCAGTTTGGGCACTCGGGCTCAAAAAGGTTAGCCATCACTGCCCTAGAGGATAGGCATGCTGGAAGGATTATTTTGGTGTGCCATGTCCAAAAGGGAATATGCCCTATGAGATGTGCCCTAGGGATAAAATTAGATCACACACTCAGTATGCTCCCCCACATAAAGCAAACAGTAAAAACTGTATTCTATAAAGACCGTACAGCACCTAAGACCCCTCCTCGACACCCATGATTTTAGATCTGTAGTCAACTCACTAACTACCCCTACTTCAACTATTGTAATAGTCTGAATGGCCTACCACTTAAAAATACAAATATACTCCAAAGAGCCCAGAACATCTCCGCCAGGTTAATAGCAAAAGCACGTCTAACCGACCACATAACCCCCATTCTACATGAACTACACTGGCTCCCTATAAATAGCCGGATAAAATATAAAATACTCTTAACAACATTCAAACTCCTCAATGACATCTCCCCCTCACACCTAACCACCCTCCTACACTCCCCACCAGAATCCAGAACACATAGACAAAACGCAACCCACTCACTTGACATACCCAAAACCATCTGCAAGACAAAGAATACTACAAGCTCCAGAGCCTTTTCATTTGCTGCCCCTACCCTCTGGAATGAACTTCCACTGACCCTCCGCATGACAAAAGACCTCCAACTATTCAGAAAAGGACTCAAAACACACCTTTTCACTGAACATTTTGAAAACCCAACTGAAATCCCTCACCTCCCACGAGCTACCTCCCAACAAACACAGAACCAACCTACTAACCTCCTATTAACCCCCCACACCCCCTATCTAAACAACCCCAGAGCTTCACCCCACCCTAACCAAAGAAAAAGACAAATCAAGAAGAGGCCGACTCCTGTTTATATGTAACTACAAAGATTGTCACATAAGTTTGTTTGTACAATATGTTCCTTGTAAATAGTTAATACCGCTGTTCCATGTAAACGTTGTTCAGCTGTTCTCTGTTCTCTGTAAACCGCCCTTGATCTCTGGAAGGGGCGGTATAGAAGAAATGTATAAATAAATAAAATGTAAGGGAGTAGTCTAATAGCCTCTGGAGGGAATGGTTTCTCCTCTCTACTGATAAGCTGATACAGTAACCCTGCGTTAGAGCCATGCGCCAAAGCTGAGCGCACAGTTTTCTAAACCAAGCCTGACACAGAAAGTTTGCATTCCAGTGTTGTAAACAAAAGTATACAAATTGAGTTGTGTGCAAAAGCTGTGTGCTAACATGGGAGAGCATGATCACACCGACTTGTGCATGCCAGATGAACGCAGACATGGATCTGTGCTAGCAGAAGCTGCGTCGGCGCCCGCTGTGCATATGATGGGATGTGACTCGTGCACTGAAAGTTTTGCCATATTATTTTTTGTGCACAGAATATCATTCCATCATATGCACGGATGTAACGTGCATGAAACTCTGGCACCATACACAGTTCAGAGTTGCATGTGCATATAATCTGCACATATCATAGAATGCCATTCTGTGCATAAATAACAATATTGCAGAAACGGCTATGCACAGAAGAGTATTCCAGTGTATGTGCACAGGCGAGGCATAATCTCCTCATTGGTGCTAAGCGGAGAACAACAAGCTGCCCTTCATTCCTCCTCCTACCTTACCTTAAAACTTCAGCCTTGTGCTTAGCTTTCTGGGCTTCTGTATATTTCTCTGCATCAGCGCTGCATAACGAATTGCTTCATTACCATTAAATTTAAACGCACGGTGTGGTGCAGTCTGCTCGAAGGCTTTGTCACAGTTAGCTCATGTGCAAAACTGTTTTTTGCATTGGCAGCACACAAAATTGTGTGCTAATACCAAGCTAACTTGTATATACAGCCTAATGTACTTTGGTCATTGAAAAGCAGTCAAGACTTAAGAGAGGTACCTAGATCCTGTAGTAAGACCAGGTCTGTAATCTCTGGGGATGGTGGTGGTGGTGGTGGCAAAGAGCAAGGCATTCATAAGAACATAAGATATGCCATACTGGGTCAGACCAAGGACCATCAAGCCCAGTATCCTGTTTCCAATAGTGGCCAATCTAGGTCATACGTACCTAGCAGTTTCCCCAAAAGACACAGGTTCCACAATGCTTGTATTGGGTCAAGCAGTGATATCCTGGATCCCTTTTAATAATGGTTTATAGACCTTTCCTCCAGGAGCTTGTCCAAACCTTTTTTAAACCCAACTACACTAACAGCTTGCATAAAGCTAAAGAATAGATTTTTTGACATCCAGGGGGGTGTAAAGCTTAAGGTTTGTCTTGGGTGCCAACATCTTGAACCAATTCTGGGGCTAGTCCTGGACAGGGTGTGCCTAATGCAAGACAGGGAGTGTTTATCCTGCTGGAGGGTAGCCTGGGTCAAAGGAGGGCATCTGGACCTCACAGTGAGGGGTCACTGGTCTTGAAACTGCTTGGGACAGAAGATAGGAGGACCACAGAAGGTCTGTGTCCTGCAGAAGGAGGAAGGAAACAGGGATTACATGTATAGGACCTCTTGTGAGAGGCTGAGGGATTTTGTGGAGTGCCGGTAGGGTGAAAGGACTGCAGCAGTGCAGGAAAAGGATAATGTCCCACAAAGGCAGGACCTTGAGAATTAGCTCTTTTTTCATTGAACATGGCCCCAGGCAGAGCCGCTTTTAACTATGGGCAAAAGAGGCAGCTACCACAGGCCCCAGCACAACGGGGGTCCAGCTACTCTGCGGCCCATAGGTAAAAGTGGCCCTGTTCCTCCCTTCTGTCCCCTTAGGCTGCTTGCCAGAGAAGTGGGCGGTGCTTTAGTGAACAGACCGACGACTACCTGCTTCCGCTCACTTCACTTGCAAGCAGCTTGAGGGAGCAGAAAGGAGGAAGAGGGCCACTGACTGTTCTGCTGGGGGGGGGGGGACTGCAAATGGGAGGGAGGAAATGTGGGGGCAGTAAATGAGTTGGGGCTCAAACAGGGGGGGGGGGGCATTCTCAAATGTTTGCCCAGGGCCTCATAAGGGGTTGAAGCAGCCCTAGCCCCAGGAGTAAAGTTCCTGGAGTTTAAGCCCTACTCGACTCTGTGTGCTTGGTATGAAGCCAGCCAGCTACCCAGACTGGAAGCACTTATCTGAGCTGCCTCTAAACATCCTTTGGGATGCTTTTTATCTATACAACCGAAATCTGTGCATTGTGACAGCATGTGCTTACGTCTAGCCATCTTAAAATCCACTGAATAGGATAGGGCTGACTAAGTTGGATTAGTCCTTGTTTTACACATCTAAAAGATGTGCAAGTGTTTGAAATGTACCCCAAAACTTAATCAGTAGAAACTTCCTTCTTTTTCTATTATGGAACTTTGGATGGGCTGCATTCTTAAGCAAGCTCAGTTCATTTGGTAAGAGCAAATCAGTTATAAAAGTGCCTTCCTTCTCCTGATCTAAACATACCCTTGGGAATGCCTCAGGATATGGCAGGACAAAATTGCATGCACTGTTAAAAACACATATGATATCACCCACTTTTATTTCTTTATATATTTTATTTAAAATACGATAGTCCATCAATCTTTCTCTTCAAGGCAGAACCCAGTAAAGCGTAAGAAGCACGGCATGCACCTTACAGTTAATGCAGGTGTCATTAGTACACGTTAAGTACAAAACCTTAAGGCAGTTGAATAAACAGTAAATAGGCCTCTAATTTGTAGTTTAACATGCACATAAAAATGTTATCGAGTTGCATGGTGAAACTTTATCAGTGTGACTTCTATTGCATAGGCCACTTTGCTCATGTCAGGAAATCAAAGTTAATTAATTAATTAATTAAATGGGGGTTTTTTTTGGCTTATATACCGCGTTTTCAGTGATCAAGGTGGTTTACAGAAAACATAATGTAACATTACAGGGAACATGTTATATAGGCATATATCAAGTTAACACAAATTAGAATTTACATTCAACGTTGAACATTCAACCATGTAACTGAGTTATAGTTCGGATGACAGAGAGATGTGGATTTAGGAGCTGAAGTCATATGGGAATCAAGTGGTCAAATGTAACAAGTGAGTATGACAGAATTCACTAATCAAGAAGTTCATAGATAGCTGAGTGCTTATGGTATGCCTCCAAAGTGTTCAATAAAGAGAAGAGTTTTGAATAACTTCCGGAAAGTGGTAGCTCTAATGCGTCCAGGTATGGAGTTCCAAAGGCCGGGCGCATATAAGGAGAATGCGCGTGAACTAGTTGTCTGGTTGACTTTGGTGAAGACTGAAAGGAGTGCAGGTAAATGTTGAGTATGGCTCCTTCTGTTCTGATTATTCGGCATGAAAACTGGGCGGGGGTTAGGGTGGGAATTGCAAGCCTGTGTGTACTTTTGTATTTCCTGAAGAGGTGCATTGGTTTGGTTGGAAAATGTACCTGCAGATAAATAGGGTACAAAGGTCTTCCTTAGTTTCCAAAGTGAGAGCATGCACATACTTTCACTTTGAAAACCAATGCAAAACGAACAGGAATAAAGTACTCCACTGACCCTGCAGCTATATGAGCTGGTGAAAATTGTACCAGGAGGATAATTTATAAGAGAGCATCTAGGTTGTAAAAGCACATACGTACATACACTGGGCCTGCCTGCTTTATAAAGCCAACAAAGCAGCTACAGTCTTTTACATGTGCAGTGCTGCATTTGCCTTGTAGTGCTCTACAAATGATCAGTACTAGTAGTAGTAACATATGCTTCTATGTGCTGCTGTAAGATTGCCCCACTGGAAAAGCAGGTACACCCATCTTCACCAGCGCTGGGTCAATGACCCCCTATGTTTGCATGGATAGGCACGTATTTTATAACATATGTGAGTATCTCACAACTCAGCCCGACCTCTCTCCCAGGTGTCTGCAACGATTTTATAATGGTCTCTTTCTGCACCTATGATGCTGTTTTACATGCAAAAATGGCTTATAAAATGAGAGTGTTTTTAGAGAGCATGATATTTATGTCATTCATTTAAAAATTATTTTCAGATAATCTTATGGCTGTTTAATAATATGACGAAAAGTTGGGACAATGGCAAGATACCTCCTTCTGAACTAACTGTAAGTGAACAGGTCGATACATTTGCATTTTTATGTTTTTTATATATATCACAACAAACGAGCAGACGAGGAACATACATAATACAATTTTATAAATAATAATGTAAAGAATTAAATGATAAGACATAAAAGCAGATAAGTACTTATTTCATATACATAAACAATTAAAAACAGTTAAGATGATCATTTGTTGTGTAGACCAAGCCAGTGTGACAGCAGTTTTTCATTCATAAATGTTCAATGGTCGGGATGAAATGCCCAACATGTTTCAGCTGGTATCTGCCACAGGGGACTTAATTAAAAAGTTGATGTTGAATAGGACAGCCAATTATATCACAGTAATAGCTCAGAACATCAAGGTAGGGGTTCCTCAATGTGTACTGCCCACGAAACTACCAAGGCACACTTACACTGATGTGACTTCACATATGCTCAGCAATATAAATAATTGCAAAGCTTTATGAAACTCCAACATGCACAAAAATGTGCCCATGAGTGTTGGCATATCTTCCTCCTTTGATTGCACCAGTTCATTCACCCATCAGACACACTATAATGTCCAGAGTTCAAGCCAGTCTCTGAATGAAAACACAGTTTATTGCTGTGATTTCTTCAGAGTAAAAAGGCCAAACTCAAACCAATTTTTTTTAATCAAAATAGAAAATAGGGGCAGCATGCAAGTCCTGCAGGGGCCACGTCACAGAACAGTTTTATCCTGAGCTCTCCTCCACCACTCACTCAGCTGGCACACACTCCTATGAACAGGAAGCAGATTCTCCATAGGGGGAGGGGAAATCCCTTCAAAGCTCCTGGCACATAAATTAAAGAGACTCTTGACTCTGAATTGGGTGCTCCAATTCTCTTTATTATAACACAATGTTCAGTTCAAACAGTAACAGTCTGTACTGTAATGTGATTACAGCAATTACATAGTATTTGGTAACACGGGCTGTGCCTCCTTGAGGTATTTGCGTCTGTGATCCCAGTTTAAATATTTATCAGTTCTACTACTGCAAAGGGATCCTGGATTAGGGCTCTGAAACACTTAGCAGATCACAGTGTACTTTTTCCCTCCTCACTGGGATCCTATTTTTTTTAATTCTTTCTGTGCACCTGGTAAGCAGTCACCGCACTGTGCCTCCCTTCTATCAGGCAACTCTTCTCCTGTACAGCAAACTCCTCTGTTAGACTCGGGTAGCAAACCAGCTCCTTCGAACTCTATCCACACTTAGGATAAGGGTGGGTAAAACCTCTGACAGGCTCTCCAATCTTCACAATCATGAATCCAGGGCTGATTCCACATGGACACAGATAGAACAATAATCCCTCATGGGGGCTCAGCAGGACACAGGCCTTCGGTGGTACTCTTATCGTCCCAGGCAACTTCCAGCCCAGTGACCCTTCTTTGACCCTTGCTGCCTACCATTGTGGCGAGGACTCCTTACAATATTTCTATTTCCTGTCCCAGGTATTTCCTGGCCTTGCAACCCCTAACTGCAAAAGCTAGATAAGAACATAAGAACATAAGATATGCCATACTGGGTCAGACCAAGGTCCATCAAGCCCAGTATTCTGTTTCCAACAGTGGCCAATCTAGGTCATATGTACCTAGCAGTTTCCCCAAGAGACACAAGTTCCACAATGCTTGTACTGGGTCAAGCATTGATATCTTCGGTCACTTCTTAATAATGGTTTATGGACCTTTCCTCCAGGAACTTGTCCAAACCTTTTTTAAACCCAGCTACACTAACAGCCTTTACTACATCCTCTGGTAACAAATTCCAGAGTTTGATTACACGTTGAGTGAAAAAATATTTTCTTTTATTAGTCTTAAATAGTTTACCCTGTAGCTTCATTGCATGTCCCCTAGTCTTTCTATATTCTGATAAGGTAAACAATCGATCTAAGTTTACCCGTTCCACTCCGTTCATTAATTTATAGACTTCTATCATATCTCCCCTCAGCCGTCTCTTTTCCAGGTTAAAGAGCCCTAACCTTTTTAGCCTTTCTTCATAGGAGTATCCTTCCATCCCCTTTACCATTATGGTGGCTCTTCTCTGTACCTTTTCTAAAATCGCTATATCCTTTTTAAGATACGGCGACCAGAATTGCACACAATATTCAAGGTGCGGTCTCACCATGGAACGATATAGAGGCATTATAATCTCTTTTGTTTTATTTTCCATTCCTTTCCTTATCATACCTAGCATTCTATTTGCTCTCTTGGCCGCCGCTGCACACTGGGCCGAGGGTTTTAACATGGTATCCACAATGACGCCTAAATCTTTTTCCTGGGTGGTGGTTCCTAATGTGGAACCTTGCATCGTGTAACCATAGTTTGGGTTGTTCTTCCCTAGGTGCATAACCTTGCACTTGTCCATCTTGAAGATACATCTTGAAGGTGTGAATAAACAGGTGGACAAAGCTGAGTCGGTTGCTATAGTGTATCTGGACTTTCAGAAAGCCTTTGACAAGGTCCCTCATCAGAGACTTTTGGCAAAACTAAAGAGTCATAGGATAGGAGGCAGTGTACTACTGTGGATCAGGAACTGGTTAAAAGATAGAAAGCAGAGGGTAGAGCTAAATGGCCAATTTTCCCAATGGAGAAAGGTGAATAGTGGTGTACCCCAGGGATCTGTGCGGGGTCCGCTGGAAAGTGGAATAGCGAGTGAGGTTATCAAATTTGCAGATGACACAAAACTATTTAAAGTTGTTAAAACCCAAGAGGATTGTGGAAAATTGCAAGAGGGTCTTGATAAATTGGAAGACTGGGCATCAAAATGGCAGATGACATTTAATGTGGACAAGTGCAGAGAACAATCCATAGGAACTGGGCAACAGACCTCATTAGGCACACATGTCTCTATTTGCATTTCTTCAAAATCATTTGTACCAACAGAGTCTCTCTCATATTGTGGAGTTTCTTTAAGTACTTCTGCTTTTAAATGCTGGCTCAATATCTCTTTCTTCCTGGTCTGAAACAGTAGACGGGCTTTGGCCTGAGACTGCCACTGCCTCTCGGTGAGCTGCTGCTTCCTGAGTTTGAGCCTTCTCTCTGGCTCCTTCTCTCACCCAGACTTCTCTCTCTCTGTCTGGCTTCAGCCACTCTCCTCTGGCATTCTCTCCAGCAGGTCTCCCGCTGACTCTCACTCCCTGGAGTCTCCCTTCATCTCTCCGTCTCTGTCCTTGAGCTTGACTCTGTGCTTGTCTCTTTCCTTGGCTCTCTCCTTGGCTCCTTCCTTGTCTGCTACACGTGGTTTTTAACCACTGCTTCCTGCTGGGCCTTCCCTGTGCTCCGCCCTCCTCTGACCAATCAGGAGGGTGGCTTGTCTCCACCCCTGAGCTAGGGCGTGTTCCACCCCTTGCAGGGGGCTGAGCTTTTCTCTGACGTAGGCTGTAATCCCCTTGGCATCTGTGCACTGTCATTGACTTCCATGGGGCTTTCAGGATTTTCATCCATATCCATGCTTTCTACTATGCTTTCGCCATCACAACTCTGGAATTTGTTACCGGAGGATGTAGTAAAGGCTGTTAGTGTAGCTGGGTTTAAAAAAGGTTTGGACAAGTTCCTGGAGGAAAGGTCCATAAACCATTATTAAGAAGGGACCCAGGATATCAATGCTTTACTCAGTACAAGCATTGTGGAACCTGTGTCTTTTGGGGAAACTGCTAGGTACGTATGACCTAGATTGGCCACTGTTGAAAACAGGATACTGGGCTTGATGGACCTTGGTCTGACCCAGAATGGCATATCTTATGTTCTTATGTTCTTCCTGAGTCTTGGCTGTCTCTCAGTAGGATGGAGAAAGAAGAGAAGGTCTTAACTCCTCCTATATTCCTATACTATATCACACTTAGGGCACGTTCACTTCTGACATGTCACACAAAATACTCCTCCAGGCACACAGATCCCATAGATGATCAAAGGCCACTCAAAGGCTGCAGACACAATTCCGGTCCTGGAGGGCCGCAGACCAGTCAGGTTTTCATGATGTCCCTAATGAATATTCATTGATCTATTTCCATACAATGGAAGGCAGTGGATGTAAATAGATCTCATGAATATTTATTAGGGACATCATGAAAACCTGACTGGTCTGCGGCCCTCCAGGACCGGAATTGCCCACCCCCTGCATTAGAGGAACAGGCTACCAATCCATGATACAGGAGCCTTAACTAATACACCACAGGGAAGGCGAAGATGGAAGAAATGGCAAGCTTCTCTACACCACCTGGGACTTAGGAAGTTCTCTCCATACACTTATAGAAGAGTATCACAGAATTTGGTGAAGTAGGTCTATAGATGCTCTATTCCTTTTTTTTTCTTCAGGCAAAATGGTTTTCCACTTTGCTCTCAAACCCAGTCCCTCCTGAAACCCACTGCTAACAGGGGAGAGAGAACATACTCTTTCGATAAAGAAGAAAGGCAAACATCTCTTCCTGCTTCAGGGGCCTGGAGATCTACAGCCTCCCGCTGCCTCTTAGTTCCTCTAGATGCCATCACCTCCCCAGTGGCTCGTGGAGTCATCATTATAAGTGTACGAAGAGTGTATGGACTGTATGCATCACTCACCACTGATTTCCCTCCCCTTTCCTCTCATTTCTGTAAGTTTCCCCTTTAAACCCTTTCCAGGCTGAGCCCAAAACTCTTGGGATCCAAAATTATGACTAAATATTCCTATCAAATGGTATATAATACATGACCATAGCAGAAGGAAACTCACTATTAGAACATATTGAATAAGACGGGTACAATTTTCCTGAAATATGCAAAGATTAACCCGGCTGCAGAATGTGGATTAAAATTTTAAAGTAGGCCTTCAAAGGGTTAACCTATGATGAAAACTTAGTTCTCTCCTTTGCCTCTCAGTTTAAATTCTGGTGCCTGCAGGTTAGAAAGATCCTGGTTCTGGAGAAAATGTGATAATTTGGATGTTTTAATGACCTTTATTGGGCCAACAGAAGAAGTATTCCATTTGGAGGTAAACCAGCTTTGAAGACCACACTGTTTCCTTCTTGATATGTCAAGATATTTTTTTTGTTTCTTTTATGCAGCAAAGCATGACACATGAGATAACAAGTTTAAGTCACAGAGAAGGTGTGCAGCCAGACGGTGGTGGGGATGATACTTGTCCTGTTTTCAAACTGGACCCTGACACAAAGACACCAGAGGAGGTGGTGTGCCGCCGGACAAAGTTTGTACCTGGTTCCTGTCATGCCATGAGGAAGTTGTTTGCAGATGAACCTGCAAACTGCTCTCACCAGTTCTCCTATATTATCTGTGAGATCAAGGTAAGCTTTGCAGGACTGCAACCACTTTTCACACTTGTTTCTCAGACTTCAGAAAAAACTGTCTTATTTATTTTTAGACACATACATTACACAGTATCCTTCATCTGACAGTCACACTTCTGATAGTATTTAAAGCTAACCAATTTAACATGCCCTGCTGTTGTATTCTTGGCCAAGACAAGCATATGGATTTGAAAGTGCATTTTTATACAATCTTGTGCTTTTCTCAGAGTATTGAAACATTTTGGGGCCCATCAATTCTCTTCTGCCTCTTCAGGTTTCCAACTCAGTCATAACTGGCCTTTGTTTAACTATGGTACCATGAGTCTTCATTCACAGCTATTTGGGATTCCTCCACCTACCTTTTTAGGTCTCCCTCCAAACTCAGCTATCATAGTGACAGTCCTTGGTCAGAGGCTACACATCATGGCTCTAAGGTTATCTTTAGCCCATGTGAACATCGTGACTGCATTGTGCATGTATCTGGAGGGATCCCTTGATGTTCGTACTGGCACAGGTCAAAAGACGGGCCAATGGAAAGAGGAGTGGTAGAGCTGGCCCGACTCCTCTGTGGGGCTGTCAGTAGTAGCAGCCATCAGGATAGCTATGGTGGAAAAAGTGCCCTTCCTCATGCCTTTTGATTGGCTGCATGCTCCGTCTTCCTGTGATTGGCTGCATGTTTAGGAAATGCTGGCAACTGCAAGGTCAACTAAGACTATAGCATGAAAGGGGAATTAGTGCTTCTGATCCTCTGGCTACTTCTCAGTAATTGACTCATTTTGCTGGGTGTGAGAAGCAGCAGCTCTTGCTCTTGCAACTGGAACCACACCAACCAAGGGAGAGAAATGAGAAAAGGTGGGGGGAGGAATGGAGGGAGGGAAAGGAGACAAAGCAAAAGATGGAGACAGAAATGGGAGAGCAAGAGGAGAGAGAGGTAAACTGAAGTGCTCAGATGAAGTCTTGTCTAAGATCCTGGCCAGGTGTCCAGTCAGACCTTTAATGCTAGGACAGCCAGAGTAATCCATCCGTGTCTGGGGGAAGACAAAAAGTCAGGGGAGGAGGCAAAAGGTAACTGGATGTTAGCTGTTTTTCTGTAACTGAGCAGCAAGAAGAGTAAAGTGTTGTGACTGGACTCAAAGGAGATTGCTGTGTGTGTGTGAAATTTGCATAATAGATCCTCAAAACAGGAGCACAGCATGGGTGAGGAAAAGGGACAGAGGTATGAAGAAGGGGATGAGGGAGAAAGAAGTGAGTGAGTGAGTGAGTGAAGAAAGGGGAAGGGAGAAAAGGGATAGTGAGCAGGAAGAAACAAGGGATTTATTTTATTTATTTATTTATGTATTATTTTTTATATACCGTGCTCTTAAAAATCAGCGCGGTTCACAGGCAACAATTTTGTGCAGAACAGGTACACCATTAAGCACTTACATTGAACTGGTGATCGAACTTGGGTTTCAACTAGGGTAACTATATACAACTATCTACAGTTATCTACAGTGTGTATGATTTGTCTATTACTCAGGAGGGGATGAGTGAGAGAGTGGCAAGAAGGGGGCAGGACAGAGTGAGATGAAAAAGAGGAAAAGATGATAAAAATTAGTAAAAAGTCAAACACAAGAACTGCAGGAAAAAAGAGTAAATAAAATAGAGAATACTGATGAAAAGAAGAAAGAAACAGAGGGGGAGGAAAGAAAATGCCAGACATAGAAAGGTTAGAAAAAGGTTTAAGTCTTCTTTTGCAATTCTAATTTGCTAAACAATTTTGATTCACCGACACACATTTTTTTCATATAGTAGTGACAACTATACAAAAATATTGCTGTAAAATATTTCCTCATATATCTAAAAAGTATCACACACATGTATATGAAGTGTACAATATACGTAGAATCGGGGGCTTCTCAACACAATCCTCAGGACACACCGTGCCAGTGAGGATTTCAGGAAAAATTCAGTGAATATGCATGAGATAGATTTGCATTCACTGCTTTCATCTATGCAAATCGCTATCATGCATATTCATTGTGGTTATCCTGAAAACCTCACTGGCTTGGTGTGTCCCAAGGAATAAGTCGAGAAGCCCTGATATAGAGAGAAGCATATCTTGTGTAGTAATGAAATGGGGAGCCTGTATTTCATTACTGTACCAGTTCTTGCTCCAGCCTAAAGATGGTTCTGCTCTACTCCCTTCCCCAGAATGTTGCCCAGTTCCTAACAAATCCAAAACCCTCTTCGTTGCACCATGGTCTCATTCACACATTGAGACTCCATAGCTCTGCCTGCCTCTTGGGTCCTGCACATGGAACAGGAAATATGTCTAACAATGCTATCCTGTAAATTCTGGATTTCAACGTTCTAACTAAAGCCTAAACTTGGCTTCCAGAACCTCCCTTCCACACTTTCCTATGTCATTGATATCAACATGTACCAAAACAGCAGACTCCTCCCCAACACTCTCTAAAATCTTATCTAGGTGGCATGTGAAGTTCACCACTTTTGCACCAGGCAGGCAAGGTACCAGGTGATCCTCACATCTATCAGCCATCCAGCTACCTACATGTCTAATGATCAAATCACCAACTATGACGGCTATTCTAACCCTTCCCTCATTGGCATATACATAACAATTAAAAACAGTTAAGATGTCTCTCTAAAGCATATGGCTTTAGAGAGACACCCTGAATGCGAGAGGGTATCACATTGCTTGGAGGACGGGTCCTATCTAAAGGATCACTTCCTGCCACACCAAAGTGATGCTCTCTTTTCACATGATCTCTCTCCTCCATGGCAGTAGAAAGGCAGTCAAACTGGAGGTGGGACTTCTCTACTTTGTCCCTGTAGGTCTCATCTATATGTTTGCCTCAGCTCCTCCGCTACTCTAGTCTTCAGAGATTAGACTTGTTCCCTGAGAGCACTTTGCTCCTAGTGCATACATAAGATCTCTCACCAGCTGGGAGAAAATCCTACAAGTGACACTCAGTGCAGAAGACTGGATAGTCCCCATATTGCTGCTGGACTGCTGTCTGCATTTTAGTCTTAAAGATTTGTTTTAGCTACTTATTCAGTTATTTAAAGTTGTTAGGGGAATAGAGATACCTGAACCAATATAATTATTTATTTATTTGTTTATTTATTTATTTAACAGGTGTTTTATACCGCTTTAGTCAAAGTGGTTTTCATTGAAACAAACTTGGTAAAGTACATTAAACAGGGACATTGATAGCTTGGATTTTTCAGAGACAATGACGAGTTAAGTAACTTGACCAAGGCCACAAGGAGTGCTAGTGGGAATTGAATGCTGGTCTCTTGGTTCCCAAGCCAGTGCTCTAACCATTAGGCCACTGCTCTACTTATTATACCTAATAAGATAAAGGGACTTTGTTTAGTGTTCACCAGAAGATCAACTGCAAGGCCTTAATTAATCTATTCCTAAGCCCTAACAATTTGCTTATGAAGACAATCTGTTAAACCTGAAAGTGATTAAGATATTCCTTTTCCCTTAACTGTTTTAAGAGGCTATAAATCAAAGATTTGCCTGGGGTGGGTGGGAAATGAACACTAACTGAAAGTTGGCTTGTTATATTATGCCCTGACTTAATAAAACTCAGAATTTTAAAATAGACAGATTTTATCAGCTTAAATTCAAAGTATTCACTTTTCCCCCAGATTTTGGAACTTTCTCAGCAGGTAAATACTTACAAGTGCAGATTTCTTCCCAGCAGTTGCAGCTCCTCTGTCAGCAGTTCCTCAAGACTGAAAAGCAGTACAAGAGAAGCATCAGGTGAAGGCAACTGAGCAGAGCAGAAGATATACCGTATTTCCCGATGAAACGTGTGCGCAGATGCACAGGCACAGAATCTGAGGAATCCACCTATGTGGGATTTTCATCAGAATCATCAGTTATTGAAGGGTTAATTGCTGAAGAGGGTCTTGAAGAGGTTGTTGTTAGCTAGCTAATTGGTAAGGCGGTCAAAAGTGATACTGCTGGCCAGAGCCAAGAGCATCCCACAGGTAGAGAAGACAACAGAGAGTGGGAAGGATGCTGCTGGCTTTTCATTTCCCCTCTGTCCCCAGTTGCAGGTCCAGCAATAGCAGCCCCACCCAAACGAAAGCAGAGGGGAAGACTTATAAAACCTCACAGGTGTGGAGGCATTCTGTGTGCAGAATCCAGTTACCGTAGGAGGCACTTTAGGGGAAAGAAACTGATGGGCCGTCTTATGAACAGTGGCATGCAACATCATTGATAAAACAGCACCCTTTCCAGTACATTACAAAGGAGGTGCTGATCCTCGGCTGGGACTCAATCCAGGAATGAAAATAGCAGTGATAGGAGAGGCACAGAAAAAACCCCCGCCTTTCCCAAGCAGAACCCCGAGTCCCTTTCCCCAGTGAGGTGGAATGCCATCAGCCCCAATGCACATCAAAGCAAGTCATCATGATGAGGTGGTGTTTGGCAGCACTCTAAAGGGGCAAGTGGTAGGCACCTTAAGGGTAGTGCCACAGAAGAATCTAAGTTATCAATGTCCCTGTTTAATGTACAACACCAAGTTTAAGTTACAATGTAGACCACTTTGACTAAATGATAAAGTGGTATAATAAAATCTGTTAAATAAATAAATAGTGACATAGTGCATTGGGAAAAGGATAGCTCTGGATGACGATCCCCTCCAGTCCCATTTGGCCCATTTTTGAAATATTACCATTTTTTCTCACATGCCAAGTTTCATTCCATTCTGTTAAATTTTCAGAATTATTTTGCCCACAGACAGGTGAACAGACGAACAGATAGATAGACATTCTCGACCCGTTTTATATAATTCTTCCCAAGTTCTGCTGGATTGGAAAGAATTAAAAAAAAAGTAAAAAGGAAATAAACAAGAAAAGGAAAGAAAGATCTCTTTTCCCCTTACCTCTCTCTGCCGCTGCTGCCTACATTACTGTGTTGGTCCTGTCTCATGGATTACCTTGCTGCTGCCCTTTGCCCCTCCAGGCTGATTTTGGTGGTTCAGGCCACGCTTCCTACTACCAGTGTGCTTATTTTTTTTGGGCCACTCTTCATCCTCCTCCTGCTTCTTTGCATTTCTGTGGTACCACTGGATTGTCTGGGTACAATCTAGATTGAAAGTGCTGTGGAGCAAGGACCGTCTCTTTTGTGAATCTGTACAGTGCTGCATACACCTCGTAATACTATATAAATGTTAAGTACCAGTAACAGCAAGTGTAGGTAACTTAGAAGTGAACAGAGAATGCAAGTAGCCATGTGAGTGAGCATGATAGGAGGGTGAGTGAGGAGAGAATGCTCAGGAGAGAGAGGAGGGAAGGAGGAGAAAAGTGGGTAGAGTTGGGCAGAAGGGGAAGGAGAAAAGGAGTAGCACTAGCAGTTGGAAAAGGAGTATGGAGTTGCTCGGGTTTGGCTATGGTGAGGGGAGGACCAGGAGGGAACAGGGCGTGGAGAGGAGTGGTAGATGAGAACCATAGCAAGGAATGGAATCAGGACTACAGTGAAGAGGAAGGTGAGGAGTAGGATGAGGTGGCAGGATTCAGGGAAGAAGGAACTGCGAGGAGCAGACATGGAACAAGGGAGCCCTCCCAGTTGACTTCAAGGCCTCAAGTGCCAGATGCTAATATCTCACTTCCTCCTCCTATTTGTTTGCTTGGTTACTGAGATAATTGTATGTTGCCTATTGCTAAAAAATAAGGGCCCGATTTTCATCTAGACAGGCTATTTATTTATTTAACCAGTTTTATATACCACTTTATCCTTCAATCAAAGTGGCCGACAACACAAAGGGTCTACATTGAACGAGAGGGGTGGGGAAACATAACGTATATGCAGACTTTTAGACAGTTGGTACTTCTTTCCTTCTGTGCGTGCCAGTGGTGTCCTATGCTAGGTGTGAACGTGTTCTGTGAACCGGAGTGTTTTGAGTGCCTTGCGGAAGTCCTTAGTGTCACTTAGCGCTCTCAGTTCATCTGGGAGGGGGTTCCAGAGGGCTGTGGCTGAGAAGGATAAGGCTCCATTGGAGGTGTTTTGCTTTGTCTTTTGGTATCCGGTGGGCGTTTGGAGTTTGTTGATGCCGTTGGATCTTCTGGGCCTGGTGTTGGTTTCTCTGATCAGCATGTTTTGTAGGATATTTGCTGATTGTGGATATGTGATTTTGAAAATATTTAGTGCCGTCTTGTATCTTGCTCTTGCTGTTATGGGTAACCAGTGAAGTTGCTGCAATACAGGTGTGATGTGTTCATGTCTTGCTGTGCCCGTGATGATGCGTGCTGCAGTGTTTTGCAGCATTTGAAGTAGATGGGTGGTTTGCTTGGGAAGTCCTTGATACAACAAGTTTCCGTAGGCCAGTATGGGTGTGATTACTGCCTGGCACATGGTGCAGAAGTTGTCCTGGTTGAGGATTGGTCGAAGCCTTCTGATAATTTTCAATCGGTGGCATGCCTTTGCTGCAGTTTTCTTTATATGATATTGCAAGTTCAAGTTCTTGCCCAGGATGATGCCTAGGTATTTCACCTCGTCCCTTGTGGTTATTGTTTTGTTTAGGATGTTGATGTTTTGGGGTGGGCTGAAAGTGGAGTTCCTGGAAATTAGCAATGTCTCTGTTCAGCGCATAGTCTGCCCGCTGACCCCCTTAACTGAGATTTTCATTTTCGCGGCAACAGAAGTGAAAATCCGGGTTTGGCTGGATGTGCCCATAGCTGCCGAATCTAAATGGGTAGCAGCGATTTTCGATGCTACCTGCTTAGCCCCTGCACCTTCAAAATAGGTGAGAAAAAACCTTGCCTTATCTTTAAGGCGCAGAGGACTAAGCGGGTAGCATCGAAAATTGCTGTTACCCATTTAGCCCTTTCCTCCGCCCCCGCTCCACCCCCGAATGCCCCCAAACGCCCCAATACTAACCACATAGCATCTTGGCGCGTTAGGGACTTATCTGGGATTTTCCAAAAGCACAACCCGTGTAGGTGCCTTTGGAAAATCCCAGATAAGATATTTACACGGGTAACTAGGGAAGTTACCCATGTAAATGCTGTCCTAAATAAATAAATACACCCTTTTCATGCTGTGATATTTATTATTACATATTTTTGGAATTCTATTCTCTAATATGAATACAAAAAGTCCTTGGACTTATGACAGAATTGGTTCCAGAAAACTGCATCTTAAATTGAAGCATTGAACCTCAAAACTGATTTTCTCATACGAACAATGCTATAAATGGAGTGGTGCCAGCACCAAGGCCTGATGACTCATTGTTTTCACCAAATAACTCATAGTAACATAGTAAATGACGGCAGATAAAGACCAGCGTGGTCCATCTAGTCTGCCCAGCAATATGGCAGGAGTAGGTGCACCCCTTCCCATGTCTTTTAGAGAGTAGGTGCACCCCTTCCCATGTCTTTTAGAGAGTAGGTGCACCCCTCCCCATATCTTTGTTTCTTTGTTTGTTTAGGGGTGAACCCACCGCTCCTCCCCCCATTGCTCCATGTAGGACACCCCCTATTTGTTGAGAAATTAGATGGTTCAGTTTATTTTGATTTAATCTTGTTGCTGTAAAGGGATCCACTGTGTCTGTCACATGCCACTTTGAATTATGTCACTGTGTTTGTCCCCACCACCTCCATCGGGAGGGCAGTCCAAGCATCCACCACCCTTTCAGTAAAAAAGTATTTCCTGACATTGCCTTTCAATTTACCACCTTGCAGCTTCATGTTATGCCCTCTAGTTTTACAGCTTCCCCGTCTCTGGAAGAGGTTTGTTTGTTCATTTTTTCTCTTTAAGTATTTAAAGGTCTGAATCATATCTCCCCTATCCCTCCTCTCCTCCAAAGTGTACATATTTAGGTCTTCAAGTCTCTCCTCATAAGGCTTCTGACGCAGGCTCCAAATCATTTTAGTCGCCTTCCTCTGAACCGCTTCCATTCTTTTTACATCCTTTGCAAGATACAGTCTCCAAAACTGAACACAGTATTCCAAGTGAGGCCTCACCAGAGACTTATACAGTGGCACTAGTACCCCTTCCTTTTCTGCTGGTAATTCCTCTTCGAATGCAGCCCAACATCCTCCTGGCTTTTGCCACCGCCTTGTCGCACTGTTTTGCCATCTTGAGATCTACAGAAATAATCACACTGAGGTCTTTCTCCTGCTCTGTGCACACCAACCTCTCACGCCCTATCGTGTACATTTCCTTTGGATTTCTGCTACCCAAGTGCATGACACTGCATTTCTTCGCATTAAATCTCAATTGCCAAGCATCAGACCATTCCTCCAGCTTTTGCAGATCCCCCCTCATGTTCAGCACTCCCTTGGGGGAGTCCACTCTGTTGCAAATTTTCATGTCATCTGCAAAAAGACAGACTTTTCCATTCAGTCCTTCAGCAATATCACTCACAAATACATTGAACAGTGCTGGGCCCATGACCGAACCCTGCGGCACCCCACTAATCACGCTCCTTTCATCCGAGTGAGCTCCATTTACCATCACCTTCTGTCGTCTGTCAGTCAACCAATTTCTGATCCAGTTTACCACCTTGGAACCCATCCCCAAACTACTGAGTTTATTGATAAGCCTCCGATGAGGGACAGTATCAAAGGCTTTGCTGAAATCCAGGTAGATGACATCCATCGCGTGTCCTTGATCCAGTTCTCTGGTCACCCAGTCAAAGAACTCAATCAGATTTGTCTGGCAAGATTGCCCCTCGGTAAAACCATGTTGCCTCGGATCCTCTAACCCTCTGGTTTTGAGAAAGTTCACTATTTGCTCTTTCAGGAGCATCTCCATTACCTTTCCTGTCACTGAGGTAAGGCTTACGGGCCTGTAGTTTGATACTTCTTCCCTGTCACCACTTTTGTGTAGAAGTACGACGTCAGCCATTCTCCAGTCCTGAGGAACCTCTCCTGTTTCCAAGGATCTGTTGAAAACATCCTTTAACGGCCCTGCAAGAACCTCTCTGAGCTCTTTCAGTATCCTGGGATGTATACCATCTGGTCCCATGGCCTTGTCCACTTTCAGTTTTGCAAGTTGTTCTAACACCTCATCCTCTCTGAATTGTGTGGTATCTACCTCATTCCCATTTTTATATTTGGGAGTCACAGGTGGTCCTTCTCCAGGATTTTCTTTAGTAAAAACAGAGCAGAAGTATTTGTTTAGCAATTTCGCTTTATCAAAACGCAGCAGCTAGAATTATCACGAAAGCACACTCAATTCAGCACATAACACCAATACTAGCTTCCCTACACTGGTTGCCAATTCAAAGTAGGATAATATATAAAACCACAATAACTACATATAAAGCTTTAAATAACATGGCCCCAATCCCATTAAGCAAACTAATTAGCATGGAATCTCAAAAAACCACACACAGAAAAGGATACTCAAATAAACTAAATACTCCTATTGATTTCATAAAAGCAAATAAATTAACTAACAACAGAGCTTTTTCCCATGCTGCCCCAACTATTTGGAATTCCCTTCCGGAGGACCTACGAACTATAACCGAAATGATGGAACTCCGTAAAAAACTAAAAACCTACTTATTCTCCATGCACTACGGCAACATAGATAACCCCTTGATACACTCAGATAAAGGTTAAAAATCATGACTGAGTAATACTATTTCCAACAACTTAACAGACAATACACTATTATAAAAACACCATGATTCAACTCTAAAGTACCCACAACACATATTTGTATATAGTTTATTGTATATAATTTACCAGCCAATTTTGCTATTATGCATAAGTTCATGCTGTTTACATTTACTTTTATTGTTACAAAATGTTCAATGTAAAACTAAGCTTTTGCTTTGTGGATTGTTGTTTTATTGTAAACCGCAACTGAACTCTGGAAGTTGCGGGTTATAAATGTATGCTAAATAAATAATAAAATAAATAAATGTATGCTAAATGTCATTTTCCATGAGTCCGTTCCCAGCACTTTTGAGTCCTGCAATTCCACCTCTGATCTTCTTCCTTTCCCGAATATACCTGAAGAAAGTTTTGTCGCCGCACTTAACATCTTTAGCCATCTTTTCCTCTGCCTTTGATTTTGCTATCCTTATTTCTCTTTTTGTCTCCTTGAGTTTGGTCCTGTAATCATTTCTGTGTTCTTCTGTTTGCAAGCTTTTGAATTTTGCAAAAGCTGTGTTTTTTGCCCTTATTTGAGCAGCCACTTCTTTGGAAAACCAAATAGGTTTCCTTCTCTTGTTTTTATTTACTTTTCTTACATATTTATCTGTTGCCCCTTTTATTGCCTCTTTTAGTTTAGCCCATTGCAATTCCACTTCCCTTATCCCCTTCCACCCTGTCAGTTCCTCCTTTAGGTATTTGGCCATTTTGTTGAAGTCAGTGTTTTTGAAGTTTAGGACTTTGAGCTTGCTATGATTGGTCTGCACCTTGGCTTTTATCTCAAATCACACCGTGTGATGATCACTGTTGCTCACAGGGGCACTCACCCAGACATTTGACACGCTATCACTGTTGGTGAGCACCAAATCCAACGTTGAGCTTTCCCTGGTTGGTTCCATCACCATTTGTCTATGTAATGCATCTTGGATAGCGTCCACAATTTTTTTGCTTCTTTCCAGATTTGCAGAAGGAGTAATCCAGTCCACATCGGGTAGATTAAAGTCACCCAATATGATCGCTTCCCCCTTTGTTGTTATCTTAACTCCTTTGTAACTCCTAATTTAATAATGTATGGCACTGTAAAAAACATGGGTACATTTTAAAGCATTAGAATATTTTTATGTCTGGAAAGGATAGTGCTGAGGCGTCCCTAGGGGAGATTGCATTGATGACATTCTAGGCAAGCAAAGTCCCTGGCACACTTTCTGCTAGATTCACCCCTCTGAGTTTCATGAGTTATCTGCACATCAATACAGACCTGCCAGGACATGCTCCCATGTTGAAAAGCTGAAACAAAGAAAGGTGCCCTCTTACTAAAGTACACTATGTAGTTAGCGTGGGTTTTGGAGCATGCTAATTGTGCATTGTGGCTCATGGTAACAGCGCTCGGCCATAATATCTAGTGCATGCCAATTCCCCCGCTAATTGCGCCTCACGGGGAGTGGGCATGGTGAGTGCTGTGCCATCAGTATGGGGTAAGCACCACACACTAATGATGCATCTTGCAATTAGTGCAGGTACAGTGACCTCCACTTCCATAGATGAAGTTAACCACCACTCTGCATTATCCTTTGGCACCGCTGTCCATGTCCACAACAGATAATTTGGTGACTTTGTACATTGTGTGCTGCAATTTTATGCACTACCTGCATGTTAGGTGCAAATCCACAGTGCATGTTAGTAAAAAGACTCCAAAGTTGAATAATGTGCATCAGTTACAAAAATGTTAAAATCACTGCAACTCAAATGTCCTAAATTCAATGGCTGCTTGTACTGGCAAAATTTTGCATGAGATTTGGCTCATATAGAAAAGTTATCCTCTTCAGTTTGAAGGTGAATTTTCTTTCAGCAAGCTTCCGAGAGGCAAGATAGTTGGTCAAATTAGAGCTGAGTAAGTTTAGCTGAATTTTCAGGCATATCCTAGCCGGCTAGATTATGGCTGAATATTTGCACAGCAACACTTAGGTATAAACTATTTAGCTGTTAGGCAGGTCGATTTTTGGCTAAAAAAGACTTCCATTTCAGCGAGCAAACCCCTTCCTCTACCTGATGTTAACAAGAGCCTGCCCTCCCCCTTGAGCCAGTGATCCCCCTCCTTTCTTATCTTTTTTGTCATTGTCATGTTATTAATATCATTATTTTCTGTACTTAGGATTATAATCCAGAGAAGCCGCGCGTTATCTGTCATCATAAGATCTGCATGAGAGCTTCCTCATTATCTATTGGATTATACCAGCATGAAACTGGAAGACATATATGGCACAAACTGAAATCTGTTGAACAACTTGCAACTTTTATTAACTCGGAGCTCTTAGGGGATTCCTGCATTCCTCATCATGGCTTCTGCTTCATCCAGTGCAGGAATCCAACTGGAAGGAAAATCACACAGTTGCTCATTCTCCCTCCCTGCAGGCAGACCACATATCAGGATCCGACTAGATCCAGACACAAAGTTCCTTTGCTGAATGTTAATATGATACTACTAGACTCTGTTTCCAGGCACCATTTTTATAGGACATTGGTCAAAACTATTGAAGTATTTAGGCACCTGAACAGAGATGAATTCACTAGTGGGCAAGTGTTTGATTTTGAACTAGTTCAAGGAATCAAGGGAAGAACGTTTGAATCTCTCCAAGCCCTTTTTGGTGGTCAAGTGGCTTTCCTTCCTGCTTTTGATTCTTACGGATCTCCTCTAAGTCCGGTGGACTTGAATGAAACCCTTGGAAAGTTTAAAGCATATAGGTATGAGACGTTATACGTAGAAGACATGTGCTGGCTGTGGGAATGGGGTCTTGTGAAGGAACTGGGGGCCATGAACCAATCTGCATCTTTCTCTACAAGGGCACGGATTTTTAAAGAGGCCATTTTAAGAGCTGGAATTGACAGAGTTGATGTTACTTACAGTAGTTGCAGTATTCTCCAAGAAAATAATGTCAAGGATATGTTCCATGGGCCTAATGCCATATGCTTCAATGGTATTCATCAGCATAGCTACCTCCTTCAATATGGAGTATATTTTATGACCCATTTTTCCAGTTTGAAAAAGCCAGCCTTTATGTTTCTCATATTGGACACAGGCCATGAAGACACAGGTGTGCGGATAAAACAGTTGGACACAGACCTAGCTAACCATATCTTATTTCTGGCAAAGCAGCAAAACACTGTGTCCTTCATTCTTTCAGACCATGGCAACACATATGGGCGTTTCTTTGCAGCTTCTGCAGAATCTCAGCTAGAGGTGTTCCACCCTTCGCTTTTTATTATTGTTCCAGACCATGCTTCTAAAGTGCTTGGTAGGAAAAAGATGAAATCATTGCACCTGAACCAGTACAGGCTGATCAGCTTGATAGATGTCCACTATACTCTGAGAGGTCTTCTTCCTTCTGATAAATTCTCTGAAAAAGAAACCACAAACTACGGTGCCAACATTAATGGACTTTTGAGCCCAGTTTCTATGGACAGGTCCTGTGGAGACATTCCAAGGCTCCATCCCAACCTGTGTATTTGTCAGGCATATTATACAACCCAAAGCAATAACTCATATTTTGCTTTGTTTGCTGAGTTTGCTTTGGGTTATTTGAACAGCTTAATTTTAGAACAACAGAAAGGCACTAATGGTGCATGTCTAAAGTTGATTGCCACTAGTTTTCAAGACGTTCAAAGTAGTGGCATGAGTATCAGCCCTACAGAGGTTATTGTTAAACTTGACCTCTACATTAGGCTTCTTGAAATAACGGGTCATAAGGATGAAATATTTACAGTAAGTGTTCAGTTGAGTTTAGTTGATAACATCGGGGTACTAATCTTTTTAGGATTTGATAGACTTACGTCATACAGTACGTATAAAGGTTGTGCAGACCCTACTGTCGATTTAAGACTGTGCATTTGTGATATGCAGGCAGTTCAGAGAAACATGACTGCACCCCTTTGGAAACATATTATAGTTGAGTCTGTCCTATGGACTGCGACTTATCGTACTTCCATTCATGACCCATGCCTTTACCTCCTCACAAGAAACTATACTACAGGTGTTGTCCTACTAGCACATAATATTTGTGCTGATGCACGATACCTCTTATGGTTTGATTTTACTACCAAGAATTTACATTCTTCTAGTAAAATGCCTCTTGATTTGCTAATTGAGCCAAGAACAGAAACGTTGTTAGTCGTAGGAATTAGGAAGGTTGATAATCAACCCTGGAAATATAAATATATTTTAAATTACACAGCTTTTCCCTTGTAATCTGACACAATTCTTCTCTATTTAAAACAATCAAGAGAAGCAAACTGAGAAACAAAAGTTTTGTTACAAACAGAATATGAACCCATAATATGTAAAAACTGGGATTTTTCAATCTTTTATTTTTATATTTTAATTGAACTATAACAACATATACAAACCACCAATACAGTGCCACATCTCTGTCAAAGTGTGTTTGTGTTTCCTTTCTGTACCCAAAGCAGTTGTATGCTGTATTGCAGGCTTTCTTGTCATTATCACTCACTAGCCTTGCTTTGTGGTAACATTGACTGGCCTCAGTTGTGATGAATTGCTTGATTACTAATTAGACTATACAAAGAAGGTTGAACAGTTCTGATACGCTGTCCATTCTATTATTAATTATTAAATTATTACAACACGTACTGTGATAGGACCTGAACTCTTTCACTTGCCACACTTTCCCCAGGCAAAATCAAAAAGAAAGTCCCTCCACTAAATTAAAAAAACTCATATCAGGTACATTTACACAATATCTTAAAACAAGATTTTAAAAGCAGGAAGGAAGAAACAAAAGCCTCAGAACACAAGGTAATAAATTCAGCTTCAAGCCAAAAAGCCAACCTTCCACACATCACAGGCTCTCTATACCTCCTTCCAACCTTTAAAAGCTTTCCTCAATAATAACATCCATTTTCTAACACAAAAGGAACAATGCTATTAATGCTGTTAGGAAAACACACCCTACATACAAATTGAGCAGTGCTAGTAGGGAAACACACCCCACACACTACAAATGAGTACAGCTATTAAGGAAGCACACGCGACGCCACATAAAGGCAGCCTTAAGCATTTCACTGTTCAAAAGCTTCATCAGGGGAAGTCCCTCCAAACTGCACAAATCACTGTAAAAAGAAAAAAGAGAAAAACTAAAGTCAAAAAACTTCTAAACAACGAACCCTCACGAGAACAAAAACCTCTTCTAAACACCAAAATCCAGTAAAAACACACATACTTATCTTAACCAGCAGCATGTTCAATTGTGTCCATCACACCAACCAAACAAAACAGCAAAGAGCCCTGCATGCGCCTTTAATAAGGAAAGAAAACAACGACTTCACCATGGGAAGCCTCCTCCATTGCAAGGTGACCATCCCTGCAGGAAAAAAGGAGAAAGCTCCCCTCACATCAAAACAAACCTCAAACCACAGTACAAAATCAGCGCTGCTATTAAGGAAGCACATCCCCCACATACAAATTGAACGATGCTAGTGGGAAAACATACCCCACACACTACAAATGGGCACTGCTATTAAGGAAGCACACCCATCACACAGCAGCCAATCCTCCACAACCAAAAAAGCATAATGCTCAAAAAAACATCCCTTACCCTCAAAGAAACACACTCCAGTCAACCTGAACATTCAGGCCCCCTGGAGAAACTGTCCCCAACCGGAGAATCCATTGATGTTCACAATGAAGAAGGCACTTCTCCTTACTCTTATTACCTCTGTCCATGAGGACTTGATCAATACAGAAGCCCCGTAGCCCAGAGAAAGAGTGACCCAACTCCAAACAATGCCGCACAATCGGGGCTTCCCGTTGCCGACATTTTAACCTACTCTTGTGCTCCTGAAAACGTAACTTGAAGGATCTCGCTGTTTTACCCACATAAGCTAACCCACATGGGCACCGGAGGAGGTACACCACACAACTGGAAGTGCAAGTAGTACTACAACGAATCGCATATTGCGTACCATTGTACACAAAAGAACCCACACTCTCACTGATCGCACATATAACACAATTGCCACAAACTACATTACCACTGGACCTAACCGGAAGCTGAGCACCAGTACACAAATGAGCCGTACTCGAAATTTCTTTCAAATTCCGATTCCAAGTCCAAACACAAAGGGGTTTCTTGCCTTGAAGACCAGGAACCACCTGAGTCACTCCAAAGTGCTTCCGCACAATCCTTTGCAAATGATATCTAAACAGGGAAAATTGGGTAACAAAATGAATAAATTCACTATCCTGGCTAGAAAGATCTGTCCCCCGGGGACTTAATAACCAAGCACGATCATTAAACCATGCCCTTTTGTAAGCCTTATCAATAACAGCTTTAGGATATCCCCGGGATAAAAAATCCTTCCTCAAGGACTGAGAGTGAGAAACATAATCCCCCGTCATAGAGCAGTTACGACGGAATCTAAGGAATTGGGAAAAAGGCAATCCCTCAAGCAATCTGTGTGGATGGGCACTAGAGAAATGTATTGCAGTCTGTGGTCTTCCTATAAACCGTGGTTCCCCAACCCATACCCAACTTCACTACCCGAACATTCAGAAAAACAATCTCATGTTCATGAAAATTCAAAGTGAACTGTATTGTGGGATGGCAAGAATTAAGCCACTGGTGGAACTGCAACAGGAACGCCATTGAGCCCTGCCAAATCACAAAAATATCGTCAATGTAATGACGCCCTAGCCGAATCTGGGAGAAAAAAGGCGAGTGAGACAACCACGTCGCTTCAAAATCCCCCATAAACAGGTTCATCACAGAAGGTGCAAAAGTGGCCCCCATGGCCACACCCGAAACCTGTTTAAAAAAATTATCAATTTCAAAATAATTATGATAAAGGGCAAACTTTGTCAACTCCTCCGTAAACATGAGGAGATCTCCCGACATATCACTCCTTTTATTCAATGTTTGGGACACCACCCCAAGAGCTTCCTCCAAAGGTATACTAGTGTACAGTGCTGTGACATCAAAAATGATCAGCATAACATCAGGCTCCAATGCTAAAGCCTCAACCTCACCCAAAATATTCAAAAAAATGAGAAGTATCTTTGAAGTAAGATGGAATCATGGGTAGTAGTGGGCGCAGAAAAGCGTCAACAAAAACAGACAGAGATTCTTAAAGAGTGCCCCTGGTGGAAACAATTGGCTGACCTGGGGGATTTTCCAAACTTTCATGAATTTTTGACAACATATAAAACGAGCCACAGAAGGAGAGGTTACATTCAGAAAATCATGTTCTTTCTTAGTAATCAAACGTTTCTGACAAGCAATCCTAGTCATATCTTGTATCTGTTTCTTAAACACAGGAGTAGGATCTTGAGCTAAAGGAACATAAGAGTCAACGAGAATGAAGCAATACCATGCTGAAATCTTACAATGCTCCTTAAATAAACCGCACGAGCTCTTCTACCTCGTTAAAACCCTAGCAAAAGAGCCCACCCCTGGCCAATCAAGCCACCCGGACCCGCAGGAATATGCAGACTACCTGCGAACGAAAACATGTCAGTCCAGCATATCCGCAAACATCCACTCTCCAGATGGGGCTCCCGAACTGTCCCCCTCATCCTCACCTTCAAAAACCTTAATGAATACACAATATATCATCACCGCCTTCTCAGCCCCCAACTGAAAAAGACATCCAAGACACCATCACGAACATAAACACCACCACAGCATCAAATGACCCATGTCCAGCATTCTGGATAAAGGCCCTGCGGGCTGACCTTGGCCCATTCCTGTCAAAACTTATAGGCCTATCATTCCTGACCGGAACCTTCCCCCGAAGCCTGAAACAAACAGCAATCAGACCTCTGCTGAAAAACAATAAATTGGACCCTGATAGGACGGACTCTTATAGGCCAATCTCAAGTATCCCTCTACTAGCTAAAATTATGGAAAAGATAGTTCAACGCCAACTGAACCATCATATCGAGACCAACGCACCCCTTGACCCCAGCCAGCACGGATTCTGGGAGTCACACGGTGTAGAAACTTTGCTGACCACCTTATTCAGCACATTAACCATTGGGCTAGACAATATTAGACAAGATTTTGCTGTCATCTTCTTGGACATTGCTGCAGCTTTTGACTCCGTCAGTCACGATCTACTCCTATCTCACCTCAGCGAGAAGGGAGTCCATGGTACAGCACTTGCTTGGTGTGCATCATACCTGAATGACAGATGGCAGCATGTCCATTCTAGCTCCTCCACCTCCACACCCTTCCCTCAGGAGAAAGGCGTGCCACAGGGATCATCACTCTCTGCCCCATTGTTCAACGTTTACATGCAGCCCATCTGTGCCCTCATGCAATCCTTCAACATTAATTGCCTAATATATGCTGATGACGTTCTGATGTACATGCCAATATCCATGGAGCATCCAGACCTCTCTCAGCTGTCTACCTGTTTCGACACGGTTACGGATTGGCTTCACATGCAGAAACTCAAAATAAATTTAAAAAAGATGGAGGTTCTATTCATCAGCAGAGATCAGACGTTCACTCCACCCTCATCACTGAAGGTACGTGATGCTGAGCTCCTCAGTAAGCCTACAATACGATACCTTGGTGTCACACTCGACCAACACCTTAACATGAATGCCCAGATAAGCAATATGGTAAAAGCGATATACCACAAAATTCGGATGCTGCGCCACATGAGACAGCTGCTAGAGCCAAAAGACTTCCGGACAGTCTATCAAGCACTAGTGATGCCTCACTTTGACTACACTAATTCCATACTGCAGGGCCTTCCGAAGAGCTCTTTGAATCCTCTGCAGCTCGCAATGAATGCTGCAGCCAGAATCCTGCATGGAGCATCAAGGAAGGACCATATCACCCCAGTTCTGAAACATCTGCACTGGCTCCCGGTGCACTGCAGGATTTCCTTCAAGATCTTAACGATGACTTTCAAGGCTATCAACAAGTGCACGTCCACCTCCCTCACAGACCTTGTCCAGACCACCCCCCTTAACAGGTTGAGGAGATTGGCTGCCACCAACACTCTGCTTCTCCCAAGAGCAATCACCAAGTGCTCTAAGGCTACAAGGAACTGAACCTTCGCACTCTATGCACCTTCCTGCTGGAACGCACTGCCACCAGACATCCAGGCCATCAACAACCTTGCCCAGTTTAGAAAAGCACTGAAGCACCACCTGTTTCTTCAGTGCTTTTCAGACTCAGACGACATCCCACAGTCACCCCTAGCCCAAGCCAGCACCCACAGAGTACCCCCCTCTCACACCTCTCAGATCACCCAAGTAAGCCTGTCCCTCTGAATCCATGTGACCGGTCCACTACCATTTGATATACAGCTAGGATGTACATAGTTATGTTGTTTCCACATGTAAATAATGCCGAGCTGCATGAAGAACCTTGGCCACCAATTTGTACATAGTTTACCTGTTAGCCCTGTATAAATACTCTGTTTCTTGTAAATCCAGTGTAGACCTTTACTACACTGCACAAATGTGTTATCTGTAAACCGCACTGATGACGAATAGCGCGGTATAGAAGAAACTCTAAATAAAATAAATAAATAAATAAATAAATACGTAGATAGATCATTCAACTGTCTGTAAGCCTCATGTAAATAACAATCAACATCCATAACCACAATCGCTCCGCCTTTATTGGCCTGCTTGATGACCACATCATCCATGAGACATAATTCTCTCAACGCCACCCTTTCATCCACAGACAAAACATTCCTGATCTTATTTGGTCTCCAACTTTCCAACTTCTCCACGTCCTGTAACACCAACTGGCGAAAAACCAGGAGGGCAGGGTGCAGTGGACCCGGGAGGAGGGTGTAGGGGGGGGGGGACGGGGACCAACAGGACTTAAAAGGCAAAGCAAGACGTGTAGGATGAGCAATTACAGAGAAAACAGATGTATCATCACACAAAGGTGGATTAATGTCCACAACATTCGAAACATTGTCATCAACAGAATGAAAAAAAGCTTTCAAACTTAATTTTCTAATAAAACCCTCCAAGTCCACCCGAAATTGGAAGGAATCAAAAATGGCTCATTGAACAAAAGACAAACCCTTCTCTAACAGAGCCAATTGTGACACAGTCAAAATCCGTTTTGATAAATTCACAACCAAGGATCCTCCCATGGAGGTTGGCGGTCCTTACATTTCCGATCAAAACGGCTTAGACTGTCGTGATCTCTCTGTTTGGAGAATTGGGGTTTGCTCTTCCTCCCCCTCACCGCCACTGCAAAATCCTCCCGTGCATGGGAACTACTGTCAGTGTTAGTAGAATCTTATGACATGTCTTCAAAATCCACCCGTTTTCGAGTTGACCGCTCAGAACTCCGATCCAAATTCATCCAAGGGTAGACATTTGAAAGAAATTTTGAGTCCGGCTCATTTGCGTACTGGTGCTCAGCTTCCGGTTAGGTCCAGTGGTCATGTAGTTTGTGGCAATTGTGTTATATGTGCGGTCAGTGAGAGTCTAGGTTCTTTTGTGTACAATGGTACGCCATATGCGATTCGTTGCAGTACTACTTGCACTTCCAGTTGTGTGGTGTATCTCCTCCAGTGCCCATGTGGGTTAGCTTATGTGGGTAAAACAGCGAGATCCTTCAAGTTACGTTTTCAGGAGCAGAAGAGTAGGTTAAAATGTCTGTGACGGGAAGCCCCGATTGTGCGGCATTGTTTGGAGTTGGGTCATTCTTTCTCTGGGCTACGGGGCTTCTTTATTGATCAAGTCCTCATGGACAGAGGTAATAAGAGTAAGGAGGAGTGCCTCCTTCATTGTGAACATTGGTGGATTCACCAGTTGGGGACAGTTTCTCCAGGTGGCCTGAATGTTCAGGTTGACTGGAGTGTGTGTCTTTGAGGGTAAGGGATGTTTTTTTGAGCATTATGCTTTTTGGGTTGTGGAGGATTGGCTTCTGTGTGATGGGTGTGCTTCCTTAATAGCAGTGCTGATTTTGTAGTGTGGTTTGAGGTTTGTTATGATGTGAAGGGAGCTTTCTCCTTTTTTTCTGCAGGAGTGGTCACCTTGCAGTGGAGGAGGCTTCCCATGGTGAAGTCATTGTTTTCTTTACTTTTTAAAGGCGCATGCACTACATTTTTTTCTCTTTGCTGTTTTGTTTGTTTGGTGTGATGGGCACTTTTGTACATGCTGCTGGTTAAGATAAGTATGTGTGTTTTTACTGGATTGTGGGGTGTTTAGAAGAGGTTTTTGTTCTCGTGATGGAATGTTGTTTAGAAGTTTTTTGACTTTAGTTTTTCTCTTTTTTCCTTTTACAGTGATTTGTGCACAGTTTGGAGGGAATTTCCCTGACGAAGCTTTTGAACAGTGAAACGCTTAAGGCTGCCTTTATGTGGCGTCGCGTGTGCTTCCTTAATAGCTGTGCTCATTTGTAGTGTGTGGGGTGTCTTTCCCTACTAGAATTGCTTAATTTGTATGTGGGGTGTGTTTTCCTAACAGCGTTAATAGCATTGTTCCTTTTGTGTACTGAATGTTAGAAAATGGATGTTATTATTGAGGAAAGTTTTTAAAGGTTGGAAAGAGGTATAGAGAGCCTGTGATGTGTGGAAGGTTGGCTTTTTGGCTTGAAGCTGGATTTATTACCTTGTGTTCTGAGGCTTTTGTTTCTTCCTTCCTGCTTTTAAAACCTTGGGTAAATGTACCTGATATGAGGTTTTGTTAATTTATTGGAGTGACTTTCTTTTTGATTTTACCAGTGTTTTGTTCACTCTGTCATAGACCTATTGCTGTTTGACACTTTCCCCAGGGACATCTAGCTCTTCTTTTTGCCCAGCGACCTCTTCCATGCCTTGCACATGTAGACACCTGGCTCGCCTTCACAGATGCAAAGATTAGGAAACCTCTGAGGTGACTGACTTCATGGAACCTCTGATTTTAAACTGGCCAATGGTGTGCTCAGTCAGGAACCTGGTGGAGTATTAGGCAGAATCATTTCACCCTTCAGAGAGAGAGGAGGAAGGGAGTTTGCAGCTGGCAGACCCACCATCAGCTACGTGTATAAGCACAGAATTAAAGAAATTCATTGACATCATGAGCACCACAGAATACTATAATGGTTTCAGCAATTATTCAGTCAAATTTGATCTCCTGTATCTCAAACACACGGGCACTCTCAGAAGGGGCTCTGCCTTAAGGTATGAGCATCGTAGCAGGAACAAGAAACGTGGTTATGATGTTCTCTCTCCACCCAGTTTGGTCTGCCTTGTCAGTTTGATACAGTTTGTATCTTGGAATTACAGTGTCCCAGTTAATTTGTCCATGGGGGTCTAGGTTAATGTAAAATAATAATAGAGCCCTTACTTGATTTCTTCTCCATGTCTTCTCTAAACTATATTTCTCTAGCTTCAAATCTGTCTCACCTTGATAAACATTGATGCCTTTTTGATTTTTGTTACTCGATATGCTTGGCATAAATGGCGCTCTAACCTTTTGTATCCCCATCTCTTCTTGCTTTCTGATACAGCATTACAAATGGCGTTAGATCCAACCCACACTCGCTCAGATCAAGCACTCACAGCTGCTTCTAGCTCACATACTCTGCACCTTTCTACCTGCATAGACAGAGTAGGCGGTCTTTGTGTTTCCATTTCCCCAGTACAGCAAATATATACAAATATATGGAGGGGAGTTTCTAAATAATTAATGCAGAAAGCAGACCTGCCAACCGTGTTAATTGCAGCAAGTGGAATATTCAGCAGCACTAACGCGGGGCATCTGGGGGGAAGATCTGTGCTGGCACCCGGGGATAGCTGCTTAGCGACAATATTCAGATGCCAGCCGGTTATCCCTCGCTGGTGAAAGTGGCCTAACGTTTGCTGCTGCTGCTCGGTTTGCTTTTGTACTATGTGGGCAACCTGGATATTCAGTGCTGGTAGCCAGATGTTATGAAGGATATTGCGGGGAGCAAACAATGGTTTCATTGTTGGGTCAAACAAACCATTTGTCAGGCTTAATCACCTCCTTCTCTTTTGTTTTGCCAATTAAGTGCATGTCCTCCTAGATTTATTATTAGTGCGGCATGATTCCGAATCCCCTCCACATTGAATTTAATATTTTTAACATTAAGTACAGCCCTTTAGCATGTTGTTGATTAAAAGAGGCAAGAGCTGTTTTAAACACATGCAAGAAAATTAGCATGATCCCGGCACTCTCTATAGAAATTAGCACTGTTTTATACTTATGCCTGCAAGCAGAGAAATGAATGGCCACACAGAGAGAAAGAGACTATAAATTATCATGTGATGATCCATCATTTAAATGCATGGACTAACAGAACAATCAATCACAGTGTATCTTATTTTAAACACATTCAGGAGCAATTTTGAGTAGCCCTTGTAGTTTCAAAGCATAAGAGCAATTTCTAGCAGGTGCACTTTCTACCTATTTTCTCCTGAAAATCTGCTAGTATAAAGTGCAGATGTTAACGCCCTATGTACTTTACCCTTGCTATTTATGTCGGTGACTGGGCAGGAGTAAAATAGCTCACATACAGTGAAAATTGATCTTCCCTCACTTAAACATGTGCCCAAGAAAGCCACTTTTTGAGCCAGCTAAAAGTACAGCAACTTTATTTGGGCAGAGGAGGGCAATTTTCAGAGAGAATACCTTCCCCTGCTAAATGGCAGCGGCTAGTGCTGATAAAGTGGCTAGCCACTGCGGCTGAACTCTAAACCCGGATATTCAATGCCAGGGCCATATTATGCATGGTTTCAAAAATTGTTCTCATTGTGACCCTGCCCTGTGAAAGAATGATTATTTTCTTTCTATCATTCAAATACTTTGAAAAAAAATATTACAGAGAGCTTGGGCTTGATTATGAGGCTCCTTGGGAGTGCATTACTTTCCGATTATATTCACAGAATGATCCTATTGTTCCACGTATCTGTCAGGTGATCACCGACCTAACCTGACAAATCAGAAGAGGATCTTTTGCCAGTTCCTGATAATACCCAGATAAGGCTCTGTTCCTCCAATGCTGATTTCCAATTAGGAGTCACAGAATCACTGTCCATTGCTTGTTCAATAACCACTAAGAGAAAAACCTCCACATATAGTGTTTCAAACAAAACAGAAATCTAAGAAAAACACGAAATCGTTTAAAAACATTAATAAATGTTACTCTTCAACAAAGTACCAAAATAACAAGAATTGTTTCACTTGGGAGAAAAAGGACCTCACTGAAGGAGCCCTGCTATATTTGGTACCAAATAAAACAAAACTGCAGAGAGATCATTCGGACCTCCGGAACTGAAGTGTGCCGATAGCTTTCTGTTTTGTTATAAGGCCAGAGACTTATCAGCCCTCCTCATATATCAATCACTGGTCCGTACTCACAACAGCAATTTTATTTAAAATTTCAATGCATATTAGAATCTAAAAGATACTTAGCTGAAAAGTGAGCTTCCAGAAAAACTTAAGGTAATACAAGTCACTATGGGACTAGTGTTGCTCTTGCATAGGTCGATTCGAGTTTCACCTTAAACGTTTTTAAAGGCTGCTTCAGGAAAGTCGCACAAGTGGTAAGAGAGGAACCACCAGTGAAAATGAACTCCTCGGCATCTGGGAACCATTTAAAAGGAGCACGCAGTATACAAGCGTAATGACCTCACACAGCAGAGAAACACTCCATTTCTTAAGTCCAGCTGGTTGAATGCAATCCAATCTTAAAATCCAGCACTGCTTAAGGCGCGACAGATGCTGTTCTTCATTGCTTGCATATCCAAAGGGATACAATCACAAACCACCTTTCGGATATAGCTTCTGATGTGCCTTGAGCAGTGCTGAATTTTTAAAAGATTGGAATGTATACAACCAGCTGGACTTAATGAAGAAATGGAGCAGTTTTCTGCTGTGTGACGTCATTACGCTTGTATACTGAACTGTTACTCTCTTACCACTTGTGTGACTCTCCTGAAGTAGCCTTTAAAACCTTTTAAGGCGAAGCCCAAGTTGAGCTATGCTAGAGCAACGCTAGTCCCACAGTGGCTTGTATTACCTTTTATCTTTATCTTCTTTATTAGAACATTTATCTTTTTCCTGTTGCACCTTTTAAATTGTAAACCGGGGCATCTGAGCAGTTTACAATTTAAAAGGTGCAACAGGAAAAAGGAAAAGAATGTCATTTAAAACAGGAAAGCGAGAGAGAGATGTAGCTAGATGAGAGAACAGAGAGGGAGGGAGGTCAAAGGCATGGGAAAAAAGATGGGGTTTTAATGGTGTTTTGAAGTGGGAAAAGGAAAGCTCCAGACGAAGGTTGGGGGGGTAAGGTAGTTCCAAAGAAGAGGGCCGAGAAAGAAAGGCAGAGGCTCGAATTGGTTTGAGGTGGGCAGATGAGGTGGATGGGAGGAAAAGGTGATTAGAATGAATCTGATGGAGAGAACAGTGGGAGGAGTGGAGATGAATCTGATCAGAGATATGGGGGGGGGGGGTGCTGGTATGGATGGTACAGTGAACCACAGTGAGAATATTGTAGTGGACAAGGAATTTTACGGGTAACCAATGAAGTTTGATAAGTAGTGGTGTAATGTGATCAGTATGGGAGGTGTGGTGAGTATACTGGCAGCTCTTCTAGCAAATCACCTCTATCCATGCCCTTCTCTTCTACTGCTAACTCCAGAGCGCTCCTTTCACCTTGCTGCTCCTTATGCCTGCAGCAAACTACCTGAGTCTGTACATCAGGCACCTTCTCTGATCCTTTTCAAATCCAGGCTAAAAACTCACCTCTTTGCTGCCACTTTTGGATCTTAACTCACCTGATCTCCTTACCATTCCCCCTAGATGTAGCCTATGTCTCAGTTACTGTGCTGTCTGTCTTGACTAGGCTGCAAGCTCTGATGAGCAGGGACTGTCTTTTACATGTGTCTGTGTAGCCTGCGAACATCTTGTAGCGCTATGCAAATGTTCAGTATTGGTAGTAAGGAGATACAAACAGTGAAGTTGATACTGAGGGAGTCTGATTAGAGTGACATTGTAGTAATCAATACATGTTATAACTAAAGAAAGAAGAATAGCCAAAGATGAGGGTGTGAGAAAAGGGTGGACAGAGTGTATCTGACAGTGAAAATAAAATGAACACTGAATGATGGAAGACATATGGTCGCCAAAGGAAAGGGAAGAATTAAATGTAACACCAAGGTAGCGAAGTGTGGAAACCAGGAGGATTGGGGTACTCACAAGGGCTGGAGCTAAAGGTGCATGGGAAGAAAAAGAGAACCAGATAGCTGAGGTTTTAGAGGGATTAATGTGTAGATAGTTGGAAGCTATCCAGTAGGAAACAGAGGAGAGGCAGACATTCAAGGGTGTCAGATCAAGGGCAGAGAAATTGGCGTGATGGACTAGAAGAATGTCATCTGCATAGTAATAGGCGGAGATGCCATGATGCTGGATTATAAGTGAGGGGGGCCAGGAAAATGTTGAAAAAAGTGGGACAAGCACAGAATCCTGAGGGACAGCACGGGGGAGAGAGGTAACAGGGGAAGTGGAGGTGCTGGAGATGACAGAAAAGATGTGAGACGATTGGAATGAGTGGAATCAGTGAAGAACAGAAATGGAGATACCTGAGTCATGGAGATGGGAGAGAAGAGAGCGATGGTCCACTAAGTCAAAAGCAGAAGAGAGATCTAAAGAGACATCCAAGGAAAAATCACCACAGTCATGGGTGGCGTGAAGTTCAGTGAGTAGGGAAAGAATAATAGTCTCTGTACTGTGCCTGTGACAAAAGTCAGACTGATGGGGATGCAGGGCAAGGGTGGCATCGAGATGTGAGGAAAGTTGGGCAAAGACTATTTTTTCGAGGATTTTGGAGAGAAAGGGAAGGTTGGAGATGGGGGGGGGGCAGCGAGCAGGGATAGTGGGATCAAATGAGGGATTATTAAGAATTGGTCAGATAATGGCATGCTTCCAAGGGTGGGGGAAGGTCCTAGAGGAGATGCTGGAATTTAAGATACCAAGGACAATAGGAAGAAGGGCCAAGGAGGGAACTCTGAGCCATTGAGAGGGAAGGGGATCAGAGGGGCAGGTAGGTTTGCAAGAAGATGAGAGAGCCTTAAGTAATTCTGCGGAGGAGATAGGGTGAAAAGATGACCAGGAATGAGAAAGGGGAGGGGCAGAGGGAGGGGTTGTGGGGACTAGTGGGGATGATGGGGATGAGGGAGGAGAGAGGGGGGCAGGCAGGTGGGAAAGGAATGATGGAGGGTAAGAACCTTATCAGAAGTAAGTTGCTACTAGGGTGGGATTCGGGAGAGCAAGAAGGGTGGGGGGCAGGAGCAGAGGAGGGATGGAGAGACAACAAGGAGCGAAGGACAGAGAACAACTGATGGGGGGAGTTGGAGGAGGATGAGATGAGTCCAGAGCAGAGGTTCCCAACTCCAGTCCTGGAGGGCCAAACACCATTCAGGTTTTCAGGCTGTCCCTAATGAATATGCATGAGATACATTTGAATACAATGGGGGCAGTGCATGCAAATGCATCTCATGCATATTTATTAGGGACAGCCTGAAAACCTGAATGGTGTTTGGCCCTCCAAGACTGGAGTTGGGAACCTCTGTTCTAGAGTAATAGGAAAGCATGGCAGAATGAATGAGAGAATGATAGTGAAAGTGGCAGTGGCGAAAGTGGACAAGGGACTCAGCAGAAGGGTGCTTATGCCAAAGGCTCTTGGCACAATGGAGGCAGGAATGATGGAGGTAAAGGCCGAGGTGGAACCAGGGGTGACAAGGAGTGGAAGGTTTGGAATGAGGTGGTGGGCGGGGAGGAGCAAGAGCATCAAGGGCTTTGGTCAAGGTGAAGTTCCAGGATAGGACCTGGTGTTCAGGAGAAAGGGAAGAGAAATTCAGGGGGAAAAGCTGATCGGAGGATGGGAACTGCTGGAGAATTGCTTGCAGAGGTGCGGCGGGTGATAGAAGAAGGGGGTGCAGAGAAAGGGTGAAGCAAGGACGAACTAGCCAAATGGGCAGGGCGGGGGAGAGAGAAAACAAAAGTGATCAAGACCATGGGATGGAAAGGGTCAAAATATCAGAGGGAGAGAGGGTGGGAAGACCAGCAGGTGTAATAATGAGACCAAGGGAGTGACCAGCAGAGTGAGTGGGGCAGTGGACATTTTGGAGCAGTGAGAGATCACTAAGAAGGGAAATGAAGGCTGCGTCTTGGGGCAAATAGGAGAGTTGAAGTGCAGGTTGAAATCACCGAGGATGACTAAACGAGGGCAGAGGAGAGAAGTTTCGAAGATGGTTAGGAGAAGAGAGTCCCAGAGATGTGAGGAAAGAGATGGGGGAGCATAGATGAGAAGAAAATAAAAAGGAGTGGTACTGACTGATCAAAGTAGTAAGGCTTCAGGATAGTGGAATGCCAGGGTGGAGACTTTGCTGAGGGAGAGGGAGGAGTGATAGAGAACTGCCACCCCTCCACCACTCCAGCCCCACCGCGAGATGGACAATGCGGAATAACCAGGGGAAAGGCAGTGGTTGAGGAGTGGTTCTTCACCCTCCCAGAGCCACATCTCGGTAAGGAAGAGGGCATCAAGTGCCTGGGAAAGCAGGAGGTCATGGATAAGGAAGGACTTTGAGCATATAGAGCGACAGTTGAGGAGGGCGAACATGAGGGGGAGGGGTACCAATGAGGACCAAGGGCTTGGGGAAGGTGACCAGAGAGGGCTGGAGAGGCAAGGAAGAGCATCTGATGAGATTTGCGGTCTTCCTGGGGAGCATTTGAATACCAGGATTGTCTAGTGATATGGGTGCAGGATACCAGCCCTAGTGCACTGGAAGAAGGGACATGGTGATCAGATGATGGTGCCGATGCATGGGAAAGAAAAGCAGGAAAGAGAGAAAGAGAGGAGTTAACAAAAGAACTGTTATGTTGAGCTTACCAAGAATGGGCGAACAAGTGGAAGCAGTGTGCTGGAAAGCAGCCATGGTGGGCATTCATGGGATAGGGCTGTGATGGTGATATCTGCCGCTGGAGTCGCCCAAGGAGCATATCCTGCTCCTTGGGCGCATTCCTTCGGCGTGAACCGCTGCCGAGACAGATTTCAATGCTATGGTCCCCACATCACTTCTGGGAGGTGGGACAGGCAGGCGGGATGGCATAGGAGGCTGGAAACAGCAGTGGGGAATACCTGGAGGGGAAACAGAAGACAAATGGAGCCTGTCTGAAGCACAGCACGTAGAGCAAAGGGTTCATGCAGCAGGAGGGTCACTGTTCTGGGAAACTGCCACTGAGGCAGAAGATATCAATGCTAGGGTCCCCATGTCACTTCTGGGAGGTAGGACAGGCAGGTGGGATGGCACAGGAGGCTGGAAAGAGCAGCAGGGAATACCAGTGACACCTGAGTGGCTAAGGGTCACGTCACCTCACCTGCCAGAGGCAGCGGAAGCTCCGGGACACAGCAGGAAAGGGGAGAAGCAAATCGTGCAAAGCAGCAGAACAAACTAGGGACCAGAGGATACCCGAGGAAAGCGTTGTGCTTTTTACGTCTATTTTTAAAATTAAGCCGGAAAGCTTGCCCCAAGAGAATGGATGTTACTAGAGTGGTTGAGGTTTCCTGGGAGTTCACTTTTCATCTAAGTACCTTCTAGATTTTTATATCTAAATTAGTGAAACAATTCTCGGTATTTTGATACTTTATTGGAGAGTAACATTTATTTATTTATTTAACCTTTTTTTATATACTGCCTTTCAGATTCTCAAAGCGGTTTACAGTGAACATAACTTTGTTTACATAAAACCTTTCTTAAAGCTGTTAATGTTTTAAAATGATTTATTAAACATAAATCCAAAAAAGAAACACTAATCAACCATTGAACATCTTTCAGTAATGGAGGAGGGTAAATCCTGGGCCAATGGAATACCTTTTTGGTTGGGGCAGCACAGCAAGCAAACAGATCAAGCACTGACCCCTGTTCTGCTCCCTAGCACGTGCCATAACGTCTTACTTTATATTTCCAGTTAGGGAGTTACTTCATGAAGTATTTTCCACATGTCAAGCATTCTTTACAGGCAGAAAAAGGCTCTTCTAAAATCACATGGCTATGCACATATAAGTATGCGTGCCAGGAAGACCATGCATAGGCTTTCCCAAAGACACAGTTTGCATGGCATGAGGAAGAGTTATGATGCATGCACATTCTTTATAAAACACACATGTACATGCCTTGAGGGCACACAAATATTTGCAGCTGCCTTGGAGTAGGTGTAAATTGGTGTAAGAATATTGGGGATGGGGGAGGGGATATTCAGTGCCGGCGCTAGAACTGCTAACTCAGCTAGCCACTGGCGCTAGAATTTTCACCCAGATATTCAATGCCAGGGTCATATCTGGCCCCGGCACTGAATATCTGGGTTCACCACATTGCCATGAGGCTAAATGGATAGTGGTGATGTTGAGCCACTGCCGGTTAGCTAATGCGGTGAAATTTAGGCCAGAGTTTCCTACGCCTCACTTTTGCCATGTATCACTGACTGGGCAGTGGCTCAATATTGCCGCTGCCCGGTTAGTGATGAATGCTACCTCTGCTTTGCCCCAGAATGTCCCTAAAACCCCCTGACATTAACTGCTTAGCATCAGCGTGTGAGGCAGTATCTGGGGATATTCAGTGGCACCAACCATGTTTACTGAGAACAGGGCGTGCGGGTCTACAAATCCTGTAAATGCCTTTAAAAATGCACCCCTTGGTGCATTACTGGAGATAGTTCTGGGATCCTTGTTTATAAAGTCACATAGGGTTCTAAGTTGCCTTAATAAAACAGGTCTACCTTAGGGAAGCTGCTGTGCAGAGCCGGTGCAAGGACCAGAGGCGTCCTAGGCGGACCCTCCATCCTGTCACTGCCCAGCACACACTGCCACTGATGATGCCCCGCTCCAGGGCCTGCAGCACTGCTAGTGGCTCCCAAACCACAGCACAGCACTTACCTACACATGCTGGTACTGCAGCACGGTTTTGTTTGCCTTCTATCTCCCGCTTCCGCTCCCCCTGGCATAGACTTCCAGTCTAAGCACTTACCATGCATTAAAAAAAGGTGCATTGTGGTTCAAAAACCTTAGCGGGATTTAGTAAAGGTGCCCCTATATTAGTAGTTGGTGTTGCTGTTAAGCAACCTAAATTCTCAGCACAAGCCCAAGCTATGTTGGGAGCTCCCATCACTGTGAGTGAGATGGAGAAAGTTATTAGTATATTGCTTTCTTAAAGGCTTCAGGCCCTGATGGATATATTACTGAATTTTACAAAATTTACCAAAAGCTTCAGCAGTAGTTCAGGAACTGGTTAAAAGTTAGAAAGCAGAGGTTAGGGATAAATGGCCAATTTTCCCAATGGAGGAAGGTGAATAGTGGAGTACCCCAGGGATCTGTGCTGGGTTCACTGCTCTTTGACATATTCATAAATGACCTGGAAAAGGGAATAACGAGTGAGGTTATCAAATTTGCAGATGACACCAAACTATTTAAAGCTGTTAAAACCCAAGAGAATTGTGGAAAATTGCAAGAAGATCTTGATAAATTGGAAGACTGGGCATCAAAATGGCAGATGAAATGTGGACAAGTGCAAAGTTATGCACCTAGGGAAGAACAACCTAAACTATGGTTACACGATGCAAAGTTCCACATTAGGAACCACCAGCCAGGAAAAAGATTTAGGCGTCACTGTGGATAACATGTTAAAACCCTCCATCCAGTGTGAGGTGGCGCTAAGAGAGCAAATAGAATGCTAGGTATCATAAGGAAAGGAATGGAAAATAAAACCAAGTATATTATAATGCCTTTGTGTCATTCCATGGTGAGACTGCACCTTGAATATCGTGTGCAGTTCTGGTCACCGTATCTTAAAAAGGATATAGCATTATTAGAAAAGGTACAGAGAAGAGCTACCAAAATGGTAAAAGGGATGGAAGGCTACTCCTATGAAAAGAGGCTAAAAAGGTTAAGGCTTTTCAACCTGGAAAAGAGATGGCTGAGGGGAGATATGATAGAGGTCTATAAATTAATGAACGGAGTGGAACGGGTAAACGTAGGTCAATTGTTTACATCATCAGAATATAGAAAGACTAGGGGACATGCAATGAAGCTACAGGGTAACCTATTTAAGACTAATAAGAGAAAATGTTTTTTCACTCAACGTGCAATCAAACTCTGGAATTTGCTACTGGAGGATGTAGTAAAAGCTGTTAGTGCAGCTGGGTTTAAAAAAGGTTTGGACAAGTTCCTGGAGGAAAAGTCCATAAACCATTATTAAAAGGGACGTAGGATATCACTACTTGACCCAATGCAAGCGTTGAGGAACCTGTCTCTTTTGAGGAAACTGCTAGGTACTTGTGACCTAGATTGGCCACTGCTGGAAACAGGATACTGGGCTTGATGGACATTGGTCTGACACAGTATGGCATATCTTATGTTCTTATGTTCTAACTGGATCTTTTGGAATCAGGTAGAGTTTATGCCTAGACAGTATATCTATGATAACTTCAAGCTGTTTAGTGACTTAAGGGGTCATTTTATAAGCTCTGTTCGTGATATGCACATATGAAAACACTCATTCAGAAGTGTCAATCACAGCCACATCCCAAGAGCCATCTTAGAAAGCCCCGGATGTGCATGTTTCAGGGATGATCATGTCTAAGTCATATGGAGACAAGGTGGAGGCGTGTCATGAGTGTTCTGAAAAAGATGCACATGTGCCCCTGATTTTAGAAAGGCGCCGCACATCTCAATCCGCTGGTGGACATGTCCATGCCTATATCTGCTCCTAGGAATGAATCGCCATATGAAAAGTGCTTGTTTCAGCAACCTAAGAACTGTACAGAGAAGAAGACAATGCCCTCTCATTCCCCCAATAATTTTCATTCCTTCAAAAAGTTTGGCAGTAAATAGAGGAGCCTTTTTCTTAGCTGCTGCTCTCTAACACATTTCTGTTTGCCAAATGGCAGACCAGGATGTGTATGTGAGAGATACACGTGTGCGCTCTGAAGCAGCGTCGTGCACACGTCTATCTTCCCGTACCTCCCACTGTCCATATCTAACATGTACATATTTCTAAAATAGGTCGACAACCTGCATGTGTCTAACCCATTAGTCTGCACGTGCCTGTCTCTTTTTCTCTTGCCAGAAACATTTATCTTTTAGAGTGGGGATGGGCCGATTTTAGAACAGTTTACAAGTGCCTACCTTCACTGTTGCCCCTCCCATGAAATTTCAGATCTTTTGACTTGAACGTCTCAGATTGCACCTAAATAACCTTTCTATAAAGTACAGCCACCGACGTCTAAGGAGGCAATATTGATAGTTGTCATACACTTAGGCCGAGCTGGTGTTATAATTATGTGCCTGTTCAGAGTGTGGCTGGAGAATTAACTCTAAATCCTGCTGGATTACCCTCACTTTAAATGATAAGGAAACAACAGACAGGATAATAAAATATAACTAAAGGATTTAGGCTACTGAGATATTTAGATGCAACAAAAAAATGTTATTCTTACTCCAATATTTCTTACAAATCAGGTAAATATTTCAAGTGTTGCAAATTGTGAATGAAGCTGTTACAATTATTACAAAACTAATAAAAAAAACCCTTAAGGAAACAATGTTCCCACCATTGTACTAGATACAAAGTTAACCTTTTATCAATAAAGTCTTTATCAATGTAAATTCTGTATTTACTAGACTCTGAAGGAATATTTGAGCTCAAATATAAATAATGTGGTGTAAATGTCAGGCTCTCTACCTATCCAGAAGTCTTCCAACATCGGGGCCCCACGTCTTCAGATTCTACTTCATCTGATCAGCAGATGTCATGAGTCTTCTTCTGGAACTGAAGGTCTTCAGCGCCACTGACTTCTCCTACACTGCACCTAGCTCTCGACGACTCCCAGACTCTCACAAAAAATATTTTGGCTGCGCCTCTCTATTCTAGGAAAAAATTCATACACTTAAAAAAAACCCTATATATTGGCCAGCTTGCACTGGGGGGGGGGGGGGGGGGATAAACTTTGCTTTGTCGTTCTCTCTCTCTTCCGTCCAATACTTATTCTACACTCTCGCATACCCACACACTTTCTCACTTACTTCCGATTTACTCTCATTTTACCTACCAAGAACTTATTCTATCAGTCATATCTCTGTACCATGTAACCTTTCATTTATATTTCCCATTCTCCCTCACTCTCCATTATAAATCCCATGGGGAAAACCCTCACCAGGTATTTCTCAGTCACTTGAACCTAATTACTCCGAAAATACCACTTTAAAGAATTTCTACAACTATGGAATCCACTTTTTTTTTTTACTCTTCAGTATCCTATAACATATTAGAGCAGATTAACTTTAATGCTATGCCCTAATTTCCACAATTGTCTAAACTAGGAAAAAAAGAAAAATAAATCTACATCTCTCAATATCTAATCTCTGAACTCTCAGATATTTCCATTTTCAGCCCCCTCTCTTCTCTTTCTCTCTTTCTTTCACTCTTTAAACTATACTCTCTACTCAAATAAAAAAACCCACCTGAAACACCACTAAAATCACTCCTTCTCATTCATGCTCTTCTCCAAATACTCTCACTTTCACCCAAACATCCAAAACTTTCACACAATCATTCAAATACAGGGTCCTGTTACCAGACACATCAACAAGCAGCCACACCATTCACATCCAAGCTTTAATTGCCACACAGTTCCCCTCATTATTTATATTCTAACTTCCATTCTGCCACACAGTTCCCCTCATCACTTATATTCTAACTTCCATTCTGCCACACAGTTCCCCACATCACTTATATTCTAACTTCCATTCTGTCACACAGTTCCCCTCATCACTTATATTCTAACTTCCATTCTGCCACACAGTTCCCCACATCACTTATATTCTAACTTCCATTCTGCCACACAGTTCCCCTCATCACTTATATTCTAACTTCCATTCTGCCACACAGTTCCCCTCATCACTTATATTGTAACTTCCATTCTGCCACACAGTTCCCCTCATCACTTATATTCTAACTTCCATTCTGCCACACAGTTCCCCACATCACTTATATTCTAACTTCCATTCTGCTACACAGTTCCCCTCATCACTTATATTCTAACTTCCATTCTGCCACACAGTTCCCCTCATCACTTATATTCTAACTTCCATTCTGTCACACAGTTCCCCTCATCACTTATATTCTAACTTCCATTCTGTCACACAGTTCCCCACATCACTTATATTCTAACTTCCATTCTGCCACACAGTTCCGCACATCACTTATATTCTAACTTCCATTCTGCCACACAGTTCCCCTCATCACTTATATTGTAACTTCCATTCTGCCACACAGTTCCCCACATCACTTATATTCTAACTTCCAGTCTGCCACAACTTCCATTCTGCCACACAGTTCCCCACATCACTTATATTCTAACTTCCATTCTGCCACACAGTTCCCCTCATCACTTATATTGTAACTTCCATTCTGCCACACAGTTCCCCACATCACTTATATTCTAACTTCCATTCTGCCACACAGTTCCCCTCATCACTTATATTGTAACTTCCATTCTGCCACACAGTTCCCCTCATCACTTATATTCTAACTTCCATTCTGTCACACAGTTCCCCTCATCACTTATATTCTAACTTCCATTCTGTCACACAGTTCCCCACATCACTTATATTCTAACTTCCATTCTGCCACACAGTTCCCCACATCACTTATATTCTAACTTCCATTCTGCCACACAGTTCCCCACATCACTTATATTCTAACTTCCATTCTGCCACACAGTTCCCCTCATCACTTATATTGTAACTTCCATTCTGCCACACAGTTCCCCTCATCACTTATATTCTAACTTCCATTCTGCCACACAGTTCCCCTCATCACTTATATTCTAACTTCCATTCTGCCACACAGTTCCCCTCATCACTTATATTGTAACTTCCATTCTGCCACACAGTTCCCCTCATCACTTATATTCTAACTTCCATTCTGTCACACAGTTCCCCACATCACTTATATACTAACTTCCATTCTGTCACACAGTTCCCCTCATTATTTATATTCTAACTTCCATTCTGTCACACAGTTCCCCTCATCACTTATATTCTAACTTCCATTCTGTCACACAGTTCCCCACATCACTTATATTCTAACTTCCATTCTGCCACACAGTTCCCCTCATCACTTATATTCTAACTTCCATTCTGCCACACAGTTCCCCTCATCACTTATATTCTAACTTCCATTCTGCCGCACAGTTCCCCACATCACTTATATTGTAACTTCCATTCTGCCACACAGTTCCCCTCATCACTTATATTCTAACTTCCATTCTGTCACACAGTTCCCCACATCACTTATATTCTAACTTCCATTCTGCCACACAGTTCCCCTCATCACTTATATTCTAACTTCCATTCTGCCGCACAGTTCCCCACATCACTTATATTCTAACTTCCATTCTGCCACACAGTTCCCCTCATCACTTATATTGTAACTTCCATTCTGTCACACAGTTCCCCTCATCACTTATATTGTAACTTCCATTCTGCCACACAGTTCCCCACATCACTTATATTCTAACTTCCATTCTGCCGCACAGTTCCCCACATCACTTATATTCTAACTTCCATTCTGCCACACAGTTCCCCTCATCACTTATATTCTAACTTCCATTCTGTCACACAGTTCCCCACATCACTTATATTCTAACTTCCATTCTGCCGCACAGTTCCCCACATCACTTATATTCTAACTTCCATTCTGCCACACAGTTCCCCTCATCACTTATATTCTAACTTCCATTCTGTCACACAGTTCCCCACATCACTTATATTCTAACTTCCATTCTGTCACACAGTTCCCCACATCACTTATATTCTAACTTCCATTCTGCCGCACAGTTCCCCTCATCACTTATATTCTAACTTCCATTCTGCCACACAGTTCCCCTCATCACTTATATTCTAACTTCCATTCTGTCACACAGTTCCCCACATCACTTATATTCTAACTTCCATTCTGTCACACAGTTCCCCACATCACTTATATTCTAACTTCCATTCTGCCACACAGTTCCCCACATCACTTATATTCTAACTTCCATTCTGTCACACAGTTCCCCACATCACTTATATTCTAACTTCCATTCTGCCACACAGTTCCCCTCATCACTTATATTTTAACTTCCATTCTGCCACACAGTTCCCCTCATCACTTATATTCTAACTTCTGCCACACAGTTCCCCTCATCACTTATATTCTAACTTCCATTCTGCCACACAGTTCCCCTCATCACTTATATTCTAACTTCCATTCTGTCACACAGTTCCCCACATCACTTATATTCTAACTTCCATTCTGCCACACAGTTCCCCACATCACTTATATTGTAACTTCCATTCTGCCACACAGTTCCCCTCATCACTTATATTCTAACTTCCATTCTGTCACACAGTTCCCCACATCACTTATATTCTAACTTCCATTCTGTCACACAGTTCCCCTCATCACTTATATTCTAACTTCCATTCTGTCACACAGTTCCCCTCATCACTTATATTCTAACTTCCATTCTGCCACACAGTTCCCCTCATCACTTATATTCTAACTTCCATTCTGTCACACAGTTCCCCACATCACTTATATTCTAACTTCCATTCTGCCACACAGTTCCCCTCATCACTTATATTCTAACTTCCATTCTGTCACACAGTTCCCCTCATCACTTATATTCTAACTTCCATTCTGCCACACAGTTCCCCTCATCACTTATATTCTAACTTCCACAGTTCCCCACATCACTTATATTCTAACTTCCATTCTGTCACACAGTTCCCCTCATCACTTATATTCTAACTTCCATTCTGTCACACAGTTCCCCTCATCACTTATATTCTAACTTCCATTCTGCCACACAGTTCCCCTCATCACTTATATTCTAACTTCCATTCTGTCACACAGTTCCCCATATCACTTATATTCTAACTTCCATTCTGCCACACAGTTCCCCTCATCACTTATATTCTAACTTCCATTCTGGCACACAGTTCCCCTCATCACTTATATTGTAACTTCCATTCTGCCACACAGTTCCCCTCATCACTTATATTGTAACTTCCATTCTGCCACACAGTTCCCCACATCACTTATATTCTAACTTCCATTCCTCTTCGTCTCTCCGGGCCAGTCCAGGTAACTTTAGGGTTGTCAATCTGTTCCAGCAGCTGAGGACTGTAATACAAAGTCTTGCTGACAGGATATCCGGCTCCCTCTAGTGTGCAAAACCCAGTCTTACAGTCCTCAGCAGCTGGATAGGGCGTGCCTGACAGGCTCCGGAGTGCTGAAGAGAGTTAGTTTGGAAGTGTTGGGTTTTCTGGGAGGGTAGCCCTAGCAGGGTTGTCGGGGTCAGAAGGAGGGGTACTGACTGTAAATTAAGAATATCATAGACCCGGTATTTGGCTGGAGGTAGAGCCTGCCTCACTCAGCCTGTCAGTCATACCCAACGGGAGGGAGAAAAAGAGGATCTGGGAGCCCCAGATTGCAGCCCTCTGCCCTCACTGCCTGACCAGGGACATCCGCGAGCAGCAGTTGTTGAGGCAGCTTGGTTCCGCATACTTTTGGGCTTCAGGTAGGACGGAAGCCAAACCGCAGCATTTACAGTCAGACGGTGTGAGATCGCTTTTACTCTCCCGGTGCATGTTTGCCGTTTCGGCGGTTTGTATTCAGTGAGGGAGTCGGCGGCAGCTGTCGAGTACCGGCATTTGTAGAAGTTGTTTTCGCACAGTTAGTTCTCTCGAGAGGAGGTTTAGGAGCGTGATGGATCTTCATTTGAAAGTTGGGGAATGTGCTGAGGTGATCCCGGGCGTGGAGGATAAGGCAGGAGCGGTGGCCATTTTGGCTGCTGCTTCAGTCTCTCCCGTGCTTTCTCACAAGCCTGCAAAACGCAAGGCAAAGTCTAAAAGGCCACCCTCAGAGTTAGTGGAGGGGCAAGAACCTTCCCCTGAGGCTCAGGGGGTTTTATCAACTGTTTTTTTGGCTGATTTTATTCTCACCTTGCACAAGGCTTATTTGTTAAAGGTGGAACAAAGTCTAGCTAAGCCTACTTCTCCTAGCATGGGGAATATATCTAAGGGAGAAATCTCCTTGCTAGATCCGGGGGAAGGGCCCTCAGCGAAGGTCATGAGATCTGATCCCGATTTGTTAGGAGGGCAGATTGCTGTACCTCAGGAGGCTGAAGAGGGGCAGCTCTTCTCAGAAGGGGATTTGGATGCCTGGGCCCTAGGAGATTTCGAAGAAGGTGAATTACTACCGGGAGAAGACCCTAATGTTTTTAGGATTTTTCGTAAGGAAGAGCTCAGGGCACTGATTGCTCAGTCCCTAGCGGCGCTTAACATAACTTTGCCTGTGGTGCAGGAAGAGCAGTTGGAGGATCCGCTCCTTCAGGGTTTCAAGCCAGAGCAGCGGTGTTTTCCTATTCACAGGGTCATTAGACAAATGATAGATTCAGAATGGGAATGCCCAGAGGCTTCCCTAAGGGGGAGCCGGGCTATGGGGCGCCTTTACCCAGTGCCTCAGGAGGACAAGTATTTGCTTCGTATGCCTAAGGTCGATGCGCTAGTGGCAGCGGTAACAAAGAAAACTACTATCCCAGTGGAAGGTGGAGCTGCCCTGAAAGGTCTACAAGATCGTAAGTTGGAGGCGCTGTTGAAGCAGGCGTTTGATTCAAGTGCCCTAGTGCTCCAGGCCTCTATTTCTGGTGCTTACGTCTCTTGAGCTTCTATTCGATGGCTACAGAGTGACTTGGTAGCCGACAAGGAGACTGGTATGTGCACGGAAGGTGCTAGACTAGAGTCGGCGGCAGCCTACTTGGCAGACACTTTTTATGATCTGGTGAGAATTTCCGCAAAATCTATGGCATCGGTGATTGCAGCAAGGCGATTCTTGTGGCTGCATAATTGGGCTGCGGACACGTCTTCCAAAACGCATCTCAGTAAACTCCCCTACAAGGGTGAGCTGCTTTTTGGGAAGGCGCTTGAAAAGATAGTTAAGGACTTGGGGGATTCCAAGGGGGGCCGTCTCCCAGAGGATCGCCCAAAAGGTCCTCGGTTTGGCCCCTAGCTAGGGGACAAGGTAGGGATTTGCGTAAGTTTCGGGGTTCCTGGTTTGTGCCTTACCAGAGGGGGCGTTTTCCGTCTCAGGGACAGTCCTTTTGAGGAACGCGGGGGTTCGGAAGGGGATTTTTTGGTTCCCAGCAGAACACTCCCAGGAAGCCCCAATGAAGGACGGCCGGCTCAGGCGGAGCTTCCTATCAGAGGATGACGGCAGAGTTTCCTTTCCGCCTGGGTCAACATTACAACAGACCGATGGGTGCTGGAGATTATCTGAGAGGGCTATGCGCTGGAGTTCGCACAACCATTAAAGGAGGCGTTTCTGAGATCTCCTTGCAGATCCCCGGAAAAGAGGACAGCGATCAACGATACGCTGCAGCGTCTGCTTCGGTTACAAGCAGTGGTCCCTGTCCCCAAAGACCAATACGGCTTAGGTCGATACTCGATTTATTTTGTGGTTCCCAAAAAAGAGGGAGCTTTTCATCCCATCCTGGATCTCAAGCACGTAAACCGCTGTTTGAGGGTACCTCACTTTCGTATGGAAACCCTAAGATCAGTCATTCAGGCGGTAAGACCCGGCAAATTTCTGTCTTCCATAGACTTAACGGAGGCATATCTTCACATCTCTATCAGACCGGAACATCAGAAGTTTCTAAGGTTTGCCGTGCCCATGGGTCACTTCCAGTTCAGGGCCTTGCTGTTTGGCCTGGCCACTGCTCCGCGCATTTTCACCAAGGTAATGGATGGTGGTGGCGGTGGCAGCTTTGAGATTGGAGGGAATTCAAGTCCATCCTTACTTAGATGATTGGTTGATTCAAGCGGCATCAAAGTCGGAGTCCATCACAGCAACCAACCGGGTGGTTCAGGTTCTGGAACACCTTGGTTGGGTTATAAATCAGTCCAAGAGCCATCTCATTCTGCAACGCCAGCTGAAGTATCTTGGCGCATTGTTTGATACCGAGCTGGGATTGGTCTTCCTGCCCGACGACAGGATAAAGAAGCTTTGGAAACAGATAAGAGCTTTCTTGAGCTTAAGAGCTCCCACTGCATGGAGATACCTACAGCTTCTAGGGACCATGGCGGCGGCCTTGGATTTGGTACCATGGGCCAGGGTGCACATGCGGTCGCTGCAGCATTCCCTGATCTCCAGGTGGTCCCCGCAGGTTCACTTCCTGAACCGGAAGCTGGATTGCCCAGACAGCGCACGGGTCAGTCTGCACTGGTGGTTGGATCCTCGACGGGTTCGCGCAGGAGTTTCTCTGCTGGAACCAGAGTGGTTGTTAGTAACCACAGACGCCAGTCTTTTGGGCTGGGGAGCGCATTGTTTGTCGCATGTGGCACAGGGGAGCTGGTATGAGGAGGAGGCCGTGTGGTTGATCAATCGCCTGGAAATGAGGGCGGTCAGTTTAGCACTAAAGAACTTCCTCAATCTAGTAAGGGGAAAAGCGGTTTGGATTTTCTCTGACAATGCGGTAACGGTCTCCTATAACAACAAACAGGGTGGCACGGGGTCCGCAGACCTGTTGGCGGAGAGTCAGAGTTTAATGTTTTGGGCGGAGACTCATCTCCTGGCCATCTCGCTGGTGCATGTAGCCAGGAAGGATGATGTGCAGGCCGATTTTCTCAGTCGGAATGTCCTAGACCCCGGGGAGTGGGAGTTGAACGCAGCGGTGTTCCACGACATCTCCTTTCGGTGGGGGCAGCCGGTCATGGATCTCATGGCCACTCTGGAGAACTCCAAGGCGGTAAGGTTTTACAGCAGGTACAAAGTGCATATGTCAGAGGGCCTCGACGGTCTGGTTCAGCCGTGGCCGAGAGAGCAGCTGCTGTATGTGTTTCCCCCGTGGCCTTTGATCGGTCGGGTGGTATGAAGAATTTCAAAGCACGACGGAGTGGTGATCCTCATTGCTCCAGATTGGCCCCGGCGGCCGTGGTATGCAGACCTGGTCAGGTTGCTGATCGCACCTCCGTGGAGGCTCTCAAGTCAAATCAATTTGTTGAACCAGGGGCCAGTGTTGATGCCGCAGGTGGATCGGTTCTTGCTTACAGCTTGGCTGTTGAAAGGGAGCGGCTCCGACATCGAGGTTACTCACCGGCGGTAATTGAGACCTTGTTGAAGTCTAGAAAGTGCTCTACTTCCCTAGCGTATTTTCACGTCTGGCAGTTATTTGAGGATTGGTGTAGCATTCATGAGGTTAGACCTTTTTCCGCTTCCCTACCAGTAATCTTGGCTTTCTTGCAAGGCGGTCTGGAAAAAGGCTTGGCGCTTAGCACTTTGAAGGTACAGTTAGCAGCCTTGTCGTGTTATAGAGGTAAAGTGGGCGGTGGCAGGCTCTTGGTTCACCCGGATGTTCAGCGTTTTCTCAGAGCTTCGAAGCTTCTCCGTGGGATTTGAATTTGGTGTTAGAGGCTCTAACTCAACCACCTTTTGAGCCGGCGTCAGGGGGGAGTCTGAGGGCGTATTCTTGTAAGACTGCTTTCCTGGTAGCTTTGTGTTAGGCAAGGCGGGTCTCAGATCTTCAGGCTCTCTCCTGTTGGGCTCTTTATCTTCAGTTTACGAAGGAGAAAGTTGTTCTTCGGCCGGTGCCTTCGTTCCTTCCTAAGGTAGTGTCCATGTTTCATGTCAATCAAACCATTTCCCTGCCGACTTTTCCGCATGATGTGTGCACTGATGTGGGTCAGAGGCTTTGAAAGCTGGACCTAGGTAGGGTGCTGCATACTTACCTTCGTAAAGCTGAATCTTTTAGGAAATCAGACCGGTTGTTTGTACTTTTTGGAGGGCCTCGGAAGGTACAGGCTGCTTCGAAGGCATCTATTGCCCGATGGGTAAAACGGACAATCACGGCAACTTATAAGGCAAGGGGATGCTTACCTCCGCAGGTCTTCGAGCTCATTCGACTAGAGTGCAAGCTGCTACAAGGGGGGAGTTTGCGCTGGTACCCCGGTGGATATTTGTTGGGCGGCGTCCTGGTCGACTCTGCATACTTTTACTAAGCACTATCGTTTAGATGTTCAGGCGCGAGGGGATGCGATTGTTGGGGCCTCCGCTGTGTTAGGGGGTCTCGCAGGTCCCTCCTGTCTTTAGGAACTGCTTTGATACTTCCCTACAGTTACCTGGACTGGCCCGGAGAGACGAAGAGGAAGGAGAAATTTCCATTCTGTCACACAGTTCCCCTCATCACTTATATTCTAACTTCCATTCTGCCGCACAGTTCCCCTCATCACTTATATTCTAACTTCCATTCTGCCACACAGTTCCCCTCATCACTTATATTCTAACTTCCATTCTGCCGCACAGTTCCCCTCATCACTTATATTCTAACTTCCATTCTGCCACACAGTTCCCCTCATCACTTATATTGTAACTTCCATTCTGTCACACAGTTCCCCACATCACTTATATTGTAACTTCCATTCTGTCACACAGTTCCCCACATCACTTATATTCTAACTTCCATTCTGCCACACAGTTCCCCACATCACTTATATTCTAACTTCCATTCTGCCACACAGTTCCCCACATCACTTATATTCTAACTTCCATTCTTTCACACAGTTCCCCTCATCACTTATATTCTAACTTCCATTCTGTCACACAGTTCCCCTCATCACTTATATTCTAACTTCCATTCTGCTACACAGTTCCCCACATCACTTATATTCTAACTTCCATTCTGCCGCACAGTTCCCCTCATCACTTATATTCTAACTTCCATTCTGCCACACAGTTCCCCTCATCACTTATATTCTAACTTCCATTCTGCTACACAGTTCCCCTCATCACTTATATTCTAACTTCCATTCTGCTACACAGTTCCCCACATCACTTATATTCTAACTTCCATTCTGTCACACAGTTCCCCACATCACTTATATTCTAACTTCCATTCTGTCACACAGTTCCCCTCATCACTTCTATTCTAACTTCCATTCTGTCACACAGTTCCCCTCATCACTTATATTCTAACTTCCACAGTTCCCCTCATCACTTATATTGTAACTTCCATTCTGCCACACAGTTCCCCTCATCACTTATATTCTAACTTCCATTCTGCCACACAGTTCCCCTCATCACTTATATTCTAACTTCCATTCTGCTACACAGTTCCCCTCATCACTTATATTCTAACTTCCATTCTGCTACACAGTTCCCCACATCACTTATATTCTAACTTCCATTCTGTCACACAGTTCCCCTCATCACTTATATTGTAACTTCCATTCTGTCACACAGTTCCCCTCATCACTTATATTCTAACTTCCATTCTGTCACACAGTTCCCCACATCACTTATATTGTAACTTCCATTCTGCCACACAGTTCCCCACATCACTTATATTCTAACTTCCATTCTGCTACACAGTTCCCCTCATCACTTATATTCTAACTTCCATTCTGCTACACAGTTCCCCTCATCACTTATATTCTAACTTCCATTCTGCCACACAGTTCCCCACATCACTTATATTCTAACTTCCATTCTGTCACACAGTTCCCCACATCACTTATATTCTAACTTCCACAGTTCCCCACATCACTTATATTCTAACTTCCATTCTGTCACACAGTTCCCCACATCACTTATATTCTAACTTCCATTCTGCCACACAGTTCCCCTCATCACTTATATTGTAACTTCCATTCTGTCACACAGTTCCCCTCATCACTTATATTCTAACTTCCATTCTGTCACACAGTTCCCCTCATCACTTATATTCTAACTTCCATTCTGCCACACAGTTCCCCACATCACTTATATTCTAACTTCCATTCTGCTACACAGTTCCCCTCATCACTTATATTCTAACTTCCATTCTGCCACACAGTTCCCCACATCACTTATATTGTAACTTCCATTCTGCCACACAGTTCCCCACATCACTTATATTCTAACTTCCATTCTGCTACACAGTTCCCCTCATCACTTATATTCTAACTTCCATTCTGCTACACAGTTCCCCACATCACTTATATTCTAACTTCCACAGTTCCCCACATCCACTTATATTCTAACTTCCATTCTGTCACACAGTTCCCCACATCACTTATATTCTAACTTCCACAGTTCCCCACATCACTTATATTCTAACTTCCATTCTGTCACACAGTTCCCCTCATCACTTATATTGTAACTTCCATTCTGTCACACAGTTCCCCTCATCACTTATATTCTAACTTCCATTCTGTCACACAGTTCCCCACATCACTTATATTCTAACTTCCATTCTGTCACACAGTTCCCCTCATCACTTATATTCTAACTTCCATTCTGTCACACAGTTCCCCACATCACTTATATTCTAACTTCCACAGTTCCCCACATCACTTATATTCTAACTTCCATTCTGCCACACAGTTCCCCTCATCACTTATATTGTAACTTCCATTCGGCCACACAGTTCCCCTCATCACTTATATTGTAACTTCCATTCTGTCACACAGTTCCCCACATCACTTATATTCTAACTTCCATTCTGCCACACAGTTCCCCTCATCACTTATATTCTAACTTCCATTCTGTCACACAGTTCCCCACATCACTTATATTCTAACTTCCATTCTGCCACACAGTTCCCCTCATCACTTATATTCTAACTTCCATTCTGTCACACAGTTCCCCACATCACTTATATTCTAACTTCCATTCTGTCACACAGTTCCCCACATCACTTATATTCTAACTTCCATTCTGCCACACAGTTCCCCTCATCACTTATATTTCCCACATCACTTATATTCTAACTTCCATTCTGCCACACAGTTCCCCTCATCACTTATATTCTAACTTCCATTCTGTCACACAGTTCCCCACATCACTTATATTCTAACTTCCATTCTGCTACACAGTTCCCCTCATCACTTATATTCTAACTTCCATTCTGTCACACAGTTCCCCTCATCACTTATATTGTAACTTCCATTCTGCCACACAGTTCCCCACATCACTTATATTCTAACTTCCATTCTGTCACACAGTTCCCCTCATCACTTATATTCTAACTTCCATTCTGTCACACAGTTCCCCTCATCACTTATATTCTAACTTCCACAGTTCCCCACATCACTTATATTCTAACTTCCATTCTGTCACACAGTTCCCCTCATCACTTATATTCTAACTTCCACAGTTCCCCACATCACTTATATTCTAACTTCCATTCTGTCACACAGTTCCCCTCATCACTTATATTCTAACTTCCACAGTTCCCCACATCACTTATATTCTAACTTCCACAGTTCCCCTCATCACTTATATTCTAACTTCCATTCTGTCACACAGTTCCCCTCATTATTTATATTCTAACTTCCATTCTGCCACACAGTTCCCCTCATCACTTATATTCTAACTTCCACAGTTCCCCACATCACTTATATTCTAACTTCCATTCTGTCACACAGTTCCCCTCATTATTTATATTCTAACTTCCATTCTGCCACACAGTTCCCCTCATCACTTATATTCTAACTTCCATTCTGTCACACAGTTCCCCTCATCACTTATATTCTAACTTCCATTCTGCCACACAGTTCCCCACATCACTTATATTCTAACTTCCATTCTGTCACACAGTTCCCCTCATCACTTATATTCTAACTTCCATTCTGCCACACAGTTCCCCACATCACTTATATTCTAACTTCCATTCTGCCACACAGTTCCCCTCATCACTTATATTCTAACTTCCATTCTGCCACACAGTTCCCCACATCACTTATATTCTAACTTCCATTCTGCCACACAGTTCCCCTCATCACTTATATTGTAACTTCCATTCTGCCACACAGTTCCCCTCATCACTTATATTCTAACTTCCATTCTGCCACACAGTTCCCCTCATCACTTATATTCTAACTTCCATTCTGCCACACAGTTCCCCACATCACTTATATTCTAACTTCCATTCTGCCACACAGTTCCCCTCATCACTTATATTCTAACTTCCATTCTGTCACACAGTTCCCCTCATCACTTATATTCTAACTTCCACAGTTCCCCTCATCACTTATATTCTAACTTCCATTCTGTCACACAGTTCCCCTCATCACTTATATTCTAACTTCCATTCTGCCACACAGTTCCCCTCATCACTTATATTCTAACTTCCACAGTTCCCCACATCACTTATATTCTAACTTCCACAGTTCCCCTCATCACTTATATTCTAACTTCCATTCTGCCACACAGTTCCCCTCATCACTTATATTCTAACTTCCATTCTGTCACACAGTTCCCCTCATCACTTATATTCTAACTTCCATTCTGCCACACAGTTCCCCTTATCACTTATATTCTAACTTCCATTCTGCCACACAGTTCCCCTCATCACTTATATTCTAACTTCCATTCTGCCACACAGTTCCCCACATCACTTATATTCTAACTTCCATTCTGCCACACAGTTCCCCTCATCACTTATATTCTAACTTCCATTCTGCTACACAGTTCCCCACATCACTTATATTCTAACTTCCATTCTGTCAGCGTCTTGCCACTGCTGATGTCACCCAGGCAATCCTAGGTCTTTCTCAAAAATTACATAATCGCCCTCTTTCAAAACATGTTTCTGTTTAATATTCCTGTAAATGTCATTTGAAGATTTTACACGCTGTTCTTTTAAGCTTTCCAGCAGCAGTCAAGCTTTTCCTATAATGGCATCTTTCAGCAGCTCCTCTCACCTATCACTACAATATCGCTGTTCTGCATCACTCTTTTCTCCCCTCTACATCCAGGTAACTTGAGTATCTTTAAAGTTATTTTTTTCACTTTAATACAACACTTTTGAACCAATTTTATTATAAATTCACCTGTTTATAACATCAGTACATCTTTCCAATCATTTTAATAATTTTTAAGACACTTTTGTTCCTCTTTTCAAAAGAATGTAAATCACTGCTTCCAACAGGCTTAAAAGCTCCCAAAACCATTTTTAACAGGTCACTGACCTTCATACACACCCCGGGTACTGTTTCAAACTTTAAATTTTAGGTTTTTAATTTCGGGCTGTTTTTGTTGTAGACCATGCCTTCCAGGCCCATCCCTTCTTTACTGTGGCTAATCGTGACTAAAATAAGGATTTAAAAATTATAAAGATAACTTTTTATTATTCCCCAGCCCTTTCTCATTCCTCGAACCTTCAAAAACTTTAAAATTATTTTTTTTTTGGCTATGTCTAAGGAGATTGGCACCTTTAAGGCTGGATCCACCTCCATAAAATAAGGCCAGACATAGGCCTAAAGCCTCACATGACTTCCTTCCTCCTCTAGGGCCTGTTATGGCCGGTTATATTTTTATTATTGTAATTGGGCACCTTTATTTTTTTATTTTTTTTATTTTTTTATTTATTATACATTTGTATACCGCTACTTCCAGCGATCAGCAGCGGTTTGATTACAGATTGGAAATTGTCAAATCATGACAGGAAATTTTTGTGGTATAAACACATTGATTAGACAGGAAAGCACAGCACACAGAGAACTATTTTACAGGGAACATGGCGATGGAGGGTTAAGTGGCTTGCCCAAGACCACAAGGAGCACCTGTGGGACTAGAAACCCCAGTCCTTCCGGCCCAAGGTTGCTGTCCTCCAGTGGGATTTGAACCCCCGACCTTCCGGCCTGAAGTACCTTGCCCCAACCACTAGGCCACTCCTCCACTCTCCTTTACTCTTTTGTTCACTGCTCTTGGCCCTCCCCCACCCTTGGCAACCCGACTAATTTTTGGGCCAACCCGGCCCAGTATCCAGTCCCCTGAGACCCTCCTCATGGCCCAGTCCAATGTCTGGACCCTTCTTATGGTCCCAAAGCCTAATTCCAAGGCCCTCTTGCCTGCTTTAGGGACACCCCTTTATGATTGGGGACAGCCATGGGTACCTGCGATCCCCCCGATCCCTCAAACAGGTGTGCAGAACTGTGGGAACGTGGCTCACCATGGGCCCATGCCCACAGCCTCTACTCAGCTTCCTCAACAAAAACAAATGCTGCAGCCGACTGCCCCAACACCTGAGCAGTGCCACATCCTCTTCCAGGCAGCTGCTCCTGCTCATTTTTTTATTAACCCCCCCCCCCCTGCTGCCGATGCAAGAGCTGTGAAGCCTCAATTTTCTAAAAAAAACAACCCACAGCTCAATTTCACCGCTACGGATGACCCTGAAGGAAAAAAACAACCACCGGGCTACCTCAGCAACCCTGGGCGACAGCCCCAATGGCCCAGTCAGGTAAATTGCAATTTAAAAAAAAAAGTATTTCTCTATTTTTTACATTGTTTTAGAGTACCTCACATAAGTGTTGACCATATGATGAAGAAATTGATAGTGGCTTTATCTGTGGGTGCAAAGAACGCATTGATTGGGTTGAATGGGAATATTTGTTTGCAGCCATGGAGTGGTTTGGGTGTGGAGCAAACCTTATTCAATTGATACAACTGCTTTACAGACCTTGCCAATCTCATATAGTTGCTAAAGCTACTGCAGGATTTTGTTTGACAAAGAGGGACGCACTAAGGATGCCAGCTGTCCTCTTTACTCTTCTTGTTGCTATTCATCAAGCTTCTGACATCCAATGCAGTGGGTGGGAATGTAAGTTAGCAGCATGCGAATGACTACTACTACTATTAATCATTTAGATAGCATTACAAGGCGTACGCATATAAAGACAATCCCTGCTCATCAGAGCTTACAATCTAATCAAGACAGGCAGTACAATAGATGAGAACAAAGGTACAGTAGGGAAGAGTAGTGAGACAGAAGGAGAATAAAGGATTAAGATCCAAAAGTGGCCTGAAAGAGGCGAGCCTTTAGCATGGATTTGTAAAGAGGGAGAGATGACACATGAAATTAAGATACAGGTAGTCCGTTCCAGGCGTAAGGAGCAGCAAGGTGAAAGGATCGAAATCTAGAATTGGCTGTTGAAGAGAAGGGCATAGAGAGAAGTAAGCCAGTGGAAGAGCAGAGTTCATGAGGAGGGTTGTAGGGAGAGAGGCGAGAGGAAAGGTAGTGAGGAGCACTAGAATGAATGCACTTATAGGTCAGAAGGAGAAGTTTGTATTGGATACAGAAATGGAAGGGAAGCCAATGACGAGTTGTTCTTCCACTCCAAGCCTCAGGAATCGCTCTCTGCATTGCTGATTTTAATGGATAAATTGGGATAAGTCGGTGTTGTTGCTCATGAACTTTCATACCAACGAAGGGGATGCTGGAGCGTCTGAGTTTAAATGAGTTTTCAGGGAACTTAAATATTTAGGAGTAATGTTTAAGAAGGATTTGGAGCAGATGCCAGTAAAATCTGGCTGCCACTCGCGTACTATGTCGGTAGTGTGGACGAATCTGGATATATGTCTAGTTAGATAATGATGACTTTGTGCAAGGGTGCGTTTTATTCCTCACTTTTTGCTTTTGTTCCAGGTTTGATATGCCAATGAAGAGATTGAAGTCAGAACGTCAGAAGGGTCACCCTACCAGTGAGGTAGTGGTGTGAGGAGGCCTCAGTTTGAAGGAAACCTGACTGGTATAAAAACAGGGCTGCCTTTATCTATGGGTAAAATCGGCAGCTTTCCCGGGCCCCTGCTGCCCATAAGTAAAAGTGGCCCTGCTCCTGCCCCCACACCCACCGCTGCCGCCGCCACCCCTCTCCAGGATGTGCAGCAGTGGAAATACACTTAAAAAGGCACCACAGAGCCAGAGTTACCTCCTCTTTCTGTTAAAGTGGAATCAGAGGGGGTGGGGGGTGGAAGCACAATTGGCACCTTGGTGCCAGAAGAGAGGGTATCTCTGGTGCCATGGTGCCTTTCTGAATGTATCACTGCTGCTGCACGTTTTGGGGAGAAGTGTCAGTGCTGGAGGGAGGAGGGGCCCCTCCGGAAATGTTTCTCCAGAGCCCCATAAGGGGATGACACAGCCCTGGATATAAAGACTAAGTCCAAAGGTAGTTTCCTTACTTTGGCTTGCGAACCACTGTACCACAATGGCAGGTGTTTTTGGCTGTAACAGCCAGTTCACTATAAGGGAGGAAGGTTTAACCCATCCAGTGAACCAACATATAAGTCGTGACAAGGGCATCTTAGGCCACTGCACTACAACTTGCTAAAGGAGATTTCAGGAGCAGAATAAAGGAGGAGAGCCTCTAGATAACAAGAAGGAAATGGTGCCAACAATCCTGGAAAAAGGTAAGAGGAGGATACTGTCGATGACCCTTGCATTTGAGACAAGAAGGACCAGGTTCTATAGGGGTGCAAGGCCTGCGACCACGTCCAGGCAGGGGCGGCCCAAGGGGGGTGCAGGGCCATGTGCAGAGATTAATTGCGGGGGCCTCATTTGCATAAATATTTGCATAATGTTAACACGTGCTTTTAGTAAACATGCCTCTTAATGAGTGTCTGGATAAAGAAAGACTACCAGATTTCTACATTACTATATTCCAGTGCCAACCGCCAGGCCCTTTAGGAAGTACTACAAACACTGACCAGTTAGAACCCATAGCAAACCCACCATATCATAACAGCACTATCAGGACTCACAAAGCACCAAACCCTACCTATCAAAAGGCAACACTGCAAATATTAAAACCAGTACATCTCAGAAAATACCAATACATCTCACTGGGGGAAAGAGAACAAGTGGGACTGTCAAATAGAAACTGCATGAACAGAATACCTCAGCTCGGTTACACATGCAGAACATAGACCGTCACCACACAAGGAACACGGGATCACAATTTAGAAATAGGAAGATGATAATTAAACTGAGAACCCCAAAAGCCAAACATGAAATGTACAATACTGGAGAAATAAAACTATAAATTAATTTCCGCTTGCACTAAGCAAAAACGTGAAGATGTTAGCAATACACACTTCCCAGACCTGACATATTCCAGTTAATAAATTCAAAATAAAAAGTAGTTTTCTACCTTCTGTTTGGGATTTTATTTTTCAGCTGCAATTGCTCCAGTCACTTTCTTCTGGTTTCTTTGTGTCTTCTGCGAGCTATCCATTTGTGCTTTCTTCTCTTTTAGATGTTTTCCCATTTTCTTTCTCTATATCTGCTGTAACAAACTGATCTTTCCCCTTTTGCTCTTTCCCCCTTTTCTTTCCTTATTCTTTTATCATCCCTCAAATTTCACCCTTCCATTCTCAATCCCCACTTACTCTCCCAATACCCTGTGCATCGTAGACTTTTCTTCCCTCCCACACAAAATATCTTTTCCCCTCTCCATTCTCATTCTCATTCCCCATCCCCAACCCTTTCTAGTCCTCCCCCAAAATCAGCTCCCTTATAGTTCTAGACCCACCCAACATCCTCTTCCTTCTAGTCCCATTCTTCCAAGCCCCCACATCAGCCCATTTCCAGTCCTAGCCCCCCATATGCTTTTTTTCCAGTTCCATTCCAGCCCCCCATCAGCTCATTTCCACTCCAAGCTCCCCCATCAGCCAATTTCCAATCCTAGCCCCCTTGTCAGCCCATTTCCAGCCCTCTTCCAACTCCCCTCAGCCCGCTTCCAGTCCTATTCCAGCCCCCATCATCCCATTTCCAGTCCTATTCCCCAATTAGCCATTTCTAGTCCTATTCCAGCCCATCACCCATTTGCGGTCCAAGTTCCCCCCATCAGCCCATTTCCAATCCTAGCCCCCATATGTTCTTTTCCAGTTCCAATCCAGCCCCCCATCAGCCCATTTCCACTCCAAGCTCCCCCATCAGCCAATTTCCAGCCCCCATGTCAGCCCATTTCCAGTCCTATTCCAACCCCCATCAGTCCATTTCCAGTCCTAGCCCCCATATGCTCTTTTTCAGTTCCATTCCAGCCCCCCATCAGCCCATTTCCACTCCAAGCTCCCCCATCAGCCAATTTCCAGCCCCCTCATCAGCCCATTTCCAGTCCTAGCCCCCCATCACAGCCCATTTCCAGTTCTAGCCCCCCCACACCATTACAGCCCATTTGCAGTCCTAGCCCCTCTTTCACAGTCCATTTCCAATCCAAGTCCCCCCATCACAGCCAATTTGCAGTCCTAGCCCCCCCATCACAGCCCATACAGTCCTAGCCCCCCATCACAGCCCATTTGCAGTCCTAGCCCTCCATCACAGCCCATCCAGTCCTAGCCCCCCCCCCCCCACTACAGCCAATTTGCAGTCCTAGCCCCCCATCACAGTCCATTTCTAATTCAAGTCCCCCCATCACAGCCCATCCAGTCCTAGGCCCCCCCACCACGGCCTATTTCCAGTCCTAACCCCCCCATTAGAGCCCATTTCCAGCCCCAGTTCCCTCTCCCTCCATCATAGCTCATCCAGTCCTAGCCCCCCGCCCCCAACAGCTCCGTAGCCATCTAAAGGGCTGGAGAGGGAGCCGGGGAAGCCCGCGCGAGGCCACAGCTCCCTCTGCACAGCTGCTACCGTGAGGAGTCTTTTCCCTCACGCTAGCAGCTGTATCTGTGAAGCCGCGAATGCCGGGAGAGGTTAAAGGCAATGCTTGTGCTAATTGTTAGTAAAAGCGAATATAAAATTGTTAGTAAAAGGGGCACTTGCAACTGGAGATTCATAGTGCAGGCTATCACAAAACCAAACAAACAACTTCAAAAAGAGCTCCATCACTACTGGCGTCCACACTTGGAACGCCCTCCCAACGAGCCTGAGGGCATTAGATGACCTCACAGACTTCCGCAAAGACCTCAAAACACTGTTATTTATAGAAACATATGAGTACTCAGACAACATCCCCTACACAAACAGAAATACAACCACCTCCGCCAACTAGGCACGCACTCAACCTATCTACACACACAAAATTAATATAATACGTTATTAAATTCCCTCATATTAAATGTTAAATGTTACCCTCCAATTGTACTGTCTAAATGTTGTTAAGTAATTGTACTGACTAAATGTTTAAAAGTACCCTAATGTTAAATGTAACCCTCCAATTGTGATGTGACGTGATGTGACGTGACCACCTTGATTGAAGGATAAGATGGCATACAAATCTGTCTAAATAAATAAATCCCAGTTCTGGATGCAACTGAATTTGAAGGCCAAAGAAGCAAGAAGAAACTGCTGGGTTCAAAATTAAAAAAAAAAGAAAAAGGAAATACCATATAAGTAAATAAATATTGTTTTCACTTTAATCCCTGTTATCTCAAAATTTTCCTCGATTTAGGAGAAGGGGAAGGGGATGCTCAATAAAGTAATATAAAATAAAAATAGAAGAATGGCCAAATGCAATATAATTCTTGTTAATTGCATAGTGCATATGATTTTTTTAAACTTTTACTTATTGGAAAGTTAATAAATTAAATTCTCAAGCCAAGGGAAAATGTACGAGAACTGCAGCCATAATAGAAACATAGAAAAATGACGACAGAAAAAGACCACATGACCTATCTAGTCTGTCCTTCCATATCAACAACTACAACAGTCCCCTGTTTTCTTTTAGAGATCCTCTGTGTTTGTCCCATGCTTTTTTGAATTCAGATACTGTCCTCATCTCTACCACCTCCAATGGGAGCTATTCCACACATCTACCACTCTTTCTGTAAAGAAATATTTCCACATATCACTCCTGAATCTATCCCCTCATCCCATGTCCCCTCATAGCAGAACTTACATTCAATCAAAAGAGGCTCTCCTCCTGTGCATTTATGCCTCAGAGGTATTTAAACGTCTCAATCATATAATCTCTATCCCGTCTTTCCTCTAAAGTATACATATTAAGATCTTTAAGTCTGTCCTCATATGCTTTATAATGAAGACCACTAACCATTTTAGTAGCCACCCTCTGTACTGACTCCAGCCTGTTTATATCCTTTTGAAGGTGCGGTCTCCAGAATTGCACACTATACTCCAAATGAGGTCGCACCAAAGACTTATAGAGAGGCACCATCACCTCCTTTTTTTCTGCTGACCATTCCTCTCCCTATGCACCCAAGCATCCTTCTAGCTTTTGTTATTGCCTTTTCTACCTGTTTAGCTACTTTAAGATCATCAGACACAACCACGCCTAAGTCCTGCTCTTCTTTAGTGGACAAAAATACTTCACCCCCTATACTATATTGCTCCCTTGGATTACTGCAGCCCAAATGCATGACCTTGCATTTTTTAACATTAAATCTCAGCTGCCAAATTCTAGATTATTCTTTAAGCTTAGCTAGATCCCTCCTCGTGTTATCTACACCTTCCTGGGTGTCTACTCTATTGCAGATTTTGGTATCATCCGCAAAGAAGCAAATGTTACCCAACAGCCCTTCCGCTATATCACTAACAAAGATTCTAAAAAGAATCGGACTAAGGAGAGATCCCTACAGCACTCCACTGTTAACTTCCTTCTCCTCAGAGTGAACTCCATTTACCTGTACCCTTTGTCACCTCCCACTCAACCAATTTCTAACCCAAGCAGTAATTTTAACGTCCAACGCTAGGGTACTCAGTTTGTTTATAAGTCGCCTGTGAGGAACGATGTCAAAGGCTTTACTGAAATCTAAATACACCACATCTAGGGCTCTCCCTCGGTCCAACTCCCTGGTCACCCAGTCAAAGAAATCAATCTGATTTATCTGAGAGGACCTGCCTCTGGTGAATCCATGCTGCCTCTGATCCTGTAATCCGCTGAACTCCAGAAACCTCACTATTATCTCTTTCAGCAGCATTTCCAATAATTTACTCAACACCGAAATTAAACAAATCGGCCTGTAGTTTTCAACCACATCCTTACTTCCGCTTTTGTGTAAAGGGACCACATGTGCCTCTCTCTAGTCCTTTGGCACCACTCCCAACTCCAACGAGGCATTGAAAAGGTCAGTCAGTAGAGCTGCTAGAACGTCCCCAAGTTCCCTCAGTATTCTAGGGTGTATCCCATCCAGTCCCATCACTTTGTCTACTTTAGGTTTAGCTAGTTTCTCATGAACAGAGTCTTCTGAAAATTGTTCAAGTTGCCCCTCACTTCTGTTCCTGTTTGTGGGTGATTTCTGAGGTCCTGTTCCTGGTTCTTCATCTGTGAACACAGAACAGAAATATTTGTTAAGCAATTCGCTTTATCCTCATCAGCTTCCAAATACTCTAGCTAAATAAATAAATAAATAAATAAATATTCCTCTCCTTCACCCTTGCGTCTGACAATACCACTTTTGCCCTTCCTCTTCTCACTAACATATCTGAAAAATGTCTTATCCCCCCATTTTATTGCTTTGGCTAATTCCTCCTCTTTTTGAATCTTTGCTTTCCTGAGACTACTTTGCTATCTTCTCTAAGTTTTTCCAAATATAGATGTCTGTCTTCCTCTCTCTTTGATCTCTTGTATTTCATGAAGGCCTCCCTCTTTTTCTTCACTTTTTCAGCTACTTCTGTCAAAAACCATAACGGTCTCCTTTTCCTTGTACCTTTATTTGCCATTTTAACAAAAAGGTTGGTTGCCCTTAAAATATCCCCTTTCAGTTTTGCCCACTGTTTTTCTATATCCCCTAGCTCTTCCCATCCCGCTAATGACTCCCTGAGGTATTGGCCCATCTTGGCAAAGTTAGTTTTCCTAAAGTCTAAGACCCTCACTTTTGAATGGATTCTAACAGCCCTAGTCCTAATACTGAACCACACCATCTGGGGATCACTGGATACAAAATGATCTCCCAGTATAACATCAGAAACACTTTCACCATTGGTAAGCACCAAGTCCAGTATGGCCCCTTCACATGTGGGATCTGTTACCAATTGCCGGAATAGGGAACTAATAACCTGATGAGGTGTCAGTAGCGTCAAAGAGCTGAGAAAGATACTAAAGCAGAGTTTTAAACCTACCCCACTAAAGAAAATATTTCTCCTTTTAAACTAAAGCACCAAAAAAAATGTAACTTTGTTTTAAAAATGTACCAAAACCCTTTTAAGAGTTCCCAGGCAGAGAGCTAGTAATATAAAAAGCTACAAACTCTTACTTTTACTTGAAATGTATAGCCCCTGTTAGGAATGCCTCAACAGTGCAGGGCTCTGAAGCCTTTTATGCAGGCCTCAGCTGCTCTCAGTTTTTTCACAGGCTAATCAGGCCCACTAACTCCTGATGAGGTGTCAGTAGCTTCAAAGAGCTGAGAAAGATACTAAAGCAGAGTTTTAAACCTACCCCACTAAAGAAAATATTTCTCCTTTTAAACTAAAGCACCAAAAACTTTGTTTTAAAAATGTACCAAAACCCTTTTAAGAACTCAAGCAGAAAGCTAGTAATTATTTGATACGTTATTCAGAATAGATGTCATAATCTATTATGGGGTAGTTGCCTATGGTGACTAAGACATCATCAGAGGTGATCTAAACTCAAGCTGTTTGTTTTGCTGCATGTTTTACTAACAAGTTTATTACTGTGCTGTTATTGCTGAATCTAGAAGAGAAACGGGTAAAACTAAAAAGCCATGAAGACGATCAAGACAGGTATGAGAGCATATCGTATTACTGTAAGAGAAGCATAGAGGGAGAGAGACTTCAACACACCAAGGAAGATTATCAGAGGGGGAAATGCAATCTAACTACAGAAAAGAAGAAAATCAGCTGAAGGCCAGAAGGTGGTAAACATGAGGTAAGAAAAAGCATCAGAATCAGGACCGGTGCAAGGATATTGGTTCTCAGGGCGAATCATCAACCTCGCACCCAAACTGCCCTCAATTACTTTTCATTCCTCTAGGCCTTGTCAAAGGCTTTCTGAAGATCCAGATGTACTATATCAGCTGGCTCACCTTTATCTATCTGTCTATTCACACCTTCAAAATATATATTAGTAAGACAAGATCTTCCTTGGCTAAATCCATGTTGGCTGTCCTCCATTAAACCATGACTATTTATTTATTTAACAAATTTTTATATGCTGCCCCTTCCCTGAGATCAGGGGCGGTTTACATAGAACACAACAAGTTTTACATTGAACATTGGAACTATATACATTTAACATGTAGAAACTAGGTACAGATAACTATATACATTTTGTTTATATCTGATATTTGACCTAGGGTAACTGTGTCATTTTGGGGTTTAAGTTATTGGATGGCAGAGAGTGGTAGTTCTTTAGGTACCTTGGGAGTTAATGAGAGTGCTTGAGTCACAAAAATGTTTGATAAATAGGTGTGTTTTTAAGTCCCTGAGGAATTGCTGGAGGTCTTTAGTCACTCTTACTGTAGGTCATTGAGGAGTGAGTTCCACAATATTGGGGCCACGTAGGAGAAAGCTCTGGTACTGGTGCGTTGATTTGTATTGCGGATATGTGAGGGAGCTAAATATGTGTTTTGAGAGCCGTTTCTTCTTGTCCTTGAGGTGTTTGGTGTTGTAAGGAGAGTGGATAAGGTAGTGGAGGCAATGTTACAATGATGCTTAAAGATGATCATTATGTATTTATACTTTACCCTTGAGGTTATTGGTAGCCAGTGAAGATCACAGAGTATAGGGGTGATGTGATCCTTGCATGTTGAGTTAGAAGCTATACGTGCTGCCAGGTTTTGGGCTAGTTGAAGCTGGTGAGTGTTTTTTTTTGGGAAGTCCTTGGAGAATACTGTTACAATAATCTGTGAGTTTGGGTTATTAGAGCTTGAAGTACTGTCCTAAAGTTGTGGACTTCTAGTAGTGGTCTGATGTGTTGGATTGTTCTTAATTTAAAGTAAATATTTTTTGTTACTGTGGGATCATGCTTAGACTCTTATCTAACACTACTCCTAGGTATCTAACTTCTTCCTTGACTTCGATTTCTGTATCTTGTAGAATGATTTTACTGGGGGGGGGGGAAGTTTGGGTTTCTTGAAATAAATAGCACTTCAGTTTTCTTGAGATTGATTTTGAGGTTCTGGGTGTCAAGCCAGTTTTTTTATATCAGACATGCATGCGGTTATTCTGGAGTAGTGCAGTATCCAATGGAAGGTACATCATGATATCATCAGCGTATAGATGATAGTTGATGTTGTGTGATTTGAATATGTTGCAGATTGGCTGCATGTAAATGTTAAACAGGAGGGATGAAGGTGAGGATCCTTAGGGGACGCCAAGTTTCTGTGGAAAGGTTGAGGAGGATTCCTGGCCTATTTGAACCTGCTGGGTTCTGTTATTTAGGTAAGATGTGAACCATTGTATGACTGTACCTTGTAGTCCAATGTGTACATATGACCTAGATTGGCCACTGTTGGAAACAGAATACTGGGCTTGATGGACCTTGGTCTGACCCAGTATGGCATATCTTATGTTCTTATGTGTTTTAGCCTGTTTATTAGGAGGTTGTGCTTTATGCTGTCAAACGCAGCCGCTATGTCTATAAAAATAAGTAGAAAGACCTGTTTACCAGAGTCCAGACCACGGATAAGTACGGATAAGTTTATCAAGTAGTGATAACATAAGGGCCTCGACACTATGTTGAGGCCTAAACCCATGTTGGTGCTCATCAAGGGGGGCATTTAATTCAATAAAATCCGGAAGTTGCAGTTGTACAACATTTTCTATAACCTTCGTTGATATTAGGCGGTAGGAGTTGGGTAGGTTTTTGTCGGAGTTTGTAGCTTTTAATATGGGTCTGATTGTCGCCTGCTTCAGAGCATCAAGCATGTACCCTTGGTTCAGTGAGGAGTTAACTATCTCACAGATTATTGGGGTGAATTCATCTTTTGTTGATTTTAATCAGCTGACCGGGCAGGGGTCACTGGGTGAGGTAGTTGTGTTAATTTTAGTTATAATGTTTTTGAGGTGTTTGTTGTTCATTACCACTGAATGTTGTCCAGGATGGGAGGTGAGGTGTGTTTGAGTATGTGGGATTGGGGCAAGGAGAGTCTGTGGGGATCTCATGCTGGGATTGGTTAGAAAGTTTATTAATATAATAGTTTGCAAACCTTTTTGGGTGTATTACTATGGAGTCATCTTCATGAGTGTGTGTTTTGGTGAGATTTTTTACTATGGAAAAGAGTTCTATTGGTTTGTTTAGTGATTCAGTGATTAATACTGTATGGTATTCTTTTTTTTTAGTATTTACAGCATCTTTGTATTGTCTCAGAGTTTGCATGTATTGTGTGTTGTCTTTTTCTATTTTTGTGCGTCTCCATTTGTGTTCTAGGTTTCTTAGTCTTTGTTTTAATTTTATTAGGTCATGTGTGTACAATTTATTTGTGTTCCTTTTTTTGGTATCATTGTTTTGTTTTGGAACTATGGCTGCATTGGATAAGACTGTGTTCCATTTTTTTTATGAACTCATCTATGTTCGTATGGGAGTTATCAAAGTGAGGAAGTGTGTTGTCTAGGAATGTTTCTTTGTTAAAGAATTTGTATTTGCTATGTATATTTGGCTTTTTATCAGTTATGGTTTTGTTAGGTAGTGTAAGTAATGTGAGCTCAATCAGGAAATGGTCTGTCCATGGTTGTGGCGTAGTTATTGGGGAGGAGTAGCAAGTGTTATGAATGGTGTCTGTTTGGAGGAATATTAAATCAAGAATATTACCTTTTTTGTGGGTAGGGGTTTGTACTACTTGATTAAGATCTGTATCTGTCATTGCGTTAAGAAAGTGGGAGGAGTGGGTGCTATGCAATGAGGGGAGATTAAGTCTCCAAGTATGATTTGCATTTTGTTTGTATTTTTGGAGCATGATTGTTCTAGAATGATGTCCAGGATGTCGGGAAAGGGCGAGGGTGGTCTATATATTAAGGTAAGTGAGAGGAATTTGTTTTCTATGGTCAGAATGTCAATATCCTCTATGTTTTTATTCAGGTGTAGGGTGCTGCATAGTTCTTTTTTGGCTAGTATTAATACACCACCGCCACATAGGTTGTAGTTAGGATGAGTAAGTTGGTTAACTAATACTATTTCTGCTAGCCACATTTCTGTTAGACATAGCATATCAGGTGATTTATCATTGGTTAGGTCAAGCAGGATTGGAAATTTGTTTCTGGCTGATCTAGTATTGGACAAGAGACATTTTATAGGGTATTGTGTGTGTGAAGATGGGATGTGGTGGGTGTTAGGGTTTGGTTTTATATATATGTGTCTAGGGTTGTGTATTTTATCATGATTATGGGTATAGGAGTACTGTGGGATCTGCTGGTTCTGTGGGTATGTCCGGTGATGGTAGTGTATTATAGGTATGTTACCGTAGAGGGATGGGGAGGGATGGAGAGAGTTTATTAAGGGGGTTAGGAGGAACAGCAGAGCAAGGTAATATGATAGATATTGTTTGAACATGTTTTGGTAGTATTTGCTATCTTAGTGAGAATTGCAGAAGGAATACTCTACGATATACCTGAAACACCTGTTCGAGTAACAACTAGTACAGAATCAATCACACATCTACATTTTCATGGAGGAGTAGCCTAGTGGTTAGAGTAACTGCCTAGTACCCAGAGGATCAAGGGTTTGATTCCCACTGGCACTCCTTGTGACCTTGAGCAAGTCACATTGCCTCAGGTTGCCAATCTACTTCTGGTGATATATTGCCAAGAAAACCCAGAGGTAGTTGGGTCGCCATGAGTCAACACTGACTTGATGGCACTAAAAAAAAAATCTACGTTTTCAGTAATTTTGGACCTGATAGTCGAAGGGCAGTTATTCTGTTTACAGCCCTGTAAACCATGTAACTGCGCACTGAGAGTGATATTCAATATACCCGATTATGCCCTTAGGTGCCCCGATGCTAACTGCTTAGCACTGGGGCATGTCAGGGGCGTTCTGGGGAGGAGCAGAGGTGGAGATGATCGATAACTGGGCAGCAGCGATATTGCATGCTGCCCAGTTAGTTCCTGCACCTAAAAGATAGGTGAGGTTTTCCTCGCCTATCTTTTAAGCGCAGGTCACTAACTGGGCAGCATGCAATATCAGTGCTTCCTGATTAGTTACTGCAGCTTCCGGCATGTTTGGCAATCCCCAAATATTCAATGCCGGGGCTGCATATGACCCAGGCATTGAATATCTAGGGTTAAGGGTTGGTGGCCACATTTATGTAGTGCAGCAGTGCATAACCTGCCCAAGTAAATATCGGGCCCATTATTCTTTATAATGGTTTCTACCATTTTGCCCAGTACTGATGTGAGGCTCATCAGTCTGTAATTTCCCGGATCACCCCTGGAATCCTTTTTAAAAATTGGTGTTACATTGGCCATTATCCAATCTTCAGGTACTACAGATGATTTTAATGATCGTTCAAAGATTACTAATAATAGGTTTGCAATTTCATATTTCAGTTCTTTTACCACTCTCAGATGTATTATACCATTTGGTCCAGGTGATTTGCTACTCTAGTTTATCAGATAGGTGTAATACATCTTCCCAGTTTCAATTCTTCTGATACATAACCTCTAAATACCATTTCAGGCATGGGTAACTTCCATACATCCTCTTCAATAAAGACTGAAACAAAGAATTCATTCAGTCTTTTCACTATGTCCTTGTCCTCCCTTAGCTCCCCTTGTACCTCTCTATCATGTAATGGTCCAGTTGACTCTCTCACAGGACTTTTGCTATGAATGTACTCGAAAAAGTTTTTATTGTGAGTTTTTGATTGCACATCAAGCTTTTTAAAAAATTCTCTCTTTGCCTGCCTTATCAATGCCTTGCTAGTGCTTATGTGGTTTCCAGTTTTCATCATTTAGCTCCTTTTTCCATTTCCTGAAAGATGCTTTTTTGGCTACAACAGCACCTCTGACCTCACCTTTAAACCATGCTGGCAGTTTTTTGGCTTTCCTTCCACCTTTCTTAGAGCGAGGAATACATGTGGTCTGGGCTTCCAAGATAGTATTTTTAAACAATGCCCATGCTTGGTGTAATCCTTTAACCTTTGCAGTTGATCCTCTTAGTTTGTTCTTAATGATTTTCCTCAATTTATCATAGTGTCCCTTTGAAAGTTAAAAGGTAGTACTGTGGATCTCCTTGCCATCCTCCCTCCATTTATTGAATCAAATGCAATCATGCTATGATCATTATTGCTAGGTGGCTCTCACACTGTCATCTCTTGCACCAGATTCTGTGTTCCACTAAGGACTAGTTCCAAAAGAGCTTCCCTTCTTGTCAGTTCATGAACCAGCTGCTCCAAGAAGCAGTCATTTATTTAATCTAGAAACTTTATCTCCCTAGAATGTGCTGCTGTGACATTGACCCAGTTGATACCGGGGTAATTGAAATTACCCATTAGTACTGTGTTGTAACTTTTGTTAGCTCCTCTTATTTCTTTTAGCATTTCATCATTCATCTGTTCATTCTGGCCAGGTGTTCTTTAGTACATTCCCGCTGCCATCACCTTCCCCTTTTTACATGGAATTCCATCCAAAGAGATTCTACAGTGTGTTTTGTTTCCTGCAAACCCTTTATCCTGTGTGACTCGCTGCCGTCTCTAACACAGAGCGCAACTCCTCCACCAATTTGATCTACCCTATCATAGCGATATAGTTTATACCCAGATATCACAGTATCCCATTGGTTATCCTCCCTTCACTAGATCTCTGAGATGCCAATTATATCTAACTTTTCATTTAGTACTATATATTCTATCTCTCCTATCTTTTTTTTAGACTTTTAGCATTTGTATACAGGCATTTTATCGATATTAACAATCTGGTTGTCAGATGACAAGGGTAATTTGAATTCTTACAGCTCTGTCTGCTCTGTACTTAAAGACATCTGGGTTACTTTTATCTTTATTGGAAGTGCCCTATCAGGATGCCCTGACATCCCTCTTTGCTAGTATCCTTCAGGGATATATCCTTCTGAACCATGTGCTCTTGAGTGACTGTCGGCTTTCCCCTATTATCTAGTTTAAAAACTGCTCTATCTCCTTTTTAAGGGTTAATGTCAGCAGTCTGGTTCAACCCCGATTAAGGTGGAGCCCATCCTTTTGGATAAGCCCCCCTTTCCCTTCTCCAGAATGTTACCCTGTTCCTAACAAATCCAAAATAGTCTTCCTTGCACCATTGTCTCATCCACGCATTGAGACTCGTGAGCTCTGCCTGCCTTTTTGGTCCTGCGTGTAGAACGGGAAGCATTTCTAAGAATGCTACCCTGGAAGTTCTGGATTTCATCTTCCTAAATTTGCCCTCCAAAACCTCCTTCCCATATTTTCCTATGTCATTGGTATCAACACATACCAAGATAGCAGGATCCTCCCCAGCACTATCTAAAACCTTGTCTAGGTGGCGCATAAGGTGTGCTACTTTTGCACTAGGCAGACATGTTACCAGGCGATCCTCAAGTCCACCAGCCACCCAGATATCCACATGCCTAATCACTGAATCGCCAACTATTACGGGCATCCTAAATCTTCCCTTATGGACACATGGCCCTGGAGAAACCACCTCAGTGCGAGAGGGTTTAACATCACCTGGAAGACAGATCCTAGCTACAGGATCACTTCATGCCACAACAAGGTGATGCCCTCCTTTCACGTGACCTCTCTCTTCCATGGCAACAGAGAGGCTGACTGACTGAAGATGGCTCTTCAGTACTATGTCTCTGTAGGTCTCGTCTATATACCTCTCTGTCTTCCTTAGGTCCTCCAAGTTTGCTTTTCTAGCCTCCAGAAATCAGACTCATTCCCTGAGAGTAAAGAGCTCCTTCCACCTAGTGTAATATAAGACCTCTCACCAACTGAGAGAAAAGCGTACATGTGACAAGGGCTGTACCGAGTGTAAATCTTGCCCTTTGCGACTTGCACATCAGGCATGCCCCCCCACCCCCGCGTTGGGAGAGAAGAGGCACGCCCGATGTGCAAGTCGCCAGCATGCCGGCAAGAAGGCTTAAGGGGCGTATTTTAGCTGTCTTCCATTGCCTGCCGCCACTGAGAGAAGAAAAAGTGGCAGTGGCAGGAAACGGCAGACAGCTGAAATGGGCCCCTTAAGCCTTTGTGCCCTGTGCGGCCGCACCACTCGCAAAGGGCTAGATACGGGCCTGCATGTGACATTCAATGCAAAAGACTGGATAGCCCCCATCTCGTTGCTATACCTAATAAGTTTAAGGGACTTTGTTCACCTCAAGATTAATGAATTTCAGGACTTTAATTAATCTAGCCCTTATGAAGATAACCAGCTGATCCTGAAAGTGAATTTAACCACCTCTTTCCTTTTAATAGCTTTGAGCCTACAAATCTAAGATTATGCTTGTCATGGGTGGTGGGAAAGAAATACTTAGAGCCTGATTCCATAACATGTACGTCCTGCTTGTGGATACATCTAAATTAAAAATGGGCTCCATTTGAATCCAATTGCATATCCACCGGTCTAGAAGTGCCCATGGGTGTGGAATTGGGAAGGTAGACATGTTCAGCTGGCCCGTGCATGCATCCGGCATTCGGCCCACGCACAAGTGTAGGCACGGGCCATGCGATATAATGGAGCACATCATCCATCGATATTATTGGACACAGGTAAACGTTTTGGACATCCCCGCACCCCACGTATTCTGAAAAGTTACACATTTCGGATCCTGCCCGTCTCAGCAATGTACCTGCCGGTGCCATGACCCTCGGAGAAAACATGCATCTCCTAAGCTGCTCTTCATACTGGCAATAGTTTGCTGATGCAAACTAGATATAAATACCAATGAGAAATGACTACTGCTGCAAACTAGACCATATACCAGTCCTCTGCATACCCTGAAAAGTGTTAGGTAATCCCAGTGCACCCTAATATGATAAAAGAGAATGTAAATATGAATATGTATATCAGGACATACCTTGCATCAAATGGTACTTGGCAGTGGGAACCTGCCCCAGTGATTCCTGCCTTGGTCATCTCTACAAACACGTTTTGAACTGCTAAGGATGGACCCTTACCAAGTGCTCTAACCTGAAACTAACATTGCAGTTCCCCAAAGGATGTATAATATTGCTGAGCAACAAATGTATGCCCTTTTTATGCTTCAGGCCTATAAATGAACTCATTCTGCTGCTCCGCACTACCTTTCCACTCTTATCTCTCTCTATACCCCTCCTCAGGAACTCCCTCTGCTGGTAGATTGCTTCTATCTGTGCCCTTCTCTTCTTTTGCAAACTCCAGACGTCACTTCTTTCACCCTACTGCTCCTTATGCCTGGAACAAACTACCTGTATGTCAGGCTTCTTCTCTGGCCCTTCTCAAATCCTGGTTGAGCACTCACCTCTTCATTGACGCTTTAAGATCTGATCCACCTAAGCTCCCTTGTGTTTCCTTACCATTTCCCCTAAATGTATCCTGTCCACAGCTGCTGTGTTGTCTGTCTGCCTAGATTGTAAGCTCTGCTGAGAAGGGATCATCTTTTACATGTGTCTGTGTAGTGCTGTGTACGCCTTTTAGTTCTATACAAATTTTCAGTCGTAGTAGTAGTGGTAATAGTATGGCCAAATGAATATGGCATCTGATTCCCACATATCTGGGTACTAGCATTTCTCACAGCAGTTACACCTGTCCCATCATGGCGTATGTTGGTCTGTATACATCTGCTATCTATGGGGCAACCTTGTCTGCCTTCCCACAGTCTACTTTGTAGCACTGCTCCACTGGTCAGGCCTGTGTGGGCATGGGAGGGAGATCCCTGTGCTATCATATCTAGGAAGCCAGTCTCCAGATTTATCACCATTCTTGTAGCTTGCATAGATCCTGGACTGGTGAAGGATGTAGTCCTTATGGCACAGTCTGTCATGTCTCCCTGTGCCTGACACAGCTGATGTATGGCTGCCCTATCACATTGGCACCTGGTGACACTGTGGTCATCCATATGGTCCAGGTATTGGCCAGCCATACACGGCCTCCCTGAATTGCAGATCAGCACATCAAATCCTCCCATGCTACCCCCATCAGATCCTCCCATGCTACTTGCAGTCACAAAAGACATAATTTTGCCAAACCTAACCTATGACTAACAGCTGCTATGCCATAAAGGCATGATGTACCAGGACTACACCTATGATCTCCCTTTCTCACTACAACACGATTTGTTTCCAGTCTCTCACATACAATTCTACATCAACAGTCCCATTCTTCAGAACACAGGATTTGTTAGGGTCCCCTGGATCAACTGTTTTAGCAGAAAACAATACATTTCAGTATAGCCTGAATATACTCTATTGCTCCTCTTCACATTTCTATAAGGGTGTTTGTTTACCTTACAAAATTCCTTCAGTAGAATCTTGCCGGCAGGTGGGATCAGAGCGATTGTGCGATAAGTTCCACAGTCAGTTGGATCACCTTTCTTTAGTATTGGTATAAACACAGATCTTTTCCAGTCAGTTGGCCATGATGCTGTCTTCCATATTTCTTGGCAGAGCCTTGTAAGTGCGGTAACAGCTGCATTGGATTGCTGTAATACTTCTATGGGAATGTCATCAATGCCTTGTGCTTTGTTCTTTGATAAGGCTTTCAATGCTGCTTCAACTTCTTCTTTCATCACCAATGGTTCCCAATCATAAGGTACAGGTTGAAACGGCTGTTGGTCCACTTGATCTTTATCATATAAAAACTCTGTATATTCCTTCCATCTTTTCTTGATCTTCTCAGTATCATTTAACATAGAACCTTGAGCATCTTGTAACATTCCAATTCGAGGCTGGAACTTTTTCTTTAACTCTCGTAGCTTTAGGAAGCCGATCTTGTTCTTCCTCTAATAGTTTCTGCTTCTATTTCCTTGCATGCATCATTGTAGTATGGGAAATAAGATTCCAGATATTGAGGCATTAATGTGAGAAGCTGACTTGGATTTAGTGGCAGTTACAGAGACATGGTTCATGGACAACCATGACTGGGGTATAACTATGCGTTATTCGGAAAGGACAGGGTAGGAAGAGGTGGAGGAGGAGTGGAACTATATATAAAAAATAATATTAAAGCTATGGAAATATAGGGCTTAAAAGGGAGAGAGGAGGCAGTGTGGGCTAAACTAGAAAGAGGGAAAGAGAAATCCATTTGAATTGGCGTGATATACAGACCTCCATCACAGGGAAAAGACATGCATGGAGATTTAATAGAAGACATACACAGAATTGTCAAGAAAGGGGAAGTGCTACTGATAGAGGATTTCAATATGCTGGATGTTGATTGGTGCATCCCTGCTGTGGTGTCATCTAGAAGTAAGGAGATCCTGGATTCTTTACAGGAAGAACTATTAAGGCAATTGGTAACAGAACCCACACATTTATTTTATTTATTTATTTATTTAAAAGTATTTGTATACCGCCTTCTCCTTCAATCAAGGCGGTCTCCACAGCAAACAATCATAAGAGTGGTTCAAGTGTGTTTATGCAGTGATACATATTGTGTGTTTGTGGTGGTGTGTATTGGATTCTTGTTGAGCTATTTACAGCATGCGCTATTATACATTCTTATGTACAAGGTTCAGGGGAGGGGGGTGGTCCTTTGTCCTTGCTTGGTGAGTGGATCATGTGATGTGTCCATAGTGTTCAATGAATAGTGTTGTCTTAAGTTGCTTCCGAAAGTCTTTGAGGTCTGTTGTTAGTCTTAGTTCGTCTGGGAGGATGTTCCAAATTGCTGGTGCAGCCAGGGAAAGGGCTCATTCCGCAGTGTCCTTGCGGACCTTGGGGTGTTAACACGATTGGAAGTGCCTCTCCTCCTTGGTCGTGTGCTTCTGTCAGGTTGTATGAGTGTTTGTAGGCTGAGGGCTGATGACTGTTGTTTGATCTTGAAGATGTTTATGACTGTCTTATATTTGATGCGTGAGCTGATTGGGAGCCAGTGTAGATCTTTCAGTATGGGTATGATGTGTTCATGTCTTGTTGTGCCAGATATTATGCGGGCCGCTGTGTTTTGTGCCAATTGCAGCGGTCTGAGTGTTTGTTTTGATAGACCAAGGTAGATTGGGTTGCAGAAGTCTAGTAGTGGGGTTATTAGTGCCTGGCAGACTGTACAGAAGTGTTCTGGGGCGAGGAGGGGCTTAAGGCGTCGGATGAGTCTCATCCTGTGGTATGCACTTTTGGTGGCTCTGCTTATGTGTGATTGTAGATTCAGTTCCTTGTCCAGGGTTACTCCGAGGTACTTTACTTCTGGTTTTATGGGTATGGTTGTGTCTTTTATCTTGATGTTGGGTGGAGGGACGAAGTCAGTATTTCGAGTGATGATTAGTGCCTCTCAGTCTTGCTATAGTTTATGGTGAGGTTGTTGTTTTGAAACCAGCTGGTCATGTTTATGAGACAGTTTGTTATTTTGGAGTAGTCCGGGTTGTCGACTGTGATAGGTGTGTATATCATGATGTCATCGGCATAGATTGTGTATTGTATATTGTGTTCTTTCATGATGTCACATATTGGCTGGATGTAGAGGTTGAATAAAAGTGCTGATAAGAGAGACCACGTGATGCGCACACCATAGAGGTCGCATCCTGAGCTCGCTCCTGAACCCTCCGACGCTACCGGCGATTTAGAGCCGTTTACTAGTGCCAGAGTCCGCCGACAACGCAAATATCTGTACCAGCTTGCCAGCAGAGTTAAATACCACAAGTTGGAAATCTGATCGCATGGCCACTGCGGTAAAATCCCTGCGGAGAGATCGGGAGAGGGGGACTGGCTCAACTAAGATGGCTGACTTAGCCCAGGGGCCGGCATCGCCGCAGTCGCCGAAGTCTCCTGCCTCACTCGACGAGATGTCCGCGGCTATAAAGACTGCTCTAATGCCTCAATTTGAAGCCCTCCATGAGAAAATAGATGGGCTGAAGTCGGCATTCGACACGCTGAGTCAGCGACAGCAAGAAGCCGAAGAACGTGTGGGGCGAGCAGAGGAAAAGGTAGAGACACTGATGACGGAGGTGGAGGGCATGCGGGCTCAACTATCCCAACATGAAGCAAAACTGGAGGACCTGGAAAACAGGTCTCGGCGCAATAACCTGCGCTTTCTGGGGATCCCAGAATCTACATTGGATAGAGACCTGCGAGGCTACTTGGAGGCCTTGATCCAGCAGATAGTGGAGGAAAGCACATTGGGAGGTAAACTTCATATAGAAAGAGTACACCGAGTCGGTGTCAAAAATCGAGACTCCCGCCCCAGAATAGTGTTGGCAAAATTCCTCCACTACCCGCAGAAGGAGCTGATCCTAAAAGCAGCACGGCAAAAAGGGGAGGTGGTGTTTAATAATACCAAACTTCGCATAGCTCAAGATTACTCAGTTGCCCTAAGCCGGAAAAGGAAAGAATATGCCCCCCTTTGTGAAAAGCTGATCGATGCCGGCATTCGGTTCTCCGTGCAGTACCCCGCTAGACTCCACGTGCTTAGTGAAGGAGCGCACCGTACTTTCGATTCAGCCTCTGCAGCAGAAGAATACGTGAACCGGCTCTATCTGCACAAAACGGCAGTGGCAGAGACTCGCACCTCATGATCTATTCTGCTTTAGCATTTTCCTGTGCTCGGCCCTTCTGTTGGAAAGTATCCGAACTGAAAGACAATGTAACAATTGGCCTGGGAGTGCTTGCTGAGGCCTAGTCACTTTGTGTCCTCTACTTATAGTAACAGTAGCAAAGTGTTTCCCTTTTATGGTAACATTATATTTAATTGCCAAGAGCCTTGTCTTGCTCTCCCCGTGCTCAGTCTGTCATAGTGTACTTGGTCCTATCTTTTTGGCTAGTAACTCACGGGGCAGGAATGATCCAACATGGTGACGGGTGGCCTGTTACGGAGGGACGAATCGGCCTCTTCCGGAAGAGGTGGGTCTCCCTCGAATGGGCCAGCTGTTGCCGTTGGAAGAGAAACAGATAGGGCCCTTGGGAGAGGATGGGAGAATGTCTTTCCTTCTTCCTTGAGAGGCAGGGGGCTCCTCCACCCGGGCCCGGGAAGTTGCAAAGACATCACAGCCAGATAGGTACGGCCTAATAGTTGAAGGGAGGGGGCCAGGGTGATGGTGGCAGTTTGGATAAAGATCTGTGCCTCCCCTGCAACTCTTTACTTTCGCTAGATTAGCGTAAAGTAGCTAACAGTGCGCCCGTAAGGCTCCCGCAGACATCCGTTACACAACCCGGTAAGATTTACTCCCTGCTGGGGCTCCTTTCCAAATACGTTGGTTCCCGGAGATTGGGAGAAGGGAAAGTGTATGGCACAGACTCTACCAAACTTTATTGTAGGGTGTGAGTTTGCTCTCTCATCAGGTGGGCCCAGTTGGTCATTTGTATATTAGATATATCTGGCCCATGCTTAGTACAATGCCTCGGGCGCTTCTGCATATAAATATGCCTCTCCCACAAAGACCCTGACCCACTTACCTACTGCATCAACTCCCTCCCTCAAAAGCTAAACCCCGGATGGGCACTACTAGCAGCCATTTTATTTTATTTTTAAGTGTAAGGCGGCTTGCATAACTGTCAGGCTATCCCGTTAGTTGCTCCTGAGAAGCAGGCACAGGCTACTGTCCTCTTCACCTTTCACTTGGCAAATTTGGATCAATCACTAAGATGCTAAGGTACCCACTCCGTTATATCCCCCCCTGAGAGTTATTGTTGATTGCCTTTTATTATGACTTTTACTGTATGTAAGGTGATTTGGTATACTACCTAGTGTGGTAAAGCGTTAAGTGCATGTGGTTTATGATGTTACAAACCGAATTATGCTAATTTCGATTAAACATGTCTTTAGTTATGGGCTATAAAATAATGGGGAGAGAGGGGAGTCCCCTTCATCTGGTGGCTTCCGCTAGCGGTAGGCCGCGATGGGGGAATGGGGGTGGAGGACCCCTGAGGGGGAGGGATTCCGCTTTCATAGTATGGCGAGGAACACTTCGGTGGACCGGCCTTGGCGGCGGACTTACTCTGGAGCGGAACTCTGGCTGGCAAAGGAGGGGGGGGGGCCTAAAGAAGGTAGGGAGGGGCCCACACTTATAATTGAGGGGTATTGAAGATGGGAATGCTGGCGGTAGGCCGGGGCCGGCGGAGCGGGGGGGGGGAACGGGGGATGGGCTTAGAGGGGTCTCGGGAGGGCTTTCTAGGAGGGGGTCAGAGGAGAGAGCCCGGTAGATAGAAGGTAGTGAATAGGGATAGTGGGAGGGAACCTTGGGTTGGGGGGGGAAGTTAGGGGGAGAGTTATGGGGATACGGGGTAGGGGGTTAGTTGGGGGGGGGGACAGGGAGGGAAGTCGTCGCACCTTACAATCTCTGCAAAGAGTTCATACCAATTATTTCCGTGGATATTTGGGGAGACCCCAGGCTGGGAGGGTCTCCCTGTGCACGAAGGGCCGGCAGCGAGGGCATCGACAGATGGGAACCCTCTGAGAGTTATCACTTGGAATGTTTGCGGGCTGGGGAACCCAATTAAGCGCTATAAGGTGCTCAAGGCATTGGCTCGACAGCAATGTGATATTGCGCTATTGCAAGAGACCCATCAGACGGTCGAAGAACATGCTAAATTGTGTCGGGACTGGGTGGGTCAGACGTGGGGTGCGCCTGCACTGGGGAAGAAAGGAGGGGTGGTTATACTCATTCATAAACGTGTTCGCTTTACACTGCGTCGTCAATGGGCCGATCCCAACGGGAAATTTTTACTATTGCATGGACTACTAGAAGACCGGGAGATCATACTGGGGGATGTTTATGGCCCTACTATATTAGATCGAGATTTTCTTAACGGCATTGCAGCTAAAATTGAACAATTGCCGGATGTGCCCATGCTTATAGGGGGGGATTTTAATGGTGTCTTAGACGTTAGTTTTGACACCTCTGCAGTTCAGACGACGAGAGATAGGGTGCTGCGATCTCAACTGCTGCAACGCTTTCGAGCGCGCTTAAACTTGGTAGATCCCTGGAGACTGACGCACCCGTCTGAAAAAGAGTTTACACATATCTCGCGAGCACATGGGACTAGCGCGAGATTAGATTACCTTCTGCTTTCCACTACTACCTTTGCACAAGTGGATGAGGCGCAAATAGGACCTTTAGAAATCTCCGACCATGCTATGGTTTGGCTGGAGCTGCAATGGGGGAGCGGGTCTGGAACATCTCGCATATGGCGGTTCCCCATTGAGCTGTATCATGATAACCACTTTCGGCAGTTTCTGAGTCAGCGCTGGTGTGATTTCGAATCGAACCACCAGGCCCATAGGGATGATCCGGAGCTGGTTTGGGAGACTGCCAAAGTGGTGCTGCGTGGGGATATTATCGGCTTTGCGGCTCGGAAGCGGAGATTGCGGGCGGAACAAATTATTCGGCTAGAACAGCAGGTATCACAGATGAGGGTACTGAGTGGTCGCGCCCCTACTGTGTCTAACAGAAAGTGATTATGGGAGTTACAGGTCGCCTTAAATGAATTGCTACATCAGAGAGCCAAGAAATCGATCATGTACTACAAATATCGCTTACATTGCTTTGGAGACAAAGCGGGGAAATTGTTGGGACGTTGTTTAAAGGGTCAGAGGGGTGGGCGGGGGGTAGCGGCACTCCGGGATGAGCGAGGAAATCTACTGCGGAAGAGAGATGGGATAAGCGAGATCATTAGGGGTTTCTTTCAGAAATTATACTCAGCGGAGGGGACTGACCCCACTATAATGGAAAATTACCTTCGGGAGCTGCGGCTCCCTACGGCAACTGATGAGCAACGGGCTCTGTTGGGGCGTCCGATAACCCTGGAGGAGGTGCAGCAGGTGATTAGGAAAGCTCACTGCTATAAGACGCCGGGACCCGATGGCTACGGGGCAGAATTTTATAAATTATTATCGAACTGGGTCAGTCCTCTGCTAGTGGATACTTACCGGCAAAGAATAGAGGGTAGGGGGGGACGATGGGGGGAAAATCAGGCATATATTACGTTAATACCTAAACCGGGCAAGGACCCGCTGCAGGCGGCTTCATACAGGCCGATCTCCCTGCTTAATTTCGACAGGAAACTGATGGCCAAGATTTTAGCGGAACGGCTCGCGGGACTACTGGAGGATATTGTTCATGTTTCACAAGTGGGCTTTGTGCGAGGTCGTTATGCAGTCCGCAATATTCGCAGAATTTTAACTTCGTTAGAATGGGTACATGCTCATCGGCTTCAATCTCTGCTGGTGAGTTTTGATGCCGAAAAAGCATTTGATCGGGTCAATTGGAGGTATTTGCAACACCTGTTACCGCGGTATGGCCTGGGACAGGCCTTTTGTGACATGGTTCAGAGCCTCTACGATACACCGACGGCTAGGATACTCTGCAATGGGGTTTTATCGGATCTCTTTCCCCTGTACAGGGGTACTAGGCAGGGCTGTCCATTATCTCCTCTCTTGTTTGTTCTATCCCTAGATCCCCTACTAAGGCGCATAGAACTTGACCCACAAATTCGTGGTATAGAGATTGGACAGCAAGGGTTTAAGGTGGCGGCCTTTGCCGATGACATGTTGGTACACCTCCTTGCTCCACGGGACTCTTTGCCTAGATTGTTAGCGGAATTTCGATTATTTGGTAGTTTTGCGGGTCTACGGATTAATGAAGAAAAATCGGAGGCCTTGGACGTCTCGGGGCAGCTACGAGGGCTATGGGGGGCGGAGAGGTTCCCTTTGAAATGGGCGGAGCGGACACTCAAATACCTAGGTGTTGTTTTAACGAGGGTGCCACAAGATCTTTATCACACGAACTTTGAGAGAGTTTTGTCTGGCGTACGGACTCAAGTAAGGGCGTGGAATCCGCTACCTTTATCACTGCTGGGGAGAATCACAGCATTTAAAATGGTGGTGTTGCCTCGTATACTGTATTGGCTGCAAACTCTCCCGGTGTGGCTATTGCGGCGAGATTTGCTTAGATTAGACAAGGAAATTCAACGGTTCCTGTGGAAGGGAGCTAGAGCCCGGATCCCAATAACCCGTATGAAAGGCGCATGGAGTAGGGGAGGCTTAGGACTCCCAGATATCAGGCTCTATGCCTTGGCGTGCCAAGCCCGTCACCTTGGGGATTGGCTGAGCGACACCAATGTATATACGCCGCGGGCGTTAGAAGCGGCTTATGTGGCCCCCCTCTCACTGGTGGGAGTCCTGCATGTGGACAGTGCGCAACTACCAATGCGGTTAAAGCGCAATATTATGATCACCGCGCTGCGTCGTACTTGGCGACAACTAAATAGCTTTTGGCAAAGGAATTGGCAGGTGACTAGCTGGCTCCCCATTCGTGGCAACGTACATTTCTTGCCGGGATCTGATTCCAAAGCGTTTCAGTTATGGCATCGGCAGGGCTTACGATATATAGGACATGTTGTAGACCTTTCTGGCAGATGTAAGTCATTTGCCGAACTTCGGGAGGAGTTTCGTTTACCCCACACACATTATTTTGCCTATATCCAACTCTCTCACTATGTGGCGAAGCTGCCGAAAGAGGAACTGGGGGTAGATAGATCGGCGCAGCTCCTGGAATTTTTTGACATTGGCGGAGATGCCCCACCAACAATAAGGGGACTGAAATCTCGGCTGGAGTGCTTTGGGGTGAGACCGGATTATGAGAGAGTGGAGACAGCATGGGCGGAGGAACTGGGGAGGGTGGTGCAGCCCGGTACTATTTGTGCGGCGGTGGGACGGATTACAGCATTGGTGGGGGGAGCGCGGTGGAGGGAGGTTCAATATAAGGCCCTGACACGCGTGCATTTTTCGCCTCGGAGAGCGTTGCGGAGTCACCTTACGCACGACGGGTCTTGTCCGAGATGTTCCATACCTTTAGCCACCCTAACCCATATGTGGTGGCAGTGCAGGCGCATCCTCCCCTACTGGTCCCGTATACGCAGATACCTTACGGGGTTGTTACAGCAAAGGTTCCCGTGGACCAGTACCCTGGTTGCCCTTGATCAACTGCACCCGACCTTACCTGGGGGGAGATGGGAGAGGTTATTGGTGCGAAAGGCCTGTCTGGTGGGGAAAGGTCCAATTCTCCATAGATGGAGAGATCAGCACCCACCTACGTTCTTGGAATGGCGCAATAGTTTCCATCAACTGATGCTGACAGAGCGTTGGCTGGCCCGGGGTTCCGTCAAACGATGGTCCACCTTTATGTTGATATGGGGACCCTACATACAGAGCTTAAGTTCCCGCTGCCGGAACGAAATAGTAAATATAGGTTACTGAGCTCGGCGGGGTTGGGGGGTGCGACGACTAATACAAATACAAATAGGTGGGGGGAGGGTAGGGGGGGGGGTAGTTGGGGGTGGTTAGGGTGGGCGCCTTAGATTACCCATATACCAATTTAAATGAAAAATACGGGCGTTCTGAGGTCTGTTTGGCATACATGGCTGTTTGTGATATGTCCCGCGCGGAGATAAGAATCCACTCCGCGGGGGCGTGTTGTATATATTGATTGCCTGTACCGAAAGTTATGTATATGCTGGCTTATGTTTAAATAAAGTTTTCAAAAAAAAAGTGCTGATAAGGCTGATCCTTGTGGTACTCCTTGTAGGACTTTTATGGGTCGGGAAGTGTTGGAGCCTACCTTAACCTGTATCTGTCTGTCGGTTAGGTATGAGTGGAACCATTTCAGGGTGGATCCATGTAACCCAATGTTCTGTAGTCTTTCCAGTAGAGTTCTGTGATCCACTGTGTCAAATGCTGATGAGATGTTGAAGATCATTAGTATTCCTTTCTTGGGGTTGTCTATGAGGCAGAGAATGTTATTGAAGAGGTATAGTAGGAGTGTTTCCACCCCGTGGTTGGGGCGGAAACCGTGTTGGTTGATGTCTAGTGGTGCGTGGTTGTCAATGTGATCTTGTAGCTGGTGCTGAACTGCCTATGAAGGGGCCATAGTGGACTTGGTGCTTACCAATGGGGAAAGTGTTTCTGATGTTATAGTGGGAGATCATCTCATATCCAGTGATCACCAGATGGTATGGTTCAGTATTAGGACTAGGGCTGATAAAATCCATTCAGAAGCGAGTGTCTTAGACTTTAGGACAACTAACTTTGCCAAGATGGGTCAATACCTCAAGGAGTCATTAGTGGGATGGGAACAGATGAGGGATGTAGAAAAAGAGTGGGCAAAAATGAAAAGAGACATTTTAAGGGCAACCAACCTTTTTATTAGAATGGTAAAATAAAGGTAAAAGGAAAAGGAGGTTGCTATGGTTCTCAAAAGAAGTAGTTGAAAAGGTGAAGAAAAATAGGGAGGTCCTCATGAAATACAAGAGATCACAGAGAGAAGAAGACAGGCATCTATATTTGGAAAAACTTGGAGAGGCTGGCAAAGTACTCAAGAAGCAAAGATACAAAAAGAAAAAGAAATAGCCAATGCAATAAAATGGGGGGGGGGGGGGGGGGGGGAGAAGACATTTTTCAGATATGTTAGTGAGAGGAGGAAGGGCAAATGTGGTATTGTCAGACTCAAGGGTGAAGGGGAGGAATATGTAGAAGCTGATGAGAATAAAGCGGAATTGCTCAACAAATATTTCTGTTCTGTGTTCACAGATGAAGGGCCAGGAGCAGGACCTCAGACAACATCCACAAACAGGAACAAAAGTGAGGGGCATCAGATGGGTTATATCCGAGAATACTGAAGGAACTTGGGGACATTCTAGCAGCTCCACTGACTGACCTTTTCAATGCCTTTGGAGTCGGGGGTGGTGCTAGAGAACTGGAGAGAGGCACATGTGGTCCCTTTACACAAAAGCGGAAGTAAGGATGTAGTTGAAAACTATAGGCTGGTTAGTTTAACTTTGGTAATGAGTAAATTATTGGAAATACTGCTGAAAGAGAAAATAGTGAGGTTTCTGGAGTTCGGAGGATTACCAGATCCGAAGCAGCATGGATTTACCAGAGGCAGGTCTTGTCAGACAAATCTTATTGATTTCTTTGACTGGGTGACCATAGAGTTGGACTGAGGGAGATCTCTAGATGTGGTATATTTAGATTTCATATGACACTGTTCCACATAGGCAACTTATAAACAAACTGAGCACCCTAGGGATGGACCTTAAAGTTACTGCTTGGGTTAGAAATTGGTGGAGTGAGAGGCAACAAAGGGTACAGGTAAGTGGAGTTCACTCTGAGGAGAAGGAGGTTACCAGTGGAGTGCTGCAGGGATCTGTCCTTGATCCAACTCTTTTTAGCATCTTTGTTAGTGGTATTGCAGAAGGGCTGACAGGTAAGGTTTGCCTCTTTGCAGATGATAACAAAATCTGCAACAGAGTACACACCCAGGAAGGTGTAGATAATATGAGGAGGGATCTAGCTAAGTTTGAAGAATGGTCTAGAACAGCGGTTCTCAACCTGTGGATCATGACCCCCATGGGGGTCGCCACAGGATTTAGCGGGGGTCACCTTGTCTCCGCCAAGTTAAAAAAAAAAATTAACGCGCAGAAGTTGCTGCCACTGCCGAGTCTGCTTCTCGGCAGCAGCAAACTCACCCCCTTCCTTCTAATGCAGCCGCGGCTCCCTGCCTCTTAGGGAACCGCGGCTGTGCCTGTAAAACCGTTGCAGAGCCTTCCTGTCTCTCGACGGGCTCCATGCAGCATTGTCCCGCCTCCAAAGGAAGTGGTAAAGAACTTCCTTTGGAGGGGGACAATGCTGCACGGAGCCCATCGAGAGACAGGGAAGGCTCCGCAACAATTTTACAGGCACAGCCGCAGTTCCCTAAGAGGCAGGGAGCCGCGGCTGCATTAGAAGGGAGGCAGACATGGGGAGAGGGGATGAGGGGGCAGGGAACCTGCAACACGGCTGACATGGACAGAGGAGGGGGGCTGACATCGACAGGGGGGGCGGACATGGACATGGACAGGGGGGAGGGGGGCTGATATGGATGGATGGAGGGAGGGGGCTGACATGGAGGGATGGAGGGAAGAGGGGATGACATGGACGGAGGGGGGCTGACATGGAGGGAGCTGATATGGATGGATGGATGGATGGATGGAGGGAGGGGGGCTGACATGGACAGAGGGAGGGAGGGAGGGGCTGATATGGATGGATGGAGGGAGGAGGGCTGACATGGAGGGAGGGAGGGATGGAGGGAGGGGGACTGACATGGAGGGAGGGAGGGATGGGGGCTGACATGGAGGGATGGAGGGAGGGGGCTGATATGGATGGATGGAGGGAGGGGGCTGACATGGACAGAGGGGGGCTGATATGGAGGGAGGGGGAGCTGCCATGGACAAAGGGGAGAGACAGGGGGACATACTGTACAGACGGGATAAATGCTGGACAGAGGCGAGAGACAGTGCGGGTTAGGATTATAATGGGCTGATGGGGGAGCTAGCACTGGTAATGAGCAGATGGGGGGGCTAGGACTCTTAATGGGTTGATTAGGGAAGGCAAGGACTGGGAATGGACTGATCAATGGGGAGGGGTTGGGACTGGTAGTGGGCTGATAGGGGGGTAGGACTGGTAATGGACTGATGGGGAGCTAGCATTGGAAATGAGCTGATCGGTGAGGTTAGGATTGGAAATGGGCTGATGGGGGGATAGGACTGGTAATGGGCTGATGAGGGGGGGTAGGACTGGTTATGAGCTGATTAGGGGAGCCTAGCACTGGTAATGGGGTTGAGGCGGGGACTAGCACTGGAAATAAGCTGATTAGGGGAGGCTAGGACTGGTAATGGGCTGATTGGTGGGGTAGGAATGGTAATGGACTGATGGGAGGCTAGCATTGGAAATGAGCTGATAGGAGGGGGGGCTATGACTAGAAATGAGCTGATTAGTGGAGGCTAGGACTGGTAATGAGCTGATGGGGGGTAGGACTGGTATTGGGCTGATTAGGGGAGGCTAGCACTGGTAATGGGGTTGAGGGGGGATTAGCATTATAAGTGAGCTGATTGGGGGCTTTGACTGGGAATGGGCTGATTATGGGGAGGGGAGGATAGAGCTGCTGGCCCTGGAAGAAAACTGGGGGCTAAGGCTACAAATGGGCTGATACGAGGGGATGGGAGAATGGAACTGGAAGGGAGTGGATCTGAGAGGGGCTGCCATGGTATTTGTACTAGAAGGGACTGGTCAGTGGTGAAGGAGTGGGACTGGAAGGGAATGGACACCAGTGGCAGTCATGGGAATGCAAGCTGACATTGGAAGGTACTGGGAGTGAGGACTGGAAAGGGGCTGATACTGGGGAGGGTTACTGGGACTGGAAATAGACTGATGGAAAGAAGTGAAGAAAACAAAAGAAAAGATAAGAAATGGCAGATGGACCATTGACCACAGAAAGAGAGCTAAGAGAAGACAGGACAGCAGAAGCCTCAGATCAGGACCAGCATGATCAGAGAATAAATTGGTCAGACAACAAAGGTAGAAAAAATAATTTTATTTCATATTAGTGATTTGAGTACAAAATCATAATAATTTTGAAATCAAATATTGTTACTTGTAATTGTGATTAATTATTGTGGTTTAAATAAGTAAATTTTATAAATAAAAACATATTGCAAAGGCCTATAATATATTAATAATTCAACAAATGATTACAGCGACAATGCGTTAACGGTAAAGGAAGAGAGACGCATTTGATTTTATCACTGGGGGTCACCACAAGTTGACCAGTGGTAAAAGGGGTCACGGTACAAAAAAGGTTGAGAACCACTGGTCTAGAATTTGGCAGCTGAGATTTAATTCTAAAAAATGTAGGGTCATGCATTGGGCTGCATCAATCCAAAGGAGCAGTACAGTATAGGGGGTGATGTACTTCTGTCCATGAAAGAAGAACAGGATCTAGGCATGATTGTGTCTGATGATATCAAAGTAGCTAAACAGGTAGAAAAGGCAACGGTGAAAGCTAGAAGGATGCTTGGATGCACAGGGAGAGGAATGGCCAGCAGAAGAAAGGAGGTGTTAGTGCCTCTGTATAAGTCTTTGGTGCAACCTCATTTGGAGTATTGTGTGCAATTCTGGAGACCGCACCTTCAAAATGATATAAACAGGTTGGAGTCGGTGCAGAGGATGGCTACTAAAATGGTTAGTATTCTTCATTATAAAGCACGAGTACAAACTTAAATGGGCTAGTGGTTGGGGCAGCAAGTTACCTCAGGCCAGAAGGTCAGGGGTTCAAATCCCACTAGAGGACAGCAACCTTGGGCCAGAAGGACTGGGGTTTCTAGTCCTTGTGGTCTTGGGCAAGCCACTTAGCCCTCCATTTCCCATGTTCCCTGTAAAATAATTATCTCCAAGTTATATTGTCCTGTCCAATGTAATTTCAGTTTTATTCAATGTAAACCACCTTGATATCATGAAAGGCAGTATATAAGAATTGTTAAATAAATAATATGTATACTTTAGAGGAAAGGTGGGACAGAGGTGATATGATTGAGATGTTTAAATACCTATGTGGCATAAATGCACAGGAAGAGTGCCTCTTTTGATTGAAAGCAAACTCTGCTACTAGGGGACATAGGAAGAGGGTGAAAGGGGACAGATTCAGGTGTAATATGTGGAAATATTTCTTTACGGAAAGAGTGGTAGATGCATGGAATAGTCTCCCAGTGGAGTTGTTAGAGATGAGGAACCACAAGAGCGAGTAGATATGGAAGTCACATGCGCTTTATTGAGTAAAAACACCCCGACGTGTTTCGGCGATTGCCTTCATCAGGGGGTACTAGAGGACAACAATTGTTAGAGATGAGGACAGTATCTAAATTCCAAAAAGCATGGGACAAACACAGAAGATCTCTAAAGGAAAAAAGGGGACTCTTGTAGTTGTTGATATGAAAGGGCAGACTAGATAAGCCTTGTGTTTTTTTTTTCTGCCATCATGTTTCTATTGTATTTAACATCTACCTGCAACCATTGTGCCCAATCATCCACTCACATAGTATATACTTTATGTGGATGATATAATTTATTTATTTATTTATTTAATGACCTACACTCCATTTACCACCAACAAACCAACATATGAAGTTATAAAAAACTGTTTCGCAGACATCACCCTATGGCTGGCTAACAATTTCCTGAAAATAAACTACAAGAAGACTGAAACAATTTTCATAACCAAAGATACCAATTTCCAACCACCAACCTCAATAGCCCTAAATGACAAACGTACAGGCCAAAGGTCAGGTATCTTGGCATTACTCATGACCAACAACTTACCTTTAAACCTCATATAAGCTCCACAACAAAACTAATTTATCAGAAATTCAGAACCCTCCGTCATCTCCGTCACCTCCGTCCTCTACTGGATCCAACCAACTTCCGCTCAGCTTTCCAAGCAATCATAACACCCCACTTTGATTACTGTAAGTCAAACTACGAAGGCCTGCCGAAAACCACTCTGCTCCCCCTATATACTGCCTTGCATACTGCGGCATGCATAATCCAAGGGGTATCGAAGTATGACCATGTAACCCCCATCCTCAAACAGCTTCATTGGTTGCCACTATTGAGCCGCACACACTACAAGATCCTACTACTAACATTCAAAATCATCAACAAGCATCCCACATGTTGCTATAAACACTACAGAGTACCATCAACCCTAGCAGGACAAAAAGACAAAGCACAATAAACATGCTAAACATACCACAAGAAAAGATCAAAAGCACCCAGTATGCTTGCAATAGAGCATTCAGTCTATATTTATTTATTTATTTATTTGAACTCATTTCTATACCGCTCCTTCCAGTGATCAGCAGCGGTTTACATCAAACATTTAACTCTGCAAAGTTAGCAGTTTACATAAAACAAAGCTTGGAAGTTTACATAAAACAGTAGTGGGGAGCATTGAACATGTAAACAATGTAACATTAACTATATGCGCCATTCCTCTGGAACTCTCTGCCTGGAGCTCTCTGATCAACAAATGAACTGTCCACATTTTGGAATGTCTCAAAATTCATCTATTCAATGAGCATTTTGGCGCCATTGCATAATCCCCCTCCCTCCTTCTCTTCCCCCACTACATCCTCTGCCCCCAGACAGAATAAACGGCAATTGATCAAATGTGTAATCTATAACCCGTCCCACATAAGTAACTTTTTGTATATAAGTTATTCTGTTCTATTTAGCAACCAGTTGTATATAGTAATTAGTTTTGTATATAGGTTCCACTGTTCTATGTAATGCTCTGTTATTGTAATGTACACCGCTTTGCCCTGGTGAAAAGTGGTATAAAAAAACCCACTCAAATAAATAAATTTTAAAAATGTGCACAGTTGATGTACCGTACACAGCCAATTAAGGAAATCTCCATGTGAGATACTATGCAACATATCTGCTCAATGTACATTTGGGAGATGGCTCTAGAAAAGGGGACAGAGAAAGGAATGGGGGAGGTTAAATTGCCTCAGTCAAGGCCCTCTGTTCTTGTATAGTACCCCGTTTACCTCCAGTCAAAATCTCCGACTTTGGTTCTCATTATCTCAGTCCAACAGGGGACTTTACAAGGGCTGCTCAAAACCCCAACTTGGCAGAAAGTCCCAGACACTTGAGGACCCACTGAAACTGAGATCTGTTCTTCGTCCCCTTGAGTGGCATGACAGAATAGTGCCAGGGGGAGAGAAAGGCCACGGTTTGTAGCTAGTGTGGCAGCAAGAGGAACAGAAAGAGGCCGGACCCAGGGCAAGTGGGAAGCCTGCAGGCTGCTACAACTGCTGAAGACATCAAGCTGCCAACCGGCCACGCTTTCCCACATCTGTAGCACACAACTCACAGGCTCCTTTAGCCACTCCACCGCCTATGTGATGATGTAGAGTAGCAACAGGAGCCGAGGATGCAGTCATGTTGGAGAAGGGAAACGGAGTGCCGGAGCTCAAAGGGGGCCTGTGTGTTGCCTGCTACTGCTAGATTGAGGATAAAAAATGCAATTGTTTGGGTTGCTGCAACGACATTGATGGTGCCACCACCAAACAATGTCACTCTAGGCAGCTGCCTTGTCTAGTGCTACTTCTGGTGTTGTGATAAAGCTATTTAAAAAAATGTTCTGCAATGCTTTTCTTAACTTTAGAAGGGAGGAGAGGAATGATATCATACCTCCTGCCCCCCACCCTGTAGGGTATAATCGTAGCACAAAAAATAAGTTAGACTCTGTTGTTGTCTAGGGGAGATAGCTACTAATATACAGCCCAAAGTTCGGTGAGTTATTCTGGCAATGAGCCACGAAAGAAGTCTGGTCTGCAGATATATATTAGACTTTATTATAGGCAACCAAGTAGAAAAATATACACACACACATATCGCTAATTAGAAACATGAGGTAGAAATTTGTTATAGTACAGATGTACACTTGGACAACGTAATAAATCACTGATTAGTAATCAGACGTCACTGATTCGCTCTGCACTGAGGAAAAGTAAGAAATATATTGCTAACCCCTTTCCCATACGGAGGAGGAGAGATAAGTCAGTACCTTAGTTCCGTCGGGCTCTCAGGAACAATGCAGTCCAAGAAGACAGCTGCTAGCTAGTGCGGGCTCTAGCCTCGTCAGGCGAGCCGCAGTAAGTCCGAACCGGAGGTATCTGTGAAAGTCTTATCTCAGGCCTGTGGAGGATGGCCTAGCCCACACTTAGTGGCCGTCCTGCGGAAGGGTCAGGTTGCAGGAATCAGGTACGCAGTGCACAGTAGAGAGGAACTGGTGCAGGAGTCTGTATGAACAGGTGGGAAAAGCCCCCAACTCTCTCTCTCTTTCTACTACTAAAGTTTCCAGCGCAGAATGCATTATTCTGTGTGAGAATCCTCCGTCATAGGTCCGATGATTGGTTGGCACCAGGCAGTCTGAGGTGTTCTCAGCGAATCAGGAGGTAGATGATGAGCAGCTTCTTGCAAACAAAGGAGCTATAGTGAAATCAGGCAGAGGCAACAGTATGTAACTTCTGGGCATGTACCAGTGTCCAAGGCCAGCCACGGACAATAGTTTCTGTATGCACACTTAGAAACGCTGCCCCAGCAGTTGCTTGAAGGCCGTTTGTGGCTGAACACAGCAAAAGTGAAGTGAAGAATCCATCTTGTCTGTGCAGTTTGGTTCAGGCCTGAGTTGCTGAGCAGGCCGGAGATTTGCATGTAGAATTGCAGGGGTACCAGCCCTACATCTCCCCCCCCCTTGTAAGATGGAGGATGCTACAAGGGAGTACACTCCATCGTACAAAGCCTAACTAGCAGTACTACCGTGCAGGTCAGAACCAAATGACAAATGATTGACTAATACATGATAAGTGGATAATACTTCAAGCACAATATGCATGAAAGCAATACTGCATGAGGAATAATACCGTGAATACACTCAAGCAATAAAAGAAGTCAAAATAAAATGACATTGACACAGTCAAGTCAAATCAATCAAAATAATGCAGGTGAACTTCAAACACAAGAGTATATATAGTATCCAAACCAAAAATGCATATCAGTAATGCAATATAATGTGTTAGTGTAACACCAAGGTGAATACTCAAAAGTAATGAGAAGCCATGTGTAACTGTGTTAGTCAAATAAACACATGCCATCTATGAAAAAAAAAACACAACTCAATCAAGAGCAATGGATAACTTTCAAAGAAAATGGTGACACTTATTCAAAAGTGTGACGTTCCAGCAAATCCTGCAGACGCATGGCAGGCAGCAGAGGTGCAGGATGCATAGAGCGACGAAGAGCACGAATCTGTCTCTGTTGATACAAAGAGATAAGAAACTGGAGCACCAACAGAAAGAAAAGACCAGGAACAATGACATGTGACATAAAATCAGTTTGTAAAATGTCCACATCTCGTGAATCAAAGTTATAATCAGCAATGGCAAGGGCGGCCTGGTCAATGGACAGTTCAACTGTGTGAGAGTCCTTATAGTCCAAAAGATAGGTCAAGGCTGCAGTGAAGTCAATCTCATGACCGCGAAACACATCCAATATCTGGAGCTCTGTCAAAACAGGGTCAGCATCAGCCAAACATTGTTGACAACAGCAACGTTAGTCTCTGAAAAGTCATCATACTTGGTCATGGTAACTTTACATTGTTCTTTCACATTTTCAGCAGACAACCCACAAAGAGCCGTAGAAGTGTCCTTCAGGAAAGGTTTACCAGGACATAACCAATGAATGTCTTTAGAGCGTTGGCACATGCCAAGATTAGGCACCACGTATATTAGTGATGCGTGCAACAGACGATTCAAAATGCTTCTGTAAAACATGTCGGGGATCTAGGGACACAAAAACTTGTGTGTGACAGTCTGGGACTGTGTAATCAGGAAACCAGGCGCATCCTGTAGCACGACACCAGAAAGAGGGCCAGGCTCAATCAATCTGGCAACCTCGGATCCCGCTAACAGCAAAATCAGGAACAGGACCTTCAAAGTCCGAGACTCCGTCTGTAAAAGAAAACAAACAGGCTATACTGCCTCAAGGTTAGAATCATCCACTTCAGCAAGAGGTTCTTCAGGAAGGAGCTTACTGGGATGACACGGTCTAAGCTGATTAATGTGGACCCATTTAAGGGAGCCTTCCCTCTCAGTACTGGACTTCATTCGAATTTGATAAGCAACAGGGGAGGCTTTATCCACAATAGGAAATGGACCGTTCCAGCTAGGTAGAAATTTACAGTCTTTGACCTTATTCTTACCAAAATTGTAGTAGAATACCTTATCGCCAATCTGGTATTCTTTAGAGGTAGTCCTCAAATCATAGTAGGCCTTCCTACCCCTAGCAGCAATGTCCAAATTCTTTTGGGCAAAGGCAAAGGCACTTTGCAAGTGTTGTCTTAAATGGGCAACATATTCATGAGCAGTTGTAGCAGCAGCGAGAATCACATCATTAGTCCTGTAAAGAAGATGAAGGGGTAAAACCATGTCCCTACCTGTCATCATCTCAAAAGGGGACACACCAGTAGCACGATGACGCGTGGCTCTGATAGCCATCAGGACCAAGGGCAGTTTGATGTCCCAGTCCTTCCCAGAGGAAGAAACATACTTTTTCAAGATACTGATGATAGTTTTGTTTGCTCTCTCCACTTGTCCAGAGGATTGTGGACGATAAGCAATGTGGACTTTGGCCTTCACACCTAGTACCTTCCACAGATGCTTAATGACTTGTCCCATGAAGTGGGAACTCTGGTCGGATTCCACTCGCATGGGGAGGCCCCACCTGCTGAAAACATGGTTTAACAACAAGGTGGCCGTGGTCTCGGCGGTACAGTTGGGTGCTGGGATGCACTCGACCCACTTAGTAAATAAGCAGGTAACTGTCAACATATATTTGTTGCCTCGAGAGGATCGGGGCATGGGGCCGATCCAATCAATCTGGAGATCAGACCAAGGCATGGTCAGACCTCTGTTTCTCAAAGGGGCTCTATGAGAAGGAGCTGCAGGTTGAAATCTGCAACAGGTCAGACAACCTTTAGTATACAATTGGACATCTTGGTACATGTGGGGCCAGTAGGCCACTTGTTTCAACGTTTCATAGGTTATTCGGTCACCTCTATGACCGGCACAAGGTTCATCATGAGCGTGCTGTAACATAACTCCTCGGAAGGCCCGAGGTACCACCCATTGCACGATACCATGCTTACTCGTCCGTATCAACAGATCTTTCTGGAGATGAAACATGTCCTTGGAGATGTAGAGGATCCTCAGTTCCTCATCGTCCTGACAATCCTCCAGAGTTAATGGGTGTTCCTGGGGGTTCTGCAGAAAAAGGTAGAAACGTCCAAGAGTAGGATCTTGCTTCTGGGCTTGCACGAGGTCGAGATCTGTGCTCTCGCCACACCATTGAACCACAGGGGGCATGGTGGATAATTGAGCTTGTCGCCGGGTAACTGCCGTCACAATTTGAAGCCCATTGGTCTCGGGAGCCTCCAACTGCCAGAGGTCTCCAGAGACAGCACCCTCCTTGGCAAGCTGATCAGCTAGATCATTTCCAATCTTGTCAGGGTTATCAACACGGGAATGACCTTTCACTTTCTTCCAGTAGATGGTCATGTCATTTTCATGAGCTACCTTGTCCAAGGCCAGAATCAATCCGGCATGTTTGACAGGTTTCCCTTTGGAATTCAGCATATTGTTAGATTTCCAAATGGGTAAGTGGGAAACAAAATTCTGTCAGACGTAGTCTGAATCAGTACAGATGGTTAGGGTGTGAACCCCTCCCTGAGCAGACTGGAGAGCCGCCAGGGCTGCAGCTAGCTCTGCATACTGATTAGTCTTGGTACCCAGACGGTACTTGAAGGGTTCACAAGGGTGGTTCTGGTTCCAAACTACACCTATACCTGCTACCAGTTCATGGTCAGGCTCTCGACGGTAAGCACAACCGTCCACATACACCTTGGGGTAGCCTTTACAGAGGTTCTCATCATAAGGACGATGACGAGAAGGCTCAGGCGTACATGACTCCATATCGGTGTCTAAATTACCCACTAAAGGTTCTCTGGCAGTGCAATCGTGCAATTCAGCCAGGCCCTGTGCGGCGGCATCCTTGCGGTTTTGAGCATACCTGACCTCCAGGGGCCAGCCCTGAAGTGCTAAGGTCCAGGAGACAATGCGACTGTTTGACACTTGTCCCGATTTAATCCGATCACTGCCTAGGAACTTGATGGGTTGGTGATGAGTCTCAACAACCAGCCTCTCACCTTGGATATGACTGCGGAAATATTGGAGGGCCCAGACTGTGGACAACAAGGACTTCTCACAGTCAGAGTATTTCCTCTCCACTTCCGTTAAAGCTTTGCTGGCATAGGCCATAACTTTCCTATCTGTGTCATGCATCTGGTACAGAACAGCACTCATAGAGTGATCGGTGAAACCTAGTTCCACGAAGAATTCTCTGCCACTCTCTGGATAGGCAAGACAGGGAGCTCGACTCAAAGCTGCCTTCAGCTCTTCTAGAGCTGCCTCTTGGTCGGGATTCCATACCCAAGGTTCATCTCTTTTGAGGAGTTTGACCAGGGGTCGGGAAATCTCCGCATATTGATCCACAAATTGGCGTGAATAATTGCAAATGCCCAAGAATGAGCGCAGCTCACTCACGTTGGTCGGACGTTTGAGTTGTTGCAAGGCCGCAATTCTCTTCCTTTGAGGCCACAGTCCCTCAGCAGAAACTTCGTAACCCAAATAATTGAGGGATTTCCGGCACCATTGGCCCTTTGACAAGGACAGCTTTGCTCCCGCAGCTTTCAGCTGCTGGAAAACATGCTCTATTTCTTGCAAATAGTCAGTGAAACTGGTGCTCTTCACCAGAATGTCGTCTACATAGACGAGGGTGCCTCTAGTCTCAGCATCAGGCAAAGCCTTATGCAGGAAAATATTGAAGTCTGCTGGGGCATTCAAATAACCAAACGGTGTCCGATTCCAAGTATATTGTCGCCTACCGAAGGTAAAAGCCAGCTTATGCTGATCTTCTGGATGGACAGGTATAGTCCAAAATCCTGAGGCCAGATCCAGGCTGGTAAAGTACCTTGCACCCTTGATGGTGGCTAAGTTCTGTTCCAGATGTGCCATAGGCCATCTGGATAGAGGTACCTTTTTATTAAGCTGGCGATAGTCCAAAGCTAAGCGCCAGCTAGAATCCTTCTTGATGACAGGCCACAGTGGGGCATTGTAAGAACTGTTGCATTGACGTATAATTCCCTTTTGTTCCAGGGAATTAATGATCTCCTGAACGGATTCATAGGAGGCCAATGGGATTTTATACTGCCTCACAAAGACGGGTTTACTGTTTGGATCCGTAGGAATACGGGTGACATGTAGGTCGGTGAGACCACAGTCATAGGTGTCAGTGGCGAACAGGTCCTTGTGACAGTACAGCAGTTCTTTTAATTGGGCCTTTTCTGACTCATCAGTGCAGGCGTCTGCTTCAGCAAGTTTTCCCGCAACCATTTCGTCAAATCCCAGAACAGGTTTGTTTGAGGGTATTTCAACCTTCTCCTCAATCTCATCTTGGAGAGAGGAGACCTGGATGGCTTGGACAGCATGGGGCTCCCCCCCCTGGTGGGTGAGGGAACTAACAGCCTCATCGAGTTTACTTGACAAAATCAGATGGTCAGACTCGAGGTCCACCTGTGAGGTCACAGCACTATGTGGCCAGACAAACTGTAAGGTGAGGAGGCCTCGGGGTGAGGATCGTACACACGCAGGGGTCCCCCCCCTTCACAGATGTTCCAGGAAACAGGGGCTTCCCCAATAATCTGGAGACTCAATTCCACACTTGGGAACGATTCTGCCACTAGGAATCCCAGAGGTTCGCCCTTCACAAGGTGAATGTGATCTGGGTTTGGATTGGTGAGCAATAAGTGTAAGGAGGGAGCTGTGGCCTCCATGCAGGGTATGGGACCCATGGCTAGGCCCAGCTCCTCAAAACGGGAATTGGGACTGAAGAAGACCAAGTTGTCTGAGACCACATGTCCTCGGGTCACCTGTATCGGCAGGGGACAATCCTGTACCCTCCCAGGTATGTGGATGTCTTCTGCACTGACCACTTCACAGACCTGAGGAATAGTCTGACCAGCCCGTAGGGATGGGCGGGCACCAGAGAAATCCACCTGATCTCCTTCCATCCTACTCCAGAGGATGTTGTTCACAAAATCCACATAAGTTCCCAGTCGAACAAGGCAATCTGAGCCTAAGGAGAGGGGCACCTCAATCCTCTGATGATGGAGAAGGTGTGCCGAAAACCTTTGACCCCAACTTGCAAGGGGAGATCGCAGTAGCCCATTAATGTCTTGAGCCCTTCCCCAGGCACTTGGAACGAAGTCTTCGCTCCCATTACCCAATCAAGGGTAATCTGTTGTTTGAGCCGATGGAAAAGAGACTCACTGATGAGGGAGTGGTCACAGTGGGGTAATAGGTAGGCCCTTTCCTTTTGGGACCTGCCCACCTGCACATATATAAAGGGACCTTTCTCAGCCGAGAATATGTCCATCAGTCTCCTAGGGTGATCTAGGCAGGGATGGGATGGAGGAGGGGTTTGCACCTCACAACCTTCCACAGGTTCCTTCAGGAATATCTGCAGGCAGTCAGTATCAAGGACAATGTTAGCTACTGAACCCACTGCAATGGATAGCACGTCGCTGATGCCCTGATCCTCATCTCCAGCCCTTTCATACTGGAGCTGAAGGATTTGGGGATCAGCTGACCTCTGGAAATTAATCCTGATGGACTTGTTTGTGCGTTCCACCGAACAAGGACCACTGACTCTGCTGTCATGTTTTACCCTAGCATAAGGTATGGGATGTGTGACCTGTGTCCAGATCACTTCCTGGACGTAGTCCAGAATAGGGCGTAACCGTTTCAGGAGCTCATTGCCAATCAAGAATTCTTCCCCAGGGCACTTAGTAATGATTACAGGATGTTTCACCTGTAATCTTCCAATTTGGAGGTTAAGCCAGACCTGCCCCATAGACTCTATGGGCTGATTCCCATAAGCTGCGAGTGACAAATCACTGGGTGTGACGTGTAGGGTCCTCTGACTCCCCAAGGAAGCAGTGAGTCTATCAAAGAGACTCGAGGTAATCAGGGTAGCCTCAGAGGCTGAATCTATCAGGCCCTCACAGAGAAAAGCCTGATGAATTGTAACAGGAACAGTATACCTCTGTCCTTTTGGCTTGAGTTTACCCAGAAAGTACTTGTGCTTCCTGATGGTGTCAAAGGCTGGACCCTCACTGTCCATGGCAGGACTGTCACTCGGTGTCCATGGGGTGGCATCTCCAGCTGGCTGCACCTGTGCAATAGTGACCTGTGGGACAGAAACAAAGTCGGTTAGTCATTCAGTCGCATTAGAAGGGGAAGAGGAGTCAACCAGTTCCTCCTCTGGCTTCTGAGGCTTTGCTCGTGGCTTAGGAGGCGCACTACTAGCAGGAGCCTCCTGTGAGGAGCTGAATGCAATGGTAGCCTTCATCATATCTGTCAGCTCGCTTATTCTCTTCTCCAGTTCCAGGTATTTGTCAAAACCGGGCTTTCTCTTCCAGTTCCGGTTCTGTGGAGTGAAGCGCTGCTTAGACCCAGATGACTGGTTATTCTGGGGTGGCCTGGGAGGATTCTGTGGAGCAGAAGGAGAAGAGTTATTTTCTAACGAAAGGGTAGATTTTACAGCACTAACACCCTGTTTTGGCTCTCTGGCTTTGCTTGGAGCCCTGACTGTGCTACCAGTATTGGTTGCTCTCATGTTAGGAACAGCTTCCCAAATCCACTCAGCATGTTCTATCACACGTGACAGGGGTTCGTGACGCTTGTCAGACATATAAGGCTTAATAGATGGAAGGAGCAACTGACAGAAAAGATTACGAAACTCCTGATGGTGCTCTATCGTTTCCCAAGAAGGGTCACTCTGGAAGAAGGTCTGCCTAAGTCTGTAAGCAAACTCTCGGGGTGTTTCATTTTCCCTATGAGTCATACTAAATGCTGCCTGCTTTGCAGCAATATCATCAGGGTATGGCCCATAATGTTTCTTTAGTGCCTGTTCAAAGATGACAATGTCCTTCTTTTCATCGTCTGCCATGGCCCGAATAAATTGCAGACAAGGTACATCAAAGGACCATGGAAGATACAGAACCATGTCCTCCCCCCTGGTAATGTTCAGTGCCCAAAAGGCATCTTTGACTGCAGCTAAATGTTCATTTATGGTGGCATGACCAGTTTTCTCAAAAGAAGTGACCATGCTCTGCAAGGTCTTGATAATTTGTAATTGTGCGACAGAAGCACCTTCATGTGTGTGTTTTCCTTGCAGGACACGGGCACATAGAGGATTTTGCGTCCCTTCAGCTCCCTCTGGTGGTCGCTGCTGGTACAGTTTGCCATCACTAGGGAAACTTCCCACCCCCCCTCCACCGCTCCCTGTATGGGGAGGGGTCGAGAGTAGGGTGTTTCACTCCGCCCTGTTTCTCTCCTGTGCTCATGCGCTGATGGGAGAGAACTGACTCTGTCCTGGAAAAGCTGCCGTTCTAACCTGGGCAGGGTTTCTAGTGGCAAACTGCCATCATCTTCCCTCTGGTACTTCGAGAAGCCTAGAGGGATCAAATTATCCCTGTACTCTGTCTCATTACCCTGAGAGGTAGTCACACCGGCCAAATCAAAACAATCAGCTTGCTGGATTTCGAGGTTAACTCTCTGTATGTCCTGCCCACATTCCTGACGTGCAACAGCTAGCTTTCTTTGGAGACTAGCCGTGCGCTGTCTTACTGCAATCAGAGCAGTCTCTATCTCATTTAACTGAGCCATCAGAGCACTCTCTTGCTGCTCATAAAGAGCAGCAAAATCCGTTAGTCTCCTGGTCTGGGCGGCTAGTTCAGAGCTACACACTGTCAGAAATTGCAATTCCGTTTGATCCAGAGCATTCCGCTTCTTGAGAGCGGAAACCTGATCCAACCAGCCCTCTGTGTGAACCATCGTAAATCACTAGCTGAGACTGTCTGTAAAAACAAACACAGGACGTCACTGCTAGAATTACTCTAATGCAGAGATCCTGTAATGTGGGTTCCAAAGCCGTCTCACTAGACAATGCTCTCTTTGCCACAAACCTCAGCATAAACAGCTGCTTTGACCACAATAGGACAATTCAGAAATATTACACAAATTCTGAGAGGTGTAGCACATTCAGAAATACTCATCCCGGACGAGCCCACATTATTATGTAGGGTATATTCATAGCACAAAAAATAAGTTAGACTCTGTTGTTGTCTAGGGGAGATAGCTACTAATATACAGCCCAAGGTTCGGTGAGTTATTCTGGCAATGAGCCACGAAAGAAGTCTGGTCTGCAGATATATATTAGACTTTATTATAGGCAACCAAGTAGAAAAATATACACACACACATATTGCTAATTAGAAACATGAGGTAGAAATTTGTTATAGTACAGATGTACACTTGGACAACGTAATAAATCACTGATTAGTAATCAGACGTCACTGATTCGCTCTGCACTGAGGAAAAGTAAGAAATATATTGCTAACCCCTTTCCCATATGGAGGAGGAGAGATAAGTCAGTACCTTAGTTCCGTCGGGCTCTCAGGAACAATGCAGTCCAAGAAGACAGCTGCTAGCTAGTGCGGGCTCTAGCCTTGTCAGGCGAGCCGCAGTAAGTCCGAACCGGAGGTATCTATGAAAGTCTTATCTCAGGCCTGTGGAGGACGGCCTAGCCCACACTTAGTGGCCGTCCTGCGGAAGGGTCAGGTTGCAGGAATCAGGTACGCAGTGCACAGCAGAGAGGAACTGGTGCAGGAGTCTGTATGAACAGGTGGGAAAAGCCCCCAACTCTCTCTCTCTTACTACTACTAAAGTTTCCAGCGCAGAATGCATTATTCTGTGTGAGAATCCTCCGTCATAGGTCCGATGATTGGTTGGCACCAGGCAGTCTGAGGTGTTCTCAGCGAATCAGGAGGTAGATGATGAGCAGCTTCTTGCAAACAAAGGAGCTATAGTGAAATCAAGCAGAGGCAACAGTATGTAACTTCTGGGCATGTACCAGTGTCCAAGGCCAGCCACGGACAATAGCTTCTGTATGCACACTTAGAAATGCTGCCCCAGCAGTTGCTTGAAGGCCGTTTGTGGCTGAACACAGCAAAAGTGAAGTGAAGAATCCATCTTGTCTGTGCAGTTTGGTTCAGGCCTGAGTTGCTGAGCAGGCCGGAGATTTGCATGTAGAATTGCAGGGGTACCAGCCCTACAACCCCCTGCCACTGCCATGGGGGCCCTCATTTGAATCTATGCCACTGATGTTAATATAGTCTGGAACTCAATTTTATTATGTTTTGTCTTAATTCCAATTTCCTTTCATATTAACTTAAAAATTGATCACTAGTATTTTGCCATATATGTGTGAGAGTGAAGAACAAAAGTGAAATTTGCAACAGAAGACAAAATGAATTGGATATGTTGAATTATAGATTCATGCAAGATCCAATTTTATATTTGGTGAGGTTCTATGCATGCTCTGCATTTGTGATCACGGTGGGGTAATCTCCTGATGTGTAGTTTCTGTTCAGAGAATCCTGCTTGTTCTGTTTTTTCAATAAGAGGTCTATTGGTATTCTAGGGATTGGTGTAATATTTGTAGTGCTGCCTTTTCATACAGTATGCTCTGTTGTATGTGAGACTGAGCAATGGATGCTTACTCCACCCCCTAAGATTGGCTCTTTCTGTGACTATTGATACCTTTTTTCTAGAAAAAAAAGCACTGCCTGAATGTATCTCTTTGTACTTGTATACATAAAAAAGAAGATAAAATCCCACCACAAATACATGAACATCTCTCTAAAAAAGTAGTGGTAAAATCCTATAATAACAGTCTACTACATTAACATAACCTCCCCATTCATTTTTCATTATTTTTTATTTTTTATTGAATTTATCGCATAATTATTATTACAAAAGCCATATAAATACAAACACTAAAATCCAATTACACCTGCACACAAACCATTCATACACATCCATCACACAAATGTATAAATATAAAATCTTCAGACAACAGTTCTCCAAAACATCCAGTTGGTACATTTCAAGATTTTCACATCACTTTTACTTATTCACTTCAAAGTCAGTGTCTATGGTCCAAAATGAATGAATATTTTTTCATCAACATCTGATGGTAGTTCGCTGCTCACAGTACTTCCTTTTGAAATGATGCATCAAAATCTTTTTAATATCTTCCGCTCTCATCTCATAGGAACTGAATACTGAAGATTCATTCAAGATAGAATAATGGATAATTCAAAATTTAAGGTACTTCTGGAGAATGGTGAATAATTCAAATTAAAAGTACTCCAACCCGGCTATTGGTTTCACTACAGTCAATAGGTTTCATCAGGGAGTAAACATCGTATGTCAGTCACTCTACCTGTACACCCAACCGCTATGTCCAACCCAGCTAATGCCACTCATGTCAGGTTGGACATGGCGGTTGAGTGTATTTTGATGATATCACAGGAAATGATCAAAAGTGTTGACTCCTAACCATGCCCACTTTATGATGTATCCAAGATGGCCACCTCCATGCATACCCACATAGGCATAGCAGCAATTTTTGACTACTATATTGGTCTGCAGCTTGTTGTGCTTTGAGAGCTTGCATGCATCAGTGATGCTGAGAGCTGAACTTCACTACTGGCAGGGTCTCCCAAAATAGATAGGTCTCAGCTGTGGTGCCGGACTAAGACAAACCATCCATCTGGGCAGCAGCAGGATGGGATGGTGTTGGCAGCGGAGGATAACATTTCTGTGACAACTGCAACCACACTAGAATTACCTGAACAGAAGAAAGGCCTGACAAATCTACTTCTGTATCTTGCTATGAAAACCCAATGGATAGTCACAAAACAAACTGCACTATAGTGCTGGAAGATGAGATTCCCAGGTTGGAAGGCACTCAACTGGCTACTGGGGAGGAGCTGAAGACTTCTTAGAATAAAGCCAGCATTTATGATGTGGTTGGATCAAAACCCTTGAAACGTCTGACTGCTGATATAGCTGCATATGAAATGAGAGTCAGAAGTTGCAAAGGTGTCCTACATATTTGGACATGGAATGTACAAAGCATGAATCAAGGGAAGTTGGAGGTGGTCAGAATGAAATGGAACGTGTACAACTCAATCTGTTGGGTGTCAGCGAGCTAAAATGGACTGGCATTGGGCACTTTGCATCTGATGATCACATGGTCTACTATGCTGGAAATGAAGACAAAGAAGAAACTTGCAAGATCTGTAATGAAATACAGTGCAGTCAGTGAATGCTTAATTTCTATTAGGAATGCCCATCAACACAACTATAATTAAGGTATATGCCCCAACAGCAACTGCAGAACTGATGAGTTCTATGAACAAGTACAAGCTGAAATTATCAGGACATGAAAACAGGATATCCTGATAGTCATGAGTGACTGAAATGCAAAAGTTGGCAACAAAGAAAGCAAAATGGTTGGAAAATATGGACTTGGCAACAGAAATAAAGCTTGAGAACAACTGATAGAATTCTGCAAGACCAATGATCTATTCATCTTAAACACCTTCTTACAGCTACACAAAGTATTAAAGCCATGAGACAGATCAAATGAGCAATTTGAAAGGCTCCCTCCAACAAAGCAAGGGCTGTGTGAATCACTCAGGAAATTGTTAACAGATTACCTTAGAAGCACAGGTCTGAGACCTATGTAGCAAGTCAGCCTCTACTAAGTGTTAATTCCTTCCTCCCACTCACCCCAGGCATACTCTTAGCTTTATAGGTTGATAGAACTATTAAAGAGGGAGGGGTATTCAAATTCACTTTCAGGTGCAGTTGGTTGTCCTACCAGGAATAGATTAATTGAGGCCCTGAAATGAATTAATCTTGAGGTGAACAAAGTCCCTTAAAATTATTTGGTATATTTTGTCAGTTAAAGTATCCATAGTAACTTCAAACAAACTTAATAGCTAAACAAAACCTTAAAACTAAGATGCAGACAGCAGTCCAGCAGAGAGATAGAGGCTATCCAGTCTTTTGCATTGCGTGTCACATGTATGATTTTCTCCCAGTTGGTGAGGGGTTATAGGTGTGCACTAAGCGAAGGAGCTCTTTACTCTCAAAGAATGATTGCAATCTTTGGAGGCTAGAGCAGCAGAATTGGAGGACATAAGGAAGTCAGAGATGTACATAGATGAGACCTACAGGGACATAGTACTGAAGTCCCACTTCCATTCTAGCAGCCTCTCAGTTGCCATGGAGGAGAGAGGTCACGTGAAAGGAGATCATCACTTTGATGAGGCCGGAAGTGATCCTGTAGCTAGGATCTGTCCACCAGGAGATGTAAAACCCTCTCACACCGAGGAGGTTTCTCCAGGGCCATTTACCTATGAGGGAAGGTTAGGATGGCCATTATAGTTGGTAATTTGATCATTAGGCATGTAGATAGCTGGGTGGCTGGTAGATGTGAGGATCGCCTGGTAACATGCCTACCTGGTGTGAAGACAGTCAACCTCACGCGCAACCTAGACAAGGTTTTAGATCAGGGGTGGGCAAACCTTTTGACTCGAGGGCCGCAATGGGTTCATATATTGGACCCGGGGGCCGGACCAAGAGTAGATGGGTGATCAAACAGTGAGAAAGCTGTAAAACCGCATGGTTTATAATATGATAGAATGCCCAGATCTTTGTTAAATCTTTTCTGGTCCATTTGGAAGTGTTTTACCTTAATTTCAGAAATTTTATGTTCCTGGATTGTCTTGAACCTTCCTCTTAGGATTCTCACATAAGGTCATTAATGGTTCTGAGGAACACTCCTCAACCACAATGGCATCACCTTGGCCTGCTCCATGCCTTGTGATCCGATTCTTGTTTTTAACCTTTATCAAATGCAGGACAACAATGGACGGACGGTTCTACATATCTGCTGTTTCTTAAACACCCCATTGCTTGCCACTATCTGAGACAGGATGATGGACCTCCCGTCTGCTCTAATTTGGGCAATTCTTGCAGACAAACCACATCCACTTAGCAGAAAAATTAGCCTCTCATAAGGGTGTTTTCTAGACAGCATTTGTCTGCTCTGAGGAAATAATTACAAAATACTTAGAATATTATCTACAAGTCTCAGTAACTGTCATGAAAAATAGGTCTCAAGTCAGTATTTAAAAACATATTTTATACCCTGAGCCATTGCCTCTGCGGTGGTTCCACTCAAAATGAAAATACAAAAGCAGCTATATTCCAGAGTTGTCAGTTCCAAGACAGACATTTTTAAGCCAGTCCTAGATTTCTAATGCATTTTGGGACCTGCAGCATCAATTTCAATGGATATAAAAAGAAACTACAAATAACCATACATTGCATTTGAAATGTAAGTTCAAAACCAGGACTGGCTAAAAAGTCTCCCACCTGGGACTGGGTAACCAGTAGCTCTGATACTCTCTTTAAAAAAAGTAATTTAATAGACAAAACCAAGACCCATAGCGTGCGCTGCTCTCTACTTTACAACTTCTTAGCCACTGAACAGTCTGTTGCCCCTTCGAATTCCTCTTTTAGCCAGTGTGATTTGCCCACCGCTTCCAAGAGCGGGGATAACAAGACGCAAGAAAGAGAGCGGAAATGATTCCAGCCACTTATTTGGACCTCACTCAGACTCTATAATTCAAATACCGCTGCAGAAGGAAGATGAATGCATGAACAAGACGCCCATGCTGTGCTGCAAACCAATGGCAAGATAGATAGACAGATAACACTGTATACGTACATACCCTTCGGGCATCAATAAAAGGGCTCTGCACGAATCGTGCTCCGCCGGCAAAGGAGGGACAGAGCCAGTGTGGCAGACAATAGACAGATGCGCAAGAGTGACGGCTCGCGCTTTCCCTGCGCTAAGGAAGGAGACATCGTCCCCACAACGTGAGATCAAGGTGGCCACGCTCCCACCGCAGTCTCTTTCCCCCTTCCACCGTTAGAAGCTCTTACCTCGCACTCATCCCTCTCAGCTCTCCATTCTCCTCTGACCGCTATGAGCTCCGCGGGCCGGATTAAAAGGTCCGCCGGGCCATATACGGCCCGCGGGCCGTAGTTTGCCCATGTCTGTTTTAGATAGTGCTTGGGAAGAATCTGCTGTCTTGGTGCAAGTTGGTACCAATGACATAGGAAATGTGGGAGGGAGGATGTGGAGGCCAAATTTAGGCTTTTAGGTAGGAAGTTGAAATTCAGAATTTCCACGGTAGCATTCTCTGAAATGCTTCCCGTTTCATGTCAGGACCCAAAAGGCAGGAAGAGCTCCAGAGTCTCAATGTGTGGATAAGACGATGGTGTAAGGAAGAGGGTTTTGGATTTCTTAGGAACCGGGGAACATTCTGGGGAAAGGAGGGGCTCCTCAGAAGGAATGGGCTCCACCTTAACCAGGATGGAACCAGGCTGCTGGCATTAACCTTTAAAAAGGAGATAGATCAGCTTTCAAACTAGATAAGAGGAAAGCTGACAGCTGCTCAGGTGTGCATGGTTCAAAAGGGTGTATCCTTGAAAGATACTAGCAAAAGAGGGAAGTTAGAGAATCCCAACAGAGAGGTTTCAATAAAGATAAAAGTAACCTGATGCCCTTAAGTACAGAGCTGAAAGATTCCAAATTACCCCTATCAACTGATAACCAGATTAACACGAATAAAATACAACCTCTAAAATGCCTGTATGCAAATGCTAGAAGTCTAAAAAATAAGATTGGAGAGCTAGAATATATAGCACTAAATGAAAGGTTAGATATGATTGGCATCTCGGAGATCTGGTGGAAGGAGGACAATCAATGGGACACTGTGAAACCTGGGTACAAATTATATCACAATGATAGAGTAGATCAAATTGGTGGAGGGGTTGCGCTCTATGTTAGAGAGGGCATTGAGTCACATAGGACTAAAGTTTTGCGGGAAACAAAATATACAATAGAATCTCTATGGATAGAAATTCCATTTAAAATGGGGAGGGTAATAGCAGTGGGGGTGTATTACCAACCACCTAGCCAAAAAGAAAAGATGGATGATGACATGATGAAAGAAATAAGTGAAGCTAACAAGAGTTACAACACAGTAATAATGGGTGATTTCAATTACCCCAGTATCGACTGGGTCAATGTCACAGCAGGACATGCTAGGGACATAAAGGTTCTAGGTGAAATGAAGGATTGTTTTCTGGAGCAGCTGGTTCATGAACCAAAAAGAGGGGAAGCTATTTTGGACCTGGTCCTTAGTGGAATAATGCAGGATAAGGTTGTTGGGCCACTTGACAATAATGATCATAGCATGATCACGTATGATTTAATGAATGAAAGAAGGACGGCAAGGAAATCCACAGTACCATTTAACTTTCAAAAGGGAGATTATGATAAAATCAGGAGAACAGTTAAGAAAAATCTATAAGGAGCAGCTGCAAAGGTTAAAGATTTACATCAAGCATGGGCATTGTTTAAAAGTACTATCTTGGAAGCCCAGACCAGTTATATTCCATGCTTTAAGAAAAGTGGAAGGAAGGCTAAAAAACTGCCGGCATGGTTTAAAGGCGAAGTCAGAAAGCATCTTTCAGGAAATGGAAAAAGGAGCCAAATGATGAAAATGGGAAACAATATAAGAATTGCCAGGTTAGATGCAAGGTGGGCAAAGAGAGAATTTGAAAAAAAGCTTGCCGTGGAAGCAAAAACGCATAATAAAAACTTTTTCAAGTACATTTGTATCAAAAAAAACCTGAGAGAGAGACAGTTGGACCACTGGATAAGAGAGGGGTAAAAGGGGTGCTAAATGAGCACAAGGCCATAGCGGAGAGACAGAATGAATTCTTTGCTTCAGTCTTTACTGAAGATGATATAGGGAAGTTACCCATGCCTGAAATGGTATATGAAGTCATGTATCAGAAGATTTGAAAGAAATATTGATAAACCAGGAAGATGTATTACAACTATTTGATAAATTGAAGAGTAGTAAATCACCTAGACCATATGAGATATATCCAAGAGTGCTGAAAGAACTGAAACATAACATTGCAGAACTGCTATTAGCAATTTGTGAACTATCATTGAGATCATCTATAGTACCTGAAGATTGGAGAGTGGCCAATGTAACTCCAATTTTTAAAAAGGGTTCCAGGGGTGATCCTGGAAACTATAGACCGGTGAGCCTGACGTCAGTACCGGGCAAAATTGTAGAAATCATTATAAAGAATAAAATTACTGATCATGCAGATAGTCATGGTTTAATGGGAGAAAGCCAACATGGTTTTCACCAAGGAAAATCTTTTCTTATTAATCTGTTATATTTTTTTGAAGGTGTGAACAAACAGGTAGACAAAGGGGAACCGTTTGATATAGTGTATCTGGACTTTCAGAAAGCCTATGACAAGATCCCTCATGAGAGACTCTTGGCGAAATTAAAAAGTCATGGGATTGGAGGCAGTATAGTATTATGGATCAGGAACTGGTTAAAAGACAGAAAGCAGAGAGTAGGGCTAAATGGTCAATATTCTCAATGGAGAAAAGTAAATAGTGGAGTACGGCAGGGATCTTTGCTGGGCCCACTGCTTTTTAACATATTCATAAATGACCTGGTTATGGAAATAATGAGTGAGGTGATCAAATTTGCAAATGACACAAAATATTCAAAGCTCTTAAAACATGGAGACTAACCAAGATGGCCGCGAAGCATTTTCTCTAGCCAGATGCCCAAGCATAAAGGAAAGTTGAGGGCTTTCCCCTCTGAGCCCCAACTACCTGTTTCCAGCCCGATGGACCGGTTTATCCAGCTTTCTCTGTACCAACGACAGGAAATATGAGCCGACTTGGTCGTGTCGAAAGAGGAGGCTTTGGTGCTTCCGTCGGACAGCAAGACTTCTCTCTCTCCTGTGCAGAGGATTCCACCGCCCTGCCCAGCTGCTCTGGATCCACCCCCTGCTAGTGCGACGCTGTTGGCTCCCGCTGAGGAGACCGTTAGCTGCGATGAAGGGGAGTTTGCAGGTGGTTTGGCTCCGCTGACCCCTGAGGATATCGGGGAGGTTTCAGGTGTGAATTTGATGGCGGATGTTCTGGTGACTCCATCTTCAGAAAGCAGGCTATTTCCTCAGTCTGTATCTACTCCTTTGTTGCCTGGCCCGTCTACTCTGGTACGTCCAAAGGTCTTTACATTGGAATCCATATGGGAGGCCATTGCATCTCTTCCTTCAGTGATTCAGACTCAGACTTCTGCTTTATTTCTCCCGAGTTCAAGAGAATGTGGTTAACATTCAGAAAAATGCTGGTAAAATTGAAATGGCTGTGTCTGTTTGTGATCAGATGAAAATGCAGTTAAAAGATCTGGGAACCCAGTTAGAAACTGTTTCAGAAACGTCTGTTTTGTGTAAAGACAACGGGGTCATTAAATATAAGCTAGAGGTATTGGAAAATGCCTCTAGGGCAGCTAATCTGTGAGTTCTAAATTTTCCAAAAATGTCTGGCATTACCGCGCTTGACATGTTTAAAACCTTTTTCCCGGCAATGTTCCTGTATGGGATCATGACAAACGTTACCTATTTTTTATGTACGTGATTTTTGAATACAAATGTTCTTTGCAGAATGTGAACAAGTGGTGACGTCATATTTAACAGTGGTGCAAACATAAATGGTTTCAGTTGCACAACAGTTTTAATTTCACTTAAAGTTTCACATTTTTTACAATTTGAGGGTAAGTCAAATTTAGCAGTTATAATTTTGAGATACTTGTGTTATATTTTGACGCTGATCATTGTGTATGAGGCATGCCTGGTCGTATTGCACAGGTGCACTCACATTTTATTTGATTTGTGATGGGGGTAAATTTTATGTATATGTCTCATGTTCCTATATAGGAACACTGCCAGGATTATCCAAAAGTCGACTAATAATTGCCAATGCGCATTGTTTTCAGATAATTCCTTCAGTTTTGATAAACAATGGATACAAGAAGCTTCTATGGCACCAGACGTAGCAAAATTCATCGGGCAGTTACAGTCCAAGATGCTATGTCAACTGTGGAACGTTTAACTCGTCCGACAACCATCACTGTGTTGCCGCCGTCTGCAGGTGATTCTGCAGCTGACAGTGATGTCGAAGATGTTCCTGACAATTTGAACAATGATGACTCCTTTGAAACTGCTGGCGAACTGGAAGTGATAGGAGAGGAGACAGAGGAAGATGAGAGTGTTAGTAGTGAATATGAAAGCAGCCTTCCAGCAAAAAAGTGTAATAATCTGAAGCAGAAACAGGCAATTCATTGGAAAAAGTCAACAAAGTTCACTAAGGTAATTTCATCGCTGGTGCCAAGTCATTTACCTGACAGTTTTCCTGTTCTGTTGTCGCTTTCTCCATTTTCCATATGGAGCCTTATATTCAATGACAAAATGCTGACGGAAATTGTAACGCAAAGCAACCTTTACACTAACCGAGATAAGAATGACAGTCAGTTTCAAGTCACAGTGGATGAAATCTGTCGCTTTCTGAGAATCCTGCTGTTGCCTGGCTATCACGTCCTGCCACAGGAGTCAGACTACTGGAGCAGTCAGCAAGATCTAGGCGTGCCTATTGTCCATGAGGCTATGAGCAGCAAGAAGTATCAGACCATCAAAAAATACTTTCACTTGGCTGACAATGCTGAACTCAAAGCAGGTGACAAGACGGCTAAGGTTGCTCCACTTATTACTGCCGTCAATGCGAATTGGGTGCAGTTTGGGTTTTTCCATCATGAATTGAGTATTGATGAGTCTATGACTCCGTACTTTGGTCGCCACAGCATGTAAATGTTTATAAGAGGAAAAACAATTAGATTTGGTTTTAAGTGGTGGTGTATGTGTGGCATCGACAGCTACTACCCTTACAACATTAAGCTGTACACCGGATGAGAAAGTTCTACGCATTCGATGGAACCTCTGGGCTCCAGGGTCATAAACCATATGGTTGATGTTATTGAAAAGCATTCAGATGTAATTCGTCAACACCTGTTCTTCAATAATTTTTTTACAAGTTACGCACTGATCAAGTCACTCGCAGAGAGAAATGTTGCAGCTACAGGAACCATTCGGGAACTGAGAACTGGCGGAGCACACAAAGAACTTTGAAGTACAAAGGACATGAAGAAGAGTGGCCAACGAGGAGACAATGATTACCGATGTGATGTGTCAGTCTATGTAGGAAAGTGGCATGATAATTCTGTTGTCTGCATTGCAAGCAACAATATCACACATGACCCACTTCAAACCGCACGTCGCTGAGTCAAGGGTACATCAGATGTTGCTGTGTCTCAACTCTTTGTGGTGAAGCGCTATAATGAAGGAATGGGTGGAGTGGATCTCATGGACAGGCTCTTAGCAAGCTACAGGCCATCTGTGCGTGGAAAGAAATGGTGGTAGCCACTATTCACAAACGTCCTCAACGTATCTGTCGTGGCTGCTTGGAAAGTACACTGTCACCTTCATGGAAGTGACATGGATCATCTGACATTCAGACGTGACATCACCTTGTGTCTCTTCAAGGGCACTGCCGTTCAGGAACATTCAATCAGATCAAATCACGTATCCAACTTGCCAAAAGATGTCCGGCAGGCACAGGAGTTACTTCATGAATGCATCAGCTGCACGCAGGGACGCTGTCGCATGTGTTCGAAGAACACTACGGTCATGTGCAGGGTCTGCAAGGTCCGGCTTCACTCTGATAAGGGCAAAACTTACTTTGTGGACTACCAGAAGTGACAGACATGCATACTGTAGCATTAGTCACTAGTATTTTATTTATTTATTTGTTATTTTATTTATTTTAGTTTCTTATATACCGCACTATTTGGTATCAGCGCGGTTTACATGGAACAACGAACAATAATGAAACAAATGTTATGTTTTACAGAGAACAGGGAAATACAACTTGGATAACTTAGGGGAAACATGCACATCAACTATTTACATATGTAACAGTAAGCTTCTGAGGATGGATTATGAACCACCTATGGATAGATATTAAGAATAGGGACTGTGATACAAAGGTTTCTAGAGGAAGAGGTGTGGCTATGGTGGAGTATGGTTGATTTATCTGATTTATTTGATTTATTTGCTTGATTTATCTGTTATTTTTGCGTTCTAGTAGGATGTTCTCTTGCATGGGTTGAAGGTACAATTTCTTGGCAATTTTCCTGTATAGGAACATAGATAAAAAACTACAAAGACAAACTCTGAATCTATTGACACTATACTTACGTCTTAAAGTCATTACATGTAGTAAGAATAAGAACACTGTTAAGAAATTAATAGCGTTTTTGTGGTAGTGCCAGCAAAAAGGTTAAACGGTACTTGCAGGAGATATTAAAAATCCCTTCAGAACTGTTACCACCTTTAAATAAGGTATACTATCTTCCTCGTGATAAGAAGAGTACCGACTTTCCAGTAGTGGTATCTAATGTGGACTTTGATGTTCTGAATGTATCTGGCCTGCTCGAAGATACCGGTGGGGGATCCTGTATTGCTTCAACTTTACTGGTGCAATGTGCATTGATCTCTGACAAAGAATGGCTATTAAAGTTGTTTTTCAAGAAGCGCTTAGAGACTTTTCTTGGTTTCACCATATTTATGTTTCCCAATTTGACTAGAGACAACCAGAAGCGGCGGAAACAATTTCTTCTTCATAAAGCTGGGGTGATGCAAATTGGGGGGGGGGGGGGGGGCTTTTTTCTACGATTTCCCTGTAGATGTCTGGTAATAATTAATTCTATAAGATATTCTTTCTCTGATCCTATTGATCTGGGCACTTTTATTATTGCCAGACTCCCTCCTGTGGTAGTCCCAGAATAATTGGATCTCTTTCCTCTCATTAACATTATGTCTAGGGTACTTCGTGGTTGCTTGGTTTCTTAAAAATAGTTATCTTAAAGAATTATACTTTCCAGAGTGCTCCTGCTCTGGTTCAGTTTTTTCTTATTCCTCCCTCCATTATGTGGACTGTGATTGAGTTGTATTATCTATTTTTGATTGTATCTTTTTTTTTTCTTACCTACTTGCTCTAATTTATTTTGCAAGATTGTGTTATTGTTCTTGCTGTTTTGTTTAAAATCTAATAAATATATAATTAAAAATAAAAAGCTCTTAAAACATAAGAGGATTGTAAAAAATTGCAAGAGGACCTTGTTAGATTGGAAGACTGGGTGTTCAAATGGCAGATGAAATTTAATGTGGACAAGTGCCAAATTATGCACCTAGGAAAGAACAACCCAAAACTATAGTTACACGATGCAAGGTTCCACATTAGGAATCACCACCCAGGAACAAAATTTAGGCATCATGGATTGTACATTGAAACCTTCCACCCAATGTGCAGCGCCAGCCAAGAAGGCAAATAGAATGCTAGAAATCATAAAGAAAGTAATGGAGAATAAAATAAAAGATATTGCTCCAGCGCGTGACCACACCTTGAATATTGCTTACAATTCTGGTCACCATATCTTAAAAAGGATATAGCAGAATTAGAAGAGGTACAGAGAAGAGCCACCAAAATTGGTAAACGGGGTGGAATGATACCCCTATGAGGAAAGTCTTAGAAGGTTAGGACTCTTCAACTTGGAAAAGAGACGGCTGAGAGAAGATATGATAGAGGTTGATAAATTAATGAATAGAGTAGAATGGGTAAGCGTAGACAGGTTGTTTACACCATCAAAAATAGAAAGACTAGAGGACATACAATGAACCTACAATGTAACCCATTTATAACTAATAAGAGAAAAGATTTTTTTACTCAATGTGTAATCATGCTCTGGAATTTGTTACCAGAGGGTGTAGTAAAAGCCATTACTGTAGCTGGGCTTAAAAAAGCTTTGGACAAGTTCCCGGAGGAAAAATCCATAAACCATTATTAAAAAAGACTTGGTAAATCCACTGCTTACCCCAGGACAAGCATTGTGGAACATGTGCCTTTTGGGGAGCCTGCCAGGTACTTGTGACTTGGATTGGCCACTGTTGGAAACAGGATACTGGCCTTGATGGACCTTGGTCTGACCCAGTATGGCTTTTCTTATGTTCTTATGACTGTACACATGGACTTCATCCAATGGATTGTACAAAAATGAAATTGACTACATCTGTGGAAGTCAATGATGGAAAAACTTGATAACATCAACAAAGGCAAAACCTGGAGTTGACTGTGGTACAGATCATCAACTACTAGTATGGAAATTCAAGCTAAAGTTAAAAAAGAGCAAGCCACTCATGAATGTAGCAAAATATGACCTTGAGAATATACCACTGGAATTTAAAGATTGCTTGCAAAAGATTGCCTGCAAAATCGATTTGCTGCTGAGTGGAGGAGTGGCCTAGTGGTTGGGGCAAGGTACTTCAGGCCGGAAGGTCGGGGGTTCAAATCCCACTAGAGGACAACAACCTTGGGCCGGAAGGACTGGGGTTTCTAGTCCCACAGGTGCTCCTTGTGGTCTTGGGCAAGCCACTTAACCCTCCATAGCCCATGTTCCCTGTAAAATAGTTATCTCCAAGTTATAATGCCCTGTTCAATGTAATTTCAGTTTGTTCAATGTAAACTGCACTGATGCAGAATAGCGCGGTATATAAGAGAATGTAAATAAATAAAATAAAATAAATAAATACTGTTTAAATACTATATAGATGCCTTACACTGTATAAATGAAAACAAAATTTCAATATTCAAATCTGTAAAAAAGCAAGCAAAACAATATAAAATGTAAATATGTATAAATGTACAGTCAAGTACACCTCCATGAAAATGTAAATTGTTGATTCTTACCATATGTAACCAATGTTTGATGTGTAGAGTAAACCGCTTCTGATTGCTGGAAGTAGTGGTATACAAATGAAACCAAATAAAATAAATAAAAAATAAATGACAGAGCTCCAGAAGAGTTATGGAATGACATCAAGAAGGTTGTGTTGGAAGAAAGTGAGAAGTCTCTACAAAAGGTGAAAAAGCAAAAACGGCCAAAATGGATGATGGAAGAAACTCTGAAAATTGTCCAGAAACACAGAGAAGTTAAAGCCAGAGGAGAAAGAAAGACAATCGCAGAGCTCAACATGCAGCATGACAGGACAAGGAAAAGTACTACAATGTCACATGCAAGGAAATAGAATCAGAAACTATTAGAGGAAGAACAAGATCAGCTTTCCTAAAGCTATGAGAGTTAAAGAAAAAATTCCAGCCTCGAACTAGAATGTTACAAGATGTTGAATGATGCTGGGAAGATCAAGAAAAGGTGGAAAGAATATACAGAGTTTTTATATGATAAAGATCAAGTGGACCAACAGCCGTTTCAACCTGTACCTTATGATCCGGAACCATTGGTAATAAAAGAAGAAGTCGAAGCAGCATTGAAAGCCTTATCAAAGAACAAAGCACCAAGCATTGATGGCATTCCCATAGAAGTATTGCAGCAATCTGATGCAGCTGTTACCATACTTACAAGGCTCTGCCAAGAAATTTGGAAGATGATATCATGGTCAATTGACTGGAAAAGATCTGTGTTTATACCAATACTCAAGAAAAGTGATTCAACTGACTGTGGAAATTATCGCACAATCGCTCTGATCCCACATGCCAGCAAGATTCTACTGAAGATCATTCAACAGAGACTACAACCATACCTGGAACAAAAACTACCTGAAGTGCAAGCAGGGTTCAGGAAAGGGCGAGGAACGAGAGACATCATCGCAGATGTGAGGTGTATCCTTGAAAAGACTAAAGAATACCAAAGGGATATCTATTTGTACTTTATTGACTACAGCAAGGCTTTTGACTGTATAAACTATGAGAAACTCTGAGCCACATTAAGAAGCATGGGTATACCAGAACACCTGATTGTTCTCTTGCACAATCTGTACATTGATCAAGAAACAACAGTTTGAACGGAACAAGGAGAAACAGAATGGTTTAAAATAAGCAAAGGCGGCATACTTTCCCCCTACCAGTTCAATTTATATGCAAAACAAATCATCAGAGAAGCAGGATTGTAAGAAGGTAACAGAAGTGTGAAAATTGGTGGAAGACTCATCAACAACCTTCGCTATGCTGATGATACCACATTACTGGCTGAAAGTGAAGATGATCTGAAACATTTGCTTCTCATGATCAAGGAACATAGTCTTAAAATGGGCCTGCACCTTAATGTAAAGAAGACAAAGATCATGACAACTGGCAAAATCAATAAGTTCATCGCTGAAGGAGAAGAAATTGAAATCGTAGACAACTTTAACCTACTTGGATCAACTATCAATAAAGAAGCAACAAGAAGTCAAGAAATCCGGCAATGCATTGCTCTTGGCAGAATGGCTATGAAAGACCTAGACAATATTCTCAAGAGCAGAGACATCTCTCTCCATACAAAAATTCAACTCATTCAAGCCATGGTATTTTCAATAACATCATATGGATGCGAAAGCTGAACAGTGAAAAAGATAGGAAGAAAATTGAATTATGGTGCTGGCAGCGAATACCGAGTATACCACGGACTGCTCAAAGAACAAACCAGTCAGTACTAGAGTAGATCAAACCTAAGCTTTATTTAGACGCTCAGATGACAAGACTTTGACATTCATACTTTGGACACATGATGCAAAGAGAGAGATCATTAGAGAAAGACATCATGCTTGGCAAGATAGAAGGTCAACACAAAAGAGGAAGGCCAAAAATTAGATGGATCAATACAATAATGATGAGGCTGCAGGGCACGGTCCTGGCAGCCGGTGGTAACCAGGCGGGAGGCCCGGCGCGGGGACCCTGCTCGCGGCAGCGCGTGTGGGCACGTGTTCGAGAGATGGAGGGGGGGGGCATTATTTAAAATCATTGGCTCGCCGGTGAGGGACAACACGGCGAGCCAATGAGGGGAGCCGGTTCGGCAGGAGTTGTGGGAGACTGGCAGGGTGTCGCTCCTGTTCGTGCTGGGCGGCTGAAGGAGCAGGTCCTTTGCTGGGAGTCGCAAGCGTCATCGTTGGCCCCGTCGGTGATTTGCGGTGGGAGTGGAGTCGCGGTGCACGGAGCTGCACCGCAGGGAGAGGCTTTGGGCCCTGTCGGGTTGCAGAGAAGGCTGGTGACGGGCAGTGCCATTCATCTGGGGCGTGTTCAATTAAATTGTATGTCCTCGGGCCCTCAGTTTGTGAACAATTTTAGTTTGGAGGCCGGCAGTTTTTTCCGTAGTGCTAGGCAGGGTAATAATTTAGTCCTTTAAGGATGCCGCTGCGGCGGGGGCGGAGGGGCAAAGTTAGTGGGGTTGTTTGGGGGGGGGCGGGTTGCAGTGGGCAGGGGAGGGGGGCAGGTATCAATTCCTACTGCAGAGCCTGGAAGGAGCAGTAGTGTGGCTGCAGAGAGCGGCGCGGCGATGGAGGCAGCTCCAGGCGTTAGGGGCAGGGGGATGGTGTGGGGTAGGGGGGCCAGAGGTGGACGGGGGTCGGTGGGGGTCCCGGTCAGTAGGGGGGCAGCTGGCCTATCTAAGCGGGGGTGCAGGGGGGACAGGATTCGTGGGGTGCAGCAGCGTGGCGGGAGGAGAGGTAGTCCACTGCGGGAGCCTGATACTTCTAGGGCTGGGGGGAATAGTGCGGGGGTTTCCTGCGATTTGGAGGGCGGGGGTGCGTCACAGGGGAGTGCTGGGGCCGGATTGGAGGGGGCTGTTGCGCAAGGTTGCGGGGCAGGGGTTAAGTGGGTTGGGGGGTTGGCGTTGAGGGGTGGACCCCGTGGTGGCATGGGGCTCATTCCATTGGTTATGGTCCTCCTGTACAGCTGGGTTGGCCTGGAGGTATAGTAGGAGTTGCGGGGCCAGGTACTGCGACATCCGCTTGGGATCATTGGCAGGGTGGGGGGCAGGGCTCCTCGGGGGCCACTTGGTTGGCGGCTTGGCAGCCGGCCGGTTCCCCTCTTGTTCCCCCCCCCTTCTTCTTTCCCTGTTTTTTCTTCACAGGCTACAGCAATGTCGCAGGATGCTGGTGATAGTGCGGCGGTGCATCAGGTTGTCGTCAGTGGAGGAGCTGGAGCGGCACCTGAGGGTCGGCAGCAGCTGCAGGCCAGCGTGGCGGATGACAGTGTGACACAGCAGGTGGATCGGAGGAGTCGGTCGGTGGAGGTCCCGCAGGGAGAGGTTCAGGCCGGCGATGAGGCGATGGCAGGTGAGTTTCCTGTGGTTGGGGCTGAGGGGTCTGAACAGCTGGGCGTGACAGTGGGGGGTGGTCGGAAGGCAAGGATGAAGAGAAAGCATTCTAGGAGGTGTCGGCACAGGTCAGAGTCGTCTTCCTCTTCCGTATCTACCTCATCGTCTTCCTCATCGGGAACATCGCGTTCGGCACCTGGGGTTGGTCAGGCGCATCCTTGCTCCTTCTCATGGGTTGGGCAACCCTATGTTGGTATCCTTCGCGGAGCTGTGGGAGGGGGTGCCCAGGAGTTTACGCCGGAAAATTTTGAAGAGGCGATATATTGACATTTTCAGACTGCTGGAAGGCAGGAAGCGCTCGGGCGAGAGTAAGAAGAAGAGAAAGGAGGATGAGAGGGCGGGATGGCTAAAGAAGGTGTCGCGTAATGTCGTGAATTGGGTCACAGCCTTTCTGCAGTTGGCGAGCGTATGGGGCCATCAGTCTCCGGAGGATTATGGAATGTTGTTGGCGTATGCAGATTCCATTTTGGAGGCCACGCAGATGCATGAAGGCTTCGCCTGGTTGAATTATGATGAGACGTTTAGGGACAAGATGGAGGAGAGTAAGTGGTTGACCTGGGGCACCCAGGATATTAATTTATGGCTGACCCAAATGTCGGTCTGTGTGGGGGCTAGTGGGGGTACTGCGGCGAGAGCTTTGGCCGGTAGTGCTGTGGGTTCGGGTCGGCCCTTTCATGCGGCGGGGGGTAACCCCCCCCGCAGAAAGTTGGGATCGGGGGACTGGGGGACATCTGTTGGCGTTTCAACAGGTCCGTGTGCCCTTTTCCGGACTGTAAATTCCATCATGCCTGCTCGTCCTGTGGGGGCAGACATTCCGCCAGTAAATGTGTTAAAAAAGGTGGTGCAGGCCCCCCCCTCATTAGCTGCCAAGTAATTTGGACGTATGGAGTATGGCCCCTACTCCGATTCGGAGGGAGATTTTGGAGGAATGGTTGCGGGGGTGGGATAGGGTAGTGTTGGAGCGTGGGTTCCAGGTCGGTTTCCGAATACCAGTGCATGGGACTTTGTCATGTAGACCAGCGCGAAACTCGCCTTCAGTAAGGCGTTTGGAGCTGGTAGTCCGTGATAAGTTGGCAGTTGAGCTATGTTTGGGTAGAATTGCGGGTCCTTTCGCTGAGCAACCTTTGGTGAACCTTGTGATTTCGCCGCTTGGGGTGGTTCCGAAGGAGGAGCCGGGGAGGTTTCGACTGATCTATAACTTGTCATTTCCGATTGGTGATTCAGTCAATGATCATATCCCGAGAGAGTTGTGTGCGGTTCATTACGCTTCCTTTGATGCGGCAATTAAGCTGGTCAGACAGTGTGGCCCGGGAGCCTTAATGGCGAAGGTAGATGTGGAGTCGGCGTTTAGGTTGCTGCCTGTTCATCCCGCGGATTTTTATCTGTTGGGTTTCTGCTTTGACAATATGTTCTATGTTGATAAGTGCATGCCTATGGGGTGTTCTGTCTCTTGTTCTTATTTTGAGACGTTTAGTTCCTTTTTGCATTGGAAATTGGTCCAGAGGGTCGGCTGCGGTAATGTTGTGCATTATCTGGACGATTTTTTCTTTGTGGGGGCGGCGCATTCGGCAGAGTGCCAACGGTTGTTATGTGGATATGGCTAGTGATTGCGGGCTTCCCTTGGCTGTTGAAAAAATGGAAGGCCCAGCTACGTGTATTACTTTTTGGGGGTGGAATTAGATTCTGTGGAAATGGTGGCTCGTCTTCCGCGGGACAAAGTGGTGCGGTTGCGTGTCTTAGTAGCTAATGGGTTGGCGTCCACTAAGTTATCGTTGAGGGAGTTGCAGGTTTTGATTGGCTCTTTGAATTTCGCATGCCGTGTCATACCGATGGGCTGTGTTTTTCTGCGATCTTTAGCTGCGGCTACGGTGGGGGTTAGAAAGCCGCATCACCGGATCAGAATGTCCAAGATCATGAAGGCTGACCTGCGCGTCTGGGATGAGTTTTTGGAGGGTTTTAATGGGACATCGGTTCTGATGGAAGCGGAGATTTCGAGTGCGGATTTGCAGTTGTATACGGATGCGGCGGGCAGTGCTGGACTGGGTATTTATTTCGGAGGGGAGTGGTGTGCAGCCAGTTGGCCTCAGGCGTGGCACTCAGCACATCTAACTAGTAACATCACGTTTTTGGAACTGTTTCCGTTATTGGTTGTCTTGCATTTGTGGCCAGACAAGTTGCGGAACCGTAGAGTAGTTTGGTGGTGCGACAACGAGGCTGTGGTTGCCGTAATTAATCGATATACGCCGCGGTGTGCGCAGGTGGCTGGGTTGATGAGGGACATCATTTTGATTTGCTTGCATTTGAATGTGTGTGTGAAGGCTCAGCATATTCCGGGTTGCACTAATAGAATTGCTGATGCTCTTTCTCATTCCAAGTGGGAGCTGTTCCGGACCTTGGCACCAGAAGCAGAAGTAGAAAGGGTTGGCGGTTCCGGAGAACCTATGGCAGATTGGTCAGCGGATTTGATTCAGTTGTTGAGGAACTCAGTGGCGCCTTCGACGTGGTCAGCGTATCGGAGGGGATTCGACGTTGTGGCGGAATATTTGCAGTCACGGGGTTGGCAGCCGGGGATGTATGCGGATTCATTATTGGGGCATTATATAGTGCAAGCAAAGCGAGAGGGAGCTTCCAGGGCGGCTGTACGGAGTCGGTTGGCTGGCTTCACCTTTTTCGCTAGAGCAGCGGGTTGGGGTCACTCAGGCCTTGGGTTCTTGTCTCGGAAATTGTTGCACGGCTGGGAGCATGCTTTCCCGGCTCCTCGGGATTCGAGGTTGCCAGTTACGCATGAATTGTTGGTGCGGCCTTGCCGAGCGTGGCTCTGTCACGTTACGAGGCGGTCATGTTCAAGGCAGTGTTTTGTGTGGCTTTCTTTGGAGCCTTTCGGATGGGGGAGTTAGTAGTGAGCTCCAGTCGGGATAATGCTGCCGGTGGCCTGTTGTGCGGCCATGTGCAAGTTCGGGAGGGGCAGCTCTTGGTTAGGTTGGCGAGGTCTAAGACAGACCAGTTGGGAAAGGGGTTGTGGGTGGTTCTAAATGAGGTCGTGTCGTTGCCCACGTGCCCGGTGTCAGCCGTGAGGGGCTACATGTTGGAGCGCCCATCAGCGGGCCGGCTGTTTTTCCAGCATGGGGATGCTCGTGGGGTAACACGCTTCCAGGTAGCGGCTGTGCTGCGGCTGGTGTTGCAGCATCTGGGCCTGGATTCGCAGCGCTTTGCACCGCATTCATTTCGTATTGGTGCGGCCACCAGTGCGGCAGCGGCTGGGCTATCTGAGGCTGAGATTCAGAGCATTGGCAGATGGAGATCGCGGGTCTTTAAGGGTTATGTGCGGTTATAGGAGTGTGGTTCGGATGCCTGACTTTTCTTTTCTTTTACAGATCCTGTGCGGCACCGGATTGAATGCTGGATGATTGGGCATTCATTCGTGCATTGGGCGGGACTGCAGGCTGCCGAACGACCTTTGGGGAGTAATTTGGGCCTTGACCCGGATATGGTGTCCGTCGAATGGCTGGGTGAGCGGGGTCTTCAATGGCCGCAGCTTTTACCTCTGCTTAGGCATCATCACTGGGTGCGGAGTGAGCCGTCAGCGATTCTACTGCACTTAAGGGGTAATGATTTGGCCGGATGGACCTGCAAGCAGTTAATCCGAGCAGCTAAGAGGGACCTGGCTGAAGTTCTTTGGATGTATCCGGAGGTTATTTTGTTGTGGTCGGATATCATTCCGAGGCATTCCTGCCAGCAGCAGCGGTGCTGGTCGCGTGGGCTAGCAAAAATAAATCGTCAGATTGGGCGGTGGGTTTGTGACCATGGGGGATATCAGGTCTTGCATTCTTGGGTTGATGTCACGTGTGCAGGTTTATACCGGCTGGATGGGGTGCACTTATCCCCTGTGGGACTTGATTTGCTGCTCAATGACTGGCAGGAGGCCGTAGAGTGGGTCATGCAGTGGGAGGCTAAATGGTCGGAGCTTGGGGTTTTGGGGGGCAGCGTAGGGGTGCGAGCTACCACTACGCCGGGTGGCGGGATCCCGGAGGTTTCCGGGTTCCGGAGCCTTTAACTGGAATTGGGGCAGGGGCGGGTACCCCCAACCCAGATGACCCCTTGCCGGTCTTTGCTAGTGATATGGCGAGGCTGGGGAAAAGGGGGGCTGGCATTTGCCGCTGGCTCAGCCGCGGTGGGAGTGGAACGAGGTCATCTAGCTAGTGGTATGGCGGGTGATGGCTTGTTCCGCTCGATGAGTTATTATTAAGGAATTTGTGTTTCAAGAATTGTTTGGAATTTTCCTAATTGTTAATAAAGCTGCGACCATATAAGCCCAATGAAAATATGTGGTTTGTTTGTATTGGATGGTTGGGGGATGTAGGAGGTGTGGGGGGGGGATGTATAGGTTAAAGGAATGGGGGGAGGGGGTGTAAGAGCGGGTTAGCGCCGGGTCTGAATTGCCTCGGTTATGATGAGGCTGCAGGGCAGGGTCCCGGCAGCCGGTGGTAACCGGGCGGGAGGCCCGGCGCGGGGACCCTGCTTGCAGCAGCGCGTGTGGGCGCGTGTTCGAGAGAGGGAGGGGGGGCATTATTTAAAATCATTGGCTCGCCGGTGAGGGACAGCACGGCGAGCCAATGAGGGGAGCCGGTTCGGCAGGAGTTGTGGGAGACTGGCGGGGTGTCGCTCCTGTTCGTGCTGGGCGGCTGAAGGAGCAGGTCCTTTGCTGCCCACCCTCCCGCCCTGTAGTTTGGTGCGGAGGGGGTTATTTGTTTAGGGTTGTCGCAGCGGAGGGGGGGGGCGGGATCCCAGAGGTTTCCGGGGTCCGGAGCCTTTAACTGGAATTGGGGCGGGGGCGGGTGCCCCCAACCCGGATGACCCCTTGCCGGTGTTTGCTAGTGATATGGCGAGGCCGGGGAAAAGGAGGGCTGGCATTTGCCACTGGCTCGGCCGCGGTGGGAGTGGAACGAGGTCATCTTGCTAGTGGTATGGCGGGTGATGGCTTGTTCCGCTCGATGGGTTATTATTAAGGAATTTGTGTTTCAAGAATTGTTTGGAATTTTCCTAATTGTTAATAAAGCTGCGACCATATAAGCCCAATGAAAATGTGTGGTTTTGTTTGTATTGGATGGTTGGGGGATGTAGGAGGTGTGGGGGGGGGATGTATAGGTTAAAGGAATGGGGGGAGGGGGTGTAAGAGCGGGTTAGCGCCGGGTCCGAATCACCTCGGTTACAGCAGCTATGGGTACCAGTCTGTCAACAATGAGCCGCCTGACTGAAGACCGAACACAATTTAGAACAACTATTCAGAGGGTCTCCATGAGTCGACACCGACTCAACGTCACTTAACAGCAACAGAAAAGCTAGCAAAGTAGTCAGGAAAGCAAAAATTCGAAAAGAGGAGGAAATAGCCAATGCAATAAAATGGGGGAATAAGACATTTTTCAGATATGTTAGTGATAAAAGGAAGGGCAAAAGTGGTATTGTCAGACTCAAGGGTGAAAGGGAAGAATATGTAGAAGTTGTTAAGGATAAAGAGGAATTGCTTAACAAATATTTCTATTCTGTGTTCACAGATGAAGAACCAGGAGCAGGACCTCAGAGGAAACCCACAAACAGGAACAGAAGCGATGGGCATCTTGAACATTTTCAGAAGACTGTGTTCATGAGGGACTAGCTAAACTTAAAGTAGACAAAGCGATGGGATCAGATGGGATACACCGGAGAAAACTGAGGGAACTTGGGAACGTTTTAGTGGCTCCACTCACTAACCTTTTCAATGTCTCATTGGAGTCAGAAGTGGTGCCAGAGGACTGGAGAGAGGCACATGTGGTCCCTTTACACAAAAGCGGAAGTAAGGATGTGGTGGAAAACTACAGGCCGGTTAGTTTAACCTCGGTGCTGAGTAAATTATTGGAAATGCTGCTGAAAGAGAAAATAGTGAGGTTTCTGGAGTCCAATGGATTACCGGATCCAAGGCAGCATGGATTCACCACAGGCAGGTCTTGTCAAACAAATCTGATTGATTTCTTTGATTGGGTGACCAGGGAGTTGGACCCTAAATGTGGTGTATTTAGATTTCAGTAAAGCCTTTGACACCATTCCACACAGGCGACTTATAAACAAACTGAGCACCTAAAGTTACTGCTTGGGTTAGAAATTGGTTGAGTGGGAAGTGACAAAGGGTACAGGTAAATGGAGCTCACTCTGAGGAGAAGGAGGTTACCAGTGGTGTGCCCCAGGGATCTGTCCTTGGTCTGATTCTTTTTAACATCTTTCTTAGTGATATTGCGGAATGACTTTTGGGTAAGGTTTGCCTCTTTGCGGATGATTCCAAATTCTGCAATAGATACCCAGGAAGGTGTAGATAACATGAGGGATCTAGCAAAGCTTGAAGAATGGTCTAGCATTTGGCAGCTGAGATTTAATGTTAAAAAATGCAAGGTCATGTATTTCGGCTGCAGCAATACAAGGGAGCAATATAGTATAGAGGGTGAAGTACTTCTGCCTACAAAAGAAGAGCGTGACCTAGGTGTGCTTGTGTCTGATGATCTTAAAGTAGCTAAGCAGATAGAAAAGGCTATGGTGAAAGCTAGAAGGATGCTTGAGTGCATAGGGAGAGGAATGGCCAGAAGAAAAAAGGTGATAGTGCCTCTGTATAAGTCTTTGGTGTGACCTCATTTGGAGTATAGTGTGCAATTCTGGAGACCACACCTTCAAAAGGATATAAACAGGTTAGAGTCGGTGCACAGGGTGACTACTGAAATGGTTAGTGGTCTTCTCATTATAAAGCATATGAGGACAGACTTAAAGATCTTAATATGTATACTTTAGAGGAAAGACAGGATAGAGATGATATGATTGAGAGGTTTAAATACCTCTGAGGCATAAATGCACAGGAGGAGAGCCTCTTTTGATTGAAGGCAAGCTCTGCTACGAGGGGACATAGGATGAGGGTGAAAAGGGATAGACTCAGGAGTAATATGCGGAAATATTTATTTACGGAAAGAGTGGTAGATGCGTGGAATAGTCTCCCAGTGGTAGAGATGAGGACAGTATCTGAATTCAAAAAAGCATGGGAGAAAGAGGCTCTCTAAAGGAAAAAAGGGGACTGTTGTAGTGGTTGATATGGAAGGGCAGATTAGATAGGCCATGTGGTCTTTTTCTGCAGTCATCTTTCTCTGTTTCTATGAGGTGGTATTATTTGCTGACTCAGAGTCAGTTAGGCTTATGAATTTGCATTATATACCTAAGGGGAGTAAAGTGTTGGATAAGGAGGTGGAAGATATTAATCAGCTTTCTACAGTAGACTGTTTAGATCTGTCTGCTTTTTTTATTTTTTTAAGTGCCATCAAGTCTGTGTTGACCCCTGGTACCAAAAAACACTCATATTGGCTCCTCGAGGATATATTTAACACTCCGCATGATAAAAGACCTTCACCAATTCAAAAAAGAATTAAAAACCTACCTCTTTACAAAACACTTTGAAATCCCCTACCAACAAAGAACCTCACCAATACAATCACAGAAACACATACACTGTACCCAAGACAGAACAAATGACTAACACAGGAAATTTCACTAACCCCACACAACACGCTAATGAACCACTCAAACAGTTGACTATTTCACCACTGTAACTAACTAAGATGCGCTCCATGTAAATAAATTGTAAATAGTTTGAAAAGCTCTGTTATAGTTAATGTTCAAAATATGTTCCCTGTAAGTACACCTGTATATAGTTAAAGCATAATGTTCCTTGTAAATGTATACAGAAGTATACAATTGTTCTGTTTAATGTTCAATGTAAACCGCCCCTGATCTCTGGAAGGGGCGGTATAGAAAAGACTGTTAAATAAATAAAAAAATAAAATAAATATATAGTTTGACTATGACTCCTGGTACCAGCAGCCTCTGGGTTTTCTAGGTGATGCATAACCAGAAGTAGATTGCCAGGCCTTTTTTTTCCGTGGAATGGAGGGTTAAGTAACTTACCCAAGGTCAAAAGAAGTACCAGTGGGAATCAACCCCTTGATCTTTTGGTTATTAGGCAGTTGCTCTAACCACTAGACTACTCCTGCTTTTTTGGAGTCTTTTATTGTTGAAATTTAGGTCTACTATGACTACTTTTTTGTGTATTTTCTTTCTCTGTTAGATAAAATCAAAATTTTGAAAATGTATTGTCAAAAGAAATGTTCCTTTTTTGTGGGCATCCAATTAATGTCTTCCTGATGTTTCCAAAGCAACTCAGTTGAGAAGGAAAGTTTTCTTGGGCCTAGAATCAATGGTGGTGGCCCTGGGAGTTACCTTTAGTTTCCCTGTAAATGTTTAGTGGTACGCTAGGGTACACATGATACTTTTTTTTGATTCAATACACCTGGAGAGCAGGAAAGAATGAATGATTTTTTTATTTTCCTACTGATTATTTTCTTTTAAGCAGCTTAGTTTAGGTGGGTCCTATTATTATTATATTTTGATGTTACTGCTTGATGAATGATTTTTTTTCTAAGGCTTGTATTGGTAAAAGCAGTCCTCTGTGATGTGGACTTGGTATTTGCCTTATACTTATATTCTTTGATGAGGTTTTTAATTAGACTGTAGCTTTTTTTGTTCATTCCTATATGTTTGCCTTTATAAATATAAGAAATCTCTCAATAAAAAAAAATACCACTCAATTATTGCAACAGTTTGTTGCTTGGTCTTCCTTTGTATGTTGCTCGACCTTTGCAGTCTGTACAGAACGCTGTAGTGCATCTTCCCACTGGTAACAGGTGGCTTGAGCATATCTCTGTTGATTTATATAGATTACATTGGTTGCCCATTAAATTTCAAATACCATATAAAGCTATAATGCTGGCATTCAAATTTCTTAATCATCAAAGTACCACTCAGCCTATCAGCCTCTCTGCTTTATGTTCGCAAGATACACTATTATTGGATGCTCCATCATTTTGGCGGACTCACTTCCAGATATTTCATAATAGAATCTTCTTTATGGCTTTTCCATACATCTGGAATGCCTTGCCTGCTGAATTGTGTTGTATTTCGGTTATCTTGGTGTTCCAGAAAAAATTGAAGGCACATTTATTTCAACAGGCTTTGTTGCTGTTTCATGAATTTGGTAATTTACATTCTCCATTGGTTCTTTTTTGAGTAGGACAGTGAGCTCAGCGGGTTTTGTAAAATAGCAAGACAGTAAACCTGTGGGATTTGCAGATATGAGCATGTGTATGGTATGCTTTTATGTTATCCACCTAGGATATAGTGTGGACTATAAATGTTTTTAAATAAATAAATAAGCCTTTACACTCTAGTATAGTGAGAACAAACATAAGATCTTTGACTTGCAAAAAGAACTGGGCCACTATTACCAGCTAAATGTGGCATCCAAAAAACACTCACTCTTGCAAACTCACAAATGTAGCCACAGAGCGAGGTGAAGCAATCCACAACATTACACCAATCTGATGTTTCTTCTAGACAGACCATTCACTTCTCACCCTACACAAACCAGTTGTGTCATGATAAATCATTGAAAAAACAGCATTAATCCAACCACTGCATATCTTTTATGCAGTTAATCGATTATTCTACAAATTGTTGGTGGTATCTCTATTGCCAGCTGAATGTGTACATTTTACAATAGGCCTGTGTCCAATATAGAGAAAAAATTATTGAATTTAGCTCATGCCTTTCTCAGACGTTCAAGATGAATTACATTTAGGTACGGTAGGTATTTTCCTGTCGCTGGAGGGGTTACAATCTAATGAATACAAAATGGGAGAAGACCTTTAGTAAAAAGGGTCCTATGTTTTAACTGAGGCAAGTGGGGGGTTAAGTGATTTGCCCAAGATCACAAGGAGCAGCAGTGGGATTTGAACCTGGCTCCCCTGGTTCTCAGCCCTCTGCTGTAACTATTCTCCTCCACTGATAGAGATGGAAGGGGCATTAGATAAATGAGAAATACCAGGAGCCCCACAAGAAACCGTATAGACCTGTTCCAATACATTACTCTCATGGGGACAATTTATGCATACCATGACAGTAACGAACCCCACTCCTAACTAGGGTACATGGAGAATGATCCTAGTCTCTCAAGTTTACTGCTAACACTCGGTATAGCACTCGCATCTTGCCAAAGAGAGCTGCCTCCTGGAGTTCATAGGATGTAACATATATGGGTAATTTATCAAGGTGTTCTTGGAAATTCCTCTTAATCAAGCCTGTTGCACTTAATGCAACGGGAAAAATCTCTATCTTTCTGCCACATTTTCATGGTCTCTAATCGCATTTCTTACACTGGTACCCTTGTAATTTAGGTATGTTGTGTACAATATCTTAAGAGATAATTGGAAATATGCCAATTGTATGTCATCATAATATTTTAATGGTATGTTCGAATTTTTATCCTGTATGACCCCATTTTAACAATCGAAAATCTATGTGACACCAGATGATGGTGAAATCAAAATAACAGGTCTCCAGCCTCCTTCCTCTACCGCCACTCATCTAAAGCAAGAAGGCAGCAGCAGTCAGCACAGGGGCCCTTGTGTCAGTGTGCAATGTGTGCTTACAGACCCCAGTACTCAGCATTGCTTTCCAGTCTAACCGGAAGCTTACCCAGGAGAGGGGGGAAGGGCCTATGATTGTTCACTAGTTCATAGGTTACTTGCTGACTGGTGGCTGCCACTACTTAGCATACGTCCAATTGCTTCCCACCGCACCATGCTTCTTGATTTTAAGTTCTCTCCAAGTTGTATTACCCTGTTTTAATGTACCGAGTTCTGTTTTGATGTGAACCGCTTTGACTGTAGGTTAAAGCGGTATAGAAAAACTATTGAATAAATAAATTAGTCACAGTGAAAGTCCAGAGAAAAGGGGAAATGGCCATGTTTCTGTGACCCCATCCACTGATGATGTGACCCCATTTGGGGCCCCGACCCCACGTTTGGGAACCACTGATATATAGCCAAAAAAAAGATGTTTGTGCAAATTAGACATAGTAATTTCTGAGAAAAAACAAAACAAAATCCAAGTTATCAATGTCCCTGTTTAATGTACATTGAGTCTGCTCTTTCTTTTCATGCGCACACAGCTTCTCTTGTCCAGCGTTCTTTTCTTTCTCTTCATTGCAGTAGGAACGTGGTGTCTGCTCTCTCCACCCCTGCTATAATTACACTGGTTGTTTCTCTTGTTGTATCTCATATTGATTATTGCAGTTCTGTCTTGGCCTGCCCTCCGCACTATGAACTAAACTGTTTTCAACTTCTCCAGAATACTGCAGCTAGACTGATATTTCATGCTTCCCATTATGACCATGTAACCCCTCTCCTTCAACGATAACACCGGCTTCTCATATCTTATCGTATACAGTTTAAATTTCTTACTCAGGTTCACAAAACACTTCATACCTGTTCTCCATCTTACCTCTCTTCAACGGTTATATTGCATATCCCTCATCACTCTCTTCATTCCTTACATATGAAACGTCTTTACCTCCCTTCATCTTCCCAAGCAGATCTGGAAGCATCTCGTCATGCAGCTTTTTATTTTTTGGCCCCCTCCTTATGGAATAACCTGCCTCCTGCACTCTGTTTAGAGCCATCCTATTGTACGTTTAAGACACATCTCAAGGCACATCTGTTCTGTTTAGCTTTTAGTTTACCACTAGAATGTAACAGGGCGCGGGCAGGGTCCCGGGGCCCGCCCGTAACCGGGTGCTCGGCCCGGCGCAGGACCCTGCTCGTGCAGGAAGAGGTCGGTGGTGCGCGTCAGCGTTGGGACACTGCGCGCATCATTTAAAATGATTGGCTCCGCTCGAGGCGTAACGAGCGGAGCCAATCAGGACCGTTGGTGAGGCATGTGCTCCGGAGCTCGTGGCTCGCTCGGAGCACATGTGAGCGGGCGCCCAACAGGCAGCCCACCCGCCCACCCAATTTTGCAGGGTAGGGGGGAATTTAGTCGGGGTGTCGCAGCAAGGGGGGGGTTTCGTGCGGGCGGGATCCCAAAGGTCCGGGGTCCGGAGCCTTAGGCGACTTGGGGAGGGGGCAGGGTGCCCTCGACCCGGCAACCCCTGGAAGACTTTTGCTAGTAACATGGCGAAGTCGGATAGGGGTGGCAGAACTTGGCCGTTGGTGGGGACCACGGCTTGAGCGGAGGCGTGGCCGCTTTGCTAGTTGTATGGCTGGCGGTGCATCAATCCGCGGGGTTGGTTGGATCAGTATCTCTGTTTAATGTTAATGAGTTGTTTGAAATAAAGCTGCGACCAGTTGTCACCAAGAATTGCTGTCTGTGGTATTTTTGAAGCTGAGGGGGGTGGGGGGGTAGAATAAGGGCGGGGGGTAAGGAGAGAGGGGGCGCCGGGTCCGGCTACCCGGTTACTAATCGACTTGCTATACCTAACCTGAGCATTTAGGTGTCCTTAGTCGTTCCCTTCTGTTTCTTGCTCTCAACCAACCCTTATGTGGCCATGTCCTCTCGTGTCTTCTTTCCTATCAAACTTTGGAGTTCCTTTCTGACCTATATAATTTTTAGTTTATTGTAAAACACCCTGCTGTCCCCATGAGGGGTAGTATATCAAATTTTAATAAATGAAATGAAATACATTACCAAGTTTAAGTTACAATGTAAAGTGTTTTGACTGAAATAAGGCAGTATAAAAAACCTTTTATAAAAATACATACATATCGAGATCTTTAAGCCTACCCCCATATTCCTTATGATGAAGCCCACTGACCATTTTGGTAGCCACCATCTGCACCGACTCCATCCTGTTTATATCCTTCTGAAGGTGCGGTCTCCAGAATTGCACACAGTACTCCAAATGAGGTCACACCAGAGACTTATACAGAGGCACTATCACTTCCTTTCTTCTGCTGGCCATTCCTCTCCCTATGCACCCAAGCATCCTTCTGGCTTTCGCCGTCGCCTTTTCTACCTGTTTAGCCACATTAAGATCATCAGAAACAATCACCCCTAGGTCCCGCTCTCTTTTCTGGACCAAAGCACTTGGCCCCCCTATACTGTATGGGTATTGTAAGGAACAAAGCAAAGGGGCAAGTAAAGAGCAGGGTGCTTAAGAACCTTCAGAGTCATCTACTGTACAATAAAAGGTTTTTGTGTGAAGAATTCAATACACAGCTCTATGGCACCGAAGATCTTGAGGCATGATGGTGACACCCTTTTTCAGGTATTACAGATGGCTCTTCTAATGGCTGGAAAGGTTTGTTAAAAACTGTTAGAACACACCAATAATACATTCACTGTTAGGTCTGATAATATCATGCGGTATTGCAGTTGCTGGCGAACTGTATGGATTCCTTACTGGATACTTTTAATTATTGTTGTTTTTTTTCACTCAAAGTAATTGAAGACAATCTGATGGTGTCTGCTTGTAAATTGATGAAATGGATAAGTAGGTGTCTATTTGTCTTTATAAAATACTAGTCTCAGTAGCAGAGAACGTGCCTTAAATTCAGGTCTGGATATTTACACCTGCTCTATAGCTGACGGAAATGAACGCATGTTGAGTATACAAGTACATAGGTAAATTGAGGTACTTTATAATTAACATGCATACTTGTGAACTCTATCTTTGCTCTGCCTAGACTATGTCCCCAGCGACACCTACTAGCAAAGTACGGACAAGACATTTACACCTGTCGATATTTAGAAGAGACCATTGACAAGTGTAAATTGCCACATATGCATATTAATAACTTTAGAAAACTATCTCCAGTGTGTCCTTATTGAATTTTAATACAGTGTATATCGGAAATATCTATTTCAGGTGAAGCTTTCATGCCAGATAAATGACAACTGATAGATCAATGCAGATTTAGTAAGCGTTCATCATGTACGGAAGATTACCAACTATGAAACCGTCCACATGCAATTTGCTACGAAAAAGGACACTGAAGTCCATTTTACACACAGGTGATTACAAACTGTAAGTATGGCTTTTCTGAAAATATAATGTAATGTCAGAATCATTATGGAGTGACCTTAGAGCAGTGAATTCACTTCTTGTACTTGGCTCTCTCCATTATTTTTTCACTCAGTGCATAATCAACCTCTGGAATTAAAGGATGTAGTAAAAGCTGTTAGTGTAGCTGAGTTCAAAACAGGTTTGGACGAGATCATCTAAGAGAAACAGAATGACCCCTACCGCCTAAGCATGCACTTCTACGATGATGCAAAGGGAACCATGAGCTGTGCCTGTCACCAGGAGACAGTCACTATAATAGCTGGGCAATGGCCCTTGATCCAGAACCATCACTATAATATCCAGACTAAGTGTATTGGAATGGGGGTTGTAAAATGGGGCAAATAAAAATCCTGTGTTGTGAATAAAAACTCAGTGCAAGTTCCCAACCCTAAGAACATAAGTAAAGCCCTAACGGGGTAAGAAGAAAGGTCCATCAAGCCCAGTAATGTGTTTCCAACAATGGCCAATCTAGGTAACAAGTACCTGGCAGGATCACAAAGAGCAGATCCATTCCTTGTTTCTTACATCCCAAGATATGTAGAGGCTTTCCAAGGTCAACCTGGTTAACAGTTGGATAATTGATTTTTCCTCCATGAACATATGTAAACGTGTTTAAACCAGCTATATTAACTACTTTTACCACATATTCTGGCAACAAGTTCAATGGCTTAATTTTCACATTGAATGAAAAATACTTCCTCTGATTTGTTTTAAAAGTGCTAACTACTGGCTTTGTGAAATGTCCCCTAGTCTTATTAATATTTCAAAGGCTAAACAACAACCCCTGTTTACCATTCCACCCCAATCTATCGTATCTCTTCTCAGCCATCTCTTCAAAACCGATCTTGCTTCCAAAAGAACTGGAGGTGCAGAAGAGCTGGAGGAAAACGTGAGGTTAAAAAAAATTGCTGGGTTCCAAAACCTCCAAAAGGTGGGTTTTAGGTACCCAGAAAAGGACTTTTCTTTATAAAATTGGGGCATAAGTGGGTGAAAATGCACGTCAAAACTAGGCGTAATCACTTACACCAGCCCTATGGCTGATGTAAATGATTACGCCTAGATTTTTAAAGAACGCATGTAAATTACAGCATTTATAATTTACACGAGGAGCTTTGTGCTCTGCCAATGCTGTGCCCAAACTCCGTCCCTACACATGCCCACAGTGAAGGTACATGCTATCGGCCTGGTGCAAATATATTCAGAAGAGCAACTGCCAAAAGTAAGCATGTAAGTGCGCATTTCCGCACATCAACCGTTAAAGTACCATGATTCATATGTGCAAAAGGCATGTAACTTGCCGCAGCTCTATGGAAAATTGCCCCCATTGTGTAGATGCGGAGTTATATCATGCCATCTTGTCCTGACCTACAAAGCAGTACACATCTGATTCCAAGTATAAAGCCAGTATGATAGCTAATTAATTCATCTCTTCTTTCCCTAATATTTTTAAGCATGTATATTGATAGAAAACATCTAAAGCAGAATTTACAATCTCTCTATTGAGGTCTTTTACTAACGGGCATTAAGTTGTTGCACCTAATGCGCAAATAATGCCGAAACCATGGCACGTTACTTGCAACACCCCCAAGTTAACTGTCAGGGGCATGGAAACATTTCCCTGAAAGTTAACACGGAGCCCTATCCCAAAGTGCATGCTGCATTAGCACTGGTGCACCTAACGCCACCTATTGAGCTGACATTAGGTGAAGCCTTGCTCATATAGTCAGAGTGCAGTGTGAACACAGCACTAACTGTGCCGAGCTAACCACACCCACTCTCCGTCCCTACCCCACCCACTCTCTGCCCCTATCCTGCCCACTCTCTGCTCCTACCCTGCCCACTCTCTGCCCCTACCCTGCCCACTCTCCGCCCCTACCCTGCCCACTCTCCGCCCCTACCTCAACCACTCGCATCTCTAATGTGGCTTGCGTAGTTAGCGTGGGAATCATCCTGTGATAACCGACCTGGCCCTGTGCTACCTTGCAACACGCATCCCAACGTAATTTTAGCATACACAGCCAGGTATTTTCCATTAATAACCCCCCCCCCCACCAAGATTAAACTAAGAATGGACAGTGCAAAAAAATCAAAACATAGAAAAGAGAAGCTAGAAATGATCTCAAAGGTTTTACAATAAATACTCATGTTACTGGGGCAGAAATGCACATCCCAACACAGCTATGTAGGGATTGGGCAGTGATTAAAAAATGCCTTAATTTTAGCCATACCCCATTTACTAAATCTTTTTACATCCAGCTCTGTCAGACAGGAAGCATAAATCAGAGTCTCTTGCACAACAGCAAACAGCTCAAACTATAGGGCTGGCCCTCACCTATCTAAATTAAAATTGATGCAGAAAATTATGTGTGCATCTTGGGGATGGATTTTTAGGTACTAAAATATAGATTTAAATGACCAACAGCCAGGCATAGTTTTGAAAAATTTGCTGTGTTAGTGATTCAGTTTTTATTGATAAAGAAAAATGTATTGAATATTATGCTACAGACATGACCCCTGGGAGCTTGCTTTGATGACAAAAGCATGTCAGAAGAAGCAAAGTGACGGCTCAGAAATAGTGGATTCTATATTCTTTAAACTTGATCATCTCCAGCAAGTGGCAACAATAGAAAAAGGTTTAAAAATTTCTGCTCAAAGTACGTTTCTAGTTTACTTTCTCCAGGGTGCATTTTATTTTTGAAAGGGAATCAGAATAGTCAAGCTAGCTCATATTACTACCAGATAATGTGCTCACCTTTGTTTTCAAATTCTCTGGCCATGAAAGCTCTTAGTCCCTATAGATGATCCTATTTTGGATAAACAATATTTTAATTGTACTATAGATATGATGTCTGTAGAAAGATTTCTAGCCATATAGCATATGAGCCATCAAGGGTAGTTGATTTATTCTTTTCTTTGATGTTTGGACACTGGCCAGTAAGGATGCCAACTGGCTTCCTCTCATAAGGGGCAGGTTAACTCAGTCTAGATTTCACCCTGTTGCATGCATGGGTTGCAGTTTTCAAAAGAAAAGCAAGATTATGAGTCCATGTGCAAGGGAGCCCCAGACAGTCCCCTGGCTTACATAGACAATAAGATAATGGGTCCTGAGGGATGGGGGAAATCTTTCTAAGGCCCTATTTCTCTGCAGATAACCTAGCCTCCACTTATGGCTTGTTTCTACTCTTTAGAAGAATTGGACAAGAAAAAAGTGACTTCTATGTACCTCCAGTCTGACCTATCCTCAGATGATGGAGGATTATTTTTGCACCTAGTTCAAACTCACTTCTGATTCTTATTCCAGAGAATTTCTTTTTTGATTGCTACTCAAATTCTACTTAGATTGCGTCAAGGCATATAATCCTAAATGTTTTGACTTGGACTTGTTTAAAATGCAAACTCTATGGGGGTCATTCCAACCGCCATTTAGCGGGTCTGGACATCTGATCCGGATGTCCAGACCTGCTAGACGTCCGGATTGCACTGGCAGCCACAGAGCTCCCCACATGTATAAGTGACTTGTGCGGGGAGCTCTGTTCATGGGCGGGAAGGGGTGGGCCAGGGGAGGAGTGAGGACGGGCGGTGGGTGGGAACGCAACCCCGGACGTCGGGGAACTGCAGAACCAGGTGAAATCAAAGAGGTGAAGGGGTACAGGGGGTGCCCCACACCCCAAACCTGGCCATGGAAGACCTGATCAGGGGTTGGGCTGCAGGGTAATTAGTTTAATTCCTGCGGCCGGGGTTCAATGCTCCTGAATGGAGCCATGGTGCCAGCAAAAACAAGGTGTGCCTCAGGGATCCTCACTGTCTGCACTGATGTTCAACATATACATGCAGCCCATCTGCAACCTGATTCGCTCATTTAACGTCACCTGCCTGGTATATGCAGATGACGTACTACTCTACATGCCATTTGCAACTGACCAGCCAGATTTCTCTCCACTAACGAGCTGCTTCGACGCTGTTGCCGACTGGCTCCATACTCAAAACCTCCGAATAAACCACAACAAGACAGACGTCCTCTTTATCACGAGGAACCAAGGTTTCATCCCTCCAGCTGCCTTAAAGGTGAGGGACGCCGAGCTGATAGCCAAACCTACAATTCGCTACCTAGGGGTCACCTTGGACCAACGGCTGGACATGAAAACCCACATAGGAAACACAGTCAAGGCAATATACCACAAAGTATGGACACTACGGCATCTATGACCTCTACTGGACCCAGATGACTTCTGAACAGTCTATCAAGCTCTCATAATCCCACATTTCGAATATGCCAATGTAATCCTACATGGGCTCCCGCAAGCATCACTGAATCCACTCCAGCTTGCAATGAATGCAGCCGCCAGAATTCTATACGGAGCCTCAAGAATGGACCACATTACATCAATCCTAAAACATCTTCACTGGTTACCAATCCATGGCAGACTATCTTTCAAGATCCTAGTAATGACCTTCAAGGCCATAAACAACCAACCTTCCACCTCCATTACCGAGCTGATCCACCCCCCCCCCCCCCGAACAGATCCAGAAGAACTGCAGCTCTCAATACTCTGCTAATTACAAAGGAAACAATGAAATGCACCAGGGCAACATCCAGTAGGGCGTTCATGCTCTATGCGCCCAGATGCTGGAATGCCCTCCCTACAGCCATTCGAGCAATCACTGATCTGGCACAATTCAGGAAGGCGCTGAAGCACCACCTATTCATAAGACACTACACAGACGACAGCTCGCAAATAGCCACTCCAATCACCAAGAAGGTACTACTCAAGGGACAGCTCGCAAACAGCCACCCCAATCACCAAGACCTCTCTAACACCACACCCAGCACGCTATAGAGCAGCTAGCCTCTTAGGTGCAACGCTATGTAAATATCAGTATGTACAATATTTATTAGTGTAAATAATTTTGTAGAAAGTTACCCCAGTTAGGTCCAAGTTCTAGCTCCTGTTTTACTGGAAATACAATGTAGCCCGGTTGCATTGTATAAGGTTCTGTTAAATGTAAACCGCACTGATGGGAATAGCGCGGTATAGAAGAGACATTAAATAAAATAAATAAATAAATAAAATTCAGGAGTCTGGCTGAGTTAGCTAGGTATGTGGCTGGGCATGCAGCTGATCAGAATCGGGACCTGGCCTGCACGTCCAGACTATAGACCTGATTCTGATCCCACAGGCAAGTCTAGTCCCTACGGGATCAGAATTGGGTGCTACCACTGTACGCCCCAATTCCAACCTGCCGTACATGGGGCAGGATGTGCAAAATAGAATTGGCCTCCACGGGGGAGATATTCAGTGGCGGTAACTACCCATTTTAACGCAGCTAGCCATTGCTGCTGAAGCTAAGACAACGCTAGGGTCAATGAATATCCAAGTTGGCTGGATGGCAAAGAAGCTAACTGGGCAGTGGGAAATTCAGCCACTGACTGGTTAGCTTTGGTGGCAAAAGTTGAGCCAACCTTTCAGGTGCCTAACTCACTGCTCAGCGATAACCAGGCAGCAGCTCAATATTGCCGCTGCCTGGCTATAGCTGAATGTTGCCTCTGCTCCGCCCATAGAACGCTTCGATGCTAGCCAGCTAGCATCCAGGGTGCGTTAGTGCTACTGCATATCCCAGTGACCACGATTAGCACGGTTATCAGTTATTAACCGTGCACGGTTATCAGGTATGCTAACCGGATCAATCACGTTCAATATCCCCCCATGTCTTTTTGAAAGGACAGTCTCCGAACATTGGTAATAATGGTCTACTTTTCCTCTTATGTATCATATCTAATAGTATGAGTTATTTTAGGAACCAGAACAGAATTGCTCTGGGTATACAAACATTCTTTATAAAATTAAAATTCTTTGCATTCCAGTTCCTGATCCATAATAGGATCACCGCTGATCTCTTACACATGCACTGTGGTTATTGCTTTCACCTGTATAATTTTGTAGCCTGGAAAATTCCACTGGATTGGATAAGTCACAGTGCAGGGTACTGGGACACCTGCCCTAGTCATTGGATTTACATAAATGTGCATTCTGTTCTAAAATAAGAGATGTCAATATAGAGCTAGTGCTAAACCTCCACCAATGTGCATCATGGCCAGAGCCAAAGAAACATGCTCTATGATTGTTAATTTTACTCCACAAAATAGATAACTAGTGTATAATATAGTCCAAATATGACTCCATGGGGTATGTTTACTATTCGGTGGTAGCGGCTTCCGTGCGATATTGGAGCTGCGGCTCTATTGATTTCAATGGGGCCGCAGCTCAGATATTGCACAGAAGCCGCTACCACCGACTAGTAAACATACCCCCATATCATCCTAATCAATTTCAAATGCTGGGAAACAAAGTTATCTCTAAAACAGTGCAGTTTGAAAAATACTTGTATTAAGATTTGAGCTGCAGTTTTTCTTAAGCTGTATTCTGATAACGGACACTTAAGTGAATGCACAGCTAAATTATGCTTAGGTCATGTGGCGAGTAATTTTATGACAGGGTTTCTAGGATAAGATGCTAAGCAGGTTGCCATTTTAAGCCTTGGCACCTATTTCTCTTTATAAAATACTAGTGTAAGTGGCAGGAATTGTACTTTAAATTTAGGTGCAGATATTAACACCTGCTCTATAGTAGGTGTAAGTGAATACACCTTTAATTTGCAAGCCCTCTTGCAAATTACAGTAGTTTATGATCAATGTGTGTACTTGTGAACTCTGCCAGCACTTTAGACAATACCTCTAGCTAAGTCTACTGGCAAAGTATTTGCATTAATGTCAATGTGCATACTTATACACCAGTTGGTATTTTCTAAGGAGAGATTTTAACATAACCTGATAATCTCCTTTCCTTGAATCCTGCAAGATCATTCCAGATGAGTGGGTTATGTCTCCCTGCCTACAGGCAGACTTGAGCAACTTTCAGTGATGTCATCATCTACTACTACTTATCATTTGTATAGCACTACAAGGCATACGCAGAGACAAGACATGTAAGAGGCAATCCCTGCTCATAAGAGCTTACAGTCTAGTCCAGACAGACAACACAACTGGGGACTAGGATATATTTAGGGGAATGGTAAGGAAACATATAGGAGGTGAACAGGAGACTAAGAGGATCAGGATCCAAAATCAGCCTCAAAGAGGGAGTTTTTAGCCTGGATTTGAACAGGGCCACAGATGGAATCTAATGTACCGACTCAGGTAGTTTGTTCCAGGCAAAAGGAACAGCTAGATAGAAAAATCAAAGTCTAGAGTTGGTGCTAGAAGAGAAGGGCACAGATAGAAGGGATTTGTCAGAAGAGCTGAGTTCCTGAGGAGAGGTGTAGGAAGAGATAAAAGAGGAAAGGTAGTGAACAGCAGCCAAATGAAGGCCCTTTTTGGTCAGTAGGAGAAGTTTGAACTGGATGCGGAAATGGATAGGGAGCCAATGAAGTGACTTGAGAAGAGGGGTGACATGAGCATAGCAACACTGACGGAAGATTAGCTGTGCAGCTGAGTTTTGAACAGATTGAACTGGGGAGAGATGATTCAGAGGAAGACCAGTGAAGAGCAGGTTACAGTAGTCTAGACAGGAGGTGACTAGAGAATACTAATGTGCTCAGAAAGGTATTATCCTCTAGTACAGCGCTAACAGAAACCAGTATGACACTTCCTAAGCAGTAAGCAAAACTGAAACACTCTAAGAGAAACTCAAGAACAATTAGTAAAAATAAGAAGCAGCTATTAAAACAATTGGAACTAGCATTTAGCTGTCTTACCATAATGTAAAGTCAGTCAGGCTCTGCAAAGACACTAAAGCAAAGACAATCTTCCAAGGCAGGTCTTGAACTGCAGTGTTCAGCAGGATTCAAGGAAAGGAAATGATCAGGGTTAAGTAAAATTTCTCCTTCCTTATCCTGCTAGACCAGTCCAGACAAGTGGGATGTACCTAAGCTATCAGGACACAGGGCTTGAAGAAGATGCCACTATGGCCAAAACAGCCTTGCTAAAGGCGCCATCGGCATTTGATCACAAATACAACCTGTAATGCTTCACAAAGCTACTTGGGGAGGACCAGGTAGCCACCTTACAGATGTCTTCTGGAGACACCAAGGCAGCTAGGAGGAGGCTTGCGATCTAGTCTAGTGAGTTTTGACTCCCTCCAGAACCCGCTTTCCAGCTAGAAGGTATGATGAACAAATGGCCTCTTTGATCTGGTGGAAGATGGAGCACTTGGCCATTGCCTGTCCTTACCTTGGATCACTGAAAAGAATAAAAAGATGGTCCGACTGCCAGAAAGAGTTTGTCTTTTCCAGCTTTCTGGGAAAAACCTTCCTCATGTCAAGGACACGCAGAGAGGGATCCAATGGAGGATGTCCTCCAAAACGGAGGGCAGAACTACTTTCTGGTTAAGGTAAAAAGGGGAAATCACCTTCAGAAAGAAGGATGATATCATCTGCATGCAAACAAAGCCATCAAAATCGCCAAAGAGGGCTCACAACAGGACAAGGCTTTAAGCTCTGAGACCCATCTAGCAGAGGAAATCATCACCAGAAAAATCAGTTTAAGAGTCAAATGTCTGAGAGAGGCCTTACAGGAAGGCTTGAAAGGGGCAAACCTTTCAGAGCTGTCAACCCTAAAGAGAGACTCCTCTGAGGGACGATTGGATGAATATGTGTAATCCCTCTGAGGAAGCGAGTGACAACAGGGTGGACTGACAAGGACAAAGAGCAGACTTTGATCTTAATCCACCCTTGATAGCATGCCAAAGCTGCAATATGAACCTTAAGCAAGTTCAGAGCCAAACCCTGGTCCAAGCCTGCTTGTAAAAAGGCCAGCCTGATCCCAATGTGCACCTTTCCAGCAAGAGAGCCTAAGAAGAACACCACCTCTCAAAGTACTTCCAAATCCTCATGCAGGCTAAGGAGTTTGGGGAGCTTCAGACACAAGTAGCCATGATTAGTTAGCTTCCACTTCTCAAGGGCCAAGCCATAAGTGAGAAGGGACTGGGGTTCTCCATTATCAGGGTTCCCTGCTGAAGAAGGCCCTTCTCCTGTGGGAACTGGAGCACGGACCTCACCAGTAGACCAAACAGATCCATGTACCATGCCATGCAGGATCAGTCTGGAGTGACTAGAATCATCAGACCTAGTTGAGCTTGAATCCTGCAGAAGTGATGCCTCACCAGGGACCAGGGGGGAAGATCTAGAACCCCCTCTTCTGAGGCTATACTTGTAGCAGGGCAGGTAGAAGGAAGGTCAAATGACAGCCAGCGTGGCTTAAAGTTGAGGTCAGAGAGGCTGTAATAGCTAAAAGAGAATCTTTGAGAAAATGGAAATAAAAGCCAAATGACAAAAACAGGAAACAGCATAAGTACTGGCAAATTAAATGCAAGGCATTGATAAGGCAAGCAAAGAGAAAAATTTGAAAAGAAGCTTGCAGTGGAGGTACCATTAGATGATGGTGGGGTAAAAGGTGCACTGGGAGAGGACAAGGCCATAGCGGAAAGACTGAATTAATTCTTTGCTTCAGTCTTTACTGAAGAAGATGTAGGAAACTTACCCAAGCCAGAAATGATATTTAAAGGTGATGTCTCAGAGGAATTGAAAAAAAATCTTGATAAATCGGGAAGATGTATTACAGCTAATTGATAAACAAAAGAGCAGCAAATCACCTGGACCAGATATATACATCCCAGGATGTTGAAAGAACTGAAATATGAGATTGTAGAACTACTATTAATCTGTGATCTGTGATCTATCATTAAAATCATCTGTAGTACCTGAAGATTGGAGAGTGGCCAATTTAACACCAATTTTTAAAAGGCGTTCCAAGAGTGATCCAGGAAACTACAGACTGGTGAGCCTGCCATCAGTAGTGGGCAAAATGGTAGAAACAACTATAAAGAACAAAATTACTGAACATGTAGACAGCCATGGTTAATGGCAGAAAGCCAACATGGATTTAGCCAAGGAAAGTCTTGTCTTACCAATGTATTATATTTTTGGAAGGTGTGAATAAACAGGTAGACAAAGGTGAGCCAGATGATGTAGAGCCTGATTCCAACAGGGGCATGTCCGGGCTGCCCTGGCATCCAAAAAATGGAAAGGCCCAAATTGTACCTAATTCTGCAACCACGGGAGCTAGATGTTTCCACAGTTGCAGGATGAGGCACGTAGGCCCACAATGTCCCTTATTCCTCCGCAGGAGACGTCCTTCATGCTGCCCATCCAGCCTGCCCTATGCTTCTGCTGGTATGCTGGTGCCATGGTGTCCCATTGCCATGGCACCATGACAACCAGCAGGAGCACTGAAAGCCTGACCGTGTTAAAATTTTCCTTTCCCCACTGCCCGACCCTTGGAGGAGGCAGCAAGGGCTGGGCTCGGACAGCAGGGGCTCTACCACACCAGCCCTGTTGTCCTGGGGGGGTGGAAGGTCCTGATCGCAAGGGGGCCTGGTGCTTATACCACCTCAGAGGTGGTAAACACTGGGTATCCGGAGTGTGACAGCCAGACATACAGGGCCCTGACCTGAATAGGCCCTGTATGTCCGGGTGTTTTGGCCCATCCCAGCTCTGTCCACTGCCCCTCCTGCCCCATCCAGTGCCTCCCACACTAACCCTCTGTATGTGCGGGGAGGGCTGGACTCAGAAGTGCCGAGCCAGAACAGGGTTGGACGTCCAACCCCACTATTTGCATCTCTGCATCGGGCATATAGTGTATCACGATTTTCAGAAAGTCTTTGACAAAGTTCTTTATGAGAGACTCTTGGGGAAATTAAAAAGTCATAGGACAGACTCTTAATATTTTTCCTGATGTATCCCGCGAGACGCAGCTTCGAAGGAGGCAATTCTTGGCCCTCAAACCCAAGGTGTTGGCCTTAGGGGCCACATTTTTTCTTTGTTTCCCATGCAAATGTTTGATTGGGTATGAGGGGGTTTCTTATGTTTTTATGGATATATCTCATTTAGAGAAATTTGTAAATGACCGTTCAGGTGTAGGATCTGGAGATAAGTCTGGTGATTAGATGATAGGTTTTCCGATAGTGTAGGCTTTCAGCCTGGTTTTCTTTATAATAATTTATTTCTCTTTGTTAGTCTACCTGCACCATTTGATGTGGACTATATATTGTATTTTGTTTCCTACTATTTGGTAATTTGTATCAATTTATTTTATTTTATTTTCCTTCACTGATTTGGTATATATTCACTATAAATGCTCAATAAAAAAAAAAAAAGTCATAGGATAGGAGGCAATGTATTATTATGGATCAGGACCTGGATGAAAGATAGAATACAGAGGGTAGGGCTAAATGGCCAATTTTATCAATGGAGAAAGGTGAATAGTGGAGTACCCTAGGGATCTTGTGCTGGGCCTGCTGCTTTTTAACATATTTATAAATGACCTGGAAATGGGAATAACAAGTGAGATTTGAAATGACACAAAATTATTCAATGTTGTTAAAACACAAGAGGATTGTAAAAAATTGCAAGACCACCAAAAGGGCTTGCCCTTCCTGGGCTGAGACCCATAGGGGAAATGGGCAGAGTTGAAGTCTTTGGACACTCTTGAGCATTTCCAGACTCCCTGGAATTTCTTTGAGACACTGAGTGAGCACCCTTAGGCTTTTCCTCCAGAAGCCTGTGTAGACAGGCTTCACCCAGGTCCTTTACAAATTTTCCAAACTTAAGAACATAAGAATTGCCATACTGGTCAGACCAAAGGTCCATCCAGGCCATGTCCTGTTTCCAACACTGGGCAATCCAGGTCATAAGTACCTGACATATCCCAAAAATAGCCAGTTCCAGTGGTTTTCTCATAGACTACCTTAAAAATGCTTTATGGACTTTTCCTCCAGGAATTTGTCCAAATTCTTTTTAAACCCAGCTACACCACCTACTTTTACCACATGGTCCTTTGTAGCTTCATGGCGTGTTCCCTAGTCCTTGTATTTTTTGAAAGAGTAAACAATCAATTCACATCTACCTGCTTCAATCCACTCAAGATTTTATAAACCTAGACTGGAAAAGAATCAATGTCTTTGAATTATGGTGCTAGCGAAGAATACTGTGTATACCACTGGCATACCAAGGTTGTGGTTGTGGTTGTGGCCCACCCTGAGTGAAGGCTGGGAGGGGATGCACCTCTGCTGGCAACTTACCAAAAAGCTGGATTGCCATGGTGCCTCATGCTCCGTGGCGGCTGTGCTTCTCTCCCTGCTTAAGTCTCATGAACTGCAAGACTGGCTGGGAGGGCAGAGTGGCTAGGCCACAGAGTGTGAGGCACCATGGCAAGCCAGCTTTTTGGGAATTTTGCCAAACTGCCTCTGTAGGCCTGGCTGGTGGGTGAATCACAACATGCAACGCCATACCACGCCATAGAGGGGGGTGCAGCAGCACTAGGGGGGGCGGGAGGCTGCCCCTGGATGCTGAGGGGGCTGGGAATGCCATTGGTGTATACCATGGACCCACCAAAGAACAAACCAGTTAGTACTAGAGGAGATCAAACCTAAGCTTTCGTTAAAAGCTCAGATGACAAGACTTAGACTTTCATACTTTGGACACATCATGCGAGGAGAGAGATCATTAGAGAAAGACATCATGCTTAGCAAGGTTGAAGGTCAATGCAAAAGAGGAAGGCCAGCAATGAAGGCCTCCAATTCCACTAATTTACTCCAACCCAAAGCTTGATCACATATGGGATAAATTTCATACTGTAACACTAAAAGAACTGGATAAGGTGATCTCAGATATTGACACAACCACTTCTAGTCTTGATCCCTGCCCAGTTAGCTGGATCAAAATACTAAACCACTCCTAGCGCCCTACATTCTAAATATAGCAAATTTTTCTCTCACACATGGTACTATGCCAACCATCCTAAAGAGAGCCTCGATTAGACCTATTCTGAAAAACAAAAAACTAGACAATCTTGATCCCTCTTCATATAGACCTATCTCTAGCCTTCCATTTATGGCAAAGATTATAGAAAAATTAGTTTATAATCAACTTCAGGATCACATTGAACTTCATGCCCCCTTAGATTCACACCAATACAGCTTTAGACCATACCATAGTGTAGAAACACTTCTTGCAGTTATCTTTGATGATATTCTAAAATACATTGACAAATCAAATCAAGCAGTATTACTTATATTTTTGGATATATCGGCTGCCTTTGATTCAATTAACCATCATATCCTTTTTGAAAGACTCAAACAGATTGGTATACATGGCACTATTCTTGCATGGTTCCAATCATATCTAACTGATCGATCGCAACAGGTAAAAATAGGAAACCATACATCTAAAACCTATACGCAAAAACAAGGAATCCCACAAGGTTCTGCATTGTCAGCTCTACTCTTTAACATATATTTACAGCCTATATGCCACATCATTCAACAGTGCAAATTAAAATATACAATTTATGCTGATGATGTTATGATTTATCTCCCCATGGACATAGACTCCCTGGACTTCTCCAATATCAAATCATGCTTCACTAAAATGACGCAATGGCTAAATGAACACAATCTACACATTAACTTCAAGAAAACAGAAGCATTATTTGTTTCTAGAAATCAAAAATTTACCCCTCCAACAGAAATAAAAATTGAAAACATAAGCATCCCCATAAAAGATGAAATAAGATACCTTGGCGTTATCATAGACAGAACGTTAAGTCTAACACACATCGGGAATACAACAAACACAATATATAATAAATTAAGATATCTTAAAAATCTAAAACCATTATTATCAAATCTGGACTTCAGATCAGTCCTTCAAGCCCTGATCCTGCCTCACTTAGATTTTAGTAACATAATTCTTCAAGGTATTCCAAAACATGCTTTACACCAACTAAAATTAGCACAACATGTTGCTGCAAGAATGCTTATAAATGCAGGTCCAACTGAACACATAACCCCTATACCAGGGGTCACCAACCTGCGGCCCGCGAGGTCCCTCCATGCGGCCCGCGAGACTCTACCCCGGTGCGGCCTGCCAAGGCAAACTCACCAACTCCTTCTTCTGCAGCCGCGGCTCCCTGCCTCTTAGGGAACCGCGGCTGTGCTTGTAAAATCATCGCGGAGCCCTTCCTGTCTTGACGGGCTCCGTGCAGCATTGTCCCGCCTCCAAAGGAAGTGGTAAACAACTTCCTTTAGAGGCGGGACAATGCTGCACGGAGCCCGTCAAGACAGGAAGGGTTCCGCGATGATTTTACAAGCACAGCCGCGGTTCCCTAAGAGGCAGGGAGCCGCGGCTGCAGAAGAAGGGAGGGAGCTGACATGGAAAAATAAAAGTACAGGTATGAGCAGGGTTTTTTTCGCGCGGGGGGGGAGGGGGGTGCGGCCCGCGAGTCTGCCGGTAGTCGGCTGTGCGGCCCGCGGCCCTCTGGAGGTTGGTGACCCCTGCCCTATACTGTACAAACTTCACTGGTTACCTATACAAAGTAGGATAAAATATAAAGTTATCATAACAACGTTCAAACTGATAAGAGATATAGCCCCATCACATCTAACTGATCTACTGACAATTCATTCAAGGACCAGAACAGTGAGACAAAGGAACCTGAACACACTACTTGTTCCAAACAACTTTTCAAAACTCAATAAAATTACAACAAATAGGGCATTCAGCTTCAATGCTCCTTTAATATGGAACGCTCTGCCGGATAAACTCAGAGATATCACAGATCTTTCAGCATTTCGAAAAGATCTTAAAACTCACTTATTTATAGAGTACTTTGGAGACTCATTCCCAATAGATGAAATATTTCCCACTTAAACTCATGTATACTCATATTCATTAATTCACAACTTACTTTTTCCTTTTTCTTACTCTATCTTACAATACCCAATTCTCCACATTATCACATTTACTCTTTACACTAATAATTCTAGTGAACTACAATACATTTTTCCCTGCTCAGATAAGTTGATAAGATTTTTGAAATTTGTAAATATTTAAATCTGTATATATGTTTAAACTATCTATATACCTAATCAGCATTTACTCAGCATTGTAACCCTCAAATTACCATTTTTATTATATACAATTTAATGTTCACTGTAATTTCAATTGTTTGAATAAGTTTCAATGTAATGTTCAAGTTTTGTTCTATGTAAACCGCTTTGATTTTTCTGAAAGGCGGTATATAAAACCGTTCAATAAATAAATAAAATAAATGAGATGGATCAATACATTAACAGCAGCTATGGATGCCACTCTATCAACAATGAGCCACCTAACTGAAGGCTGAACATAGTTTAGGACAACTATCCAGAGGTCACCATGAGTCGAGACCAACTCGATGGCATGCAACAACAACATCATATCTCCCCTCAACCATCTCTTCTTCAGGCTAAAGAGCTCTAACCTCTTTAGCCTTTTCTCATAAGCGAGTCATTCCATCTTCTTTATCATTTTTATAACCTTTGTCTGTACTTTTCTAATTCCACTATATCTTTTTTGAGATACGAGGACCAGAATTGCACACAATACTCAAGGTGTGGTTGTACCATGGGGTGACACAGAGGCATTATGATATCCTTTATTTAATTTTCTTTCCTAATGATTTCCAACATTGTTTGATTTTTTGGCCACTGCCACACACTGAACAGAAGATTTCAATGTGTTGTCTATGACCACACCCAGATCCTTTTCTTAGATGGTGATTCTTAATGGGTAACCTAGCATTGTGTATCTATAGTTTGGGTTATTCTTCCCTACATACATCACTTTGCACCTCTCTACATTAAATTTCATCTGCCATTTGAATTCCCAGTTTCCAGAGTTCCTCTTGTAGTTTCTCACAATCCACATATGATTTAACAACTCCGAATATTTTGGTGTCATCTGAAATCTAATCACCTTGCTTGTTGTTCCTTATTCCAGATCATGTATAAATATGTTAAAAAGCACTGGTCCCAATACAGATTCCTAGGATATACTATTCACCTTCCTCCAGTGAGAAAATTGACCATTTATCTCTACTCTGTTTTCTATCTCTCAACCATTTTCCAATCCACAATAAGACATTGCCTCCTGTGCTATGACTTTTTAATTTCCTCAGGAATTTCTGATGTGGGACACTATATCATCTGGCTCACCCTTAGCCATATGTTTATTCATTCCTTCAAAGAAATCGAACAGATTGCCCGAAAGGGGAGTTTGCTGAGATGCAACTTGGAGGTCACGCCTGCAGACCAGTAGTGAAGCCAGAGCCACCATTCAGCCACCACCACCACAGCTGCCACAGATCTGGATGACTCACTGTTCAGATAGTATAAGGCATTCATCACACATGTGGCCCCTGATTCCAGCCTGGCTGTCTCAGGACTGTCCGGCAGCTGTTGAATCCAGATCAAAAGTGCTTTGGCTACAAGACCAGCACAAAGGGATGTTTGTAAGCCCAAGGCTGAGCCATAAGTGTATTCTTTAGAAGGGTCTCCGCCCTTCTATCATGAACCTTCTTCAGTGCTGCACTGCCTTCCACTGGATCGTTATGTTCTTTATTAATGCCATGACCAGGGCATCCACCTGAGGAAGCCTAAAGAGTAGATCCCACTTGCTATAAGGCAATGGATGTAAGTGAGCCAGAGCCTTCTTCCCCTTGAGGATCAAATTCAGATTTTCCCATTGGGAGAACAGGAGCATTGGATACTTTTCAGAATGGAGTTGCCCCTAGATGATGGATAAGCTGTAGGCTCTTCAAGCCCCAAAACTGACCTACTATCTTGTATCAACATTGAGAAATCCTCCTGGTGAAAAAGATAGACCATCGATGAGTCCTCGCCCTTCATCTCCAGACACGGGGTATCCTCTTCTACAGCACAGCCGATCCCCATAGGAGATAAGCTTGGGATCTCCGAGGAGTGTTCAGGCGAATGGGCAGGATGGGATGGGATGGGATGCCTCAGAAATGGGCAGGATGGGATGGGATGTTCAGGCGAATGGGCAAGATGGGACGTTTAGCCTCAGAAATGACCATGGCAGTGCCACCCGAGGGCCTAGGCACAGATGCAAAATGGGAGAAAGAGGAGACCCTAGAGTCAGAATTGGGCCCAAGACTCCCCATGGGGGATCCAATTGATGCCAAATTATCCTGGGCCCTTACATCCCCATCACACTGTGGGCAAAAGAAGCCCACTACGAAGCTGACTGTGGATGCTACAGTAGGCACAGCTGTGGGCATGTGTCATGCTTGCCCTGCTCTACATGGCAAAAAGAAAAAGGATCATGAAAAAATCCCCATGAAAATGGCTGCAAAAAAGCCTGCTGAAAAAAATAGTGCAGGCCATGAAAAACCACAGTTGTGGCAAGTGCACTGAACCATGGTAAAAAGGGGATCCTGGATCAGAAATCCCTTTGCCTGTCAGACCAGTCAGAAATATCCCTAAAGGTCTACAGATGCATTAACAGACCTGACTGATAGCTTTTTTTTTAAGCTACTTTATGCAGTCAAAAAGCCAATGTTGCCCAATACAATCCTATTGGCAAAAATTAAAAGGAGCCAAAAGGATTGAAAATTTAGAAAAAAATTATTTAAAAGACTTCAGATAGCAAGAGGGAAAGGGGGCTTGGGCCCAGCTTACCATGCCCCCTTCAGGTCCTCCTGCTTCTCTTCAGCCCACAAAGTGCTAGTAACCTACGGGAAACAGCGCTAGATCCTGGGCAGCTGTCAGCTGAAGCAGTCAATGGCATACTCTTGCTCTAAGCTCCATTGGGCCCTATTGGACTTGATTCTAGGCCACTACATCGTAATATGGGCCAGGAGAGTCAGGTCTATCTGCACTGCTGCACCATTTCACACACACTTTGCCTCCTGCTGGAGGCAGACAATTACTGGATTCTCTCAGTGCTGCACCAGTGGTTATACCTCCTGCTGACATTGAAAGATGCTCAAGTCTGCCTCCAACTGCTGGCAAGGGAGCATAACCCGCTTGTCTGGACTGATCTAGCAGGATGATAAGGAAAGGCATGATTGAGGTATGTTAATGGGTGCACCTTTCAACTTGCTCACTTTTCATTTGTTTCATAAGTTCCTGTATTATAGATGTTTGTGTTTTTTGGAAAACTCTCAGAATTGTCATAGCAGGCCTAATTAGGCTACTGTATTTTTAGCCCGCTGTTATGACCTTCTATTGACCTCTGTGTTGCTGTGTGTTCTTATAACGACCTCCCTTATTTTATCTTTGCATGTAAATATAACATAAATCTCATGAAATAAAGGAAGAGTATATGAATGTCAATAAGGATTGTCATTTTGTTCTTTATTTGCAGCGCTAGAGGTAGAAAAGAAGTTTCAAGCTGAGAGACTAAATAAACTAGACTTTCAAGATAAAACCATACTGGAAGTACAAAATCAACTGCAGGGTAAAAAGGGAGGTTTAAGAAGGCCTCTTGCAAGCCTGACTAAAGACTTGCAATCTCCATCAAAAATGGTTCCAAACTGACTCACTGCATCATGCAGACTGATGCAACACAGTTTAGAAGTCACAAGAAGACTTGGGATAAGCAGATATCCTTGGCTAGGAATAAAGGATATGATTATTTTCAAATTTCTGTTTTTAAAGTTTACACTGTTCATAACATGAATATGTAAAAAAAATGTTAACAGTAGATATAACAAAAGAAAAACAAAACAAGTAACAGCTAAGTTAAAAATATTTGTGTCAGTACTGAGACTCAGTCACTGTATTTTTTAAAATGCCAGATGTGGCGCTTAGAAAAATGACATATTATATAATCAGCGATGTTGAATATGCATGGAATTCATTGACTGCTGGTAGTGAAGTATATAGGCGGTCATTTTAAAAGCCAACTGGAGGGTATAGAGACTTTGCACCATTTCTCAAAAGAAATGTAGTTGCATACTTTCCCTTTAAAACTGGCACCAAAGAAAAACTACTGGCAAAGATTTGCCACTATTTCATCTGTGGATACTTTCCCCCTTCAAAACAATGTGCAGGCTTTGCAAATGGAAAACAATACAGGATACTGCCTCACCCAAGCTCATTTGCCTTTCACATGGCTAAAAGTACACATACTGGGTAATTTTATAAGGGGTCACCTAAAGTTACCCGTCATCTTGTGATTTATATGCATAAATGGGCCTTTCCATGTATACTTATTTTATTTATTTATTTGTGTGTTTTATATACCACTATATCAAGTAACCATAGCGGTTTACAATTAAAACACCAATACATTAAACATTGTAACAATAAATGGTGCAATAACAGGCAATCAAGAATGTACGTGATTCAAGATAATTTTAACTTATAAACAGCATATTTACAGTTCTGTTGATTGATAATATCTGTCAGTACAGGATGGAGTTAAGGGATGGGTGATTTATTGATCAGTTTGATTGGTCGGACATATGCATATGTGGAGCGCACAAGTACACACATAAATGATAAAAAACCTACTATAATTTGCATGCTTTCCTAACAAATATAGGCGCAGGCATTATGTAAGTGACTGCGCCTAGATTTAATGTACGTTTTTGACCACTTATATACATGCTGTACTTGACTTTATAAATAGGACTTAAATTCCAAAGGGTATATGAATTGTACATTGGTGTTTTTGAGGGTACAAAAAAAAAATTGGTGTTTATCGTTTTTTTCGTGCCATGGGTACTATTGCTTGTTACCTTTTCTGGAGGAATCAAACATATATGTTCTCTTCACTTAGGAGCCATTAATGCAGAAAATATACAAAAACTGATTGGAAGATAAAGACATGCTAGGAGAGAGTGAAAAAGTACCCGGAAATGGTATTTTTCCAGTGTTTATCCAATAAAAAGCTATTTTGGTTCCTACTAGCAACAATATGAGTCAGTGTTCCTTCCCTTCTGGGATAATTCTCTATTTCTCCCCAGTATGGAGTTTGAATTGCTTGTATTTTGGGCTCAGGTAGGGGTTGGAACATTGGCTCAGGTAATAGATGCTGCAGGGATAATGTTTTCCTTTCAGCGACTTGTTCAAAAGTACAACATAGACCCTAAACACTCCTGCACTTACTTACAGGTTAGGTGTTATGTTCATTCACTTCATCCAGAAGCCTTGCGAGGGACCTTTTGGGATCAGAGAGAACAGTTCTTTGAACTGAAGGACAGAGCTTATATATCTATTTTGTTGTTTTATAGTAAATTACTCCACCTTGAATCCGTACTACAATTAAACCCAGTGGCTGGGAAGTGGATAAGGGGATTTCATATGCCTGTTATGAGTGAGCACTTACTTAAGCGGATTGCTAGGGTCCCAGGATTGATTGCTGCAGCATGTCTTTGGGAATTTCAATATAAGGTTAGTTACAGAGGTCATATTTCTCAGGTTCAGGCCCACAGGGTGGGATTTTCTCCTACAGACACTCGCTCTAGGTATTTGGCAGAGACAGACTCTCTAGGGCATCAACTGTGCGATTGCCCCTGGTTGTGGTCCTTTTGGGGGAAACTGCAAAATCATTTAGCAGGGCTGTTGGCTCAGAAAGTAATTTTGACTCCATTAGGGGTCCTAATGGGTAGCCCTGAGGCAATAAAACGTAAGGGGAATTTCAGCGTCTGTTGCTTCGAAAAGCCTGCCGGGTGAGAAAGCAGTGTGTTCTTATTCATTGATAGGAAAACGTCCTGCCTTCCTTCTGGGCTTGCACAATATATTAAGGGAACGCATGATGGCTCATTACTCAGAATGCTGGAAAGCACACTTTTTTTAATTATTGGAATTATGGGGTGGGTATATTTAGTTATTTAGCTATTTTTCTATACTGCTGTATCTGAGAGTCACAGTGATTTACAAGAAACGACATAGCTCAACAGGGCTTTACAGAGAGCTTGAATTAACAGTTGAACAAAGTACAATGTGGATAGAACACGGTTATTAACTTAACATGAACAAGGTATTAACTTGAACAAGGCATTAACTGGAGGGGGTGGGGTAGAGGGATGAGGGGAAAGTGTTTAAGTTGAGGTGGGTGGGGGGAAGGGGTGGATTGGGGTGTTCATTGGGAGTTGATCAGGTATTGTCAGGAAAGCGTTCCAAGAATATGTGAGTTTTTAGGTTTCTGCAGAATGTCATTAGGTTATCTGTGGTACGCAAGTCATGTGGGAGGGCATTCCAGAGTGTAGGAGCATATAAGGAGAAGGCCCTTCTTGATGTGGAGTGGCTGGATCTTGTATTGCTTGCTGGTATGGATAGAGTATTCTGAGAGTTTATTCTTCTTGATCTGTAGTTGGGTAATTTTTGTAGTTTTTTATATACAGTGGAACCTCGGTTTTCGTGATTAATCCATTCAAAAAAGTCTGACTAAAACCGAATGTATGAAAACTGAAGCAATATTTCCCATAAGAAATAATGTAAATCCAATTAATCTGTTCCAGACACCCAAAAATATTAACAAATACATTTTATAGATAATAACTATATTTTTACATACAGAAAACAATGAGAAATAAATATAAATGACTAATGAAATGGATAAATGAACATTTAACATCACTTTTACCTTTATTGAAGACTCTTGTTGGCATATGGAAGACAGTCAATCAGCAAGAGAATCAAAATAAAGAAAATCCCACTTCTGGCCACAAGATGGTGCTCCATTTTCAACTGTACGAAAACCGAGACAATGTACGAAAACTGGGACAAAATCTTGACGAAAAAAGTCAACGAAAACCGAATCATACGAAAACTAGGACATACGAAAACCAAGGTTTGACTGTACCTGCTGTCTCACTTAGGGTGTGTAATAGAGTCTTGAATATCTCATCTTTGGGTCTCTGTGGTTTTAGTTAAGGGATGGATATAGGATAGTGAAGGGCCGGATGTATACTAGTTTCTTACTTGTGTGTGTGTGTGTGTGAGTTAGTGAATGATGGATGGGGTGTCTGTTGCAAAAGCACTACCTCTGCCTCTTGGCAGGTGAATTTGCTTAGATGTCGGATTTGTGATGTCCCCACATCAGCAAAATTTGTAATCATAAGGAGGTGGAGGGGTGGGGGAGAGAAGTGAGTCTGTTGGAAGTAGAGTTATTACTTACTGCATGAGTTCCCTAGTGTGTGTTTGAGTTTCCTGATGGATGGGAGAGTGAGTGGCTCAGGGTAGATAGGTTGAGTAGTGATAAATGGAGTCATAACTAAAACTTAGAGCTGTTTTGATACTATGCCCACTACTTTGACGGATTCTGTACATTACCTACCGTATTTAGGCAATCTTTATTTGCCTTCTATTAATAAACAGTTTTCAAAATAAAAACCTAGGGGGGCATAGTCAGTGGTAGCCACCCTCATTTTAAATTAAAACCAGATATTCAGCAGTGTTGCATATCCAGCGACTGGCGCTGTGCATCTGGTTTGCCCGGGTTGTAGTTTTGCATTCCAGTCAGTAGCGATATTCAGCTGTTAACCGGATTGCTAAACCACATAAAGTTAGGACAGCTTTTCATCTCTCCTAACTTTATGCGCTTTGATTACTCGTTTAGTGGCTGAAAATCGCCACTGACCAGATAACCAGCAGTGCCACCCCGATTAGTGCTGCTGAATATCTGAGCCACTGGAATTTATGTGGCTTGCATGAAATCCGTGCAGAATAATGTGCATTAACTACATGGGACTCTATAAACTCCCCTTGTTGGCAATTATCTAACAGCTAATTTATATTCAGGCTCATTCCGATCAGGACGTAGATCCCCTCTGTACGTCCGGTCTGAGCCAGACATACAGAGGGGATCGCAATTCTGATCCTGCGGGGCACATCTAGCCCCACGGGATCAGAATGGCGAACAGTATGTATGCGCAGGCCTGAACTGCGATTCAGTCTGGCCTGCACGTACATGCACAGCCCGGCTAACTCAGGGTTTTTAAATGGAGCCGCGGCGCCATGGTGTCCTGCTGTCATGGCACTGCGGCTCCATTTAAAAGCTGCGATACCAGCCGCCTGCAAAAAGTGTTTATTCCCCACAGCCTGACCCCCGATCTGGCCTTCTAAGGCCAGGGTCGGGCTGCAGGGAATGTCCCCTGGCCCTCCCTGCCCCATCTGTGCCCTGGCATGTTAAAAAAAAACAAGTCCAGGGAAGTTATTCCACCTTGGAGGTGGAATAACTTCTCTGCACATGTCGCCAGCCCTGGAAGTACAGGGACGACATTAGAATCGGCACTATACATCCAGGGCTGATGACCGCCCACTGCCTGCCCATACTCCAGCCCCGGGCTGCACATTCCCCGCCCCTGTCTAACTTCCCCACACAACCAGTGGGAAGATATTCACGGGCAAGGGAAGGGATGTCCATCCCTGCTATTCGTGGCTCAGAATAACCCCCATTGTAAATAGCCGATGAAAATTGCCCTCTTATTGAATGCTCATTTCAGGTCTGAATATTTGGCTTGAGTGAGGCATCCATTACTTCTCTTCAATAAACATATAATAGTTAATTAAGATTTGCAGAAGGGTCAGAGGTATTTGATTTACCAGGTAAGTCCCTCTTTCCATATATAAGGACAAGATCAAACACAGAGATTGGGAAATAGGAGAAAGGTTTTACAGGCTTCATAGTGACTTCCTGTGTGACAGATGACATTCAGAAAATATGCCAGACTGTATCACACAAGCAACATTGCACTAGTGCTGGATTTTTATGAGCCCAAGTTGAAACCTATCTGGAAAAGGAATACATCATGGGCATTGGGGGGGGGGGGGGCTTGGGGAGACAGACAAGAGATGCTAGACATGGGGGCTGGGGATATGGAACTAGAGAGGCACAAAGAGGGGATGCTAGACACAAGGGTGGGGGAAATGGAACAAGAGAGATACAGAGGAAATGCCAGAAATGGAGAGGGGGAACTAGGGGAGATGCACAGAGGAGATACTGGACAAGGGGTACTAGGGAGACAGGGGCTACGGGATATTACAGGAATAGGGAGACAGGACAGATGCTGGACAGAGATAGATAGAGAGATGCTGGTTAGGGCTCTTCAGCTTGGAAAAGAGATGGCAGGGTGCAATAAAAACCTAGGGGTAGAGGTCTAAAGTAGAAATATAAGAACATAAGATATGCCATACTGGGTCAGACCAAGCATCCATCAAGCCCATTTGCAACTTCACAACAGTGGCCAATCCAGGTCACAAGTACCTGTCAGGTTCCCAAAAGGTATATGGTTCCATGTTGCTTGTCCCACGGGACAAAAACAGGAAATAAAAAAACACCTATGAGGAAGTCACTTGGACCATTAAATGATGGAGGGGCAAAAGGTCCACTGAGAAGACAAGGCCATAGTGGAGAGACTGAATGAATCTTTTGTTTCAGTCTTTACTGAAGAAGATGTAGGAAACTTACCCATGTCAGAGATGATATTTAAAGGTAATGTAACAGAGGAAGAGAAACAAATCTAGATAAAGATGTAATACAGCTAATTGATAAACTGAAGAGCAGCAAATCACATGGACCAGATGGCATACATTGCAGGGTGCTGAAAGAACTGAAATATGAGATTGCAAAACTACTAGTAGTAATCTGTGACCTAACATTAAAATCATCTATAGTACACAAAGACTGGAGAGTGGCCAATGTAACACCAGTTTTTAAAAAGGGATCCAGGGTGATCCTGGAAACTACAGGCTGGTGAGCCTGACATCAGTACTAGTTAAAATGGTAGAAAATCATTATAAAAAAATTACTGAATATGTAAATAGTCATGGTTAAATGGGATAAAGCCAACATAGATTTAGACAAGGAAAGTCTTGTCTCGCCAGTCTCTTATATTTTTTTGAAGGTGTGAATAAACAGATAAAGGTGAGCCGGTTGATATAATGTATCTGGACAAAGTCCCTCATGAGAGAATCTTGGAGAAATTAAAAGTCATGGGATAGGAGACAGTGTGCTATTGTGGATCAGGAACTGGTTAAAAGAAAACAGAGAGTACGGCTAAATGGCCAATTTTCTCAATGGAGAAATGTGAATAATGAAGTACCCCAGGGATCTGTGTTGGGCCTGCTGCTTTTTAACATATTCTTAAATGACCTGGAAATGGAAATAATGAGTGAGGTGATCAGATCTACAGATGACACAAAATTATTCAAAGTTGTTAAAACACAGAGGATTGTAAAAAATTGCAAGAGAACCTTCATAAATTGGAACACTGGAGGTGCAAATGACAGATGAAATTTAATGTGGACAAGTGCAAAGTTATGCACTTAGGAAAGAACAACCCAAACTATGGTTACACAATGCAAGTTTCCACATTAGGAACCACAACCCAGGAAAAAGATTTAGGTGTCATCATGAATAATACATTGAAACCCTCTGCCCAGTGTGCAGTGGCAGCCAAGAAAACAAATAGAATGCTAGGAATCATAAAGAAGGGAATGGAGAATAAAACCAAGGTATTATAATGCCTCTGTATTGTTCCATGGTGCGACCGCACCTCGTGTCCAAGTCTGGTTGCCATATCTTAAAAAGGATATAGCAGAATTAGAAAGGGTACAGAGAAGAGCCACCAAAATGGTAAAGCGAATAGAAGGATATCCTTACAAGGAAAGGCTTAAAAGGTTAAGGCTCTTCAACTTGGAAAAGAGACAGCTGAGAGAGATATGATAGAGTTTGTGATAAGGAAGCTTATCATAGCTCAGGAAGGAGCTATAGTAAAGGTGAAGTGACTCTGAACAAGCAACCTGTCAGTTCTGGTAGAAATAAGAAAACAGAATTTTTCCATAAAAGACTACCAGTCCCAGAATGCACCAGGTTTCCAACAGCCATTAGAGGAGCTGAAGTGGGGAAACGTGTGTTCAATCAGGAGGGCTATGAGGTAATCCCCAAGCACTCATCTCAAAGGGCAGGGCCTGATTCAGCACAGCTGCGCTGTGCTAGGGAGGAGCACTCATCTAAGCAGAATAAAGGTAGAGTTTATTCTACAGAGAATCATCTTGGACATCCTCAGCTTGGACGTCTTCATCATCTGGAGGATCATCAGAAGCGGAAGCCAGAGCGGATGGACAGAGAGAGCAAGACACCCTTTGGAAGAAAGAAGAGAAAAGCATTTGGGAGGTCTAAAGGAGTCCATAGCAGTACGTATACTGGGAGGCATTCCAGAGGCAAGCATACACCATTGGATTGGGGAAAGCCAAAGGAATGGTGCTGCAGAGCCAGGAATCTCCAGACGGTACCTGTGAGGGAGACGACTGCACTTGGAAGGGACCCTAAGACCCGTGCCAGAAGGTATGTGAAGAGAGATCCAGTGTCCAGGGATCTGGATTGGAAGGCTGGACATAAGAACTGGACTACATACTGGCCAGGCTATATAGAGAGGAACTCTAACAGCAATGGAAGCTCAGGTATGAACACTGATCTATGCCCTAGCTATACCCTTGAAAGACAGCAGGGAAGCAAGTATTGTCCTGAGAGTGCTCCATTGAGAAATTCCTCTGTGCCAATCCATGATATTGAACCCATGATTGTTGAAGAAGGGGGAGAGGTTGCAGATGAAGGCTGTGTTTACATGGATTGCTCTCTGTCTAAACTCCTGTGGTAATTTTCTGTTACAAAAGTACAACAACCATCACAAAGAAATACAAACTTGTTCTTTAATCTACTCAGAAAAGCTCCTGAGTAGGATTTGAGCCACGCAGCAGAAAGTAAGCCAGCTAAGGGGTTTCAGCTGAGTAACTGCTAGCAATTGAGCCTTACCTAATTGGCTGTGAGCTCTGAGGGAATACTTCTGAGTCTGTGTGTGAAGATATAAGAAGTTAACCTGAAAAGAACAGTTTTTCCCTACTTTGTGGGTTTTGTTTGTTGATTGAAGCACTGCTAAGGAAATATTAGCTAGAGCCTACAGAAAAGACCAGTTTGTTACCAACCAGGTCTTTATTCTTTGATTTGATTGCCTGACAAGTTCAATTGTTGTTTTCCTGATTTTGTTTTTCTAAGTTTAACACTGAAAGCAAGTATCCTGTTTTATGCGCTACCAAGTATATCTGTGTTGGGAGAAATAACCCCATAAATAAATATCTTATTGGCTTTACACTTGAGCACAACTAATTTATTGTGAAAGGCTGAGTCTGGTATGAATGGACTACATTTCCCACAATCCCTTGCAAGTCATATGAATATTTGCCTTTGCTAAGACTGTGGACATTCTCACCCGGGCTCCCTTCTGACAAGTTATATAAAATAAGAAATGGAGTGGGAACAGCTAAATGTAGATTGGTTGTTTAATCCTTCAAAAAATAGAAAGACTAGGGGACACGCAATAAAGCTACAATGTAGTACATTTAAGACTAATCGGAGAAAATATTTTTTCACTCAATGTGTAATCAAACTCTGGAATTTGTTAACAGATAATATAGTAAAAGCTGTTAATGTAGCTGGGTTTAAAAGAGGTTTGGATGAGTTCCTGGAGGAAAAGTCCATAAACCATTATTAAAGAGGACCAGCGAAATCTACTACTTACCCTGGGATAAGCAATGTGGAATCTGTGTATCTTCTGGGAACCTGACAAGTATTTGTGACCTGGATTAGTCATTGTTGGGAAGGGGATACTGGACTTGATAGACCTTTGGTCTGACCCTGCGTGATATATCTCATGTTGTTATCGATGTGGAAGGGAGAGAGAGGGAGAGATGAAAAAGGGGAAAGCTAATGAAAGCCTGGGGAATAAGAGGCTTGGGAAAGAACGAGATGAGGGACTGGAGAGCTGGGTGGAGGGTAAGGTAATGAAAAGCTATGGGTAGATGCAGTAAACAGTGGGAGATTGAGGATTGAATGCAGGGCCGGCCTGTCCACAAGGCGAGCTATGTGGTTGCCTAGGGCGGCAGCCCAGGTGAGCGGCTTTATGTCACTCTTTTGTTGCCCACAGCAGGCCATCTGCTTCGGTATACATGACCTGCCGTTTCTGATCCCCTCTGATGCAACTTACTGTTGGAGGGGGGCCAGAAGCTATAGGCCATGTGTGCTGAAACACATGACCTGCCGGGGCAATAAAGCATTGACACAAAGCTGCCACTTTTAAAGGACTGCCACTGCCTCCCGCCTCCCCCCCAAGACTGAATTGGCAGCAACAGAGGGCAGCAGTGTGGCACGCTTTGATGGGGAGGACGTGGCCAGGGTATCTACCTAGGGCGGCAGAAAGCCTTGCGCCAACCCTAATTGAAAGGTAAGGAAAAGTCAAATCTAGATAGAGAAGAAGAAAAATAAATGAAGAAAACTAAATGAAAAAGGTTAGTGTTAGAGATAGATGTAGCGGAGGAAGTTAATATAAAAGGAGAAAGAAAAAAATTGGCAAATGGTCAGAAGTCCCTGGAAACAGAATTAAGTATAGATGGATAGAGGAAAACAGAAACTATAGTCTAAGACCAACGTACCTGTAATTTGAAAAATAAAAAGGCTAAACAACAAAGGTAGATAAAACAATTTAATTTTCTATTTGGAATATATCATCTTTTGGAGTGTACATCTGCAAGGACTAGTATTAGACATGACTGGGGCCCAGGGCCCAGAAATTTGGGAGAGGATCCAAAGCCTATTAATAGGCTGTTCCTTTCTTAGCTTTAGGCAGGCTTGGGACCCTCTTTGGCCTGGAGGCCTAGCACAATTGTCTTGGTTGCACACCATTCTCCATTAAGGCAAACGCTGACATCTGCTGTCTTTTTATTTTGCACAGCATAAGGGGAAATGCATATCTTTCTCTTTCTCTGGGGTTGAACTGCATGAAGCTTTCAACTTCTTGGGGGTTCACAGTTTAAAGTTTGTCTACTTATTTCTATTTAAACTTATTCTGTATTTCGTGAGGGTCTATCTGTGTTATATGTGTGTGACTGAAGCCAGGTATTCTGTTAGCATGAATTTTCTACATATTGATCTGTAGTAATCTGGCTTGTTCAGTTTTCCTGTTAGGTGTATTTTATGTTCTAGAGCGCACTTCAATATCATAGTGCTGCCTTTTCCTTGGTAGGGTCCATATTGTATGAGTTTTGAAAGTTTAGCACCGACTTGATAGATTTCTTCTCAGTCCTGAATGACTTTTCTTTAGGGTCTTGTATTACTTCACGATATGCTGGGTACTGAGAGGGTTTATGTTGCTGTTACTGAGATGATACTAGAATCTGAAAATTTTTTGTATGGTAAGTTCTATGAGGCAATGTCCTAGCTCTGCTATGCACTCATTGTTAGAGGAAGGATTGATAGGTTCTCTGGATGTAGAATATATGTTTGGACTTTATTTATTTCCATACATTTGAAATACTGTCATAGAACAAGGGGTCATCATCAACAGTCACAATAAAAATGGGGGGAAAGAGAGTACAAAAGTAAAGATCAACTGCTGAAAAGGGGAAAAGGATTACAAAATTATAGGCTATAGGAAAGAGAAGGAACAAAGAGACAGGAAGGGAAGGAGTGCAATACCATATGGAGGAGTATTTGTGTGTAGGGGGCCTGAGAAGGGGACTGTGGCTCAATGGGGGTTGAAGGGTGCAATTTCTTGTACTCCCTCCCTGCCTTGAATTGGACTACAGGCACTGAAGCCTGCACTGCTTCCCTCACTGCAGGTGTAGAGTGTGGGCAGTGTCAGGTGATGAATTTTTCTCTTTCAAAAAGTTGGCAACCCTAATTGGTTCACTGTGTGTCTGATAGGGAAAGGTGATGAGAGGGGAGGGATATTTGAAACGTGCAATTCCATAATCACCATATTACTGTGAATCTGTATTGTATATTGTGGCTGTTGAAATTTCTTTTCCCATCGAAATATATGGGGAATTTTTGGGGGGTGCTTCATCTCTCTTTCATTTTCAACCACATGCAGAAACTTCTTTTTTTTCAGCATAGGAACTTCCCCCAGCTCTGCTCCTCCCTTCCTGTGACTAGGGCAGCATTCCAGTGCTCCGCCCCCACAGCCTTCCCATTGGCTGGATCCTCCCTTTCTGTGACTAGGGCAGTATTCCAGTGCTCCGCCCTCACAGTCTTCCCATTGCTGGACCCTACCCACAGTTTCTAATGCTAGTTACATTGGAAGCAAGCAGGGCAGACCCACTCACGGCGGGTGTGGGGGTGGGGGAGGAATTTGAGAACTGCAGAAAGAGGATCTAATCGCTAAAAAGTATCTAGACATGACAGCCTTTCTTTTAGCTTGTAAACATTAATGTGAATATTAGTAAAATCCTGAAAAAAGCCAGTTTTTAATCCTAACCTCCTGAGCACATATGACTGTTCCCCCCTCAATTTGATTCCTAGGTATGTTCCTAGCTTGCCATTGCCTTAATCTAGTCCTGCCCATTTATTTATTACTAGTTTATGCTCATACCTTTCCAATAATTGATCGAGTTTCACCAAGGTACAGTAAGTATTTCCTTGTCCCTGGAGGGCTTACATTGTAAGGTTGCACCTGGGGCAAAGCCACAAGGAGCATCAGTGGGATTTGAACACTGTTTTTTTCTGATCCCAGCTTGATGCCCTAAAGACTAGGCTACTCCTCCACTCCATGGCAACACCTAGGCATCCCGCACATGGAACCAGTCAAAATGGTATTGGGATCTCTGTCTGGAGCTCTTCACTGCTGCTTTCAGATCTTGATTCACCTGATCTCCTTTGTGTTTCCTTACCATTCCCCCTAGATGTATCCCATGTCTACAGCTACTGTGTTGTCTTTCTTGACTAGACTGTAAGCTCTGATGAGCAGGGACAGTCTTTTACATGTGTCTGTGCAGTGGTGCGACTGTAGCAGGCCTCATAACATATACTTTCTCTTGTAGCCCACATGCTGTCTTCTGTGCCACAAACAGGATGCTTGTGTACGTTGCAGGCCAGCAGGAGTGTAAACATAGAAGGCATATGAAGCAGATCTGAGTAGAACTATCCCTAAGCCAAAATATCCCAACATTATGTCTTGTAGCGCTATACAAATGTTCAGAAGTAGTAGTAGTAAAGCCACTCATTCTGACACCCCTAAACAACAGGGCTAGGAGGAAAGCCAACCAGAACGTATTAATTTGCCCATCGTTGACATCTCGATGCACTCATGCCATCTTGAAGAGAGCCTTTTCCCTATGCACCCTGTGATAAGGAAGCTTATCATAGCTCAGGAAGGAGCTATAGAAAAGGTGAAGTGACTCTGAACAAGCAACCTGTCAGTTCTGGTAGAAATAAGAAAACAGAATTTTCCCATAAAAGACTACCAGTCCCAGAATGCACCAGGTTTCCAACAGCCATTAGAGGAGCTGAAGTGGGGAAACGTGTGTTCAATCAGGAGGGCTATGAGGTAATCCCTAAGCACTCATCTCAAAGGGCAGGGCCTGATTCAGCACAGCTGCGCTGTGTTAGGGAGGAGCACTCATCTAGGCAGAATAAAGGTAGAGTTTATTCTACAGAGAATTATCCTGAGAATCAGCTTGAGCTTGATCATCTTCATCATCAGGAGGATCATCAGAAGCAGAAGCCAAACCGGACGGACAGAGAGGGAAAGAAACCCTTTGGAAGAAGGAAGAGAAAAGCCTTTGAGAGGTCTAGAAGAGTCCAGAGCAGTACGTATACTGGAAGGCATTCCAAGGGCCAGCATACACCATTGGACTGGGGAAAGCCAGAGGAATGGTGCTGCAGAGCTAGGAATCTCCAGACGGTACCTGTGAGAGAGACGGCTGCACGTGGAAGGGACCCTAAGACCCATGCCAGAAGGTATGTGAAGAGAGATCCAGTGTCCAGGGATCTGGATTGGAAGGCTGGACATAAGAACTGGACTACATACTGGCCAGGCTATATAGAGAGGAACTCTAACAGCAATGGAAGTTCAGGTATGAACACTGATCTATGCCCTAGCTATAACCTTGAAAGACAGCAGGGAAACAAGTATTCTCCTGAAAGTGCTCCATTGGGACATTCATCTGTGCCAATCCATGATATTGAACCCATGCTTGTTGAAGAAGAGGGGGTGATAGCAGATGAAGAATCTGTTTACATGGACTGCTCTCTGTCTAAACTCCTTTGGTGATTTTCTGTTATAAAATACAGCAACCATCACAAAGAAATACAAACTTGTTCTTTAATCTACTCAGAAAAGCTCCTGAGTAGGGTTTTTTTTTAGCCACGCAGTAGAAAGCAAGCCAGCTAAGGGGTTCCAGCTGGATAACTGCTAGCAATTGAGCCTTACCTAATTGCTTGTGAGCTAGGAGAGAATCACTTCTGAATCTATGTGGGAAGATATAAGAAGTTAACCTGAAAAGAACAGTTTTTTTCTTTCTTTGTCGCTTTTGGTTTGTTGTTTGATACATTATATAGAGAATATTAGCTAAAGCCTACAGAAAAGACCAGTTTGTTGCCAACCAGGTCTTATTTCTTTTGCTTTGATTGCCTGATAAGTTAAAATGTTGTTTTCCTGATTTTGTTTTCCAAGTTTAACACTGAAAGCAAGTAACCTGATTTATGTGCTACCAAGCATATCTGTGTTGGGAGAAATAACCCCATAAATAAATATCTTATTGGCTTTACACTTGAGCACAACTAAATTATTGTCAGCAGCTGTGTCTGGTGTGAATGGACTGCATTGCCCACAATCCCTTGCAAATCATATAGATATATGCACTTGCCAAGACTGTGAAGATTCTCACCCAGGCAGCCGTCTGACAACCCTCCTTATGGAACTTCCTCTGATTGGATATATGATCATTAACAACCATAAATGAATTCCTCCGGAGGCTGAAAACGCATCTATTCGTAAAACATTATGGTTCTGACACCATCTCCCCCCTCTTAATCCGTGATACAGCCATATTTTACAGACTCTTGTCCTCTGTTCTATCCTAAATAGCCTTATAGGAGATACATGTTAATTCTATACTCTACATCCCATCTCCCCCTCTTCCCAACTGACCTTCACCTTCAGTTCCACCTCAAGCCTTACCATTGTTTAATCTTAGTTCATGTGTTTTTTTTAAGTTACACTATTGTTAGCTGCTGTTCATCTGTTGTCATAAGTTATACCTTCCGTTACCACTATTTAAGTTCTATTTAATTCTCTTAATCCATGTTACCTGTACACTGCTGTGACTTGTAGAGATAGTGGTATAAAAAAGTTGCTAAATAAATAAATTGTAGAGCTTAGTAGTTGGTATAGATGGGCAGACTGGATAGGCAGTATGATTCTTATCTGCCATAATTTTCTATATTTCTATAAACATTTCAATGATAACATATTTTGTGCTCCAAAAACTTAAAATAAAGGAGCTGATATTCAGCAACATCAAAGATTGGTTTCCATGCCAGCTCCAATATTTAAATTAAAAGTATATTCCATGTTACTAAAGGTATAGTCACAGCTGTGCTGACTATAGATATACGTCCATATTTAATAAAGATTAGCACACGTGATCTGCCACTGTGCCTACAAGAATAACATGGGCACTGCAGCAGATAGCGCGTGCTAATGTTTAGTAAACGTGGCCCATAATATGGTTGGCACTGCCACAGCCATTATCCATTTTGTTTAGATTACCATCTGCATAATTTTGCTGCTCTTCCCTCACTTTGCCCTCTCTCTGTCCCTTTACTATATGGATTGTGTCAGGCCAGTTAGAGGTATTTTTGGTCCAACACTATCAGTAAGAAAGTACTTTTATAACAGAGTACCTAGGTGGAGAGGTCAAGTGCCTATTTTGGGCCTGTTTTTTAGAGACATATAAGTACCTGTGTGTTTTTATAAAATACCAGCACAATGCCTGCAGAAATAATGTGTAAAATGAATCCATGTACATTTACAGCTGCTCAGAAGTAGGGTTAAATGCAGGGGCGGCCTAAGGGGGGTACGGGCCCATGTGCGGAGATTAATTGTGAGGCCTCATTTGCATAGGGAGCCTCATTTGCATAACTATTTGCATAATGTTAACATGCATTTTTAGTAAACATGCTTCTTAATGAGTGTCTGGATAAAGAAAGACTAACAGATTTCTACGTTACTATATTCCAGTCCCAAACCGCCAGGCCCATTAGGAAGTACTATAAACACTGACCATTTAGAACTCATCTCACATCCACCATATCATAACAGCTCTGCCAGGACTCACAAAGCACCAAACCCTACCTATCAAAACGCAACACTGCAAATATTAAACCAATACATCTCAGAGAATACCAATGCATCTCCTACTGGGGAAAGAGAACAAGTGACACGGTCATATAGAAACTACATGAACAGAATACCTCAGCTTGGTTAAAATGCAGAACACAGACCGTCACCAAAGAACAAGGGATCACAATTTAGAAATAGGAAGACAATAATTAAACTGGGAACCCCAAAAGCCAAACTTGGGATGTACAACAACACTGGAGAAATAAAACTATAAATTAATTTCCTCTTGTACTAAACAAAACACAAAAGACGTTAACGATGCACATTTCCCAGAGCTGATATATTCCAGTTAAAAAATTCAAAATAAAAAAGTATTTTTCTACCTTTTGTTGCTTGTGCGTTTTCTTTTTCAGTTGCAATTGCTCCAATCACTTTCTTCTGGTTTCTTTGTGTCTTCTGCAAGCTATCCATTTGTCCTTTCTTCTCTTTTAGATTTTTTTCCAAATTTTTTCTCTATATCTGCTTTAACATATTGATCTTTCCCCTTTTGCTCTTTCCTCCATTTCTTTCCTTATTCCTTTATCATCCACTTAAATTTCACCCTTCCATTCTCAATCTCCACTTACTCTTCCAATACCCGGCCCATCGTAGACTTTTCTTCCCTCCCAAACAAAATATATTTTCCCCTCTCCATTCTCATTCCCCATCCCTTTCTAGTCCTCCCCCAAAATCAGCTCCCTTATAGTTTTAGACCCACCCAGCATCTGCCCCCTTCTAGTCCCAGCCTCCCAAGCTTCAAATCAGCCCATTTCCAGTCCTATTCCAGCCCATCACCCATTTGAAGTCCATGTTCCCTCATCAGCCCATTTCTAGTCCTATTCCAGCTCCTCTTCAGCTCATTTCCAGTCCTAGCCCCCCATATGTTTTTTTCCACTTCCATTCCATTCCCCCATCAGCCCATTTCCACTCCAAGCTCCCCCATCAGCCAATTTCCAATCCTAGCCCCTTGTCAGCCCACTTCAGCCTATTCCAGCCCCCATCAGCCCATTTCCAGTCCTAATCCAACTCTTCATCAGCCCATTTCCAATCCAGGTTTTCTCCCCCATCACAGCCCATTTCATACATCCCCCCCCCCCCAACATCACAGCCCATTTCATCCGTTCCCCCTCCACCATCACAGCCCATTTGCAGTCCTATCCCCCCCCCCCCAACATCACAGCCCATTTGCAGCCCTTCCCCCCATCACAGCCCATTTCCAGTCCGTCCCCCCTCCCACCATCACAGCCCATTTGCAGTCCTATCCCCCCCAACATTTATTTATTTATTTATTTATTTTATTTAACATATATTTATAACCCGCAACTTCCAGAGTTCAGTTGCGGTTCACAATAAAACAACATACCACATAGCAAAAAGCTTAGTTTTACATCGAACATTTTTGTAACAATAAAAGTAATGGGTAACAGCTTGAACTAATGCAAAATAGCAAAACTGGCTTATTAAACTATGTACAAAAACTATATACAGGTACATGTTAGGGGTACTCAGAGTTGGATCGTAGAGTTTATAATAGCGTAATGTCTGTTAAATTTTTGGGATAAGTATTACTCTGTCATATTTTTAACCTTTATCTGAGTGTATCCAGGGGTTATCTATGTTGCCACATCACAGCCCATTTGCAGCCCTTCCCCCCATCACAGCCCATTTCCAGTCCGTCCCCCCCTCCCACCATCACAGCCTATTTCCAGTCCATTTCCCCCCTCCATCACAGCCCACTTGTAGTCCTCCCCCATCACAGCCCAATTGCAGTCCATTTCCAGTCCCTTTTTCCCCCTCCCTCCATCACAGCCCAACTGCAGTCTGTTTTCCCGCCCCCCCCCATCACAGCCCATTTCCAGTCCGTTTCCCCCTCCACCATCACAGCCCATTTCCAGTCTGTTCCCCCCCATCACAGCCCATCCAGTCCTAGCCGCCCCCCACCATCACAGCCCACTTGCAGTCCTCCCCCATCACAGCCCAAGTGCAGTCCGTTTCCCCCCCCCCCATCACAGCCCATTTTCAGCCTTTCCCCCCATCACAGCCCATTTCCAGTTGGTTTCCCCCCCAATCACAGCCCATCCAGTTCTAGCCGCCTCCCCTCCCCTCCAAAGAGCCCCGCGCCGTCTAAGGGGCTGCACAGGGAGCTGGGGAAGCCCGCGTGAGGCCCCGGCTCCCTCTGCACAGCCCACCAGCGTGAAGAGCCTTTTCCTTCATGCTGGCGGCTGTTTCAATGAAGCAGTGAATGCCGGTAACCTCTCCTGTACGAGAATGGATATAATGATTTTGTGGAAGGGATAAGGAGAAAGAGGCTACCTTACTGTATGTGATTGTGGTTGTTTGAAATGGTTTTGATGATGCTTTTTGGAAAAACTCTTTTCTAAATAAAAATAAATGGTGAATGTTTTGGAGTAATTGAATTACAGTACTTTCTTTTTTTCTTTCACTCGATACTCTTTCTCTCCCTATTATGTGGACTTGACTTGAATTTATAAGTGTGATGTATTTTTTTTCTTATGAATGATTGTTTCTTGTTTTCTATTTAGCATTCTTTGGAATGTATTGATTGAAATCTTAATTTAAAAAATAGTAAAAAAGTTACAAAACAGGAGGCATAGTTGATATTTAGATATTTCAGAGAGAAAGGCTTAACACCATGAATTTGGGATGGTGATCCAGCAGAATTCCCTCTGAATGAATGCAGTTCACATTGCTTTATTTTCTGAATGATAACAAAATGTTAGGAATTTAATCAGAATAAGATTATTCCTGGCAGTAAATCCTAGAAACAAGGATTCCATTCTTTGTGTTCCAATTACTGCTGTTGATTCAGCATTTTGCAGGAAGATTCGTTTGCAGTTGGAAGCACTACAGAAACAGCAGTGGTGCTGCCAAGCCCTTTAAAGAACTGAACGAAGAAACACCTTTAGAAGGACAGAAGAAGAACGATGAAGAACAACCACACAAATACCTCGTTTTGCCCCTGCAATGAAACTGATAGTTTGGAAGGACGAATGGTGGGAAATGGCACTTTGTCACTAGTTTTCAATGTGACTCTGTCTGTTATGCTGGTGCTGGTGGTGTTTTCACTGGGCTGTACTGTAGAAGCGAGAAAATTGTGGTCGCACATCCGGAGACCCTGGGGTATTGGAGTAGGGATGCTGTGCCAGTTCGGGCTTATGCCTCTGACTGCCTATGTCTTAGCCATCAGTTTTTCCGTGATACCAGTTCAAGCCATTGCTATCCTCATCATGGGCTGCTGTCCTGGGGGAGTAATCTCTAATATTATCACCTACTGGGTTGATGGAGACATGGACCTCAGGTAGGATTATATCTTTCTTGAATTATTTTTCAGTGGCTCTGTTTTATTTACAAAAAAACAACTTTTTAAGGATATTTTTATAGACCATATTCACATGTAAAATAACGATTTACATATGTAAATTGTCACACCTAAAAGTACGCATGGTACGAGCCAGAGGTTCTTGAGCATGCTAAGGGCAGAATTTGGGTGGAGCATGGGCGGAGTCACAGCTTATACGCATAGGGCCCAATTTTCAAAGGCACTTTATTTTATTTATTTATTTATTTAACAATTATTTCTATACCGCTCTTTCACAAGTATCAAGTGCGGTTTACAATGAACATTATGTTATATGGTATGGTAGTATCATACCAAGTCATTTTACATAGAACAGGTGAACTAGGTACAGGTAACAGTATAATATTTAAACAGTAAATTATTAGAACGTTAAACTATTAGAACATATGTACATAGTAGATATTTACAATTATCATATATCGCTTGTAGGTGTAAACATTAATTTAATCTTCAAGGCACGTAGTTATATAATGGTTGTATTTGCTAGTTAACCTGTGTCTCTTTGTGTAGTCTGGCTAGTTTCTGCTCCTTTGTTATAGTGTAATGAGAATAAATGGGTTTTCAGTTTTTTTCTAAATTCCTTACATGGCATACGCCTTGTAGTGTTTTCTAAATTCACTTACATGGGTAACTGCCCTAGTTATCCGTGTAAATGCCTTATCGGGGATTTTCGAAAGGCATCTACATGGCTAGTACCTTTCAAATATCCCGGATAAGTCCCTAATGCGCCCAGATACTATGCAATTAGCATTGGGGTGTGTTAGGGGTGTTTCAGGGTGGAGCGGGTTAGCCCTCTGCGCCTTAAAGATAGGCAAGGGTTTTCCTCGCCTATTTTTAAGGCGCAAGGGCTAAGCGGGGTAGCATTGAAAATCACTACTACCCTGCTAGTTTCTGCGGCTTCCGGGTTTTGCAGCGAGACCCGGATTTTCAATGCCAGGGCCCATATTTTATAAAGTATGTACTAACTTTAGCACTTGCTCTGAAGCAGGCATAACGTCCATGCCTTTAATCTAGGCATGATTTCTGCAGGATTTGTGCTAATATTTTATAAAGATATATAGGCGCCTATGTGTCTTTATAAAACAGGCAAAAAATAGGTGCCTTTCCGCCCTATTAGCTTAAGTGGTCTATTATAAAATTGCCCCCTTAAAGTTTATGAAATGGTTGTCATACTGTTCCCTTATGCATCTTTACATTACCATGTCATCATAATATCCCAGATATTTAAGGCTTGTGCCTATTACTCGGGTTGTGAACAGGTAGGGGTTTCATAGATAGAAGGCGTATTGGTAGAGTGTCATAGTACGGAAGCCTTCAGTGCATCAGCTCTATCATTAGTATGTAATATAGGCGCTAGGGATTTTTCTTTCATGTGTTGCTTTTTTTGGGGGGTGGAGGGGAAGAAATGTGTCCTTATTAATTCTGTAAGATAACCAATAATTAAAGAAAGTACTTGCATTCCAGCACTGCTATGGACAAGGCTGGCACAAGGACTGGAAGTGCCATAGGAGAACTCTCCATCCTGCTGCGCCTCCTGCTGGCCCCCGGCCACCATTGGCACTGCAGCTGCCCCTTTACTCTCTCTCTCTACACATATCCAACAGAAAGCTAAACCCAGTGCTTCTTTATAACATCAGCAAAATCCATCTCTTCCTTTCTACACACACTACTATAACTCTTATCCACTCTCTAGTCACCATCCGTCTTGACTATTGTAACCTGCTCCTCACTAATCTCCCTCTGAATCATCTTTCTCCCCTTCAATCTGTTCAAAACATCTGCACGGCTTATCTTCCGCCAGTGTTGCTATGCTCATGTAACCCCTCTTCTCAAATCATTTCACCGTCTCCCTATCCATTTCCACATCCATTTCAAACCTCTACTTACCCAGAAGTACATTCATTCTGTGTCTCCTCACTACCTTTCCTCTCTTATCTCACTCTACACTCCTCCTCGGGAACTCCGCTCCTCTGGCAGATCCCTTTCATCTGTGCCCTTCTCTGCCACTGCCAACTCCAGACTTCATTCATTCCACTTTGCTGCTCCATATGCCTGGAACAAACTACCTGAGTCCATGCATCAGGCTCCCTCTCTGGCCCTATCCAAGTCCAGGCTGAAGAGTCACCTCTTTGAGGCCGCTTTTGGATCCTGATGCTCCTCATTCTGTTGTCCACTATTTATGTCTATCTTACCATACTCTAGCCCCCAGTTTTGTGATGTTTTTTCATCTAGATGAAATTATAAGCTCTGATGAGCAGGGACGGTGTCTTACATCTATATGTACAGCGCTGCATACGCCTTGTAGTGTTATGCAGTTGTGATCAACATTATTCAGTAGCTCTATCTGGATAGTGCAGAGGGGTGGGGTCTATAATGATATTCAGTAGCTCTATCTGAGTGTCGAGGAGGGTGGTCTGTAATGATTTTCAGTAGCTCTATCTGGATAGTGACGGGGGGGGGGGGGGGTCTGTAATGATATTCACTAGATCTATCCAGATAGTGCCGTGGGGTCTGTAATGATATTCAGTAGCTCTATCAGGATAGTGCTGGAAAGATCTGTAATGGTATTCACTAGCTCTATCTGGATAGTGCCGTGGGGGTCTGTAATGATATCAGTAACTCTGTCCAGATAGTGCTGGGGGGGGGGGGCAGGAGGGTCTGAAATGATATTCAGTATCTCTGTCTGGTTAGTTCTGCTGAATATCTGGCTCAGTGCCATTGAACCCTCCCATTGTCTCAGATACAAACATAGATTGTAAGCCCTGGGGACAGGGAAATACCTCGTGTATCTGATTGTAACTCCCCTTGACCTACCATGGGAAAGGTGAGAGCTAAATACTAATAAATACAAAAAAGAAATAATAATTTATTTGAGAAGCAGGTGTTGGAACTGGGAGAAATGCTTTTGAATAGTGCTTCCTTGGATTGCTAGCCTCTGAGGGCAGGGAAAGAACCGCATTCCCTGAACTCCTATGACAAGGCACGAGGTAAATCCATTTATAAACAAATGAAACAATTGTCTCTGCGCCCCAGAGTGTGTCTAATGCAGCCTCCTGTCAGCAAACACACTTTATTGTGCTTAACCCCTGGGGTAACTGTATAAAATCTCCGTTACTTGTGTATAAAAATGCTTTTAAAGTTACCTCCATAGAGCACATGCTGATATTTACGTCTTCTTTAGGTTTGGCATTTACAGGTTTCATATAGTAGACACAAAATAGGCACTGTTTTGGACTCCATGGGTAGGTGCCCTGTCATAAAACTATCCCCTAGAGCAATAGTGCCAGGGAATCTCCCTCAAGCGTCCTGACACAGTCTGGATAGCAGAGCAGTGTTGCTGGGTGGAGAGATCTCGGAAGCCATGGACTATGTGTATATGGGCAACATTCAGCTGCTGAAAGAAAGGGCAGCTAGTCCGTGGCACATCCTGTACAGATAGTGAATGGCGCTGGCTATCTTTACAGTGGCACTGAATATAATCTGCTAACCACTGTCACTGAATATCGATCTGATGATTATTAAAGCCACTTCCACCCCACCTCAACCCACATTTATATAGATAGTATTGGGCACTTACTTAGCAATTTAGAGTCCGATATTCAGCGGTAGCGGCTAGTGCTGCCGCCGCCGAACTTTAGACCTGGATATTCAATGCCAGGGCCATATACAACAGATAGCTAAAACCTGTTGTTTCTTCCTCTGTAACATCAGTAAAATTCATCCTTTCCTTTCTGAACACACTACTAAGACCCTTATCCACTCTGTAGTCACCTCCTGTATAGACTATTGCAACCTGCTGCTTTCTGGACTCTCTCAGAATCATCTCTCTCCCTTTTAGTCTGTTCAGAGCTTAGCTGCATGGCCGATCTTCTGTCAGCCTCACTATGGTCACAAGTCACTTCACTGGCTCCCTATCCTTCTCAAGTCTCTTCACTGGCTCCCTATCCTTCTCAAGTCACTTCACTGGCTCCCTATCCTTCTCAAGTCTCTTCACTGGCTCCCTATCCTTCTCAAGTCACTTCACTGGCTCCCTATCCTTCTCAAGTCACTTCACTGGCTCCCTATCCTTCTCAAGTCTCTTCACTGGCTCCCTATCCTTCAATAGTCACTTCACTGGCTCCCTATCCTTCTCAAGTCTCTTCACTGGCTCCCTATCCTTCTCAAGTCACTTCACTGGCTCCCTATCCTTTTCCACATTCAATTCAAACTTCTCCTACTGACTTATAAGTGTAATCATTCTGCAGCTCCTCACTACCTTTCCTTCTCACTCTTTACTCCTCTCCTCAGGAACTCCGCTCCTCTAGCAGATCTTTTATCTGTTCCCTTCTCTGCCACTGCCAACTCCAGACTTCACTCATTCCATCTCGCTGCTCCATATGCTTGTAACAAACTACCCAAGTTAGTACACCAGGCTCCTTCTCTGGCCTTATTCAAATCCAGGCTAAAAACCCACCTCATCGAGGCTGCGTTTGGATCCTGAGCCCCTTCTTCTCCTGTTACCACCTATCTGCATCATGCCATTCCCCTTGATTTACCCTAGTCCCCAGCTGATGTGTGGTTCGTCTTGATTAGACCGTAAACTCTGCTGAGTAGGGACTGTCTCTTACTTGTACATGTACAGCCCTGCACATGCTTTGTAGTAGTAGTAGTAGTAGCAACACCATTGAAACAGTGATGCAATACTTATCTAAACTCTCCGGTGCTGCATCGTGGTCACTGTCTTCTAAGTCTGCCCCTTCCACCCAGCTTCAATACAGACTTCTGGTTTATGTGGCTTCATGGCATGTCTCCTAGTCGTCGCATTTTTTGAAAGAATAAACAATTGATTCACGTCCATCTGTTCCACTCCAATGAAAATTTTATAGACCTCTATCATATCTCTCCTCAGCCGTCTCAGCCCAACCTCTTTAGTCTTTCCTAATGAGTCCTAACATTCTGTTTTCTTTTTGGGCTCCATCACACATTGAACAGAACATGTCAATGTATTATCTACGATCTCGCCCAGATCCTTCTCCTGGGTGTTGATTCTTAATATGGAACCTAATATTTTGTATCTGTAGTTTGGGTTGTTCTTCCCTATATGCATCACTTTGCATTTGTCCACATTAAACTTCATCTGCTGTTTGCATGCCCAGTCTCCCATTCTCATAAGGTCCTCCTGAGTTTCTCACAATCTGCTTGTGATCTATCAACTTTGAATAATTTGGTGGCATCTGCGAATTTAATCGCTTCACTTGTTGTTCTTATTTCCAGATCATTCATAAATATGTTAATAAGTACTTGTCCCAATACAGATCCCTAGGGTACTCTATTATTTACACTCCTAAAGTGAGAAAATTGACTATTTAACCTTGCTGTCTGTCTTCTATCTCTCAACGAATTTCCAGTCCACAATAGAACATTGCCTTCTATCCCATAACTTTTAAATTTCTTCAGGAGTCTTTGACTTGGGACTTCTGAAAGTCTAAGTACACTATGGGCCTGATTCAACAAGGCAACTTGTGGGGCTGCACGTCGCCTTGTTGAATCAGCCTAGAGCAGCAGTACAGGGAGAACCAGCAGGGGGTGGGAGGAACAGAGTGTGGGCGGAGCGGGGGCAGGCTGAGGCGGCAGGACATACAGCCCCGATTCAGGTCACGGCCCTGTACATCCTGTGGGTCAGGGATGGACATGCTGCTTATTCCACCTCAGAGGTGGAATAAGCAGCGGAGATGGTGGAGATCGGCTCCGGAGCCTCCCACCCCAAGGTTAGGATCTGACCAGGGTAGGTTCCCATTGCCCGATCTAGGCCCCGGCTGCCCAGCCCAGTCGGGTGGCGGGGTGACAGGAGGTCATTATTGCTGCAGTGGCATGCAGGGAGGACATCCCTACAGGGATGCAGGGGCACACAAGGCCGTCTCAGGGCCTAATCCTGCACCTACGGGAACGTCTGGCTCCCATGGTACAGAATTTTTAATTTAATTTAATTAACAGATTTTTATATACCGCTCCTTCCATTGATCAGAATCGGATCCTAATGGGCCTGTCCCGCTCAGGGGAATCCAGACAGCCCAGATATGCCCTTTCTAGGATCAGGCTCCATGGGGTCATTCTGACCCCTGAATAATGGGGTTGGACATCCGGGTTGGACGTCCAACTCCTGTTCTGTCCCGGCACCATATTCCACTTCCCTCAGCTCCCTGCATGCTTGTGGGCTTGTGCAGGGAGCGCTGGATGCAATGGGACCACATAGCACCGCCCACTCCAGCAGGAGCATGGGGCAGGCTGCTGGGCAGGGGAAAGGACATCTCCTGTGGCAGAATCGGGGCATGTCTGGGCTATCTAATGCCCAATTCTGCAACTGTTGGAAAGTCTAGTTCCCGTGGTTGCAGAATCGGGTACAAGTTTGGGCTATCCATGTTTCAGCCATCCAAATGCTCCTGATGTGCCACAATTAGAATTGGCCTCCACATCAACTGGCTCATTTTTATCCACGTTTTTTCACCCCTTTGAAGAAATGGAGCAAGAATTCGCCTGGCTAAATTCATGTTGACTTTGTGCTATTCAACCATGTCTATCCATGTGTGCAGTAATTTTGTTCGTAATAATGGTTTCCTGGCATCTTTTTGCCAGGCATCAACAATAGGCTCAACAGTCTGCAGTTTCTCAAATCACCCTTGATGTTTTTTAAAAATAGGCATTACATTGGCCACCCTCCAATCTCCTGGTACCATAGGTGATTTTAATGATAGGTTAGAAATCATTAATATGAGTGCTCTGCAATTCATCTTTGAGTTCTTTTAGCACTCTTGGATGCGTACCATCCAGTACAGATTATTTGCTTCTCTTTAATTTATCAATTTGTTCTACTACATCTTCCAGGTTCACTGAAACTTCATTCAGCTCTTCTGACTCATCTGCATTAAATACCCCTTTCTGGCATGGGTAGCTTCCTCACATTGTCCTCATAAAGACCAATGAAAAGAATTCATTTAGGGGCATGTCTACTAAACTGCGTTAGGTTAACTGCCAAAACCACAGGAAAACCCCCCATGGTACCTGCAGGGGGCATTTCTGAGTTCTTGTTTTCCCATGGAGACCCTTCGTTACCTGCTTCAGATTTCACGGGAAAAGTCCTATGGTGTCTGCAATGCAGGTCTCATGGGACGATGCAGGTCTCATGGGACGATGCAGGTCTCATGGGATGGCAGAGATTGAGTGCATAGAGCTGTCAGTAGCTCTGTGCTACAATCACTACCATGCTCCCTCAACAGCCACAGTTATTTATTATTATTTATTTATTAGCTTTTATATACCACACTATTTAGTATCAGAGCGGTTTACAGGAAACATGAACAGTCAAGTAACTTTACATAGAACAGGCATAAACATCAAAACAAGCAACTTTATATAGAACAGGCATAAACAGCAATCTAAATAACATAAAGGCAGGTAAGCATTAACAAGAAATGTGTCAACATGAGGGAGAAAAGGGGTAGGAGAAGGAGGGGATGGAGAATTAAGTACATGTTGTGCAGCCGGGTCTCAAGGTATAGTCTGTGTAAGTGGAGAGGCCAGCATTACGAGAGTCCTTCATTATGTTATGTGGTCATAAACCAGCTGGAAAAGGTGAGTCTTTAATGCCTTTCTGAATGTAGATTGGTCTGTAATGACTCTGACTGAAGCAGGAAGGGCATTCCAGAGAGTTGGTGCGTATAAAGAAAAGGCGCGGTTCCTGATGACCTTAGTGTAAGTCTTTGTTATTGAAGGAGTGACCAGGATATTTATCATGTTAGCTCTTTGCGTTCTATTGTCTGGGGTACGTTGAACCATTGCTGACAGGGAGGATGCAGATGAGTTGTGAATAATCTTAAACGTGAGAAGAAGAGCTTTATAGTGACCAAAAAACACAAGAGTGGCAGGTTCATACACAACACCTTTATTGAACAATCATAGGTGGCCAAACTATGATTGTTCAATAAAGGTGTTGTGTGTGAACCTGCCACTCTTGTGTTTTTTGGTCACGTTTCTGCCGAGTGTGGCTGCTGCTGTTTTTTCTGTTGGTTCTGGAAGAGCTTTATAGGCCAGACGGCTAGATATGGGGAGCCAGTGTAGTTGCATCAAGATGGGTGAGATATGCTCGTATCTAGAGACACCCTGACGTGATCGTGCAGCTGTGTTCATGGCCAATTGGAGTGGTTGGAGGATGTATTTTGGGATGCCATGAAGGATAATATTTGCGTAGTCAAAGTGCAGGAAGATGAGAGCTTGAAAGAGTGATCAAAAATCTGAGGGGTCGAGGAGAGGGCGTATATGATGGAGAGTCCTTATCTCCTGGTAGACTGCCTTGATAACATTGTGTATGTGTGCAGCCATGATCAGTTGCTGGTCGAGAATTACTCCCAGGTAGCGAACCTCTGGTTTAGTCATGAGTTCTACATCTCTCACCCGCAAGGAGGATGGTGGGATAAAAGATTGGTCTCTAGATATAATCTTCAGGTTATGTGTAGAGAGCCAATCAGAGGCAGTGCTGAAGCATTCTGAAATGACTGAAAAATCAGGGCTGTCAGTGGAGAAAGAGGTATAGAGAAAAACATCATCTGCATAGATGTAATAAAGTATGTTGAAGGACTTGATTACTATACAGATTGGCTGTATGTAGACGTTGAAAAGCAAGGCTGAGAGCGACAAGCCTTGTGGAACTCCTTGCGTTTGTTGGAAGGTGCTTGAAGACTATGTTCCCAAGCGGACCTGTTGCTGGTGATCCGTCAAGTATGATCTAAACCACTGGAGGGCAGAGTTCCAAATACCCTTTTGTTGAAGGCAGCCAATGAGAAGGCTGTGGCTCACGTAGTCGAAGGCCAAGGCGATGTCCAAAAAGATTGGGCCTCCCCCCTTGACATTATTGTTGGAGCCGTAGTGCTGTAATCTGCAGCACCAACAATATTTTTAAAAAGTCATACTGTCCCACCTGCAAAAGCAATTCTCACTTGGACAACTCTCCTGCCCTTCTCATAGGTCCTAACAAAGATGGCCAAACTATAGGTAATAAGAAGGGCCTTTTATTCACCCGCTCGCAGGCTAAGGTAGAGAGCCAGCAGAAGGAGGAGGGGGAGCAGGCAGAGTTATTAGGAGACTTACCCTCTCATGATGATTTAATAACCCCATCATCTGGTAAAGTAAGAAAGTTGAAAGCACAAAAGCGGCGTGAGAGACTTTACAGAGCACAGGGTAGGGCTGAGATGTTAGCTGGTCAAAGTTTACCCTGGGTGCCAGCTGAGTTAGTGGCAAAGTTTCCTAACTTTCCACAAGAGCAGCGAGCTGATCAAGTTCTCACCCGAGCTTTTAAGTATGCTCAGGAGGTCAGGGAGGAATTGCCCAGATTCAGACTAGATAATGACATATTATATAGAGAGAGTCAGGACCCCAGGAATGGGACCATACGTAAACAATTGGTGGTACCCACAACTTTCAAAGGGCTAGTACTTAGACTAGCACATGATCATCCAGTGGGAGGTCATAAAGGGATGCAAGGAACGCTGGATCAAATACTTATGCATTTTTACTGGCCAGGTATTTTCAAAGAAACTGCCCAGTTTTGTGCTGCATGTCCAGCGTGTCAGCGAGTTACAGCGGCTCACCCACCGGTGGTGCCATTGATTCCCATGCCAATTATCACAGACCCAATTGGTCGCATTGCCATGGATATTGTAGGCCCATTAGTCAAAATGCCCCGAGGTTTCCAATACATCCTAATTATGGTAGATCAGGCAACAAGGTTTCCCTGGGCCATACCATTGAGGAATGTTTCTGCAAAAACAATAGCTTTAGAGCTAGTAAAATTGTTTTGTGAAGTGGGATTCCCAAGAGAGGTGTTGACTGACCGAGGGTCCAATTTTGTATCCAAATATTTGGCCCAGGTCTGGGATGCCTTTGGCATTCATCACGTGAAAACCTCAGCCTACCATCCACAATCAAACGGTTTGGTGGAGAGATTCAACCAAACTCTCAAACAAATGTTGAGAAGGGGGTTAGCAGGAGAGGTAAAAGAATGGGACATGTTATTGCCCTTTGCCTTATATGCCTGCAGGGAAAGAATTCAGGTGTCCCTAGGTGTAACTCCATATGAATTGATGTATGGTAGGGCTCCACGGGGTTTGTTAGACATTTTGAGGGAACAATGGATTGATCCTGAACCAGGAAGTCAGGAGGTGCCACTGTTTCTACGTGACTTGAGAGCACGTTTGAAAAGGACGTTGCAGGTTGCTGAGAGGAACCTGCAGAACAGTCAAATGCGCCAGAAAGGGTGGTATGATAGGAAGGCCAAAAGCCGCCAATTAAGCATTGGTGAAAAGGTTTTGGTTCAAGTAGCAGGTACAGCTCCAAAATTTGAAGTACAGTGGAAAGGGCCATGGAAGGTTGTTAAACAAGTGAGCCCAGTATCTTATGTGGTAGAAAATGCAAGAGGGCGTAGGCAGACCTACCATATTAATGTACTTAAGTCTTGGAAGGAGAGGCCTGTAAATAATAATGTCCCTGAAGCCAGTCAGGAAGTAAGTGAGCTTTAAAATGATAACACTCTCGTAGGTATTACGGACTGTAGGAAAGAAGTTTCACCAGTTAAACCAGTCCGTAATAACTTAAGCAGGGGGGTATGTGATAAGGAAGCTTATCATAGCTCAGGAAGGAGCTATAGAAAAGGTGAAGTGACTCTAAACAAGCAACCTGTCAGTTCTGGTAGAAATAAGAAAACAGAATTTTCCCATAAAAGACTACCAGTCCCAGAATGCACCAGGTTTCCAACAGCCATTAGAGGAGCTGAAGTGGGGAAATGTGTGTTCAATCAGGAGGGCTATGAGGTAATCCCTAAGCACTCATCTCAAAGGGCAGGGCCTGATTCAGCACAGCTGCGCTGTATTAGGGGGGAGCACTCATCTAAGCAGAATAAAAGTAGAGTTTATTCTACAGATGACCATCTTCATGATCACCTTGGATATCCAGAGAATTGTCCTCAGTATCCTGAGAATCAGCTTGAGTTTGATCATCAGTTTCATCTGAAGGATCATCAGAAGCAGAAGCCAAACCGGACGGACAGAGAGGGAAAGAGACCCTTTGGAAGAAGGAAGAGAAAAGCCTTTGAGAGGTCTAGAAGTGTCCAAAGCAGTACGTATACTGGGAGGTATTCCAAGGGCCAGCATACACCATTGGACTGGGGAAAGCCAGAGGAATGGTGCTGCAGAGCTAGGAATCACCAGAGGCTACCTGTGAGGGAGACGGCTGCACGTGGAAGGGACCCTAAGACCTGTGCCAGAAGGTATGTGAAGAGAGATCCAGTGTCCAGGGATCTGGATTGGAAGGCTGGACATAAGAACTGGACTACATACTGGCCAAGCTATATAGAGAGGAACTCTAGCAGCAATGGAAGCTCAGGTATGAACACTGATCTATGCCCTAGCTATAACCTTGAAAGACAGCAGGGAAACAAGTATTCTCCTGAAAATGCTCCATTGAGAGATTCATCTGTGCCAATCCATGATATTGAACCCATGCTTGTTGAACAAGGGGGAATAATAGCAGATGAGGATCCTGTTTATATGGACTGCTCTCTATCTAAACTCCGTTGGTAACTTTCTGTTATAAAGTACAGCAACCATCACAAAGAAATACAAATTTGTTCTTTAATCTACTCAGAAAAGCTCCTGAAGCAGGATTTGACCCACACAGTGGAAGGCAAGCCAGCTAAGGGGTTTCAGCTGGTAACTGCTAGCAATTAAGCCTTACCTAATTGCTTGTGAGCTAGGAGAGAATCACTTCTGTATCTATGTGGGAAGTAATCAGAAGTTAACCTGAAAAGAACAGTTTGTTTCTTGCTTTGTGGCTTTTCATTTGTTGTTTTCCTGATTTTGACTTTGTTTTTCCAAGTTAACACTGAAAGCAAGTAACCTAATTTATGTGCTACCAAGCATATCTGTGTTGGGAGAAATAACCCCATAAATAAATATCTTATTGGCTTTACCCAAGAGCACAACTAAATTATTGTCAGCAGCTGTGTCTGGTGTGAATGAACTACATTGCCCACAATACCTTGCAAAATCATATAGATATATGCACTTGCCAAGATTGTGAAGATTCTCACCCAGGCAGCCGTCTGACAACATTCATAGTCATAGAGGATGGGGTAGGAAAAATGGGAGGAGGAGTGGCACTATATGTATAACATAACATGAAAGCTATAGAATTACAGGGCTTAAAAGGGAGCGAGGAGGCACTGTGGGTTAAACTAGAAAGAGGAAAATCCATTTGCATTGGTGTGATATAGAGACCTCCTTCACAGGGAGAAGAGGTGGATGGAGAGTTAATTTAAGACATATACAGCATTGCCAGGAAAGGGGAAGTGCTACTGATAAGGGATACCAATATGCTGGATGTTGACTGGCACATCCCTGCTGCGGTGTCATCTAGAGGTAAGGAGATCCTGGATTCTCTACAGGGAGAACTATTCAGGCAACTGGTAACAGAACCCACATGTGAAGGGGGCCATACTGGAACTGCTGCTTACTAATGGTGAAAGTGTTTCTGATGTTATAGTGGGAGATCATCTCACATCCAGTGGTCACCAGATAGTGTGGTTCAGTATTAGGGACTAGGGCTGATTAAGTCCATTAAAAAGCCTTGTCCCCATGTTTAACCGTATTGGCTATTTTAATTTCATTAGTATTTTTACTTTCCTGACTACTTTACCTGAATTTGTAGAAACTGTGAGTATAAAGCAGAATTGCTTAACAAATATTTTTGTTCTGTGTTAACAGATGAAAGGCCTGGTGCAAGACCTCAGAACACACCCACAAATAGGAACAGAAGTGAATAGGATCTTTAATGATTTTCAGAAAACTGTGCTCATGAGGAACTGGCTAAACTAAAAGTGAACAAAGCGATGTGGGCCGGATGGGATACATCCGAGAGTATTGAAGGAACTTGGAGAGGTTCTAGCGGCTCCATTGACTGATGTTTTCAATGCTTCTTTAGAGTCAGGAGCAGTCCTAGAGGACTGGAGAAAGACACATGTGGTCCCTTTGCACAACAGCGGAAGTAAGGATGAGGCCGAGAACTACAGGCTGCTTAGTCTGACCTCTGTGGTGAGTAAATTAATGGAAATGCTACTAAAACAGAGGATAGTGAAGTTTCTGAAGTCCAATGGATTGAAGAATATGAGGCAGTATGGGTTTACTAGAGGCAGGTCTTGTCAGACAAATCTGATTGATTTCTTTGACTAGGTGGCCAGAGAATTGTACCGAGGGAGAGCCCTAGATGTAGTATATTTAGATTTCAGAAAAGCCTTTGACACTGTTCCACACAGGAAAATTTTAAATAAATTGAGCACCCTAGGAATGGAACCCAAAGTGAGTGACTGGGTTAGAAATTGGTTGAGTGGGAGGCGACAAAGAGTACAGGTAAATGGAGCTCTCTCTGAGGAGAAGGATATTACCTGTGGTATACCACAGGGATCTGTCCTTGGCTCAATTCTTTTTAACATCTTTGTTAGTAATATTGCGGAAGGGCGGTCGGGTAAGGTTTGCCTTTTTGCGGATGATACCAAAACCTGCAATAGAGTAGACACCCAGGAAGGAATAGAAAACATGAGGAGGGATCTAGCTAAGCTTGCAGAATGATTGAGAATTTGGCAATTGACTGTAAATGCTAAAAAAAATTGTAGGGTCGTGCATTTGGGCTGCAAAATTCCAAGGGAGCAGTACGGTATAAGGGCTGAAGTACTTCTGTCCTCAAAAGAAGAGCGGGTCCTGGCGTGACTGTTTCTGATTACGGAGGGAGGAGTAACCTAGTGGTTGGGGCAAGGTACTTCAGGCCGGAAGGTCGGGGGTTCAAATCCCACTAGAGGACAGCAACCTTGGGCCGGAAGGACTGGGGTTTCTAGTCCCACAGATGCTCCTTGTGGTCTTGGGCAAGCCACTTAACCCTCCATTGCCCATGTTCCCTGTAAGTATTAGTGTATGTGTCTCATATCCACACGTGTTAAATGTATCCCCCACTTGTGTTGTGACCGCTTTGATTGAAGGATAAGGCAGTATACAAAACTGTCTAAATAAAAATAAAATAAAAATCTTAAAGTGGCTAAACAGGTAGAAAGGGCAATGGCGAAAGCCAGAAGGATGCTTTGGTGCATAGGGAGAGGAATGGCCAGCAGAAAAATGGAGACGTGTAAGACTTTGGTGAGACCTCATTTGGAGTATTGTGTGCAATTTTGGAGACCACACCTTCAAAAGGATATAAACAGAATGGAGTCGTGCAGAGGGTGGCTAACAAAATGGTCAGTGGTCTTCATTATAAACCATATGGAAACAGACTTAAAGATCTCAATATGTATACTTTAAAGGAAAAGCGAGATAGACATTTAAATACCTCTGTAGCATAAAGGTACAGGAGGAGAGCCTCGTTCTATGGTGCGACCAACCACACCTTGAATATTGTGTGCAATTCTGGTCACTGTATCTTAAAAAGGATATAGCGTTATTAGAAAAGGTTCAGAGAAGAGCCACCAAAATGGTAAAGGGGATGGAAGGATACTCCTATGAAGAAAGGCTAAAAAGGTTAGGGCTCTTTAACCTGGAAAAGAGACAGCTGAGAGGAGATATGATAGAAGTCTATAAATTAATGAACGGAGTGGAACGAGTAAATGTAGATCGACTGTTTACGTTATCAGAATATAGAAAGACTAGGGGACATGCAATGAAGCTACAGGGTAAAGTATTTAAGACAAATAAGAGAAAATATTTTTTCACTCAACGTGTAATCAAACTCTGGAATTTGTTACCGGAGGATGTAATAAAGGCTGTTAGTGTAGCTGGATTTAAAAAAGGTTTGGACAAGTTCTTGGAGGAAAGGTCCATAAACCATTATTTAAAAGGGACCCAGGATATCACTGCTTGACCCAATACAAGCATTGTGGAACCTGTGTCTTTTGGGAAACTGCTAGGTACGTATGACCTAGATTGGCCACTGTTGGAAACAGGATACTGGGTTTGATGGACCTTGGTCTGACCCAGTATGGCATATCTCATGTTCTTAAGAAATTTCTGCAACAAGGGGGCATAGGATGAAGATGAAAGAGGAAAGATTCAAGAATAATATGCGGAAATATTTCTTTACAGAAAGAGTGGTAGATGGGTGGAATAGTCTTTTATTGGAGGTGTTAGAGATGAGGACAGTATCTGCATTCAAGAAAGCATAACACAAACACAGAAGACCTCTGAAGGGAAAAAAGAGACTATAGTAGTTGATATGGCAGGGGAGACTAGATGGACCATATGGCCTTTTTCTGCTGTCATGTTCTATGTTTCTATTTGTAATCGATCTCTCTGTATACATATCTATCTCTTGCATATTTATCGTGGATGTTCTAACACTTGACTGGCTGTAGAGTCTATAAGTCAGGTTTGGGAGATCCCTGGTAAATACTCTATAGCAATGCAATATGCTGTGTAGTAGGCCCATTATTCTCTACATTCTGCCCCATTGGACTGGGGGGGGGGAGCTGAAGGGGGGTTGAAATCCAGCCAGTAAACATTTTTGGTGACACAGATGTTATCTGTGGCACCGGCAGTGGTAAAAGGCTGGGGGGTCCCGGGTCCTGACGAGATGGCCACTGCCAATTGGCAGGGGCTGCAATGCAGTCCCGCCAACATCAGCTGCAGGTAATGCCACCTCTTGTGGTGGTGTTAAATGCAGCCATGATTGAGCCAGTTTTGGCAGCCATCATGTGGCAAGTTTTTGCACAGTGGCTGCCGTGCACCGGCACGCTTACACCCTGTCCCGATCCCACTTTCTCGCCGACTATTGCTGGAAATTGCCTGCGATATCTGTTTTTTATCCATGTTAGCTGCTTTTGCCAGGCGATATATCTGTGTTAGCCCCATAGTAGCAGCTAACATTAATGCAACATGGATTTAGCCAAGGAAAGTCTGGTCTTACTAATCTATTATGTTTTTTGAAGGTGTAAATAAACAGGTAGACAAAGATGGGTCGGTTGATGTAGTGTATCTGGATTTTTAGAAAGCCTTTGATAAGGACTCTCACAAGAGACTCTTGGAGAAATTAAAAAATCGTGGGATAGCAGGCAGTGTACTATTGTGGATCAGGAACTGGTTAAAAGATAGAAAGCAGAGAGTAGGGCTAAATGGCCAATTTTCCCAATGGAAAAAGGTGAATAGTTGAGTACCCCAAGTATCTGTGCTGGGTCCACTTTTTTTTAACATATTTATAAATGACCTGGAAATGGGAATGCATGAGATGATCAAATTTGCAGATGACATGTAATTATTCAAAGTTGTTAAATCACAAGAGGATTGTGAAAAATTGCAAGAGGACCTTGATAAATTGGAAGACTGGGCATCCAAATGGCAGATGAAATTTAATTGGACAACTGTGAAATTATGCACCTAGGAAAGAATAATCCAAACTATGGTTACATGATGCAAAGTTCCACATTAGGAACCACCACCTAGGAAAAAGAGTTAGGAGTCATCGTGGATGACATGTTGAAACTCTCTGCCCAGTGCGCAGCAGCAGCCAAGAAAGCAAATAGAATTCTAGGAATCATAAAGAAAGGAATAGAGAATAAAACAAAGGATATTATAACGCCTCTGTATCATTCCATGGTACGACCGCACCTTAAATATTGTGTGCAATTTTGGTTGCCTTATGCATACCGTCCCCGAAATTGGGACGCTCAAATTTTATGCCTCAGGTCATATTAAACCACACATAAAACAATTCAATCACACAATATTTTATTAGGAACAAATGTAGAATGAATGCATTTCAAATTTTTTGTGATATGTTCACCTGCAGAACCGATAAAAGAACTTGAAGTAAGAGTTTAGTAAAATTTGCTAAATTTATCGTACGCTTGAAAAGTAGTGGTTTTTTGACAAGAACGCAATCAGTCATTCTATCAAGTTAGTTTGATTTTTGTTTAATTATATTGTTTTTATTTAAATATATTTGTAGTTTAAATTTACAGTGATTCCGTTTTGAATACGATACATATTTCTGCCGTCCCCGTTTTGGGGACGCTATGCATGAATGGGTAGGGCATTTGCAATGAGCAATAATATGAGCAATTAAGTGTAACAGAGCACGTGCAGTATGCAATTATTCCACAAACCGTGCTATTTGGTGTTTTTGTGTTGTCTGTCTATGATTTTTCACATTTTTCAACTTTAGAATGTCAAGGCATTACAAATTACATGAAGTTACTTCAAAGCTGATGATGATGAATGGATAGCAGCCAACATATACATTACTCCACCTGTTGATCCCACGCAAAGTGATGAAGACAGTGGTGATGAAGAAAATATGTCACTTGATAATCTTACACATTGTCAACTAGAGTCACAGGCAGAGGCAACTACACAGCGACATGGTGCAGAAAGAAGTAGACTCACATGTGATGTTGACAAGTTACAAGATAGAACCAGTTCACCGGCTCTATATGATGACACTGATTTAGGCCCATCACTTGTGACACAGCCCATGCCGAAGAAAGGAAAGCGTTGCAAGAAAAGGAAACAACAAGTTAGGGATTGGGTCAAAGAAGACCTTATAGCTGATGGACCTGCTGACTCTGAAAATAGCAGCCGCTATGCTGATGCTGAGTATTCGCCATCTGCTTTATTCAAGCAATTTCTTAGTGATGATGTCATTGACATGTTGATTGAATATACAACAAAATATGCAAAAATCCACAAAGGCAAAACATCTTTTGAGACATCAAGAGAAGAATTCCGTCTATTTCTTTCCATTCTTTTCATTAGTGGCTACAACCCATTACCACGGCATCGTATGTACTGGGAGCCAGCAGATGATGTCTTGAATTTAGCTGTCAGTGGAGCGATGACTTGTAATCGATTTGAAGAGATGATGATTTATTTTCATGTGGCTGACAATGACAATTTGCCATCAAACGACTAAATGGCCAAAATTTGACCTTTGTTCAATTCCTTGAACGAAAACATTTTGGCAGCACGTCCATACGATCAACAACTTTCCATTGACGAGTCAATGGTTCCATACTATGGATGACATTCATCAAAACAATTTATTCATGGAAAAACAATTTGTTTTGGGTTCAAGGTTTGGTGCATGAACACTGCTGATGGATATTGCATTCAGATGGACCCATATCAGGGTGCTTCTGTCACTTCAGCTGAGCTCGGACTTGGGGGATCGGTGGTTGAAAAACTGGTCAGTGTGCTCCCTCCAAACAATTATAAGCTATATTTCAATAATTTTTTTACAAGTTTCAAACTTTTGGAAAACTTTAGTCAAAGAAACATAAAGGCAACAGGAATTATCCGAGTCAACAGGATTGAGAATTGTCTTGTAATGCCAGTGGATAAATTGAAGAAAGGGTCTTTTGATGTCAGGCTAGATCGTGACTCTAATATTCTTGTTACAAGGTGGAATGACAACAGTGTCGTGACTCTTGCATCAACTTGTGTCAGTGTCAACCCAGCTGTTACTGCTAAATGTTGGTCAAGGTCAGAAAGAAAGATGATCAACATCACTCAGCCAAATGTCATCAGTCACTACAATCAATATATGGGCGGTGTTGATCGCATGGATCAAAATATTGCAACTTACCGAATTTCAATAAGATCTAAGAAATGGTGGTGGTCTCTCTTTGTGTATCTTCTGGATGTCTCAATGAAAAATGCCTGGCTGATCTACAGGAAGACAGCTGCAGTAAAGACGAGACCATTGGATCAGCTAAATTTTCGGTGAGAATTATGCACAGTCTATTGCACACGATTCAAATCATCTCGAGCATCTTTAGTATGTCAAGTTGTGCATAAAGCAGTCATCAGCCACAAAGTATCACCATCAGTCAGATACGATGGCATAAACATCACAACAAGTCCAGCGGAACCCAGCGATGCCAGTGTCTGAAGTGTGACATTGGACTTCATGAAGAATGTTCAGACATTTTTCACAAGCCATAAAATTATTTTTTTTCTTTTAAATAATACAATTTTGATACATAAAGATCATTTCCACATAATACTAATTACATTTCCTTTATAATAATTTTTGGAAATATATTTGCAGTTGTTTGACATTATTTGCAGTTGTTTTATATAACAGCCACTTCACCTGCCCTTTCATGCATAGTGTCCCGAAATGGGGAGGCTGAAATATTGTGCAAAATAGCAGTCAAAATATTTGTTTTGACCAAAATTATCACTTGAGGTGTTATTAGTTTGGAATTGACTAACATATTATGGAGTTTCATGTGAAAACAAAAATTCATGCATTAATATAACAGAATACAACAGAATTAGAAAAGGTACAGAGAAGAGCTACCAAAACGGTGAAGGGGATGGAAGGATACTCCTATGAGAAAAGGATTAAAAGTTTAGGGATCTTCAATTTGGAAAAGAGACGGATGAGGGGAGATATGATAGAGGTCTATAAATTAATGAATGTAGTAGAATGGGTAAATGTAGCTAGGTTGTTTATGCCATCAAAAAGTAGAAAGATTAGGGGGCACACAATGAAGCTACAATGTAACCCATTTATGACAAATTCCTGGAGGAAAGGTCCATAAATCATTATTAAAGATGACCCAGGAAATCCACTACTTATCCCAGGGCAAGAATTGTGGAACCTGTGTACCTTTTTAGGAACCTGCCAGGTACTTGTGACCTGGATTGGTTACTGTTGGAAACAGGATATTGGGCTCGATGAACCTTGGTCTGACCCAGTATGACATCTCTTATGCTTTTATGTAACATATCCCTTAGTATTTGTTTTGTATGCCTATTAGCTGAGGATCTGGGACAGCATTTCACCTTGGATGATGTTCGTAAGTTACCACCTCTGGAGTTTCCTAGCAGAAAAGATTTTGTTTTGTGATGCTTTCTTAGAGCTTTGGGGATTTTGATAGCACTGTATAACTTTGCCATCTCTGGCTCCATTTCACTTTCTCTTCATGAACATCGTAACATTCCAGTGCAGCAAAGGAATTTAATAGGGGCAACAGTTGGGAGAATGGATGCTTGTGTGTCACGTGTTATAATCTACCTGAGCCCATTGTAATCCATTTATTTCTGGGTTGTTTTGTGCTTGTGAAAGTGAGGGTCAATAGTCTGGATGCTGTATAGTCTGGGAGGCACTTTTAAGTAAAATTTTGCATTCTGGTATTTCTGCTTATCTTTCATCACACCTTATACTGCAAGCTCCTCCTTGAGTATTATGTTCTATCCATGGTCTTTGGTTACACCTCCCTTCTCTCTCTCAGGCTCGTTATGAGACTACTAGACAGGTGGCCTATTATTTTCTAGCTGTGCACTTATGGAATGCTCTTCCAGCTGACATTCAGCTGGAAATCTTTTATATCAAGTTTAAAGACGCATTAAAGACCTATTCATTTAACCACGCCTTTGAGCTTGCTTCCTGACCCGTTGCACCCTAATGGTTGTCTGATTCTGCAAACCTCCCCCCTTCTCCCTACCCTTTCTTTTCTTTGTTTCTGTTTCTGCCTTTCTCTCTCCTTGTCTTTTTAATTGGAGTTCTTTTCCATTTTAATTTGATTGTTTTAATTTGTAAACCACTCTGGAATTTTAAAGGGCGGTATATCAAGTTTTTAATAAACCAGAAACCATAGGTACAGCTAATTCCTGCAGAGAGCTGAAGATAGACAGGCCGCTTTAAGTCTCCAGATAGTTTGCCTTAGGGCTAAGATATCACAGTGATTTCACTGAATTATACTCATAATTCATTGGTTGGTTGATATGAGTTAGAACAACTATATTCTGATAATGATTTCAAAATAGCAAGATTAGTTGATTGTCACTTAACAGAAAAAAAATATATGAATTGGTTAACTTATGTATGAAAAGCAAGCTGTGGGGTGGGGTGGGGTGGAAAATAAAAGCAAATATTCTCGGAATATTGAAATTAAAAGAAAAACACGAATAAGCTATATGTTTGACCTCCTCAGCCAGAGACCCCTGTTGGGCAACTGTTAACTACTAGAGGCAAGTCCTGCTACTACAATTACAGGCCAATACTTTTCCTTTAATTAATTATTTTAAAAGGATGAACAATTTTTATATAACAATAAACTTATAAAAGGCAAAAAAGCTAAGTAATTTCTATTTTGCAGCAATAATGTCTATAAAGCAACAGAAACTGACGTGGAGAAACGTTAAGCCATTTTCAAGGAACCAAGGTTAATCAAAGACTGCAAATAAGGCAATTTTTGAACAACTTATTAAAATATATGATATAATGTTCTACCTCCCATTTGAAATCCCACACCCACCTCTTCAAAAAATAACAGAATGTTTCAATGAACTAACTGAATGGCTCAAAGAACAAAATCTACTTATCAACTTTACTAAAACTGATATATTATTCATCACTAAAAATCAAACATACATACCCCCAAACACGATCACACTAGATACTCATGAAATAAATACAAAAAAAGAAATAAAATATTTAGGTGTGATACGTGACAATAATCTTAATATGGATTCACATATAAAATATCTAACTAAAAAAATACATTACAAACTCAAAACACTAAAACAATTAAGACCATTGATTCATCTACAAGATCATCACCCCACATTTTGATTTTGCAAACACAATACTTAATGGCATTTCAAAACAAAATATTAAAAAGATACAAATAATTCAGAACATAGCTGCCAGGATGATTATGAATATAAATCCACTTGAACATGTTACACCAATTTTGGCTGAACTTCATTGGCTACCTATTTACTCCCGAATCAAATATAAAATTCTTGTCACTACATTTAAACTTATAAATAATCTTGCACCATCGGCACTCAATACACTGATTAATATAGACATCGATAAACGATCCCAAAGAAGCAGAAACTTAAATACCTTAACAATACCAAAAGATTTCACAAAAGCCAGAAAACAAACAAATAAGAGAGCTTTCTCACACTCTGCTCCAATTCTTTGGAACAATCTACCTGACAACATTCGCCTGCTATCTGATATAAAGGAATTTAGAAAAAAATTAAAAACTCACTTATTCATATTACACTACAATACACCCTCAGAACAGAATACTCAAATAGATACAGGCTAACATTTATACATTATTATTACATACTCTATTTTCAAAATAAATATCACTAATACACTATTAACCATACCACACTCTCATTCACATGATGATTATAGATTTAAACTAACAATGTATATATGTTCTAATATGTTATACCTTTAATGTTACAACATTCCTTGTAAATCATAATTATCTGTTCTATGTAAACTGACTTGGTATATTACATACCAATTAACCTACTGTTCCATGTAAACCGCACTTGATACTAGGGAAAGAGCGGTATATAAATAACTGTTAAATAAATAAATAAATAAAAGAGATAGAAAGGTATAGGCAGCTAGAAACATTCAAAAGGCAAACAACAAGAAAAAAAAACTTTGCCAGATTGGAACACTCAGTGTGCTTCTGTCACAGTCCTCTGGAGACCAAGTATTGGATATATTATCACATGAAATGTCTGAGTACTGTTCCATTCTAACTACCCCCCTCAGAGAAACACAAAGAGACAACATTAGCTGGATGGGAACATCTGGGGGAAGTAGAAGAACAGTGTACAAAACGGAAAAAAAGATTTGTTAAAGGTAACAAACCTTTTCGTTAGGAAAGTAAATAAAAGTAAGAGGAAAAGGAGGCTGCTATGGTTTTTGAAAGAAGTAGCTGAAAAGGTGAGGAAAAAGAGAGTAGCTTTCATAAACTATAAGAGATTGCTGAAAGAGGAAGACAGACAACAATATCTGGAGAAGCTAAGGGAAGCCGGTAAAGTAGTCAGGAAAGTAAAAATACTAATGGAATTAAAAATAGCCTATACAATAAAACATGGGGACAAGGCTTTTTTTTTAGGTATGTTAGTGACAGGAGGAAGTGCAAGGGTGGTATTGTGAGATTCAAGGGTGAAGGGGAGGAATATGTAGAGGCTGATGAGGATAAAGTGGAATTGTTTACCAAATATTTCTGTTCTGTGTTCACAAATGAAGGGCCGGGAATGGGACCTCAGAAAAACACAAATAGGAATGGAAGTGAGATAGAATTTGAATGATTTTCTGAAGACTGTGTCAGTGATGAGCCAGCAAAACTAAAAGTGGACGAAGCAATGGAGCCGGACAAGATTCATCTGAGGGTATTGAAAGAGAAATATTGGTGACTCCACTGGCTGACCTTTTCAAAGCTTCTTTAGAGTTGGACGTGATCCCAGAGGGCTGAAGTTAGGCAAATATAGAGAATTTGGCATCTAAGAAATGCAAGGTAATACATTTTGGTTGCAAAAACCCAAAGAAGATGTATAGCATGGAGGTGAAGTACTTCAGTCCATGAAAGAAGAGTGGAACCTAGGGGTGACCATATCAGATGATCTTAAAGTGACCAAACAGGTATAAAAGCAACAGCAAAATCCAGAAGGATACTTGGGTGCATAGGGAGAGGAATAACCAGCAGGAGAAAGGAGGTGTAGTGCCTTTGTATAAGTCTCTAGTGAGACCTCATTTGTAGTAGTATGTACAGTTCTAGATACCGCACCTTTTAAAGGATATAAAAAGAATGGAGTCAGTCCAGAGGCAGCTACTAAAATGGTCAGTGGTCTTTGTCAAAAGGTATATGGGGATAGGCTTAAAGATCTCAATATGTATACTTTGGAGGAAAGGCAGGAGAAGAATGATATGAGAAAGACTTTTAAATACTTCCATGGAATAAATGTACAGGAAATAACCCTCTTCCAGTTAAAACGAAGCTCTGGTCATAATATAAAGGTGAAATGGAAAAAGAGTAATCTGAGCAAATATTTCTTTATGGAAAGGGTGGTGGATGCATGGAACAGCCGCCCAGTGGAGGTGGTAGAGACGAGAACTGTATGTCGATTTAAAAAGGCAAGGGACAAATACAGAGCATCTTTGAGGGAGAGGAAGGGATTGTAGAACTTAATAGGAACTATTAAATCCCTTTTTCCTCACCTTAAGGGCAGACTGGGTAGATTGTATGGTCTTTATCTGTGCTTGTTTTCTGTGTTTCTATCTAATACGGACAAACACATACCCATACAGACAACGCTGATATAGGTTGCATGATCAGAAGCAACATGGTTTCACCAAAGAACGATCTTGCCAAACAAATGAGTTCTTTGACTGGGTGGCCAGAGAACTAGATCAAGGGCATGCGATGGATGACATCTACCTGGATTTCAGCAAAGCCTTTGATACTGTTCCTCAGAGGAAGCTTATCAATAAACTCAACAGCTTGGGGATGGGTCCCAAGGTGGTGAACTTGATCAGAAAATGGTTGACTGACAGATGACAGAAGGTGATAGTAAATGGAACTCACTCGGATGAAAGGAAGGTGATTAGTGGCGTGCCCCAGGGTTCGGTCCTGGGACCGGTACTGTTCAAAGTATTTGTGAGTGATATTGCTGAAGCAATGAATGGAAAAGTCTGTCTTTTTGCAGATGATACAAAAATTTGCAACAGAGTGGACTCCCATGAGGGAGTGGAGAACAAGAGGAAAGATCTACAAAAGCTGGAAGAATGGTCTAATGCTTGGCAGTTAAGATTTAATGTAAAGAGGTGCACGGGAAGCAAGGAAATTGTATGCAATAGGGGGTGAGAAGTTGTTGTGTACAGATCATGAGAAGGACCTCGGAGTGATTATTTCTGAGGATCTCAAGGTGGCGAAACAGTGCGACAAGGCAGTGGCAAAAGTCAGAAGGATGCTGGGTTGCATACAAAGAGGAATTACCAGCAGAAAGGAAGAGGTACTAATGCCACTGTACAAGTCACTGGTGAGGCCTCACTTGGAATATTGTGCAGTTTTGGAGACCGTATCTCATAAAAGATATAAAAAGACTGGAAACGTTTCAAAGGAAGGTGACCAAAATGATTTGGAGCCTGTGTCAGAAGACTTACAAGAAGAGACTCGAAAACCCAAATATGTACATTCTGGAGGAGAGGAGGGACAGGGGAGATATGATTCATACTTTTACATATTTAAAGAGTATGAATGAACAAACAAATCTCTTCCAAAGATGAGGAAGCTGTAAAACTAGAGGGCATATCATAAAGCTGCAAGGGGGTAAACTGAAAGGCAATGTCAGGAAATACTTTTTCACTGAAAGGGTGGTGGATGCTTGGAATGCCCTCCCGATGGAAGTGGTGGGGGCAAACACGGTGATGGAATTCAAAATGGCTTGGGACAGACACAGTGGATCCCTTTACAGCAACAGGATAAATCAAAACAAACATAACTATCTCTTATATCTCAACAAATAGGGGTGACCTACACGGAGCGGTGGGTACACCCCTAAACAAAGGCATGGGGAGGGGCATCCTGCTCTTGCCGCCTTGCTGGGCAGACTAGATGGACCATACTGGTCTTTATCTGCCGTCATTTACTATGTTATTATGTTAGATATACACACACATGCACACAAAGGCAATATAAATAGAAACACATGCAGACTCCACAAACATTGATAAAGACACACAGAGGGGTTGGAAAGAATTCCATGAGCCATTCTCCGCATGTCTTCCCTACTTGTTGAAGTAAACAACGGATCAGCTAGGTTATCCCATTTAACAGATGGGAGTTGAATCGACTGATCTGATTTTGTTTTATAGCTCTGCTTACTCTCAGTATGGCAAAACTAAAATGATAGTGACTGGTATTTTTTACCCTAGGAGCTGAAGGTTACTATTCATTTGCTTACATATGACAGTTATCCTGCATCAATTCTACATTACTCCTAGCCTTTGCTATATGATTTCTTGAGCTTCACCTAATATCACCCTCCTCATAATTGTTGTTTTTTTTTTTACCTTTCAGCCTGTCTATGACATCCTGTTCAACTATCCTCGCTTTAGGAATGATGCCTTTCTGCCTCTTCATCTACTCTCGATCCTGGGAACTGGAAAACAACATTAACATTCCTTATCACACCATAGGTACAGTCCTTCCCTTTGTCTTTCTAAATGAGGGGTTTCATTTGTTCATTTCAAATGCAAGTTGCCTAAATCTGATAGGCCAGCAGGGCATTTGATGAGGCTGGATGTCCACTGCTGGTGACAGGCCTGTCTTCTACCAGTGATTTTATTCTCCTTTCCTGCATGTGACACTAAGGGCCTGATATAACTCATTTTAGTCCTTATTTATTTACATTTAGGTACAGTAGGTATTTCCCTGTCCCTAGAGGGCTTCCAATCTGAGGCAATGGAGGATTAAGTGACTTGCTCATGGACACAAGGAGCACCAATGGGATTTGAAACCTGGTTTTTCTGGTCTTAGGCTGTTGCCCTAACCATTATGCTACTCCTCACAGAATGGGAAAAAAACTGAAGCAAAGGGTCCATTAAAGAGCAACCTTACCCCAACAATATTCAGCGGTATAGTGGAACTTAACCCCTTCGCCAAAACTTCAGACGGCAACCTAACAAGTTAAGTTTATCAGAATGTATTTGCTGACCTTAAAGGGAATTGACTCCTATCCAAGGCCGAGAAATAAACATTCTACATACTGCCTGTAATGAAACAACCAGGCACAAATGGACAGACTGGATGGGTCAAATGGTCCTTATCTTTCCATATCAGTTAGTCAGGGAAGGGTTAATTATTAAGAGCAGGGATCTTGCTTTCTAGCCTGGGCTTCCTCCCTAAGCCTCCTACACAAAGCTCCTTTGGGCTTCCAGCTCACTCAGAATCAGCTTTTCATATACACTTTTGGCCACATAGGAAAAATAATGTTCCAAGAGTAAACAAGTGTGTCAGAGGCAAGGTGGGAAATTATGTGAATAATTTCATTTTAAAGAATATATGCACACAGTAGACATGTCGTCAAATTGAGGTTTTGGAGCTTAATTGGTTTCCCTTGCATGTCTAGCTTTATAAAATCCGGCACTTACATGGGTAGGCTGAAAAATCTGCTGCTTCCATGTGTAAGTGGCAATATTTACATGTTGAAAACCCTGAATGATGCTGCTGTTCATGCTGCTAGCTACATGTGTATTTCCTGCAGCCTTATAAGTCCATCTTCAGCAAGAGATTTTGTAACATACTCTGCAAATTGTGAATGCCCAGACTTCCGCGTCCCTTTCACTACCTAGATGATTAGACCACTGGTTCTCAACCCAGTCCTCTGGGATCCCCAGGCCAGTCAGATTTTCAGGATATCCACAATGAATATGCATGAGATAGATCTGCATGCACTGCTTCCAATGTATGCAGATCTATTTCATGTATATTCATTATGGATCCCTGAAAACCTGAATGGACTAGGGGTCGCAGAGAACTGGTTGGAGAACAACTGATTTAGGCATTCTGAGGCTGATGCTTTGAGCAAGATTAAAAGAGTGATGCAATATATGCAGGTTGGCTCGCTAATAATAGATTTAAAGTGGTATTTTAGAAAGGATGTCCAGGTGAAATCTGGGGCGTCCGGGGCAAATCATCCCAAAATACGCCACAGACATTTATGTCGGGCCAATTTTGGAAACATGCCCGTTCCCAAAATGGATGCCGTACTGGCGACCACAGAGCTACTTTGCAAGAAAGACCGGGGTCGAGGATATCTATGCTATGTTGAACACAAGCTATTCTACATGTGGGGATGTGCATCAGCGTGTAGAACTGGAATTAAGAGTCCTAGTTTCCCTGCTGTTTTCGTTATCATCAGTAACAATATAGAGGGTATCAGAGTACACTCTTCTCTATGCCCTCTGGGTATCTGGATGGCAGAACGAGAGCTTTTCTGATTCTGTTCATGCCCGGAGCAAGTATAAACTTGGACAGAGCTCAGGATCTGTAGGATGTTTCTGAAATCGGGTGAAGATGTCCAAGTACATGAGAATATCCTGGATACACCTAGACCATACCCTCGTCCTCATGCCGGAGATATCCTTAGTACTGCTTTCTAAAACAGTTCAAGGGACGTCTCTGTACCACTGGCATAAATTCTGCCCAAGCAGCCCCCGCAATGCGGGGGTACCTGGGCAGAAAGGGGGCCCACACAGCAGCAGCAGCATGGCAAACTTACTTTATCATGTTTGTCACGCTGCTCTGCTCTTGTGAGTCTGCCACGGGCCATGAGGCTGTTCCACACCATGAGACTTCGGCCCAGCAGGGAACAGACACAGGGCCTCTGGCAGACTTACAAGAGCAGAGCAACACAGCAAACAAGATAAAGTAAGTTTGGCAGGCTGCTGCTGCCGCCACATGGGGGGGCTGCTGCAAGAAGGGAAGCCCTACGGGGGGTGCCACCGCCATGACAATGGGGAGCCCTCAGCAAAGTTTTGCTTAGGGGCTCCTCACTGTAACTTACGCCACTACTCCATGCTTTGGACATCTATATGCCTGTTTGCAGACTTCCAAAGCACAAATAGGGCTTCTAAAATGACCCCTTTAATGTGGAAAATCTAAGGTTTTAGTGCTGAGCTGTAAGAATATAGCAGTTCAGTTGAGAAAAGTTCCTGGTTCTAAAGGAAAAGCATAATTTGAGAATGCAAAGACGGGATTTGAGAAAGGTTACATAAGCTGTGGTTTAAACCAAGGTGGACTATTGCAATGGTCTGGTTTCCCAAGAAACGCCATTGGGGTGTTACATTCAATTCAAAATGTGGCAGTTTGGAATCTGACCTAATGCCAGAGTGGGGAACACGTCTTGGTGCATTTGCCAGGTTTACATTGCTTACCAGTGGAGTTTAAATTACATTTTAAGATTCTTGCTATGATTCCTAGGGTGTTTTTTGGCATTGCCCCTGATTATTTCAAGGAAATTTTGTTTAGATATAAACTGGGATGAGTTCTAAGATCCGAGTTCCCGAGTTTTATTATCTGTGCCTTCAATGTGTGAAGGTCAGTTGTCCGAGAAATGTTTGCATGCATTATCTACTGTAGGCCCCTGCTGAGGAATAAGATTTCACAAGATAATAGGGATCAATATACAATATACAAAAGTATATTACAAAATGAAGTTTCTGAAAAATCTTCAACCTCTTCTAGAGCAGAACCACTTCCACTCCATATGTTAGGCGCTAATCACACCGCACTTTGACTATTGTAATCTAATTCTTCACAGCTTACCTGTATGTGCAACGCAAGCCTTGCAACAGGCCCAAAACGCAGCAGCCCGACTAATCACTAGAGCTAATAAACAAGCCCACATCACCCCCATACTTGAATCCCTCCATTGACTCCCTATCAGTTTACAAATAAAATACAAGGTAATAATGATAGCATTCAAAATACTCCACACTCAATCTGCTGATTGCTTAAAAAACTTGATCAGAAGAGTCCCAGACAAGGAGGACACTGCACCAAAACTCCTTGGCAACCCCCAAGACATCCACAGGCACCTACCAGAACACACTACATAGAGTGTTTGAGCTCTAGATCCCATCACTATGGAATGCCCTCCGTCACCACCTGAGAGCCACCACGGATATTACCGACTTCAGAAAATCCTTGAAAACCCACCTATTTACCGAACATTTCAAGACCTTACAAGTCAACTAATTGCAAGGACAATGACAACTTTCAAACAATCGCCAAATCACCAAGCATCGGTAAGAGTTCAAAAACTTACATAAATAGTTAAAATGTTAATGTAAACAATGTTGTTAACTGCTATTGTAAATAGTTCCGAAAAGTTCCAGGTAAGCAAAGTTATGTTCTCTGTAAACCACTTTGAGAATTCGAAAGGCGGTGTATGAAAAAATGTTAAATAAATCAATCAATCAAATGGATTGTTTATGAATTCAGTAAATGACAAAAAATGCATCATATTTTATTAGCATTTGGTGGTGGATAATAATGTGCTTTGTGAAAAGTCAGCAGCTGGTAGAAGAGTCAAGTTTAGTTTTAGTGGGACGATATGTTTTTCAGATGTTACGTCTGTATGTTCTGTATGCTTTTTGTTTATGAATGTAAGATTGCTAACGACTGAGAGAAGATATTTCCTTGATGAGTGGTATATCAAATGTATTTAAATAAATACATTTCCTGATTGGAAACAGCATCTTGATATGAGAAAAGCTAAAGGCAATAACACCACCAGCATTTGGTTAGGGAGAGAAAGAAGAAGAGTCATGTGTATGGCATTTTGCTATCATCCAGGTGCTTAATAATTTTTTTTACCAGTTTCTTTCCACATATTGAAGTCAAGCAGACTGGTGTATAATAACAGCATCCTCTTCCATCTGTTATAAAAATAGGCACTCAGTTTGCCATTTCAGGTCTTCAAGGCTTTACAAGGGAGGTGGTCAACAGATTTCTTCAGATAACTGCTGGAACTACCTGGACAAATCTTTTGCCTTTCAAATTAGCACCCACAGGCAAGTTAACTTTTCTCTGAACAAAATGTAACCATTTAAGTCTAGATCAGTGGTTCTCAACCAACTTGCACTGCCTGGAAGTCTCCCAATTGAAAAGTCTCTCTTGCCTGGCTGAATCCATGATCCATTTAGTCAAAGTGTGGTATGAGATGAAGTTCATAACTCTGTCAGTGATGTATCATTTTCCTGTAACCACCTGCTTTCTAGCTATCTTTTCTAATTATAGGTGAATAAGTGAATTACTTGCTTTCAAGCTTTCTGTTCTTTATTTTATAAATAAACTGCTTATCTTTATTTCAAAGTGTGTTAGCCTTTATTTTTGCACCCCGTTCAATTAGCAAAACAGGCAGCCACGCCCATGACTCAATGCCAATTGGCTAACCGCTTATGTCACTGTGTTGTGCAACATCTCAACACTATTCTGCTATAATATTTTTCATCTCTCTCACTCTGTGTTTCTTTTTCAGGGTTTTTTGTAGCATATTGCTCCATCGCTTTGTCACGCAACTGGAGGTGGCAGAAATATGGAGCAAAGAATCAACTTGAAATTTCTGGTTAAGTTGGAGAAGGGCCCAACTGAGTGTCTCCAACTTCTCCAAAAGGCTGATGGAGAAGATGCAATGTTAAGGCCATGAGTCTTCAAGTGGCACAAACGCTTCAAGACTGGCTGCGAGGAGGTGGAGGATGACCCCAAGTTAGGATGGCCTTCCACCAAAAAGATGGCTGAGAACATTGACAGAGTAAACCAGCTGGTGGGGAGTGATCACAGATTGATGGTGTGAATGATAGCTGAGGAGCTCAGCCTGAAGAGGGAGTCAGTGCGGACCATCTTGGTGCAGGAGCAGAGGATGCGGAAGGTGTGCACCAAGATGGTGCCCAAACTTTTATCAGATGACCAGAAGGAGCACTGGGTCAAAGTATGTCGAGACTTGCTAGAGAAGATTGGAGAAGATCCAGGAGAAGATCGGAGAAGATTGTTGGCCGAGTCATCACAGGAGACGAGACTTGGGTCTTCCAGTATGACAGAGCCTGCAGTGGAAAACTCGACTGTCACCCAGACCCAAGAAGGCGTGCATGTCCAAATCAAGGATCAAGGTCATGCTGATCACATTCTTCAACCAGAAGGGAGTGGTCCATCATGAGTTTGTGTCTGAGGGCCAGACAGTCAACTAGCACTTCTACCAGCAGGTCCTCAATCGCTTCCATGACCAGGTTCGGCGCAGCAGGTGAGTTCTGTGGAGAGACAAGTTGTGACTGCTCCACCACGACAACGCGCCCGCACATACCGCGCTCAGTGTGAGGCAGTGCTTGGCCAACAAACAGATCACAGCTCTCGACCACCCTCCTTATTCCCCAGATCTTCCACCGTGTGACTTCTGGCTCTTCCCCAGGCTGAAGACTGTGCTCAAAGGAACTCATTTCACCTCTGTAGAAGAGATCAAGTCCACTGTGATGAGGGAGCTGAGGAACCTCAAGGAGGAGGACTTTACCGAGTGCTTCCATACGTGGCAGAAGCGAATGCAGAAGTGCATTTACTCTGGGGGGGATTACTTTGAAGGGGACAATATGTAATTTTTCTGTAGATTTTGTAATAAAACATTTATGGGACTGTCTTGTTTCTTTTTTGTCACACCTCGTAGAAACAGAGAAAAATGATGGTAGATAAGGACCATATGACCTATCTAGTTTGGCCATCCCCTTCCTCTCCCTCAAAGATCCTCTGTGCTGCCCCATGCATTTTTGAATTCAGAATCTTCATCTCCACCACTTGCACTGAGAAGACACAGTCCCTGCTCATCAGGGCTTACAATCTAATCAAGATGAAAACATCACAAAACTGGGGACTGGAGTATGGTAAGATAGAAACATAGAAACATGATGACAGAAAAAGACCACATGGCCTATCTAGTCTGTCCTTCCATAACAACAACTACAAGAGTCCACTTTTTACCTTTAGAGATCCTCTGTGTTGGTCCCATGCTTTTTTGAATTCAGTTACTGTCCTCATCTCTACCACCTCCACAGGGAGACTATTCCATGGATCCACTACTCTTTCTGTAAAGAAATATTTCCGCATATCACTCCTGAATCTATCTCCCTTCACCCTCATCCCATGTCCCCTCATAGCAGAACTTGCTTTCAATTGAAAGAGGCTCTCTCCCTGAACATTTATGCCACGGAGGTATTTAAACATCTCAATCATATCACCTCTATCCCGCCTTTCCTCTAAGGTGTACATATTAAGATCCTTAAGTCTGTCCTCATATGCTTTATAATGAAGCCCATTAATCATTTTAGTAGCAACCCTCTGCACCGACTCCATCCTGTTCACATCCTTTTGAAGGTGCGGTCTCCAGAATTGCACACCATACTCCAAATGAGGTCGCACCAAAGACTTATACAGAGGCATTATCACCTCCTTTTTTCTACTAGCCATTCCTCTCCGTATGCACCCAAGCATCCTTCTAGCTTTTGCCGTCGCCTTTTCTACCTGTTTAGCTACTTTAAGATCATCAGACACAACCACACCTAGGTCCTGCTCTTCTTTAGTGGACAAAAGTACTTCACCTCCTATACTGTATTGCTCCCTTGGATTGCTGCAGCCCAAATGCATGACCTTACATTTTTTAACATTAAATCCCAGCTGCCAAATTCTAGACCATTCTTCAAGCTTAGCTAGATCCCTCCTCATGTTATCTACACCTTCCTGGGTGTCTACTCTATTGCAGATTTTGGTATCATCCGCAAAGAGGCAAACCTTACCCGACAGCCCTTCTGCTATATCACTAACAAAGATGTTAAAAAGAATCGGACCAAGGACAGATCCCTGGGGCACACCACTGGTAACATCCTTCTCCTCAAAGTGAGCTCCATTTACTTGTACTCTTTGTCGCCTCCCACCCAACCAATTGTAAGGTCATGCATTTGGGCTGCAGCAATCCAAGGGAGCAATACAGTATAGGAGGTGAAGTACTTTTGTCCACTAAAGAAGAGGGTTGCTACTAAAATGATTAATGGGCTTCATTATAAAGCATATGAGGACAGACTTAAGGATCTTAATTGAAAGCAAGTTCTGCTACGAGGGGACATGGGATGAGGGTGAAGGGAGATAGATTCAGGAGTGATATGAAAAAATATTTCTTTACAGAAAGAGTAGTGGATCCATGGAATAGTCTCCCTGTGGAGGTGGTAGAGATGAGGACAGTAACTGAATTCAAAAAAGCATGGGACCAACAAAGAGGATCTCTAAAGGTAAAAAGTGGACTGTTGTAGTTGTTGTTATGGAAGGACAGACTAGATAGGCCATGTGGTCTTTTTCTGTCATCATGTTTCTATGTTTAAATAGTGGATACACATAATAGTGGATACACATAAATAGTGGATAAGAGAGTGAGGAGCATCAGGATGCAAAAGTGGCTTCAAAGAGTTAAACATATTTAGATATTTAAGTCTGTCCACATATGTTTTATGATGAAGAGCATCAACTATTTTAATAGACTGCCTCTGGACCAACTCCATCTGGTTGAAAGTTGTGGTCTCTAGAATTACACATAGTATTCCAAATGAAGTCTCACTAAAACTTTATACAAAGGCACTATCGCTTCCTTTTTCTTGTTGGCCATACCACGTCCTAGGACCCAAGCATCCTTCTGACTTTTGCCATCACCCTATGTACTCATTTGGCCACCTTAAGATCAGATACTGTATGATCATCCCCAAATCCCGCTCTTTTTTCATGCAGAGAACTTCACCTGCGCTCTTGACATTTTGCAGCCCAAATGCATCACCTTGTATTTTTTTTTAGCATTAAATCTTAGCTGCCATACTCTAAACCATTCCTCAAACTTTGCTAGATCCCTCCTCATGTTTTTTCCCCTCTTCCAGGGTATCTACTCTGCTGCAGATTTTGGTACCATCCAAAAATAGGCAAACATTTCCTGAAAGCCCTTCCACAATATTGCCTACAAAAATGTTCACAAGAACTAGACTAAGGACCCTATCTCTACAGCACACCATTGGTAATGTCCCTAATCTTAGGGGAAACTCAGTTTATCACTCACTTTCTTGCTGCTGACTCAGCTTGTTCCTAATCCAGTAGGTCACTTTAGGGCCAGTACCAAGAGTGCTCAGTTTATTTAGAACATCACTATCAAACAAAGCTCCCTATATTTATATAAAGAGATTACAGCCGCTGCTGTTTTTAATTGTTTTATATAGTTTGATAATTGATGTGGAGTGGAGGAGTAGCCTAGTGGTTAGAACACTGGCTTGGTAACCAAGCAACCAGGGTTCAGTTCCCACTAGCACTCCTTGTGGCCTTGGGCAAGTCACGTAACCCTCCATTGCCTCGGAAGAAAGGCCTGGCAATCTACTTCCAGTCACACTGCCAAGAAAACCCAGGAGCTTCTGGGTCGCCAGGAGTCAGGACTGACTCGAAGGCACACATTGCATTGCATTGCATAATTGATGCAGAAAGATAAGTACTATTTTCAAAATCTAGTGTGGCAGGTGCAGGCCTGTGATCCACAGTGTCTGACATAAGCAGGCAGGCCTAACTAGCTTGACCTGTAAATGAAGCCTGTGAAGAGGCTCATAGGAATTACACATCCCCCAACATGCTGCTATTGTAGGATAGAACTCAGTAAAAGTATTGAATTAGCTTAGATAAGCAGAACTGGAAGATGGAAAAATACAGAAAAATATGTTTAAAAGTTACTGATAAGAAAGTACATCTGCAAGGGATTTAATTGGGATTGCTGACAGATGAGTTGCAGAGCCCTGCTCCCCTACATGCACAAATTGGCTCTATGGCCTTGAGAGTATGAAAGTAACAAGTTGATGAACTGGCCATTGTAATTGGGACTAGAAGGGGGGTAAGCAGGTGCTGAGCCCACTGAAGGAACATAATTGGATAATCATATCAGTACTGGCACCAATAGAAGGGGTACGGGAGGTACGGGAGAGTACCGGGACCAATGAAATGTTTTTCTATACCTAGAATGGAGTAAAAGTCTATAAAAGTTGTTGTATTGCTAGAAAACTTTGCTCAGCCATTTTGAATTTGATTCTGCTTGAGACTTGTGCACAAATAAATGATTTGGACCTTCTGAACAGACTCCTGATATTATTGGTTTGTCTGCGCTCTGCTGCTACATATTCTTGGTGCGTTGGCCGGGAAGTTGTGGAATCAGAGTGTATATAGGGCAATATACCACGACTTTCCGCCTCTATAGGCTTGGTCCTGCCGGGATCGCGCCCTTCCGACGAGGGCTGCTCCCTGGCGCCGCCGGTTCCTTGTATCGGAGGGAGCTGGTCGGACCTCTGCGGGTGCCGGGCCCGGCTGGAGCCAACGCCTCGAACCCGAGTGAGGGGAGTCCGAGGTCCAACTCATGCGCCTGCTTGGGAAGTTTGAGGACCGGATCCGGTAAGTATAGTTTTGATTTGTTGTCTAGACAGATATAGAAAGAGCAGTACAGCCATTGGAACTTGGAACTTGGAATTTGTAATCTCGAGAAATTGGTAATTGGTAAGAGAGCCTGATCACCTCTCAAAGACGGACCGAGTAACCCCGCATGAGTATTCGCAGGGCGAAACCCCCATCTTTTTGTATTTTGAAAATTGAATAAGACTAGTCAGAATAGATAGAAACGAATGCATTCTGGGATACGTTGCTAGCATGATTGTGTGAATGAAGTGTGGATGAGAGGTCTGGCAGCACGGACCAAGTGAAGGCGGACCCCTGAGTAGCGCATTTCCTGACCGGGCGACCGCGTTCAGGTCGCGAAAAGGGGGAAGCGATTGTCGTCTTGTCTTGATATTTGTTCTCCTTATACGTTTCCAGGGCCGTGAGGACCCCTTACCCACGTTCCGCCCTCCTTTTCCCTTTTGTCTGTTGTAGCGCGCACACATCGAAATGGGAGGGGCGGGGTCTACTAGGAACACTCCGCTAGAATGTATGATCGCACATTTTAAAGAGGGATATTCTGGAGATTATGGTATTAAAATGACAGCAGCCCGTTTACAGATTTTGTGTACTAGGGAGTGGCCCGATCTAGACCCCACCTGGCCCCGAGAGGGAACTTTTAATGTAGAAATTATCCAGTTAGTACACCATAGAGTGCGGATAGCGCACCCCAATCAGTACCCCTATATAGATTCCTGGTTAAGCATTTGTGAAGATCCGCCCCCTTGGGCGCAGCGCTGTTATGAAGAACAGTGCAGAATAATGTTAGCCAAGACAGATTATAGTCAGAAAACAGAACAGTCTAGAATGAAAGGGCAGGATAAGAAGTCCAGGAAGAAGCCCATCCTGGTAGATCCTGATTCCCCAGAAATGATTCCCCGACAGCCTCGAACCCCAGGTCCAGTAAGGGCTGCCCGGCGTCCCGCCCCAGAGACCCCGAGACAGCCGAGACGGGACCCAACCCCAGAGCTATCACCCGAAGAGCAGGAAGATGAATCCTCTATACAGGAAGGTGAATCGTCTGAGACAGAAAAAGGAGAGTCAGATACAGAAGCAGAGCAATTAGAAACTGAAAATTCCCTAAGCGATGCTGACAGTGTAAAAGTGGTTGCCAGCACTAGTTTGCCAGCAAAATGCACATCCAAAGTGAAACATGTAGAGAAGAAGAAAGTGACCCCTGATAGGACAGTTACAAAAATATCCCTTAGATCCAAAAAGATATCTACTGCCAAGATGATGCCCTTACGGCAAGTCCCGGGAGTGCCCGTAAAGAATGAAAATGATGAGGTGGTAGCGGGACCCCTGAGTTATGTGTATATCCCTTTCTCTACAACTGATTTGTTAAATTGGAGGTCGCATTATGCCTCCTATACCAATAAACCCTTAGAGCTTACAGAATTAGTGAATACCATTATGGAAACCCACCAACCCACTTGGGCAGATTGCCGCCAGCTCCTGACTACTCTGTTCACGACAGAGGAGCGAGCACGAATTAGAAAAGCAGCTATAGATTGGCTGGCGGATAACCCTGTAGCTCCGGGACAGGGGGTGAATAGAATAGACCCTCGAGAAGCGGCCCAGAGAGAATTCCCGAATGAAGACCCCCAATGGGATCCAAATACAGAGGAAGGATCCACAGCCCTAGCCCGTTTTCCCAAGGCTTTTTACAAGGTCTGAGAAGGGGGGGGGCCAGAAGGCTATGAACCTTTCCAAAGTTGCAGGAGTCATTCAAGGTATAGAAGAGAGCCCTGCAGAATTTCATGAAAGATTAATTGAAGCATACAGAATGTATACTCCCTATGATCCCGAGGCACCAGGAAGTTTATGTATGGTGAATTCTGCTTTTGTAAACCAGTCTCAACCAGACATTAGACGTAAATTGCAGAAGTTAGAAGGGTTTGCGGGCATGAATACAACACAGTTACTGGAAGTCGCTCATAAAGTGTATGTGAATCGTGATAATGAAAGGCAGAGAGAAGGTGATAGAAAGATGAAGAAGAAAGCTGATTTTTTGGCTGCGGCCATAGTTGAACAGAAAAGGGGAGGTGTCCCTAGTCGACGGAGCAGAGGAAGGGGGCGGGGCCGAGGTGGAGGCCGGTCCCAGCAGCTAGGCGTGAACCAATGCGCCTATTGCAGAGAAGAAGGACATTGGAGAGATGCGTGCCCGCAACTCGAAGACGCCCAGCAAGATGACGAAAACAATCATCAGTGGCGAGAAGAAAGACGAGGCCGTCCCCGAAACCGCGGAGGAGCCAATCGAGAACAATTCCAGCGAGAAAGAGGAGGAGCCATCCAAGCAGTGGCTACGACAATCCATGATGAAAATGACGTGGACTAGGACAGACCGGGCTCCGAGTTTGCTTTAAGGTCTCCAGGAGCCTATGGTCGGAATACAAATAGGAGACCAAGTTATGAACTTTATGGTTGATACTGGAGCAGAACATTCAGTAATAGACAAGAAAATAGCCCCATTTTCTACAAAAGCAGTCACCATCATAGGAGCAACTGGTGCCAAAGCTACAAAATCTTTTCTTCAGAATCGTATATGCAGTCTAGGAGGACAGCAAATAACTCATCAATTCCTTTACATGCCCGAATGTCCAGTACCACTGCTGGGACGAGACATGTTAGCCAAACTTCAAGCGCAAATATCTTTCTCTGAAAAAGGAGAAATGCAAATGACAGTAAATCCCCAAGCCAAACCAGCAGGAATAATGCTGCTGACGGTTCCCCGAGAAGAAGAATGGAGATATTACATTGATGATTCTATCCAAGACATTTATTTCGAACAAACTTTAAAGAACATTCATGCACCACCTGGAGTATGGGCAGAAGGCAGTCCTCCAGGCCTTGCCAAACATATAGCCCCAGTAATTGTAACCCTTAAGCCTAGTGCTACACCAGTACACGTCAAACAGTACCCTCTCCCAAGAGCTGCAATTGAAGGCATTCATCGCCACTTGCAAAGATTGCTCGAATATGGCCTACTAAAAGTATGTCAATCCCCATGGAACACTCCACTTTTGCCAGTAAAGAAACCTGGGACAGATGATTATCGCCCAGTGCAAGACCTAAGGAGAGTGAATGATGCAGTTGAAACTATACATCCAGTTGTACCTAATCCTTATACTCTTCTAGGACTGATACCTGCTGAAGCTACCCATTTCACTGTACTAGATCTAAAAGATGCATTCTTTTGCATAAGATTAGCCCCTGTAAGTCAAATATTGTTTGCATTTGAATGGCAGGACCCCATCTCTGGAAGAGGGGGCCAACTCACATGGACACGATTACCCCAAGGATTCAAAAATTCGCCTACCATCTTTAGTGCTGCACTGAATCAAGACCTTTCAAGCTATCCAGTGGCCCCGGGGAAGAGAGTGCTTCTCCAATACGTGGACGATCTGCTGATAGCTGCCGTATCAGAAAGTGAATGTATACAAGCTACCAAAGACCTCTTGCAGTTACTAAATGAAGCTGGATATAAAGTTTCCAGAGCAAAAGCACAACTATGCCAAAAAGAAGTGAAATACTTGGGTTTTCGTATAACCCAAGGGAGCCGAAGATTAGGCAGAGAAAGAAAAGAAGCAGTATGTAGAATACCAACCCCAACAACCAGAAAGCAGGTCAAAGCCTTTCTGGGAGCGGCAGGATATTGTCGAATCTGGATACCCAACTTTGCCCAAATTGCCAAACCACTGTATGAAGCCACAAAAGGAGAAGAAAAGTCGCCACTGGAGTGGGGACTTGAGCAGGATACAGCCTTCAAGAAGTTAAAGGAAGAATTGATGTCATCACCAGCACTTGGACTACCAGATGTTCACAAGCCTTTCCACTTGTTTGTACATGAAGCACAGGGAAATGCCTTAGGCATGCTGACTCAGAAATTGGGAAATTGGGAGCGACCTATAGCATATCTATCGAAACAGTTGGACACTGTGGCCAAAGGATGGCCACCATGCCTGAGAGCAGTTGCAGCTACAGCATTATTAGTGAGTGAAGCAGACAAGCTCACATTAGGACAGAACATACGAGTCACTGTGCCACATGCAGTCCTTGCCCTCATGGAACAAAAAGCAAATTATTGGCTCACCAATTCCCGAATGTTGAAATACCAGAGTATGTTGTGTGAAAACCCACAGATACAACTAGAAGTAAGTCATGCCTTGAATCCAGCCACCTTGATACCCATTAGCGAAGAACTCCCAGAACATGACTGTATCGAAGTCATGGAAACTGTGTTCTCCAGTCGACCTGATTTGACAGATGTGCCCATAGACAATCCTGACCAAATCTATTATGTTGATGGGAGCAGTCTCATCCTCGATGGACGACACTGTGCCGGATATACAGTCGTCACTCAACACGAAGTAGTTGAATCATCAGCTCTAGCCTCAGGCACATCAGCCCAGAAAGCCGAATTGATAGCACTCACCAGAGCATTAGTATTAGGAGCAAAACTTGTGCTAAATGTGTATACAGATTCCAAATATGCCTTCACTACTCTACATGCCCATGGAGCTCTCTATAAAGAACGAGGGCTCATCACGTCCGGAGGAAAGTCAGTCAAGTATGGTCCCGAGATACTGATGTTACTTGATGCAGTCTGGGCTCCAACACGTGTAGCTGTCATGCATTGTAGAGGACATCAAGCAGGAAAAGGAGAAGTTGCCCGAGGAAATAGATTTGCAGATGCCTCAGCACGACAAGCAGCTATGACAGGACAGATTACACCACAAGCTATGCCAATGCAAGCAGCATTGTTTCCAGTACCTCTGAATTTATGGACACCACGATATACCACCAAAGAATTAGATTACTACTGTAACAAGGAAGATGGAGTACTGAAAGATGGATGGATTGAGCTGCCACCAGCAGAGGGCAGTCAACCCCCTGGACGAATAGTAATTCCTGAACTGTTAGGACCATCCTTTGTCAAAGCCTTTCACGAAGCCACCCATTATGGGAAAAGTGCTATGGAGAAAGCACTCAGACCACATTTTTACATCCCTCTATTGACAACCATATCAGCTTCAGTAGCACGTCAATGTCTAACTTGTGCCAAAAATAATGCCAAGCAAGGCCTTATAACGGCACCCCGAGTTCAGTCAGGAGGTGTAACCCCCATGCACAACCTCCAAATTGATTTTACCGAAATGCCAAAAGCCAATGGATACCATTATCTATTAGTATTAGTCTGTACTTTCTCTGGGTGGGTAGAAGCCTTCCCAACCAGAACTGAGAAAGCCTGAGAAGTTACCAAAGTTTTAATGAGAGAGATTGTCCCTAGGTTTGGAATTCCAGCAGTAATAGGGTCAGACAATGGACCCTCATTTGTCTCCCAGGTTACTCAACAGTTAGCTAAAGCTTTGCAGATACAATGGAAACTCCACACTGCATATAGACCCCAGAGTTCAGGGAAAGTTGAGCGAATGAATCGAACCCTAAAAGCCCAAATGTCCAAGCTTTGTCAGGAGACACACTTGAAGTGGCCCCAAGTGCTCCCAATAGCTTTACTCAGAATACGCTCAGCTCCTGTAAAATCAACAGGATTTTCCCCTTTTGAAGTCCTGTATGGTAAACCCCCACCAATAGTGCAGGGAATTAAAGGAAGTTTAGCCCAAATTGGTTCAGAAATAACCAGGCAAGAACTCCTAGCTCTTAGTTTTGTTCTGCAGACTCTCCATGCGTGGATCCAAGACCAGTTGCCTATCAACTTGACGGAACCTCTGCATCCCTATCAGCCTGGTACCTCGGTGTGGATCAAAGATTGGAAGAAGACACCGTTGGAACCCCACTGGAAGGGTCCGTACACCGTCATCCTGTCTACCCCAACTGCAGTAAAGGTAGCAGAAATCGACACCTGGATCCACCACAGCAGAGTCAAGCCCGCCGCCGATCCTGAACCTGAGCAGTGGACAGCAGAACAGCATCCTGATGCACCTTTGCGAGTTACTCTGAGACGGCAACCAGCAATTTAGACACTTCATCACAGTGCCTTGCAGTAGCCAAGTCTTTCGAAGAGGATTGCTGTTTTCCATGCAGCAACAGTTTTGTTTCAACGAACCCAATTTGTGTGCGATATTGCACACTACTTTGATACTATATTGACCCATACTTCAAAAACCAACTGAACTTGCTAAGTTGGTTGAGGTGTGATGGATAACTTGAGGATCTTCAATCAACACCCAGCTCCCGTTGAATTGCTTCATTAGCGCACGGGACGAAGAAAAAGAACGTCGTGGTCAAGATCTGCAAGCTGAGGATTCAGAAGAACTCCAATCAACATGTATCTTTGTCTTTGCTTTGCCCTGGTTGCCTTCTTTGGAGGATTTGAACTAACTTATGCTTTACCTCCATGCACTGCCTGCATTACTTCTACTCGAACTGGACTGAAAGTAACTCAGACTTTGATTTACCATTCTTACTATACCTGCAAGGGAAAAGTGACTCGGTGTATTTATAACACCACTGAACTAAATGTTTGCACTAATGGCAAATCTAGAGTATGCTATAATCCGCATCAGAATCCATCCTATTACACGTTGGAAATACGATGGAAGGATGCAGATGGACCTATAATAGCTGCTACGCCACCACTTAAGGACATTACTAGACCTGCTGTTTTGAATTTCGATGCATGTAATGTCATAAACAGAGATAGTTATTCTACCTGTGGTACTTGGGAGAAAGCGTATCGAAATGACCATAAGTATATGTGCCCAGAAGGTGCCACAGGATGGAGAAAGTGTACAGGTAAAAAGGAACCAGGCTATAGTACTGCCCCTGAAGCAGATTACTATTGCCCGGATTGGGAATGTGTGTTTTATGCTACATGGAATAATGGTATAGTTGACGAAAAGATAGATAGACGAATGGCCACCTTAACCAAGTCAACAACAAATGATAAGTGTCAGAAAGATGCTTGTAACCCCTTACACTTACGCATACACAATCCCAGTGCATGGAAACAGGGATACAAGTTTGGTTTACGTATTGCTGGTGGAGCAATAGATCCTGGGACCATTGTGTATATCAGATTGAATACCCAAGCCCATAAGTCATCTAAATATCATATCCATAATACCTTCTATGAGGCCATGCATGTAAATAAGTTTGAAATCCCTCATCCTTCTCAGAATTTATTTTTAGAATTAGCCGGAGCAGTAGTATCTAGTCTTAAAATCTCGAACTGTTATTTCTGTGGCGGAACCCAAATGGGAGACCAGTGGCCATGGGAAGCTCAAGAATTGAATTATTCTCTGACTTACAATCAGACTGAATTACACAAGGCTACTAGCGAATGGGTGTTAGCGCACTCAATCGTTGGACGTCTTTGCTATGCCAGAACTGGACCCCAGTTCACCCAACAGGTAGGACAGCTGGTCTGTCTTAGCCAGAAATTCTATAATGCCACGACCAAAAAGACGTCATGGTGGTCAGGAATCAAACACCCTGAACCTCCTAACCCATTAGCCAGATTTCCTGAACTTGCTGATTTATGGACTAATCTTGCCAAAGTCCATACCTGGCAAGCCCCACCTGGCCTATATTGGATCTGCGGAAACCGAGCATATGCACAACTTCCACCACTATGGGGAGGAGCATGTGTCTTAGGAACTATCAGACCTTCTTTCTTTCTTTTAAACACTGAACATGGAGAACAATTAGGATATCCAGTATACACTACCCACCGACACAAACGAGCCTTGAGACAGAAGAGATCACCCCTCCAGGTAGGCAAGTGGGAGAAGTGGAAGGGGGATGATTGGCCACCAGAGAGAATCATTGAGTATTATGGGCCTGCCACTTGGAATGATGATGGTATGTATGGTTATCAAACTCCAATTTATATGATTAATCGTATTATTCGCTTACAGGCAATAGTTGAAATAATAACCAATGAAACTAGTCAAGCTCTTACACTTTTAGCTAGACAAAGTACTCAGATGCGCACTGCCATATATCAGAATCGCTTAGCACTTGATTATTTGTTAGCAGCTGAAGGAGGAGTATGTGGTAAACTGAATTTAACCAATTGTTGTTTGAAAATAGATGATAAGGGTCAAGTAGTTGAAGAAATTGCCAAAGATATGCAAAGACATGCTTATGTGCCAGTACAAACTTGGCACTCATTGAAATTCCCTAACTGGTTTGCTAACCTTTTCTCATGGCTGGGAGGATTTAAGACTTTCATTGTCTTAGTACTAATCCTTGTTGCTGTTATTTTCTTATTACCATGTTTAATCCCATGTTGTATGCGCTCTATTCATAATGCTATTGATAGTACAGTAGAGCGGAAGACCGCAACTAAAATAATGGCTTTATATAAAGCCAGTCCTAGTCGAAATCCTTCGATCATGATGTGATTCTTCTAAAGGTGATTTAATTCTCACACCTTATTAAGTAATAGGGTGAGATTAATCAAAGGGGGGAATGTGGCAGGTGCAGGCCTGTGATCCACAGTGTCTGACATAAGCAGGCAGGCCTAACTAGCTTGACCTGTAAATGAAGCCTGTGAAGAGGCTCATAGGAATTACACATCCCCCAACATGCTGCTATTGTAGGATAGAACTCAGTAAAAGTATTGAATTAGCTTAGATAAGCAGAACTGGAAGATGGAAAAATACAGAAAAATATGTTTAAAAGTTACTGATAAGAAAGTACATCTGCAAGGGATTTAATTGGGATTGCTGACAGATGAGTTGCAGAGCCCTGCTCCCCTACATGCACAAATTGGCTCTATGGCCTTGAGAGTATGAAAGTAACAAGTTGATGAACTGGCCATTGTAATTGGGACTAGAAGGGGGGTAAGCAGGTGCTGAGCCCACTGAAGGAACATAATGGGATAATCATATCAGTACCGGCACCAATAGAAGGGGTACGGGAGGTACTGGAGAGTACCGGGACCAATGAAATGTTTTTCTATACCTAGAATGGAGTAAAAGTCTATAAAAGTTGTTGTATTGCTAGAAAACTTTGCTCAGCCATTTTGAATTTGATTCTGCTTGAGACTTGTGCACAAATAAATGATTTGGACCTTCTGAACAGACTCCTGGTATTATTGGTTATGCAGAAAGATAAGTACTATTTTCAAAATCTAGTACTAGGTTGGCAAACTATGAAAATTAAATTAGGTTACTGAGATTTTATTTCAATGAAAAATTGAACCTATGATGAAAAACATGAGCATTTAAAAGCTTTTTAGCCCTGATACTGTAAGGCAGATAGCGGGGTTGCACGTATCTGCCTTTGCCATATTCCACCTCTCATCCCCCCTGCATGCACAGAGCTACTGTACATGCTGTGGGGGATGGGGGTGGCATCGGGGTGGAGAGTGGGAGGAGCGTGGGCAGGACCGGTACCCGGATGTACAGGGCCAATTCCAGTCACGGCCCAGTACGTCCTGGGGGCACCGGGGGGGGGGGGGGACCAGATTGTTCCACCTTGGAGGTGGAATAAGCACTGGTTGTCCCCCCCACCCCGATCGGCTAGCCAGCTGCCCGGCAGCATCAGCGGCAGGCACAGTGAGTCACTGCCACACAATCCGGGCCGTAACTGGCCCTGTTGGGGGTCAGACGGTGGGGTACAGGGGGACAGCAATGCACTAGGCTGGCTGGGAGACAGTGAGGATGTCCCCCGGCCGACTGCAGGGGTACATCAAACCATCTCCGGGCCCGATTCTGCACCCTTGTGCAGAATCGGGTCCTAATGGGCCCATCCTGTTCGGGGTCGTCCTGACGGCCTGGACTTGCCCCTTGCTGAATCAAGCTCTATATATTTAAAATGTGCCAAATTTTGACAGTCCTCAAAAATATTTATATGTAATATCTTTATAACAATCTGAATCTAGGGAGCTTTGTTTGGTAGTCATATTACTGGTAGTCATATTACTGGTAGTCCTTTGTCTGAGACTTGAAGAGGAATACTGACAGCTTATTTAGAAGTCACCTATGAAGAATCATGTCAAAAGCCTTGTTGAAATACAAGTACACCATATCTAGCAAACTTCCTTAATCCAACTCTCTGGTTGCCAATCAAACAAATGAATCTGATTTTTCTGATACCTGCTTCTGGTGAAATTATGCTGCCTTGGATTTTGTAATCCATTGGATTCGTTAAATTGCTTACCAGAAGTCAGACTAACTGACTTTATCTGGTTAAATTATTTGGTTATACTGAGGTTGGATATTGGTCCCCACATATCCTGCACTAGTTCTTGAAGATGATTCCTAATAGTTTTGCAATCATTTCATATTTAGACTCCTGATGAAGGCTCTTGTAGCCAAAACTTGGCTGAGTCGGAGTTTACTTCAATAAAGGACCTTTTATATCCCATGGTCTCCTTCCTTTCCTTGGTTGTGTGCAATAATGGAGTACACCAGGGATTTGTGCTGGTCCTACTTAACATATTTACAAATGACCTGGAAATGGGGACACATGAGATGATCAAATTTGCAGATGACATGTAATTATTCAAAGTTGTTAAATCACAAAAGGATTGTGAAAAATTGCAAGAGGACCTTGATAAATTGGGAGACTGGGCATCCAAATAGCACATGAAATTTAATGTGGACAAGTGCAAAGTTACGCATTTTGGGTAGTACAAGCCAAACTATAGTTACATGATACATCATTCCACATTAGAAATCACCACCCAGGAAAAAGATCTGGATGTCATAGTGGATAATACATTGGAACTCTCTGTTCAGTGTGCAGCGGCAGCCAAGAAAGCAAATAGAATGCTAGGAATCATAAGGAAAGGAAAGGAGAATAAAACCAAGGATATTATAATGCCTCTGTATCGTTCCATGGTGTGACCGCACCTTAAATATTGTGTGGAATTCTGGTTGCCATATCTTAAAAAGGATATAGCAAAATTAGAAAAGTAACAGAGAACAGTGACAAAAATGATAAAGGGGATGGAAGTATACCTCTATAAGGAAAGTCTTAAAGGGTTAGAGCCCTTCAACTTGGAAAAGAGATGGCTGAGAGTAGATATGATAGAGACCTATAAAATAATGACTGTAGTGGAATGGGTAACTAAAGATTGGCTGTTTACTCCTTCAAAAAAATAGAAAGACTAGGGGACACACAATGAAACTACAATGTAGCACATTTAAGACTAATTGGAGAAAATATTTTTCATTCAACATGTAATCTGGAATTTGTTGATAGAGTATTTAGTAAAAGGTGTTATAGGTCTATGTTTAAAATAGGTTTGTACAAGTTTCTGGAGAAAATGTCCATTACCCATTATTAAAGTGGACTCGGAAAATCCATTGCTTAATCCTGGGATAAGCAGCATGGACTCTGTCTACCTTTTAGAAACCTGACAGGTTCTTGTGGCCTTGATTGGCCATTGTTAGAAACTGGATACTAGGCTTGATAGACCTTTGGTCTGACCCGGTATGGCATATCTTATTTTCTTATGATTTTCAGGTTTTAGTTAATTGGTTTCCTCCCTCCTTCTGAACTTGCAGCCTGCAATTCAGTCTTCTCTTGCCGAGAGCTGTTGAAAAACGGTACGAGAGATCAAGCTGATCATACTCGAATTTGCTGGGATGCTGAAACACTAGAGAATGTTTTCATCATAAATCGCTGCAAAGAAACAATGGAAATGAACTGCTCCATACTTGTGACTCAATAAACAAATTTCCAGTGATTTTACCTTTCAAAATTGTTTTTAGATTTCAGAAGTGTGGCTCTGTCCAATCAAGAGGGTTCAGATATATATTTTTAAATAATAGTTTTCTCTGACACTGAGGGTTATTTTATTTAATGTAATGCTACTCTTTAGCTAATTCTTCAAAATTTGCTTCCCAGTTTTATCTGTATTTATTTTTATTTTATGTAGGTATTACACTTCTAAGTCTGGTTGCACCAGTTGGTGGCGGAGTGTTTTTAAATTACAAGTGGCCAAAGAAAGCAAAACTCATTTCAAAAGTAAGTTATGCTTATTTATTGCTCAATTTAAGTAATTTATTTATTTATTTATTTTATTTAGCATATATTTGTATACCGCTACTTCCAGCGATCAGGAGCGGTTTGATTTAGTAAAACAGAGAAAGGCCAGATCAAAGGCAAATTACAAGAATTACAGCGTGATTTACAAGGTTATATGAGAGATTGTTAGAACAAAGCCAGTCATTTTCAATTATGTGTACAACATGATTCATGGGTTATGCACAACACACAGGAGGGGGGGGAGAGGGAGATTTACATATATACAACATGATTCATGGGTTATGCACAACACACAGTTAGGAGGGGGGGAGAGGGAGATTTACATATATACAACATGATTCATGGGTTATGCACAACACACAGTTAGGAGGGGGGGAGAGGGAGATTTACATATATACAACATGATTCAAGGGTTATGCACAACACACAGTAAGGAGGGGGGAGAGGGAGATTTACATATATACAACATGATTCATGGGTTATGCACAACACACAGTTAGGAGGGGGGGAGAGGGAGATTTACATATATACAACATGATTCATGGGTTATGCACAACACACAGTTAGGAGGGGGGAGAGGGAGATTTACATATATACAACATGATTCATGGGTTATGCACAACACACAGTTAGGAGGGGGGGAGAGGGAGATTTACATATATACAACATGATTCAAGGGTTATGCACAACACACAGTTAGGAGGGGGGGAGAGGGAGATTTACATATATACAACATGATTCATGGGTTATGCACAACACACAGTTAGGAGGGGGGGAGAGGGAGATTTACATATATACAACATGATTCATGGGTTATGCACAACACACAGTTAGGAGGGGGGGAGAGGGAGATTTACATATATACAACATGATTCATGGGTTATGCACAACACACAGTTAGGAGGGGGGGAGAGGGAGATTTACATATATACAACATGATTCATGGGTTATGCACAACACACAGTTAGGAGGGGGGGAGAGGGAGATTTACATATATACAACATGATTCATGGGTTATGCACAACACACAGTTAGGAGGGGGGGAGGGAGATTTACATATATACAACATGATTCATGGGTTATGCACAACACACAGTTAGGAGGGGGGGGGGAGGGAGATTTACATATATACAACATGATTCATGGGTTATGCACAACACACAGTTAGGAGGGGGGGAGGGAGATTTACATATATACAACATGATTCATGGGTTATGCACAACACACCGTTAGGAGGGGGGGGAGAGGGAGATTTACATATATACAACATGATTCATGGGTTATGCACAACACACAGTTAGGAGGGGGGGAGGGAGATTTACATATATACAACATGATTCATGGGTTATGCACAACACACAGTTAGGAGGGGGGGAGGGAGATTTACATATATACAACATGATTCATGGGTTATGCACAACACACAGTTAGGAGGGGGGGGAGGGAGATTTACATATATACAACATGATTCATGGGTTATGCACAACACACAGTTAGGAGGGGGGGGGAGGGAGATTTACATATATACAACTTGTTTCTTGGGTTATGCACAACACACCGTTTGGAGGGGGGGGGGAGATTTACATATATACAACATGATTCATGGGTTATGCACAACACACAGTTAGGAGGGGGGAGGGAGATTTACATATATACAACATGATTCATGGGTTATGCACAACACACAGTTAGGAGGGAGGGAGGAGGGAGTTTTACATATATACAACATTATTCTTGGGTTATGCACAACACACAGTTAGGAGGGGGGGAGGGAGATTTACATATATACAACATGATTCATGGGTTATGCACAACACACAGTTAGGAGGGGGGGGAGGGAGATTTACATATATACAACATGATTCATGGGTTATGCACAACACACAGTTAGGAGGGGGGAGAGGGAGATTTACATATATAAAACAAGATTCATGGGTTATGAACAACACTCAGTTATGTGGGGGGGAGGGAGATTTACATATATACAACATGATTCATGGGTTATGCACAACACACAGTTAGGAGGGGGGAGAGGGAGATTTACATATATACAACATGATTCATGGGTTATGCACAACACACAGTTAGGAGGGGGGGGGAGAGGGAGATTTACATATATACAACATGATTCATGGGTTATGCACAACACACAGTTAGGAGGGGGGAGAGGGAGATTTACATATATACAACATGATTCATGGGTTATGCACAACACACAGTTAGGAGGGGGGGAGGGAGATTTACATATATACAACATGATTCATGGGTTATGCACAACACACAGTTAGGAGGGTGGGAGAGGGAGAGTTACATATATACAACATGATTCATGGGTTATGCACAAAACACAGGTAGGATGGGGGAGAGGGAGAGGGAGATTTACATATATACAACATGATTCATGGGTTATGCACAACACACAGTTAGGAGGGGGGGAGAGGGAGATTTACATATATACAACATGATTCATGGGTTATGCATAACACACAGGAGGGGGGGAGGGAGATTTACATATATACAACATGATTCATGGGTTATGCACAACACACAGTTAGGAGGGGGGGAGAGGGAGATTTACATATATACAACATGATTCATGGGTTATGCACAACACACAGTTAGGAGGGGGGAGAGGGAGATTTACATATATACAACATGATTCATGGGTTATGCACAACACACAGTTAGGAGGGGGGGAGGGAGATTTACATATATACAACATGATTCATGGGTTATGCACAACACACAGTTAGGAGGGGGGGAGAGGGAGATTTACATATATACAACATGATTCATGGGTTATGCACAACACACAGTTAGGAGGGGGGAGAGGGAGATTTACATATATACAACATGATTCATGGGTTATGCACAACACACCGTTAGGTGGGGGGGGAGAGGGAGATTTACATATATACAACATGATTCATGGGTTATGCATAACACACAGGAGGGGGGGAGGGAGATTTACATATATACAACATGATTCATGGGTTATGCACAACACACAGTTAGGAGGGGGGGAGAGGGAGATTTACATATATACAACATGATTCATGGGTTATGCACAACACACAGTTAGGAGGGGGGAGAGGGAGATTTACATATATACAACATGATTCATGGGTTATGCACAACACACAGTTAGGAGGGGGGGAGGGAGATTTACATATATACAACATGATTCATGGGTTATGCACAACACACAGTTAGGAGGGGGGGGAGGGAGATTTACATATATACAACATGATTCATGGGTTATGCACAACACACAGTTAGGAGGGGGGGAGAGGGAGATTTACATATATACAACATGATTCAAGGGTTATGCACAACACACAGTTAGGAGGGGGGGAGAGGGAGATTTACATATATACAACATGATTCATGGGTTATGCACAACACACAGTTAGGAGGGGGGGAGAGGGAGATTTACATATATACAACATGATTCATGGGTTATGCACAACACACAGTTGGGAGGGGGGGAGAGGGAGATTTACATATATACAACATGATTCATGGGTTATGCACAACACACAGTTAGGAGGGGGGGGAGAGGGAGATTTACATATATACATTTTACACTTGATTACGTTTCGGAGCGTAAAAACATTTACACTTGACTATTTTTTGGTGATGCAGATAGTGGTTGAGAATGCATTTCTGTTCAAGACAAGTTGTAGGCCTGTTGAAATAAGTATGTCTTCAGTTTTTTTTCGGAAGATCATCAGGTCGTTGATTGAGCGCAGCTCAGGCGGAAGTTTGTTCCAGAGTGAGGGGGCAGTATAGGAGTATGCCCTGTTGCTTGTGGCTATTTTAACTGATCTTATACTTATTGGTACCTGCAGGCTGTTTATGGTGTTGGTTCTCCTATTTCTGTTGGCAGGTTGTAAGTTGATAAGGTTAGTGAGGAAAGTTGGTGCCAGGTTATGGATGAGTTTAAATGTGGTCGTTAGGGTTTTGTATCTTATGCGAGCTGTGATGGGGAGCCAGTGTAGTTCAACTAGAACTGGTGTGATGTGTTCTGCCAAGCCTGTTTTAGTGATGATTCTGGTGGTTAACACACCTCAGTGTAAGAGAGGTATATACAATATTAGTTTTTTGCATTATAATGATTAGTTGTTCTTATACATTTTCTATCGTTACTAACCTCTGTATGGCCATCATTCCCATTCACAAGTTTAATTATGGCTAACACTAGTGGGGGAAGGGGGTCTATACACATTCATTATGCAAATTCAACGGTTGACCTCCTGACCTCTCATTGATGTCAGATACTTCATCAATGTCAAAGACATGATCAAGAAGCCATTGTGCTCTGATGTCACCATTCCAGAGCAAAGTTCTGCTCACAGCTCTGCAGGACACTACCCATACTACAAACATGATGAAACTATGGTCACAGATAGCAAGTACCTTGGTCTATTTTATAAAACCACCATTCGAATGACAATCTAGAAATATGTGTAACCCTGGTGTACCTCTTCTTTATGACACTGGGTCTGATTGGGGGTATAGAAGGTCATATCAGAGCTCATATCCTCAGGAATCTCAGAGTCCATTTGTGAACCCACACCACCAAATCCTGGTTTGGATGGATACAAGTGGGTCCGACATCTCCAGCTGCTCTTCTTCTTGCCTGAGCCAGTTACTCCTCAGCTGACCAGTTCTTCCAAGTGTAGAATGTTCTCTTCTTCATCCTCCCCTTAAAGAAATGCTGTGAAATGATTCTTAAGCTCAGTCTTACAAACCTTTTTAGCCTCTTCTCCCAAGTTCTGGGCCTTCTTTCATGAACCTTAGGGACCTACAGTACTCCCTGGTGCCAAGATGTTCCTCCCCGAGTCCCAGCACATTTCAGAAAGGGTAGAGAAGAAGGATCAAGAACTAAAACTAATCCTTAGGTTTCAATTACAAAACCTCTCCTACATGACACCTTCCCTTACAGCAGTGCTTCTTAACCTATTTTATTTCAGGGGACACTTTCAAGATTGCTTGAGCCTTGTGGCACACCAGACCAAATTTCGCAAAGTAATTGTATTTACTAGTTATTGGCCACTGGCCCCTTGAGTGTTAGAAGTCATTGTGTGTTAAAAGCAATTGTAGTAAAAAAAAATATGCGCTATCGGCTTACTGCAGCTGGGGCGGGGACTAGCGGAGAGAGTGGCCATTTTCTTTGATACTCCAGCACTTTTGGCGTTTAAATATTAGGTATGAAGTTTGTCTCAGCTGTGAGGACACTCTCGGTACCAAGTATATTGTTAAATAATACAAAAAACTCTACAAAAAAGCCATAAGTCCAAGAGAAAATCTACAATGCCAGCACTAACCGCCAAAATTCACACAATCAGGGCACTACCTAGGAAAGAGAGTACCGTAAATATTGCAGTGGGCTCTAGGAACAACATTATACCTGGTGGGAAAACTGAACAAGCCAGATTAGTACAGACTGCTATGTAGAAAATTCATACTAACAGAATACCTGGTCTCTGTCATACATTTATTTATTTAAAAGCTTTTATATGCCGCGCTCTTTAATATCAGTGCAGTTTACAATTAACTATTCTTGCACTAGGCCAGTGAGAGCTGCCTAGTGCTTACATAGAACAGGATCAGTAACTTGGAGCTGTAACTGGGTGAACTATTTACATATTCAACCATCAAAGCAGTGGCTGAGTAACTATTTACAAGTTAGATGTAAAATGCAGATAGACCCTCATCAAATACAGAATAAAATATAAACTAAAAATAGGAATATGTAGATGAAAATGAAACCAGATCTCCAGGAAGCCAGACTCTGCATGTAGAATGACATCAGAGAAATAGAAAGAGATATATTTCCTCCATACCGTGCAAAATATAAAGACAGCAGATGCCGGCATTTGGGGGTGGGTGGGGGTGGGGGGGGGGTGCCTTGCTCCCCAGATCAGAGAAGTCCAAATCTGCATGAAGCTAACGAAGGTACAGCCTGATAGCAAGCTTTGGGTCTTCTCCCAGATTTCTGGCCTGGGCCCCAGTCATAACTAAGGCCAGCTCTGGTAAATAAACTGACATATTTCAATCACTAAATAGAAAATACAAATTATTTTTTCTCTACCTTTGTTGCCTGGTCATTCATATTTTCCATTGTGTTGGCCCCAGTCTTTGGGTTCTGCTTTCCTCTGTCTTAACTATTTTTCCAGGGTCTCTTGTCCATTTGCCATTTCTTCATCTCTCTTCCTGTCTTCACTTCTTCCCTTCCATCAATCTCAAACATCAATTTGCTCTGCCCCCGTTTATTCGTCTGCTTCTCTGTTAAGTTTTCATTCTTCTTTCTTACCAACCACTTCTTAAATTTGCTTTTTTTTTTTTTAGACTTCAGACTTTCCATCTTTTCCTCACCCCAGCCCTTCCATCCCCCAGTCTCTCTTCCTTCCCCAGCTTTTTATTTCTCAGTCTTTCACTAACTCTTACCACTCTTTCTCTCCCTTCCATTTCCAGCATCTTCGCCCTCTCCCATTTACCAGTGTCTCCCCATCCCCCTCAGTGCATGTCTTCCTATCCAACATCTCCCCTCTATGTCCCAATCCCTATCCTCCTTCTCCCGCCTACAATGTCCAGCATCCCCTTCTGTTTCTCTTTCCTCCTCTTTCAAGAATTTCTCCTATGTGCCCCTCCTTATTCTCTTCCATATCCACCCCCACGACCAGCATCTCCATTACAACTACTACTTAGCATTTGTATAACGCTACAAGGCATATGCAGTGCTGCACAAATATGTGAGAGACGGAGCTTACAATCTCCCTCCCTTGTCTTTATGGCCAACATGCCCCTCTGTGTCCCTGTCCATATCCTCCCCCCTTGTCCAGCATTATCCATCTTAGTGTCCCTTCCCTATCCCCCCCCCCCCCACCCAACTCCACTAGGGCCTCACCAGGCAGCAGCAACTCTGATGTAGTGGCTGTGAGCCCCGTACAGAAAAATAACAAACAAAAAAAAATCATGTGGTCTGCCTGTAGCCCATGCATGCGCTGAGGTTGCTCTGACACATTCTACCCACTCTGACATCCTGGAGGGGACAAGACACATCAGAATCACCTCAGTGAAGGGCATGGGCTATAGGCAGGCCCCACACTCTCAAGTTTCTCTGTGCCTTTAGCACCCCTTTCCTCTTGCCCTTAAAAGCACTTTTTATTTTCTTCTTTCCACCACCTCCCCAACTGGACAGGCAGCATTCCCCCTCCCCCACAAACAGCACCTCTGCACTTTTTCTTCTCCTCGCCCCCAAACACTCTGGGTGCATTCATAATCTTTTTTTTTTTTTTAATTCAAGCTGATTAACAACATTATCGCTTGTCCCTGCTCCTACTCACAGCAACAGGCTGCAACAGCAGTGGAGCAGGCTAAAGCAGCAAGAGTGGGAGAGAAGCCCTCTTCCAGTTCCAGGGGCGGCAGCAGCAGCAGCGGAGGACAGGGGAGGGAGGACCGCCAGCATGTGCAGCAGTAAGAGCCCTTATCCCGGCATGGACAAGATGGATGGGCAGCCTCTTCAGATGTGGTAGTTGCGGCTAGTGGAGGGGGGGAGAAGGAAGAGGGCCGGCATTGGCATCAGCATCAGCAATGGCATGGCAGCAACACCAAAGGGCGTGATGGAAGGAAAGCACAGCGTTCGGAGAGGCTTTTCAAATGGCACAAACAGACTGATTCACACTTGTTTGTGCGAGAAGCAGCCTCTTACTGCGCCTGCGTGCTTTCCTATGGGCCAGTCAGAGGAAGTTCCATAGCCATTTACAGGAAATTCCATGGGTCCCGCAGCACATTTGTAACTTTGGTGTGCCATGGCACACAGTGTGAGAAGCACTGCCTTAGAGGATGTCATGGACCTCTTCTCCTCCTGCTGCTAACTCATCACTCACAGAGTGATGTGGAAACACAAAGCTTGCTTGCTTATTTATTTATTTATTGATATTATACTATAAATTTTATAGACATTCTATCTAACACAGATTATAAAATAAATATAAATCATGGTGCATAACAAACAAAAGAAAAATAAAAGATTTTAAAAAATGCCTCTCTTTTATGGGGGACTTACAATTTTGTTTTGGACAGTGGTTCTTTAAACTTTTGTGGGTTATTTCGTGTTATGTTAGGGTGTCTTCTTCAGATTTTTTGATATGCTGGAAACTTAAATAGATCTGAACACGCGAAATATGAAAACGCATCCATTATACATACATTACCTGAAATCTATATAATTACAGACCCAAGGAGAGTGCTGGTGGAGATAGCTATCTATCTCAGTAGCCTGTATTTCTCTGCAACTTTGAAGGGGTTTGGTAACCTGATCTAAGAACTCATCCCCATCCAGAGCCTCTAGGGTTAACCTTACACAATTCAAGGGATTGTGAAAATGTTTAAAATGCAAATGCACCTGCGCATAATCACCTGGTGAAACTCCGATGCTGATCTTCCTGAATGAGGTTATTCTCGTAGATTAATAAAATGAAATTCTGAATAAACTAATTACAACCCCACCTTCTCCCAGACTGTAACCAGTTCAGATTCTACAGCAACACTTTCAGGGGGATTTAATACACAATTATGTGCCAAATCCTATAAATAACAGGGGTTACTACACAATCCCTGGCTGCCAGGGGTGGAAAATTCAGCGACAGTATCTGGACAGTGGTGGTATTCAGCCGATATTCGGATAGCCAATCCACACAATGACTTAGGACAGCTTTTTTGCTGACTTAAGTTATGTGGATTGGAAAGCAGCGCTGAAAATTGCTGCCATCCAGATAAATGCCAGCTGCAACCTTGGACTATCCAAATAGTGCTGAGGTGGTCAGAAATAATATTCAGCTGCAGTATCTGCCCAGTGACACTGAATATTAGGCTTTGGGGCACATATCCGCTAGCAGGTGCTGCTAATGGGGTAAGGGCCTTTCCATATCTGCCCCAGAATGGTTACTACACAAGGCTTTCACACACTTTCTTCTCTATATCTTTGCTAAGCCTTTTTTGTAAGATTTATTTTCAGTCTGGATTCATCTTTTGGATAATTTACCAGAAATGTAAATCATATTGTTCACATCACTTTAAAAACACCTGTAAAATAACATTGGGGCTGATATTCAAAGGCACTTAGAGGTTAGCAGCACCTGCTAGTCAAATAAATGCCGCCGAGAGCACTATTCAGTGGCACTATCTGGATGGCCCCTATGACTGCCTCGGCACTATCCACATAGCTAAATTAATAGTTTGCAATGCAAAAACCGAACTTTGCTCAGATGTGTTTTTAAAAATGCTTGCAATAAGTTTGCTTACATTTTATCGGTTCATTTTCTGAGCAGCTGTACCATGGTTTGGGTTGTTCGTTTGCAGTCTTTTCAAGCTGTGACTTTGATCAGAATTAGTTGATATACAAGGTACAGACAGTTCAGTAGCTTCCTGGTCTAAAAAATGAAATAAAAAGGAGAAGGTTGAATCACACATTTTTTTTCTTTTTTACATTTTGCTGCAATACCAGGTAGTAAGTAATACTATTACTTAAGCCCTTATAAAGTGACTAGCTGTTGCCGCTGAACTTTAAACCTAGATATTCAATGCCAGGACCATATCCAGTCACTGGCACGGAATATCTGGGTTGGCTGAATAGTGCCACAGTTAACCAGGCAGCAATGGTATTTAGCCATTGCCTAGTTAACTATTGTGGGCAAGCCTTTCATATACCTAACTTTTGCAGCTGTGGGATAACCGGTTAGCAGCTGAATATAACTGCTAACCAGTTATCCTCGGGTGCTGTCTCCGCTCTGCCCCCAGATCATCCCGATGCTAGCCAGCTAGCATCAAGGCATTCAGTGGCACGAAGTACCACTGAATATCCTGGTTGCTGTGATTAAGGGGAGGAGTGGCCTAGTGGTTAGGACAAGGTACTTCAGGCCGGAGGGCCAGGGGTTCAAGTCCCACCTGGGGACAGCAATCTCAGGCCGGAGGGACTGGGATTTCTAGTCCTGTAGGCACTCCTTGTGGTCTTGGGCAAGCCACTTAACCCTCCATTGCCCATGTTCCCTGTAAGTATTAGCATATGTGTGTCATATCCCCTCATGTTAAATGTATCTCCCAATTGACCACTTTGACCCGGTGAAAAGTGGGATATAAATACAGCTAAATAAATAAATAACACAGTTACAGGTCTCATAACTGTGTTAATCACTTTGAATATTGTTCCTCTAGTTAGTAGCTTCTGTTTTTAAAATAGAGCAAGTTGAAAATTTTGCACTTGTATGTGACAAAATGGTATATTTCCCGTGGAATCCCCACTGGCGGCAGTGGCTCTCGTCAGCTACAATCGCAGCCCGCAACTAAAGAAACCTGATCTGGATCCAACTCTTCTAGATAGTTACCGTCCTATCTCTAACCTCCCTTTCCCAGTCATGCTGCTGGAGAAAGCTGTCCTTGAACAAGTTTCTAGGTTCTGGGAAGCTAATAACGCCTTCCACCCCCGCCAGTCAGGTTTCTGTACCTCTCATAGTACAGAAACCACACTCCTGACCTTCTTGAATGAGGTCGCCCTTCATCTTGACAATCTCCAAGATGTCGCAATTATCCAGCTCGATCTAACTGTGGCTTTTGATGTGGTTGACCATTCTCTTCTTTTAGAACAGGTAAAGAACTCCAGAATCAAAGATGTGGCATTAAATCGTTTTTGCTCCTATCTTAATCTTAGTCAACATTCCTTTCAGGTTTCCATTGAAAATTCCCTCTCTGATCCATGGCGCTTTCCTCAGGTATCCCACAGGGTTCCATACTTTTACCGACTGTTTTCAATCTCTTGCTTTCTCCTTTGACCCTGTTGATTCAAACTCTCAACCTCAGCTCTTATTTCTGTGTCAATGAGTCATTGCCCATGACACTTGGGACCCTCCTATTCAATCACACATGAAAACAAAGTTAAACACAATCACTTCTTGGCTCCAGTCCTACAAAATGGTGTTAAATCCAAAATAACTGGGAGCGTCTATTCTGCAGTCCGGTTCCTTCTAGGGAGAGAGGGCCGGTTGAAGCTTGGCGATTGAGCGGGCAGTCCAGCTGACGTCACCTCCAGGGCCTTGATAAAGATCTTGCTACTGCAGCTCTCTTTGGGAGCATCTATTCTGCAGTCCGGTTCCTTCGAGGGAGAGAGGGCCGGTTGAAGCTTGGCGATTGAGCAGGCAGCCCAGCTGACGTCACCTCCAGGGCCTTGATAAAGATCTTGCTACTGCGGCTTTCTTTGGGAGCGTCTATTCTGCAGTCCGGTTCCTTCAAGGGAGAGAGGGCTGGTTGAAGCTTGGCGATTGAGCGGGCAACCCAGCTGATGTCACCTCCAGGGCCTTGATATAGCTGGTTCTTTTACGGCGCTTAGCCGTCGGCGCGTATTCTAAGGAGCGCTTTTCAAAGGAGTATTTCCTGCCCCTTGTGAGCCCCTTAGGAGCCCGCTTGGAGCTCGATTGGCCACGCAGCATTGGTATGCCGGGTGGTAAATGTAAGAAGAAACCCCCTGTGGAGGATTCTCAGGTTGGGGCTATTGAGAAGCATGTAATTTTTACACCGTGGGCTCCTAACGCAGGTACTGTCCCTTAGTTATCGAGGGTGCGAGTTTAAGCTCTGTTGAGCGAACTCCCCCTCTTCCCCCAGGTTTTCTTGAGTACTAATTTGTGCGGCGGCGGCACTTCGGTTGTTTTAATTTTAGATTTTGCCACCTCTGCCCTGCCTCTGCCTTCCCGCCGCTTTTTGTTTTTGCTGCAAGCATTCTTGAGGAAAAAAACGCAGGGGGAAGGCTGAGGCAGGGCAGAAGTGGCAAAATCTAAAATTACAACAGCCAGAGTGCCCCTGCCCCCACCGGATGAGAGGTGCAGGTGGAGAGAGTGGGGACAGGAGGAGGACAAGGAGAGACAAAGGGGAGAGATGGGGGACAAAGGGGGAGACAGGGGACAAATACTGGACAAAGGGGGAGACAGGGGGAAAATGCCGGACAAAGGGGAAGACAGAGACATACTGGACAAAGGGGGAGACAAGGGGACAAATACTAGACAAAGGGGAGAGACAGGGGGGCAAATGCTGGACAAAGGGGAGAGACAGGGGGACATACTGGACAGACAGGGGATAAATGCTGGACAGAGGGGAGAGACAGTGAGGGTTAGGATTATAATGGGCTGATGGGGGGGGGCTACCACTGGTAATGGGCAGATCAGAGGGGGGCTAGGACTGGTAATGGGTTGATTAGGGAAGGCTAGGACGGAATGGACAGATCAAGGGGGAGGGGGTTGGGACTGGTAATGGGCTCATTAGGGTGGCTAGCACTGGTAATGGGCTGAGGGGGGACTAGCTATGGAAATGAGCTGATAGGGAAGGCTAGGATTGGTAATGGGCTAATGGGGGGTAGGACTGGTAATGGACTGATGTGGGGCTAGCATTGGAAATGAGCTATCGGGGAAGTTAGGACTGGAAATGGGCTGATTAGAGGAGGCTAGGACTGGTAATGGACTGATGGGGGGGGGTAGGACTGCTAATGGACTGATGGGGGGTAGGTCTGGTAATGGACTGAGGGGGATAGGACTGGTAATGGACTGAGGGGGGACTAGCACTGGAAATGAGCTGATTAGGGGAGGCTAGGACTGGTAATGTACTGATGTGGGGCTAGCATTGGAAATGAGCTGATCGGGGAGGCTAGGACTGGAAATGGGCTGATGGGGGGCAAAGGACTGGTAATGGGCTGATTATGGGAGGCTAGCACTGGTAATGGGGTTGAGGGGGACTAGCACTGGAATTGAGTTGATTGGGGGGGGGGGCTTCAACTGGAAATGGGCTGATGGTGGGGAGGGGATGATAGAGTTGCTGACCTTGTAAGAAAAGTGGAGGCTAGGGCTACAAATGGGCTGATACGCTTGGACTGGAAGGGAGTGGATGCTGAGAGGGGCTGCCATGGTATTTGGACTAGAAGGAGCTGGACAGTGGGGAAGGAGGGAGACTGGAAGGGAATGGACACCAGTGGCAGTCATTGGAATGCAAGTTGACATTGGAAGGTACCGGGAGGGAGGACTGAAAAGGGGCTGATACTGGGAAGGGTTACGGGGACTGGAAATAGGCTTATGGAAAGAAGTGAAGAAAACAAAAGAGATAAGAAATGGCAGATGGACCACAGACCACAGAAAGAGAGCTAAGAGAAGACAGGAAAGCAGAAGCCTCAGATCGGGACCAGCATGATCAGAGAATAAAATGGTCAGACAACAAAGGTAGAAAAAATAATTTTATTTCATTTTAGTGATTGGACTTTCTGCTATCTTCATATTTTACATAGTATTGGGGGAACTGCATCTCTTTATTTATCTGATGTTGCAATGCATGTGGACTCTGCCTTCTTGGGGTTTCAGTTTAAATTTTGTCTACATATTTTTATTTTTACTATAGATTATGGTTACTTATTCTGTCTAGATGATATGAGTGGATATGTTTAAAAGATACCTGAACAAAGGGCAATCACCTTGGCATCCTCCTTGTACTGTGGCTATATGCCAAAGACAGAATTCTGCCTTTCGAAGTGGTTTATATATGAAGTGGGATTTTTCTTCCCAGAGGAGGCTTCTCCCATATGAAATGACTGGCAGTAACAACCTCTGCTGTTCTGGAAAGTATGAGGTTTTTTCCTCTATCCTTCATTGTAATATTTAGAAGGGACATAAGATAGTGCTGTTACTCACTCTGATGGGTCTATAGAATGTTAAATAATCATAGATTATGTTATAAATGTTTGATTGTAATCCGCCTAGGCTATAGTGTAGACTATACATTTTTAAAATAAATAAATAAATGCTATCCATTGCTCTCTAAAGGGAGTATCAACAGTCCCCTTTAAGAGAGTCTACAGCGCAGAGTTCAGGGCATGGCTCACAGGGAGAGGTTAAGAACCCAACAGGATGCAGGAGGAAGTGAGGCTTGTAGAACCAGAAGTCCTTCTAAGGCAAGGCGTGCAAAGGAGTTTTGAGGTAGAAACGTTAACTGTGGGTGGAAAAAGAGCTGAGTGAATCAACTTATGGGGGTTTAACAAGCTGGGACAGAATAAAAACTTTTTTTGTTTTCCCTGACCTGCTGTCTGGCCTGTGTTTTAAAGAAAACCCATTCCCACCACATGCCACACTACCACATATGGTGGCACATTGAGGATTTCCTCTAACCATGTGACTGAGGGCAAATCCACGTCTCTCCAGGACTGGACCACTACAGCAGGTCAGGATTGTTGTTTGTTTTTATGAGCTAAGAGGGTTAGCCTCACCTTAGTTAGGGAGTTTGAAGAAGGAATAATCAGTGCCGGACAGGCAGGCTTTTTTTGGCCACTAGAGACCACTAAAAGTTTGTTGGAGCTGGAATACTACAGGGTTAACTCAGCTGCTGAAGCTGTGTAGCTGTAGTGCTGTTGCAAGAGAACGGTGACAAGCCAGGATGGAGCAGCTCCTCCAGATTCTGACAGAAGGTCAGCAGCAACAGCAGCAGTTTCAACACGCTCTGCTGGAAGGCAGCAACAGCAGATACAGGATCTTATTCAAGCACAGAGGGAAGTACAGAAGAATTCCCTAGCTCAGTTGACCTAGGCCCTGCAGAAACCACAACGCCATCCTCCAATGCAAGCACTTCTTAAAATAACGGCAGAAAATGAACTGGACTATTTTTTGCTGAATTTCAAAAAGTCGCCTGCATGGCCAGGAGGCTAGAAGCAACATGGACTACCTATCTGGGGAATCTGCTGACAGGTAGCAGTCAGACTGCATTCTAGGATGCCAATCCAGATGGGAGGGCTACCTATGCAGCTGTCAAGGCCACCATACTGGAACTGGCTGGCTGTACCCCAAAGGCCTACCACTAGCAATTTGAAAAGGGGGAGCTCCAGATAGAAGAGAGCCCTCGGAGGTTCCTCTATTGGTTGAAGGATCACACATGGAAGTGGCCGCAACCAAAGGGAACAACCAGACTCGAGATGGCCAAGATTGTGCTATTGAAGCAGTTTTTGGAGGGCTTGATCACCCCTATGAAATAGTGAGTACATCAACACTGCAAGCTTACACTGAAGAGTGAACTGGAAATAGCCGAGAGGTGGACAGTGAGAAGGGGAAGAAGTCATCCATCAGCTCAAGAGGACGGAAGAGGAAGTGGAATGGATGTTGACTTCCATGTTCCAACCCCCAAAGTTACCTCCTAGGCGAAGGCATGGCCCCAGCCACAACCCCTTCACTTGTTTTAGGTGTGGCATCCAGGGAGAGTTTGCTTGGGAATGTCCCTCTCCTCCCCACCCCTCCCCCTTTTTTAGTTTTTTAGGTGGGTTGAGTTTATTTAATTATTTATTTTATTTTAGCATATTGATTTTTTATATTCAATTTTTTTTAATGATTGCCTTTTAGTATTTTTAAGATGTACTTTTTTATTCTGGACTTGACTCATATATGATGCTTTTAACTTTGTTCTTTACCTTGTCTTTTACTTTGATTTCAGTGCATGGGTTGTATGCCTATATTTTCTTGTTACTAGATATGTTTTTTATTTCAAGTTTCATGTTACTTTTATTCCTGTCACCTTGTGTATCTTGAATAATTTCATGCTTTTTGCCGATTAAGATTCTCCTCCTGCATTCGCCACATCTGCAAACAATGCCCCTCCCCCTTTTTTTTACTTCAGGTTGTGTGATTTTTATCATTTCACTTTTACTAACATTTCATGTTTTGTGAATACCTGAAGTAACTTTAGTATTATTGGAAAAGATTCTCTTTTTTTTATTTTAAATGGTACTACTATAGTTTATGCTGGTATACTGTGTTTAGGTCGTGTATCCCCTCTGCTTTTGTAATCTTTTTTTTGTGTTTATTTTGCGTGCTTTTCTCCATAATGCTTTATGTGCATGGCTCTTTTTCAGCATTTGATACAGCGATCTGTCTTTGACACTACTATCATCTTCTTCCTTCTACTCGTAAAAGATAAAAACAGAGATTGAGATTGTGGACATGAAGCACTTCATTTATAGATTTTGAAAAAAACAATGTCTTTTGAGCTTCTCCATTTTTTAATTGAAAGATAACCACAAAGCATCATTATTATTTTTTCATTATTTCACTCAGTGCATCGTCTCAGGTATCACCACTTCCTTCTCCCACTAGAGATCTGGATTTATTTGAGCCGTGTACATGAAATCATCAAGTTCTTAAAAGCTTAAATACTGCAACATCTCTGGGCTTCCTATTTTTTCATTTTTTTTAAATTTATGATTTTGTATTTAAATATTAGATGGATTAATACCATGCTTTCCCCTATAAGACCCCTGTATATAAACTAAAACTGCAGACACAGTTTTACATGACAGCAGGTCAAATATGGGGGCACTAGAACCATGGTCCTGCTTTTGAGTTTCACAGGTTTCAAAGTAAAATTAATGTGTTTTTGAGCCATCTCCAGCGTTAATAAACTTACATTCTTCATGTGTACATACTTGGTTATTAATTATTTTTGATTAATACAACCTTCCTTTTGGATTTGATGACTATTACAGTTTCAGACATTTTTTTTTTAAAGTTTCAAGAAAACTTTCAAGTTGGTTGGTTTTGGTGCCAAAAAAACCCTTTAAATATGCGTCAATTTCACTGCCAGCTGTTCAGATGTCAGGTTGAAAATGACTAGCTGCAGTAAGCCCCCTCCTCCTTGTTCATATTTTTACAGTGTTTTTAGTTTAGGTTTAATGGAATGTATATCAAGCTTAGGTAATCATTTTTTGTTTGCACCATCTCCTGTTATTCTGTTACAGTAGAATATAAATGCATTGGTTTTAATCAACAAGCACACATTTTTGTGTTTACCAAAGATAGACAGTAAGTTTTTTGTCCATAACAATGTGCATGAGTATCCCTGTTGTACATATACCATCCTCTGTCCCACGTTTTAACTTTTCTTGGCATTTTAACAATGTACAGTATGTATTTTGGTTCTTTTTTTTAAATGGCATTTTGTCTCTATAACTTTATTTTTTCTATATCCAATGCCACATGTATTAAGAGTTCACTTTTTAATACTCTGCTTTCCCTACAATGTATAGTTTAGTATCCTGTTTACATGATGTTATATTTTTTATTATTGCACTTTGTGTCCGTTTGCATTTTATTGGTGCAGTTTTTATGTTATACATGTTTGCACAGCTACATTTTATTGGTTTGCCTTTATCCTATATACGTTTTTAGGCTTATTATTTATTATAATTTTTAATAGTCTATTTATTTATTAAAGATTGTATGTGTTTGTTTGTGTTGGAGGATTTTAACTGTACCCCCTGTGGAAGGCACAAGTTGCCGAAACACCGCTGGTGTTGGGGTTCAATAAAGCCTATTCCAAACTTGAGAGGGTGTGCTGGTTTCCTTGCTCCTATTGGTTCCATTTGGTTGTGCAAGGATACGTGCTTCTTTTGGACTCCTCTGTCTATTTTAATCCAGACCAGGCGGTGTTGCTAGTAGAAATGTGTCTCTGTCTATTTTATTCCAGGCCAGGTGGTGCTAGTAGTAAATTGTAAAACTATCTTAACAATACAAATATTCACTGGCTGAGGTGAGCTTTTTTTTATCAGCAAAAAGTGGTTTCAGACTAGTTTTCCTGAATCCCAAAAGATATGGTTCTTTGGGATCAGATTCCAGAATTGCCAAGTTATAGTGACAGGAGGTCCAGTACTGGGGAAAAGAAGGAGGAAGGAATCCTTGGAGGTGAAGAAAGAGGAGGTAGAAAGCCTTTATTTCTAACAGCTGCAGCTGCTGTTTGTTCGGTAAGGTTGGGGACAATGCTTACGGCCTTCTTCCTGCTCAGTCAGGGATATCAACCTTGGATCTGACCAAGGGATACTGGCAGGTGCCCTTGACTCTGACTGACAAGGAGAAGATTGCTTTTTCAACACCGCAAGGTTAGTTCCAATTTACAGTACTGCCCTTTGGATTACATGGGGCTCCTGCCATGTTTCAACACCTAGTCCACTGCCTACTGAGACCGCACAAGGTGTATGTAGCTGTGTATCTTGACAACATCATCATCTACAGCAGAGACTGGACCACCTATCTAACCCAAGTACAAGCTGCATTGTCCAGCCTGCCAAAGGCCGGGTTGGTGGCTCCAAGAAATGTTTTCTAGGAGGTCAGGACATTCAATACCTGGGATATTTAATTGGGAATGCGCAGATATGACCTCAATTACTGAAGATGGATGCCATTGCCCAGCTCCCCATCCCTTAATCAGAGAAAGAGGTTTGTGCCTTCCTTGGATTGATTGGCTATTATTGCTAGTTCATTCCTAATTTTGCAGAGGTGGCAGAGCCATTAACCAATCTCCTGCGGAAGAGAGTTCCCAAATGGATTCAGTGGTCACCGACCTGGACCTGGCCCTTCCAGGGCTTCAAGAAGGTTGTATGCTCTGAACCCATCCTGATTAGCCCTGATTTCTCTCTTAGATGTCTATTCTTAGGTATTTATAAATTATAAATGTAGGTATTTATTTTCCAGCTAGTTAAGGGGCCTATGAGGGTACAAATAAAATCTGTTTATGAATGTTTTCACACCACAGGTACTATTTCTATGTACCTTTTCTTGTGGAATCAAATATTGTACATTTATGTCACTTAGGAGTTTCAATACAGAAAAGGCACAAAAGCTGAGCATAGGATACAAGATAATCCAGGAGAGGGGTGACAGAGTACAAGACGAAGTGGTGTTTCTCTGGTGTTTATTCAATAAGCATCTAATTTAATTTTTTTTGCATCCAGGGTGTTATATTTGTGTTCATCAGTTAAAACCTAATATCAGAAGCAATTTAACTCTTTCCAGCAGCCTCTTACAAAATCCTCTCCTACAACTCCGCCACACAACGTCACTTTTGCATTTCCTCCTGCCACTAACATTTCTAAAACAAAAGTGTTTGTCCTCCCAAAATCTCAAAAAGATAGCTTTTGTCCACCAACATTCTAGTATTAGAATGATTTACTGTATGTTGCTTATAACGAACTGATTTTGTCTTTGCTCCTCTTGATTTTTGTTAGGTTGGATCTATTATTGGTATCCTTCTAATACTTGTGATTGGAATAGCAAGCGCAGTACTCTATGAAGGATCTTGGAATATAGATCTTTCCATTTTGGCTATTGGCATCATCTATCCATTGATAGGCTACATTTCTGGTTTTGGAATAGCTGTCCTCATACGTCAGCCTTGGGAAAGGTAAAGTAAACTGAAAATTTATGTAAGCTCTATGTATGCAATTGTGGTAACTTATTGCTTGTTTAGGTCTTCTGCTCTCTAGGTTAGCCAGGGCTGAGAATGTCACAGAAGCAGCAGAGTAGAGTGTCATACTAATTATACAACAGTGATACATTCTGGACATTGGACAAGGTGAATAATCTTGTTGGTTCCAATGGGACATGCTGCCAACTGAGCAATTAAGGGCCCGATATTCTAAAGGCATTTATACAGTTTACTGACCTGTAAACCGTGTAAATTCCTTTGAATGGCATATTCAACAGCACTAACATGCTGAATATCCCCAACTAATGCTGCTATATGCCCTGATACTAACCACTTAGCATTGGGGTGTGTCATGAGCATTCCGGGGCGTGACGTGGACAGTTGCTAATTGGGTAGTGGTGCAATATTGCTGCTAGCCGGTTAGCTTTTGTAGCGTCTGAGGCTGTGCAGTGACCCCAGATATTCAATGCCGGGCCACATATAACTCCAGCATTGAATACCTGGGGTTAGAGGTCTGCAGTGATGGCTATGCGCTGTAGCAGTGCATAGCCATCCCAACTGAATATCGAGCCCTAAATGTCTTAACAACTGCTTGTCACCAGTACAAGACTGGATGAGGTCCAATGAAATGGTTCTCGATGTGCAGAAAACAGAGAGGACAGAGATGGGTTCTACATCACTAATGGACAACTGGGATACCACCTTAAGGGACCCCGTTAGATACTTAGGAGTTCTGTGGGGCCAGGAGGGGATGGAACATCATCATTAAGAATGTATTTGATGAAACATCTCAAACCACTTAAGGAACATACTCTTTGTTCAGTAATTTTGTAAGGTCACACCTATTTGAAAGTATGTGCATTATAAAATAGGGGTATAAGTGATGGGATATATGTGGCAAATTTAGGCGCGATCAGTTACAAGAACCCTAGGACTGGTGTAAGTGACTGTGCCTAGATTTTTTAAGGAACAAAAGTTATAGTATTTTATAACTTGAGCAGATTTGTGCTCTGCCCAAGCTCCGTACCTGTGCATGCCCACAGTGGAAGTACTCACCATTGGCCTGATATGCATACTTACAGAACAATGACTCGCTAAAATACCAGCATAAAGGCCCATGCACTTGCATAAGTAACTGAAAATATATGATTTATGCATGCTGATGGCATGTAACTTTAAGCAGCTCCTTCTAAAATTACCTCCTTCATGTCTAGGATTATTGCAACGCTCTATATATGGGGTTACCAGACAAACTGGAAGTGATACAAAAGGTGAGATGGCAAACTAGGGCTTTCTCTATAGCAGCGTCTGAGTACTGAAACAAGTTACCTGGGGATATGCAGGTAAAAGTGAATTTACTCTCCTTTCAAAAGTGGCCAAAGACCCTGTGACTACAGTCATTCCTCATCAGATATCCCAGTCTCCTGGTCAGCAATCCCTTCTCGATTTCCTCAGAGGACTGGTGAATTTTTTTCCTTTCTACTATGGTGGCCCCTCCCTTGGTGCCTAGTATCTAAATTGACTGGGAGGGGGCACTATAAATGTATTTATACCCACATATATGGTGCACAGTTTTCAGATAGTGATTTATGTAGGTCAATAGCCACTTGTGTAAATGGCTTTCAAAGATTGTCCTCATAACCAGGGCCGCCCCATCCCCCTGTCCGGGGCCCACGAGACGTCTGCCAGGAGAGAAGAGCAGCTGGTTCTGGAGCGTGAGGCACCGCTGCAAGCCAGATTAATGGTAAGTTTGCTGTGCTACCTCAATGGACCTGATCGGGTGCACCTCCCTCAGGCCGGCAGCCGGGATTGGCTGCACTCACCACCCGCCCTTTGTATGCCACTGCTCATGACAACATTAATTAACCCTTAGTCTCAGATCTTCGCATTATTCATCTCAGCCCTCTAATTCCAGTAAGTTTTGCTTTTATCAGCTATGCAGTATTCAATCTTGTTTGTTACCTATTTGACTCTGAGGCCTATGCAATGAAATTCACTCTAATGTAGTAACTCTCTGGCATGTTTTTTCAAGGGGACTTTCATAGTTGAAGGAGAGAAAACTCTCTTTACTTTCTGAGCCCTTGAGGAGTGGATGGATACAGTGGCTTAACCAGAACAGATTTTTTTGATGGAGGCCGGGGTTAACATGGGTGGGCGCTAGGAAGTGTGGATGGTGACACCGCCTCTAGTTCTCCACTCATTCGCCTGTGCTGCTGCCACTGACTGGGTGGGCCTGATTCTAAAGTGGAAGGGCCACGGCCCACCTCAGCCCACTTGTGGCTATGGCCCTGGAAGCGGGGCCTGCACTACCATCAGGAGAACTAGGTGGTCGCCTAGATCGCTGACCCTCTGAGGGTGCCCGTTGCCACTGCTGATGCCTTCTCAGAACCTGCAATGGCAGCAATGGCTGCAAACAGCCCCATGGCGCTTACTTTGAAACTATTATGCCATGGGGCTGTTTGCTTCTGCCCCCTTGGACCTCCTGAAATAACTTTCTGTTTGAAAACAGGAAGTCAGCAGTGGGCATCAGAGGAGGAGGAAGCAAACAGCCCTGCAGCATCAAAGTTTCAAGGTAAGTGCCATGGGGCTATTTACAGCCATTGCCGCTGCTGCAGGTCCTGGAGAGGGGCGATATCAGGGGCAATGGGTGTTGGAGAGGGAGGGGTGCAAGATGAGGCTCACTTAGGTCACCTCATCTCCTTCTGCCAGCCCTGCCTGGGAGGGACGGAAGACCCACTTTAAAGCCCTAATTTTGGTGGACACTGTACATGGAAGCTGGTACTCTCTCTCTCTCGCAGCACATACTCATCATTCATCAAAATGATGCCAGATCCAATCCAGGATTTGGCTGTATATACAAAAATAAATGGGCTGATATTCAAAACTCTTGTCCGGATAGCCCATGGAGGCCTATTTGGATAAGGGTACTGAACGAAATATTCAGCGACACTATCCAGATAACTGCTAACCTTATCCGGATAACAGTGACTTTCTGCTTGCACTTATGCAAATAGCTTAGGCCGCACGAAAAGCAGACCTAAATTGCTATCCAGATAAGTGCCAGATGAAAATTGTCACTGCTCAGATAAGGTCAGCACTTACGTGGATAGCAGCCCTTCAATCTGGATATTCAGCGGCAGTCATTCTCCGGATGCTGATTCTAAATAGCCAGATACTGTGCAGTGCTGTAGTCTCCAGATAGCTTGTTGAATATTGGGCTTTTTGGAAATCAGCCCAAAGTCTTTACATCCTCTGATCTAGGATCATCCCTGTTTCAGCTGCCAGGAATCCTCTTGCTCTTTACTCTCGGTTCACAGTCAGGAGCTGTCTGTTTTCATACAAAAGACACTCCAAGTCGTTATTCCTCTCATCTCACATCCAGGAACTCTTTCCTGTGGCCTGCAAGACACTCCCCAGAATTCACAGTCCAAACTGTCTCACAGGGTTCCTCGAACTGAAGGGGACGTCCGAATAGGCACTCTCCCAACCATCTTGTCTCTTGGATGTGGCTCCTTAAAATTCCTTGTGTAGTCCCCCCTTGTGGGTACCCCTGGGTCTGGGGCCAACCTAACAGGCATCAGGCAAGCTCCGTTGATCCCTGCTTGCTTGGCACATGGTGCCTTCTCCTGAGAAAGAAGCATATTAGTAGGATGGGATTTCCCTTCTTTCCCCCCAGGAAAACAAAAAAGTAAGTATGACTGAACAAGGCTGGCTGTAATATTTACAAGCTTTATTTCCTTTCACAACTATAAGTTTATAGAATGTACAATAGTGTTTTCAATTGGTCGGGTATTAACCCCCTTGAAGCATAACCATTCAGAGAATAGCAGGAATCTCTTATACATTCCTTCAGAATATCACATAAACATTTAGATAAGTGGACAGAGTGTCTATTATATTTATGAGGCCAGACAACATCAGAAATGATCTACAAAAATTAGGATGGTCTAACGCTTGGCAGTTAAGATTTAACACAAAGAAGCGCAAAATGATGCCCTTGGGGTGCAGAAATCCAAAAGAGCAGGTATGCGGGGTAAGGGGTGAGAGGATGATTTATACAGACTAGGAGAGAGACCTTGGGGTGATAGTATCTGAAATCAATGGGGCCGCGGCTCCGATAATGATCGGAAACCACTACCGCGGCTTTGTAAACAAGCCCCTTAAAGTGGTTCAGAGGAAGGTGACCAAAATGATATGAGACTTGTGCCAGAAACTGTATGAGAAGACTTGAAGAGCTGAAGATGTATACATTAGAGGAGAGGAGGGACAGGGGAGATATGATACAGACATTTAAATACTTTAAAGGTATTAATGAGTAAACAAACTATTGTCAAAGATGGGGAAGCTGTAAAAGGAGAAGACATGAAATGGAGCTGAAAGGAGGGACATTTTAAAAGCAACATTAGGAAATTCTTGTTCGTAGAAGGGGTGCTGGATGCCTGGAATGTGGTGGGTGACAAAAATGGTGACAGAATTCAAAAAGGCATGGGATAACCACTGATGCTCCTTATATAGAAAGAGGAACATTCCTAATCAAAGCAAAACTTAAATGACTTTCATACTTCAAAAAAGTATAGCAAGGGAAGCTGTTACAGAGCAGCAGTTACAACCCAAAGCGGAGATATCCTGCATTGAACGGCAGTTACAACCCTAAACATCTGACCTTTAGAGCTCCCATAGTAACATTGTAAATGATGACAGGTAATCTTCATACAGTAATAACTATTAGATAGGAGAACCCTTTGACTCTCTACCACAGTGGTTCCCAAACTTGGGGTTGAACCCCAAATGCGGTCAGAGAAACATGGCCATTTTCCCATTTCTCAGGACTTTCACTGTGACCTATCCAAAGTCAGCAGTCAGCATCTGACCTGTGAGCCATTGAACATTCATAGGCCCTTGACCCCTCCTGGGTAAGCTTCCTGTTAAACTGGAAACCCATGCTAAGTACTGGGGTCTGTAAGCACACACTGCACACTGACACAAGGGCCCCTGTGCTAATTGTTGCTGCAGCTGTTGCCACAACTGTTGCAGCTGCCTGCTTGAGCAGAGGGAAGCTGGAGACCTGCTCCTTTGACTTCATCGTCTGGGGTCACCTGAATTTTCACTTATAAAATGGGGTCATATGGGATAAAGGTTTGATACTCACTGTTCTACCATGTTCTATTACCAGAAATCTTTTCCCCATGTCTCACCCATGTGCTGAAGAATAGGTGGATCGATGGCTGTTGTAAGTCCTGGGAGAGCCTGTTGTGCTTAGCCTGGCCTGTCTCCCCTACCCTTGCCAATTTCCACTGCCCAGCTGGCTGGTCCCCCTCCCAGAGCTCCCCTTCAGTGGTCAGCTCTTTCCCTTCCTAGGGCTGGACCTTCACTGCGGGGGGGTTTCACTGCTATACTTGTCGTCTCTGCTGCTGGGCCTTCCTCTGCCTGGAGGGAGTCACTGCTCTGTCACTGCAACCCTTCTTTCATGGGCTATCTGCTACAGGTACCTCTCAGTTGCTAGACTTTTTTGCCTTTGGTCATTATCAGCAGTTGTCAATCAGTTGTGATCTTTCTCCTTGGGAAGGGTTTCCTTCCCCATAGGTTACATCCCTGTTAGGACCAAGGTTCAGTTGTAGCTTTTCATGATTAGAGCTCTCAGTGATTCTAGCTAACAGAGCTCATAGTCTGCACTTCAACTTCCTTAGCTTGCAAGGACTCTTTCCTCTCTCTGCCAAAGGCCAAGAGTCAGACACGAAGCAAGAGTGAGACTGAGAGAATGTACAAGCCCTCTCTCCTACTGTTGTTGTTAAGTGCCGTTGAGTTGGTGTCGACTCCTGGCGACCCTTTGGATAGTTGACCTAAAACTTTGTTCGGTCTTCAGCCAAGCGGCTCAATGTTGATAGAGTGGTATCCATAGCTGCTATTATTGTATCGATCCATCTCATTGCTGACCTTCCTCTTTTATGGTGACCTTCTACCTTGCCAAGCATGATGTCTTTCTCCAATGAACTCTCTCTTCGCATGATGTGTCCGCAGTATGAAAGTCAAAGGCTTGTCATCTGAGCTTCTAAGGAAAGCTTAGGATTGATCTCCTCTAGTACTGACTGGTTTGTTCTTTGGGCAGTCCATGATATACAGTATTCATCCCACGCACCATAATTCAAAGGCATCATTTTTTTTTGTCTATCTTTTTCACTGTCCAACATTTGCATCCATTTGACATTATTGAAAAAACCATGGCCTGGACAAGTCAAATCTTTGTATGGAGAGAGACATCTCTGCTCTTGAGAATCTTGTCTAATTCCTTCATAGCCACTCTACCAAAGCAATACATTGTCGGATTTCTTGACTGCTAGTCCTTTCTTTATTGATTGTTGATCCAAATAAGTTAAAGCTGTCAACTACTGTATTTCAATTTCTTCTTCACCAATGATGATCTTATTGATTTTGACAGTTGTCAGGATCTTTGTCTTCTTAACTTTAAGGTGCAGACCCATTTTAAGACTATATTCCATGATCTTGAGAAGCAAATGTTTCAAATTATCTTCACTTTCAGTCAGTAATGTGGTATCATCAGTATAGTAAAGGTTGTTGATGATTCTTCCACCAATCTCCACACCTCAGTTCTCTTCATACAGTCCTGCTTCTCTGATGATTTGTTCTGCATATAAATTAAAGAGGTAGGGGGACAGTATGCAGACTTGTCGTACACCTTTGCTGATTTTAAACCAATTCTGTTTCTCCTAGTTCCGTTTGAACTGTTGCTTCTTGATCAATGTAAAGGCTGTGCAAGAAAACGATCAGGTGTTCTGGTATACCCATGTTTCTTAATGTGACCCAGAGTTTCTCATGGTTTACACAGTCAAAAGCTGTAGTTAATAAAACACATATGAATATCCTTTTGGTATTCTTTTGTCTTTTCAAGGATCCATGTCACATCCGTAATAATGTCTCTCGTTCCTTACCCTTTCCTGAACCCTGCTTGCACTTCAGGCAGTTCTCATTCCAGGTATGGTTGTAGTCTCTGCGGAATGATCTTGAGCAGAATCTTGCTGGCATGTGGGATCAGAGCGATTGTGAGATAATTTCCACAGTCAGTCAGGTCACCTTTCTTCAGTATTGATATAAACACAAATCTTTTCCAATCAGTTGGCCATGAATTGTCTTCCAAATTTCCTGGCAGATCCTTGTAAGTATGGTAACAGCTTCATCCGATTACTGTAATACTTCAGTGGGCATGCCATCAATGCCTGGTGCTTTGTTCTTTGATAAGACTTTCAATGCTGCTTCAACTTCTTCTTTCATCACCAATGGTTCCTGATCATAAGGTACAGGTTGAAACGGCTGTTGGTCCACTTGATCTTTATGGTATACTGACTTTTCTTGATCTTCTCAGCATCATTCAACATGGATCCTACCAAACTTTATTATTCTATCCAAACTCAGGACCTAGAGCTCACTCCTCCCATCATGGTTGAGGTTGGCTTTCCCAGTGAATACATTCTTGAAGCCTTTTCACTCTCCTAATATACGTATATATATTAGGAATGTGCACTCATTTGAAATGAAATGGAAAATGTCATTGATATTTCCCATTTAATTTCATATAGTTTTCAAACAAAAATCATAGCGGAAACAATGAAATTTTGTCACTTCTGGGTTTTCAGCAATAGCACACTTTTGACAAAAGCCCAGAAGTGATGGAAAAAAAACAGAAAAAGGTAAAATGAGATGAAAGATTTTAGCACTTTTAGCAGAAAACTAAACGATGCAAACATTTTTTGCCTGCACACCCCTAATTATATATATATATATATATATATATATATATATATATATTTATTTATTTTATTTATTTACTTTCTCTTATATACCGCACTATTCTGCATCAGTGCGGTTTACATTGAACAAACTGAAATTACATTGAACAGGGCATTATAACTTGGAGATAACTATTTTACAGGGAACATGGGCTATGGAGGGTTAAGTGGCTTGCCCAAGATATATACACACTAACATACCAAACCACCCCTTTCAGCTTTTGAGTGGTACTATTATTGTGTGTATGTAATGTATTTTTTTTATTTTTTTAACAGGTTTTTTTTTATAACGCTTTATCATTTCAGTCAAAGCGGTTTTCATTGTAACTTAAACTTGGTAATGTATATTAAACAGGGACATTGATAACTTGAATTTTTCTGAAGCAATGGAAGATTAAGTGACTTGCCTAAGGCCACAAAGAGTGCTAGTGGGAATCAAACCCTGGTCTCTTGGTTCCCAAGGGTTTGCTCATCAGTGAATATCAACAATTTGAATGTCTCACCACCTGCAGTTCCGTTTAGTCTGAATTCCATAGATGCATAATTACCCACTGATGGATTATATTATACTGCAAGAGTTTGTAACTTCTGCCCTCCTATGTTGGAAATTTGTTCCAGCTGAATAAAAATCCTTTCCTTCATCTTCCAAAAATCATTGGGGGTGGGGGTTCACAAGCATAATGGGATTGTTACTACAGTGCATCTGAATCATCTAGCTTCTTCAGCCCTGCAGGACCCTGCACAAGTAGTTCAGCCACTCTGACTCTGAATACTGACACTTCTAATGCAGTTTATCACAACTAAGAAATTCTCTTCCCGACGGTATATGGACTTACCAAGATGGCCGCGAAGCGCTTCTTTCAGCTAGATGCCTAAATGCAAGGGGAAGTTGAGGGCTCTCCCCTCCGAGCCCTCAACACCAGTTCTCGGCCCTATGGACCGTTTTGTTCAGCTTTCCCTGGATCAATGTCAGGAGATACGAGCTGGCTTGGTCGCGTCGATGGAGGAGACTTCAGCGCTTCCGTCGGGCAGTGAAACCTTTTTCTCTCCTGTGCAGAGGACTCCGCCGGTTCGCCCAGCTGTTTCGGAGCCACTTCCTGTTCCTGTATCGCTGCGGTCCCCTGACGGGGAGATTTCCAGCGCCATTGAAGGGGAGAGTCCAGGTGATTTGGCTCCGTTGACCCCCAAGGATATCGGGGAGGCTTTGGGTGAAAATTCAACAGCGGATATAATGGGAGTTACTACCTCAGAGAGAAAGCTGCAACCTCAATTGGTATTGACTCCATTGGTGTTTGGTCCGCCTATTCTGGCTCACCCTCAAAGTTTTGCATTGGACTCTATATGGGAGGCCATAGCATCTTTCTCCATGTTGATTCATTTGCAGACTGCTGCTATATCCGCACGGGTCAAAGAGAATGTGATCAGTATTCAGAAAAATGCTGATAAAATTGAACAGACTGTATCTGATTGTGAATGTATGAGAATTCAATTGAATGATTTGGGAACCCAGATAGAAACTGTCTCAGAAACATCTTCTGCTTTATGCAAGTACAATGGAGCTATTAAGTACAAGCTAGAGGTATTGGAAACTGCCTCTAGAGCTACTAACTTCGTGTTTTAAATTTTCCAAAGATGCCTGGAATCACTGCGCTTGATATGTTCAAAAAATATCTACCGGAGATCTTAAAAGTCCCATCTGAATTGTTACCACCATTAATTTATTTTATTTATTTATTTACATTCTCTTATATACCGTGCTATTCTGCATCAGTGCGGTTTACATTGAACAAACTGAAATTACATTGAACAGGGCATTATAACTTGGAGATAACTATTTTACAGGGAACATGGGCTATGGAGGGTTAAGTGGCTTGCCCAAGACCACAAGGAGCACCTGTGGGACTAGAAACCCCAGTCCTTCCGGCCCAAGGTTGCTGTTCTCTAGTGGGATTTGAACCCCTGACCTTCTGGCCTGAAGTACCTTGCCCCAACCACTAGGCCACTCCTCCACTCCAAGTAAAGTATATTACCTTCCTCGGGGTAAGAAGAATACGGAGGTTCCTGTAGCAGTGTCCAATGTGTACTTTGATATTATGAATATATCTGGCCTGCTTGAAGACACCGGTGGGGAATCCTGCACCTTTTCCACCTTGTTGGTGCAGTGTGCACTGGCCTCTGATAAAGATTGGCTTTTAAATTTATTTTTTAAGAAATGTGCAAAGACTTTCTTTGGTCGTATCATATCTATGTTTCCTGATTTGACTAAGGACACCCAGAAGCGGTGGAAACAATTTCTTCTTCATAAACCAGGAGTGTTACATATTGGGGGGGGGGGGGGGGGGGCATTGTCTTTATGGTTTCCTTGTAGATGTCTGGTAATACTCAATTCTATTCGGTATTCTTTTTCTGATCCCATTGATTTGGGTACTTTTATCAATGCCAGAATTTCTTCTGTGGTAGACCCAGTATAATTCTTCCTCTCAGTATTTGGGATATCCAGGGTACTTCGTGGCCACTTGACTCTATATTTCTTGATAATTATTGTTTTCCAGAGTGCTCCTGCTCTGGTTTCAGTTTCCTTTTCTTCTTCCCTCAATGTGTGGGCTATACATGAAGTTGTAGGATAATGTTAATATTGGTATTATTGATATATTGTTGTTTATTTCACCTACATGCTTCTAACCGGGTAAGGCGGACACGTCACCCTCCACCCCTCTTCACCCCCTTTCCATTTACTCTACCTATACATGTTAACAATCACACAACAACATTATTTGGATTTCAACACTGGTCGCAGCTTTAATAACCTTTTAACAAACCAATTAATACAAATACAAACATTATAACTCCCCCCCCCCAGCAGAGCGAGCCATCACCCGCCATGTTATTAGCAAGGTGACGCTGCTTCCGCTTCCCCCGGGCACAGGCCCAATAATTTTCCACGCCCTCCCTCTTCCGGCTTCGCCATATTATTAGCAAAAACCTGAGGGATTAACCGGGTCGGGGGTACCCCACCCCCGCCCTCCTGCTTGCCTCCGGCTCCGGACCCCGGAAACCTCCGGGCTCCCGCCAATCCCCCCCCCCAAGCTGCAACAACCCATACCCCCCACACCCCCGCGTGTCCATATAAAGGGCAGGTGGGCGGGACGTCCGGCGCCTCCAGCCTCAACAACCGAGAGACTGGAGCAGCGCCGGGTCCCCGCACCCCCCCCTTCGCAGCCCGCAGACCTCGGCCCCCCATTGGCTCCCGCGCGCTTGAAAAACCCGCGGGAGCCAATGACACCGCCGGACCGCACGGCCTTCCCTGTGCCCGCGCGCCGCCGAATCCCGAGGGGGGAGGGCAGCCTGCCGCCCCCCCGGTTAGCGGCGGCCACGGGGACGCGGACCCGAGGCCTTCCAGTTTTTTCTTGCAAGATTGTATTATTATTCTTGCTGTAATATGAAAAATTCAATAAATAAATAATATTAAAAATAAAAAAAAAGAAATTCTCTTCCCAAATCCTGAGTCTTCTTCACTCTTGGCCTCCCTGCCTCAGATGTAGGAATGATTCTCTCTTTTCCTTAACACTCCTAGGGGCATGTTTACTAAAGGTTAAAGCATGTTAAGGAAATGTTTTTGTACGTTAAGTGCTGCAACGGCCTATAGAAATGAATGGCTAGTGGCAGCAGTTAATGCGTGTTAACTTTACTTAACGCATGTTAGCCTTTAGTAAACATGTCCCTTCAGGGCCCAAGCAACACAAGACCTGAAACTTCAGACTGCTAAGCTCTTTAGCCTGCTTTTGAGAGGCAGAAAAAAGATAATTGGCCAATGAATCCTTTCTTTAGTTTTGATTCCTAGACTGGTTTGGCAATCAGAGTCCAGCTTAATACCTGTCCTAAGTTGGCAGAAAAGAGGGAAAGGACAATTTTTCACTTCGGTTCGTCCTACTCGAGCATCCATCTCTGTTTATTTTATCTGCCATCCCTGCTAACAATTCAGAGCCACTCTGCCCAAACATCTTCCTTTTCCTATATGGCACCTCTACCCTGGAACGGGTTCCCTCTTCAAAATTCAAGGTAGTTTTAAAAACCTGTTTGCTGACTTCCAATGGTGTCTCTTAAGCTCTGGGCTGGCTGATGGCTTGCAATACTATTAGTTTCTCTCTAATTCCCCATCCTCTTATGTCTGAATGGGTCAATGTTGTTGGGATTAGCTAGAGCTGTTGCATTATGTCCTGTCTTGCAAATTAATCTATGAGTTGGATTATGTTTGTTTACAGTCTATCCCCCTTGTTTTTATCTGATTTATATTGTAAACCACCTTGCTGAGAGGGAATGAGAGCTATGTTTTAGTTTATAAAATGCATGCATAAAAGCCGATCTCGTTCCTGCTCCACCATTCTCCACCACTAGGAGCAGCTATGCATATATCACAAAACGTAGGCACTGTTTTCCGAGTGCCTTTATGTATGTGCCTATACCTCTGGGCACTTTTATAAACATGTATTTGATCATGTAAAAAGCTATTCTGTGCACTCACATTGCTTTTAAAATTATCCCCCAAAGGGTTTGGCGCACTAGCCCCTTATTACCACACTCAGATGCAGATCATCCGTTTCAGATCTGATCGCATGTGATCAACGGTGAGCATGCCATTTCAGCAAAGGATGTTATATCAGCAGGCAGCAAGAACCTTTCCATCTACTGGGGGCATGAAGGCAGTGTGCTCCCTTTCAAAGAGTGTAATTTTTGAGCATCAACGGGGGACTAACTTTCCTTCTGAGAACTATAAGTGTTGCTTCCACAGCCCCAGATATACCCACCTGATTAGTAGATGTTGGATCTAGAAGCAGAACTCGGTCTTAGAAATCTATGGATCAATATTCAGACACCTACACAGCTCCTGACACAGACTGTCTACACCCAGCAATACAAAGTGAAAGAAATAAGAAATCTAAATAAATGTTTTTGTTGTACCTTCAAATCCAAACTAGTATCAATAGCCAGCTTAGAAGTATTACCAGTCAGCCCTTTTTAATATTTTTAAATTGCACACACTCCAGTCATCTTTACATAAAACACCTAAAAAAGCTACACGCACTGACACAATGTCGTGTTTTTAACTGGAAAAAAATATGTAGCAGTTCTGCTTCATGGTATAATGTTTAAACACTTATCTGAAACAAGCTTGTCCACTTTCAAAATTAACACGTTACACTGCACACCTCAGAGTTTCTTCATCATACTTTTACTCTCAGCGGCAGTGTCAGTGCATGTAGCTTTCTAGGTGTTTTATGCAAAGACGACTGGGGGGGGGGGGGGCGCAGTTCAAAAATATTAAAAAGGACCGACTGGTAATACTTCTAAGCTGGTTATTGATACTAGTTTGGATTTGAAGATCTAACAAAAACATTTTTTAAGAGTTCTTATTTCTTTCACTTTGTATTACTGGGTTTTGGTATTTAATATGGTTGTGTGTTTACCCTTGCAAAATACTCTGTAAATAAAGTGGTGTGAAACACTGCCTACAAGCACCCCCTTCCAACACACCAATACCCTTGGCACACACACACACACACAAACATATCCTTCCAGGCTCTGACATCTCCACAGATAAACTGCAAAGCAGTAGAGGTGGTACATTGTACTAGTCCTGGTAGTCCCAAGACATTTTTTGTTAAATTCAAATATGATCCTCTAACTGTATCCTAGTAAGTCAAGTAGACAAATATGTATAGATAATTGTTTCAATGATTTCTCCTAAATTATTGATTTTGAGAGATCTCAGTGAATAGAATAAAAAATGCTATGCAAATTTGAGCAATAAACCTACCAATATGAATTCTAAAACTTTCAGAACAGATATCTAAGATCAGCTACAAGTAGTCTTACAAATCTATGGATCAATAGTCAAATGCCCTGATCAGAAACTATTTTAAAATGCTGACTGAGGCCAGGGGCAGCCCAAGGGGGGTGTGGGGCCATGTGTGGAGACTCTGTGCGGGGCCTCATTTGCATAAGGGACCTCATTTGCATAAATATTTGCATAATGTTACCATACACTAACTTTTAGTAAACATGCCTCTTAATGAGTGTATGGATAAAGAAAGACTAAAAGATTTCTACATTACTATAATCCAGTGCCAACCGCCAGGCACATTAGGAACTACTACAAACACTGCCCATTTAGAGCCCATGTGTGAATGAATATACACCTTCCGAAATCAACCCAAATGTATCCACCTAAAACTTGATTTCTATTATCTATTAATCCTACAGGAACCAATTAAACCCTACCACATCCTAAATGTGCAAATACATAAAATATCTAATTTTTTGTTGGATCACCCACCATGAGAAGGAACTATTCCTCTCTTGAAGTGAGCCCTTCGTTTTAATCACTTATAAAGGACCTAAACAGATCCTGTAAACCACAGAATCAACAGCATCTTCAGCTGCCATTCAAACCAAGAAATATATCTTTCTCGCGAATAACTTTAAAGTGGCAATTGTTTTCTCCACATGCCTACAATAAAAAGGTACTTAGCTAATGAAACTCCCAAAAATGGCAAACGAGCAGTAAGATCCCAAAACTTCAGCAGACCGATATCCTCCGTCTACCCGCTGTTCACAATTCTACTCTTCAACGGCTCCCAGATCTTCTGCTCTCCAAGCCCATTGGGTTAGTGCTAATAGCAAGGTTCGCACTACACCAATCAGTGTTTCAAGCCGCTCAGCTTTCCAGCTCTTCCTCAGGCAAACGAACCTCGCCAACTTCTGGTTCCGGTAAAATAAATTAAATGAGAGTGACGTCAAGAATAAATTATCCACAAATCGCACCTGGTAAACACCTTCCCGATCACAATCTTAATCCCCACCAATCGATCTCTGCATTCATGCCATTGGGAGTAATCGATTTCAGCTGGAAAATCCACCATTGCTCTTTATATTGTAATGTTGTCTTACGATCCCCCCCTCTGGCCGAGAGGGGGACCCAATCCAAAATCTGCTATTTCAAATCCTCAAATTGATGACCCAATTGCTGGCAATGCGGGACCATAGGTGCGGACATCAATCTTGAAGAAATCCGTGATCAGTGCTCTAACAGGCGCTTCCTAATCAGACAAATTGTCTTGCCTACATATTTAAGATTGCATGGGCATATCAATAAATATACAACAAAACTTGTCTGGCAATCAGATGCATACCGTGATGAGTATTGATAACCCGTGGTTGGATCCTCCCATTTTTCACCTTGTAAAGTAGTATCACAAAAATCGCATTGACCACAAGCAAAATGACCCCTCTGCTGGATTTGGGACCCCAAAACATATTTTGCACCAGTACGCAGTATCCAATCCCCTATAGTTCGAGACCGTTGATATGCAATCATTAATGTTTTCTGAAAACATTGATGTAAAGATAACATCGACCAATGTTGTTTAAGAATGGCCACAACTTTTGGGGCTTTGGGTAAAAATGGAATAACTCCTATTATTTTATCATCCTCAACCCGAGGTGGAGAATAATACCCCTGCCACCACCCAGGATGGTTATATAATGCCCTCTTAAAAACTTGATGGATTATAAAGTCTGGGTATCCTCTCTCTCGAAGCCAATGGCTCAATTCCCCTGCATGTCTGCGATATTCAGAAACCGAAGACCATAATCTCCTAATATGGAGAAACTGTCCAAATGGTAATCCCCTTCTCAACGAAGGAGGATGGTAACTGGAATATCGAAGAAGTACATTTCTTTGTACTGGTTTTCTATATAGGGTCGATTGCAATGAAGAACCCTAAATAAACAACAGTAGATCCAGATACTCAATCTCCTGCCGATGGTATTTTGGGGTAAATTGTAAATTATTATTAAGGGAATTAATCCAACAAAAAATTAGATATTTTATGTATTTGCACATTTAGGATGTGGTAAGGTTTAATTGGTTCCTGTAGGATTAATAGATAGTAGAAATCAAGTGTTAGGTGGATACATTTAGAGCCCATAGAAAACCCGCCGCATCCTAACAGCACTACCAGGACTCACAAAGCACCATACCCTACCTATCAAAAGGCAACACTGCAAATATTAAACCAATACATTTCAGAGAATAACAATATATGACCTACTGGGGAAAGAGAACAAGTGGCAATGTCAAATAGGAATTACATAAACAGAATACCTCAGCTCAGTTACACATGCAGAACATAGACCATCACCAAACAAGCAATCACAATTTAGAAACAGGAAGACAATAATTAAACTGGGAACCCCAAAATCCAAACTTGGAAGTACAACAACACTGTAGAAATAAAACTATAAATTAATTTCCTTTTGTACTAAACAAAGCGCAGACTTTAATGATGCATATTTCCTAGAGCTGACATATTCCAGTTAATAAATTCAAAATAAAGAGATATTTTTCTACCTTTTGTGCATTTCTTTTCAGTTGCAATTGCTCCAGCCACTTTCTTCTGGTTTCTTCATGTCTTCTGCTAACTCTCCATCGTCTGCTGTACATTTGTCCTTTCTGCTCTCTTCTAGTTTTTTTCCATTTTCTCTCTACACCTGCTTTAACATACTAATCTTTCTCCTTTTGTTCTTTCCTCATTCCTATTTCATCCACTCAAAGTTTACCCCTCCATCCTCAATCCCCACTTACTCTCCCAATACCTGGCCAATTGTAGATTTTTCTTCCCTCCCACACAAAATATTTTCCCCTCCCCATTTCACTCTCCCAGCCCCATCCTATTCTAATCCTCCCCCAATATCAGCTCCCTTCTAGTTCCAGCCCCACCCAGCATCCGCTCCCTTCTAGTCTCCACATCAGCCCATTTCCAGTCCCAGCCCCCCATCAGCACATTTCCAGTCCTATCCTAGCCCCACCATCAGCCCATTTCCAGTCCTAGCTCCCCATCCATTTCCAGTCCTATCCGAGTCCCTCCATCAGCTCATTTCCAATCCCAGCCCCCATCAGCCCATTTCTAGTCCTTTCCTAGTCCCACCATCAGCCTATGTCAAATCCTAGCTCCCCTCCACTCAGCCCATTTCCAATCCAAGTCCCCCATGAGCCTACTTCCAGTTCTAGCCCCTCCATGAGTCCATTTCAATCCAAGCCCCCACCACAGCCCATTTCCAATCTTAGCACCCCCCAACAGCCCATTTCCAGTCCTATCCTAGCACCTCCATCAGCCCATTTCCAGTCCTAGCTCCCTTCCCTCACATCCCATTTCCATTCCAAGCCCCCCTCCCCATCATCTATTTGCAGTTCAAGCCCCCCTTCCACTTAGCCCATTTCCAGTCCTAGCAACCCCCCAGCCCATTACCAGTCCTAGCCCCCCCCATAGCCCATTACCAGTCCTAGCCCCCCCCATAGCCCATTACTAGTCCTAACCCCCCTATCAACCCACTTCCAGTTCTAAACCCCCCCATCAGCCCATTTTCAGTCCTAGCCCCCCCATAGGCCATTACCAGTCCTAACCCCCCCATCAGCCGACTTTCAATCCTAACTCCACATCACCCCATATTCAGTTTTAGCCCCCCCATAGCCCATAACCAGTCCTAACCCCCCTTCCCCCCATCAGCCCAGGTAAATTAAAAAAAAAAAACTGGCTGCTGTTGCTGCTGCCGCTGCTGCCATGGCAGCAGCAGAATCAAGTGTCCTGCGGGCCCCCCCCCCCGTCTGCCCGGCAGAGCCTCAGTCCCCTCGGTGCTAGCTTTCAGAGTCGCAAAAGGAGAGTTTCCTTCTTGCAGCTCTGTTAAGCCCACAGGCGCTGATGGGAAACAGGCATTTCCTGTTTCCCATCAGCCCCAGCGTGAAATGAGAGTCAGAAGCTGTAAACATGTCTTACACATTGGAACATGGAACGTACGAAGCATGAACCAAGGAAAGTTGGAGGTGGTCAAGAATGAAATGGAACGTGTACAACTTGATCTGTTGGGTGTCAGCGAACTATAAAGGACTGGCATCGGGCACTTTGCATCAGATGATCACATGGTCTACTATGCTGGAAATGAAAGACAAAGAAGAAATGGTGTTGCATTTATAATAAAGAAGAAACTTGCAAGAACTGTAATGAAATACAATGCAGTCAGCGAACGCTTAATCTCTATTCGTCTACGAGGATTGCCTATCAATATAACTATAATTCAAGTATATGCCCCAACAACAGCTGCAAAAGAGAATGAAATTGAAGAGTTCTATGAACAAGTACAAGCTGAAATTGACAGAACATGCAAACAGGATATCCTGATAGTCATGGGTGACTGGAACGCAAAAGTTGGCAACAAAGAAGGCGGCAAAGTAGTTGGAAAATATGGACTTGGCAACAGAAATGAAGCTGGAGAAAGACTGATAGAATTCTGCAAGACCAATGATCTATTCATCTCAAACACCTTCTTCCAGCAACACAAGCGGCGACTGTACACATGGACTTCACCCAATGGATTGTATAAAAATCAAATTGAGTACATCTGTGGAAGTCAACGATGGAAAGGTTCTATAACATCAACAAAGACAAAACCTGGAGCTGACTGTGGTACAGATCATCAACTACTAGTATGCAAACTCAAGCTAAAGTTGAAAAAGAGTAAACCACTCATGAATGCAGCAAAATATGACCTTGAGAATATACCACTGGAATTTAAAGACTGCCTGCAAAATCGATTTGCTGCTTTAGATACAAATGACAGAGCTCCAGAAGAGTTATGGAATGACATCAAGAAGGTTGTGTTGGAAGAAAGCGAGAAGTCTCTACAAAAGGTGAAAAAGCAAAAACTGCCAAAATGGATGACGGAAGAAACTCTGAAAATTGCCCAGAAACGCAGAGAAGCTAAAGTCAGACAATCGCAGAACTCAACAGAGATTTCCAATGTGCAGCAAGACAGGACAAGGAAAAGTACTACAATGACACTTGCAAGGAAAGAGAAGCAGAAACTATTAGAGGAAGAACAAGATCAGCTTTCCTAAAGCTACAAGAGTTAAAGAAAAAGTTCCAGCCTCGAATTGGAATGTTACAAGATGCTCAAGGTTCTATGTTGAATGATGCTGAGAAGATCAAGAAAAGGTGGAAGGAATATACAGAGTTTTTATATGATAAAGATCAAGTGGACCAACAGCCGTTTCAATCTGTACCTTATGATCGGGAACCATTGGTGATGAAAGAAGAAGTTGAAGCAGCATTGAAAGCCTTATCAAAGAACAAAGCACCAGGCATTGATAGCATTCCTATAGAAGTATTGCAGCAATCTGATGCAGCTGTTACCATACTTACAAGGCTCTGCCAAGAAATATGGAAGACAACATCATGGCCAACTGACTGGAAAAGATCTGTGTTTATACCAATACTAAAGAAAGGTGATCCAACTGACTGTGGAAATTATCGAACAGTCGCTCTGATCCCACATGCCAGCAAGATTCTACTGAAGATTATTCAAAAGAGACTACAACCATACCTGGAACACGAACTACCTGAAGTGCAAGCAGGGTTTAGGAAAGGGCGAGGAACGAGAGACATCATTGCGGATGTGAGATGGATCCTTGAAAAGACTAAAGAATACCAAAAGGATATCTATTTGTGCTTTATCGACTATAGCAAGGCTTTTGACTGTGTAAACCATGAGAAACTCTGGGCCACATTAAGAAGCATGGGTATACCAGAACACCTGATCGTTCTCTTGTGCAATCTGTACATTGATCAAGAAGCAACAGTTCGAATGGAACAAGGAGAAACAGAATGGTTTAAAATAAGCAAAGGTGTAAGACAAGGCTGCATACGTTCCCCCTACCTGTTTAATTTATATGCAGAACAAATCATCAGAGAAGCAGGATTGTATGAAGACAACAGAGGTGTAAAGATTGGTGTAAGACTCATCAACAACCTTCGCTATGCTGATGATACTACATTAGTGGCTGAAAGTGAAGATGATCTGAAACATTTGCTTCTCACAATCAAAGAACATACTCTCAAAATGGGCCTGCACCTTAATGTAAAGAAGACAAAGATCATGACAACTGGCATAATCAACAGGTTCATCGTTGAAGGAGAAGAAATTGAAATCGTGAACAACTTTAACCTACTTGGATCAACTATCAATAAAGAAGCAACAAGCAGTCAAGAAATCAAACGATGCATTGCTATTGGCAGAATGGCTATGAAAGACCTAGATAAGATTCTCAAGAGCAGAGATGTCTCTCTCCATACAAAGATTTGACTTGTTCAAGCCATGGTATTTTCAATAACATCATATGGATGTGAAAGCTGGACAGTGAAAAAGACAGACAGGAAGAAAATTGATGCCTTTGAATTATGGTGCTGGCAGCGAATACTGTGTATACCATGGACTGCCCGAAGAACAAACCAGTCGGTACTAGAGGAGATCAAACCTAAGCTTTCTTTAGATGCTCAGATGACAAGACTTCGACTTTCATACTTTGGACACATCATGCAAAGAGAGAGATCATTAGAGAAAGACATCATGCTTGGCAAGATAGAAGGTCAACGCAAAAGAGGAAGGCCAGCAATGAGATGGATCGATACAATAACAGCAGCTACGGGTACCAGTCTGTCAACAATGAGCCGCCTGACTGAAGACCGAACACAATTTAGGATAACTATCCAGAGGGTCGCCATGAGTCGACTCCGACTCGACGGCACTTAACAACAACAACAACAGACTTAACCGGGTTACACTGTAGCTTCATTAAATGTCCTCTAGTCTTTCTACTTTTTTATTACATAAACAATCTATCTACATTTACCCATTCCACTCTATTCATTAATTTATAGACCTCTATCAAATCTCCACTCAGCTGACTCTTTTCCAGGTTGAAAAGCCCCAACCCTTTTAGCCTCTCCTTACAGGGGTATCCTTCTATCCCCTTTACCATTTTGGTGGCTCTTCTGTGTACCTTTTCCAATTTCTCTATATCCTTTCTAAGATATGGTGACCAGAATTGCACACAATATTCAAGGTGCGGTTGCACCATGGAACGATACAGATCCTTGGTCTTATTCTCCATTCCTTTCCTTATGATTCCTAGCATTCTATTTGCCTTCTTGGCCACCCCGGCACACTGAGAGGAGGGTTTCAACGTGTTATCCATGATGACGCCTAAATCTTTTTCCTGAGTGGTGGTTCCTAATATGAAACCTTGCATCTTGTAACCATAGTTTGGGTTGTTCTTTCCTATATGCATAACTTTGCACTTGTCCATATTAAATTTCATCTGCCATTTGAACGTCCAGTCTTTCAATTTATCACAGGCCTCTTGCAATTTTTCACAATACTCTTGGGTTGTAACAACTGTGAATAATTTTGTGTCATCTGCAATTTGATTACCTTACTCATAATTCCCATTTCCCAGGTCATTTATGAATACGTTAAAAAGCAGCGGACCCAGAACAGATCCCTGGGATACTCCACTATTCACTCTTCTCCATTGGGAAAATTGGCCATTTAGCCCTACCCTCTGCTTTCTATCCTTTAACCCAGGGGTGGGGAACCCTGGTCCTGGAGAGCCGCAGACCAGTCAGGTTTTCGGGATATCCCTAATGAATATGCATGAGATATATATGCATTAGAGATATCCTGCCAACCTGACTGGTTTGTGGCCCTCCAGGGCTGGATTTGGAGACCCCTGCCTTACACCTCTGTCATTTAAGATTGTGAGTGGGCAAGGTGCAGATGTCCAAGACATCAAAAAGGTTAGATAGAATGTGTCACATTCCTCCTCACTTCTCACCACCACCAAAATATTGTCTATTAGACAACTTTTTGGTGGTGGTGAGAATCGAGGAGGAATGTGACACATTCTATATACCCTTTTGATGTCTAGGACATCTGCACCTTGCCCACTCACAATCTTAAATGACAGAGGTGTAAGGCAGGGGTCTCCAAATCCAGCCCTGGAGGGCCACAAACCAGTCAGGTTGGCAGGATATCTCTAATGCATATATATCTCATGCATATTCATTAGGGATATCCCGAAAACCTGACTGGTCTGCGGCTCTCCAGGACCAGGGTTCCCCACCCCTGCTTTAAACAGTTCCTGATCCACAGTAGTAGACTGCCTCTCATACAGGACCTTGTCCAAGGCTTTCTGAAAATCCAGATATACTATATTGACTGTCTCACCTTTGTCTACCTGTTTATTCACACTTTCAAAAAATATATAACAGATAAGTAAAACAAGATTTTCCTTGGCTACAGCCATGTTGGCTTTTTTCTCATTAAACCATGATTATCTATATGTTCAGTAGTTTTGTTCTTTATAATGGTTTCTACCATTTTGCCTGGTACTGACGTCTTTAGTTTCCCGGATCACACCTGGAACCCTTTTTAAAAAATTGGTGTTACATTGGTCATTTGCCATTCTTCAGGTATTACAGATGATTTTAATGATAGTTCACAGATTACTAATGGTATATCTGCAATCTCATATTTCAGTTCTTTCAACACCCTCCGATGTATGCCACCCAAGTGATTTGCTACTCTTTAGTTTATCAAATAGTTGTAAATACATCTTCCCAGTTTATTGATATTTCTTTCAGTTCTTCTGATGCATCACCTTTAAATACCATTTCAGTCATGAGTAACTTCCTTACATCTTTTTTAGTAAAGACCGAAGCAAAGAATTCAATCACTCTCGTGGCCTTGTCCCCTCTTAGTGACCCTTTTACCCCTCTAACATCAAATGGCCAACTGACTCTCACAGGTTTTTTGCTACGAATGTACTTGAAAAAGTTTTTATTATGCATTTTTGCTTCCACAGCAAGCTTTTTTTCAAATTCTCTCTTTGCCTGCCTTAACAATGCCTTGTATCTAATTTGCCATTGCTTATGTTCTTTCCAGTTTTCATCATTTGGTTCCTTTTTCCAATTCCTGAAAAATGCTTTTTTGGCTACAACAGCCTCTCTGACCTCACCTTTAAACCATGATGGTAGTTTTTTGAACTGCCTTCCACTTTTCTAATGCATGGAATACAGCTGGTCTGGGCTTCCAAGATAGTATTTTTACACACCACCCATGCTTGATATAAACCTTTAACCTTTGCAGCTGCTCCTTTTATTTTTTTCTTAACCATTTTCCTCATTTTATCATAGCCTCCCTTTTTGAAAGTTAAAAGGTAGTACTGTGGATTCCCTTGCCTTCCCTTCCTCCATTTATTAAATCATGCTACGATCATCATTGCCAAGTGGCCTCAACACCCTTATCTCTTGCACCAGGATCTTGTGTTCCACTAAAGGACTAGGTCCAAAATGGCTTCCTCTCTTGTTGGTTCATGAACTAGCTTCTCCAAGAAGCAGTCATTTATTTCATCTAGAATCTTTATCTCCCTAGCATGTTCTGCCGTGACACTGACCCAGTCGATAATGGGTGTTTTCAATTACTCCAGTATTAGTACTGTGTTATAACTTTCGTTAGCTTCCCTGATTTCTTTGAGCACTTCATCATCCATTTGTTCATTCTGGCCAGGCAATCAGTAGTACATTCCCACTGTCATTACCTTACCATTTTTACATGGAATTTCTATCCATAGAGATTCTACATGAGGAGGGATCTAGCTAAGCTGGAAGAATGGCCTAGAATTTGGCAGCTGAGATTTAATGTTAAAAAATGCAAGGTCATGCATTTGGGCTGCAGTAATCCAAGGGAGTGATATAGTATAGGGCAGAGGTACTCAAATCTAGTCCTGGAGGGCCGCAAACCAGTCAGGTTTTCGGGATATCCCTAATGAATATGCACAAGATATATTTGCATGCATTGCCTCCATTGTATTTGAATCTCTCTCATGCATATTCATTAGGGATATCCCGAAAACCTGACTGGTTTGCGGTCCTCCAGGACTGGATTTGAGTGCCTCTGGTATAGGGGATGAAGTACTTCTGTCCACAAAAGAAGAGCAGGACCTAGGCATGATCGTGTCTGATGATCTTAAAGTAGCTAAACAGGTAGAAAAGGCGACAGCGAAAGCTAGAAGGATGCTTGGGTGCATAGGGAGAGGAATAGCCAGCAGAAGAAAGGAGGTGATAGTGCTTCTGCATATGTCTTTGGTGCGACCTCAGTTGGAGTATTGTGTGCAAATTCTGGAGACCGCACCTTCAAAAAGATATTAACAAGTTGGCGTTGATACAGAGGGTGGCTACTAAAATGGTTAGTGGACTTCATTATAAAGCATATGAGGACAGACTTAAGGATCTTAATATGTATAGTTTAGAGGAAAGGTGGGATAGAGGTGATATGATTGAGATGTTTAAATACCTCTGGGGCATAAATGCACAGGAGGAAATCCTTTTTCGGTTGAAACTCTGCTTCGAGGGGACATAGGATGAGGATGAAAGGGGACAGACTCAGGAGTAGTATGCAGAAATATTTCTTTACGGAAAGAGTAGTAGATGCATGGAATAGTCTCCCAGTGGAGGTGGTAGAGATGAGGACAGTATCCGAATTCAAAAAAGCATGGGACAAACACAGAAGATCTCAAAAGGAAATAAGTGGATTCCTGTAGTGAGTGATATGGAATGTAAGACTAGATAGGCCATGTGGTCCTTTTCTTCTGTCACACTTCTATGTTTCTATTTTATTTCCTGCAAAACTTCAATCCTGTGTGACTCAATGCCCTCTTTAACATAGGTCACCCTAACATATGGTGAGCAGTTTAATTTAGCTAAATGCATAGCTGCTGAATATCGTCAACTCTCTAGAAATAGATAGAATGCAAACACTCTGCCCTCACTCTGTAGCCATATCAGGATAGCGCTGGGACTGTCTGTAGGAATTTTCAGTAGCACTAGGTTTATCATGCCGCTGAAAGCACTGGGATAGGGCTCTTATCCATAAAGCTGCTGCTGCTTCACAGATAAGTGCTTCTGATATCAGGCTGCTTGACTATTCTTTTGGAATCTCAGATTGCTTCTTGATTCCAGACAGTAATTGTACGAATGTTGTATTCACAGATGCCGGACCATTGCTTTGGAAACTGGAGCTCAGAATGTGCAGATGTGCGCCACTGTGCTTCAGCTGTCTTTTACTCCACAACAGTTGGTCCAAATGTTTACCTTTCCTTTGATCTATGGCTCCTTCCAGGTTATAAATGGATTGCTCTTGGTTGCAGGTAGGTGGACTTTACAGTAAACAGCAAAATCTGCATAGGCATAGCTTGTCTGCTGTGTTTGGTGGTGGTCGTGGGGGGCGGGGAGGGGAGGGAGGCGCAAAGGTCGATTTGTGGAAAGGGGAACTTCCTCCTCCCTCAGATTGGCAAGGATTAGCTTTTTATTACTCGCCTCCCTCCCCTGTTGACGCTCTTTCTTCCTCCTAGTCACACTCACACCTCCCTCATCACTCTCTCACCTCCTCCTCCCAGCACTGCTGCTACCACTTCAACCTTTACATCTGTTCAGTTTTAGCTACAGCAGGGTGACACAATAAAATATTTTCTTAATATATTCTTATCGTTTTCCTTTACGTTTCTTTTTTTTTTATCATCATCGTATTAGTCATGTTTCTCATAAGTGATAGCACCTATTGGGAGGCTTCATCTGGTTGTCTGTCTGTCCATACTCCTCTATTTGCGGCGCATGTGCAAACAGACAGATGTGGCAACACTCCCCCCCCCTCCCCCAAGCAGTAACGTGAAGAGCTGGTCTGCAGTGCTATGGACTGAAAAAAGCATTGGGAGTCCCCGGTGTGAAGATCAGGGCTGCTTCAAAGCAGGGAGGGGGGTGAACCATACATAGAAGGGATGGGTTAAGGGTGGAGCATGGAAAGATGGGGTGGGGTTAGAGAAGGAAGGAAGGCAAAGCATAAGGGAATGGGTGGGGCTAGAGGGGAGGGATAGAGAAGAAGGGGCGGAGCACTGTGGAGAGGGGTGTTAGAGGAGTTGCTAAGTTGACTGGGGGAGGCAGAGAGTGCACGGCTGAGGGGAAGAAGGGAGAATGCAGGAGGGAGAATACTGAAGGATAAGGATGGGAAATTCCCATAACACATACATGTATGTACACCTCAACATCCCCATGATGCACACGCATATACCTGACACCCTTCAGAGTACACACACACACACACACACATATGCATGCACTCCAACACTCCTATGACCTATACGTACCATCCATCATCCCCAGGACACACACACACACACACCCCAGCCACCATGCACTCCCAATTCCCCCATGTTACACACACACAAACCCCTGATACCCCATGACACACACATGTATGCATGTACCAGCTGACATCCCTCCATGACACACATGCACATAAACATCCCGCCAGCACAACTATGACACACACATATGCACATACACGGACCCAAGGCACCCTGGCAAGAGACACACGCACAACCAGCCAGAAGGGGTATAAAGCTTGAGGTTTGCCTAGGGCTCCAACACTTTGGACCAACTCTAGGGTCGGCCCTGATGACAGACACATACACATCTCCCCAGTCTCCAATCCCATTTTCACATCCCCCCCTCCCCCAGATAAGCAGCTAAACTGTGCCCAGAACTTTCATTCTTTCCTGGCACACTTTCATTGCCCTTCCCGCAAGGTTCAGCATCTCTCTCTCTCTCTCTCCACTTCCCCCCTCCAAGTCAAGCATTCTCTCTCTCAAACCTTCCTTCCTGCAGTAGCCCCTTCTGCTTAAAAGGAAAAAGGAGAAAGCAGAAAGTGGGCCGTGGATCCTTCACAACTCCATGCAACTGGAAGCTCTGTGCGCCCCTCCCCACCCCCATGATAACATGAACAGACTTTTTATATTTCTCTATAATACATACTATTACAGTTAATTCTCATACTAATACATTCTCAATGTTATCGTTTATTTAATACTCCTTTGGCACATGATATCCAGCACTTAAAGCAGATAAGCCGACCCCAATGCCCGCTTGGATGTCCCTCCAGCGTTTCGCACCAGCTGCTTCAAGGGAATATTACTAAAAAATAAAACACACAAACATTCCTTAACACACATACCACGACTTAAAGGAGGTATTTTTTTAGGTCATGGTATGTGTGTTAAGGAATGTTTGTGTGTTTTATTTTTTAGTAATATTCCCCTGAAGCAGCTGGTGCTTCAAACTGAAGCCATACAATGCCATTTACAAAGAGAGGATGAACATGTTAACAGTTAACTTGATTTCCCGATTCTCTCCCCTCAGTATGCAGATTCGACAGATTTTGCTGAAACATGTTAAGGTGTTACAAACAGTACCGGGGTTAGAAGCTAAAAGCCCTAGATGCGTTTATTTATTTAGAACACATTTATATACCGCTGCTTCCAGCGATCAGCGTTTGGCAATGAAATTCCAATTTAAAAGAAATATTGAGTCCCTCTGCTTTACGGCCAGTAGAGGTGGCACATGCAGGATTGTTAGGGTATGAGAAATGTGGACACTGTGCTTATTGCGCGGTGTCATGGGAAACTGATCGGTTCTCCTATAAGGATAAAGTATATGTTTTAAGGTCGTCTACATCTTGTGAATCTGATTTTGTTGTGTATGACATTTTCTGCCCCTGTAAGCTACTATATATAGGGAAAATGATCCGTCCATTTTGGATTTGTTTAAGTGAGCACAAGAGTAGACTACATTGTAAACGGCGAGAAGCCCCTATAGTTGAACATCGTCTACAGAATGGGCATGTGTTTTCGGATTTTCAATGTTTTTGTATTGAACAGATATACTCAGGTTATAAGAAGACACGCGAGCAGTATCTCACGTATAGAGAACAACGTTGGATTTTCTTATTAGGAACTGCAATGCTAAAGGGCTTGAATTCTGATATTGATTGGAGAGTCTGTGTGTAGGAGGGAGGAGTCTGTTGTTTGGTTAAGAGAAGTAGTAGGAGGAGTTATGATGGACATTTATGTACCTGTGTGGCATCCTGATAACAGTTGCAAGGACGCCTTACATGGAGCAGATGTGACGTATAGGATTGGATCCAAAGACTTCTGTGAGGCATTGTACGGCTTTAGTTTGAAGCAAGTCTGTTGGGTGAGAAGAATCCAGTTTCAGATAGTTAAAAGAGGTATTTCTTTAGGTCGTGGTATGTGTGTTAATGAATGGTTGTGTATTTTATTTTTTAGTAACATTCCCTTGAAGCAGCTGGTGCGAAATGCTGGAGGGATGTCCAAGCGGGCATTGGGGTCGGCTTATCTGCTTTAAGTGCTGGATATCATGTGCCATAGGAGTATTAAATGAACGATATCATTGAGAATGTATTAGTATGAGAATTAACTGTAATAGTATGTATTATAGAGAAATATAAAAAGTCTGTTCATGTTATCATAATATGAATTATGCAGTTGGCCACTGAAATCCATCTTGGTTATAAGGAAAAGTGAGTAAACCGTTGATGTGCTAACTCATTAAAATGCCCACGTTTACTTGGTGGACAATGGGTGATTTTGGAGTTGTCTGAGGTTTACCTTTTCCCTGTTTGTTTGATAAGATTATAATACTATGGTATGGTTAGAAAATAGAGCTGGTTAGTTGGTTTGATGAATTATCATAAATAAGCTCTGGTAATGACCTTAATATTTCTTGTTCATTATTGTCCTGTCTGTATTCTGTAATCTTACTTTAATGCTATTAGAAATATCTATATTTTTTCTTTCATCGTTTGTTTGCATTTTGATAACATACTGTATACAGGTTGCCATATTATTAAGATTCCAGAATATGACTTCTACTTAGATGAACAATTTTCCATTTCTCCACGTTCTTAAAAATTCCAGATCATTGAGCGCACCCAGGGCTCAAGGCAGCCACGTGTGTTGCTGTTAGCGTAAGCAATATCGCAATGGTTTGCGCACAATTTTCTGTGGTAGTATGGGTCAGACTGCAGGAAGAAATCTAACAGGGGCCTAATCAATGCACAAATGGCTGTGCTAATGGCAGCACAATTAAACGGAAGGAAATGAAGCAATTAGCTACGCAGTGGCTTTGCTGAAAAGAGTGCTGAAAACAATGGCAGGGAGGGTGTGCTGAAACAATGTTCTGCGCATGTGCTGGATTGCTACCGGGTGTATAAGCCGGGGTTTTTTTGGTGCACAGAATATAGGTGCTACTAATGCAGATCTCTGTGCACATGGACCTGGCTTGCTCTCCTTGTTTAGCACAGACATTTTGTGCACAGCTCATCTGCTTGCTGTTTGCTTATAGCATCACCGAGCAACACTTCTACGTGAAACTTGCTTTAGGAAACCCTGCGCAAGAGCCCAGCCCTGAAGCTCTAGTGCAGGTTTTTTAATCAAGTCAACAGTTAGCTAATTGTATTTTCTCTTTGCTACGATTAAGATAATATGGTGAAAAAGATAAATCTGTCACCTAAGCTTTTTTACTTATTTTTTGTTTTATCTAATCTTAAATATTTAATTGTTGTGGAGGTTTTTGTGGCCACTTGTTCCTGCTATTTTGGGCCAGAATCCAGTGCCATGAGCCTTTACTTACAACTAAATGAGGATTTTCCCCTCTTATATTCCCCCCTAGTTTCTGTTTAGGTCAGTCATTACAGTGATGCTTCTTTGCTGTGGAACATGCACCAGGGCCAGGGGCGGCTCAAGATAATCTGCTGCCTGAGGCGAAGGATGAGATGGCGCCCCCCCCCCCCCCCGTAGAGGGGGCGGGGCTTTTTCAATCAGGGGTGAACCAAACCAAAAAGCTGATTAGATTATATGGAGGAAATGCAAGATTTTTACACACTGAGGAACTAAAAGAGAGCGAGAACCACAGCACAGTTTATAACACTAAATTATAACTCATTTTTATTTTGTTGTTATAAACTGTGTTATGGTTCTTACTTTTTCTTTTTCAACATACATTTTGCCTCCACAGAACCCATTTCAACAGTGGGTGCAGAGCACAACCAGGACATTCACCCACAGAACTCAGTATCTTAAAAAAAAAATCTGATTCTGATCATCTCACTAACAACAACAAAAACATTCTCCAGTACCAGGCATATTTATTTATTTATTTATTTATAGTTCTTTTATACCGTGCTATTTGTCGTCAGTGCGGTTTACAATGAACGAAGGTACTCACATAAGCAACAGGCTGTAATGAGTTTACAAATAACAGGGCAAATAATATTGTGAACTAATACAAAACCCTACAACAAAGTCACTGAGTATCTATAGAGCAAATCTACTATATCATACCATATCAGCATCAACTTCCAAAACTCACATAAGGATCCCATCCAAAAAAAGCATCACTGTAAATACTACAGTGGGCCCTGGAACATCCATACATCTATTTGAAAAGCTGAACAAGTCAAATTACTACAGTACAGTATAGACCTTTATGTACAAACTCCATGTTAACAGAACACATGGCTTCAGTCACACACTCAGAACACAGACCCTCATCAAGTGCAGAATAAGTGATTTACAATCTAAAGTAAAAATAAAAATATGTAGACAAAATTTAAACTGAAACCCCAAGAAGCCAGACTCCCCATGCAATGCAACATCAGATAAATAAGAGATGCAGTTTCCCCCTACTGTGTAAAATATAAAGATAGATATTAACTGTAAATAATTTGAAACTAATGTACATAGTTATTCCCTAACTGTTATCCTAGTTATTTTACCTGTTCACTGTAATGCCTTATCCGCACAATTTGTTATATGTAAACCACGCTGATTTTTAAGAGTGCGGTATATAAGAACAAATAAATAAATAAATAAATAAATAAATAAAATAGCACAAAGTCCAATCACTAAAATGAAATAAAATTATTTTTTTTACCTTTGTCTGACCATTTTATTCTCTAATCATGCTGGTCCCGATCTGAGGCTTCTGCTTTCCTGTCTTCTCTTAGCTCTCTTTCTGTGGTCTATGGTCCATCTGCCATTTCTTATCTCTTCTTTTGTTTTCTTCACTTCTTTCCATCAGCCTATTTCCAGTCCCAGTAACCCTCCCCAGTATCAGCCCCTTTCCAGTCCTCCTTCCCAGTACCTTCCAATGTCTACTTGCATTCTCATGTCTGCCACTGGTGTCCTTTCCCTTCCAGTCCCCCTCCTTCCCCACTGTCTAACCCCTTCTAGTCCAAATACCATGGCAGCCCCTCTCAGCATCCACTCCCTTCCAGTCCCATTCTCCCATTCCCTCGCATCAGCCCATTTGTAGCCCTAGCCCCCAGTTTTCTTCCAGGGCCTGCAGCTCTATCCTCCTCTCCTCACCATCAGCCCATTCCAAGTTGAAGCCCCCCAATCAGCTCACTTCCAGTGCTAGTCCCCCCTCAACCTCATTACCAGTCGAAGCCCCCCCCAATCAGTTCACTTCCAGTGCTAGTCCCCCCTAATCAGCACATTACCAGTCCTACCCCCCATATTAGCCCATTACTAGTCCTAGCCTCCACTAATCAGCCCATTTCCAGTCCTAGCCCCTCCCCAATCAGCTCATTTCCAATGCTAGCCCCCCATTAGTCCATTACCAGTCCTAACCCCCCATCAGCCCATTACCAGTCCTAGCCTTCCCTAATCAACCCATTACCAGTCCTAGCACCCCCAATCTGCCCATTATCAGTGCTAACCCCCCCCAACCCATTATAATCCTAACCCGTACTGTCTCTCCCCTTTGTCCAGCATTTATCTCCTGTTTCTCCTCTTTGTCCAGTATGCACTTGTACCCTTTGGGAATCATGAAAAAAAAAATCCAACAACACAGCCCTAAGCGTTGTGCTGGGGAAGGCTCTGCTGGCCCCGCTTCCTCAGCAACAGCAGCAAGTGTTCGTCGGAGGGGGCGGGACCAGCAGAAACTTCCTTAGCACTTGGAATGAGACTCAGTGTGGAACCCGCTTCCTCAGGAGCAGGAAGTGTTCATTAGAGGGGCGGGACCAGCAGAGCCTTCCGCAGCGCTTCACTGTGGGCCCCACTCCTCAGCAGCAGTAAGTGCTCGTCAGAGGGGGTGGAACCAGCAGAACCTTCTTCAGCGCAAGGCTCATGGCTTGCTGCCACTGCCGCTGCTTCTTGCCAGGTCTGAGACGGAAGCAGCAGTGGCATCTCCCCTCCCCCCACCCCTTACTGCCGCTGTTGCAGATCGAGTAGAAGCAGCGGCAGATGGTCTTTTTAAAATATTTTTTTGTTTTGTTAAGAAAAGGCAGAGTGAGACGACAGTCGCTGAGGTGTTTTGCGGGCATTTTTGCCGCCCCCAAAACTTTACCACTTGAGGTGATGCCTCACTCTGCCTAATGGTAGAGCCGCCTCTGACCAGAGTACTTTTTAGGAGAATTGCCAAGTTATCCAGTTCCAGGAGTGAGAGTTGTTGCCAGTTCTGATTTGAAATGGCTTTTGCAATGTAGTATGGTGTTTGTAGTCCCTGATTTTGTACATCGAAATCAGTGCTGCAGGTCCCATAATGCATCAGAGTGTCAGAAATCCAGGACTGGCAGAGAATCTCACTCCTGGAACTGGGTAACTTGGCAACTCTGTTCTAGAACTCTACAATTATGGATCCTACATCTGGCCACTTGGTGCCACTGTTGCGCAATGACTCTGACTCCCTCCCCCTGTTGGGACTGTGAAAGCTGCCTCGTTGGTATTTCTAGTTGGGGCAGACTGGGGGAGTAGAAGACCTGAGCCACAAAATGAATCCAGACTCTTTTACATGGCAGTGTACAGCACTAACTCTAACATAAGAACATAAGATATGCCATATGGGGTCAGACCAAGGTCCATCAAGCCCAGTATCCTGTTTCCAACAGTGGCCAATCTAGGTCACAAGTACCTGGCAGATTCCCAAAATGGTACATAGGTTCCACAATGGGTAAGCAATGGATTTCCCGGATCCTTTTTAATAATGGTTTATGGACCTTTCCTCCAGGAACTTGTCCAAATCTTTTTTAAGCCCAGCTACACTAACAGCTCTTACTACATCCTCCAGTAACAAATTCCAGAGTTTGATTACACGTTGAGTTAAAAAATATTTTCTTATATTAGTCTTAACAGGTTATATTGTTGCTTCATTGCATGCCCCCTAGTCTTTCTATTTATTTATTTAACTATGTTTATGTATTGCTAAATCTATGAGTCAAAACGGTTTACATGGGAACATCATAGCCAATGTGGCTTTACATAGAACATAAGTGACCATGGGGAATGATGAAATTTAGTGTTGGGGATTAACTATGTTACAGGTTAATTCATATAAATAAGCACATCAAGAACACTTTTTGATGGAGTAAACAACCAATCTACATTTACCCATTCCACTGCATTCATTATTTTATAGACCTCTATCATATCTCCCCTCAGCCGCCTCTTTTCCAAGTTGAAGAGCCCTAACCTTTTAAGCCTTTCCGCATAGGGGTATCCTTCCATCCTCTTTATCATTTTGGTGGCTCTTCCCTGCACCACCATGCTGGTCCATTCTGGTGTTCTAGTGTATTTAAATGTTATCTTAACGTATCTGTATCTGTGCTAGTATATTGCTATTATATATTATTCTAGCATATTGAGAAGGCAATTTTTAGAATGATCAGCCAGCCTAAGAGTTAAGGATCAAAGGGTTTGAAAATTGTTCCCCAATGTGACATTATATGGCCATCTAGCAAAAATGCCAGTGTTATGGGAGATATGGTTGGAGAAAACTACGTAGTTTCCCTTTGAACATTTTCTTTATTTTATTTTGGTATATCATGGAACAAAAAATAAATAAATAAATAAATGCATTATTACAAGCTAAGACAGTAGCTAATGTCCTCCCTGTTCTATTTTTCCTTGCATGCAGTGTACCAGTTATACAAGAGAAGATGTGTGTTGGTATGTGAAGAGGAGATCCTACACCAATCTGAAATGAGTATTAAAACAAGTCAGAATGCAGACAGAGGACTGGCCAATGTAAACTTTGAACACGAGGACACAGTGCACGCTGGGATGGAAAATACCCCCAAGGCAGGCCAACCTCCCCAGGAGAATGTACCATAAACATATTCTAAGGAAATAGGATGGCGGCAGGTTCCAGCAAAAATTGGAGTCTACTAGTTTTCACAGCAAGCTACATGGTGGATTTGACCAGTATAGCCTAGTGATTAAAATAGAGTTATAGAAAACCTGCAAATTCACATTTCTAGCACAGAGAAAAGTGTCTGCACTGATCTTCAAAAGTATTCAGAAAATTCTGTGGCTCAAGCAATAGGGTAAAAAAGTGGGTACGTTCATTCTGAAAATGGCAGCCTCTACATAGGAGACAGCACGCACATAGTTTTCACTAATCTGGGCAGTTATAAAATTACCTCCAATATATACTGGCAACATAGAGAATGCTGGTTGGCTCAGCACAAGTTTTAAACTGATGCGCAGTAATGGCATCACCAAGGCAGGTCGTCACTTTGCTTGAGATTCGTCTTAAAATTATTATGATTTTTTAATAGTGATGTGCTGAAGGGGACTTTCTAAAGCCCGTTGCTATGCTTGTAGAGCTCCCTTGTTGGTGTCCCTGGCAGGAGCTCCCTTCAGGCAGGCTCTGTCAGTCCCTAAATGCTTGGCGTCTGGTGCTTCTGAGAAGGAAGGGCATTAGAGGATGGGATTTCCCTCCTTTCTCTCCAGGAAAACCAAATATAAGTGGGACTGTGAACAAGGCTGGCTGCAATATTTGCAAGCTTTATTACCTTCTACAACTATAAGTATATTGAAAGTACCAATAGTGCATTCAAACAATTCAGTTATTAATCCCCCTAAAGCACAATCAAAAAACAGCAAGAATCTCTCATACATTATTACAGAGTATCAGATAACTATTTAGATGCATTGGGAAGACTAATTTCAGCAAGCTACTACTAGCTAAATAGGAGAACCCTTTTTTTCTTCCCCCATGTGCCATTAGCAGTTATCTTCCCTTCCTTTCCCTTCCCACTGTACCAAGTTTGACCCAAATACAGGAGTGCATCTGAACCAGTGGCTGCTGTACGTCCTACAAGGATCTGTCATGCCTGGCTTGTCTTGTCTCCATTGCCCTGCTGTCTGGTCCCCGTGCTCTACTCTCCTAAAGCTGGACCTCCCTCTCCCTGGAGAGGTCACCGCTATGTCACTATGCCTACTAGTGGGCTTTCCTCACCCGGGGGGGGTCACTGCTCCAGGTGCAGCCCACTGCTCGATCTCTGCCCTTGAGGCTGTCCACTCTAAATGCTTATAGTTTATTCAATTGGCTATACCACCCTTAGCTCAGAGCAGTTTACAAAAATTTAAAATTCAAAGAAAGGCAAGAGAAAGGAGCCAGCCCTGGAGGGGATTTTAACATTCGTACTGACAGAACACAAATTATGAAGGAAAAATAATTTCTTTCTTTATTATCTGACCACAGTATGGTTCAAAGGGTATTTACCCTACTCATGTAGCAGATTATACTTTAGACCTCATTTTTACCTCCACCTCTGCCCATTACAGTTGATCTCCAATCTCAACAAGGTCTCTGCCATGGTCCAACCATTTTTTTGGCATCATTTATTCTCTATTTTGCTTCTATTCAGTCCTCCTCTGTTCCAGTTACTATATGGATGAGGAAATACAGAAATTTAAATTCTGATAATTTAACACAGAACTGCTCTTTCCCAGATAATGTTTCAGAGCTATCTTTAGAGGACCAAGCAGCCTGTTGGGACAACTCCATTAAACAGGCTTGTAATACCGTAGTTCCATTAATACAATGGCCCGGACGTGCCCCGAATGGAATTGACCTGCATGTGTCCTCCTCCTCCTATCAAAAAATACTATTTGATTATCCTTTTCAGTTACTTCTAAAGATAGGATTGCTCCCATTAGTGGAAAAACAGAATCTTTGCATGCTCCTGTAGTTAGTTCTGCCCTCTTATTCTCTTCTATAGAACCTCTTGGATCATGGTCGTCTTTTCATGTGGTAACTATGTTACTACGTCTGTTTTAGATCCATTGTCTTCCTTATATCTGAAGTCCCAACTCCACTCTACATCCCTATATTCTTGGAATGGTTAAATACTTCTCTGAAAGTGGAGTCTTTACTGTTATCTTTAATTACTGCCTTTTTCCAAGCTATTTTGAAAAAAGGATCTACAGAGCCCAATTTTCCACAAAACTACCGCCCTTCCTGTTTTAGCCAAAATTATTGAAAAAACTGTTTTGATCCAACTCAGAGACTTTATAGAAAAAAGGAATATTTTGCATCCTCGTCAATCTGGCTTTAGCACACATCATAGCACATAAAAGTGTTTAACGTTTATCCTTAATGAGATTCATCAATTTCTGGATTCTGGTCATATTGCTATGGTTGTTTCATTAGATCTATCTGTAGCATTTGATCTTGTTGATCATGATTTACTGCTCTCCTGACTTGCAGAGATTGGAATTACAAACACTGTTTTTCAATGGTTCTCTTCTTTTCTGTCAGATTGATCGTTCTCTATCTTCAGCAATTCTTTAGTTTCCACTTAAAGAAGACTTTCCTATGGTTTATCCTAGGGATCAATTTTGTCATCTACTCTTGTTAATATTTTTCTAGCTCCTCTGGCATTGGTTATCCAGTCCCTTGGTATTTTAGTTCATCTTTTCACAGATGATATTCACTTCACTGCTTACTTAGATCCTAAGGCGCCGGGATCTTCAGTCTTTAAATCTTTGTATGGCAGCAGTTTCGCACTGGCTAAATTCCAACTTACTTAAATGAAACCCATACAAATGCAAAGCAATGTGGATATATGATGGTACTGATGGTTCTTCCTTTACATCAATATCTCCTACTCTGGAGGGCATTTCCCTTCTAGTTGTCTCTATTCTAAAAATTCTAGGAGTCATCTTTGATTCAAATTTAACTTTTGGTCCACAGATATAGCAAAGTTACTTACCTGTAACAGGGGTTCTCCATGGACAGCAGGATAAGTCAGCCACACATGGGTGACATCATCCGACGGTGCCATGGACAGAATTACTCTCCAATAGTGCCTGCTCCTTCCTCCTCAGTCCGTTCTCCAGTTATGGACATGTTCTAACTTAGAGAAGGTTCATCTCTGAAGGCAGGTTCATCCTAAAGGGGAGGCGGGTGGGTTTGTGTGGCTGACTTATCCTGCTGTCCACGGAGAACCCCTGTTACAGGTAAGTAACCTCGCTTTCTCCATGGACAAGCAGAATGAATCAGCCACACAAGGGTGACTCCCTAGCAGTGGGCTGTGAAGATATGTTTCTCGTAGGAGTTAGTCATCCCCTTTCACAGCCCACGAGGTGTGCTGTGGTAGGATGAAGTAGTCAGGCTATGTTCGATGACAGAGAAGGCGATTCCCTTGTGGCATGGTGATGCTGACATGTGCTTGTCACCCACGAAGATGTGCCATCTTGTTGTGATCACCATGGAACTGGTGCCATCTTGTTGTGATCACCATGAATCTGCCAGCTAGTGCATCCAGATTGTCATGAGGCACAAAAACTTGAGACATTTGGTTCCCTTAGGTTGGAGGCACCTGCTTTTGTTGTGCCTGTCTTTCCCATGCTGAGAGGGAAGCAGGAGAGAGACATCCTGGTCAAAATGGCTACGTCCTAGGGGCTGGACTGGAATGCCCCAGGAGCGATAATGACACTTGCCCAAGACGTGACATAACCCTATGGGGAGGATGGCCACATGTTAGAATAGCTGCCATGACCTATGGGAAGGATGGCTGTATGCTTGGAGCCTAAATAGTAGCCAGCTGAGCCCCAGGCAGGGGTTGGACTTCAAGGTGGCATAGTTCGAATAACCATAGACTATGTTCCGATAGTTGGGGGAGTGCTTCTGACTGGGTTCCGATAGTCGGGGAAGTGCCTCCAGTGGCCTGTGCTGTGTTTAACCCAGAGGCCTGGGTGGTATACGTCTATGCATTTGGAGATTTCATGGTCCTCCTGAGGCCCAGTGTATGTATGTATCTTGACCTGGTCCTATAGGGACTAAGTGTGTATGGCTTGAAGGGTCATGAGGATTTGCAGAGGCCCCATGGTGTGTGGGAAAGTAGATATGGATATTACTTTATTTCAATCCTTCGAACTCCATGAGGACAGACTTTTCCTTTGGGTAGACAGGTATCAAGAGTAATGGCTCCCTTGACTAGCTGGCTAGTCTTCTCTTCTTGCGGGTGGGAATGAGACTGACTGGGATTAGTCTGTAGATGGATGGGGGGTGGGCGGAGGAGTAGGGTAACAGTTGAAGGGTCCTTTTGGCTTGCAAAGGGCTATTAGATGTGCAAGATGGAAGTTAAGGCATAGATCCATGGAATGAGTTTGATTGCTGATGTGGTCCTTGCTGCCTTGCCTATTGGTCCAGGATGGCCCACCCGATCATCCCTGTAGGGTGGGATTCAGGTGTGTCCCCGCTGTCCCATGCAGGTAGGCCCCTTCTATGTCCCCAATAAGGGCGTGTTTGCTACTCAGCATGGGTGACTCCCGCCCAGCTTGGGTGGGTTTGCACCCATCACTCCAAAGCCTGTTTTGCACAATTTGGAGGGATTGGTAGGAAAACTCATCCATAGACCCATTTTCTGCTGACACTGTGCATGTCACCAAAGAATGGTTGAATGCTTGCAGTTGACTGCGAGCGATGTGCCTTGCTCAAGGACCGAAATGAGGTGTTGGCAGAACCTGTGAGGACAGGGTGGTCTCCCCTGCTTTGGGTGCAATGAGGTCATCTGAGCAGAACTCTGAAGCATTGGATTATTGGCGGAGGCCGCAGTATCTGTGGACATTGCCTAGCATTTCGGGAAGATATCACCTTCTGTTGTTGGGGATATCGAATGGATAGGGAGATAGCCCATATCTACATTGGGAGAGAGATGGCATAATAGTAGACTAATCTCTTTAGAGTATGTCCTGTTTGTGGGGGGAGGGTGCTGTCAGGAGGAGCGTAGGGAACCCCTCTCCCACATACCACTGCTTGGCATGACCAATAAGACAGATTCAATGAGGCCTCTCCTTTAGCCGTTGGTAGCATGATACCTAGATTTCATGTCTTTAGTGGACTATTCCCAATCATGTATTTGATATTTACAATTTGATTGTTTGCTGTGGGGACATAGTCCCTGCAGGCTGGGAAAGATGGAGATGAGCTTATATCAGGGATAAGCAGTCCTTGAGGTGCAGTGGCAAAAACAGTAGAAGTTCAAAACACTGATTACTGAGTTCAAGAGTGTTACCAAGGCAGGGTGGTAAAAGAAGGAGGGTCCTAAGGGTCCTGTAGTTAGCCCAAATGGCTTAGCCTTGCTATGGGTATGTTTGGAAGTCATGGATGCTAGGCAGTCACTTAGGGTGGTGGCCTCCGGGATGCGGCAAAGAGCTGAGCATTCAAGCTAAGCTGTATGGCTTCTGCCGGCCAGAAGCCTAGGGCTTAAGGGTTTCCAGGAGTGCCAACACATTAAGCCAGCTCTGGGGCCAGCCCTGTGAGGATCCTGGACCATATCCAGGACGACTGCTGTGGTACCGTGCTACCAGAAGGGCAGAGTACCATGCTGCATAATTCAACCTTCGGGTGTGGATAAGAGGAACTTCTATGTTCATACAATTCAAACCTCTTTCTCCAAGATGGAGAGGGGGTAGCAGGAGCATGGAAGAATCTGGCCTGCAAAACAGGTCTTAGGTTGCCAGGATTTCCCATTGGGAGACTGAGATAGGTGTCAGTCCCAAATAGATTCCTGTATAGAGTCCCCGTGGTGATTGGTGGTTAGCGGACCAGCAGTGAGATTTGGATCTAGCTTTGATGGCTCCAAACTCACTGTTCTAACCTTTTGGTACATGATAGGTACTTGTGATCTTGACTGGGCACTGCTCTAGACAAGATATCTGACTTGATGGATCCTTGGTTTGACGCAGCATGGCATATCCTATGTCTTTACTGTAGAACTATTCTTTTGCCCTAATTGGCTCTCATGAACTGAGGCACTATCCAGAGAGACCAGGGCATGGATTTTACAGGATAGGGCCAATGGTTACCCCCATGTTAATGGGGGTTGTACCGTACTGGGCTTAGACCCTGGACAACAACATCAGGGGTCATAAGATCAGCAAGCCAACCACTGAGCCATCAAGCTTATTGCTAATTCTGTGACTCCTGGAGGGGAGTGTTGTAGCTACTATGGGGCCCCGTGCCCTCAACACCTTAGTAGCCTGTGACCAGTGTTATGACATAGAGGTTCAGAGGTAATGGGCTCTAGTCATGTAGGGCTGCCCCCCCCCCCCCTTTGCAGAGAGCCCTCTGAGCGATTGGTGATTGGTGCATTCTGGCAGGGGGATATTGAGGTTTTCCTCATCCTGTTGGGTGCCACAGGCTTGATTAGACTGAATTCCCCGGTGCGCCTTGATAGAGCACCCATGCATGTTGGATCTTATGAATCCCAAGAGGGGTATTCTTTGGCACGATGCCTGTAGAATGGCCATTGATGGACTATTTGAGAACTGACTACCACTCTGGCTTGGAGGGCAGGTGTCCCACAGGAGAAAAGCTGCATCTTTATTAAGGTTAAAGCCAGTCCAGGTATGCATGGAACCCTAGCGTTGGTCCAAAGTGTTGGAACCCTATGCGGACCTCAAGTTTACACCCCCTTTGGCTCTCAAAATCTATTATTTAGCTTTGAATGGCCTGCTCTTGCTGCCTTTCAGAGGTTGCTGACCTAGGTGACCACCTGGTATGCCTACTGGTTGGGCCTGCCCTGCATGGAACTCCCCTGGTTGGGGAGGATTGGTCCCAATGACAACCCTGGGGATGCTCAGGCACACTATGAGTTTATGCAGTTGTCTGGGCTAGGTAAAGAGGCATGGAGGGCTGGGAACTTGGAGTTAGCACCCATGCACTGCAAATCTAATGGAAGGAGCAGGGCTCAGTCGGCATTTTGCCCGTAGGGCACATCTCCTGGGATCAGATAGAAGTAGGCTGAGCTGGGTACCCTCACATTAAGGAAATGACTAGGTTTCCTTGCAAGGTATGATCAGAAATAGATTAGCGGGCTTTTTTTCTGAGGCAATGAGGGATCAATAGAACTTGCCCAAAGTCACAAGGAGTGCCAGTGGGAATGAACCCTGGACTCTTGAGTACTACAGTAGGTTGGTGCACTATCCTCTAGGCTGCTCCTCCACTTTTGTGGTGATCACAAGGAGCAGGAGTGAGATCCGCTTCTTCTCAGCACCTTCTGCACAGTACCTTCATAGAAGAAACTGACGCCAGGTGCCATCAGCGCTGTAGGGCTTCATATGGGCGGTTGCAGGAAGACCAGCTGCACTTCTTGCTGTGGCAGTCTCATTTGTGCAACAGTAGTCATGCACATGGGTCTCTGCACCATGGCAACTCACTGCTCCCTGATATTTCTAAGAGGGAGGAGTGGCCTAGTGGTTAGGACACAGTACCTCAGGCCGGAGGGCTGGGGGTTCAAGTCCCACCTGGGGACAGAAATCTCAGGCTGGAGGGACTGGGGTTTCTAGTCCTATAGGCACTCCTTTTGGCCTTGGACAAGCCACTTAACCCTCTGTTGCCTCAGGTACATGTAGATTGTGAACCCTCTGGGGACAAGGGAATGTATCTAGTACCCGTTTGTAGTGATTACATAATGTAAACCACTTTGATTGAAGGATAAGGCGGTATAGTAAACTGGTTAAATAAATAAATCACTTCAATGCCAGTGTGGTCCGTAAAACTATTGGCACTATGGAGAGGGTGCTGTTGGCATCCAGGCAAGGGACTTCTGTCCTCTGTAGCAGAAGAGGCCTAGATGCATGGTGCATTCCCATATTGCATTGATCCCCGAGTTGAGGCTACCAGTCATGTACAGGACTCATCTTTCTGGAAGGACCCCATCTGGCCATGGCAATGCCACCAGTAGCCCTTAGGAATGACTTAGTGCTGTAGTTGTCGGGGCCTCGGCACCAGAGAGAGGTGGTGGCTTTGTGTGCCTCTGAGATTGCACTGTGGTTTGCTGGGTGCAATCTCCAAGTCACAGTAGCTTCAGTGGGATTTGTGGAGGACAGAGATCATCATGCTGTGGGATTCCCAGTGCCATGTGAACTCACTGCAGGCAGCTGAAGCTGCCCCCTCCTTTGTCTCTACAGCAGTTTGCACCAGGGAACCGGCTATGCTGCTGCAGGGGCCCATCAGTTCTGGAGCTGAAGTCATCTGGGCAGAGTGACGAGGCACCATGCTGACATGCCCTGCATCTGATGCAGGGGAGAAGGAGAGCTCTGTGCCAGAAGGTCCTCTGCACGGCAATCCCTTTAGTCTGATACTGCACTAGGAGAAATAGAGGAAGGATGGCTCTGATGCTTCGAGGGTCCTCGGTACCAGAAGGAACAGAGGAGGGATGGTGGGGTCCTTGGCACCAGATGGTCCTCTGCGCATAGGTTGCCAGGAGGAATGGAGGAGGGATGTCTCTGGCACTACAAGGGTCCTTAGGTATCAAGATCAGCCCCGTGATCCTCCCCATGAGCCGGCAGGGAATGGAGGCCTTAGCGGCACATCCCGAGCCACGGCTTGCTCCTTGTTGTAATGCTAATCTGAGCCGGGCTGGGAATGGAGGCAGCGGCACATCCCGTGCCATGGCTTGCTCCTTGTTGCAGTGCTAATCCTCTGAGAGTCTAGCAGAGCATTGGTGTGGATCTCCTCCTGCAGTGCCCTCATTAGATGCGCTCGTCCGCATTACCTAGCTGTGCCTGTTGCTCCCTGCAGCCAATGCACGCCTGGTGTCCTACCGATTGGTGCAACTGCATTGACTTCCAGGTCTCACCGTGAAGGGGCATCTGTGAGAGTGGGTATTCCCTTGGGAGAGTTCCTTGGGTTAGAGATGACTATGGTCAGGCCATCTGAGTCCTTCAGTCCCAGGCAATGCACATGGCTGAGGCAATGCCCATAGCTGGTAGTCAGATGGGGTTCTGCCGCCGCAGACACCTGGTATTGAAGAAAAACACACTGCTTGCAACAGGACAAGATTTGAGTAAAGAAAGACATAAGGAAAGGATATATATATTTTTTTGGATATACAGAAAGTAGATAGAAAGGGAGAGTAGAAGAATCCGTCCACATGGCCGGGCAGATAGAATAGACTGAGGGGGAAAGGGCAGACACTGTGGTGGGGATGACTGGCATATGCTCAGAAGAGTCTTAAGACTCTTCTGAGCTATTGGAGAGTAATTCCATCCATGTCACCGTCGGATGACATCACCCATGTGTGGCTCACTTATCCTGCTTGTCAATGGAGAACTAATATAGTGAAAGCTTGTTTTTGTACTTTGCATACCCTGAGTTCTCTGTCCTTTTTCTTTTTTTTTTTTTAAATAAGACTGCTTTGATTACCTTGTTTCCCTAGTTATCAGTAAATTGGATTATGGCAATTCATGCATAATGGTCTTCCTCTTTATTCCATTAAGCGGCTGCAGAGGGTCCAGAGTGTAGCCATTAAGCAGCTTACTTATTCTAAACAATCTGATCATGTTAACCCTCTTTTAAAATCTCATCATTGGCTCCCTGAAGTGTATCGTATATAATTCAAAATTTTGTTATTAACCCATGTGCAGCCCAATTCCATGGCAAGCATGTCCGGCCCACATCTAAATCACAAACGGGCCCCATTTGAACCTAATTCCGCATCCGCAGGTCTGGACATGCCCATGGGTCTGGAATCGGGGAGGTAGATGTGTTCGGCATAGCACAGACACAGGGTTATTCAGTCAGCGAGTGCACGCATCTGGCGTGCAGCCCTCGCATGGGTGCAGGCACGGACCATGCAATATAATGAAGAAACACGTCCCCAATTAATATTATCGGACAAGGGTAAATGTTTTGGATGTCTCAATGCCCACTGTAATATGAAAAATTACACATTTCGGATCTTGCCCGTCTCTGCAATGTACCCACGGATGCCACGCCCCTCAGGAAAAATGTGCATCTCCTGAGCAGCCCTACACACCAATAGTAGTGCGCTGATGCAAACTAGACATAAATATCAATGGGAAATGACTGCTGCTGCAACCTAGACCACATCATACCAGTCCTCTACAGGTCCTGAAAAGTTCTAGGTAATCCCAGTGCACCCTAAGATGATATAAGAGAATGTAAATAGGAACATTTATGTCAGGACATACCTTGCATCAAATGGTACGTGGCAATAGGAACCAGCCCCAGTGATTCCTGCCTTCGTCATCCCTACAAACATGCTTTACACTGCTGAGGATAGACCCTTACCAAGTGTACCAAACGCGAAACTAACATTGCAGTTCCTCAAAAGATGCATAATATTGCTGAGCAACAAATCTATGCCCTTTTTGTGCCTATGTCCTATAAGTGCACTCATTCAGCTGCTCTGCACTACCTTTCCCTTCTTGTCTCTCCCTACACCTCTCCTTGGGAACTCCGCTCTTCTTTCAGATTGCTTCTGTCTATACCCTTCTTTTCTACTGCCAAATACAGACTTTGCTCCTTTCACCTTGCTGCTCCCTATGCCTAGAACAAACTACCTGAGTCTGTACTTCAGGCTTCTTCCCTGACCCTTCCCAAATCACCTCTTCATTGTTGCTTTTGGATCTGATTCATCTAAGCTTCCTTGTGTTTCCTTACCATTACCCCTAAATGTAACCTGTCCACAGCTGCTGTGTGGTCTGTCTTGACTATACTGTAAGCTCTGCTGAGCAGGGATTATCCTTTGTGCGTGGCTGTGCAGCACTTGTACACCTTGTAGCGCTATACAAATTATCAGTCGTAGTAGTAGTTTGGCTTTCTGGCTATGGCATCTGGTTCCCACATATCTGGGTGCTGACATTCTTCACAGTAGCTATACCTGTCCCATCATGGTGTATATTGGTCTATATACATCTGCTATCTGTGGGGAAGCCTCATCTGCCTTCCCACAATCTGTTTTGAGGCACTGCTCTCCTAGTCAGGCCTGTGTGGGCATTGGAGAGGGGATCCGTTGCCATCATACTCAGGCAGCCAGCCTCCAGATATATCACCACTCTTGCAACTTGCAAAGAACCTGGACCGGCAAAGGATGTAGGCCTCATGGCACAATCCAGAGGATGTTGGCACAACATCAGTCATGTCTCTCAGTGCCTGGTACAGCTGATGTATGGCTGCCCTATCACATTGGCACCTGGTGACACTGTGGTCATCCATATGGTTCAGGTACCGGCCAGCCATACATGGCCTCCCTTAATTGCAGATCTGCACACTAGGTCCTCCCGTGCTACCTCCACACTACATACTCTCACTTGCAGTCACAAAGGACATCACTCTGCCAAACCAAACCTATGGCTAACAGATGCTGTGCCATAATGGCATGACATCCCAGGACTACACCTATGATCTCCCTTTCTCACTGCAGCATGATTTGTTTCCAGTCTCACTCTCATACTATTCTTAAATTAGCAGTCCCAGTTTTCAGAACACAGGATTTGTTAGGGTCCCCTGGATTAGCTCTTTTAGCACAAAGAGCACATTTCAGCATAGCCTGAGTAAACACTATTGCTCTTCTTAACATTTTTATAAGGATGTTTATAAATGTTTCTTTACCTTACAACATTTCCTCACCTCTGCTTCCTGTTCTTTGTAACTGCATCTTGTATTTTCCAGACTGCAGTCACACCAGTTCAGCACATAATTGTCACAACCATTCTTCTCTATGGGACAAACTGCAGAGCACAGTTGAATATTTACTAAGTCCTAGCCTTATACCATGTTGCAGCAGGAATAACATGGACGTTTCCGGGAAACACTTGAAATGTACACGGGCCTTTCCTGAATATGCTTTATACAAATCTGCGGCCGACCACGCCCCTGTTCCACCCCTTCCAAGCACATTCTGAGATCTCCATGCTAGCGCCATGTACATGTATAACATCAGTGTTTCAGAATACATTTAGAGATGTTTTTGACACATAAAAATCCCCAACGCACATACAGACCCCTTATTCGTGGTCTAAAATGTCCTCCAAAGCCTTTTATTTGGGCTTCCCATTATATTTATTCAACTTATTTATTCCATATTTACCAATAAGATCACTACCGTCTCACTAGTTGTCCCTTCAATAAACATGCCTGTAATGAATTTACTCGTCATGCAGCTTTTTCTTAGCTTCAGGTTTGTGGAATGCTATTCCCCCCTTTATATTCGATTGGATAAATCATTGAAATCCTTCAAGAAAAGTTAAAACATAGTTTTTTGAACAGGCGTACAATGTCTTTTAGATGGATGAGGCTGTCCTTGTGGTACTGATCTGTACCGGCCTAGTTTCTCAAGTTTTTCATTTTTTTCTTTTCATTGCTATTTTCCTTTGCTGTATACTATGTTATTTTATTTTAATTTTCATATAACATTGTAAACCACTTTGACGCTATAGCTAAAGGCAGTATATCAAATGTATAATTAACCCTAAACCTCAAAGCATTGAAAGACTATATTGCTAACTTCTCCTCAGTATATATACTATAACGCTCTTTACAAAGAAGGAAAAAATACCTCAGTGTATATATCTCAAAAGCCATAAATCAAGACATTCTAATAACATCATCATTGGTCAGAAAACCCTTCCTCCATCCCAGTCACCAATAAATTTTTTATCAATATGCTTTTTCCTAAAATTGTTAAGAGCATTATAGTATGTATACTGAGGGGACATTAGCAATATAAAGATGAAAAGAATGTCATGATATCTGATAGGAAAGGAAGGGAAGAGAATGTAGTTGAGTAGTAATCAGGAAAGTGCAGCTGGGTCATCCACAGGACCCAGCTTGATCCCAAAACCTGTTCAAAAAGATATATTTTTAGGGAGGCTATGGGGTATGTTTACTAAGCAGCTACCGCTGCTTAGTAAACATACCCCTATGACTTTTTTGTAGGTAGGCATGAGACAAGAATATTCCATAGTGAGGGGGCAAAAAAGAAGGACAAATTTCTAGTGATTTTGAACTTTGCTTTAGAAAGGGGAGGAATAGACAATTGTTGCCATGGCCAACTGACTGGAAAAGATCTTTGTTCATACCAATACTGAAGAAAGGTGGAAATTATTGTGGAAATTATCAATCACTCTGATCCCACATGCCAACAAGATTATACTCAACATCATTCAGTGGAGACTACAACCATACCTGGAACAAGAATTGCCTGAAGTGCAAGCAGGGCTCAGGAAAGAGCGAGGAACAAGAGACATCATCGTGGATGTGAGATGAATCCTTGAAAAGACAAAGGAATACCAAAAGGATATCTATATGTATTTAATTGATTATACCAAGGCCTTTAATAGTGTAAATCGTGAGAAACTCTGGGTCACATTAAGAAGCACGATTATATTAGAACATCTGATAGTTCTCATAAGCAGCCTTTACTTTGATCAACAAGTAACAGATGAAACAAGGGGAAACAGAATGGTTTAAAATCAGCAAAGGTGTATGAGGTGTAATAAAAATGTATCAAGACTTGTTGTGTAGCTATATAACAATACATCGCACCACAATGCTCTTAAGCATGTAGTGACCTAGTTATGTGCTCTGCATGTGCAGAGCATAGCATGACTGCAGCACACCTGTACTTTTTTAATCACATGATGTTTGATATCACGTAAAAGCAGTTTGTCAGATTTACGATGAGTGAAAAAAATTGAACAGCGAATTTGCATTAAATTCTGCCAGAAACTTGGGGAGTCGTGCAAAGAGACCTATGACAAGTTACAGCAAGTGTATGGCGATGAATGCATGAGTCGTGCTTGAGTTTATGATTGGTACAAACATTTCCAAGAGGGCTGCCAAAGTGTTGACAGTAACGAACATTTTGGAAGGCCATCCACGAGCAGGAATGAAGTCAAAGTTGAAGAAGTGCATGCCGTAATAGCTCAAATCGTCGATTGACTATCAGGGAGCTTGCTGAGGGCATGGACATCAGTTTCGGATCAGTACAGTCCATTCTGTTGATCTGGGGATGAAACACATGTCTGCAAAATCCATGCTGAAACTCCTGTCCCCTGACTAAAAAGAAGATTGACTGTCTGCAGCCAGAGAGTCATTGGAATGCACTGAAAATGATTCAGATTTTGTTAAAAGTATTTATTACTGGTGGTGAATCATGGGTTTATGGTTATGACCCGGAAACTAAGGCTCAATTTTCACAATGGAAGACCCAAGAAAGCCTGTCAGGTGAGGAGCAATGTCAAGGTCATGCTCACAGTTTTCTTTGATTACCAGGGTGTTGTTCATCATGAGTATGCTCCAAAAGGCCAAACAATATGGAGTACTATGTCCAAGTTCTGACTCGTTGGAGAGATGCAATTCGTTGTAAGAGGCCAGAGTTGCACAGGAAAGGTGAATAGTTGCTTCATCACAATAATACCCCAGCTCACACGTCACATCTTGTCCAGCAGTTCTTGGCCAAACATCAAATCTACCACTACTACTACTGAGTATTTCTGTAGCGCTGCAAGTCGTACGCAGAGCAAGTCTGTCAGTCTCCGTACTCACCTGACCTCGCACTCTGACTTTTTTCTTGTTTCCAAAACTGAAATTATCACTTAAAGGAAGGAGATTCTATGACTTGGAGACCATTAAGCAAAATTTGACACAGCAGCTTCACAGCATAACAAAAGAGGCATTTCCAAATTGTTTCTAGCAGTGGCAGGAACATTGGAAGAAGTGTGTTTTATCGGAAGGGGACTATTTTGAAGGAGTGTCAGTTTTATTCTTTTGTGTTATTGTACAATCTTGATACATTTTGATCACACTTCATACAAGGCTGCATATTTTCCCCTACCTCTTTAATTTACATGCTGAAAAAATCATCAGGGAAGCAGGACTGTATGAAGATTGGTGGAAAATTCAACAACCTGCACTATGCAGATGATATCATGTTACTAGCTAGACGTTAAGCTGATCTAAAACATTTGTTTATCAAGATCAAGGAACATAGGGTCTGATATTCAAAGGTATTTACACGGTTTGTAGACCTGCAAACCGTGTAAATGCCATTAAGAATGATATTCAGCAGCACTAACATGATTAGTGTCATTCAATATCTGCAGATGCCGCTCCTTGGTGCCCCAATGTTAACCGGTTAGCATCAGGGCATTCCATGGGTGACACCTAGGGATAACCACGTCAGCGGCCATATTCAGCCACTGCCAGGTTATTCCTCGGCGGCAAAAGTTAGGAACATTAAAGGCTGTCCTAACTTTCGCTGCCAAAGCTAACTGGGCTAATAATACCAATTGGTTTCTCACGCTCAAAATTCACCAATGGAAACACTAATTCTATATGCTGCAAATGTTTCACTTCTCATTGCGGTGAGGTCTCAGACAAACTTTTAGCACTTTGTCATGAACTGAACACCAGTCCTTACATAGTGCTTCCTTTGCATCAATGACCTTCTACCTTGACTCTTATTTTACAGAGTCTCGTTTCCTCAGGGGATTGCCACCCTGTATTATTCTCTAGATATTCAATAAAACACAAGAATTAAAACATTTGTTTAATATTTGTTAAATATCCCTGTTTCAGTCAAATCATTATTAATTACTGTATCATCGAAAGTACTCGAAAACCAACCTCATGCTGCCCGCGTATCTACTCAAAAGACGGAAAACCTTGTTGCTTCTCTCTGCCAGAGAATCAGCTGTCTCTTCCCCGGCTGAAAAAACGCCGCGCATGCGGACTCTGGGATGTATTATGTTGTATAGGGCTGCCGCAACTTGTGCGGAACTATTCATCCTGTGCCCCTTCAATGGTTGGTTAGCTTCCTGCTTCACTGGCTGACCTGGATATTTAATGCCAGTGGCCTGATATAGCCCTGGTATTGAATATCTGCATTTAGCAGCAATGGCTAGCCGCTGTAATCGGGCTAGACATTGCCACTGAACATTGGGCCCATAGTCTTAAAATGGGCCTGCACCTTAAAATGAAGATGACAAAGATCCTGACAACTGGAAAAACCAATAATTGCATCCTTAATGAAAAAGATAAATATAAATAACAGACAACTTTAACATGCTTGGATCAATAATCATTAAAGAAATGACAAGAGGTCAAGCAATCTGACGACACATTGCTCTTGGCAGAATAGCTATGAAGGACCTAGACAAGATTCTCAAGTGCAGAGAGGTATCCCTGCATACAAAGATTCAACTTGTCCAAGCCCTGATATTTTCAGTAACATATGATTGTAAAAGTTGGACAATGAAGAAGAAAGATAGGAAGAAAATCAATGCCCTCGAATTGTGGTGCTGTTGAAGAATACTGTGTCTACCATGGACTGCCCAAAGAGCAAATCAATTGGTACTAGAGGAGATAAAACCTGAACTTTCTTTAGAAGCTCAGATGTCAAAACTTTTACTTTTGCATTTTGGACTCATCATATGAAGAGAGACATCATTCGAGAAAGACATCATGCTTGGCAAGATTGAAGTTCAGCACATAAGAGGAAGGCCAGAAATGTGATGGATAGATACAATTAGCAGCAGCTATGGACACCACTCTATCAACAACTTGCCACCTTGCTGAAGACTGAACCCAGTTTAAGACAACTATCCAGAAAGTTGTCATGAGTCTGCACTTATCAACAACAACAACAACAAAAGGTATTGAGGGGCTTTATTTTGCAGGGCCTTGTGGGCCTGGGTAAGAATTTTATGGCGACTCCAAAAAAGGATTGAGAGTCAGTGGTGGTGGATAAAAGGCATAATATGATCAAATTTCTTTGCATCAGATAGCATGTATATTGCTGTGTTTGGGATTTACTGCAGTCTTTTTAATTTGTAAGTAAGGAGATCAGAATATACAACGTTGCAGTGGTCCAAGCTGGGCTATTACAGTACTGAGGATGTTATAGTTATAGTTACAACTTATTGCTTTTGATATACCACCCTTTGTGGAGAACATACAGAGTGGTTTACAACTCAACATTAAAAAATTCATAAATAGACTTCAATCTTAAAGAAAAAGAGAGTGGGCAGGGTAAGGCAAGACAGTGCAGGATGATTGATATCTGAGCGGTGGGATCTATAAAGAGGCAGATGGCACGGAAATGCTGAAGTGCAATAAAGGAGGATTTGATCACATGGCTGATCTGAGGGGAAAAAAAGTTCCATGTCTATGAGAAGACCTAAATATTTAAAGAACTGGAGTGATATAGTGAAATAGGGCAATTCCCCAGTTAGCTACACACAGGAGCTCTGAACAGCACTGTTAGAAAACACTTAAAAGAGGTTAACTATTTTTTCTCTGAAAGGACAGCTGAGGAACAGGCAGGTACTTTGGTAGATCTCTCTCTTTTATTTCAACAAGTACCAAAGCTCCATCCACTGGCACATGGCAGGGAAAAATTGTATTGCTAGAGCTGTTGCCCCCATTAAAGCATCTGCCTCTGTGCAAAGATTCCTATGCCAGTTGAAGGACAGGTTCCATGTGCAGGATGCCTGCATGCTGAAGCTCTCAGAAAAGAAGTGGAGGAGCAGAGAGAAATGGCGAGGCTGAGGAGCATTCAAGACAGTGAGAAGTACATTGATGAGATGCTTCTTGAAACATCCAAGCTCCCCAACAGAGGTGAAGATGGGAGCCTGCAGAATGACGAAAGCTGGATATGAGTCACCAAGGCCTGCAGAATCACCAATCCAACTCCTCCAGCCCTTGAATTGAAGAATCATTATGCAACCCTAGAAGTGGAGGAGGTGAAAGCATTCCAGGAAAGGGAAGAACCAGAGCTCGAGCACCCCAGAGTTGCGGAATCAGTGACCACAGGGAAGTGAAGGGTAGTAGTGATTGGTGACTCTCTTCTGAGAGGTACTGAGGTGTCCATCTGCCGACCAGACTTGATGTCTAGAGAGGTATGCTGTCTGCCAGGTGCCAAAATTTGAGATATATGGAGAGTTTGCCAAGACTCATCAAGCCTACTGACTATTACCCAATGTTGCTAATCTATGTCGGTACAAATGATACTGCCAGGTATCCCTCTGAGCATATCAAAAGTGACTTCATGGCTCTGGAACAGAGGGTGAAGCAGATAGGTGTGCAGGTGGTGTTCTCTTCAATCCTCCCTGCTGAGGGTAAAGGCGGAGGCAAAGAAGCTCGCTTCCTGGAGATAAATGCATGGCTGCATTGATGGTGTCATCAAGAGCGTTTCGGTTTCCTGGACCATGGGATGATGTTTCAAGGGCTGCAGAGCAGAGATGGCATCCATCTGTCCAAGAAGGGTCAAAATGTTTTCAGTGACAGACTGGCTAACCTACTGAAGAGGACTTTAAATTAGATTCATTGGGGATGGGTGAACAAAGCCCCCAGGTAAGTGAAACATTAAATAACTCCATAGAAATGGGTAAAAGGGGCAACATCTGTATACATGCCCGTTGCATGGGAAATAAGATCCCAGATGTTGAGACTTTAATGAAACAGGCTGACTTGAATTTAGTGGCAGTTGCAGAGATATGGTTCACGGACAACTATGACTGAGATCTAATTATACCAGGCTATATCTTATTCAGGAAGGATAGCGTAAGAAGAAAGGGAGGAGTGGCAGTATATGTAAAAAATAACATTAAAGCTATAGAATTACAGGGCTTAAAAGGGAAAGAGGAGGCACTGTGGGTTAAATTAGAAAGAGGGAAGAAGAAATCAATTGCATTGGCGTGATATACAGATCCCCCTCACAGGGAGAAGTAGTAGATGGAGATTTAATAGAAGACACATGCAGCATTGCTAGGAAAGGGGACGTGCTATTGATGTGACTTCAGTATGCAAGATATGGATTGGCACATCCCTGTTGCGGTGTCATCTATAAGTGAGATCCTGGATTCTCTACAGGGAGAACTTTTCAGGCAACTGGTAACAGAACACACACCTAAAGGGGTCATACTGGACTTGGTGCTTACCAATGGTGAAAGTGTTTCTGATGTTAGTGGGAGATCATCTCGCATCCAGTGATCACCAAATGGTGTGGTTCAGTATTAGGTCTAGGGCTGATAAAATCCATTCAAAAATGAGGATTTTAAGAAAACTAACTTTGCCAAAATGGGCCAATATCTCAAGGAGTCCTTAGTGGAATGGGAACAGCTGGGGGATGTAGAAAAACAGTGGGCAAAACTGAAAGGGGATATTTTAAGGGCAACCAACCTTTTTGTTAGAAAGGTAAATAAAGGAAAAAGGTAAAAGAGGCCACTATTGTTCTCAAAAGAAGTAGCTGAAAAGGTGAAGAAAAAGAGGGAGGCCTTCATGAAATATAAGAGATCACAGAGAGTGGAAGACAAGTATCTATATTTGGAAAAAGTTAGAGAAACTGGCAAATTAGTCAAGAAAGCAAAGATACTAAAAGAAGAAGAAACAGCCAATGCAATAAAATTGGTGGGGGGGGGGGAGGGGGATAAGACATTTTTCAGATATGTTAGTGAGAAGAAGGACGAAAGTGGTATTGTCAGACTCAAGGATGAAGGAGAGGAATTTGTAGAAGCTGATGAGGATAAAGCGGAATTGCTTAACAAATATTTCTGTTCTGAGTTCACAGATGAAGGGCCAGGAGCAGGTCCTCAGAAAACATCCACAAAAAGGAACAGAAGTGACAGGGATCTTGAATGATTTTCAGAAGACTGTGTTCAGGAGGAACTAGCTAAACTAAAAGTAGACAAAGTAATGGGAACAGATGGGATACATCCGAGAATACTGAAGGAACTTGGGGATGTTCTAGTAGTGGCTCCACTGACTGACCTTTTCAATACCTCTTTGGAGTCGGGAATGGTGCCAGAGGACTGGAGAGAGGCACATGCGGTCTCTTTACACAAAAGCGGAAGTAAATTATTGGAAACACTACTCAAAAAGAAAATAGTGAGGTTTCTGGATTCCAATGGATTACAGGATCGGAGGCAGCATGGATTCACCAGAGGCAGGTCTTGTCAGAGAAATCTGATTGATTTATTTGACTGGGTGACCAGGGAGGTGGACGAAGAGAGAGTCCTATATATGGTATACTTGAATTTCAGTAAACCCTTTGATATTGGTTCGCACAGGTGACTTATCAACAAACTGAGCATCCTAGGAATGGACCCTAAAGTTACTGATTGGGATAGAAATTGGTTGAGGGGGAGGTGATAAAAGGGGACAGGTAAATGGAGCTCACCCTGAGGAGAGGGAGGTTATCAGTGGTGTGCCACAGGGATCTGTTCTTGGACCGATTCTTTGTCGAGTAAGATTTGCCTCTTTGTGGATGATACCAAAATCTGCAATAGAGCAGACACCAAGGAAGGAGTAGATAACATGAGGAGGGCTCTAGCTAAGCTTGAAGAATGGTCTAGAATTTGGTAGCTGACATTTAATGCTAAAAAAATGCAGGGTCATGCATTTGGGCTGCAAAAATCCAAAGGAGCGGTACAGCGTGATTGTGTCTGATGATCTTAAGGTAGCTAAACAAGTAGAAAAGGTGACAGTGAAAGCTAGGAGGATGCTTGGGTGCATAAGGAGAGGAATGGCTTGTAGGAAAAAGGAGGTGACAGTGCCTCTGTATAAGTCTTTGGTGCAACCTCATTTTGAGTATTGTGTGCAGTTCTGGAGACTACACTTTCAAAAGGATATAAACAGGTTGGAGTCAGTGCAGAAGGTGGCTACTAAAATGGTTAGTGGTCTTCGTTATAAAGCATATGAGGACAGACTTAAGGTTCTTAACATGCATACTTTAGAGGAAAGGCGGACTAGAGGAGATATGATAGAGATGCTTAAATATCCCCATGGCATAAATGCACAAGAAGAGAGCCTCTTTTGATCAAAAACAAGCTCTGCTATGAGGGGACATAGGATGAAGGTGAAAGGGGTTAGATTTAGAAGTAATATTCAAAAATATTTCTTTACAGAAAGAGTGGTAGATGCATGGAATAGTCTCCCAGTAGACCTGGTAGAGATGAGGACAGTATCTGAATTCAAAAAAGCATGGGACAAACACAGAGGATTTCTAAGGGACTATTGTAGTAGTCAGTATGGAAGGGCAGACTAGATAGGCCATGTGGTCTTTTCCTGCCATCATGTTTCTATGATATAGAGTTATTGTCCAGGAGAGGAGCAATACTAGGGTTGCTGAACTACCTGTGATCCAAATGGCTGTAGCCTTCCTAAGGTTAAGCTTGAGAGAATTGGAATATAGCCATGCAGAGACCTTTCCAAGGCAGGAATTTGCTTGGAATAGGTCAGGCTAGTGGGAATCTGTACAGGCGATAAGGAGGGTATCGTCAGTATAAATGTATGAAGATATACCAGTAAACTGAATAAGAGTGCCAAGAGACTTAGGAAAACATTAAATAGTAGGGGGGAAAGAACAGTCTTTTGGGACCCCACAAACCACAGGATGGAGTTTAGAAATAGAGCTCCCAGTAAAAACCTGGAAAGAACGATTGGAGAGGAAGGATGTAAACCAAGATAGTACTATTCCATAGAGACCAATACTGTAGAAATAAGAGAAAAAATGCTATGATTGACTAAGACAAAAGCTGCAGTGAGGTCTAATGAAATGGTTAAAGCTACCTGGTCCTGATCAAGTTCACTATGAACTTTGCTGAAATGAGGTGATGATAGGTGATGATACTTTGGTCTGCACGGAATCCGGACCATCGAGGGTACAAAGTGTGTGTATGTTTGATGTGATCTCTCAAGTGTGAGAGAATCAAATGTTCTGTGAGTTTTGAATAAAAAAGGGCAAGTCTGAAATGGGGCGGTATTTAAATGGACTGGAAGGGACTAGTTTGGGGCCTTTCAGGATACGGCATATCAATACTTTTTTCTAGGCTTGAGGGATCTTATCGGCATAGAGATTGTTATTAATGATGGTATAGACAATGGGAGTCTTTTGCAAGTCACAGAGAAGGGATGGGTCTAATGAGCAAGTAGATTTCCCAATCAAGGAAGCTAATTTACTTAAAGATTTTTGAGATAGGGGCAAAATCTGACCAGGTACAGTTGTGGCCAACATTATTGGCACCCTTGCAGTTCAACCCCTTAATGTCCAATATCTCCTAAAAAGCCAGTGAAATGGCTTTGGACTATATATGCACACATATGTTGACACATAAAAGAATCAAATCAAACAAGACCAATTAAAAATGGAAATAGTATAAAAACTGGGACATTGCCAGGACATGATTATCTAAAACAAAAAATTTTGATGAACACTCAAATATAACAAAACACTTGGTAACAAGTAGTAAATCAGTAGTTTTCAACGCCAGTTGTCAAACATACAAAAGGGATGATTGTCAAGCATGAACAGGTAGGTCTCAGTAATATCGGGCAGGTGTAATCCGTGATATTCAATCACAAACACCAAATTGCAATGCCCATCTCACATCAGTGACCTTTTTTTCTTCAAATCCCCAAATACATTGTCAAGAAAAAGCCATAAAAATCACAACAAACTTAGCTTGCACAGCCTTCACTTCAAACAAACCTTTCAACCCCGACGCCTCAATTCAAGCGCTCAAAAGCGTTTCGTCGATCAAGTCGTTTCTTCAGGGGGGAAACTACAAATGTATAAACACACAACAATCAACATAAAAATATTAATCAAAACTATACCTGATACATCTAAGATGAAAACAGGCTCACTTACCCAGACCCAACTGGGTCATGACGCCAACAACTAGCTGTACAGCTCCCGGCTCAACGCCACATACCGCCTCCAGCTTCAACTCCAGCGCGCGCATGAGTTCTAACAGTTCAAACTCACTTATAGACACCCCTAATTATGTCATCTCACCAACATGATTATCGGCACCCTTATAAACAATTCAAATTAGTTTGAACAGAACCACTAAATTCTCATTGCAGTAAAATTAGAAGTACCCATGATCAATTGTCAGTATTCACATGATTTGAATCAACCAATGAATGATGGCTCTAATGTTTAAAATGACCACATTTACTCTCTGTTCCATTTTCACAATGGTAAAGACAAGAAACTGCCTGAGATAGTCAGAAAAGCCATTATCACCAAAATAAAAATTCAAAGGAGTACAAAGCCATCTACAAAGCCCTTGGGATTCCTGTGTCTACAGTTCACAAAGTTATTAAGATGTTTTCTGCTCATGGAACTGTCAAGAACCTCCCAGGACATGGTGTGAAGAGGAAAATTAGTCCAAGAAAACATTGAAGGTTAGTGGGAACTGTGGGAAAAACACCACGTACAACATCCAAAGAGCTTAAGGCTGACTTGGAGCAATCTAAAGTGGTGGTTTCATCCTGCACCATACGCCATGCACTAAGCACAGAAGGACTTCACGGGCAAAAGCCAAGGAGGACCCCAATGCTCAAAGACAGACATGAAAAGGCATGCCTGATCATTGCCCAAACCCACCTTGATAAACCACAATCCTTCTGGAAAAATATTCTGTGGACAGATGAAACCAAACTTCAGCTCTTTGGCAATGCAGACCATCGATACATTTACAGGTGAAGAAATGAAGTTTATAAGGAAAAAAACCTCTTTCTACAGTTAAATATAGTAGAGGTTCCATTATGTTGTGGGGCTGTTTTGCTGCCTCAGGAATTGGAGGCCTGGGTCATATTAAAGGAATCATGAAGTCAGAGGACTATCAAGGTATTTTGGAGTGAAATATGCTACATACTGTCAGAAAGCTAGGTCTGGGTCGAAGGTCATGGGCCCTCTAGCAGGACAATGACCCAAAACATACATCTAAAAATACAAAAGAATGGTTAAAAAGGAACAAATGGACTGTTTTAAACTGGCCAGTAATGAGTCCTGATCTCAATCCAGTTGAGAACTTTTGGAAAGAGCTGAAATCTGTCTTTGGGAAAAGGAATCCTGGAAACATTCATGAGCTGTAACATTTCACATCTACCAGCAGTCAGATGTACAAAATTTATAGATGGCTACAGGAAACATTTGGAGGCTGTCATCATTGCCAAGGGTTGTGCAACCAAATATTAGTGAAGGGTGTCAATAATCCTGCCCAGGTCATATTTTGTTTTTTTTTCTCAGACATTACTATGTCTAAATTGCACAGATATCTTTTTTTGGTAGTATACCTTTGAACATACTATTAAAATCTTATGATGACATATAGTTGGAACATTTCCAATTATTTCTCAAGATATTATACACAACATACCTAAAATACAAAGGTGCCATTAATGTTGAGCACAACTGTATGTATTAATCCAGAGGTGAAAAGATCGGAGGAGCCTAATGGTACAAAGGGGGGAGGCAAATCGAACTGAATGGTGGGAATTTTGTCAAAATAATAGTAAGCCAATAAGTCTGAAGGACCAAGCCAGTGAGTGGCCTGGGATGCAGTATTAAGGGAGGAGTATTGGGAAGCAATGGAAAAAATGGTCTTTGGGTAGTGGTCAGAGTTATTATCAAAGAGGAATAGTACTCTCTTTTCACAGACAGAACTTTGGCCCAATAATGAGAATGACTGTCTTTAAACATCGCCAGAATGGACAGCTGTCTGTATTTTCTCCAGGCTTTCTCAGCTGCTCTTAATTGTCATTTCGGCTTAAGAAGGCCTAGGTGATACCATGGATGTTACTTTCTCTGATGATAATGACAGGGCCTTCTTAGGGACCTGTAATAGGTTGCTAAACCAAAGATCAGCTTGGTCATTAAGAGGCAGGTATTGAAGTCTCTAGGAACTAGCAAATCTACAGCAGCAAAACTGCTTCTTAGTTGCAGCTGGCAGACCCTTCTCCTTTGGGAAGGGGTTTCCATCACATAGGACTGCATCCCTGCTCAATCTATACTCAATAGTTTTAGTTCTTATGGATTCCAGCACTTGAGCTCATTGAGTTGCAGTGCAGCTTTTCCTATCTTGAAGGAACCCCTCTCCCTCTCAGCCAAAGGTCGAGTCAGGCAGAAAATTAGAGAGAGAAGTGCAAGCTCTCACCTGCCAAAGTTTAATAATATACTCTGAACTCAGGAGACCTAGTGTGTGTACTTCAGTTTGGCCTTCCTTGTGAATACACTCTTAGAGCCTTTTCACTTTCCCCAATATATATATCCCAACATACATCTCTTCCTCTTTCAGCTTTAAAGTGATATTATTTGTGAGTGTACTTGTAAATAATAGTGATATGTGTGTAACCCCCTCTCTGTGTGGTTCTAGCATCTCACAAGCTGCTTGGCAGACAAGGGAGCACACCCAAGCAAGAGCTTTTTTTTCACAGTCTTGGATTCAATTAGGGTTCTTTACTTTGGGGACCAGCATATACCGGGAGGCCTTTACTCCTTTTCCCTTCACAAACAAATGAGACCAGTTCAGAGTTTGTATTCTAAACAAACGGTCACTGATTTAAACAATGTCAACAACTGGCAACAACAGTGAACAAAAACTGTATAGAGGTAGTTAAGTCTATCCTTCTCAGTTAAAGATGTAGTTACATGCAGGTTGCTCTTTCTCTCCCCAGTTAAATAAGTTATACTTCTCTTTTAAGTTACTCTTGAATCTCAATGACCAGTTACACCTCTCTTCACTATTCTCTCTCACTCTTGCACATCAGTCACTTTTGTGTTTGCTTTCCCTGTTTGGGAACGTCTCTCTTTAGATATTAAGTACCCGTAGCTGTATGCGAGGCAGACGCAGGTGCTGAAGCATTGCTGAATGTCACATATGGATCTGGAATATGTGCCACTAGCATATGTTGAGTGCTGGGTTCCTTTCCTTTGAAGAGCTGCAGGCTTCCGTGGAAACAGGTGCCTGAAACTGATCTGCAGGGCTTCTGGCTCAGATAGATTTTGATCTTGATTGATGGTACAGCTCTTTGAACCTCTCTTAATTCTCTGCAGGCAAATCTTCTCTCCTTATGATGCATTTGGGTGCTGGCAGGTTTTGCACAACATCAACATCTTCTCCTTAATTTCTGCTCTTATGCCTGCAGCTTACTCTTGATCAGAGACATCGGAATTTAGCTGAACTCCATGCGGCTGCGATTGCCGGCCTTCCCCTCCTGTCTACCTGCAGGGATCTGATCTCCTGTGGACAGACAGGACAGATCTGTTCCGTGATCGCAGTGCTGTTCTGCTCATGGGGGATTAGATCTCTGCGGGCCGAAGTAGGGGAAGCGCCAATCGTAGCAGCAAAGTTTTGGTGGGGCCAGAACCCCTGTGGTCCCCCCTTTCCGATGCCTATACTCTTGACTGAAAGAGTAGTGCAATGACAGTGTAGAAAGTCATGATTTAATGGCAGAAAGCCAACATGGATTTAGTCAAGGAAAGTTTTGTCTCACTAATCTCACAGGGCCAATTTTCAAAGGTAACTGCCCTAGTTACCCGTGTAAAAACCTGGATAAGTCCTAACACACCCAGATGCTAAGCGGTTAGCATCAGGGCATGCTAGGGGCGTTTCAGGGGCGGAGGAAAGGGCTAAACGCGTAGCAGTGATTTTCGATGCTACCTGCTTAGCCCTCTACTCCTTAAAGATAGGCGAGGAAAAACCTCACCTATCTTTAAGGCGCAGAGGGCTAAGCGGGTAGCATCGAAAATTGCTGCTACCCATTTAGCCTTGGCGGCTGCCGGCGCATCCAGCCAAACCCAGATTTTCACTTCCGCCGCCGCAGAGGTGAAAATCTGGGTTAAGGGGTCAGAGGGCAGGCTACGCACTGCCGCAGCACATAGCCTGCCTAATTGAAAATCGGGTCCATATTTTTTTGAAGGTGTGAATAAACAGGTTGATAAAAGTGAGCCGGTTGATAAAGTGTACGTGGATTTTCAGAAAGCCTTTGACAAGTTCCCTCATGAGAGACCCTTGGGAAAATTAAAAAGTCATGGGAAAGGAGGCAGTGTACTGTTGTGGATTAGGAACTGGTCAAAAGATAGAAAACAGAGAGTAGGGCTAAATGGCTAATTTTCACTATGAAGAAAGGTAAATAGTGGAGTACCCCAGGGATCTGTGCTAAGCCCGCTGTTCTTTAACATACGAGGTATGACAAAAAAGAAACAAGACTGTCCCTAAAATGTTTTATTACAAAATCTACAGAGAAATTACGCATTGTCCCCTTCAAAGTAATCCCCCCCAGAGTTAATGCACTTCTGCATTCGCTTCTGCCACATACAGAAGCACTCGGTAAAGTCCTCCTCCTTGAGGTCCTTCAGCTCCCTTGTCACAGTGGCCTTGATCTCTTCTACAGAGGCAAAATGAGTTCCTTTGAGCACAGCCTGGGGAAGAACCAGAAGTCGCACGGTGCGAGATCTGGGGAATAAGGAGGGTGGTTGAGAGCTATGATCTGTTTGTTGGCCAAGAACTGCCTCACATTGAGCGTGGTGTGTGCGGGCGCGTTGTCGTGGTGGAGCAGCCACGATTTGTCTCTCCACAGAGCCCGCCTGCTGCACCGAACCTGGTCATGGAGGCGATTGAGGACCTGCTAGTAGAAGTGCCGGTTGACTGTCTGACCTTTAGGCACAAACTCATGATGGACCACTCCCTTCTGGTCGAAGAATGCAATCAGCATGACCTTGATCTGGACATGCGCACCTTTTTGGGTCTGGGTGACAGTCGAGTCTTCCACTGCAGGCTCTGTCTCTTGCTTTCAGGGTCATACTGGAAGACCCAAGTCTCATCTCCTGTGATGACTCAGCCAACAAACTCTGGATCTTCTCAGATCTTCTCTAGCAAGTCTCAACAAACATTGACACGGTGCTCCTTCTGGTCATCCGATAAAAGCTTGGACACCATCTTGGCACACACCTTCTGCATACCCAACTCCTGAATCAAAATGGTCTGCACTGACTCCCTGTTCAGGTTGAGCTCCTCAGCTATCATCCAAACCATCAATGTGCGATCACTCCGCCCCAGCTGGTTCACGCTGTCAATGTTTTCAGCCATCTTTGTCGTGGAAGGCCGTCCTGACTTGGGCGTCATCCTCCACCTCCTCGCGGCAAGTCTTGAAGCATTTGTGCCACTCGAAGATTCGCGGCCTTGACATTGCATCTTCTCCATAAGCCTCTGGGAGTGGGTTTTATACCTACCTGATCTCTTCCTCACAGAGGAGTCTCCTACCAGCCAGAAATGACTGACGACAAGAATTTCCCGTGTTCTAGAAAATGTGAGATTCTTCTCTGACTCTCATTGTACTTTTCTAGTAGGGACACTGGACAGTGCTGCTGCTCACAGCAATCATCCAAGCAGACTCTACATGTGATTTTTACACATCAGTGAAAGTCAACACTTTGCATATTTGCCTCTACGCAGATCCTTCTAGTGAAGTACAGCAGTTACCTTGTTGTCCACTGATGGATCATATCACAGTGTAAGAGTTTGTAATTTCTGCTCTGCATCTAAATAGTTAAAACTTCCTTCCTCCCCCAAAACTCTGGGGGGAGAGGGTGATTCATTCTCCCTTACTTAAATTGCTTGTTGCCCTCAACAATCTCAATAAGATTTTGTACATGTCTTCTTTAGATTAGAGTTTGAAGGTGCTTCCACTTCATTTGTATAACAGATAACTGCTTGTATGTGACCCTTAGCGGGACTTACTGTATACTGGGTTTCCAGGGGTATCATAGGTCACTTAATCTCCATTGCCCATGTTACCAGTAAGTATTAGTGTATGTGTCTCATATCCCCTCGTGTTAAATGTATCCCCCAATTGTGTTGTGACCACTTTGATTGAAGGATAAGGTGGTATACAAAACTGTCTAAATAAAAAAATCTTTCCTGTCCTTCTAGCCTCTTGGTCTAGCAATGCTGCAAACATATCAATTTATTCTGCTTTTTCTGGGGGTAGATTTCAACTAGGACACCTCTTTCCCCCTCTAGTTTCCAGGGGTTCCACTCCTTCTTCCCTGCCCATTCCACCATCAGGTCCATCAATATTCTGGGGGATCTCCTTAACTTCCCATATCCGGGCCTCTGTCTGGAGAAATCATTCCACTAGGCTCCTAATTTATATATTTGTTAAAGGGATGTAATCTCTAATCTGTGGCTCCTAGGTAAGCCTCATGTTCCCCCCACTTAACTCCTCAGAATCATCATCATCCTACCCATCTGCCTTTCTCCCAGTGGGCACCCAGGGGGTTCTACCCATTTTCAAGAGGCTCTACTTCCAGTAACCTGGTATCAGTGTCTCAGGTCTTCCTGTTACTTTCTTTCATGACTGGAGTTGGTGGGATTTAAAAGAATGTTGGGGTTTCTCCCAGGGCAAAAAATCAATTGCACAATGGGTAGGGGTAGGAAATGGCTTCTATGTACAGTCTTTACTGGCCCCTCCCCCAACTCAGGTCTTATCTGGTAAAAAGGCAAATTGTTCAGCTTTTCATCATCATCATAAGGGTATATCCTCACCTGTTAGAAATCTTTCCCCCCCCCCCATTATTCCCCAGTTTTCTAACAGAACTCTGTCTCCTACCATCAAGACACTTTGCCTTACCTTCTGGTCATCTCTGTGTTTGTTTCTCTGACTTAGTTTGTAGGCAGAGCCAACAGTCAATCTGTAAACTTTCCCTGATTGTTCAACCTTTTTAGGTAACTCTGAAAAGTCTGAGGTAATGTCCCATCAGCTGATCTCCTCCCCTCAAAACCTAGCATGCCCTTCCTCTCTGGGAGGGGTTTCTATCAGCAGGGGCTGCATTCCTGCTAAACCCATGCACCTATGAATTCCAGCTCTTTGGGCTCATTGGGTTGTAGTTCAACTTTCCTTAGCTTGGAGAAACCCCTCCCCCACTCAGCCAAAGGCCAAGAGACAGGCAGGCAGTAGAGAGAGTTGATGTATAAGCTCTCTCCTTTCAAAACTTATGGGTCAATGTAGAAAACTAGCACAGCCTTTAAGCACAGATAACGCCACTTTTTTTTTTTTTTTTTGTTTATTGAAAGGCTTCCAAAGAATACATAACATCATAAACCACAAAGATCTTCAAAAAGGGAGCAATAACAATAACACAACGCCAGATCACAATGGCATTCAACAGTATGCCTTCACTTTTACAGTTTTAAAGTGATGAACCCAAAAGCTGTAACCCCCCCCCCAACCTCCCCCCCCCGACACCTCCCTGGCCCAGGATCCCCCTCCCATCCAACCCCCCAATTCCCCCCTCTATAGCTCGCTAAGGTTCAAGGACAGGGAGGGTGATGAGCAGCAGATATACTCAAGGGACAGACTCCCTTATAAAGTTTTACAAATTCCCCCCTATTTATCCAATACAATCACGCACCATAACGAGAGACAAAAGGCGCCCACACCAACTCAAAGTGTGCCAGGCGCATTCTACTGATCGCCACCCCTCGTTCCATTGTATACATCTCCCACATCCGTTCCCGCCAAATCTGGAAGGAGGGGGCTAAGACACTCTTCCAGGCTGCTGCAAGGGATAGCCTAGCTGCATTCAGGCCATGGCGAAGCAGAGTGAGTTGCGGAGCCCGTGCTCCCGGCACCGCGGCCCCAAATAAGAAAATCCCCGGATCCCAGGGGACACTCACTCCCAGAAGCAATTGCATCCGAAATTGTATACCCCTCCAATAGGCGCGAATGCGGGGGCAGTCCCACCAAATATGCCCTAAGGTACCCCGATGTCCACAGTTACGCCAGCAGAGGTCAACCGCCCCAGGATAGATGCGCGCGATCCGCGTCGGAGTCATGTACCATCGGTACAATATTTTATAGTTGGTCTCACGGGCATTAATCGCTACCGCGCTTTTCCACAGGTGGGTTTCTGCCCGTTCCCATTGCTGCTCAGTGTAGGAAAGGTTCAGGTCGGAGTTCCAGAGTTCCCTGTGTCTGGTAGAACACGGTTGGGAACCCTGCAAGTGAGCATAGAGGGTCGCCACAAGTCCCTTCGTGGTGGTGCACCCCTCGCAGTAACGTTCCAAATCTGTCAAGGCCCTCGCAACTTGTGGTCGCACAAGCCTGGATCGAACCCAATGTATCACTTGCAGATATTGATAATGTTGCCTGGCTGGAATGTCAAATTCCGCTAGATAACGCCACTTTTAAGCATACTTACTGCTACTGCCAAATGCAGAAAGGAGACGGACATGCGCATAAACAGCAAAGGAAAAACTAGCGCACAATTAATGGCAAGAGTATTTAAATGTATTTAAATTAGAGGCAAATGAGCTGCACATAATGAAATGGCATGCAAATATTGCCTGCGCCCGATGAAGAGAAACTCATTGAGGATTTCAAAACCAGCCTTAGCGCCAATATCTCTATGCCTGGGTCTGAGGTAGCTTGAACATCTAACTTGTGTCTCCGACAGCATTTTGTTGGCATCGGATGCTTTACCCAATGACTGAATCATCTGAAGAGAAATGTCAAAGATGATTCAGGCATCAGGGAAAGCCACTGATACTATCAAAATACTGTTGGGGGGGGGGGCACTGTCCCTGACAGAAAGCAAATCGCTGGTGGCCCAATGACCCCAATCCCCCCATCTGCCCAAGTAAAAATAATCCTTGGTGGCTCAGTGGCCCCGAACACCACCCCCTTCCTGGTATCTTTACGAGTGGGAGTGCTGCCCATGCACTTCCAATTCTTGCTCCACCATCTTTAAAAATGGCAGCACCTGGCCCCGCACTGTGCACAGGGCAAGGTCAGACTGCCATATAAGGTAGAATATGCCTTATATGGTAGTCTGACCCCACCCAGTGCATCTCAGGCACCGCCAGGTGCTGCCATTTTTCAAAATGGTGGAGCACGAGTGGGAGCACATGAGCAGTGTTCCCGCTCATTTCTAAAGGTACTGGGAGGGGTAGGGGTAGCAGTTTTGGGGCCACTGGATCACCAGGTATATTTTTAGTTGGGTGGGGGGTTTTGGGGCCACTGAGCCACCAAGTATATTTTTAGTTGGTAGGGGGTGGGGGTTCGGGGCCGCTGGGCCACTGGGTATTTTTTTGGTTGGGTGGGGGGTTTGAGGTCGCTGGGCCACCGAGTTTATTATTAGTTCAGAGGGGGCTGGGGAGATTCGGGCTGCTAGGCCACCAGAGATTTGCTTTCTGTTGGGGGCATTGTCCCCCAAAGGTATTTTGATGGCATTGGGGGCTTTCCCTGATGCCTGGATCAATACTGTCGGGGGCTCATGCAAATTAGCCATGCGGTGCCCCTGTTTCTCTGGGAGAGCATGCCAAACTAGCGTCGGCTTCTGTGTGCATGTTTTTGGCTTGCTCTCCCAGTTTAACAAATGGCTAACGCATGGCTAATTTGCATATGAGCCACTTTCTGCATGCTGGTACATAAGTTGCGCGCTATCAGTGTGCTGCAAATTGGCATAAAAAGTTGATGGTGCAGAACTTCAGCGCCAGCTTTCTCCATTGGCCTGTCAATTTGCAGCAGTTTGTAACTTCTACTCTTTAGTTAAATATTTCTTTGCTTTCTTTCCCCCAAAACCCCTCGGGGGGGGGGGGGGAGGGCGGGGTTGCATTATTTTATTTAAAAAAAAAAAAGGGCAAATTTATTACAGTTTTGATCCAGTAAAAAAGCAGTTCCAGTAGGCATGCAGAGTTCCCGTCCTCTCATACATTCTAGAGACTGGCGTGGGGGCCATGCATCACCCTAGGCCCTGCAGTTGCAAAATGCTGCAGAGTGGGAGCAGCAGGGCTGGGGCCTTAGGGTTCTCTAGGAATGGGAAGGAGGCTGGAGTTGTGGGGTGGAGGCTATGGGGTTCTCCAAGTCCTATCCATCAAGAAATACAAAGCAGGCCTAGACATGTAGGGCCCAATATTTTTCTGGGCGGGCTATGTGCCAACCCTTAAACCCGGATATTCAATGCTGGGGTCATATGCAGCCTCAGAACTGAAGATTCGGGTATCACCGCACAACCCGGAAGCTGCCGGTTAGCACCTGCGCCATAAAGACAGGGGAGGGTTTTCCTTGCCTATCTTTTTGACACAGAGCACTAACCGGGCAGCATGCAATATCACTGCTGTCCGGTTACATCGTGCCCCAACCTCCGCTCCACCCCAGAACGCCCCCGTCAAGCCCCAATGTTAGCCGGATAGCATCAAGGCACATAGGGGTCATAGATGGGGATATTCAAAGGCCCTACCCATGTATGTGATGTTGAATAAACCCATCTAAGGCATTTATATGGTTTACTAGGTTGTAAACTGTGTAAATGCCCTTTGATTATCGGACCCATAGAAAAGAATTTGATCGGAAAAATGAAGTGTGAGTATATGTAGGGGGCAGGGGAGTGATAGAGGCCAAAGGGGAGACATTTGTTTGAGAGGTAGGGGGGAGATTGAGAGCTGTCATGCACAAAGGTCTGAGTGTACGCTGGCTCAGGTGCATTGTCTGTGGGCGCTGTAGTAATCCAAGGGTCCTTGAGGCAGCACTCATAATAAGGCACACAATACTCCAAGGCTCTGGATTATTCCTTTTTATCTCCAAAAGTGTTCATATAAGCTTTATAAGTCCCTAGAACTGCATGGTTTTCATCAGTCCTTTACGTCCCCCAAGCAGGCAAAATATAAATCCAATCAAACAATAAAGAAAAATGCTCAAAACCCGCCTGTACTAGGCTCAGCCACCTTACAAAACTCAGATGGCTGCAAATTGAGCCAGTCTGGCTTTTCTAGATCGCTTCCTTAATTCAGGCAGGCTGGCTGGCTGCTCACCTTTGGAGCAAAGGGACTGCCCTTCCCTCCCTCAGTCTCTCTCTCTCTCCAGGTGCTTTTAGTCTCCACACCTCTTTTCAGTAACAAATCCAAACCTTTAGAAGTAGTTCAATTCACACTTCGCATCTGGGCAAACCCGTACTCCTTCTGCTGTTGCTGGAGTAGGGTTGGGGAAGCCTTCCACCCACACCTCCCCTAGTCTTTGTGGAGATACTGCAACGGTGTCGGACAATCTTGCTTTATAAGATCAGCATCATGGTAGCAAACCGGGATGGAGGCATTGTAGCACTGGTGATGCTTTGGCATCTATTAAAATTTGGCACTGGAGCACCATGGTGGAAGACCTGGATGAAGACATATCAGCGGCAGTGACGTTCCTGCACCTATTAAAGTATGGCACTGAAGGCAGTCGCTACATTGCCTATGCCTGTATCACCCTGTGCAGCACTGTGCACTACACACTGGTACTACCCCAAATGCAACGAATAACAAAAGTTCGAAGGAGTTGAGTTCGAACGTGAAAATTACTTTTGCTGAGATCTGTGAACATGGACTTCAAAAGCTGGCTGTGGCAGCAGCATCCAAAATAGGAAGAAAAGAAAACCGTTCTGTTAAAAGTATATAGTTTTATTTACAAAGTAAAGCCGAAATGCCCAATAAATTTTATGGCATCCAACAATTCATTCTTTTCTTTTGTAAAAGTATATAAATATGTACATGTATTTCTATAAAGTTTATATTATAAACTGTGATAATTACAACAAACATTCACTATTTTCTTGTCCTATGCAAACAACCATCTGTAGAACTTTAAATACTGGTTTCAAGTATCCCCTGTAAAACTGCTATACGTTACAAAAATACTGAGGAGAAAAAGACCTCTTCTGTAGACAAGGCTAACATTTTAAAATAGACTAATAATATGTCCCTGTAGCAAAATCCACCAGGATAAAATACTGTCATCATCATTCCTCCCCTTCTCCCACCCTTTGACTTCAAAGCAGATACAAAACAGAGTTTTACCTGCACTTGGCATTGTTAGACTACAGTAATTCCCTCTGTCTGAATTATAGCACTTTTATATTTTTAACTACTGTATAAACAAATATAGAAGCTGCCAAAAAATTCTGGCTTGTTAACAAATATTTACTGGCAAAATAACAAGCCCCTAGTATTTTGAGGCAAATTAAGACAACATATGAGGGAAACTCAAGATGACAAAGTATAGCATCAAACAATAAGAACAAAAAAATCACCTTATTTACTGACTTTCCCTCATATATTTGGTTTTAAAGTGATGAACATGATAGACACAGTTGGACAAAATGTAGAAATAAGTATACACAGCAAGTATAATACAGATGTAACAAAAATAAAAAGGGGACACTATACTTAAGAAGTTTACCATACACACAACATGAGAAAAAGCCTTTTGAACCCAGAAATAATAATTAAAAAGGAAAAAATACCACCTCCACCCCATCCTCTTCCCCATTTTACTTTCCTTTTAAATACAAAAGCATAGCGAATGCTATTTGTCTTTCTGTTTTTCTTCAGCACGGAGACATTTTAACACATACAGGATAACTTGATAGCAGAAAATATATTGTTCCTATAAGGGAAAAAAACAAGAAAGAGTAAATTTAAAGACACATTTCAAACGTATACCAACTAGTTAATTTGATATAGGTTTGAATCAGCCTGGGATCAATCTTCTTTGTAAACCTTCTCAGTTTCCATATATCTGGGGGAGGGGGCAGCTTCAGTCCTTGAGAGCCACAAATTGGTTGAATTTTCAGGGTTTCCCTCATGAATATGCATAGGATAGATGTGCCTATATCTGGGACAGCATACATGAAAACCAATCTAATATAGGTATAAGAAAGGTTTGGACATGTTCCTGGAGGAAAAATCCATAACTTGCTATTAAGGTAGACTTGGGGGTATGTCACTGCTTATCCCGAGAAGATATGCAGCATGGAATCTTGCTACTTTTTAGGATCCTGCCACGTACTTGTGAGTTGGAATGGCTACTGTTAGAAACAGAATACTGAGCTTGATGGACTTTTGGTCTGACTCAGTACGGCAATTCCTAAAAACTCCCTCGAACTTGCACTGCCCATCCCAGCCATATACCATACACTATATCAATTAGATACCCACTATATATTGTTTAACAAGTGGGGGCTTGTACTTTGTTGGAAAATTGATCCAACTTGAAATGATGAATGGTATCCAAACAAAATCCATCACTTCAGCCTTATTAAAATCACAGACGTCTAAGCCATGACTCCTTATTCCTGCCCTCATCAATCTTTTTGGAAAGGTAACATATGCATAACTTTTGGGCGTGAGCCAAAGAATATCATGTACTTACAGTACTGGGGACTCTTGCTTCCCTTGTCTAGGTAGGTCATCCTTCAGGTAAATCAGATTTCTCAAGCCTCTTTCTGATTTTCCTTGAGACTATTTTTACCCATGTTCATTTTCACTGAAGATAAATCTCTATAGTATCTTCTACAGTGCCTGATTTACTAAGGCTTTTCTCCCATTCTGTTTCTATAGGAAAAATGCTTAGTAAATCAGACCCTTGGATGAAGCAAATCTATCTAAATGATATGCATTTCCTTGCAGAAACTGCAATAACATCATAGAGAGCCAATCTCTTGCATACTTTACTACCTTTTACTTGCCTCCTGAAGGGTCAAGCATTAAGGATGTGTTTTCATTTGAAAACGGCACAAAAAATTAAAAAGATGTTTCATTTTTGCTGTTTTCAAAATGAAAGAAAAAGCAATGATGTTTTGTTTTTCTCTTTTAGTGTGTGTTAAAAGGTTATAATGTACATTAAACTGTTAGAAGGCCATTTCGGAAGCCTTGTGGCATTTCTCTGTTTAACGTCAGTATTTACATGTCTGGATTGTGTAAATGCCATTTTAGATTGATTTACATGCAGAATTGCTGCAGAACCTACAGACTCAAAAAGGGAGTATTCTGGGTGTGGCCTAGGCAGTTGAAAAATATATTTCTATTTCCCATTTAAAATGGGAATGAACACAATTTAGGACAACTATCCAGAGGGTCGCCATGAGTCGACACCGACTCAACAGCACTTAACAACAACAACAAAAGCACATATATTTGTAAAATGATTTCCTGTTGGCACTTAAGCCTGCTTAGAGGCACACATAAGTACCAGTTATCTGCTCATTTGAACCTGGGTCTCCAGCAGTGATTGAGGAAGCAATTGTACTTACCTCTGTGGCGTTTAACAAATTTACAAAAATGAGTCATTTCGCTCAGCTTCTTATGTATGTATACTTTTGTGAAATCCGGCATTTACACTTGTAAAGTGCTGGCAAAATACAACGGTGTGTTCCAAAATCAGCACCTACATGTGTTTTCCCAGTGCTTACACACGTAGAGACCAAGGGATGCCACTCGGAGCATGTTTCTTTGTGAAACTGATGCTACCACTGTATGTGTGGGCAGGTACATGTACTGTATATTGACTGGCACACTTGTACATATTTTACAAAAGTCTCAACGTTCAGAAGAATATTTTCTAAATAATTGAGGAATTGTGAATATTCTGACCTGGACGTCCCATTTCCTATCTAGATGCCTTATGCAAAATGATTGGTTAAAGCCATTTAACATACACTAAAGCAGGAAAATGAGCATGAGATGAAATTGTGAAAAAAAAGAATGAAATGACACCACCACCAATTAAACTAAATTGCTTACCTGTAGCAGTTCTCCATGGACAGCAGGACATGAGTCCTCACATATGGGTGATGTCACCAAAGAATCCTGGAAGGGAAGCAGCACCCCAGCTTTAGACTTTTCCCAAAGCATGCACATCTGTTCCTGCCTGCCGCTATTGTGCTAGACCGCTTCAGTCTAATGTAAAATACAACTCTTCAGAGAGTCGAGTGGGTTTGTGAGGACTCATCCTGCTGTCCACTGAGAAATCTTGATACAGGTAACCAACCTATTTTTCTCTGTAAGCAAGCAGGATTGTGGGGCCTCAATACAGAAATCTCTAGCTACAGGTGTGCATTGAAAAGAAAAAGGGGAAAATAATCGGTAGGAACCTACAATGAACTTTTTAAAAATGTTTCTGTGTTTTTCTCTCTTTTTTTTAAAATTAAAAGCAGTCTAAAAATAAAAATAAATGGGCCTGAAGGGGATGGAGTTGGATTCTATTCCCCAAAAAGATTCTGAAGGTTGGGCTGGCCAAACCAACTGTTGTATTGGATGTCTCTTTCCAAATAAGAACAGAATGTGAATGCATGAACAGAAGTCCATGTCACGACCAGGCAAATCTCCTCCACAGATGCTAATCTCAAGTAGACTACCGATGCAGCCATAATTCTGACATTATGGGGGCTGTGACCTGACCTTCTAGAACCAAGCCTGGACACAAGAGGAAGAGATGCAAGCTGCTAGCCAAATGGATAAGGTGCGTTTTTTGAGGGCAGCCCCTGGTCTGTTTGTGTCAAAAGAAACAAAAGGTTGGATGGACTTTGTAAGCCTACTCCAAATACAAGGCCAAGACTCTCTCGCAGTCCAAAGTATGCAATGCACTTTCACCTCTGTGAGTATGAAATCGGTGAATAAAAGAGCTGGCAGGATGACTGACAGGTGAAGGTGGAAATCTGCCACCACCTTAGAAAGGAACTTTGAATGCATAGGCAGAACCACCACATTATAAAATTTTGTGCAGGGTGGATCAGTTACTAGAGCCCAGAGTTCATTAACTCTGCACATGTAAGTTACCACCACCTAAAACAGGATCATCCAGGTCAGGTACTTAGTCACAGGTATTGAGTGGCTCAAAAGGAGCTTTCATCAGCTGGGTTAAGACAATGTTGAAGTCCCATGACATTCCAGAAAGCTTGATGGGAAGCTTCAAGAGAAGCAAGCTCTGCATGAAATGAACTAAAGGCTGTAACAGAAATGGGTATATCTTCGACATGGTGATGATATGCACCAGTTTCAGAGAAACAGAACATCACAGAGTTGGTTTTTAAATCAGATTCAGACAGATGTATAAAGCATTCAAACTGTTTTTGTGTCCAACAGGTAAACGGATCCAGGGTCTTTCCCTCACCTCAATCAGCAGACCTATTCCATTTAAAATGGTCTGATTTCCTAATGGAAATTTTCCTGGAAGCAAAAATGACTTTGAAGACACCAGCTGGCAAGTCCAAGGAAGTCAAGATTGCCCCTTCAACATCTGGAAAGCAGAGTGTATAAATGCCCGTAGCATGGAAAAGAAGATCCCAGATGTTGAGACTTTAATGGCAGAGGATGACTTGGATTTAGTTGCGGTCACGGAGATGTGGTTCATGGAAAACCAGGCTATACTTTATTCAGGAAGTACAAGGTAGGAGGAAGGGGATGATCAGTGCCACTATATGTAAAACATAATATTCAAGCTTTAGAATTACAGGGCTTAAAAGGGAGCGAGGACGTATTGTGGGTTAAACTAGGGAAGAGGGAAAGGGGAATCCATTTGCATTGGTGTGATATACAGATCTTGCTCACAGGGAGAAAAAGTGGATGGGGATTTAATAGCAGACATACACAGTATTGCCATGAAAGGAGAAGTGCTACTTAGAGGTGATTTCAATATGCCGGATGTAGATTGGCACATCCCTGCTGCGGTGTCATCTAGAAGTAAGGAGATCATAGCTTCTCTACAGGGAGAACTATTCCGGCAACTGGTAACAAACCCCACATGTGAAGAGGCCATACTGAACTTGGTGCTTATTAATGGGGAAAGTGTTTCTGATGTTACAGTGGGAGATCATCTCGCATCCAGCAATCACCAGATGGTGTGTTTCAGTATTAGGACTAGGGCTGATAAAATCCATTCAAAAGCAAGGGTCTTAGACTTTAGGAAAACTAACTTTGCCAAGATGGGACAATATCTCAACGAATTGTTAGCGAGATGGAACAGCTGGGGGATGTAGAAAAGGGAAATGGGCAAAACTGAAAGGGGATATTTTAAGGGCAACCAACCTTTTTGTTAGAAAGGTACATAAATGTAAAAGGAAAAAGAAGCCATTATGGTTCTCAAAAGAAGTAGCTGAAAAGGTGAAGAAAAAGAGGGTGGCCTTCATAAAATATAAGCGATCACAGAGAGAGGAAGATATTTGGAAAAACTCAGAGAAGCTAGCAAACAGTCAGGAAAGCAAAGATACAAAAGGAAGAAGAAATAGCTAATGCAATAAAATGGGGGGACAAGACATTTTTCAGATATGTTCGTGAGAGGACGAAAGGGCAAAAGTGGTATTGTCAGACTCAAGGGTGAAGGGGAAGAATATGTAGAAACTGAGGAGGATAAAGCGGAATTGCTTAATAAATATTTTTGTTCTGTGATCACAGATGAAGGGCCAGGAGCAGGACCTCAGAGAACACCCACAAATAGGAACAGAAGTGACGGGGATCTCGAACGATTTTCAGAAGATTATGTTTCTCAGGAATTTAGCTAAACTAAAAGTAGACAAAGCAATGAATCCAGATGGGATTCATCCAAGAATACTGAGAGATCTTGGGGACATTCTAGTGGCTCCACTGTCTGACCTTTTCAATGCCTCTTTTGAGTCGGGAGTGGTGCCAGAGGACTTGAGAAAGGCACATGTGGTCCCTTTACGCAAAAACAGATGTAAGGATGACATTGAGAACTACAGGCCAGTTAGTCTAACCTCTGTGTTAGTAAATTATTGGAAAGGCTACTAAAAGAAAGAATAGTGAGGTTTCTGGAGTCCAATAGATTACAGGATCCGAGGCAGCATGTATTCAGCAGAGGCAGGTGTTTCCCTGCTTTTGTTGTGAGGGCCCTGCTCCCTTTGTGTTCCTTCACCAGAGGCAGGTCTTGTCAGACAAATCTGATTGATTTCTTTGACTGGGTGACCAGGGAGTTGGAGCGAGGGGGAACCCTAGATGTGGTGTACTTAGATCTCAGTTCCACACAGGCGACTTATAAACAAACTGAGCACCCTAGGGATGGACCTTAAAGTTACTGATTGGGTTAGAAATTGGTTGAGTGGGAGGCAACAAAGGGTACAGGTAAATGGAGCACACTCTGAGGAGAAGGTGGTTACCAGTGATGTGCCACAGGGTCCTGTCCTTGGTCCGATTCTTTATAACATCTTTGTTAGTGATATTGCAGAAGGGCTGTCGGGTAAGGTTTGCCTCTTTGCGGATGATACCAAAATCTGCAATAGAGTAGACACCCAGGAAGGAATAGATAACATGAGGAGAGATCTAGCAGAGCTTGATGAATGGTTGAGAATTTGGCAGCTGAGATTTAATGCTAAAAAATGCAGAGTCATGCATTTGGGCTGCAACATCCAAGGGAGCAGTACAGTATAGGGGGTGAAGTACATCTGGTCATAAAAGAAGAGCAGGACCTAGGCGTGATTGTTTCTGATGATTTTAAAGTGGCTAAACAGTCAGAAAAAGGTGACAGCGAAAGTCAGAAGGATGCTTGGGTACCCAGGAAGAGGAATGGCCAGCAGAAAAAAAGGAGGTGATAGTGCCTCTGTATAAGTCTCTGGTGCAACCTTATTTGGAGTATTGTGTGCAATTCTGGGGACCACACCGTCAAAAGGATATAAGCAGAATGGAGTCAGTACAGAGGGTGGCTAGTAAAATGGTTAGTGATCTTTGTTACAAAGCATATGAGGACAGACTTAAAGATCTTAATACTAGTATATATTAGAGGAAAGACAGGATAGAGGAGATATGATAGGGATGTTTAAATACCTCCATGGCATAAATGCACAAGAGGAGAGCCTCTTTCGATTGAAAGCAAACCCTGCTATGAGGGAACATAGGATGAGGGTGAAAGAGGATAGACTCAGGAGTAATATGCAGAAATATTTCTTTTTGGAAATTGCACGGAATAGCCTCCCCAGTGGAGATGGTACAGATGAGAACAGTATCTGAATTCAAAAACGTATGGGACAAACACAGAAGATCACTAAAGGAATAAAGGGACTATTGTAATTGATATGGAAGGGCAGACTAGATAGGCCATTTAGTCTTTTTCTGCTGTCATGTTTCTATATTAATATTCAAATTGTGAAGGCTAGGGACTTGATGCTGGAGTGCATCAGGGTTCCTTGATTCTGTCTGATAAATGCTGGCGCACTGCCTAGTCTCATGGGAGACTGCACTGAGAGCTCCAGCAAAAAAGGGAAGCATGGTTGCCTTGGCCTATAAGATGCTATAAGTATCATGGAATCCTGGTCTATTTTTCTGTTTCAGGAGAGTTTTTCCTATGAGGGGTATTGGAGGATATGCAAAAAGAAGGCCTTCCCCCAAATCCAGTAGGAAGGCATCCAGTGTTCATTTGCCATGTGTCCCTATTCTGGAACAGAAGTGAGGTGCTTTCCTATTCTGGGGTGTAGCAAACAGATCTATGGAGGGAACAGCCCATTTGTGTGGTTGCAGCACATGACTCAGCCTGTAGATCAGAACATTGTCTTTTCCTGCCAGATATGTGGCCTTGAGTGTCAGTCCATGAGAAATGACAGTTTCTCATCCTGATGGTTTCCCAACACAGGAGGTATAAACCTGTTCTTCCCTGCTTGTTATTATAGAACATGGCTACTTGATTATCCATTTGAATCAGAATAATTTGATTGACTAAATGGCTTTGAAAATGTTTAGAGTGTTTGAGACTGCTCTCAATTCCAAGAAACTGATTTGGTGAAGTTTCTCCTGCATAGACCATAATCCCTGAATGTGAAGCCCATCTACATGGGCTTCCTAGCTCAGTTTGGACCCATCTTCGCCCCTCAGTCCGTAGCCAACACCTTCCAGCACCTGATGATGTCCATAGCCCCAGTACCTTGGTACGACCATAACCTGCTCAGATTCTACGTACCCACCAGCCATGCTCCCAAGAGCAGTAGTAATAGAGCCAACGCCCCTTCTTCTAGAACACCAACAACACGATTTCGCCCATTTGTTAAAGATGAAGTCCTTGAGAAGGTCCTCCCTCTCCTTACTGTCACAACCCTTGACCCAGATGAGTTGGTAACTAACTGGAACAACAGTCTCAGAGCCGCAGCCCACCTCCCTTCCGCTATCAAGGAACCAAGGAAACGTGAACATGCCCCATGGTACTCTAAAGACCTATGAGCATCCCTCCTACACCTACGTAAGCTCAAAAGACAATGGCGCAGAACCCGAACTGCTGATGCACACTGCGCATACAACTCCAAACTGTCAATACATAGGGATAAAATAATGGAAAAAAGGAAGCAGCACCACACTGATATTCTAAAGCGATCATTAAATAAACCGCACAACTTATTCAATATTGTAAAATCACTAACAGGTGATCCAACGCTAGCACATCCACCCATGATCCAACCTCAAGATTACTCCAACTACCTGCAATCAAAGATGATCCAGTCCAGTACGAACTCGACCACCTCCAAATTCACCAGCATATACAATATGTCACAACCAACATTATTGCTCAAATTCTGTGAAGTATCCAGCAAAGAAATCGAAGACACTATTGTCTCTATCAACCTCACCACGGCACCCAACGACCCTTGTCCGGCAAGTTGGATAAAAGAGCTGCGTTGTGATCTAAGTCATACACTGTGCAAAATACTGAACCAATCATTATTAACGGGTTCTTTCCCGCAGAGCCTGAAACATACATCAATTAAGCCACTGCTAAAGAATAGTCGACTTGACCCGTCCAAAGTCGAATCCTTCAGACCAATTTCGAGCATCCCCCTGCTCGCCAAAATTATTGAAAAAGTCGTCCAGCGGCAGATCCAACAGCACGTCGATGCCGAGGCACCCCTCGACCCATCCCAACACGGCTTCAGAGAAGCACATGGTGTGGGCACCATCCTAACGACCCTACTCGACAAGTTAATCACAGGAATTGACAACATACACTAAGGATTTGCTCTCATCTTCATGGACATTGCAGCCGCCTTTGATTCAGTGAACCATGAGATTCTACTACAACGGCTCCATGAAAAAGGGATACAAGGTACTGCTCTGCAATGGTGTGAATCATATCTGACTAACAGATGGCAACAAGTTAAGGCAGGTAACAAAACCTCTGAGCCATTCCTACAGAAGCAGGGGGTACCTCAAGGATCATCTCTGTCGGCATTGCTGTTTAACATTTATATGCAGCCCATCTGCTCCTTGATCCGTTCCTTAAATGTACAATGTCTCGCCTATGCAGATGACATCCTGTTATACCTCCCATTTACGATCTGCCAACCTGATTTCTCCCCCATCACCAGATGCTTTGATCCAGTTGCAGATTGGCTTCTTACACAAAACCTGCGGATCAATCACAGCAAAACTGATGTCCTCTTCGTCACAAGAAGCCAGAAGTTCATCCCACCCCCCTCTCTACAAGTCAACAATGCCGAACTCAAAACAAAAACTACAATCTGCTATCTAGGCATCACCCTAGATCAACGGCTCGATATGATCACACACGTGAAAACTGTTTCAAGAGCAATGTATCATAAGATACGAACATTACGCCACCTTCGGCCACTACTTGACTTTACCGACTATCGGACGATTTTTCAAGCCCTAGTTATCCCACACCTGGACTTCGCCAACACCATCCTCCATGGTCTCCCACAGACAACTCTAAGTCTGCTTCGGCTGGCTATGAACTCTGCAGCTAGAGTACTTGCAGGTGTATCAAGATCGGGGCACATAACGCCAGTGATGAAGGAACGCCACTGGCTACCACAACAGGCCCGAATCCAGTACAAGGCACTTGTCCTGACTTTCAAAGCACTGAAGAACCAGCCTCCCACACCCATCAGCAAACTGATCAATAACCTGCCCGACAACAGAAACAGAAGATCCGCAATGCTGAATGTTTTAGAAGTACCTAAGATGACGACAAAATGCACGAAGGCAACCACCAGTAGGGCCGTCTCGATTTATGCTCCCACAGCCTGGAATGCCCTTCCCACCGGAATTCGAGGCATCACGAGCCTCACTATATTCAGAAAAGCTCCAAAATACCATCTATTCCAGATACATTATCCAGACACTAGCACTAGAAAACACAGGATGTGCCCTCTGACCCCACTCCCTAACTGCCTCAACACTCTAACCCAACGGGAGAATGGTTAATCAACTCACCCCTGGTACTTATCTACCGGTGCCATCATTCCGGCTCATCTATGCACACTCTGTAGCTCTACTTATCTTCCTGTAAATAGTTATTACTCTGTAAGAATGTTGTGTAAATAGTTTTCCCCGGTTCTCCTCAAGCTACTTCCCTGTTCTTTGTAAGCGCATTGTGCTATTCGACGCATTATTGCATTGTTCTGTTCATTGTGAACCGCACTGATTTTAATAGCGCGGTATATAGTCCCATGGCTGCTCCTTGTGGCCTTGGGCAAGCCACTTAACCCTCCATTGCCTCAGGTACACTTAGATTGTGAGCCCTTTGGGGACAAGGGAATAAAAAGTACCTGTTAGTATATACCTGTAAACCGCTCTGATGCTTAAGTAAAGGGCGGTATATAAAATGCCTAAACCATAAACCATATAAGAAATGTAAATAAATAAATAAAAATTTATCATTAGTATTCTTTGGTAGGGTAGATTTTGAAAGCAAATCCCTTTAGTCAGATTGGAATGGATCATGCACCAAGTCAGAGTGCCAAGTGGCGTAGCTACAGATATTATATCCTGGAGATTGAGTGACCTGAGTTCACTACATGCTTACTGAACCTGACTCATTTTGAGACTTGCGATGGGCATTATGTGCACATGTGAAGTCATGTGACACAACATTTTCAACATGTTCTGCTACTCTCAAATTTCTTCCTCGACAGACATGAGGTTGGGGATGCCTTCTGTGGAAATAATTCCAGTTGAGTTGAAAATTAGTTTTAGGATAATTTACAACAGTCCTAGCATTTCTGGCTCCCATATGGTTGTGCATACAGATTTGTGAGCTCCTTTCTGAGTTATGCTCTTGACTAGCCAATTGTCCAAACAGGGAAAGACATGCATTGCCAGTCTGCATAGATATGCTGCTACTACAGCGAGGCACTTTGAGGGGCTGATGTGAAGCCAAAAGGCAGTACATGGTACTGGTAATGGTATTTCCCTATTATGAATCCGAGATATTTCCCATGGCTGGGATGCATTTGAATGTGGGCATAAGCATCCTTCATGTGTGGAGAACATAACTAGTCTCATTTTTGGAAGTAGGGAAGGAGGGTGCTCAGGGTAATCTTTCTGAAATTTCCCTTGACAGGTACTTGTTCAGAGCTTTAAGTCTAGGATTAGATGTAACCCCCCCCCCCCCTCCAATCGTTTTTGGAATCAGGAAATATCTGGAATAGAATTCCTTCCCTTCCTCCCTTGGTGGAATGGATTCAACCACATTGGCCTCTAGAATGGAAGTGAACTCCTTTGTTAGTATCTCCTGATGCTGAAAGGTTGTCCAAGATGATCTCTGTGGGAAAATTGGTGGAATGTCTGAAAGATTGAGACAGTATCTTAGCTGGACTATTTTTAGCACCCAAAAGGCAGAGTTGTAAGAGGCTAATGATTTGTGTAAAATCCTAGTCGCCCCTCTACCAGAAGGTTGTCTGGAAGGTATGATATGGGACAACTGGTTATGTTCTACTGGAGGCAAAATCTTGTCCCTGATTTTGGCCGAGTAGAAGGTTAGGACTTTTGGGTTTTTTGCTGAAGAGGACATGAGCAAGATCCCTCTCTAGGCTGGGGAATAGTGGTAGAGAAGAATGTACCTAAGATTATGAGACAAATTGGATTTCCTTTTTGCTCTGCTCTAGTACCTCCTCAATAATAAAGAGACTGGGTCAGAAATGGGCCGGGAGAGGTTGGTTGTAGCTTCCTGAAATTTATGTCCAAGGAGATTCAATCCATGGCAGGGCATGTCAGGAACCTTTTCTTGGACATCAGTCCTTAAGATGAGGCCTGGAGCTGTGAGAGTCTCTAAGCATCAATAGTCATTGCAGAGGCTTTTGATGCCTTTCTGAAAATATCATACAGGTGTGGTCAACATTATTGGGACCCTTGCAGTTCAACCAATTAATGTCCAATATCTCCTAAAAAAAAGTGGCTTTGGACTATATATGCACACATACTAAAGACATAAAAGAATCAAATAAAACAAGACCAATTAAAAAAGGAAATAGTAAGAAATGATATAAAAACTGGGACACTGTCAGGACATGATTATTGCTACAAATTTACGATTACAAAATACTTAACCACTTATGTCTCCCACATATATACTCAACAAACTAGAGAAACATATACATATACAATTTTTGTTGGAACTTGCACCTTGAAGGACCCTTCTCGTGGCGTAATGTTCCTTTTTATTCTTTTTTTAGGGACGCAACCCTATCACGCGTTTAAAGGGGATATTAACCCCTCAACATGACAGCCCCGATGGTAGTACATTGTCAAGAACAACATCACACCTTTACTGATCTCCGGTGGAGAGTGCTGGATCACATACCATCTAGTGATAGAGGAGGAGACAGAAAGTCCCGCCTTTGTTATCGGGAGCAATTCTGGATATATACTTTGAATTCTTTAATGCCAACGGGTTTGAATTCTGTTTTGGACTGGTGGAGTATTATTTGAGAATCATACTAAGTTCGGTTGGATCGGAGGCTATTTGTTATCAACCGGTCATGTGACCATATCAGGAAGTTTAAAATGGCTAAAAAATGTTGAAGGGTTAATATCCCCTTTAAACGCGTGATAGGGTTGCGTCCCTAAAAAAAGAATAAAAAGGAACATTACACCACGAGAAGGAGGGTCCTTCAAGGTGCAAGTTCCAACAAAAATTGTATATGTATATGCTTTTCTAGTTTGTTGAGGACATGATTATTGGCACCCTTATAAACAATTCAGATCAGTTTGAACAGAACCACCACATTCCCACTGCAGTAAAATTAGACACACTTGTGATCAATTGTCAGTACTCACATGACTTGAATCAACCAATGAATGATGGCTCTAATGTTTAAAGTTACCACATTCACTCCTTGTTCCATTTTCACAATGGTGAAGACAAGAGAACTCCCTGAGACCATCAGAAAAGCCATTATCACCAAACATCAAATTTCAAAGGAGTGCAAGGCCATCACCAAAGACCTTGGGATTCTTGTGTCTACAGTTTGCAATTTTATTAAGATGTTTTTTTGCTCATGGAACTGTCAAGAACCTCACAGAGCTTGATGGGAAGAGGAAAATTAAACCAAGAAGTTCTTGAAAGTTAGTGCAAACTGTTGGAAAAATACCACATACATCATCCAAAGAACTTAAGGCTAACCTGGAGTAAACTGGAGTGGTGGTTTCAACCTGCATCATACGTCACACACTAAACAAAGAAGGACTTCATGGGCGAAGGCCAAGGGGGTCCACTGCTCAAAGACAGATATAAAAAGGTACGCCTGATCTTTGCCCAAACCCACCTTGGGAAACCATAATCCTTCTGGGAAAGTAGACAGATGAAACCAAACTTGAGCTTTTTGGCAATGCAGACCAGCGATGTGTTTACAGGCGAAGAAAATAAGCTTATAAAGAAAAAAACCCACCATTCCTATAGTTAAATATGTTGGAGGTTCGATAATGTTGTGGGGCTGTTTTGCTGTCTCAGGCACTGGAGGCCTGGAACGTATTAAAAGAATCATGAAGTCAGAGGACTACCAAGGTATTTTGGGGCAAAATGTGCTACCTAGTGTCAGAAAGCTAGGTCTGGGTCGAAGGTCATGTTTTTTCCAGCAGGACAATGACCCAAACATACAAAAGAATGGTTAAAAAGGAACAAATGGACTGTTAAACTGGCCAGCAATGAGTCCTGATCTCAATCCAATCGAGAATCTTTGGAAAAAGCTGAAATTTGCCATTGGTAAAAGGAATTCTGGAAACATTCATGAGCTGAAACAAATCACAGCTGAAGAATGGGAAAAGCTACCAGCAGACAGATATATGAAAGTTCAAGATGGCTATAAGAAACGTTCGAAGACTGTAATCACTGCCAAGGGTTGTGCAGCCAAATATTAGTGAAGGGTGACATTAATCCTGTCCAGATCATATTTAGTTTTTTTTCTAAGAAATTACTACTTCTAAGTTGCAAAGACATCTCTTTTTTTGTTGTATACCTTTGAACATACTATTAAGATATGCTGACATACAATTGGAATATTTCCAATTGTTTCTCAAGATATTGTACACAAAATACCTAAAATGCAAAGGTGCCACTAATGTTGACCACAACTGTAGGTCACTTGGAGCACTTAGTTTCTACATTCCTTCCCGGCTTTTTCTTGGGGGAGAGTGTCAGCCAATTACGGCATCTGCTTCAGAATGTTCCATAAGTGCATCCCGTGAAGAGCTGATAGGATACTATGCGGGAAGTGAGCACAGTGTTCTGGAAATTTTCTCCCAAAAGACTCCAATGTCCAAGCCTCTCTCCCTTGGGGCACCAAAGAGGGGGTCTTGGAACTTTTGGCTTGTTTGTGAGTGGAATGATGCACAAACTGTATTTTCTCAAATCCGGGAGCATTTTGGACTCAGTACCACAAGTTGGTTTTCTTGTTTATGGGCTATACAGAATGGGGGGAGGGTCTCTCACATTCTCTTGAGGATTCTGTGAACAGGCACTGTCACAGTTTCCTTAGGTGGATCAAGGAATTGGAGGATTTCCAACATTTCTGCTCTGGGTTCCTCCTCCATCTCTTACTGAAACGCAACCAACTTTACTATAGAAAATAGATGCAAGTAAGCTCCTCAGGAGGAGACTTCTACACTCAAGAGGGGAAGGATCTAAAGGGAGACCAGTGGAAACCCTCTTTAGAGAATACATCTGTTCATAATCAGATTTCTAAAAACGCTCTGAAGCCAACCCACAAAAATACTACTGTAGCAATACCTGGGTCTCCATTCTTTACTGAATTTTGACTAAGGGTGTTGATGCACCAAGAATGTCTCAGTGAGATGTCATCTCCTGATGCACTGGATACTGACAATAACTAGGCAGTAATTGTCTTTGAGGCCCTTTAATACCTCGACAAAGACATTTGGACTATAGCAGCAGTGGCCATGTCTTCCTCAGTCGTTTCAGAGATATCAGAAGGCTGATCTTGGCCTCTTGAAATCTGTTGTGAACCCACTGGTGCTGAGAAGGATTAGCGGTCCTCACATCGGGGGCACTTCAAGGGCACCAGATCTCTCAATGCTTCGATGACATGGTGCTCCCCTTGGTTGTGATGCACCTCAGCTTCCCTGGCACTTGGGGTCTTGAGCCCTCACTATTGATGAAGTTGAAGTTATATACCTCCTCTTCTTCTGGTGGGAATTGGATGGTGCTCTCTCCTGGTGGGATCTACTGATGCTTGATGTCAAGTGTGACCGATGTCTTCTCAATATCGATGTATACCTAGTGTCCAGTGCAGCTCTTGAGGCCGTTGAGACTGATGCCTTCAATGTCGAAGCTGATGGACCAGATTTATCTGCACCAAAATTCTTCTGTGGTTTTCTTTACAATTCTTGAGCCTTCTCCTTGACATCTATGAACACAAATTACAATGAGAGAGATCATGGTTGAGGTTCACACTGCAGGCACCAATTATGGATATCTGTAACAGATATGGTCCTGTTGCATCTAGTGCATCTCTTAAACCCATTGGGGAGTTTACCTTGGGATATATCATCTGAACAAATAGCTGAAACAAAATATCAACCCACACAACCGCAACAGTGAAAATATGAAGAAAAAAAAATACCAAGCTCGCCACAGGTGAGGAGAGTGAACTGATGTGTTTGCTCAGATCCAGAGAAAAATGAAGACTGAGGTGGTCCCACATGACAGGGGCAGATGGAACAGGTGCACATCTGTGGGTAAAGTGCTTCCCAAACTTTTGGAAAAATTCTAAAGCTGGGGAGCTCCTCCCGCATCGGGTTCTGTCAGTGGCATCATCCATATGTGAGGACTCACTATCCTGCTTGTCCTTAGAGAAATGCAAAAGCAAAATGAAAAATAAAATCTCTGTACATTCTATGAAAGCAGAACAAAATTATTTTTGCAAATTGTTGATCCATTTAGATTATTTTACCCCTTATGATCTGTTGTAGGGGGAGGGTTATGTTTTGCTGATATTATTGTTTGATATTTAGGGTTTCCAAGGTTTTGTTTTCATCATTTCAATATAATGTAGAATTATTTAAATGTGATGTAATAATTTATACAAGTGGGGAACGCATGCAGAGCAAGGCTCATTGATTTCTTTCCAAACTGTGTGTGCTTACAGACATTTATGTAAAAATCCATAGAATCATGAAAAAAGCTAGACAATGGTCAATCCCAAACTCCTGAGTGCTGTGAGTGGGGAAATCGTGGAACGATAGATTTTTTGAGTGGAGGGAGTTGGTGGGATGGGGTGGTATGGCAAATGTGGGGAGCAGTTGGCAAGGTTGTGGAACAGTTGTAGTTAGTTTTGTGGTGGGGGGGTGAGCAGGTAACAGGGTGGTAAGGCAGCTGTGGAGGAGTATTTTTTCTCACGTAGGGTAGTATGTAGGTAGTGGGCAGTTGCAAGGGGGTAATATTTGGGGTGGAACATTTTTCGGGACAGCAGGGTAGTTTTTGGAGGCAGGGCAGCTGCAGGGGACTAGTTTTTGGTGGTGGGGCAGTTTCAGGGGGGGGTAGGCTTTCCTGGTGGGGCAATTTATGTGGTGGGGGCCACTGCAAGTTTGTTTTGGGTCGAACAGGATTCAGGGCAATGGGGCAGTTGCGGTGGGGAGATTTTGGGGTGGGGCAGTTGCAGGAGGGTAGTTTTTGGTAGTTGACAGGATAATGAGGCAGTTGCAGGAGGGGTTGCGTTTTTCCGGTGGTGCAGTGTGCAGAATGGGAGAGGCAGTTGAGAGAGGTATTTTTGAGGGGTGAAGCAGTTTGCAGCATAGTGGGGCAGTTGTAGACAGTGTTTTTTTCATGGTATTAGCATTGGGGAGTTGCTAGGGCAGTTGCAACAGAATATTTTTTTGGGGGGTTGGGGCAGTTTTGGGGTGGAGTTGGGGAGCGTTAGAAGAGTAGAGAACAGGGAGAGGGCATTTGAAAGGAGCAATTCCCTTACTGCTATGTTTCAATGTTTTCTATGCTACATAAGCTGGAACTCCTTCTATAGAAATACAGGGCCTTGCAAAAGTAGTCATCCCCTTGGTTTTTGGCCTGTTTTGTCGCATTACGTACAACCTGGAATGAAAATGGAGGTTCATTTGGATGTTAGATAATGGACCTAACAATATAGCCAAATTGGTGAAGTGAAATGACAATAAAATACCTTATATATATATAAAAAAAAAGTAAAAACTGAAAAGTTGTGAGTGCATATGTATTCATCCCTTTTGCTATGAAACCCTTAAATAAGATCTGGTCCAACCAATTAACCTCAGAAGTCACATAATCAGTTGATTAGGGTCCACCTGTGTGCAATCAGTGTCACATGATCTGTCACACGATGTCTGTATAAATATACCTATTCTGAAAGACCCCTGACTCTGCAACACCACTAAGCAAGCAACAAGAAGACCAAGGAGCACTCCAAACAGGTCAGAGACAAAGTATAGTTCAGGGTTGGGTTATAAAATAATATCCCAAATTCTAAATATACCATGGAGCCCCATTAAATCCATTATAACAAAATGGAAAGAATATGGCACCACTACAAACCCGACAAGAGAAGGCTGCCCACCAAAACTCACAGAATGGGCAAGGAAGGCATTAAGCAGAGATGCTACAAAGATACCAAGGATAACTCTGAAGGAGCTGCAAAGATCCACAGCGGAGATGGGAGTATCTGTCCATAGGACCACTTTAAGCTGTACACTCCACAGAATGGGGCTTTATGGAAGAGTGGCCAGAAAAAAAGCCATTGCTTAAATAAAGAAATAAGAAAACACATTTAGAGTTTGCACAACAGCATGTGGCGGACCCCCCCACACACATGGAAGAAGATTCTCTGGTCAGATGAGACAAAAATTGAACTTTTTGGCCATCATGGGAAACGCCATTGTGGCGCAAACCCAATACTTCCCATCACCCTGAGAACACCATTCCCACAGTGAAACATGGTGGTGGCAGCATCATGCTGTGGGGATGTTTTTCATTGGCAGGGACAGAAAAACTGGTCAGGATTGAAGGAACGATGAATGTCACTAAATACAGGACAAATCTTGAGGAAAACCTGCTTCAGTCTGCCAGAGATTTGGAACTGGGACGAAGGTTCACCTTCCAGCAGGACAATGACCCTAAACATACTGCTAAAGCTGGTTTAAAGAGAAACATTTAAATGTCTTGGAATGGCCTAGTTAAAGCACAGATTGCAATCCAATTGAGAATCTGTGGCATGACTTGAAAATTGCTGTACATCAACGCAGCCCATCTAACTTGAAGGAGTTGGAGCAGTTTTGCCTTAAGGAATGGGTGAAAATCGCAGTGGCTAGATATGCTAAGCTAATAGAGACATACCCCAAGAGACTTGCAGCTGTAATTGCAGCAAAAGGTGGCTCTAAAATGTATTGACTTTGGGGGGTGAATACATATGCACACCCCTGCTTTTCAGGTTTTTTTTGTCTTAATTATTGTTTGTGTCATAATAAAGAATATTTTGCACCTTCAAAGTTGTAGGCATGTTGTGTATAGCACATGGTGCTAATCCCCCAAACTCCATTTTAATTCCAGGTTGGTATTGTGACAAAGCAGGACAAACACAGAGAGGGTGAATACTTCTGCAATGCACTGTACGTTGGGGTAGTTTTTTTTCTCTGGAACCCCAAGTCTGATTTGGTCCATTTTAAAACTCAATGTGTCTCTTTAATAGTCTTTCCCACATGCCAATTTTCATTCCAATCTGTTAACTATTTGGAGAGTTATTTTGTCCCCAGACAGACAGACAGACAGACAGACAGACATTCTAGACCCCTTTTATATAATTCTTTCCCTTTATAATTCTTAGGTTGGAAAGAATAATGATGTTGTAACAGCTTGCGTATTATATAATGTAAGGTGAAATAGCAAGCAGAAGTGCATAAATAAAGTGGGACCACCCCTGTGACTCAAATCCCCAGTTCTAGAGATTTCATTTGCATTTTAGGCATGGATACATGTGGGGAAGAAACACTTTGGTTTTTTTTACCAGCAGTTTCTTTCTGCCTCTTTGGGGTTCTAGCTCAACTGAAACAGTCTGCAATCCAGTACCATGAGCCTTTCAATCACAACTACCTGGAGCTTCTTTTTCCCCTAGTTTAGACTTCTCTCCCTGAACACACCTAATCTGCTTCTTTGCAGTGACAGCTGACTGGGGATCATGCACCAGGTCTCCTTTCAGAACCCTGAAATCATGGGCCCTGAAGCTGATCACTAGGTGTCACCTGTTAAGCAATTAAGTTGACTCCCCCATCCTGGTGGGTTGTGAATGCTGCCTCTGTAACACCCTAGTGGAAGGTCCAATGTGAGGATCAAACTAGAGGCCTTCTGCATGGCAGTACACAGTGCTTACCATCTGAGCTACTAGGCTGGATCTTGGGAGAAGCATCATAACTAAGTATTGCTCCTACCTTTGGGAGAAGTCAATTTAAGCATCTCTATTTTGAATTCTCATTTCTAGAGTTCACAGAAAAATACTCAGTAAGAAAAGCTTTAGAGTTAAAATAATCTAACAGGGATATTGACTCAAAAATGAGGATCCGCAATGAGTGAAAACTCTTTAAACAAACACTGATGGATATGATACTTCTGACTTTTGACTTGCATGAAGGAGATCTAAGTAATCACAAGTAGATACCTCTGTCTGAACCATTCCATGTCGCTGAAGCCTCATTGTGCGTACCAAGTCTGAGATGTCAAACTGCAAAAACCAAACAAAATACACAAATCTTATTAATTACAGGTATACCAAGTTTGGGAAAAAATTTTAGTAGATGTCTTAGATAAGTCAAACTTTAGAATACATAATTATACGTTTTCCACACACTGCAATGAATGTGCAAATCGCTCCAGATCAGAGCTTGACAAATCTTGGATATCATGGTACCCAGAAATTTGACTGTAGTACTTTGGATTTTCATGCTCTGCTCTTTCTCCCTACTGCTAACAAAACAAATGTTTTTTTCCGGTCAAGGTCTGCACTGTACTTCTCAGTCACAAGGTGCTTGAACTCTCACCTGGTCTCACAGTCTCAAGTCTGTTGAGACCTTAAGACCAGCACAGACGTTTGGGCACCGAGTGGCTCCAACTCACTAACTACCACGCATGACAAACTTGAGGTGGCATCCACAATCACAGCCGGCAAGGTGAGGGAGAAAAGTAGCTGCTGGAGTCTGAGGGTGAGGGAGGAGGAGGATGGGTGGCTGGTTAGTTGGGATGTAGGGAAATGGCTGACTTGAGGGGAATAGATGTGTGGTTGAGAGGGAAAGGGAGACGGGTAGGAATAAGAGGGGGGGGGGGGGATTTGAGATAGGTGTCAGAAAGGTAGGCAGGGACAGCCAGAGGAACATTGCCACCCAGCTAACAGAACAGCATGATGTACTAAACCTTTCCCCCAAAGACATAGAATAGGAAACAGACTTAGTAAATTGAGCCCTAAAGCAGCTATGGCAGACCTCGGAAGGGGAGCCTGCTCTTCACACTCACTGAAGGTGAAAGGGGATGCTGAGAGAACTTTCAGCTTTCTTAGATCCGAAGAGGATCTTGTCAAGGCTTGCTCTAGATTCAGTGCTGCTTGTGAATGGCCCAGAATATATCAGACAACAGGTTTCCACATTACTCCAGAAGCAACTAATCCTACAATGAAGGCAGTTTCCATCCTGTAAGAATTATTTTGATTTAACTAATCACAGATTAAATGTGCTTAAGAGGAATCTGGAGTACACTTACGTAGTAAGTGTAATCACAAAAGGAAAGTAAATTTCTTGTACTGATGGAGCAGGGTGTAAAACCTCTAACTAGATCTAACTGAATGCTGCATATATTAATTCCCATACAAAACGGTTTCGTATCTGACTGATCACTTCACTAGGAGGACCATAATGTATAAACTACATGGTGTTTACTCAGCAGAGTAGCTTACTTTGGCTTTAGCACAGATTTGCTGTGCCTAAAATTTACTGACAATGTAGGAAAGATTTAGAGTACAAAAATTCTGTAGGAAAGAGGAAAGTGAAAGGATGAGCTAATTTGGTGTCCTTTCCACATTAATTCATGCAAGTGAGCTGCATATGGAATTACTTTCAATGCAGCAAAACGTGCTAAACATGAGCACACATTTTTATTTTTATTTATTTAACATTTCTTATATACCGCTTTTCATGATATCAAGGTGGTTTACATTGAACAAACTGAATTACATTGAACAGGGCATTATAACTTGGAGATAGCGTAGTTACTCACCTGTAACAGGTGTTCTCCAGGGACAGCAGGAATCAGTCCTCACATATGGGTGACATCGGCGCCGACGGAGCCCTCGTGCGGAGCAATTCCCCAGCTTTCAAAGAAAGCCTTTGGGATTGCATCGCGCATGCGCGGTCCCCTTCCCGCCCAAGGGTGCCATCTTGCTCAGTCAGATGACATAACTAAAAAAATGGCAAAAATGAGAAAAAATTAATCAAAGGACTGCAACTCCAGGGGAGGAGGGTGGGTCACGAGGACTGATTCCAGCTGTCCCTGGAGAACACCTGTGAGTAACTACGCTTTCTCCAGGAACAAGCAGGAAGTCAGTCCTCACATATGGGACTCCCTAGCTATAGGCTACCGAGAACCCATAGCTGAAAATGGCTCCCTCTAGAAGAGCCGCAGCAGCTGTGAAAGGACTTTCTCCGAGAGCGCAATCTCCCCTGTAGCCTGACACTAAAGGGTCGGAGGGTAGGAGTTGCCTAAACCTCGAATAGGTTACGGAGTACCGCCTGACCGAAAACACTGTCCCACTGGGACTCTCTCTCCAGGCAGTAGTGGGCTGCAAAAGTTTGGCTTGAAGACCAAGTTGCAGCCCAGCTGATGTCTGCCAACAGAACAGAGCAGTGGTTAGCCACTGATGCGACCTTAGCCCTGAATGAGTGGACCGTGATTCGGCCCTGCAGCTGGAGGTCAGCTGCCCTGTATGCCCAGGCGATGCAGTCTGCCACCCAGGTGGATAACGTGCGCTTGAAGACAGGTAGACCCAGTTTACTAGGGTCATAAGAGACGAAGAGCTGGGAAGCCCTCCGGTGTCCCCACGTACGCTCCAGGTAAAAGGAGAGCGCCCTCTTACAGTCCAGGGTATGCAGAACCGCTTCTGCCCTGCTGGTATGTGGCCTGGGGAAGAAGGTTGGAAGAACCACCTCTTGGTTAAGGTGAAATGAGGAAACCACTTTTGGGAGGAACTTGGGGCGAGTACGGAGGACCATCCTGTTTTTGTAAAACCGTGTATACGGTCTATCTGATACTAAAGCTTGCAGCTCACTCACACGTCGAGGAGACGTAAGCACCACCAGAAAGAGTGCTTTCCAGGAAAGGAAGTGGAGAGGACAGGTGGACATTGGTTCAAAAGGTGGGCAAGTAAGCCACTGCAAGACCATATTTAAGTCCCACTCTTTAGCCGGTGGGGCGAATTGGAGGCTTCAAGAGGAGGAGGCCCCTGAGGAATCGGGATACCAAAGGGTGAGCTGAAAGAGGTTGCCCGTCCACTGGAGAGTGGTGAGCTGATAGCGCACTCAGGTGGACCCTGACAGAGTTAGACTTGAGGCCTAACTCCGAGAGGTGGAGAAAGTACTGCAATACATGAGGTACTTGACAAGTGAACGGGTTCTCCTTATTCTGAGCACACCACCCTTCGTTGTTTTCTGGCAGCAGGAGTGGAAGTAGCGGCTTCCCATATTCTGGCCATCAGATTCTTGAGGATGTTGTGCACCGAGAGGGCTGCAGCTTCTTTTGACTATAGGATTCAAGCTCTTCAGCTCTTGGTTCTGTCTCGGTTGATACTGAGACATCGCGAGCAGCTGCCATATCTTTAATGAAATCCTGGAAGGACATATCCTCAGGAGGTGAATGACGCCATTCATATGGAGGCAAGGGATCAAAGGATATGTCCTTCGGGGGATCGGAAAGTGTAGTTACTCACCTGTAACAGGTGTTCTCTGGGGACAGCAGGAATCAGTCCTCACATATGGGGTGACTTTGGCACCGATGGAACCCTTGCAGAAGCATCCCCACAGCTTTCAAAGAAAGCCTTTGGGAGATGCCACCACGAATGCGTGGTCTCCTTCCCGCCCAAAGGTGCCATCTTGCTCAGTTAGATGACATAGCTAAAAAATGGCAAAAATAAAAGATGGTAAAGGAGCAACTCCAAGGGGAGCAGGGAGGGTTATGAGGACTGATTGCTGCTGTTCCCGAAGAACACTTGTTACAGGTGAGTAACTACGCTTTCTCCGGGAACAAGCAGAAAGTCAGTCCTCACATATGGGGCCCCCTCATGGGAAGCCACTTTTCAAGAGAGGTAGCGAAGGTGGCACGTAGCCAGAGGCTCGAAGGGTGGGCGAGTGAGCTGCCCCAACACCATGCTGAGGTCCCATTCAGTTGCCGGAGGGCAAACCAGGGGCTTCGATAAGAGCAGGCCCCTAAGAAAGAGGGTCACTAAAGGCTGGACTGAGGGGCTTGCCATCCACCGGGTGGTGGTGTGCCACCAGGGCACTAAGGTACTTCGGGACGGAGTTAGACTTGAGCCCAGATTGCGAGAGGTGGAAAAGGTACTGCAACACCAGTCCTACCGGGCAGGAGAACGGGTCAGCCCCATGCTCAACACACTAGGCCGAAAACCTGCGCCATTTGAGGGCATAAGCCTTCCTAGTAGAGGCCTTGCGAGAGGCCAGCATAATCTCTTCCACATCAACCGAGAGGTTGAAAGGGGCTAGAGTCACCTTCAGCAGCCACATTGTCAGCGACCCCAGGTTGGGGTGCAGAAGAGAGCCCCCTCATGAGACAGGAGTCCCGGAGAGATTCCCAAGGGGATGGAGGTCTCCACCTTTAACTGGAGGAGCAACAGGAACCATGATTGCCTGGGCCACTGAGGGGCTATCAGGATGAGAGAGGCCCTGTCGCGGAGGGTCCTGAACAAGATTTTGTCAATCAGCGGCGTGAGAGGGAAGGCGTATATGAGGCCCTTTGACCATGAGACAAGGAATGCATCCGCTGCCACCCTGGATGGGTGGGCCTGCCGGAAGCAGAAGCAGGGGGCAACTGGAAGTTGTCCAGGCTGGCGAACAGATCCATCATGGGTTCCCCCCCAGATCTGGAAAAGCCAGTCGACCACCCTGGGATCCATCTGCCACTCGTGTGGCTGGAGGACTCTGCTCAGCCTGTCGACCAGAAGGTCGTTCTGGTCTAGTAGGTACATTGCCTGCAGGAGGATACCCTGTTGGACTGCATATGAGCAGAGGACCACTGCCTCCCGACAGAGGGCATGAGACCCCGTGCTCCTTGTTTGTTCACATAGAACATCGCCACCTGGTTGTCCATTTGACCAGCACTGGCTGGTGACGCAGGTGGTGGCAGAAAGCTCACAGGACCAAATATATGGCCTGCAGCTCCAGGAAGTTGATTTGCTGGGAGCTCTCGCCTGGTGACCAGTTGCCCTGGGTGCGGGAGCTCCCCACAGTGGTCTCCCCAGCTGTGGAGGGAGGCATCCGTGGTGAGGACCCTGGAGGAGCTCGGGGCCTGAAAAGGCATGTTCGTCTGGTGTGACGTGGACTGTGGAGGCCATGTGCCTGAAGGGGCGCAGAAGAAGCTGAGCGGGCAGAGGGTCAGTACTGTATGTCTTGTGCCGAGTCCTGAGAGGGTCAGCCTGGTCCCTGGGCAAGAAGGCCTTTGATTGGAGGGTGTCGAGCTTTGCCCAATGAACTCCAGACACTGTGCTGGGAGCAGATGAGACTTGAGGTAGTTTATGACAAAACCCAAGTGCTACAGAACCTGGATGGTATGTATGGTGGCCTGATGCACCTCTGAGGCTGTGCCTCCCTTTATAAGCCAGTCGTCCAGGTAGGGGAAGACAAAGAACCTTGGAGATGGAGAAAGGTGGCCATGACTGCCAGGCATTTTGTGAAGACCCTTGGGGCAGAGGCCAAGCTGAAGGGGAGCACCCTGTACTGAAAGTGCCTGCCCCCCACTATGAACTGCAGGTACTGTCTGTGGTTGGGGTGAATGAGGATGTGGGTATAGGCATCCTTGAGGTCTAAGGAGCATAGCCAATCTCCCTGCTGGAGGTAGGGCAGCAATGTTCCAAGGGAGAGCATCTTGAACTTTTCCATCATCAGGAATTTGTTGAGGTTGCGCAGGTCGAGGATAGGCCTTAGGCTCCCTGTTCGTTTTGGCATGAGTAAGTACCTGGAGTAGAACCCCTTGCCCGTGAGGTGGTGGGGCACTGGTTCCACCGCCTTGTCCTTGAGAAGACCTGCCAACTCCTTCAGAAGGTCACGGTGAAGGGGAGAACTGAGGGGCTCTCCCGGAAAATAAGGGGGAGGTATATGAGTCAGGTGAAGGAGGTAATCCTCCCTGACCACTCAAAGTGCACAAGAATTGGTGGTGATGGTCAGCCACCTTTGGGCATAGTGGGCCAGACGTACCCCTGTAGGCTACTGATCTCCTCGGGGCAGATAGGCTATGCTCAAGGAGTCAAAAGCTCCCCCCTGGCTGGGCCCCTGGGGTTTTGGAGCCTTCTGCTTACGAGGGCCGTACCCATGTCTCTTGGCCTGCTGACCCTGTTGTGGGAAAGCCTGAAAAGATGGGTAGTTTCAGTATGCAGCTCCCTTTCTTGGGTAAAAGAACTCTTTTACCCGAGCCCTTCCTTTGGGGAGGGGCAGCGGTCTTTTTTGAGAGCCTGGTCCTCATCATGAACTCGGTCTCCAGCTTGGCAACCTTGCTGGTGATGGGTTTGCCAAGAGGTTCTCTCCTTGGCAGGGGACATTGACCAATTTGTCCTGAACCCACTGCTTGAGGTCAGACAACAGTAGCCAAGCTTGGTGCTGTGCACCGATGCCCGCCATCGCTACTTGAGCCACTGACTCAAACCTGTCATAGGCCGCTCGAGACATGAATTTGGAGCACTCACAGACTGCCTTGGCCAGGTTCTTGAACCGCTGCAAGTGTTCCTCAGAGAGAACAGCTGAGAACCTGGCGAGTTTCTTCGCCAGGTCTCTCAGGTACATGCCCATGTACAGCTGGTAGGCCTGGATACAGCCGATGAGCATTGAGCCCTGGTAACACTTTTTGCCGAAGGCGTCCAGGGTGTGGGCCTCCCTGTTGGGAGGCAGCGAGGAGTGTGTCTTCTGGCTTTTCAGCCAACGCATGGCCGACTCCATCACCATGGAGTTATGTGGCAGCTGTGATTTCTGGAAGCCCGGGCTCCAGCAGACTCGATACATCGCGTTGAGCCATTTGTTCATCACCGGTACCGACGCCAGTGTCTCCCACATCCAGAGCATCAGCCATTACAGGATGGGAGGAATGGGCACTGTGAGTGATTCCCTCAGAGGAGCCTCGTACTGGAGGATGTCCAACTCATCTGCCCGAGGGTCCTCCTCCGACTCCATAGGGAATGCCAGGGCCTTTGACATATCCTTGACGAAATCAAGGAAGCCCATATCCTTTCGAGGGGACTGCCGTCGAGGCTCTGAGATGGGAGAGTCGGATGGGACGTCACGGTGGCAACGGGTGTCAGGGGACTCCTCATCCTTTGTCTCCCATTCGGAGTAGTCCGACGAGGACTCGTAGAAGGGCTGCTCCGTGAGCCTCAGGGCTGCTGAGGTTCCACAGGCAGTGCCCGGCATACTAGCTGGGGATGATTGCGGTCCTGTTGAGCGGGAATCGGATTGCGACCTTGGCTGAGGATCGACTTGAGGCCAAAGGATCGGCTCGGCCTCCGGGGATGTCTTGGATGTCGAGGGCCCTGTGGTCGGGGCGGATGAACCGGTCATGCCAGACAACAGTGCCTGCTGCTGGTCCATGAAGGCAGACAAACTGCACTCCAGGGCTGCCATTCTGGAGTGCAGCCCTGGACTCCAGGCCAGAAAGCTCCGCAGCCTTCGGCGTGAGTACCAATGATCTCAGGCCTGACGCTGGCTCCCCCGAAGTGAAATCCTCAATGAGGATGGTGTCTGGGGAGTGAGGACATTCCGAGGTCGAGTCCTTCCATGGGACCTTTGCAAGCCGATCCTTCTCTGAAGCCTCGGACGAGCGTCTCAGACTGCAGGACCGGGCCCAGAGACACCTGGCCAGCCGGAACCATCCAAGGACGTCGCCTTCAAGGGTTTCTTGTTCTTCCTGGGTTCCCTCGAGGGAGACCCCCTTTCTGAGGACCTATGATAGGGCTCGGGCTCGGAAGGTTCCGCCCAAGGCATCGAGGCTTCAGATGACGTCCTGGCCTTCGGAGGCACTGGGGACTCGGGGAAAAACTTATCGTGCTGCTGCTGGCGGCTCTTGAGGGCCTTGTTGGATATACTTTTGAAGAGACCGCAGGCTGCTGGGTTGTGGTCTGGCCCAAGGCAGTGGAGACAACAGTTGTGTGTGTCGGTCAAAGACATAATTTTTGAGCACCGATCACACTTCTTAAAGCCACTGGTAGTCATGGAGGGAAAAAAGTACCCCTGCGAGGTTGAAGACTCGCCAGGCTGCCAGTTGGAAAAGAAAAAAGGCGTGAAGATGCCAGAGAATGAAAGAACAAGAAAACTATAAAAATAGACCCTTACTTGATGCCGAGGCAGCGAAGTTGGGTGGCAGGAAGAGTACTGGTGCAATACCGGAGGCGAGTATGAAACTCGAAGAGAAAAAAAAAATCAACTCTTTCCGGGGACAAACGTCTGAAGGGCTCCACAGAAAAAGGAAACTGAGCAAGATGGCACCCTTGGGCGGGAAGGGGACCACGCATTCATGGTGGTATCTCCCAAAGGCTTTCTTTGAAAGCTGGGGGGATGCTTCCGTGAGGGCTCCATCAGTGCCAATGTCACCCCATATGTGAGGGCTGACTTCCTGTTTGTTCCAGGAGAATCGGCCGATTCTGGCTCAGAGATGACCGAGGCCGAGTCAAAGTCTGGCAGAAAATCAAAGTAATTTTTGTCTGTTCCATGATACCATTGATGTTTCCGGGTTCAAGGCTGACTCGACGTAGACTGAACCAATTGAAATAGTTCCGAGTACACCAGTACCGATGGATCAGGTGGGTGCCATGAAGTATGAGCCTCTGTGTGCATTAGAACCGGTATCTGGATGCCTGGGGATGGTCTCGATTCGATGACCATCTTGGTGCATTTAGGTTTTGAGTGCGGAGTCTGTGCCATGGTACCGGGAAGCATTGAGTATGCTGGAGTAGCTGTTGCCAGAAACACCGTAAGGCTTTTTTTCAAGGCTATAACCCTGTCATTGAGGGTTGGTGCAGGGGATGGAACGGCTTCGGATGCAGAGATTTGGGCCACAACACCTGAGTATGGCACCGGAGGCTTCGCCGAGGACAAAGCCTTGGGGGCATCCCTGAGCCTCTTTGAGGCTTTGGAGAGGATGACCTCCCACCAGGGCTGTTTGGCTGGATGGTCCACATCAGAAGGTGATGAGTATCTGTGTCGATATTGATGCTCTGTGTCCAAATGTGAAGCCAACCTGGATGAGGAGTGAGACCCTCTTGAGCCAAGCTCGATGTCTGTGTGACCTTTATGTACTAGGGACTCTGAGTGATGCTTCTTCTTTTGTTTGATTGAAGATGAAGACCTGGAAGCTTTAGATGACAGATGGTGTCAATGCCCCCTAGGGTGCACCGAAGGAGCTAAGTCTGTCCGAAACAGCTTAGACTTCTGTTGCTCATGGTTCTTCCTTCCTCTAAAAGTCATCTTAATACATTGCACACAGGAATCCATGTCATGGTCCGGGTTGAGGCATTTGAGACCCCAATCATATTCATCAGTTAGGGAAATTGTGCTAAAGCACTTAGTGCACTTCTTAAACCCATTGCAGGGCTTTTTCATGTTGGCAAAAAGGAGTGAAGCCCAATCAAATTGGGCAATGGCACCTAGGAAGGTGCTAGCCCCACACAATTTAAGGCTAAAAGAAAATAAAAAAAAGGAATAAAAGAAAATAAAATGTAAAAAAGGTAACCGGAATTGACTGGGGGTTGATGCGGTAAGCGGGAAAGCAGAAAAAATAGCATCGAAAGGTACCAGACAAAAAACTGAAGTCTCTTCATGCAGTGAAACTAGGAGTATGTCCCGATGGCTCCATGGAAAAAAAGACGACTGAGGAGACCAGTTGGTAAGGCAGGAAGGCATACACGCATGCATGGAGTGGCACTCCCAAAGACATTCCTGCTGGATGCTGGGGAGTGTTCCCGTGCTGGGCTCCATTGGTACCAATGTCACCCCATATGTGAAGACTGACTTCCTGCTTATTCCTGGAGATACCTGGTTCAACAATAAGTAGCATCCACATGCCATGCTTCCAGAATTCTACAAACATGCTGAATATCATTAATCACTTCCTAAATAGCCTCTCACTCAGCTGAGTAGGCATTAAAATATAAAACTTTACATCAGCATAAGACAATTTCCTAACTGAATTTTACAGTACAAAAAAAAAATCACAATTTTTCTTAAAACTCTATATGCACTCCTCCACCACCCATCTCATCCTCTTCTCCTAATATTATCCATCCAAACCTATCATGATCAATAAGAATTGAGACTTCTTCTCCAATATCTTGCACTGTATAAGACCCGAAATACATTTTACTTACCGTAGATAACCACTCACCCAATCTACCACACACATTCGCCCACTTCAAAATAAATATACCATAAGAACCCCCAATATACCCTACCTACCACAGAACACCAAAAAAACTGAAAACAAACCAAACATACAAAACATAAAGACCCCACACTATAATAATAAAGCCACCAAAAGAGGACATTTGATTCAAGTTTACCATCTTGCAACTTACATGAAGATCCCGACTGATAAGCCCCAGCATTGCATCTATACATATGAGTGTCCCTGAGCGTCCAATGCCTGCACTGCAGTGAGTGATGATGGGGCCTGATTTGTAGATATGTCTCATGTAAGAAATAAAGGTGAGCAACTGATCAGGTTGAGTAGGTGTGTCATGATCTGGCCAGGCAGTGAAATTCAGGTGTGATATATGTCGCACTTCACCTGTCTAAAAGTATAAAATAGAGAACAAGTAAATAAAATAAAGCAAACATGTGAATTACACTTTTATAACATCAACATGTATATTATCATCATACGTGAAGATACATTTTACAAAGGACATCCTATTGCAAACTGAGACGTCTAAGCCTGAATGTCCCTAAAATCAGCAAGCACTTCCAAGTTCGGACACGATTTCACAAATGTGGACGTGCCTAATATGGCTATCTGCAAGGATGTCTACATAGACATCTCAGGTATAGTATTTCATACCAAGGACGTCTACAAAACATGCAACCATGGTGCAAAATCCAAAACAAGTTTCCAAACGCATACAACATAGCACTGTCATTGTGAAGCGTGCTGAGGATACTGTAGTGCCAACTTCTCAATACACTCCAGAGGTTTTAGTGCTGAAACAAGCACTTTTCCAATGCCTATTGTGCCTGGGGTAGGTCTAAGTTTGGACACAGGCTTAGACACCCCTAAGGGTTCTAAGATCGATTGGGATGTCTATGTCTAAAACTCCACCGCAGACATGCCTCCATCACACCACCTGCCTATTTAGACACCCACTCAGTGGAAACATCTAAGACCCCCATTTCTGTAATCGCTCTGGGGACATCTCTGTGATTTGATATCCACATCGCATTTAAGCGATTTAAAATGACTCCCAACATGTTAGATGTACAGTCACTGCACAACTAAAGACATTTGGGTATTCAACGTAATGAGGGTAAAGGGAGATAGATTTAGGAGTGATATGCGGAAATATTTCTTTACGGAAAGAGTAGTGGATACATGGAATAGTCTTCCAGTGGAAGTGGTAGAGATGAGGACAGTAACTGAATTCAAAAAAGCATGGGACAAACACAGAGGATCTCTAAAGGTAAAAGGAGGACTGTTGTAGTTGTTGATATGGAAGGACAGACTAGATAGGCCATGTGGTCTTTTTCTGTCGTCATATTTCTCTGTTTCTATGTTTCTTATTTATCTCTATAGTAAATCAAAGTCCTATTCTTAGGAAATCAGATTAATTAGAATCTGAGGGGGAATAATTAAATGTTTTTACATGATCTGAATACTGTTCTCCTGTTCAGTGTGAGTAAAAACACAAGAGCTTTTACAGCATGCAAACTTTAGTTTGTGTGAAAAAAGGGCGGAAACTTTACAGAGAGTACTTTGGATCTGCTCCCTTGTACACACAAGAGCAGCAGCAATAAATAAAGGTGAATTTAAATATAGCATCAAAATAGCAAAAATTCACCTTATAAACCTGTCATGGGCCCAATATTCAGTGGCAGTGATTAGGGCTGCTAAAGCAGCTAGCCACCGCCGCTGGAATTTAAATTTGGATATTCAATGCTAGGACTGTATTCGGGCCCCAGCATTGAATATCCGGATTGCCAAGAAGGTTTGCTTTAGCGGCAAAAGTTAGGCCAGCCTTTACTGCGCCTGACCTCTGCCGCTTAGCAATAACCAGACAACAGCTCAATATCACCGCTGCCCAGTTAGTGTTGCTGACTATTCCCGCTAGGGGGATTAACATGGTTAGCAGGTCTACTAACCGGGTTAATCACTTTGAATATCAGACCCATTATATGGAGGAGTAGCCTAGTGATTAGAGTGCTGACTTGTTAACTGGGAGACCAGGATTTGAATCCTGCTGGCACTCCTTGTGGCCTTGGGCAAGTCATTTAACCTCCATTGCCTTGGAAGAAAGGCCTGGAAATCTATTTCTGGTCACAGTGCTAACAAAATATATTGTGCAACTGAGAAAGAAGTAAAATATATTTAAACTTAGCATTTTCTATTACAATAGCACACTGCAAATGCTGCTGTTGAAAGATATTTAACACTTCATAAACTTTTCATCCTGTATTTCAGAATGTACCCAGAATGTGTATGGTACTGTATGCTTCTTCAGAACTGCATGAACTGTCTTATATTATTCCATATTTATGCAAACATTTGTTAATAACAAACAGTATGATTTGACTCCACTCACTTGAACATCGCCTAGCTTCAGCATTCTCAGAATGAAGTTCTCCAGCTGATGTGTCCTCACGAGGGTAAGCTGAAGTTGGTTATCTATCATTTTAGGTGTGTGAGGTGCATCAGGCCAATAGCGTTGACATTTGATCTTTCCTCCTTCTACTTCCTGGGTCATCATAGCAATCACAGTACAGTTTTGTTCCCATACCATACGCCAGAAATCAGCCACTGTAGTGGGCAGAGGTCCTTGGCAAGCAATGTAAACAAATTCCTCATTGCCCACTGGAATTTTGATGAAACTGGCATTGATATATCCAACTTCTGCTCCCAGAGGAACTCTAGTTGTGTCATCTGAAATCATTCCATCAAAATGAAAGAAAAAGGAGAGACTACTATTTATTTATTTTGAGATTTGTTGTACCGCTAATCGAGAGTATATGAACACACATTAGCAAACATGTACATGCCTCTTTCAACAGCAAAGAATATGATCACTATACAAATTGCGATTGCAGATTGTGATAAAGTTCAAATGAGGCCAACTGCTTCCAACTCTGTTGGGCATTGAGAAAGGTAATTTTATAAGGAGTGCCAACATGAAGCCATGGCACTGTGGCTCCATTAAGGAGCCTGGCTGAGTTAGCAGGGCAAGTGGCTGGATGTCTGGGGTGCCTGAATCAGGGCATCCCCCTGGACGTCCAGCCACTGTTTTGCAATTCTGCTCCCACACGGGCATCTAGCCCCCACGGGAGCAGAATCAGGTGCATCTCCGGGTTGTCCAGATTTCTGAACATTTACCTTCAGAATGGCCTCTTAGGTACTTATAGTGCCTTTATAAAATAGGCGCCTTTTTGGACTTCTTACATAGGCATCTTATCATAAAATTAGGTCCTTGGGGGAAATTTTATAGAGATTTTTCCATGTGTATGCCCTGGTTAAAACAGGGAAAGTGATGCTTAGATAATTAATTGTTGGCTGTATACATATGTATAATTATAAGCACTGAAAAGACTGCACGTACTTAGACGCATTCATTCTGTAGGCATTCCTGTGGTGTAGTTTGGGCAAAGCATGGGCAGCGTTACATCATACTCATACATTCACAGACTACATATACAAATTTACACTTAATGGGTTATGGGCTGGAAATTCTGGAAAATGGCTGGTTCGGAATTCCATCAAGTATTTCACTGAGGTGTTTAGGAATCTGCATTAAGGAACTAAAAGAAATAACTTGCTTATGTTTGTGCTAGAGAGAAAGGGGGGAGGGAACAGACCTGTGTATATGAAAGATGTAGCTATGTCCTTCTGAAAAGTGTCTTTATCTTTATTGACTTTCTTAATAATATATAGCACCTTCGGAAACCAGCAGGGCGGTTTACAATGTGTTCAAAATACATAAAAGCCAGGCATGGCCTGAAATACAATTCTTGATAGAAAAGAAATACAATTCTTGATAGGAAAGCAGCAAGACAGGAAGAGGAAGCAAAAGAAGGGAGAGAGGGCAAGCGAGAGGAGAGAAGGAACTAGCTGGGAAAACTGGGATAGGATGGTTCCAGATGGAGGGGAGGAAGGAGGGAGTTCCATAAGGATGGTGCTAGGAAGAAAAAGACAGAATCACAGTGCATTCCAAATGGGCACTTGCGGGGGATGGAAGCTCAACACGATTGATGTGAATGGACCGGAGACTGCGAGGCACTGAACGAAACTGCAAAGAGTGGGCCAGGTAGTGCAGTGTGTGGGTGTAGATAGATCAATGAGTCAGAATTAGGAATTTAAAGACAATGCGCTTGGTAACCGGTAACCGGCTGAATTAAATGAGGTGTAACGGGAAGTATGAGAAATGATCCGGGCAGCGGTGTTTTGCATCAGTTGTAGGCGATATATCTAGTATTGGGGAAGACCAGCAAAAATAACATTACAGTAGTCCAAATGTGAAATAATCAGTGCGAGAAGAAGTGTGGTGAGTGAGGAGGGAGACAGGACATCATTAACTGCTCTGATCTGACAGAGGAAGAAGAAAGAATGAAGTGCAACAGCAGAAATATTATTGTGGAAGGACAGTTCAGGGTCACGGACTACTCCTAGGTATTGAAAGGAGGACATCAATGGCATTGGGTTATCAAGAAGTAAAGAAGCCAAAGAAGGAGGGGAAGAGCTGAAAGCAAACCACATCACTGATGTATTTGAGGGGTTAAGATGGAGAAAATTGGAAGAAAGTCAGTTTGCAACAAGAGTTAGACAGGTGTTGAGTGGTGAGAGATCCGGGGCACTTGAGAGGTATGATGGAGAAGGATAACATCATTGGCATAGTAATAGGCTGAAATTCCAGTTTGCTGTATCAAGAGTGCAAGGGGAGCAAGAAAAAGATTGAAGAGTAAAGGCGCCAAGACTGAGCCTTGGGGGACACAACAGGATAAGGGTAAGGGGGTGGAAGTGTCAGATGAAGAGACTACAGAGAAGGTGCAGGAGTGAAGAAAGGAGTGAAACCAGCGAAAGACCATGCCACACAGACCTGCATCCTGAAGACGCGAGAGGAGGAGAAGAGTGTGGTCGACCGGGTCAAAAGCATCCAGGGAGACAGCCAAGGAGATGTCGCCTCAATCATGTGCAATGTGAATCTCATTGAGAAAGGAAAGGAGAATGGATTCGTTACTGTGACCAGGGCAGAAACCAGATTGGTGGGGGGGGGGGGGGCAGAAAGTGAGAAAGTGAATGGACTCGAGATGTGTGGACAGTTGGGAGAAAACTGCTTTCTCCAGAATTTTAGATGTGAAAGGAAGATAAGAGACAGGATGGTAATGGGCAGGGTTAGTGGGATCAAGGAAAGGGGTTCTTGAGGAGAGAGCAGACCAGGGCATGCTTCCAGGGGGAAGGGATGGTGCCAGAGTTCAGACAAGTATTAAGCATGGAGAGCAGGACAGGGGTCACAGCAAGAGACAGCTCCAACAGGCACTTGGAGGGAACAGGGTCAAGGGCGCAATAGGTCTTACATGAGGCGGTCAGTATTTTGGACAATTCAGTGTGAGATATAGGCCGGAAAGAACACTAGGTATGGAAGGTGGAGGGAGAGGGAGAGGGTGGAGGCAAAGGACGGGGGTAGCCCTAATGGGGAGGTGGAGACCGAAAGGGAGGTACGGAGACACTGAACCTTGGTAGTGAAAAATGAGGCGAAGACTGAAGGGCTAAGAACAGAGAGCTTAGTGCTACTAGTAGAAGAGGCATGGAGGGAGTTAAGGAACTTAAGAAAGGAGTAAAGCTGGCGGGTGGAGTTTGATGAAGGAGGAGATCATATCAGAGAAGTAAGAGCATTTGGCCTCAGTAATAAGAGAACGGTAATACTGGTGACAATGGTTAAAATGCTGGAGGGCGTCTGGAGTTCTGTCCTTCCTCCACTGTCTCTCTGCATGACGAAGTTGTTGATGCTGTAACCGTAGGCCAGGATGATATCATGGGTGACTGGAAACATGTCGAGAATGGCGAGGACAGGGAGGGGCAAGAAGGTCGGAGGCAGTGGAGAGACGTTAGTGCCAAAGGGACACCTGGGCCTCAACCTCAAGGGTAGAAAAATCTGCAGTGAAGAGCTGGTCAGCAGGAGGGAAGAGGGAGAGGGAGAGGAAAGAAGGGGGGCACGCTAAGGGAGACAGGAGGAGGGAGGGCCAGGGGCGGAAGGGGAGAGCTGATCCCTTGGGCCTAAAGCACCACGAGAGGGCACAGATGGTATCGTAAAGGTGACGCAGGAGTGGTCGGTCCAAGGTAGTGGTGAAATAAGGATAGAAGTGGTGCAAACGGAGAGTCAGATGAGGTGATGAGAAGATTCAGGGTATGTTGAGCAGAATGTGTGGGGAATGTAACGTGCTGTGTGAGACTGAGATCCTGGATGAGGACAATGAAAGCCCGGTCATGGACTGAGGAGAGGGACTGAAAATGTATATTGAAATCATCAAGGAGAAGCAAACTGGGGAACTGAAGGGAGGAGTCAGAAATGGTGAGGAGAAGAGCATCCCAAAGAGGGGAGCGAAGAGCAGGAGGAGAAAGAGTAGTTACTCACCTGTAACAGGTGTTCTCCAGGAGCAGCAGGAATCAGTCCTCACATATCAGTGACGTCGGGGCAGACGGAGCCCCCGTGCGGAGCATTTCCCCATCTTTCAAAGAAAGCCTTTGGGAATGCAACGCACATGCGCGGTCCCCTCTCCACCCAAGGGTGCCATCTTGCTCAGTCTGATGACATAGCCAAAAGACAGCAAAAAACAAAATAAAGTATATGACTGCAACTCCAGGGGAGGAGGGAGGGTGGGGAGGACTGATTCCTGCTGCTTCTGGAGAACACCTGTTACAGGTGAGTAACTACTCTTTTTCCAGGCCCAAGCAGGAAGTCAGTCCTCACATATGGGACTCCCCTGCTCTAGGCTCCCGGGAACCAAAAGCTGAAAAAATGGCTCCCTCTGAAGAGCCTCAGCATCTGTGATAAGAATATCCTCTGAAAACGCCCCCGTACGGTAGCCCAACACAAGAGCCGGAGGGTAGGAGTTGCCTAAACCTCAAAGAGATTACGGAGTACCGCCTGTCCGAAAGCACTGTCCCTTCGGGACTCTCTCTCAAGGCAGTAATGGGCTGCAAAAGTCTGGCTTGAAGACCAAGTATCAGCCCGGCAGATGTCTGCCAATGGAACAGAGCGGAGATGCACTACTGACGCGGCTTTCACCCCGACACGGTGGGCCGTGACTCGACCCTGCAAGGAGATGCCGGCTGCCTTGTACGCCCAGGCGATACAATCTGCTACCCAAGTGGACAAGGTACGCTTGGAAACAGGCAACCCCAGTTTATTAGGGTCAAAGAAGACGAAGAGCTGAGTAGCCCTTCGGTGCCCCCGCGTACGTTCTATGTAAAAGGACAACGCCCTCTTACAGTCCAGGGTATGCAAGACTGTTTCAGCCCAGCTGGTATGCGGCCTGGGAAAGAATGTCGGAAGGACCACCTTCTGGTTGAGGTGGAAGGAGGAGACAACTTTTGGAAGGAACTTCAGATGGGTCCGTAGGACCACCCTGTTCCTATAGAGCCGTGTACGGTCTATCAGAAACCAGAGCTTGTAGTTCACTCACACGTCTGGCCGAGGTAAGAGCTACCAAGAAGAGCGCCTTCCAAGAAAGGTAGCGTAAATGGCAAGTAGCCATCGGCTCAAACGGTGGGCGAGTAAGTTGTTGCAAGACCACGTTCAAATCCCACTCAGTGACAGGTGGACGAATCAGAGGCTTGAGCAAAAGCAGGCCTCTGAGGAAGCGGGACACCAAGGGGTGAACCGACAGAGGCTGTCCCTCCACTGGTGAGTGGTGTGCTGACAGAGCACTGAGGTGGACCCGAACAGAGTTGGACTTATGGCCGAGGTCTGACAGGTGAAGTAGGTATTGTAGTACTACTGGCACAAGGCAGGAGAAAGGATCTTCACTGCGCTGAGCACACCATATTGAGAACCTACGCCACTTGAGGGCATAGGACTTTCTGGTGGACTGCCTCCTAGAGGCCAAGACCACCTCCTCAACTTCCCTAGGTAGAAGTAAGGGAGCTAGTACTATCCTTTCAGCAGCCAGGCCATCAGATTGAGGGATCTGAGATTGGGGTACAGAAGGGAACCCTGATCCTGAGAAAGGAGATCGGGTTGCAACCCCAGAGGGAATGGAGTTTCCACTACCAACTGCAGAAGAAGTGGAAACCACGGTTGCCTCGGCCATCTGGGGGCTACCATAATCACCGAGGCTTTGTCCTGTAGAATCTTGAACAGAGTTCGGGCCACCAGGGGCGTGGGAGGAAACGCATACAGGAGGCCCGTAGACCAAGAGATCAGAAATGCATCTGCTGCCATTCTCAGGTGATGTGGCTGTCTGGAGCAAAAACCGGGCAGCTGACAGTTCAGTGGACTTGCAAAGAGATCGATGGATGGAAGTCCCCATCGTAGAAAGATCTGTTGGACCACCAGTGGATTCAACTGCCATTCATCAAGCTGGAGGATCCTGCTCAGTTTGTCTGCCAAGAAGTTCTCCTGACCAGGTAGATAAACTGCTTTGAGAAACATGCCTTGTTTGACTGCAAAGGAGCAAAGGGCCTGCGCCTCCTGACATAGGAGTCTGGACCCTGTGCCCCCTTGCTTGTTCACATAGAACATTGCTACCTGATTGTCTGTCTGAACTAAGACAGACTGGTGAGAGAGGGCATGAGAAAAAGTCTATAGAGCCAAGCAGATTGCTCGCAGCTCCAAAAGATTGATCTGCTGTGTGGCCTCCCGAGGAGACCAGAGGCCTTGAGTACACGTGCCCTGGCAATGTGCACCCCAGCCCTTTAAGAAAGCATTGGTCGTCAGCACCCTTGTGTGTGCTGGGGCCTGAAAGGGTACCCCCCTGAGAAGGTTTGGGAGATGCAGCCACCACTGCAAGGAGTCCAAGAGTGGTTTGGACACCTTTACTCTGTCTCAGAGGTCGCCTGTGGCTTGCGCCCACTGAGCTCTGAGGCACCACTGAGCCGACCGCATGTGCAGACGGGCATTCGGGGTCACATGTACCGTGGATGCCATGTGGCCCAGGAGCCGCAGGAAGTGTCCGGCGGAGACCTGAGAATTGTTTTGGAACTGGTTGGCCAAGTCCATCAGTCTGTGGGCCCTGTCCTTGGGCAAGTAAGCTCTTGCCTGCAGGGTGTCTAATCTTGCCCCTATAAACTCTAGGTTCTGAGAGGGGAGCAAAGTGGACTTTGCATAGTTTATGACAAAGCCCAGATGTTGAAGAAGAGAGACAGTGCGAAGAGTGGCTTGTCTGGCCTCCTGGAGAGACTGACCCTTGATGAGCCAGTCGTCCAGGTATGGGAAGACAAAAATTCCCTGATTCCTGAGATAGGCCACCACCACCGCCAGGCATTTGGTGAAAACCCTGGGGCAGAAGTCAGGCCAAAGGGAAGTACTCTGTACTGAAAATGGTTTCCTCCCACCATAAATCTGAGATATTGTCTGTGATCTGGATGGATGAGAATGTGCGTATAAGCATCCTTTAGGTCTAAGGAGCATAGCCAATCTCCCTGCTGGAGGTAGGGCAGCAGTATCCCAAGGGTAAGCATCTTGAACTTTTCCCTCTCCAGAAACTTGTTTAGGTTTCGTAAGTCTAGGATAGGCCAGAGGCCTCCTGTCTGTTTTGGTACCAGAAAGTACCTGGAGTAGAAGCCTTGCCCTTTCAGGTGGTGAGGCACCGGTTCCACTGCCTGTTCCTTTAGAAGACTTGCCAACTCCTGAAGGAGGAGATTTCTGTGCAGAGGGAGTCTTGGAGGGGGGTATCTGGTGGAAATGGAGCATGTAGCCCTTTTGGACTATGCTGAGGACCCAGGTATCCCCTGTGATGGCTGGCCACCTGTAGGCGTACAGGGTCAGCCGACCTCCTGTGCTGAGTGGAGCCAGCTGTGGAGAAGAGGCTATGCTGTGGGAGTCAAAACCCTGCTCCCTGCTGTGCAGGAGCTGGAGCTGGCGGCTTGGGGGTCTTCTGCCTATGGGGCCCATGCCCCTGCCCCTTGGCCTGCTGGCCCTGTTGGGGAGCTGGAGAGGCCTGATATGGATTTGTAGGCAGCACCCTTCCTCAGGAAAAATGGCTTCTTCCCCGAGCCCTTCTTTTTCTGAGAGGGGGCAGAAGTCTTCCTGGACAGCCTTGTCCTGGTGAGAGTCTCAGTCTCGAGTTCCGCAGACTTTTCAGTCATGGGCTTACCGAAAAGGTTTTCACCTTAGCAAGGGACATCGACCAACTTGTCCTGCACCCATGGCTCCAGTTCCGATGACTGTAGCCAGGCCTGAAGGCGTGCACCGATGCTGGCTGCGGCTACCCGGGCCAAAGCCTTGAAGCCATCATAGACTGCTCGAGAGATAAACTTCGAGCACTCTCACATCACCGTTGACAAAGCCTTGAACCTCTGCAAAGTTTCCTCAGAGAGGCCAGCTGAGAACCCGGCAATCTCCTTTGCCAGGTCTTGTAGGTACATGCCCATGTACAGCTGGTAGGTCTGGACATGGCAAGATAGCATAGAGCCCTGGAAGCACTTTTTACCAAGGGAATCCAGGTTCCGGGCCTCCTGGCCAGGAGGCACCGAGGAGTGCATCTTCTGACTCTTCAGACAGTGCATGGCCGATTCCACAACCATGGAGTGGTGCGGTAACTGCGCCTTTTGGAACCCAGGGCTCTTACGGACTCAATAAATGGAATCGACCCGTTTGCTAAGAACCGGCGTCGAGGACGGTGCCTCCCACATATGGAAGAGCAGCCGTTCCAGCATCGGAGGAACTGGTACAGTAAAGGCTTCCTTCGTAGGAAAATCATACTGGAGGGCATTGAGCTCCTCAGCTCGAGGCTCCTCCTCGGCGTCCGCAGGGAAGGCCAAGGCCTTGGCCATGTCCCTCACGAAGTCCAAGAAAAGGGTATCCTCCGGGGGAGACCGTCTCCGAGGGTCGGACTCCGGTGAGTCCGAAGGGACACACTGGGTCCGGAATGTGTCTGGGGACTCCTCATCCTCCATCTCCCACTCCGACTCCTCCAAGGAGGAATCGAGCGGCTCTGGCCGTGTGGGCCTCAGTGCCACCCGCCCTGACGCCGAGGGTATCGGCGTCGATGACCTCGGCCCCGCATGGGAGGTCGAGGGGGACCTTGACCGAGGATCGACTCGAGACTTCATTGACTCGAGGATCGGCTTGGTCTCCGGGGTCAACTTAGACGTCGAGGTCCCGGTGGTCGGGGCAGATGCACCGGTCAGACCAGCGATCAGCACCCGCTGCTGTTCCATGAAGGCAGCCAAGCTGCTCTCCAAGGCCGTCAACCTGAGTCCAAGCTCAGGAGACTCAGCAGCCCCCGACTCGGGCCCCAACGTCGGCTCCCCCGGAGGAGAGTCTACAAGGACAACTGCACTTACGTGACTCGGGGACTCCGGCTCCACACGAGGTAGCTTGGAAGGCCTCTCCGACTCCAAGAGCCCAGAGCAGCGGTCAGGGCTACGCGATCTGGACCTCGAGGAACCAGGAGCCTCCACCGACGCCGCCCTCGCGAACTTTTTTTCCTTCTGTGCTCCCGGGAGGGAGACTCCCTTTCAGAGGAACCCCGACGGCGTTCAGGGTCGGACTCCCGAGATGTCGAGTCCTCTGACAAAATCCGGGCCCAGCCAGACGCGAAGTCAGAAAAAATTCTCTCACATTGATCCTGACGGCTCCTAAGTGCCTTTGATGACATTTTGCCGCACGGGCCACAGGCCAGCGGGTCATGGTCGGGCCCGAGGCATCGGAGGCAGCAGTCATGTGTGTCAGTGAGAGACATAAGTTTCTTGCACCGATCATACTTTTTGAACCCGCTAGCAGCCATCGGGGGAAAAAGGGCCCCTGCAAGGTCAAAAGACCGGGCTGCCAGTTAAAACACAAAAAGAGCGCAAATGCTAGTCACGAAGAACAAAAACCGAAAATCACAACTCCGGACTCGATACCGGTTTACCGAGCCCAGGCAGGAAGGGGAACCAGTGTCGAACCAGATAAGACAACACGAAAATCGCATTAAAAAAATCAACATTTCCCGGGTGACACAAACTCACGTCTGTTGGGCTCCGCGGAAAAAGAAAGACTGAGCAAGATGGCACCCTTGGGCGGGAAGGGGACTGCGCAGGCACGCTGCATTCCCAAAGGCTTCCTTTGAAAGCTGGGGAAATGCTCCGCACGGGGGCTCCGTCGGCGCCGACATCACCCGTATGTAAGGACTGACTTCCTGCTTGGTCCTGGAGAATATATGAGGAGAAAATGAAAAGGCGGGGAGGAGTTCAGGCGTAAGAGAAGGGGCTTAGGATAATGGAGGGCAGGGGAGGGAAAGCTGAATGAAGGACAGATGTGAACGGAACAGGGCCGACACCCCGTCCCCAGAGCGCCCTACATGGTGAGTGGCCAAGGCAGAAAAACCTGGGGGAAGGCAATGGGCAAGAATAGGGTCCTCTCCTTCATGGAGCCAGGTTTCTGTGAGGAAATGGAGATCAAGACGAGACTGCAAAATTAGGTCCTGAACCAATGTTGTTTTACTCCTGAGTGACCTGCAATTCAAAAGACCAACCTGGAGGCTACACCCGACTGTGGGAGCTGGGGGACAAATCTGTTTTTCCATGCTCTAACCCTGAAAAAGTCTCTCTTGCTGGCTTCTTACAAGATATATTTTACTAGACAAACTGACAATTTCAATTATGGGTGAAAATGCTTCCTGAGATAAAGCCTTTCCACCCATAACTCCAATGAGCCAGAGCAGTGATTCTCAACTCAGTCCTTGGGGATAGATTTGCTTACAATGGAGGCAATGCATGCAGATCTCTCTCATGCATATTCATTATGGATACTCTGAAAACCTAACTAGCTGGGAGTGTCCTGAAGCCTGGGTGGAAAAGCACTGAACTAGAGCAATACTGTTGCATACTGTTTCCACATACTTGATCCAGTTCAACAGGGCTTATGGGTAAGAAAACTTTGGACAGAACAATATTTCACCAATTTCTGAAATCCATTTTTTGAACATTCAGAAAATATGCCTTGTGCCGGAGTACATTATTCTTCAGCTATGATATTTACAAGAATAAAAGAAGGGGTGGGTTCCAAACCTATAGCAGGACGTTGTAGACCTCAGGCCCCATCTTTTTTTTTTATTTTTGGGGAAACTGTCTGTACAATAAGGCATCCTGCCATGCTACTTCCTGAAAGTACACAGAATGAATTTCTCAGGATATGGTGGAGTGGGGTCAAAGGGGGGGGGGGGGGCACAGTTCTTCCCTCAAATGTAAGGTGCGATTGGCATCACAGCCACACGGGTGATGACAACTGTGCTTTTGTCAGCTGGTGTGCAGGAGGAAACAGCAGTAAGTGAGAGGGTTAGAGGCTGGTGGTTTCCAGCCTGTGAAGGGAAGAAAAGGGAGCGTATTAGGTTTGGGGTAAGGGAGAAAGAAAGAGTAGAACAGTGGGATCAGGGGTTGAGAAAAATGGGAAGAGCACTGGGATGGGATGGGAAAACGGATATGCCCCATGATTGCTGTGGTGGAAAGGAGGAATGCTGGCTGGGAGGGAGTGCATTCAGTGGTGTAAAAGACTTTGGGATTTAGATTAAGATCACACCTTTTTCTGTGGTAGCTCAAGGCAAGCTACATTCAGGTACAGTAAGTATTTTCCTTCCCTCAAAGGGTTTACAATCTAAATTTGCACCTGAGGCAATAGAGGGCTATGTGACTTGCCCAAGGTGCCTCGGAGGGTAAATGGGGCATGAGCCTGGCTCCCCTGGTTCTCAGCTTACTGCTCTAACCATTAGAATACTCCTCCACTCAAGAGGTTCTTCATAACCTTGTACATTTTTCACATCCTGCTGTCTTAAAAATGCATTAAATAAGTTGTTGTTGTTTTTTTTACCAAAGAATGCTAGCTGTGCAACCCGCATTAGGATCGCGAGTGGGCGGATGGGGCGGAGAGCGGGTGTGATGAGCTCAGTGCAGTTACTGCTGGGTTCACACCGTGTGCTAACTGCATGATTAGCATGGGTGCACCTAATGCCACCTCAATGGGTAGAGTTAAGCGCTCCCACGCTAATGTGGCGCAGGTTAGGGGAAAGCGCTCCACGTTAACTGCCAGGGAAATGCTTTCCGCACCTCCGACAGTTAAAGCAGCAGTGTTGCACCTAATACACCACAGTTTCAGTGCTTTTGGCACATTAGGTTGGTAAAAGACCCCCTAAGAAATTATTTTACGGATCTATACAACATTCTCTCCACTTTCAAAGTGAAAAAACAATTACAGAAATATTCAAAAAGTAATTAAAAATAAGAAACCAAAAGGTCTTGATTGTATAAGTATTCACGCCCTTTACTCATCTTATTAATTAATTTATTTAACAGGTTTATTTATACCACTTTATCTGTTCAGTCAAAGCACTTTACATTGTAACTTGAACTTAGTAATGTAAGGGACATTGATAACTTGGATTCTTCTGAGGCAATGGACGGTTAAGTGACTTGCCCAAGGCCACAAGGACTGATAGTGAGAATCAAATCCTGGTCTCTTGCTTCCCAAGCCAGTGCTCTAACTAATAGGCTACTCCTCCACTCCTTTAATTACCGCAAACCCAAATTAGGTATGATTCCAAAAATTGCCTTAACACGGCCCATAACAAGTTAAAGAGAGTATCTAAATATAGTAGATGAGCCGATTCAGATATTTCTGGATAAAGAATGAAGCTGTTCCTGTTGTATGAAATGATTTTGAAGCAAAGATGTAAACATGGCGAACATGGAGCTTCTTAAAGAACTCTGGGATAAAGTTATTCGAAAGTACAGATTGGGATGAAGTTATGAAGTTAAGAAACTGTAAATATGTTTCAATATTCCTTGGGGCATGGTCAGGTCCATCATTGTAAATAAGATGTTCTCATCCCAGTCCTCCGGACACACCTAACTAGTGAGTTTTCAGGTAACCACGATGAATATTCATAAGAAAGATTTATAGTAACATAGTAACATAGTAAGTGACGGCAGATAAAGACCAGCATGGTCCATCTAGTCTGCCCAGCAAGATGGCAAGAGTAGGTGCACCTGTCGCTCTGTGCAGGCCACCCCTCCCTATGTTTTTGTTTAGGGGTGAACCCACCACTCCATGTAGGACACCCTTATTTGTTGAGATGCTAGATAGTTCAGAAGTTAGATGGTACCGTTTATTTTGCTTTTATCCTGTTGCTGTAAAGGGATCCACTGTGTTTGTCCCATGCCGTTTTGAATTCCATCACCGTGCTTGCCCCCACCACTTCCATCGGGAGGGCATTCCAAGCATCCACCACCCTTTCAGTGAAGAAATATTTCCTGACATTGCCTTTCAATTTACCACCTTGCAGCTTCATGTTATGCCCTCTAGTTTTACAGCTTCCCCGTCTTTGGAAGAGCTTTGTTTGTTCATCATTTCTCTTTAAGTATTAAAAGGTCTGAATCATATCTCCCCTGTCCCTCCTCTCCTCCAAAGTGTACATATTTAGGTCTTCAAGTCTCTTCTCATAAGGCTTCTGACGCAGGCTCCAAATCATTTTGGTCGCCTTTCTCTGAACAGTTTCCAGTCTTTTTACATCTTTTGCAAGATATGGTCTCCAAAACTGAACACAGTATTCCAAGGGAGGCCTCACCAGTGACTTGTACAGTGGCATAAGTACCTCTTCCTTTCTGCTGGTAATCCCTCTTTGTATGCAGCCCAACATCCTCCTGGCTTTTGCCACCGCCTTGTCGCACTGTTTTGCCACCTTGAGATCATCAGAGATAATCACACCAAGGTCTTTCTCCTGAACCGTGCATACCAACCTCTCACCCCCTATCATGTACTTTTCCCTTGGATTTCTGCTACCCAAATGCATGACACTGCACTTTTTCACATTAAATCGTAGTTGCCAAGCATTAAGCACAGTTACTTACCTGTAACAGGTGATCTCCGGAACAGCAGGAATTAGTCTTCACATGTGGGAGACGTCGCCGACGGAGCCCGCACGGGAATGCTCCCCAGCATCCAATCAGAAGCCTTTGGGAGCATCCCCGCGCCTGCGCGGTGGCTTCCCGCCCTTCCTACTGCCTCTCCCCAGTTGAGTTTTATAGCTGAGCCGGAAGGAGAGGAGAGGAAGGAATAGAGAGATAGAGATACAACTCCCAGGGGAGGTGGGCGGGTTGTGAAGACTAATTCCTGCTGTTCCGGAGATCACCTGTTACAGGTAAGTAACTGTGCTATCTCCAGGAACAAGCAGGAATGAGTCTTCACATGTGGGGACTCCCTAGCTGAGGATGCCCGGGGAGATCCCATCAGCGCAGTCCAGGCCAGGATGGCATGTCCCCAACCTGGATCCCCGGCATCCCCCGAGGGATGGAGGGAAGGAGTTGAGAAGAGAGGAACATCAAAAACCCAAAGCCTACAGGGAGAGTAGCCTTTAGAATGCATGAGAAGTATCATTAAGCATTTAATGAATTAATGACCTAGTACCATGTAGAGCAGGGGTCTCAAACACGCGGCCTGCGGGCCCCATGCGGCCCGCGAGAGAACATTGTGCGGCCCGCGACGGAGGGAAAGAAAAAAGCCTTGCTTCTGCTTCTGCCGTTGCTGCCGTGGCAGCGGCAGAATCGACTGTCAATTTTTTTTTTTTTAAACCTGGCTTCTGCTGCTCAAGCAGCAAAATCAGCTGTGCTGCGGTCCCTTCCTCTCTGCCCGGAGAGCCCTCATTGTGCTCCATTAGCGTGTGCTTTTCAAGCCGCGAAGAGAGTATTCCCCTCTCGCGAGGCTTGAAAAGTGAATAGGATTAAGCCGCGCGAGAGGGAAATACTCTCTTCGCGGCTTAAAAAGCACGCCGCTGATGAAGCACATTCAGGGCTCTCCGGGCAGAGAGGAAGGGGCCGCGCGACAGCTGATTTTCTGCTGCAGCAGCAGAAGCCAGGTGTTTTTTTATTTACCGGGGGGGGGGGGGTAGGACTGGAAATGGGCTATTGGCAGGGGCTGTAGGACTGGAAATGGGCTATTGGCAGGGGGGGTAGGACTGGAAATGGGCTATTGGCAGGGGGGTTATGACTGGAAATGGGCTATTGGCAGGGGGGGGGGTTATGACTGGAAATGGGCGATTGGCAGGGGGGGGTGTAGGACTGGAAATGGGCTATTGGCAGGGGGGGTGTAGGACTGGAAATGGGCAATTGGCAGGGGTTTATGACTGGAAATGGGCTATTGGCAGGGGGGGTTATGACTGGAAATGGGCTATTGGCGGGGGGGTTATGACTGGTAATGGGCTATGGTGGGGGCTAGGACTGGAAATGGGCAGATGGGGGTTAGGACTGGAGGTGGGCTGATTGGGGGGTTAGGACTGGAGGTGGGCTGATTGGGGGGTTAGGACTGGTAATGGCCTATGAGGGGAGGTAAGACTGAAAATGGGGTGATGGGGGTAAAACTGGAAGTGCGCTATGGGGAGGTTAGGACTGGTAATGGGCTATGGGGGGTCTAGGACTGGTAATGGGCTGGGGGGGGGTTGCTAGGACTGGAAATGGGCTGAGTGGAAGGGGGCTTGAACTGCAAATGGCTGATGGGGAGGGGGGCTTGGAATGGAAATGGGCTGTGAGGGGAGGGAGCTAGGATTGGAAATGGGCTGATGGGGGGCTAGGATTGGAAATGGGCTGATGGTGAGGCTATGATAGGACTGGAAATGGACTGATGCAGGGACTAGAAGGGAGCGGATGCTGGGTGGGGCTGGAACTAGAAGGGAGCTGATGTTGGGGGAGGATTAGAATGGGATGGAGCTGGGAAAGTGAAATGGAGAGGGGAAAATATTTTGTCTAGGAGAGAAGACAAATCTACAATTGGCCAGGTATTGGGAGAGTAAGTGGGGATTGAGGATGGAGGGGTAAAATTGGAGTGGATGAAATAGGAATGAGGAAAGAGAAAAAGGAGAAAGATTAGTATGTTAAAGCAGATGTAGAGAGAGAGAATGGAAAAAAAACTAGGAGAGAAGAAAGGGCAAATGGACAGCAGACGATGGAGAGTTAGCAGAAGACATGAAGAAACCAGAAGAAAGTGGCTGGAAAAATTGCAACTGAAAAAAAATGCACAAAAGGTAGAAAAATCTCTCTTTATTTTGAATTTATTAACTGGAATATGTCAGCTCTGGGAAATGTGCATCATTAATGTTTGCGCTTTGTTTAGTACAAGAGGAAATTAATTTATAGTTTTATTTCTACAGGTTGTTGTACATTCCAAGTTTGGCTTTTGGGGTTCCCAGTTTAATTATTGTCTTCCTGTTTCTAAATCTTTTAGTCTTTCTTTATCCATACTCATTAAAGAGGCATGTTTACTAAAAGTTAGTGTACGGTAACATTATGCAAATATTTATGCAAATGAGGCCCCTTATGCAAATGAGGCCCCGCGTCTTATGCGGCCCCCGGGTTACTTTACAAGTCTTCATTTGGCCCTCAAAGCAATTTGAGTTTGAGACCCCTGATGTAGAGCTTACCTACTGGGTTGTAGGAAGTGGAGCTATGATGAAGGTACTGTAGACGCAGTAGCACGGTCTTCAAGGGAACTTCACAGCAGCGAGGAGGAAGTTCCAAATCCGGAAGGCCAGGAGATCCAGGTGTCAACTGGGTCAGGAGAAGGACGGCAGGTCTTCAAGGAAGCTTTATGCAAAAAGCTGAGCACTCCCTTAGGAGCAGAGTCCATAACTCAGAGGACTAACAGCAGAAGACTGGCCGATCTGGATAGCCTAGTCCGGAGAAGAGTAGGGGTGCACCCCGGAGCAGAAGGAGTACACAGCCTTCCCTAGCGAGGGATAGGGAGACAAGGGCCTGAACCTCCGGAAGGAGGGCATAACTAAAAGTAGAAGCTGTTGACTTCACAGCAGTACGCAGAGTACAACCAGTCCGAGGGCCGATCCAGGGAAAATAGGCAGGCGGACAGGCCGGACCTCAGGGGGGGGGGGGGGCGGGGCGTGAGTACCGGCCATAGGGGAAATAGGCGGTAGAACACAGGCACTGTGGACATCTCCCAATATGCGCCTACCGAACAGGTAATATCTGATACATCTAGGTGGTTGGGCATAGGGAACGTCCACCCAGGCACTAACGCAGGTATGCCGAGGAACCTACCTCCCTGAGCATGACACTGATAAGGCGGACCTGCCATTGATCCACAGAAACGTCCCCCTGGGGGGGGAGGCGTCAAGATCCGTCCGGGAGGAGGGATCTATTCCAGTGGAGCAGTGGCAGATCGGTGAACTAACAGCACGGCAGCGTGAAGGACAGAGGGTATAGTCCTTGGTAAGCTTTGGGGGACTATAGCCGGGTGGGTTCTCCTGCCTGGACAGAGAAAACCAGACAAGGGGAACAGGGCTGATCCGGCCTTGGCGAGGAATTGTTCCGAACATGCTGCGAGGGACAGTAGACAACCGGTACGGTGTCAATCAGCAGGGGAACCCTGGCAGAGAAGGGTTCGGGGACGTACCTAAGGGTAAGTAAGTGGAGGGGTAGGAAGTCCATGGGCCAGAGCTAACATGGAATAGAGGTGATCTCCCTCTTCCAACGGAAGGAGAATACCTGAACCCCTGGATAAACATTCGAACCATTTTCCCCAGAGTAGAGCCCAATTTTTAGCTTCTGGTGAGAGAAGGTTAATTGCAGGCAGCCGCCTACAGGAGCCTAAAACGGCTTGGTATGAGTATCCTGGCGCAGGCCCGGGAACTTCAAACCAGAGTGAGAGGCCCCTTGCTTGGGCGCCCCTGGCGGGTGGGCGGAGGGATGCCCTTTCCTCTTCCTAGGGAAGGAAGGTGTAGAGAGGCATTTCCCACCCCCGGGGGGAGGACGGGACCTAGGACGGCTTCTAACGCTGGGAGGGTTAGCGAAGCACTGAGCAACCTGACGTAAGGCTTCACTATTGAAGAGGTGGTCTCCAGCACAAGGAGAATTACCCAAGTTATGTTGTGCCCGTCTGCACAAATCTGACGCCTGTAACCATGCTGTACGACGTGCTCTGATGGCAATAGCAGAGGATCTGCTGACCGCCAGGAAGGAGTCTAGAGAAGCACGAGAAAGGAACCCAGAGATATTCCTGCAGTGATAAAGAAGCAAGGAATATTCAGAGGCCTTGGTTGCAGACAAAAAGGGAGACAACCGAGATAATCTCTCGGTGATCTCCCGGAGTGTCAGGCTCATATAAAAAATATATGAAAGAATTCTGGAAGCCAACATGGACGTTTGAAAGGTTTGACGCCCCAGGGTATCCAGCGTTTGAGGCGCAACCTGGAGGGCGAGAAGAATGCTTCTTCTTGCTTCCCACCTTCCTCAGCGCCGATTCCACCACGATGGAATGATGTGGAAGCTGGTGCTGCTGAAACCCCGGGGAGGGGGGCACCCGATACAGAGCATGCATCGCTGTCGACGGTGCAGGAACCCTCAAAGGCGACCGCCATGCCTCCAGTAGAAGACCTGCAGGGAAGGATGTAGAGGAAGCATTACAGCCTCCTGTTCCGCAGGACCTGGACTTAGGGAAGGACCCTGGATGGGAATAGCAAGCAGGTCCGCCATGTCAAGAAGAAAATCCTGAAAAGACGGCTCTCCCAGAGGGGCTATGCCGTGGGAGGCGATGGCAGGAGGGGCCGCCAGGGCACCAAAAGGCCTATCGGACTGATGTCCGCTGGGCCGAGGAGGGTACCAACAGTTCCGGATCGGGGCAGTCAGCATGGCGTCGTCGGTACCCGGGATTGATTCCAAGCTAGGCATCAAAGGGGTCGATGGCACCGATGGGACCGCAGGAAGCGGCCTCGGCCCCGACCCCGGGTGCGGCACTGGCCCCGGCGATTGAAGCGGTTCCACGGCATCCGGAGGGCAGTGGCTAGTAATCTCTGCTCTGCATTGCGGGAAGGGACAGGGCCCGGTCCCGAAGCGTGTCGTAGCCAAGCCTTCGAGGCTGGATACCGATTCTAGGCTGGGCATCGAACCGAGCGAGGAGATCGACTCCCTCCTAGGGGGCTCCTGCGGCTCCTAGGGGAGCGAATCGGAGCTGCGTCGATCGGCGTCGCAGGCATAGAGGGCCCCCAAGAACGACGCTCGGTGAAGAGGGGGTCATCCGACACCTGCGCCGAAGTCGGGCGGCAGGCTGTGCCAGACGCCGGGCCCCTTCCCGAACCCGGCTTGCCTGGAGGTAAAACCCTCCAGGGCAGACGACCCGTCCCCGAGGGTACCCAGGCAACCCGGCGACGAGCTCCCGCGGGGAGGGAAGTGCCAAACTCTGGTGCTGATGCCGGGGCACCGGCGCCTCTTGACGCTGGAACCATCCCCCTGGTAGGCCGGGACGACGGGAACCCAGGCTGGATCGAAGCGATCGAAGACACTGGGGTCCCCCTTCGAGCAATGGGCAGGGCCCTCGCCGTCCGCGTCGATGCCGGGGGATCGCCCGTCTGGGATTGATCTACATACCCCGAGGACACCGGGGAAGGCCGACGGCGGTCTCTGGAGACAAGTGGGGTGCCCGACGCCCCCGGGGTAGCGGCGCCGCCCAAATCCGGCACCACCCCCGCGCAGGGCGAGGATACCAGCAAACCAGCGCGGGTCAAAGCGATCGACCCTGAAGGAAGCGAGGGCACCAGATGCCAATCCCCGGCGAAGAGTGGAATCCTCGACGCCGACGCCGATGTGCCGCCCGAAGCGGGTACCACCTCCGCGCATGGCATGAATGTGGGACCACCAGACTGGGTCAAGTCGATCGGCCCCGGAGGTGCCGAGGACAGCCGCTGACGATCCCCGGTGAGGAGCAGGACGCTCGACCCCGACGCCGAGGGGTCAGTACCGCCCAAAGCGGATACCACCCTTGCGCATGGCCGGAACGTCGGAACGCCATACTGGATCGAGTCGATCGGCCCCGGAGGTGCCGAGGACCGCAGCCGACGATCCACGGTGAAGAGCGGAACGCCCGACACCGATGCCGAGGGGTCGGTACCGCCTGAAGCGGATACCACCCCCATGCATGGCAGGGACGTAGGAACGCCAGACTGGGTTGAGGCGAACAGCCCCGGAGGTGCCAAGAACACCAGATGACGATCCCCAGCGGGGAGTGGGACACTCGACGCCGATGCTGAGGAATCGGTACCGCCTTAAGCGGGTACCACCTCCGCGCATGGCAAGGAGGACGGAACGCCAGACTGGGTCGAGTCGATCGGCCCCGGAGGTGCCGAGGACAGCAGCTGACGATCCCCGGTGAGGAGCGGGACGCTCGACACCAACGCCGATGCCGGGGGGGTCGGTACTGCCCGAAGCGGATACCACCTCCGCGCACGGCTGGGATGTAGGGAAGCCAGACTGGGTAGAGTCGATCGGCCCCGGAGGTGCCGAGGACACCAGCTGACGATCCCTGGCGAAGAGTGGGACACTCGACGCCGGCGCCGGGGAATCTGCACCGCTCGAAGCGGATACCGCCCTCGAGCAGGGCTCGGGAATGTTCTGTGAGGAGCGAACCCCAGGAACAACCAGAAACCCCGTGAATGCTTTGGAGCCCGAAGACTCCCGCCGGGGTATATTGGCCAAGGGGGGCTTGAGGGGTTGGCCGGAGCCGTTGCCATGCTGCGCATGAGACTTGCCCCTCAAGACTTGGCTAGTCTTAACAGACTGTTGTGTGGTTACCTGATCCTGTAGAGAAGAAAAACCCGATGACCGCGCCTTGGGCGGGAAGACGTCATCGAGGGATACCTGGAAAAGGGAAGGTGTTCTCCCTATACTGAAGCCCGGAGGACCCGGGAGGAAAGGATCAGGACCCAAACAGGAAAGGCACCAGGCGTTGGAGTCTAAGTGGAAAACTAAGTCTCTGCAGTGAGGGCACTTCTGGGGAGAAGGCGGCTCCATGCTGTAAGCCTGGCAGGCCTCAACGAACCGAGGGAAGAAAGGGTTCCCTCTAGGTGACGAAATTTAAGAAAGAGAAAAAAAAATAAAGGGCACGGAAGGTGCCGTTGTCGGCGGGAAGAAAGGCCGTGACCACAGGAAACAAAAAGAAAAGAAACTTCTGCGGTGGCAGGAGGGACGTCCTGCCTGCTCCGTGGAAAATGAAAAACTGGGGAGAGGCAGTAGGAAGGGCGGGAAGCCACCGCGCAGGCACGGGGGATGCTCCCAAAGGCTTCTGATTGGATGCTGGGGAGCATTCCCGTGCGGGCTCCGTCGGCGACGTCTCCCACATGTGAAGACTCATTCTTGCTTGTTCCTGGAGATGACCAGTCTTCCAGCTTTTGTAGATCTTTCCTCATGTTAACCACTCCCTCGGGGGAGTCCACTCTGTTGCAAATTTTTGTGTCATCTGCAAAAAGACAGACTTTTCCATTCAGTCCTTCAGCAATATCACTCACAAATATATTGAACAGTGACGGGCCCAGGACCGAACCCTGAGGCACCCCGCTAATCACCTTCCTCTCATCCGAGTGAGCTCCATGTACCATCACCTTCTGTTGTCTGTCAGCCAACCAATTTCTAATCCAGTTTACTATCTTGGGATCCATCCCCAAGCTACTGAGTTTATTGACAAGCCTCCTATGAGGAACAGTATCAAAGGCTTTGCTGAAATCCAGATAGATGACATCCATTGCATGCCCCAGATCTAGTTCCTTGGTCACCCAATCAATCAGATTTGTTTGGCAAGACCGTCCTTCGGTAAAACCATGTTGCCTTGGATCTTGCAACCTGTTGGTTTTGAGAAAGTTCACTATTCGCTCTTTCAGGAGCGCCTCCATTACTTTTCCTGCCACCGAGGTAAGGCTCACGGGCCTGTAATTTGACACTTCTTCCCTGTCACCACTTTTGTGTAGAGGTACAACATTAGCCATTCTCCAGTCCTGAGGAACGACTCCTGTTTCCAAGGATCTGTTGAAGACATCCTTTAATGGTCCTGCAAGAACCTCTCTGAGCTCTTTCAGTATCCTGGGATGTATCCCATCTGGTCCCATGGCTTTGTCCACTTTCAGTTTAGCAAGTTGTTCTAACACCTCATCTTCTGTGAATGGTGTGGTATCTACTTCATTCCTATTTTTATATTTGGGAGTCACAGCTGGTCCATCTCCAGGATCTTCTTTAGTAAAAACAGAGCAGAAGTATTTGTTTAGCAATTTTGCTTTTTCAGTGTCACTTTCCACGAGTACTTTCTCAGCACTTCTGAGTCCTGCAATTCCAATTCTGATCTTCTTCCTTTCATGAATATACCTGAAGAAAGTTTTGTCGCCACCTTTAACATCTTTAGCCATCTTTTCCTCTGCCTTTGATTTTGCTATCCTTATTTCTCTTTTTGACTCTTTGAGCTTGATCCTGTATTCATTTCTGTGTTCTTGCATACAATGGAGGTAGTGCACATAAATCCTATCTCAAACCATTTTTATCTTGGTTATCCTCAAAACCTGACTGACTAGGTGTGTTCCGATGACTGGGTTGAGAGCCCCTATTGAAAATGTAAATTTCTGGCATCATCAATACACTATCGATCAAGCTGTCCTTCCAAAGAAACTGCTGAGAAAGATCGCTGTGAGATCTAAAATTATTTTAAAGAACTAAAGAGGTCTCTGACTGTGTCTGGGAAGATTGTTCAAAAATATTAAGATTACTTCACAAACGTGGCCTGTATGGGAGGATGGCAAGAAGGAAGCCACTGAAAGTAAAAACAATGATGGTCCTCACTGCATTTGCAAGGAAACCCTTAGGGGACACCTCATGCACATGGGAGATTTTGTAATTGGAGGACATCAAAGTGGAGCTTTTTGGCCTCAGTACTAAGCGATGTGTGTGGCATAAAACAACCATAATCCACCATCCTGCTAACACCATTTCTATGCTAAAGCATGGCGGTGACAACATTATGTTGCCAGATGCTTTGCAGCAGTAGCCGTAGGAAGGCTTGCATGGACTCAGGAAAAATGGGTGGTGCATAGTACACACAAGTCATGGAGGACATAAAAACATAAGATTTTCCATATTGGCCCAGACCTAAATCGAACATAAAAGCAGACAATCCCTAGCTAACTGGAAAGAACTTGAAATATTCTGCTAATAAGGATGGGATAATTGCATCAATCCACTGTACAAAGTCAGTAGACATTTATTTTAAGAGAGTCATCACTGTTCTTCTGCAAAAGGGTTTCCACAAACTATGGAGTTAAGAAGAGTGAAGACGTATGCAATCAAGATCTCTTGGCTTATTATTCTTAATTACTTTTTAAATATTTCTATAATTGTGTTTTCTTGTTGAAAATGTAGAGCATATTGTGTAGATCAATGAAATAAACTTCTAGTTTAATGCATTTCTAACTGTATTTCTTAGATAGCAGATTGTACAAGGATATGAAGACTTACAAAGCACTGTGTATATGTGTGTGTGTGGTTGGGGGAGAGAGAGAGACATTGGGGGAAGGGGACCAAGAATGCCCCAGCCTATTACTACACCATGACATTCTGAAGTTCACACTCTCCTCTTGCCAATCTGATAATGCAGATGAAGGAGACAGAAAGATTGCACCCCACGCCTATTCCGTATCCCTGCACCCAAATTAAGCAAATTCTTTGTCTCATCCACAAAATTCCTTTGGCCATGGGGTCTGCAACTGCCTTAGCAGAGGGGGTCTTCACATCTGGAACAGCAGCAATAAATCGTAACTTTCCCTTGGGAATTCAATCATACGCACTCCTCCATAATATCATCTTTCAGATAGCATGTTTTGGTCTAAACTAAAAAAAGAATATAAGGCAAATAGCTTTTCAGATTAGCGTTGGTTATACATACAGGATTAATAGTGGCTTGGTAGGACTTACATGGAAGAATGTTTTTATATCTGTTCTTCTTCCTGTTTTCTTTAGTTTGTCCAACTAAACACTGATCCAAAGGTTTTAAATCCTGTAGATTCTATATGGAGAAAGCAAAATCATAAATATGAATATGAATAGTAAAGAAAATATTTTCATGTGGCTAGCTACTACATCAGTGGGCTAGCAGCTCAATGCAGCAGTCTGCCATGTAAAACATGGCAAAACAACTTTATAGAAGGCAAAACGTAAAGATATTTCCATGTTTAAAGACAACAGTATTAATGCAAACTCTGTGAACGCAATCTGAATTGGCAAACTGATCATCATAAATATATGTAAGCCATCAAATGCAGATAGGCCTCTACGAGCCATGTCATCAACACAATATCCTGCTGCACAGGCTGGGGACTTTTATAGTTGGGTTTTTCCAGTAAGAGGATAATGTTCAAAACCACCTTTCTGGAAAAAACAGTACTTTACCTATGGAAATGGGCTTTTATAAACTGCCCACCATACATGCAAGTAAGCGTGTGAATGCAATGCCACTTTGTGTGCATTTATACCTTATGCAGGGGAGGCATATCTGGAGGTGGGGTTGGGGTGGGATTTGGAATTAAAAGCATACTTTTGAATTTTCGGAAGTACACATTTATTTTAACTCAGAAAAAGCATCTGCACAGGTGAGATAATTTTCAGAGAGAAAAGTATGTGCATACTGTGACGTTGAAGTTCCATAAAATTTGCTAAGTAAAAAGTATGCACATATTTTTCACCAGAACTGGGAATTTATACAAGTAATCTTACAATGACCCAACTGGATTTAGCAGGGCTAGATTTCTCCAAGAGGAAAATATTTGTTTTCTGCTCAAAACAGCCAGGGGGTTTTAGATATAGAAGATGGCAAAAACCATGCAACACTGTTCCTTGACTTTTTTTTATAGATATAAAAGAATGCCGACTGCCAGCCTTGTGGGAAATAGCCTGTACTGATGTGTCCACTTGCTTTCCCTAAACCTAAGGCATGAGGCAATTTACAGAAAGCATAATGGTTGTTATGAACCACAGAAATACTGTAGAACAAAGTATTGAGGATACTGAACTGAAACCAGGAAATTATGGTTCATTCTGTGATACGAGGGAGGGGTACTATTGATGATTTAGCTTTCATTTTTTAATGGCTTAACAGCTGTGACCCTAATCTGCAGTTTACTTATGTTGCTAGTTACCAGACAGCTTGGTGCTCTCTATGTTTGATTCATCTGCTCCTCTCATCATTACTCCTGTGGTTGGCCACTTCCTGTGTGGTCATTACTCTGCACACAGTTGTTTTCAGGAGTGTCTTTTACTTTTAATTCTGGGAAGGTACTACATATTAAATATTTTTCTACCTGCGACACTAAATATGTTGTGTATTGATTTTTTGTTCTTGCTGGTTATGTTATATAGGCAAGACAACATGACCCCTGAAGTCTTGTATGATTGAACTTCATAGCTGTACCTCTACTGGGATGTTGGAGACACCACTTATGGCTCATTGCCAAGGTTTTTAACACACTTTTTCTGATCTATATTTTTTTTGCAGTTGAGGTGGTTAAGCCATCTCCCAGTGGAGGAGATCTATCTCAGTGGCTACTACAGCGGGACCAGTGGTGAATTTTTAACTTGGGGACAGTGGTTCCTGGAGAGCTGAATAAAGAAATGGATCTTTCTGTTTTTTGATTGGGTCTTGCACGCTTTAAATTAGCACTTGCATGGTGCAAGTTCACTATGATTGTTCGAGCAGAGTAATGCACTAGTTGACTAAGTGCGTGGACTAGACATACAGGGTTCGTTTATTTTACTACTTGATTTTTGATCATTGGGTTTAAAATATTGTGTTTCTTTCTTCTCAGAAAAGGAAGTGTGTACCCTTCGGTGGTGCCGAAATGCTGGCATTGGGTTGTGGTTTCACTACCAGGGGTACTGAGAGTAAGAGTGAGCGCCTGGGGGCTCATTTGCTCAACTCCTTTGGAGAAGATTACTCATATTTTTCACTTTATTTTTGCACAAGAAAATAGATGGCTAAATTAAATGTTTTATCTAGTTTATTTGCACAAGAAATGTCTTGAGGTACTGAAGGTCATTGAGCTGGATATTTGATTCTGTACTTCTGTGTTTATGATATCTCTTCAAAATAAGTGTTTAGAAAGAGTGTTTTTGTGCCGCTATGGATATTGTGTATGAATATACATTGACATCTTCCTCTTTTGATTTGGTTTATTATTTGAGGTGTCAGCACCGTTTCTTTTGATTTTTGAATATGATAAAATGTGCCACATTACATCTTATACCCCATGGTCTCTGGAAAGCTTATGCCCCCTGTTGGGTACCTGCAAGAGAAGCATTCTTAAAAGAATATGAATGGAGCTTACATTGTGATTTCGATACAGCACAGTTGAAGTCACTGACTTCCAGCTTAAGATAAAGAGAATATGAAATTTCTGGAGATCTTAACTTTACACACTTAAGTCAGAAAGTAAAGAGGTTGCTTTGAGCAACTGGAGCTGCAATAGATAGCACACAATGGCAGTTCAATTGCTGAGGAGTACAAAAGTGACCATGGACCACAGTAAAGACTTATGAAGGAAAAAAACACCTCTCAAGAGTTAATTAAGGCCTCTCAAAAATCTTACTATACTGAAGTTAAATTGATGCCCCATTATGTGCCATGAAGCCACAGACGGTAGCGGATATGGATGACATTTTTCAAGAGCTTCTGAAAAACTCAGGGAGGGCAAGTCACAGTTGGCTATCTTTATGTTTATTAGAAGCTTGATATACTGCTCACAACAATAGTACCAGAGCGGTGTTTAATTCAGGAGTCCATTCTACCAGAAATATCTCTACTGTTTCGGAAGAGGAAAAAGTGATCACCTTCCTAAAGCTGGGAAAGCTGCCTGAAAAGCCAAAAAATTACAGATCAACATTGTTCCTTTGTGCAGCTCTTCAACTGATGGAAGACTATTTTGACTTAGATTTTGGCCTTCACTGAAGCTGCACTGCCAAGTTAGCAGGCAGTTTTCCAACCAGGCAGAAGTTCTATCAGTCTAGTACTTGGCACTCACAACATATGTTGAGATAAGAACATAAGATATGCCATATTGGTCAGACCATGGTCCATCAAGCCCAGTATCCTGTTTCCAACAGTGGCCAATCTAGGTCATAAGTACCTAGCAGTTTCCCCAAAAGACACAGGTTCCACAGGCTGTTTTAGTTTGCTTTTCTCTGATCAGAGAAAGGCTGAACTTTTACAGAGCTCTGCTAGTGAGTGGATTTTTGCCTCCTGGGACATCTTACTGTGAGTTCTAGCTGTTTATTTAATTATTTACTGTTTGTCTAACTGTTGTTTGTTTAATTATTTAGTGTTTGTCTTAGTGGTGTGCAAGTTCAGCCTTCTCAGCTGTACTTACCTTGCCTCTCTCAATTAACTGGGCCTTGTGTGGTAGCCATTTTGAATTAATCTCTCTCCCCAGAGCCTGCTGTTTGTTAAGCTTTTCCTGTCCTTGCCTGCCTGAGTGACTCCTCCCCCTGTGTGTGTGGTAGCCATTTTGAATTAATCTCTCTCCCCAGAGCCTGCTGTTTGTTAAGCTTTTTCCTGTCCTTGCCTGCCTGAGTGACTCCTCCCCCTGACCCCCTCCCCCTGAGGTATCCTGTAACCTTGTTCCTGTTTTCTCCACGTGTGCATAGGCTGTTTTAGTTTGCTTTTCTCTGATCAGAGAAAGGCTGAACTTTTACAGAGGTCTGCTAGTGAGTGGATTTTTGCCTCCTGGGACATCTTACTGTGAGTTCTAGCTGTTTATTTAATTATTTACTGTTTGTCTAACTGTTGTTTGTTTAATTATTTAGTGTTTGTCTTAGTGGTGTGCAAGTTCAGCCTTCTCAGCTGTACTTACCTTGCCTCTCTCAACTAACTGGGCTTTGTGTGGTACCCCCATCCCCCTGCTGAGGGTTCAGGACAGGGTACCTTGTAACTGCCCTCTTTAATAGGACTTATCTCCCCCCCTCCCTCCCCAGCACCCACCCACCCCTGGGGAAATTGTAGTTTTATAGGTACTTGGACATCTTAGAGGAAAGGGGCTGCTCTCAGGTGCAGCTCTTAATCCAAATCAGTCATACACAGAGGACCTGTGATTAATTAGCTTCAGGTACACAGGGTGTATTAGGGGTATTAGATACACTTTTATTAGTATAAGCATCTACACCAATCCTTATTATATACCGATTTAAAAGACCTAAACACAAGCTTTAAACTAAGATGCAGTCAGAGGTCCAGCACGAGATGGGGGTTCTCCAGTCTTTTGCATCGAGTGTCACATGTATGATTATCTCCCAGTTGGTGAGAGGTCCTACATATGCACTAAGTGCAGGGAGCTCTTTGCTCTCAGGGAACGAGTCCGTTCTCTAGAGGCTAGAGTAGCAGACCTGGAAGACATAAGAAAGACAGAGAAGTACATGGACGAGACCTACAGGGATATAGTCCTGAAGTCCCACCTCCAGTCTGGCAGCATCCCTGTTGCCATGGAGGAGAGAGGTCACGTGACAGGAGAGCATCACCCTGGTGTGGCAGGAAGTGATCCTGTAACTAGGACCTGTCCTCCAGGTGATGTAAAACCCTCTCGCACCGAGGACGTTTCTCCAGGGCCACGTCCCCATGAGGGGAGGGTCAGGACAGCTGTTATAGTTGGTGATTCAATCATTAGGAATGTAGATAGCTGGGTGGCTGGTGGACGTGAGGATCGCCTGGTAACATGCCTGCCTGGTGCGAAGGTAGCAGATCTCACGCACCGCCTAGATAGGATCATAGATAGTGCTGGGGGGGAGTCTGCTGTCTTGGTACATGTTGGTACCAATGACATAGGAAAATGTGGTAGGGAAGTTCTGGAGGCTAAATTTAAGCTTTTAGGTAGGAAGTTGAAATCCAGAACTTCCAGGATAGCGTTCTCCGAAATGCTTCCTGTTCCACGTGCAGGACCCAAAAGACAGGCAGAGCTCCGGAGTCTCAATGCGTGGATGAGACAATGGTGCAAGGATGAGGGTTTTGGATTTGTTAGGAACTGGGGAACATTCTGGGGAAAGGGGGGGCTCTTCCGAAGGGATGGGCTTCACCTTAATCAGGATGGGACCAGACTGCTGGCATTAACCTTTAAAAAAGAGATAGAGAAGCTTTTAAACTAGAAAATAGGGGAAAGCCGACAGTCACCCAGGAGCGCACGGTTCGGACAAAGGTATCCTTGAAGGATACTACCAAAAGCAGTGAGGTTCCAAAAGGGAGTATAGTAGCCCAAATGCCCTTGAGTAAGGAGCAGACAGAGCATAAAGATTCCCAATTACCCATGCCTACTAATAGCCAGATTAATATTAATAAAATACAGTCTCTAAAATGCTTGTATGCCAATGCTAGAAGTCTAAACAATAAGATGGAAGAATTAGAATATATAGCATTAAATGAGAGGTTAGATATGATTGCACTCTCAGAGACATGGTGGAAGGAGGATAACCAGTGGGACACTGTGATACCTGGATACAAACTATATCGTAATGATAGAGCTGAACAAATTGGTGGAGGGGTTGCGCTCTATGTTAGAGAGGGCATTGAGTCAGAAAGGATTAAAGTTTTGCAGGGAACAAAATATGCTGTAGAATCTCTATGGATTGAAATTCCATTTATGAAGGGGAAGGTGATGGCAGTGGGAGTATACTATCGACCACCTGGCCAGAATGAACAAATGGATGATGAAATGCTCAAAGAAATCAAGGAAGCTAACAAAAGCCACAACAGAGTAGTAATAATGGGTGATTTCAATTACCCCGGTATCGACTGGGACAGTGTCACAGCAGGACAAGCTAAAGAGATAAAGTTTCTAGATGAAATAAATGACTGCTTCTTGGAGCAGCTGGTTCATGAACCGACCAGAGGGGAAGCCATACTGGACCTAGTCCTTAGTGGAACGCCAGATCTGGTGCAAGAAATAAGGGTGTTGGGACCACTTGGCAATAGTGATCATAGTATGATCATGTTTGATTTAATCAGTGGAGGACAGATAGTAAAGGAATCCACAGTACTACCTTTTAACTTTCAAAAGGGTGACTATGATAGAATGAGGAATATAGTTCGGAAAAAACTAAAAGGAGCGTTTCCAAAGGTTAAAGACTTACAGCAAGCTTGGGTGTTATTTAAAAATACTATCCTCGAAGCCCAGACCAGCTGTATTCCACGCATTAAGAAAAGTGGAAGAAAGTCCAAAAAACTGCCAGCATGGTTTAAAGGTGAGGTCAGAGAGGCTGTTGCTGCCAAAAGAGCAACCTTCAGAAAATGGAAAAAAGAGCCAAATGATGAAAACTGGAAACAGCACAAGCACTGGCAAGTTAAATGCAAAGCATTGATAAGGCAGGCAAAGCGGGAATTTGAGAAGAAACTTGCTACGGAAGCAAAAACACGAAATAAAGACTTTTTCAAGTACATTCGTAGCAAAAGGCCTGTGAGAGAGTCAATTGGACCATTAGATGATAGAGGGGTAAAAGGGGCAGTAAGAGGAGACAAGGCTATAGCAGAGAGACTGAATGAATTCTTTGCTTCGGTCTTTACTGAGGAAGATGTAGGGGTGTTACCCAAGACTGAAGTGGTATTTAAAGGTGATACTGCAGAGGAATTGAGGGAAATATCGCTACACCGGGAAGATATATTACAACTATTTGATAAACTGAATAGTAGCAAATCACCTGGACCGGATGGTATACATCCCAGAGTGTTGAAAGAACTGAAATATGAGATTGCAGACCTGTTATTGGTGATCTGTGAACTTTCATTGAAATCATCTGTAATACCTGAAGATTGGAGGGTCGCCAACGTAACACCAATTTTTAAAAAGGGTTCCAGGGGTGACCCGGGAAATTACAGACCGGTGAGCCTGACGTCAGTACCAGGGAAAATGGTAGAAGCCATCATAAAGAACAAAATTACACAGCATGTAGATAGTCATGGCCTAATGGGAGACAGCCAACATGGCTTTAGACAAGGAAGATCTTGTCTTACTAATCTGATCTGTTTTTTTGAAGGTGTGCATAAACAGGTAGACAAAGGTGAGTCGGTTGATATAGTGTATCTGGACTTTCAGAAAGCTTTTGACAAGGTCCCCCATCAGAGACTTTTGGCGAAGCTAAAAAGTCATGGGATAGGAGGCAGTGTACTATTGTGGATCGGGAACTGGTTAAAAGATAGAAAGCAGAGGGTAGGGCTAAATGGCCAATATTCCCAATGGAAAAAGGTGAATAGTGGAGTACCCCAGGGATCTGTACTGGGTCCGCTACTTTTTGACATATTCATAAATGACCTGGAAAAGGGAATAACTAGTGAGGTAATCAAATTTGCAGATGACACAAAACTGTTTAAAGTTGTTAAAACCCAAGAGGATTGTGGAAAACTGCAGGAGGATCTGGATAAATTGGAAGACTGGGCATCCAAATGGCAGATGAAATTTAATGTGGACAAGTGCAAAGTTATGCACCTAGGAAAGAACAACCCACACTATAGTTACAAGATGCAAGGCTCCACATTAGAAACCACCACCCAGGAAAAAGATTTAGGAGTCATCGTGGATAACATGTTAAAACCCTCCGCCCAGTGTGCAGCGGCGGCCAAGAAAGCAAATAGAATGCTAGGTATCATAAGGAAAGGGATGGAGAATAAAACAAAGGATATTATAATGCCTCTGTATCGCTCCATGGTACGACCGCACCTTGAATATTGTGTGCAATTTTGGTCACCGTATCTTAAAAAGGACATAGAGTTATTAGAAAAAGTACAGAGAAGAGCCACCAAAATGGTGAAGGGGATGGAAGGCTACTCCTATGAAGAGAGGCTAAAAAGGTTAGGGCTCTTTAACCTAGAAAAGAGGCGGCTGAGGGGAGATATGATAGAGGTGTATAAATTAATGAATGGAGTGGAACGGATAAACGTGGATAAATTGTTTACGCTATCAGAATATAGAAGGACTAGGGGGCATGTAATGAAGCTACAGGGTAAACTATTTAAGACAAATAGGAGAAAATATTTCTTCTCTCAACGTGTAATCAAACTCTGGAATCTGTTACCGGAGGATGTAGTAAGGGCTGTTAGTATAGCTGGGTTTAAAAAAGGTTTGGACAAGTTCCTGGAGGAAAGGTCCATAAACCACTATTAAAAAGGGACCCAGGATATCAATGCTTGGCCTAGTACAAGCACTGCAGAACCTGTGTCTTTTGGGGAAACTGCTAGGTACGTATGACCTAGATTGGCCACTGTTGGAAACAGGATACTGGGCTTGATGGACCTCGGTCTGACCCAGTATGGCATTTCTTATGTTCTTATGTTCTTAATGCTTGTATTGGGGCAAGCAGTGATATCCCAGGTCCCTTTTATTAATGCTTTATGGACCTTTCCTCTAGGAACTTGTCCAAACCTTTTTTAAACCTAGTTACACTAACAGCTTTTACTACATACTCCGGTAACAAATTCCAGAGTTTGATTACACGTTGAGTGAAAAAATCTTTTCTCTTATTAGTCTTAAATAGGTTACCCTGTAGCTAGAGGTGCTAAAAGACCTCAACTGAGCAAATAGATCTGTCTACTGTTTATGACATGGTTTGATGTCATGGACTGCTAATGAATGTTGAAAAATGGCCTGATGCCTTACAACATTGCGACCCTTCTATATGTAGCTCGGAAATCAGTGCCCTAAATGATAAACTATGAATAATGCCCTTCTGCATGGTTATGCCCTGACCTCAGTGTTGTTTAAACTATATGCTTGTAATATGCCTCAAACCATATTAAGGAAGACTTTGTATATAGATGATATCATTCTTTCCTCACAAGATGATGACTTCAACAAAACTGAAAGTTACTCACAGGGAATCTGGAAGAAGTAAAGAAGAAATTAGCCCTTACCTGCTAATTATCTTTCCTTGAGTTCTCTCCGGGCCAGTCCAGGCACATGAGGGTTGTCAACCTTCTCCAGCAGCTGAGGACTGAATACTGAATCTTTTTCAATGAACTAGCATCTGGCTCCCCCTGCTGGCTAACCTCAGTCTAACACTTAACAAGCAGCGTAAGCTAAACTGAGAAAATAAAAAATCAACATAACCATTCTAACCAGCCAAAATAAAAAAAGACAGATGAGACCGAGCCCGCCTAAACCAGCAAGCGCTCCTAAAGTCCAATGTCCCATTGTTGTACCTCTTTTTTTTTTTTTTTAATTTGTGTTTGGAAAAATAAGGAATCTCTCTCTAGAGATGCGAAAGCCCCCTAAAACCAGCCGACCAAGCTCCTTGAGCGGAAAAATCTGCTAAATACTCTTCTCATTCTCCGCTCAGACAGACTCACAGTCTGACCTCTAGGCGTCTACGTCAAGAATCTCCGCGCAACGACCTGAACGAAAAAAACGGAGAAATCGCAAAAGTCACGGGTGGGTCCTGGACTGGCCCGGAGAGAACTCAAGGAAAGACAATTAGCAGGTAAGGTCTAATTTCTTCTTCCTCTTCGTCTCTCCGGGCCAGTCCAGGCACATGAGGGAAGTACCAAAGCAGTATCTACCCCTGGGAGGGGCCCACTAGGCCCGCAATGACAGCCGACGCTCCCACATTAGCATCCCTTCTGGCCTGAACATCCAACCTATAGTGCTTTGAAAAAGTGTGCAGCGAAGACCAAGTAGCCGCCCGACAAATATCGACGGGCAGAATCAAAGCAAACTCTGCCCAGGACACTACCTGGCTACGAGTTGAATGAGCGCGGAATCCTTCCGGGGGCGATTTTCCGCTAGCTTGATATGCCGCTGCCACGGCGTGCTTCACCCATCTATCGATGGAGGCCTTGGAGGCCGCTTCCCCCTTTCGAGGACCCCCAAATAGAACAAATAGCCTGTCTGTTTTGCGAAAGGACTCTGTACGCCGTAGGTATCTTTTAAGTACTCTGCCTAAATCCAATTTACGGAGCACCGCCTTGATGGGCTTTCCTTCCTGGACCGGAAGTCGGAAGCGAAATAGGTTGATTCACATGAAAAATGGAAACCACTTTGGGGAGAAAAGAGTGAACTGGCCGCAAAGTTACTTTCTCTGGAGAGAATTGCAGAAACGGCTCTCTGCATGATAGCGCCTGAAGATCCGAAACTCTTCTCGCCGAACATAAGACTACCAAGAAAGTGGTCTTTCAGGTGAGTTCTCTGAGCGATACCTCCCTAGAGGGCTCAAAAGGAGGCTTCACCAACGCCTCGAGGACCAAGTTGATGATCCCAGGCCGGTACCACTGACCGTACCGGAGGGCGCATGTTCTTTACCACTCTTAAGAATCGTACCACATCTAGATGCCCAGAGAGGAGAACTCCCTTCACCTTACCTCGAAAACATGCTAGCGCTGCCAACTGAACCTTGAGAGTAGCGAGAGCTAAGCCCTTATCCAGACCATCTTGGAGGAATGACAACACTTCCGGAATTAGCGCCTTGTCAGGCCAGATTCCCCGCTCCGCACACCAGTGCTCAAAAATACGCCAAATACGAACATACGCTAGGGAAGTAGATCGTCTCCTGGCTTTCAAGAGAGTGGCTACCACCGACGCCGAATAACCTCAACATCTCAACCTGTCCCCTTCAAGAGCCAAGCCGTAAGTGAGAAGCGATCCACGTCTGGCATTAGAAGCGGACCCTGACTCAATAGGTTCGATCGAGCCGGTAACTTCCAAGGCTTGTCTATCAGGAGCCGTACTAGGTCCACGTACCACGGCCTCCTGGGCCAATCCGGGGCTACAAGTATCAGTCGACTGGCATGACTTTTCACCCATCGAATGACTCTTCCTATCATAGGCCATGGAGGAAACACAAAGCAACACTCCTGACGGCCACGGCTGCGCTAGACCGTCCAGCCCTTCCGACATATGATCTCTGCGTCTGCTGAAGTACCGAGTCGCCTTGGCATTGTGGAACATGACCATCAGGTCCATAACTGGTTGACCCCATCGATGGGTCAGGTCGTAAAACACTGCCGCATTTAACTCCCATTCCCCCGGATCTACAACATGCCGACTGAGGTAGTCGACTTGTACATTGTCGCGGCCTGCTACATGCGCCGCCGAAAGCGCCACCAAGTGGGACTCCGCCCAGCTCATCAACCGCTGACTCTCTTCCAAGAGGGACGCGCTGCCCATCCCTCCTTGGCAATTGATGTAACACACTGTCACCGCGTTGTCGGAGAAAACGCGCACCGCCTTCCCTTTGACAAGAGGGCAAAACTCTAGAAGAGCCAGACGCACCGCCTTGAGCTCCAAAAGATTGATGGACAAAATGGACTCCTCTGGCGACCAACCCCCCTGAGCTATTTGGGATTGACAATGAACCCCCCAATCAACCAGGCTGGCATCTGTCGTGAGGAGCAGCCAATCCGGCTGTCGTAACGGCATTCCGACCCGAAGATGAACTGGATCCAACCACCACAGCAGACTGTTGCTCATCTCCGGCGTACGAGGCAATTTTCGATCCAGAGGATGCTCCTGTGGCGACCACCTTGTCAGCAAGGCCTGCTGTAGAGGCCGCATGTGCGCTCGAGCCCAGGGCACCAGATCTAAGGCTGCTGCCATGGATCCGAGAAGCTGCAAGTAACACCACGCTGATCGGGCTTTCAATCGCAAAAACGCTTTTACTTGTCGCAAAATCTTTTGTATTTGGACTTCTGGTAAATACACCGCTCCTATGCCCGTGTCGAACACTGCCCCTAGATAAAGAAGCCACTGCACCGGCACTAACTGACTCTTGGCCTGGTTTATTACTCAGCCGAGGCTTTCTAGGAGCGAGACCACTCTGGCCATCGCCACTAGGGACTCCGCAACAGATGCAGCTCGAATCAGCCAGTCGTCGAGATACGAGTGCACCAGCACCCCTTCCCGTCTCAACGCCGCCGCGACCATTACCATCACCTTGGTGAATGTTCGCGGCGCCGTAGCCAACCCAAACGGCAACGCTTGGAACTGAAAATGACCCATGGGAACCGCAAAACGCAAAAACCTTTGATGCTCTGGCCTGACAGGAATATGAAGATAGGCCTCTGTCAGATCTATGGAGGTAAGAAACTCTGTTGGCTGCACCGAACCAATTACGGACCGTAGAGTCTCCATGCGGAAGTGTGGAATCCTCAAGCAGCGGTTCACGTGTTTGAGATCCAGAATAGGATGAAAAGATCCCTCCTTCTTGGGAACCACAAAATAAATCGAGTATCGACCTAAGCCGAACTGGTCTGAAGGAACAGGGATCACTGCTCGAAGACGCAACAATCGCTGAAGCATCTCGGCCACCGCCTCTGCTTTTTCCGCCGACCCACATGGAGACACCACAAAAGCTTCCGCTAACGGTTGGGCAAATTCGAGAGCATAACCATCGCGTATAATTTCCAGAACCCAGAGATCTGTGGTTATGGTGGCCCAGACGGAAAGGAATTGTTGTAGCCGACCTCCCACTGGAATTTCCGTCTAGACCAACCTCCCTTCATTGCGGCTTTTTGCCGGCGTTCTGCTGGGCTGCGAAATAACCCCTGCCGAGTCCTCGAGCCCCACGAAAGGACTGACCACGAGCCACAAAATGCCCTCTCTGATACAGGGCAAAATGAGAACCTCTAAATTTGCGAGAGTCTCGCGACGGCGTTCTGTGTCCACCGCTAGGCCTCTGACCTCTTGGGCGATCCTCCGGGAGGCAACCGCCCTTGGAGTCCCCGAGATCTTTCACAATCTTCTCTAAGGCGGCTCCAAAAAGCAGCGTGCCCTTGTACGACAGCTTACTAAGCCGTGCTTTGGAGGATGCGTCTGCCACCCAGTTCCGTAGCCATAAAAATCTTCGGGCTGCGATGACCGCAGCCATTGATTTCGTGGAAATCCTTACGAGATCATAGAAAGTATCTGCCAAGTAAGCCGCGGCAGACTCCAGCTTCACGCCTTCCTCTACCTCCCCTTTGGAAGGAGATGCGCCTTGAATCCATTGAATGGATGCCCTGGAAACATATGCACCACAGATAGCCGCTCTGAGCGCCAAGGCACAAGTCTCAAAAGTCTGCTTTAGGAGGCTTTCCAGCCGCCTATCCTGTAAATCCTTGAGGGCCGCTCCACCCTCCACCGGAACAGTGGTTTTCTTGGTTACCGCTGAAACTAGGGCATCAACCTTAGGCATTTTCAGTAAGTCCTGTTCCTCTTGTGGCAATGGATACAACCGTCCGATAGCCTTAGCCCCTCGCAGGGTGGCCTCCGGACATTCCCATTCAGATTCCACCATTTGTTTCATTACCCTATGTACAGGAAAACACTTTTGATCAGTTTTAAAACCTTGGAGCAGAGGATCCTCTAAAGGCTGGTCCTGAACCGCCGGCAGAGCAATATTCAAGGCTGCCAAAGTCTGGGTAATAAGTGCTGCCAACTCCTCTTTCCGAAACACCCTAAAAAGGCTAGGATCCTCAGAAGCCCCCAACTCCCCATCCTCTAGGTCAGTGGCCCACTGATCCAGATCTGAACCCGCTAAGATTTCACCTTCTTCCATATTCTGGGGCTCTGGGTACGGCGGACCGATGCTATCGGTACCCCCTTGAGCCCCCTGGACCGATTGAGAAGTACCTTCACCCGGGTCCAAGGAAGAAAGATCTTTATCCGGGTTTTGGGAAGGTAGGGAGACAGGATCTGTCCCTTGAGGTACTGAAGGACAAGTTGCATGTGACAGGAAAAAGGATTCTCCTTTTCCACACACCAGATGAAGAACCGTCTTCACTTAAAGGTGTAGGTCCGCCTGGTGGAGGGTTTTGGGAGGCAAGTAAGATCTCCTCGACCTCCCCTGGGAGATTGAAGGGGGCCAGAGATACCCTTTCAGCAGCCACGCTGTCAGTGTTAGTGACCCTAGGTTGGGGTGCAGAAGGCAGCCCTCCTCCTGAGACAGGAGGTCCGGGGCCTGGCCCAGTGGATTGGGAGTGCCATCAACAGGGATAGCAGCAGAGGGAACCAGGGCTGCCTAGGCCACTAGGGTACAACCAGAATAACTGATGCCCCCTCGCTATGGACCTTGAAGAGGGTCTTGGCAACTAGGGGGGGTCAATGGGAATGCATATAGCAGACCCTCCGATCCCGGGTTCAAGAAAGCATCTGCAGCCACTCTCCCCAGGTGCTGCTGGCGTGAGCAGAAGCGTGGTGGTTGCGCAGTGTCTGGAGAGGCAAAAAGGTCCATTATGGGCCTGCTCCAGCAGTGGAGGAGTTGCTTCGTTACCCTGGGGTTCAAGTACCACTCGTGTGGCTGAAGGACTCTGCTCAGCCTGTCCGCTAAGCAGTTGTCCTGGCCTGGTAGGTATACCGCTCAAAGGAGCATGCCACTGCACGCTGCATAGCAGAGGAGGGCCACCGCCTCCTGGCATAGGGCGTACGAGCCCGTGCCCCCCTGCTTGTTGATATAAAACATGGCCACTTGGTTGTCCATCTGGATCAGCACAGGTTGGCGCCACAGGCTATGGCAGAACGCTTGCAGAGCTAGGAAGATTGCCCTGAGTTTGAGGAGATTGATCAGTAAGAGTGACTCCTCCGGGGACCAGCTGCCTTGCATGTGGCGGTCCCACAATGTGCACCCCACCCCAGGAGGAAGGCGTCTATTGTCAGGGTCCTCTGTGGTGTAGTTTTCTGGATTGGCATTCCCACCTGGAGGTGGTGCAGGTTCTGTTACCAGGTGAGGGACTCTGCCAACTGGCAAGTGACTCTGATTCTATCCTGTAGCCTGCCTGTGGCTTGAGCCCACTGTGAGCAGAGGAACCACTGGGCTGTTTGCATGTGCAGGTGGGATAGCGGTGTGCCGTAGACCGTTGACGCCATGGGATCCAACAGGTGGAGGAGGTGGTGAGCTGGTACTGACCAGCAGCGCTGCACCTCTCCTGCTAGCTGTATGAGGTAGTCCGCCCTTTCCCTTAGGAGGATGGCCTTGGCCTGTGGCGTGTTCAGTTGCGCCCCTATAAACTCCTGACCTTGACTTGGAGCAAGATGGGACTTGGGGTAGTTGATGAACCCCAAGCACTGCAGCAGGAGGGATGAACGGTCTGCAGCCTGCCTGACCTCTGAGGCTGTATTGCCTCTGATTAGCCAGTCATCCAGATAGGGGAAGACGAAAGTCCCTTGTAGGTGCAAGTAGGCGGCAACCACTGCCAGGCATTTGGTAAAGACTATTGGCGAGGAGGCTAGGCTGAAGGGCAGCACTCTGTACTGGTAGTGCCCTCCTCCCACCACAAACCATAAGTACTACCTTTGGGAGGAGTGGATTAGGATGTGGGTGTATGCATCCTTTAGATCCAAGGAGCACAGCCAATCTCCCTGGTGGAGGTAGGGCAGCAGTATTCCAAGGGAGAGCATCTTGAACTTCTCCCTCACCAGAAACTTGTTCAAATTGCGCAGGTCTAGTATGGGCCTGAGGCACCCGGTTCTTTTCAGGACAAGGAAGTACCTTGAGTAGAAGCCTTTTCCCCATATGTGCTTGGGTACAGACTCCACTGAGTTGTCCCTGAGCAGGCCTGCAAGCTCTGAGAGCAGAAGCGTCTGGTGGAGGAGAGGTCACACTGGCTCTCCTGGAAAGAACCTGGGTATTTGTTGTAAGTGGAGGAAGTATTCCTCCTTCACCACCTGCAGCACCCACTGGTATGAGGTGATCTAGGCCCACCTGTGGACAAAGAGTGCCAAGTGGTCCCCTGTGGGCTGGTGAAGGGCTCCTGGGCGAGGGAAGGCCTGGCCCTGGGAGTCAAAAGCTCCACCCTAGTTGGGCTGGAGTCAGGTCCTGGAGCTTCTGGGCTCCTTAGCCCTGCTTCTTAGGGTGAGAACCCTGCTGTTGGCCTGAGAAGGGTGGGTATCGGTGACCCTGTTGGAAGTGCCCCTTTTTCCCAGGGAATAGGGGCCTTTTCCCCAAGGGTATTTTGTGGGGAAAGGAAGAGGTCTTCTTCAAGAGCCTCTGGTGGGTCACCACCTCAGCCTCTATCTCGGCCACCTTATCGGCCATGGGTTTGCCGAACAAGTTCTCGCCGGTGCAGGGGCTTGTCCTGGACCCACTGCTTGAGGTCCAAGGACTGTAGCCATGCTTGGCGTTGAGCCCCAATGCAAACTACAGCCACTCGAGCTGCTGACTCTAAGTCATTGTAGGCCGCCTGGGAGAGGAACTTTGAACAGTCCTTGATTCCTGAGGACAGAGTCAGGAACTTTATGGAGAGGTTCCCTGACCAGCCCTGCTGAGAACCCCGATAACTCTTGAGTCAGTGCCTTTAAATATATGCCTATGTATATCTCATAGGCCTGGATTCGGTACCCCAGCATTGAATCCTGGTAACATTTGCGCCCAAGGGAGTTGAGGACTCGAACGTCCCTGCTGGGAGGAATAGAACAGTAAGTCTTCGGGCTTTTGAGTTTTTGCATAGTTGACTCGACAACCATGGAGTTAAGCTGGAGCTAGGAGCTGGGGCTTGTGGAACCCCAGCCCCTTCCTGATGTGGTACATGGCATCAAGGAGTCAGCTGACCACCAGCACCAATGCTGGGGTCTCCCACATACACAGTAACAGACGTTCGAGGATCAGCTGGACTGGCACCATAAGGGTTTTCTTAGGAGAAGACTAACTGGAGGATCTCCAGTTCCTTGGTGCGCGGGTTCTCCTTCGCCTCGGTTTGCACCGAGGGGATTCTGGCCATATCCCTGACAAAATCGTGGAAGGCCATGTCCTCTGAAGGAGAATTGCCTTGGGGTACAAGGGGGGAGAGGTCCGAGGGGAGGTCTCGGTGCTATCTGGTTTCCAGGGAGGCTTCGTCATCAGTCTCCCACTCAGAGTCAAGGGGAGACAATGAATCCTAGGCCCTGCAACTTCATGCCTCGAGGTCCACACTGAAGTGTCGGGGCCCTCCCAAGGACCTGGGGTCTGAGTCCTGGATACTGGCCGGGGAGGACCGGATGCTCAAGGAATGGGACCAGGACCTCTACTGGGGCCAAGGACTTACCCGATGATGGTGGCACTCGGAGCTCGGCTCAACAACTGGGGACTCCCCCACAGTCGGGGGTCCGGTCGTTGGGGCAGATGATGCGGATGAATCTGCCATCACCACCTGTATGGCCAGGATAGCAGTGATGTTCTGCTCCATGGCTGCCATTCTAGATTCCAAGTCAGAAGGCTTCACAGCTTTCAGTGCAGCATCAAGGGTCTCAGGCCCGGCGCCGGCACTATTGCAAGCGAATCCTTGATGAGTACCATGGCCTCAAGGACCCTCATATGGTCTCCACCGGCCGAGGCATCCTTTTTGGGAACTTTGGTGGGCTGTTTCTCAGAGTCGTCCGAGTCCCTCTGGGCGGTCTTGCCCGGTTTTCTGATGGAACCTCGACAGACTTTGAGGATTTTTTTCTTTTTTCACTCAGGGTCCAAGATCTTCTTGGAGGAGCCACTGCCGCGGGATTCCAAGGATACTCAGCCCTCTCAGGACGTACTGGGTTGGAGCTTGGAGTCAGGGAGACTGGTGCCGAGTTGAACCTGGGGGGGATTTTCCCTTGCAACTCCGACCATTTTTATTGATCTTGGGCATCATGGCCTGGCACAGATTGCAGGAGGTGCTGTCACGGTCTGGTCCCAGGCAGCATAGGCCAGCAGTCATGGGTGTTGGTGACAGACATGGTCTGACGGCAACGATTACATTTTTTGAACCCACTGGGAACATGGTGGGGGACACCTAGCCAGGGTCAATGACCCCCGGGCAATAAAGGGCACGAATGCCGGTTGAGGCAAGCCTCGATCAAAAAAATGGGGAAGGAGCCGAGAATAGCACTGGGCCCAGTGCTAGCTCGAGGCGAGAAGAGGAACTGGTACACAAACCGGGAAAGCTGAATTTTTAAGGATATAGCAAGAAAGTTTTCCAGGGAAATTGGACCGACATCCATTGGGCTCCGCGTAAAAAGGGAGACTGAGCAAGATGGCATCCTTGGGCGGGAAGGGGACCATGCATGCGTCGTGGTATGTCCCAAAGGCTTTCTTTGAAATCTGGGGAAATGTTCTGCATGGGCTCTGTCGATGTCAACGTCACCCATATGTGAGGACTGACTTCCTGCTTGTTCCTGAAGAAACATGCATTCCACAGAAATGAAGCTAGCCAGTACGTATATATCAAGAGCTATCTAATTTACCTCATGAGAGACTGTATTCTTAGAAACCATAAGCTTATCACTTGGACCAGAGGAAGGAATAGGTGAGTAATACATTTTCCAATATCTGATTAATGATTTAATGAAGGCAGTTCCTGATTTTGATTCATCGAGAACAAAGTGGTTCAGAGTAAACTAAATTTGTATGACTCAGGCCAGGGGGTATACCCTTCATAAAAGGAAGTTTAAAGATAGCTCTTCTTGTGACCGTGGTCATACAGATCAAACTACTGATTATATAGTAAATGACTGTTCCATGTGCAAATTTCAGACAGGACTAAGAGTATTGGATTTAGTTGAAACAAAAGCTATTTACAGATTGACAACTCTGCTCTTAGACATCTGAACTTCTTTTACTGTTCCATATACAAGAAGAAAGAGACATTCATAAGGCCACATTTGGAATATATCTATGTAGTAACGTGATCTTGAAATACAGTATACTGTACATTATAATTAGGACAATTTTCAAAGCTATTACCTGAGTAAACTGTCCTATATGAAAATAGCTCTCCTCAGAAAAGCTAAGTAGGCTGGTCAGCAAAATTTAAAAGTAACTAATGATTAAAAAATGTACTTTAACCATAAATCTGCACCTAAATGCTGTTTCTCTTAAAGCTGAAATTTCTTAAACCGTCGCTTGGTCCGCAGCTTGTCATACTGTGAGGGCTTGTGTGCATCAGTGATGCTGAGGGTTAAGCTATCGGTATATTAACTACTGGCAGGGTCTCCCAAGATGGACAGGCCTCAGCTGAAGTGCCAGACCAAGACAAACCACCCATTTGGGAAGCAGCAGAATGGGACGGTGTTGATGGCGGAGGATCACATTTCTGTAACAACGGCAACACTAGAACTACCTGTACGGAAGAAAGGCCTGGCAATCTACTTTCGTATCTTGCTACGAAAACCTAATGGATAATCACAATAAAACAAATTGTACTATGGTGCTGGAAGATGAGACCCTCAGGTCAGAAGACACTCAACTGGCTACTGGGGAGGAGCTAAAGTCTTTTCATTTATGATGGGTTGGATCAAAGCTCTCAGGATGTCTAGCTGCTGATGTAGCTGTGCATGAAATGAGAGTAAGACGCTGCAAAGATGTCTTACATATTGTGACATGGAACATACGAAGCATGAACCAAGGGAGGTTGTAGGTGGTCAAGAATGAAATGGAACGTGTACAACTCGATCTGTTTGGGTGTCAGCGAACTGAAATGGAATAGCATAGGGCACTTTGCATCTGATGATCACATGGTCTATTGTGCTGGAAATAAAAGACAAAGAAGAAATGGCGTTGCATTTATAATGAAGAAATAACTTGCAAGAATTGTCATGAAATACAATGCGATCAGTGAATGTTTAATTTCTATTTGTCTACGAGGTATGTCCATCGACACAACTATAATTCAAGTATATTCCCCAACAACAGCTGCAGAAGAGGATGAGGTTGAAGAGTTCTATGAACAAGTATAAACTGAAATTGACAGAACCTGCAAATAGGATATCCTGATAGTCAAAGGTGACTGGAATGCAAAAGTTGGCAACAAAGAAGAAGGCAAAGTGGCTGGAAAATATGGAAGCTGGAGAAAGACTGATAGAATTCTGCATGACCAACGATCTATTCATCTCAAACACCTTCTTACAGCAACATAAGAGGCAACTGTACACATGGACTTCACCTAAATCAATTTGACTACATCTGTGGAAACCAACGGTGGAAAAGCTCTATAACAATATAACATAAACAAAGACAAAACCTGGAGCTGACTGTGGTACAGATCACCAACTACTGGTATGCAAACTCAAGTTAAGTTGAAAAAAGCAAACAACTCATGACTGTAGCAAAATATGACCTTGACGAAATACCACCAAAATTTAAAGACTGCCTGCAAAATCGATTTGCTGCTTTAGATACAAATGACAGAGCTCCAGAAGAGTTATGGGATGACATCAAGAAGGCTGTGTTGAAAGAAAGTGAAAAATCTCTACAAAAAGTGAAAAAACAAAAACAGCCAAAATGGATGACCTGAAAAACTCTGAAAATTGCCCAGAAATGCAGAGAAGCTAAAGCCAAAAGGAGAAAGAGAGGCAATCACAGAACTCAACAGAGATTTCCAACGTGCAGCAAAGTTATTTTTGGAGACACTGGTATATGATGACACAATTTTACAATTAATTTTAAAATTCTAGTTTGTTATGACTGTGTAAGTGGTTTGGGTTAGACATCCAAAAGCATTATGAGAAGAGAGCATAAACCACAATCCATGGGGAAATTTCTAAATTCTTGAATTTATAGAAGTCCCTAAAATGTGCAGTGTTGGTTCAGTTTTATGTTCCTTTGTTATATTTTTAAACAAGCTTTATAATGCTCTTGCTTGCATTATAAAATTATTATCTTTCTAGAGGTAGGTTAACATTACTTTCAACAATGTATATGCCAAAGTGTTTTATGTTGCTTCAGTCAGCGTTCTTGAACAAAACCTTGCTTCTTCTGAGCTCTAAGAGAGCTGGGTCTATGTTGGCACCATCAGATGACTCACCCATTAGTGTGGCTGATTTCATCTTACTTGGGTAGATGCGTGGAAGAGTCTCGCAGTGGAGGTGGTAGACACGAGGACCGTATCTGAATTCAAAAAAGCATGGGACAAACACAGAGGATCTCTAAAGGTAAAAAAGGGGACTACTGTAGTTGATATGGAAGGGCAGACTAGATAGAAACATGACGGCAGAAAAAGACCACATGGCCTATGTTTGTCTATGGAGAATTTTGTTTTTACCTCAAATTCCTTTGATGGCACCTCTTGGTCTAGGAGCCCCTGGATCATCTGGATGATTGACTTTAAACTGGAACCTGTATATTTGCTTGAAGGAAGAACTTGGATGAGTGGGAGACTCAAGAGCTGCTCATTTGTCACTAATAAGCAATCTGTAAAGACGAGAACATCCATTTATTAGAGCTATATTAGGCAAGATGCAGCAAAGAGGATGAACCTGATGCTTTCTACAAGACAAAACTACAAGTCTTGTTATTAATGCCCCTTAAACATGCACTTTAAACAAGTAAGCCTGCTAATTTTTGTAATTATTCAAATTTATTGGGGAACTGCACTTCACTCAGAATAAACTCTATGCAGCATCTTGTAGTATACAACACACACTTCACAATTGCTATTCAACAGAAATGGAAGACATTTAAGTATCTGCCTCCCACCATCTTTCAGTAGCCTCAATATTTTCACATTAAAGTCCTCTGTTTAAAGTCTCCCACCATAATGCTGTCCTATGTCCTTCCACAGATTCTTCCCCAGCTCCAATTTTGTTCTCCAAGAATTTGCTTTTACTTTCAGGCATCTGTTTCTCAGGACTGTGCAACAATCTAATCATCCAAACCAGCAATTCAGTGTCCTTGCATCTCTGTTCTTTTATACATCTTTTGCTTTATATTCGGTTAACTGGATAAAACTTGCTTACTAATTGCTACTATACAAACCGAAACACTGACAGCAGATAAAGCATAGTTACTCACCAGTAACAGGTGTTCTCCGGGGACAGCAGGAATCAGTCCTCACATATGGGTGACGTTGACGCCGATGGAGCCCGCACGAAGCAAATCCCCAGCTTTCAAAGAAAGCCTTTGGGAATTGCTACCACGCATGTGTGGTCCACTTCTCGCCCAAGGGGTGCCATCTTGCTCAGTCAAATGACATTGCTAAAAAGATGGCAAAACAAATGAAAAATAATTGGATTGCAACTCCAAGGGTAGGAGGGAGGGTTGTGAGGATTGATTCCTGCTGTCCCTGGAGAACACCTGTTACAGGTGAGTAACTATGCTTTCTCCAGGAACAAGCAGGAAGTCAGTCCTCACAAATGGGACTCCCCAACTACAGACTACCCTGAACCTATAGCTTAAAAAGGCTCCCTCATCGAGAGCTGCAAGCAGCCGCAATGAAAACCCTAAGCAGGAAAGGAGAACTCCGGTAGCCTGAACAGAGAAGGGTCGGATGGTAGGAGATGCCTAGACACCAAAAAGGTTACAGAGTACAGCCTGGCCGAAGGCACTGTCCCGTCGTGACTCCCTATCCAGGCAATAGTGAGCTGCGAAGGTGTGAACTGAAGACCAGGTGGCGGCCCAGCAGATGTCTGCCAAAGGAACAGAGCGCAAATGAGCCACTGATGTCGCCTATGAGCCGTAACATGGCCCTCCAACGGAAGCCTTACTTCCTCATAAGCCCGGGCAATACAGTCCGCCATCCATGTGGACAGCATACGCTTGGCCACTGCCTCCCACCAGATTACTGGGGTCATAGAAAACGAAAAGCTGAGAGGCTTTCCGGTGACCATGAGTACGCTGAATGTAGAAGGACAGAGCCCTCTTACAGTCCAGGGTATGGAGAACTGCCTCAGCCGAACTAGTGTGCAGTCTGGGAAAGAAGATAGGAAGAACCACCTCCTGATTGAGGTGGAACGAGGATACCACCTTCGGAAGAAACTTGGGGTGTGTGCGAAACACCACCCTATTCTTGTAGAACCTGGTATAAGGCCTCTCCACCACTAGGGCTTGAAGCTCACTCACCCTCCGGGCAGAAGTGAGCGCAACCAAGAAAACCACCTTCCAGGAGAGATAACGGGGGTGGCACGTGGCCAACGGCTTGAAGGGCGACCGGGTGAGCTGCCCCAACACCACATTGAGATCCCATTCGGTCGCCGGAGGGTGGACCGGGGGCTTCGATAGGAGTAGGCCCTTTAGAAACTGGGACACCACTGGGTGAACTGAGAGGGACTTCCCATCCACAGAGTAGTGGTTCGCCGCTAGGGCACTGAGATGCACTCTGACGGAGTTGGATTTGAGCCCCGTCTGGGAGAGGTGGAGAAGGTATTGTAATACCACAACTAGTGGGCAAGACAAGGGGTCTATCCCTTGCCCAGCGCACCAAAGCATGAATCTGCACCACTTAAAGGCGTACGCTTGTCTGGCAGACATTCTGCGCGAAGCCAGTAAGACCTCCTCTACATCCTTTGGAAGGAGGAGCAGGGCGAGAGTCACCCTCTCAGCAGCCTCGCCATCTGCGAAAGAGAGCTGAGGTTGGGATGCAAAAGAGAAGCCCCCTCCTGGGAAAGGAGTTGTGGAGACGATCCCAAAGGAATGGGGGTCTCCACCACTAGTTGCAGGAGAAGCAGGAACCACAGTTGCCTGGGCCACCGTGGGGCTATCAGGATGACTGAGGCTCTGTCTTGAAGGATTTTGAACAGAGTCTTGGCGATCAGAGGCATTGGGGGAAAAGCATACAGAAGACCCACCGACCATGAGAGTAGAAAAGTGTCGGCTGCCACCCTGGCTGCATGTGGCTGCCTTGAGCAGAAACGGGGCAACTGGTGATTGAACAGGCTTGCAAATAGGTCCATCACTGGTTGCCCCCAGGTCTGGAAAAGCCTGTAGGCTACTACCCGGTCCAGCTGCCACTCATGCGGCTGGAGCATTCTGCAGAGCCTGTCGGCCGGCCAGCCAGTTGCCCTATCCCGGCAGGTATACTGCCCTGAGGAGAATCCCCTGCCGGACTGCATAAGAACACAGATCTAGGGCTTCCTGGCAAAGGGTACGGGACCCCATGCCCCCCTGTTTGCACTAGAATAGACCTGTGGCCCAGGTACTGCCTGAAAGCCCTCAAGGCAAGATGGATTGCACGGAACTCCAACAGGTTAATCTGTTGGGCACTCTCATCCTGGGACCAAGCCCCCTGTGTGTGGTATCCCTGGCAATGAGCTCCCCAGCCCAGCAGGGAGGCATCTGTGGTGAGGACCCTCGAGTGGTGAGGGATCTGGAAAAGCATCCCCACCTCCAGGTGAAGGGGCGAGAGCCACCAGGTCAGGGACTGTACCAGGCGCCCGGTCACTCTGACCCTGTCCTGGAGATGTCCTGTGGCCTGGGACCACTGGTCTCTGAGGCACCACTACGCAGTTTGCATGTGGAGGCGGGCATCCAGAGTGACATGGACCATGGAGGCCATGTGCCCTAGGAGGCATAGCAGGTGCCTTGCTGGCACTGAGGACTGGTGCTTTATGTCCTCGGCTAAGGCCATGAGTCTGCTTGCCCTGTTTGCAGGCAGGAAGGCCTTTGACTGAAAGGTATTGATCCTTGCCCCAATGAATTCCAGCTCTTGTGCCGGGAAAAGGTTGGACTTGGGGTAGTTGATAACAAACCCCAAGTGTTGCAGGATTTGAGTGGTGTGAGTTGTGGCCTGCTGCACCTCGGGGGCTGAAGTGCCCCTGATGAGCCAGTTGTCGAGATAAGGGAAGACGAAGATCCCTTGAAGCCTGAGAAAAGCGGTGACTACCGCCAGACACTTTGTGAATACCCTGGGGGCTGAGGCAAGGCCAAATGGGAGCACTCTGTATTGGTAATGATTGTCCCCTACCACAAAGCATAGGCATCCTTTAGGTCCAAGGAGCACAGCCGGTCTCCTTGGCGGAGGTAAGGCAGCAATATTCCAAGGGAGAGCATCTTGAACTTCTCCCTCATCAGGAATTTGTTGAGGTTGCACAGGTCGAGGATGGGCCTTAGGCTCCCTGTCCTGTTTGGCATGAGGAAGTACCTGGAGTAGAACCCCTTGCCCTTGAGGTGGTGGGTCACCGGTTCTACCGCTTGATCCTCGAGAAGATCTGCCAACTCCTTCAGAAGAAGATCTCGGTGAAGGGGAGACCTGATAGGCTTTCCTGGAAAGTAATGTGGAGGCACCTGGGCTAGATGGAGGAGGTACCCCTCCCTGACCAATTGTAATGCCCATGAACTGGTGGTGATGGCTTCCCACCTGTGGGCATACAAGGCGAGCCGGCCTCCTGTGGGCTGCCCAGCTCTAGCTGGAAGAGAGGGGCCATGCTGCAGGAGTAAAAAAAACCCACTAGGCTGGGGTTTGGGGGCCTTCTGCTTAAGTGGGGCATGCCCCTGTCCCTTGGTCTGCTGCCCCTGTGGGGGAGCTGGGGAAGCCTGGTAAGGGGGGTAGTTTCAGTGAGCAGTGGACTTCCTCGGGTAAAAGGGCTTTTTATTTGAGCCCTTCTTATGAGAAGGGGCAGAGGTCTTCTTAGAGAGCCGTGTCCTCGTCATGAACTCGGTCTCCAGTTCATGGGCTTTCCGAAGAGGTTCTCCCCTTGGCATCGGACATCGACCAACTTGTCCTGAACCTATTGCTCGTGGTTGAACGACTGCAGCCAAGCTTGGCGGCGTGCACTGATGCCCGCCGCGGCTACCCATGCTGCCGACTCAAACCTGTCATAGGCCGCCCGAGACATGAACTTGGAGCATTCACGGACAGCTTTGGAAAGGTCCTTGAAGCGCTGCAAAGGCTCCTCGGAGAGACCAGCTGAGAACCCAGCAAATTCCTTCGCCAGGTGTCTCAGGTACATGCCCCTGTACAGCTGGTACGCCTGGATCCGACAATTCAGCATTGCTCCCTGGAAAAACTTCCTGCCAAGGGCACCCAAGGTGCGGGCCTCCCTAGCAGGGGGCATCGAGGAGTGCGTCTTCTGACTCTTCAGCCGACTCCATAACCATGGAGTTCTGTGGCAGTTGTGATTTTTGGAAGCCAGGGCTCCAGCGGACTCGATAGATCAAGTCGAGCCGCTTGCTTGTCGCCGGTGTCTCCCAGGATAGGAGGAATGGGCACCGTGAGAGCTTCTCAAGGGGGAGCCTTGTACTGGAGGATCTCGAGCTCGTCGGCTCGAGGATCCTTCTCGACTCTGTCGGGAACACCAAAGCCTTGGACATATCCCGCTCGAAGTCCAGAAAGCCCATATCCTCCGGTGGGGACCTTCTCTGAGGTTCAGATACTGGGGAATCAGAGGGAAGATCCCGATGACGCCGAGTGTCCTGGGACACCTCGTCCTCGGTCTCCCAAGCAGAGGACGGCCCCAGCATCGAGGGCCCCTGCGCCATCCGCCCCGACGCCTGCAGGCTCGGCAGTGACTACCTCGGTCCTGATGAGCAGGAGGCCATGTGACCTCGGCAGAGGATCGACTCAAGCTCGGAAGGTCTCAAGGATTGGCTCGGCCTCCGGGGTCGACTTCGACATTGAGACCCCGGTGGTCGAGGTGGAGAAACCGGACATGCCGGACATCAGCGCCCGCTGCTGTTTATTGAAGGCAGTAAAACTGCGCTCCAAGGCCGCCATCCTGGACACCAGTCCCATAGGCTCCACAGCCTCCGGCTCGGGTGCCGACTAGGATAGTATGTACTTGCCTAGGCCGATCCGCATCCGTGTCCCTGCGAGGAACCTGTCAGACGGCTGCCTGGGTGAAAATCTTCACAGTCTTGTCAAGTGCATATATCTATATGATTTGCAAGGTATTGTGGGCAATGTAGTTCATTCACACCAGACACAGCTGCTGACAATAATTTAGTTGTGCTCTTGGGTAAAGCCAATAAGATATTTATTTATGGGGTTATTTCTCCCAACACAGATATGCTTGGTAGCACATAAATTAGGTAACTTGCTTTCAGTGTTAACTTGGAAAAACAAAGTCAAAATCAGGAAAACAACAAATGAAAAGCTACAAAGCAAGAAACAAACTGTTCTTTTCAGGTTAACTTCTGATTACTTCCCACATAGATACAGGAGTGATTCTCTCCTAGCTCACAAGCAATTAGGTAAGGCTTAATTGCTAGTAGTTATCCAGCTGAAACCCCTTAGCTGGCTTGCTTTGTACTGTGTGGGTCAAATCCTGCTTCAGGAGCTTTTCTGAGTAGATTAAAGAACAAATTTTTATTTCTTTGTGATGGTTGCTGTACTTTATAACAGAAAGTTACCAACGGAGTTTGGATAGAGAACAGTCCATATAAACAGGATCCTCATCTGCTATTATTCCCCCTTGTTCAACAAGCATGGGTTCAATATCATGGATTGGCACAGATGCATCTCTCAATAGAACATTTTCAGGAGAATACTTGTTTCTCTGCTGTCTTTCAAGGTTATAGCTAGGGCATAGATCAGTGTTCATACCTGAGCTTCCATTGCTGCTAGAGTTCCTCTCTATATAGCCTGGCCAGTATGTAGTCCAGTTCTTATGTCCAGCCTTCCAATCCAGATCCCTGGACACTGGATCTCTCTTCACATACCTTCTGGCATAGGTCTTAGGGTCCCTTCCACGTGCAGCAGTCTCCCTCACAGGTAGCGTCTGGTGATTCCTAGCTCTGCAGCACCATTCCTCTGGCTTTCTCCAGTCCAATGGTGTATGCTGGCCCTTGAAATGCCTCCCAGTATAAGTACTGCTTTGGACTCTTCTAGACCTCTCAAAGGCTTTTCTCCTCTTTCTTCCAGAGGGTCTCTTTCCCTCTCTGTCCGTCCGGTTTGGCTTTTGCTTCTGATGATCCTTCAGATGAAACTGATGATCAAACTCAAGCTGATTCTCAGGATACTGAGGACAATTCTCTGGATATCCAAGGTGATCATGAAGATGGTCATCTGTAGAATAAACTCTACTCTTATTCTGCTTAGATGAGTGATCCTCCCTAACACAGCGCAGCTGTGCTGAATCAGGCCCTGCCCTTTGAGATGAGTGCTTAGGGATTACCTCATAGCCCTCCTGATTGAACACACGTTTCCTCACTTCAGTTCCTCTAATGGCTGTTGGAAACTTGGTGCATTCTGGGACTGGTAGTCTTTTATGGCAAAATTCTGTTTTCATATTTCTACCAGAACTGACAGGTTGCTTGTTCAGAGTCACTTCACCTTTTCTATAGCTCCTTCCTGAGCTATGATAAACTTCTTTATCACAAACCTTGGCTGGGCGCTCCTTCACCAACGCCACGGGCAGGCGCTTGGGGCTCCGCGAACGGCCCTAAGAGGTGCCAGACCATTCGAAACTGCCCAGAGACGCCGCCTTTGAGGACTTTTTCCTTCTCTTCTGTTATCTCGAGGGAGACCCCCTCTCCGAGGAACCCAAATGACACTCGGGTTCGCTCCTCCCAAGTCGTGGAGGCCTCAGACGAGGTCCTAGCTCTCGGAGGCATGGGAGAGTCCAGAAAAATCTTATGCTGCTGCTGGTGGCTCCACAAGACCTTCAAGGACATCTTTTTACACAGACCGCTGGGTCGTGGTCCGGTCCAAGGCACCGGAGGCAGCTTGTGTATCGGTGAGGGACATAATTTTCCCACACCGATCGCATTTTTTTAACCCGCTGGTAGCCATGGGGGGAAAAAGGACCCCAGCAAGGTCGAAGACCCTTTGGGCTGTTAGCAAGGGAAAAATGGGCGTGAAAAGAAACACCCAAAGGAATAAAAATCAAATTAGAGGAACTGACCCGATATCGAAATACTGAGGCCGAAGGTGGGAAGGGTACCGGTGTCAAACAGACTCTCCCGGTTTGGCTACTACGACGGGATGTTCGGCGTTTTGAGATGGAATTTAGGGGATTTTTGTGGAGAGGTGCGAGGGCGCGGATCCCCTTTTGTCGGTTGGTGGGGAAGGGGAGACATGGGGGTTGGGGGCTACCGGACCTTGGAGCCTATGCGTTAGCCTGCCAAGCACGACATTTGGGGGACTGGCTGGGCTCTACTGAATTGTATACCCCTCTGGCGCTGGAGGAGGCCTACGCGGCCCCCCATTCCTTGCAGGCCCTGTTACACATGGACTTTAGCCGGTTGCCTGCCCACCTGGTTGATAGTGTGTTATTGATCCCCGTGCTCCGGACTTGGCGGCAGCTAAATGTTTACTGGGGCCGTAACTGGAAGGTGTCGTGCTGGTTGCCCATTAGAGGTAATGTCAGTTTCACTCCAGGTACGGAGACCACCGTATTCCGTGCCTGGGGGGACAGAGGTTTGCGGAATCTCGGACATGTGGTTGATCCCGCTGGGAAAATTAAATTCTTCCCTTTCTTGTCCCAGGAATATGACCTGGGGTCTCGCCACACTTTTGCGTACCTGCAGATCGCTCACTACGTGGCCTCGCTCCTGGGTGAGGAGCTGCATGGCGACCGGTCAGCTCAGATCATTGAGTTTTTTAGTCTGACCGGGGCGGAGAAACCATCCATACGTCTGTTTAATTTGAGACTGGACCTTTTTCGGCCTCGACCCGACTTTAGCGGTGTGGAGCAGGCCTGGGGGGTGGAGCTGGGGCAGGCTGTTCCCCCCGATACCGTATTAGCTGCCCTTCAAAGAATCGGACGCCTGGCGGACGGCGTCCTTTGGCGGGAAATACAATTTAAGTGTATCACTAGGGTTCATTTTTCTCCGAGACGGGCTTTCCGTTGTCATTTGACCCCGGATGGTAGATGTCCGCGGTGCGCTGAGCCCCTGGCGACTTTATTACACATGTGGTGGGGATGCCGGCAGATCCGTTCGTATTGGCGGAGGATTTATGGTTTCATGGCTACCCTCCTAGGACAGCCCGTATCCTGGGATGCAGCCCTGATTACCCTGGACCTCCTGAGTCTTAACTCCCCAAAGGGGAAATGGGATCGCTGGCTGGTGCGGAAGGCTTGTCTGGTGGGTAAGGGACCACTTTTGCATAGATGGCGGGAAAAGAACCCTCCCTCCTTCTGGGAATGGCGGAACTCCTTCCATCAACTGATGCTCCTGGAGTGTAGGGGGACACGGGGCTATGCCAAACGGTGGTCTGCCTTTCTGTCACTATGGGATCCATATATTTAAATTCTGAGTCCCCGGGCACGTAACGAAGTCCTGCAGTTGGGAAGTTAATTGATGGCTTAATCGGGAGTAGCTCATGGTGGCGCGCTGTACAGCTTTATGCTCTGATCCAGATGTTGCTTGCCTATGTGTATGTGGGGGGGGGGGGGAGCAGGGAGGGAGGGGGGAGGAATGGGGGGGGATTAAATTTTGAAAATATTGTGATCATCATTGATCAGAGTCCACCCCAGGGAGGAAGTACTTGAATGTTGTACATTATACTGGTTTGTTATGATGGTTCATAAATAAACATTGGAAAAAAAAACCATGCTAGCTCTCACTTGGTTTGCAGCTTCTCGTGCTGTGAGGGCTTGCATGCATCAGTGATGCTGAGAGCTAAACTATCGGTAGTTTAACTACTGGCAGGGTCTCCCAAGATGGACAGGTCTCAGCTGAGGTGCCAGACCAAGACAAACCACCCATCTGTGCAGCAGCAGAATGGGATAGTGTTGATGGCGGAGGATCACACTTTTGTGACAACGGCAACACCACCAAACTTAAACTGCACAGAAGAAAGGCCCGGCAATCTACTTCTGTATCTTGCCATGAAAACCCAATGGATAGTTACAACAAAATAAATTGTGCTATGGTGCTGGAAGATGAGACATCCAGGTCGGAAGGCACTCAACTAGCTTCTGGGGAAGAGCTGAAGACTTTTCAGAGTAAAGCCAGTATTTATGATGTGGTTGGATCAAAGCCCTCGGAAAGTCTGACTGCTGATGTAGCTGCGCATGAAATGAGAGTCAGAAGCTGTAAAGATGTCTTACACATTGGAACATGGAACGTACGAAGCATGAACCAAGGGAAGTTGGAGGTGGTCAAGAATGAAATGGAACGTGTACAACTTGATCTGTTGGGTGTCAGCGAACTGAAATGGACTGGCATGGGGCATTTTGCATCAAATGATCACATGGTCTACTATGCTGGAAATGAAAGACAAAGATGAAATGGTGTTGCATTTATAATAAAGAAGAAACTTGCAAGAATTGTAATGAAATACAATGCAGTCAGCGAACGCTTAATCTCTATTCGTCTGCGAGAATTGCCTATCAACACAACTATAATTCAAGTATATGCCCCAACAACAGCTGCAGAAGAGAATGAAATTGAAGAGTTCTATGAACAAGTACAAGCTGAAATTGACAGAACATGCAAACAGGATATCCTGATAGTCATGGGTGACTGGAACGCAAAGGTTGGCAACAAAGAAGAAGGCAAAATAGTTGGAAAATATGGACTTGGCAACAGAAATGAAGCTGGAGAAAGACTGACAGAATTCTGCAAGACCAATGATCTATTCATCTCAAACACCTTCTTTCAGCAACACAAGCGGTGACTGTACACATGGACGTCACCCAATGGATTGTATAAAATCATATTGACTACATCTGTGGAAGTCAACGATGGAAAAGCTCTGTAACATCAACAAAGACAAAACCTGGAGCTGACTGTGGTACAAATCATCAACTACTAGAATGCAAACTCAAGCTAAAGTTGAAAAAGAGCAAACCACTCATGAATGCAGCAAAATATGACCTTGAGAATATACCACTGGAATTTAAAGACTGCCTGCAAAATCGATTTGCTGCTTTAGATACAAATGACAGAGCTCCGGAAGAGTTATGGAATGACATCAAGAAGGTTGTGATGGAAGAAAGCGAGAAGTCTCTACAAAAGGTGAAAAAGCAAAAACGGCCAAAATGGATGACGGAAGAAACTCTGAAAATTGCCCAGAAACGTAGAGAAGCTAAAGCCAGAGGAGAAAGAAAGACAATAACAGAACTCAACAGAGATTTCCAACGTGCAGCAAGACAGGACAAGGAAAAGTACTACAATGACACTTGCAAGGAAATAGAAGCAGAAACTATTAGAGAAAGAACAAGATCGGCTTTCCTAAAGCTACGAGAGTTAAAGAAAAAGTTCCAGCCTTGAATTGGAATGTTACAAGATACTCAAGGTTCCATTTTGAATGATGCTGAGAAGATCAAGAAAAGGTGGAAGGAATATACAGAGTTTTTATATGATAAAGATCAAGTGGACCACAGCCGTTTCAACCTGTACCTTATGATCGGGAACCATTGGTGATGAAAACAGAAGTTGAAGCAGCATTGAAAGCCTTATCAAAGAACAAAGCACCAGGCATTGATAGCATTCCCATAGAAGTATTACAGCAATCTGATGCAGCTGTTACCATACTTACAAGGCTCTGCCAAGAAATATGGAAGACAACAGCATGGCCAACTGACTGGAAAAGATCTGTGTTTATACCAATACTAAAGAAAGATGATCCAACTGACTGTGGAAATTATCGAACAATCGCTCTGATCCCACATGCCAGCAAGATTCTACTGAAGATTATTCAAAAGAGACTACAACCATACCTGGAACAAGAACTACCTGAAGTGCAAGAAGGGTTCAGGAAAGGGCGAGGAACGAGAGACATCATTGCAGATGTGAGATGGATCCTTGAAAAGACTAAAGAATACCAAAAGGATATCTATTTGTGCTTTATCGACTATAGCAAGGCTTTTGACTGTGTAAACCATGAGAAACTCTGGGCCACATTAAGAAGCATGGGTATACCAGAACACCTGATCGTTCTCTTGCGCAATCTGTACATTGATCAAGAAGCAACAGTTCGAACGGAACAAGGAGAAACAGAATGGTTTAAAATAAGCAAAGGTGTAAGACAAGGCTGCATACTTTCCCCCTACCTGTTTAATTTATATGCAGAACAAATCATCAAAGAAGCAGGATTGTATGAAGACAACAGAGGTGTGAAGATTGGTGGAAGACTCATCAACAACCTTCGCTATGCTGATGATACTACATTATTGGCTGAAAGTGAAGATGATCTGAAACATTTGCTTCTCACAATCAAAGAACATAGTCTCAAAATGGACCTGCACTTTAATGTAAAGACAAAGATCATGACAACTGGTATAATCAACAGGTTCATCGTTGAAGGAGAAGAAGTTGAAATTGTGAACAACTTTAACCTACTTGGATCAACTATCAATAAAGAAGCAACAAGCAGTCAAGAAATCAGACGACGCATTGCTCTTGGCAGAATGGCTATGAAAGACCTAGATAAGATTCTCAAGAGCAGAGATGTTTCTCTCCATACAAAGATTTGACTTGTTCAAAGCCATGGTATTTTCAATAACATCATATGGATGTGAAAGCTGGACAGTGAAAAAGACAGTCAGGAAGAAAATTGATGCCTTTGAATTATGGTGCTGGCGGCGAATACTGTGTATACCATGGACTGCCCGAAGAACAAACCAGTCGGTACTAGAGGAGATCAAACCTAAGCTTTCTTTAGAAGCTCAGATGACAAGACTTCGACTTTCATACTTTTGGATACATCATGCGAAGAGAGAGATCATTAGAGAAAGACATCATGCTTGGCAAGATAGAAGGTCAACGCAAAAGAGGAAGGCCAGCAATGAGATGGATCGATACAATAACAGCAGCTACGGGTACCAGTCTGTCAACAATGAGCCGCCTGACTGAAGACCGAACACAATTTAGGATAGCTATCCAGAGGGTCGCCATGAGTCGACTCCGACTCGACGGCACTTAACAACAACAACAACAAACATGCTAGCACATGTTACATAATACAAGCTCTATTATTGACAATGGGGCCTATTTACTGAGGGAGTTATTTTAGAAGATCTAGTTATGCTTTGGATATGCAAAAATGGGCACATAGACAGCCAAATCTGGAAGACATCCCTGGAATCATTTTAGAAATCAGTTTTAGAGACATCTGTGGTTTGGGGACATGCATGTTGGAATGGGGGCATGGTAGAGATATGTCCAGGTTGTTCCCAAGCATTTAGACGTCTGTGACCAATTCTAGAAAATCCATGCATGTCTCAGCACTTATCCAAGTCTAAACCTGTTCCAGGGCACGAACAAGCACCGGGACATGCTTGTTCTGTCAGAAAAACATCCGTACACTGTAGAAAAGATGGCCCCACAATCATAAAGACCTTTGATAGGAAATGGGGGCACATGTCGTACGCTTGTAGTGCTGCTGAATGTCTTAAGCCTGCAGGGCGGCAGGCTAGTATATCATTGTTGGGACATCTATGTAGCCTTCCCTATGACTTCCATATTAAGTATGTAGACTTTTGTAAAACTGGCCCGGAACTTGCACATGGTCAGGCATTTTTTGGGTTGTTTTGCCTTGGATGTCCAAAATTGCACCTGGACGTTCTTTCTAAAATACCACTTTAAGCGCATAACCCGCATTTATGCATGTTAACATACAGAAGTAAATCAGGCACTAAGTTGTATCTGATGCAATGAAGGGTTAAGTGACATGCCCAAGGTCATAAGGAGCGCCAGTGGAATAAGCAACATTTAAATCCTGGCTTCTGTGGCACACAGTCCGCTACTCTAACCACTATGGATGATTAGGTTTATTTTATAAAGCATTCTCTGCATGTAAATCATGTTTTATGTGCAGAAAATGGCTGTTATAAAATGGTGCATGTATAAAAAGTAGGCGCAATGCAAGATTATGCCTACTTTGGCATTATTTGCATCTAGGCATGTCTGGTGGCATTCTCTGGGCAGAGCTGGGGCAAAGTTGAGATCTATGCATGTATTTTATATGTTATATAAACAAATAAAATTATGGTTCCATAATAGACTAACTTTTTATCAATTAATATTTTGATATTTCAATTTGCTTCATAACCCAGTTTATTAAAATTATCTTAGCAACTGATTTTTCCAAAAAGTGTAAAGATTAATATAAAAGGATAAAATAAATCAGGCTCTAGAGGGGCCATGGTAAACCTCAGAAGAGATACCGCCCCCTGCTCTTCAACGTCATTGGAGACAATGGGGGGGGGGGGGGCAGGAGGAGGAAGGTCTCAGCCTCTGGCTCTTAAGTTTTTGGGTTGGCTTCTAAAACCAAAGAAAAATTGTCAAGACCCGCTCTAGGCACTCCCTTAGCACACCACCATTTCTCTCATGTAAGATCACAGCTACTGCCACCTAGAGGTTTCTCTCCTGTAAGATCACAGCTACTGCCACCTACAGGTTTTTCCACTGTAAGATCACAGCTACTGCCACCTAGAGGTTTCTCTCCTGTAAGATCACAGCTACTGCCACCTAGAGATTTCTTCACTGTAAGATCACAGCTACTGCCACCTAGAGGTTTCTCTCCTGTAACATCACAGCTACTGCCACCCTAGAGGTTTCTCCACTGTAAGATCACAGCTACTGCCACCTAGAGGTTTCTCCACTGTAAGATCACAGCTACTGCCACCTAGAGGTTTCTCTCCTGTAAGATCACAGCTACTGCCACCTAGAGGTTTCTCTACTGCTTACTGCACATTAGTTTTCTCACATAACATAGTAACATAGTACATGACGGCAGATAAAGACCAGTATGGTCCAACTAGTCTGCCCAGTAAGGTGGCTAGAATGGTTGTAATTGCAGCTCCATGGAGGTCACCCCACTCTATTTAAATATATTTAAGTTTGCTTTGATTGTATCCTCTTGCTATAAAGGGATCCACTGTGTCTGTCCCACACCATTTTGAATTTCATCACTGTATTTGCCCCACTACCTCCGTTTATTGTTCCTTCAGATGTCTACACCCCAAAATGCATGATTCCACATTTCTTTATATTTAATCTTAATAGCACATCACCACTCCTCTTGGTTTCTTTTAACTTTATTAAATTTATATTATAATGTAACGCTGATGCCATGAAAATCCACAATAACATTTAAGCGCATACCCTTCTATCAGAGCCAAGTACCATGTGTACAATTACTAGAGATAATAAAACAATACAGATCCCAATATTTAAGAGGTCTGTTCATGCACAAACTTAGAAATATATAGCAAGTATGGTTTCCAAATTTTTTCAAATCCAGTGAGTTGTAAATTGCAATGACAGACAGCCTCTCCATTTCGTGAATGTGCCATACACTTTAAAGCCATTTCAGCAAATTCAGGGACTTTGCATCCCGCCAGCTGCCTGGTAGTGTAGGGCCATGACAGTGCAGCATGATTCCCATGCTAACTGCGCAACCTGCGTTAGAGTCGAGTGGGTGGGGCAGGGGCAGAGTTGGCATGGTGAGCCCAGTGCAGTTAGTGCTGTTTTCACACCGCATGCTAATTGCATTAGCAGATTCACCTAACGCCACCTCAATAGGTGGCCCCGCACTAATGCAGCATGTGCTATAAGACAGGGCTCCGCTTTCCATGCTTCCGACCGTTAACACGGGGAGGTGTTGCAAGTAATGCGCCATGATTTTGGTGCTAATCATGCATTAGGTGCAACACAGGGACAGTATCTCTATTCAAGAAAGCATGGGATAAGCACAAAAAATCTCTAAAGGAAAAAAGGGGACAAGCAGTAGTTGATATGGAAGGGCAGACTAGATAGGCTATATGGTCTTTTTCTGCTGTCATGTTTCTATGTAATTTACCCACGATACAGTATATAAGTTACCCAGCCGTTGTTTCACTTCAGCCATCTTAGGAAGGTCAGTTTGCTTCCATACCTGGGCAATGGCCAATCTAGCAGCAATACATCCCATTCTTAAGAACTGTGCCACCTCCAATGAGACATTTGGAGGCCCACAGTTCAACAGGGCCACTAGTGGCTAAGCAGGAAGTGCTAATCCCCAAATTTCTCCAAACAATTGAAAAACCTCTTCTCAAAGAACTTGCGCTTTCCCACATATGGAAGAAGTTACCTCTCTCACTGCATTGCCTCCATCACTGGTCAGAGCTCTCTCCATAGCTTTCATCACTTTCACCGGTGTATAGTACCACCTGTAAAGCATTTTGTAATTCTGTTCTAGTAGGTTGCTTACAATAATATCCAGCTTGCTCATAATATCATCTCATCTTTCCCAATCCCATGCGACCCTTAAATATTCTTCCCACCTACTATGAAAGGAAAGTTTGGCATCCTTCCTCTTTTCCATCGTTTTATATAGCTTTGAGATCATATCCTTTACTAGCCCCCTACCAAAGAGCTCTTCCACTGCCGTGGGTGAGGCAGTAAGCTCATGCTTTATCATCGAGCCCGATTCCACAACGTGCACTCCAGCCTGGGGACACGTCTAAATCAATAATGGGACCCGTTTGAACCTAATTCCGCATCTGTGGGTCTGGATGTACCCGCAGGTTCGGAATCGGGGAGACAGATGTGTTCAGTGCGGCACAGGTAAGCACTATTTGGACAGCTTATGCACGCAGCTGAGGCACAGCTTGCGCATGGGTGCAGGCACAGGCAATGCAATATAATGGAGAAACATATCCCCGTCAATGTTATCAGATGCAGGTAAACGTTTTGGACATCCTCACGGCCACCATAGTCTGAAAAGTTACAGTCTCGGATCCTGCCTGTCCCCGCGATGTCCCCGCGGATGTCACGCTCCTTGGGAAAAACATGAATATCCTAGGCTTCTCATCACAGACAGCAATTTGCTGATGCAAACAAGACAAATACCAATAAGAAATGACAGCTGCTGCAACCTAGATCAAATACCAGTCCTCCTCATGCCCCCAGTGCACCCTAAGTTGGTATAAGAGAATGATATACCTTGCATCAAAACGGCCCCCGTGATCCCTGCCTTGGTCATCTCTACAAACATGCTTTAAACTGCTAAGGATGGACCCTTACTAAGAGCATAAAACCCGGAACTAACATTGCAGGTCCCTAAAGGATACATAATATCGCTGAGCAACAAATGTATGCCCTTTTCATGCCTCAGACCTATAAGTGCACTCATTCTGCTGCTCCGCAGTACTGTTCTTCTTTTATCTCTCCCTGTACCCCTCCTTGGGAACTCCACTCTTTTGTCAGATTGCTTCTGGCTGTGCCCTTCTACTGACAAGTCCAGACTTCGCTCCTTTCACCTTGCTGCTCCCTATGCCTGGCACAATCCACCTGAATCTGTACGTCAGGCTTCTTCTCTGGCCCGTCTCAAATCCAGGCTGAACACTCATGTGTTCATTGCTGCTTTTGGATCTGATCTGCCTAATCTCCCCACTATTCCCCCTGGATGTATTCTGTCCACAACTGCTGTGTTGTCTGTCTTGACTAGTTTGTAAGCTCTGCTGAGCAGGAACCATCTTTTACGTGTGTCTGTGCAGTGCTGCGTACATCTTGTAGAGCTATACAAATAATAAGTACTAGTAGTATGGCCTTCTGGCTATGCCATCTGATTTCCACCTATCTGGGCAATGGCATTTCTCACAGCACCTACACCTGTCCCATCATGGCCTATGTTGGTCTGTATACATCCGCTATCTGTGGGACAACCCTGTCTGCCTTCCCACCGTCTGCTTTGTAGCACTGCTCCCCTGGTCAGGCCTGTGTGGGAATGGGAGGGGAGATTCCTGTGCCATCACACCAAGTAGCCAGATTCCAGATATATCTCCACTCTCGCAGTTCTCACTGATCCTTAGCTGGGTAGGGATGTAGACTGCATGGTATTGATCCTTAGCTGGGTAGGGATGTAGACTGCATGGTACAGTCTGGGGAATGTTGGCACAACATCAGTCGTGTCTCCCAGTGCCTGGCACAGCGGATGTATGGCTGCCCTATCACACTGCCAACAATATCTGATCTTATTAGAGTATCCTATGTAAACTAATCCGGAAGGAATCTGCATACGTTCCCTATGGCTAAATGTCAAAACATATCCCTGTAAATAATAAGGGACTCTTCGAACAACAGCATTCAGCAGTGCCAACAGCACAAAGATATGCTCAACAGCAATACCATTCTTCTCACAAAATGTGCATTATGGGCATGTGGTAGTGCTGTTTTCATTGTTGAATGCCCTTATTCTGAGGGTCCCTTATTATTGACAGGGATATGTCTTGACATTTAGCTATATGAACCCTCTCTGATTTTGACTGCCCGATCAAACTGGCACCTGGTGACGCTGCGGTCATTTATTTATTTTCTTCCTTTCTTTTTTTATTTTATGGGCATTTATATACTGCTTGCTGCAAGTGCAATCTAGGCCGTGTACATTCAGGTATGGTATACGTTCCCCTGTCCCTATGGGGCTCACAATCTATGTTCTGTACCTGTCATCCATATGGTCCAGGTACTGGCCAGGCTTTCATGTCCCCCCTGACTTGCAGATGAGCACACCAGATCCCCCCCTTGCACCTCTCAAATCACACACACACACACACACACAAATCACACACACACACACTCACTTTCTGTCACTAAAACATAATTCTGCCAAAAAGATGACCTGAACCTAATACATAACAGCTATGACATAAAATAATAGCATAGGGTACCAGGACTAAAAATAAGATCTCCATTTCTGATCCAAACAAGAATCCTTTCCCTACTCACGCCCATACTATCCCTGCATCAGCAGTCCCATTTTTCAGAACATGGGAATTGTTAGGGCCCCTAGATTGGCTCCTTTAGCACAAACAGCACATTTAAGCATAACCAGAATAAACACTATTGCTCTTTTTAATATTTCTGCAGGGTGTTTATTAATGTGTTTATACCTTACAACATTCCCTCACCTCTGCTCTCTGTACCTTAAAACGGCATCTTGTGTTTTTCCAGACTGCAGTCACACCAATTCAAAACATACTTGTCACAACCGTTTTTCTATATGGAATGCATTGCAGAGAAGAGCAGAATTTTTTCTAAGTCCTGGCCTTATTCCACTTTTCAGCAGGAACTATGTGGATGTTTCTGGAAACACTTAATAGGTACACGGGCCTTTCCTGAATACGCTTTATACGTTTCTTTGGCTGATCACACCAAGGTTCTCTCCCTTCTGGGCACAGTCTGAGATCCCCATGCTAGTGCAGTTTATGTGCATGATAGCAGTGTTTCATTATATGGTCGGGGACGTTTTCGGCACATAAGTGTCCCCGCCGCACGAACAAACCCCTTACTCATGTTCTGGAATTACCTTCTTAGTGTTTATAAAATGCTCAACTTGAAAAAAGATGATCTGTTTCTTTTAATAAGTAATCTTCCTGCAAGTCTTCAAAACTTACTAAATCTCCATTTTCCATAAACTGCCCAGTCCATTGGAGCCTCTTTTTCTCCCACCTCAAGAAATCATCACTTCCACATATAAATGCTGGCACTCCTACATGGAAGATGCTGAGTGATGCCGCTCTTTTGTGTATCTGTATTTTTAAGTGTTTCTGTTGTATGTGCTGGCAAATACATATGTATTTATTGGCGTCCTTATACGGATTTTACAAAAGACTCAATTTTCTGCAAAGCCTTTTGCAAAATGCTCAGTGTGTCCCCTAGTCTTTAAACTTTTTTATGGAGTAAACAACTGGTCTATGTTTACTTTTTTCACTTTACTCATTAATATGTAGATCTCTGTCAACTCCCCTCAGCTGTTTCTTTTCCAGTCTGAAGAGCCCTAACCTTTTTAGCCTTTCCTCTTAGGGGCATCCTTCAAACCCCTTTATTGTTGTGGTCGCTCTTCTCTGTATTTTTTCTAATTCCACTATATCCTTGTTTAGATATGGCAACCAGAACTGCACACAATATCCAAGGTGCGGTTGCACCATGGAGAGTTACAAAGGCATTAAAATATTCTTGGTTTTATTCTCCATTCCTTTCCTTAAGACTTAACATCTGTTTTTGTATGCTTAGTTAGAATTCACTTGTATGTGGTATTAGTTAATTACTGTAAGTGATTTTTATTATGATCACCTGCATAGACCAGAGAAGATTAAGGATGGAACATTTGCCTAAGTTCTTCAACTCCTCTGTACCACTTCTGAATTGAATACCTCCCACAAAAGATTTCCTGGCAACTGCAGCATCTTCCAAAGTATTTCACAGGGAGATGCTTAATACTTTAGTCAACCAAGCAATGAATTCTTTGCATTTTTTTGTAAAGTGTTTTTGTATGTTTTCCAAACTTATATTTCCATGGGTTGATGCAAGATTTGAGGCTGTAGCACTGAAATACATTTCTATAGCATTATTACTATTTCTAAATTTTGTTAGACAGGTAAATAAATATAAAAGAAAAAGAAGGCAACTATGGTTCTCAAAAGAAGTAGCTGAAAAGGTAAAGAAAAAGAGGGTGGCCTTCATAAAATACAAGAGATCACATTGAGAGGAAGACAAGCATCAATATTTGGAAACACTTAGAGAAGCTAGGAAAGTAGTCAGCAAAGATATAAAAAGAAGAAGAGATAGCCAATTGAATAAAATGGGGGGGACAAGACATTTTTCAGATGTTAGTGAGAAGAGGAAGGGCAAAAATAGTATTGTCTGACTCAAGGTTGCAGGCGAGGAATATGTAGAAACTGATAAGGAAAAAGTGGAATTGCTTATCAAATATTTCTGATCTGTGTTTACAGATGAAGGGCCAGGAGCAGAACCTCAGAAAACACAGACAAATAGGTACAGAAGTGAAGGGGATCTTGAATGATTTTCAGAAGACTGTTTGTGAGGAACTAGCTAAACTAAAAGTAGGCAAAGCAATATGACCGGATGGGATACACCCGAGAATACTGAAGGAACTTGGGGATGTTCTAGCGGCTTCACTGTCTGATCTTTTCAATGATTCTTTAGGGTCAGGCATGGTCCCAGAGGACTGGAGAAAGTCACATGTGGTCCCTTTATACAAAAGCGGAAGTAAGGATGAGGCTGAGAACTACAGGCTGGTTAGTCTGACCTCTGTGGTGAGTAAATTAATGGAAACACTGCTAAAACAGAGGATAGTGAGGTTCCTGGAGTCCAATAGATTGCAGGATCCGAGGCAGCATGAGTTTACCAGAGTTAGGTCTTGTGAAACAAATCTGATTGATTTCTTTGACTGGGTGACCAGAGAATTGGCCTGCAGGAAAGCCCTAGATGTGGTATACTTAGATTTCAGTAAAGCCTTTGATACCGTTCCGCATATGTGACTTATAAATAAATTGAGCACTCTAGGGATGGACCCTAAAGTGACTGATTGGGTTAAAAATTGGTTGAATGGGAGGCGACAAAGTGTACAGGTAAATGGAGCTCACTCTGAGGAGAAGGAGGTTACCAGTGGTGTGCCACAGGGATCTGTCCTTGGTCCAATTCTTTTTAATATCTTTGTTAGTGATATTGCAGAAGGGTTATCGGGTAAGGTTTGCCTCTTTGCGGATGATACCAAAATCTGCAATAGAGTAGACACCAGGAAGGAGTAGATAACATGAGGAGGGATCTAGCTAAGCTTGAAGAATGGTCCAGAATTTGGCAGCTGATATTTAATGCTAAAAAATGCATGTATTTGGGCTGCAAAAATCCAAGGGAGCAGTACAGTGTAGGGGATGAAGTACTTCTATCCATGAAAGAAGAGTGAGACCCGGCTGTGATTGTTTCTGATGATCTAAATGTGGCTAAACAGGTAGAAAAGGCGATGGCAAAAGCCAGAAGGGATGCTTGGGTGTATAGGGAGAGAAATAGCCATCAGAAAAATGGAGGTGATAATGCCTCTGTATAAATCTCTGGTGTGACCTCATTTAGAGCATTATGTGCAATTCTGGAGACCGTATTTTCAAAAGGATATAAACAGGATGGAGTCGGTACAGAGGGTAGCTACTAAAATGGTCAGTGGTTTTCATTATAAACCATATGGGGACAGACTTAAAGATCTTATTATGTATATGTTAGAGAAAAGGTGGGATAGAGGAGATATGATAGAGACATATAAATAGCTCCATAGCATAAATGCGCAAGAGGAGAGCCCCTTTAATTGAAAGTTAGCTCTACAACAAAGGGCATAGGATGAGAGTGAAAGGAGATAGACTTAGGAGTAATATGCGGAAATATTTCTTTATGGAAAGACGGGTAGATGTGTGGAATAGTCTCCCAGTGGAGGAAGTAGAGACAAGGACAGTATCTGAATTCAAGAAAGCACAGGACAAACAAAGAAAATCTCTAAAGGGGAAAAAGGGACTGTAGTATTTGATATGGAAGGGCAGACTAGATAGGACATATGGGGATTTTTGAAGGCATTTACATGGCTAAATGCCCTAGTTACCCATGTAAGTGTCTTATCTTGGATTTTTGAAAGGCATCTACATGGATAGTGTCCTTCGAAAATCCCGGATAAGTCCCTAATGTGCCCAGATGCTATGTGGCTAGCATCGGGGCATGTTAGGGGCATTCCGGGGTGCAGCATGGGCAGAGGGAAGGGCTAAACCAGTAGCGCCGATTTTCAATGCTACTGGCTTAGCCCTCTGTGCCTTAAAGATCGGCGAGGTTTTTCCTGGGGCTAAGCAGGCAGCATTGAAAATCGGTGCTACCCGGCTAGCTCCTGTGGCTTCTGGGTTGTCTGAGACCCAGATTTTCAATGCTGGGGCTGCATATGACTCTGGCATTGAAATTCCGGGTTAGACGGATGGCGGGCGGGCTACGCGCCCATGCAGTACATAGCACCACCCAGATGAACATCGGGCCCATGGTCTTTTTCTGCTGACATGTTTCCATGCTTCGTTTTGTATTTAATCTGCATGGTGTAGAGAAGTTGATCACTGAGGTACACTAGGCTCTTCATCAAGCTGTTTTTGATGTTCCAATGCAAAACTGAACTTTCCAGCAGTATTTCTGCATAAATCAATTTTTATGCTAATGAAGTGCATAATCTAGAGGTGGTAAAGGGCCAAGACTTATGCAAAGTTTAGCTCCTCCAGACCACATCAGACTATCTACCGCCTGACTAGATTAAGGGGAGGAGGATTTTGTGTTTTCTCATAGTTCATTTTCCTAGATATTAACTTCTCTTTTGATGCAATCACAAAGGAGAGATCTACACCAATGTTAGTGCAGAATTTCATAGTAAGCAGTAAACCTGATGGACTTTTCTTTTAGTTCTCTCGCTGCCTCTGATATTTTAACTTCTCCAGATCTTACAGGTTCTATGGCCACAAAACAATGGCCACACTGTGGATACCTGTAATGGAGACTCTTAGCTACTGACTGTTTTTACTAATGGTGTATATTCCAGGTTGTTTCTGAAAGCAACTACTACCCAACAGGGCCGGCTCTACAATTACTACTAATACTAAGGCGTACGCAGTGCTACCATTATGCGGTTGCCTAGCACGCTGGCCCTCCAGGGCAATGTTCCCGCTAACCTGTGCTGGGTCTGCTGCCAACATTCCTGATGGCGGGGGGAGGTGCAGAGCGTCGATCGCTCTGCACCTCCCCCCACTAGCAGGAATGTTGGCGGCGGACCCAGCGCAGGTTAGCGGGAACATTGCTCCAGGTTACCCAGTGCCGTCGCTGTCACCCCTCTCGAGACCTGGTTCCTGCAATTCTTTCCGACCTGTGTGTGTGTGTGTGTGGGCATGCACACATACATCTATTTGTGTCTGTATGGCTTGTACAGTATGTGTGGGTGTGTCTTGTGTATGTGGCATCTGTGATTGTACATTTCTTTGTTTTATATGCTTATCTGTTTTTTTTTATTGTGTGTGTGTATATCTCTATTTTGTTTATGTGTGTGTATGTATGCTGGTATGCCCATGCAAGTTTCCATGAATGACCATATGTTTGTGTGCCACGTCAAAGAGAAAGTGTGTGTGAATGCTTGGATGTATATATCTCTGCATGTGTGGACAAGTTAGTATGTTGTGTGTGAGCGCATTTATATCTGTGTTATTTCTATATGTCTGTGACAGAGAGGAGAAGAGAGGGGGAGGTGTTTGAGAAGTACGATTTGATAATCACTATGTTATTGTAAATCGGTGTTGGTATAGTGCAGCTGCTGGAACTGCTTTTCCTACTGAAATGCAGTGAGGCATATTTCTTTTTCGAGAGGTGGAGGGGGGGGGGGGCGCTTTTGTTTCATTTCTCTTCTATCTCCCACCATATGCAGAATCTGAGTTTGTACAGCACAGGAACCTCCCCCACCAGCTTCCATCTCTTCTCTTCTTATGATTAGAGCACATTCCAGTGCTTCATCCTCACAATGTTGCCATTGGCTGGAACCTATCAAAAGTCTCAGTAACTACTTACATTGCTACAGGGCAGGCTCACTCACGGGGGGGGGGGGGGGGGGAGAATTAGAGAACTGCAGATAGAGGTTTTAAACTGAAAAATGTTGAGGAATGAAGAATAAAACAAAGGATATTATAATGTCTCTGTATTGTTCCATGGTGTGACCGCACCTAAAATACTGTGTGCAATTTTGGTCGCCGTGTCTTAAAAAAGATATAGCAGAATTAGAAAAAGTACAGAGAAGAGCCACCAAAATGGTAAAGAGGATGGAAGGATACCCCCTATGAGGAAAGGCTTAAAAGGTTAGGACTCTTCAACTTGGAAAAGAGACAGCTGAGGGGAGATATGATAGAGATCTATAAATTATTTAAAGTAGTAGAACGGGTTAACGTAGATCGATTGTTTACGCCATCAAAAAGTAGAAAGACTAGAGGACACGCAATGAAGCTACAATGTAACCCATTCAAGACTAATAAAAGAAAATATTTTTTCACTCAACGCATAATCAAACTCTGGAATTCGTTACCGGAGGATGTAGTAAAAGCTGTTAGTGTAGCTAGGTTTAAAAAAGTTTGGACAAGTTCCTGGAGGAAAGAACCATAAACCATTATTAAAGCGGACCTGGGAAATCCACTGCTTACTCCAGGACGAGCATCGTGGAACCTGTGTGCCTTTTGGGAACCTGCCAGGTACTGTGACCTGCATTGGCCACTGTTGGAAACATGGAATTTGCCTATATTTTAGGAACCTGAATGGTATTTGTAACCTGGATTGGCAACTGTTGGAAACTGGGCTTGATGGACTTTGGTCTGACCCAGTATGGCAATTCTTATGTTCTTATCCCCTTCTATCCCATTTATCATATTGATTGCTCTTCTCTGTACTTTTTCTGATTAAACTATATTCTTTTTAAGATATGGCGACTGTAATTGCACACAATATTTGAGGTGTGGTCACACCATGGAGCGATAAAGAGACAATATCTTTGGTTTTATTCTTCATTCCTTTCCCTATGATACATAGCATTCTATTTGCTTTCTTGACTGCCGTTGCTCACTAGGCAGAGGGTTTCAACATATTATCCACAATGACGCCCATATCTTTTTCTTGGGTGCTGATTCCTAATGTCGAACCCTACATTGTGTAACTGTAATTTGGGTTGTTCTTCCCTAAGAGGCCAATTCCATTTTGCACATCCTGCCCCTGTCCGGCAGGGCAGAATTGGGGCATGCAGAGGTAGCACCCGATTCTGATCCCAAAGAGGCGAGACGTGCCCGTGGGATCAGAATCTGGTCTACTGGCCTGGACATGTAGGGCGGGCCCCGATCCTGATTGGCTGCATGTCCAGCCACATACTTGGCTAACTCAACCAGGCTCCTAAACGGAGCCGCAGTGCCATGGCACCGTGGCTTCATTCAGGAGCCACGATCCCCGGCTGCAGGAAATAAACTCTTTTCCCCGCAGCCCGATCCCCCGATCTGGCCTTCCATGGCCAGGGTCGGGCTGTGGAGAACCCCCTGCACCCCTTCACCTTTTGTCCGTGGTCCAGCTCTGCGTCCCCCGACATTCAGGGGGACGTTTTCTACCTCCAAGGTGCAATATGTCCCCCGTCTACCTGGCTGACCCTGAATGTACGGGGCCAACCTCGGAATCATCCCTACACGTCCAGCGCAGCCCCACCCACCACCCACCCTCGTTCTTCCCCCAGCCTACCCTTCTCCCGTCCATGAACAGAGCTCCCCGCACAAGTCAGCTATACGTGCGGGGAGCTCTGTGGCCGCCAGTACGATCCAGACGTTTAGCGGAATGACCCCCTAAGTGCATAACTTTGTACTTGTCCACAGTAAATTTCATATTAATTTCTCTTCTGGCTTTCAGAACTTATCGAAAAAAGTCAGAGCGTTGTAAATCCTAACCTCCCAACTGCTGACATCACCCTTCTAAACTTTGGACCCTAGGTATTTTGCTAGCTTGCCAATGACTTCATCTAGCTCTGCCCGTGGCAACAGTTCCTTGGTGCATGTATTTCCTCCCATGGTTTTCAGCACTGTCTTTACACTAACTATTCTCAGATCTACCTCTCTGCACCTAAAATCTCTCCAGGTATCCAGGCCTGGACCTTTGCTTGCTGATCCGACATTGCTGCTTGGATGTTTCACGGTCATCTGAAATTGAACATGGTCAAAACTGAGTTCTTTTTCTTTCCCCCTAAATCCAGCTCCCCCCTTCTGTCCTTCTCTATTTCTGTGGATAACACTATACTCCTCCCGGTTTCCTCAGCTCACAACCTTGGGTCATCTTTGATTCTACTCTCTCTTTCTCGGCACACAACAGAGAGCTAAAACTGGTCACTTCTCTCTCTCTAACATTAGCAAAATACACCCCAGCCTATCTGAACACACTACTAAAACCTTTATCCACTCTCTAGTCACTTCCGGTCTTGACTATTTTAACCTGCTCCTCACTGGTCTCCCTCTGAATCATCTTTTTCCCCTTCAATTGGTTCAATACTCAGCTGCAAGACTTATCTTCTGCCATCCTAGTTATGCTCATATAACCCCTCTTCTCAAGTAACTTCACTGGCTCTCTATCCTTTTCCTCATCCACTTCAAATTTCTCCTACTTACCTACAAGTGCATTCATTTTGTGCCCCCCCCCCCACCCTACATTACTCCTTGGAAACTCTGCTCCTCTAGCAAAATCCCTTTTATCTGTGCCCTTCTATACCTCTGCCAACTCCCGATTTTGTTCATTCCACCTTGCTGCTGCATATGCCTGGAATAAACTATCTGAGTCAATACGTCAGGCTCCTTCTCTAGCCCTATTCAAATCCAAGCTGAAAACCCACCTCTTTGAAGCTGCGTTTTGGATACTGATGCCCCTCAGTCTCTTGTTCACCACTTATGTGTATCTTACCATACTCTAGTCCCAGTTTTGTGATGTTCGTTTTGATTAGCTTGTAAGCTCTGATTAACAGGGACTGTCTCTTACATCTATTTGTACAGTGCTGTGAACACCTTGCGGCACTATAGAAATAATAGGTAGTAGTAATTATAGTAGCACTGGGCAGTTGTCAGGGTTCATATTTTGGTGGTGGTGCAGTAGCGGGTGATAGATTTTAAGGATGGGACAATGGCAGAGTTATATTTATTTGTAGTGGATCAGTTTGTGGAATGGTGGGGCAGACGCAGATAGTGGGAGAGTTGATGAGGTAATTTCTGGGGAAGCAGCAGTTTTCAGGGTGGTGGGACAATTGTGGAGATATTTTTAGGGGTGGGGCAGTTGATGGGATGGTGGGACAGTTGAGAGAGATTGCTTTTAAGGGTGGAGCAGTTGCATGGGTTACTTTTTGGATGTGGACCAATAGCAGGGTTATTGTCTTGAGGTGAGAGCAGCTGTATGGTGGTAGAATCTGAGGAATGGCAGTTTTGTAGGTTGATGGGACAGTTGTAAGTGGCACATTTTGGGGATGGGGCATTTGTGGGAGGTTGTTTATTGGGGTGAGGCAATTTGTGATATGGTGGGGCAGTTGCAGGGGTGTAACGTTTGGGGATGGAGCAGTTTGTATGGTAATTAGGCAGTTACGGGAAGTGGTTTTCTGGGTCGGGGACAATCGACAGTATCATAGGGCAGTTGTGGGGATAGGGCAATTTTCAGGATGCCAGGGCAGTTGTGTGGGGTATTTTTTGTGGTGGAGACATTTGGAGGGTTGGTAGGGCAATTGTGAGGTAGTAGTTTTTGGGGTTAGGGCAGTGTGTGGACTGGTGGGGCAGAGAGCTTGTAGTTTAAATTTAATAGTCACTCAGGGCCTAGCATCAGCAAAGTACTTTTAGTTTAAATTTAAAACACAGAAGAGAGCTTTCTGGTTAAATTTAGAACCCAGCAGAGAGCTTGTAGTTTAAATTTCATAATAAGTTAGAGCCTAGCAGCAGCAAAGAGCTATAATTTAAATCAAATAAGAATATAGATTAGCACAGAAGGCAAAACAGGGTCAGTACTCTTTGAGCAGCAAATAGTCTTCTAGAGACCTTTACAAAGAGGCCGTCTACCTAGGGGGCAAGAGACCTGTGAAACTTTTTCAATAGGTGTAAACACCAGGTGGCAGATCAAAAGGCCATTTTGAAAGACTCCTTCTATCCAAGCAAGGACTGTTAATCATCCAGGAAATTGGTCACAGCTTACCTCAGCAGTACAGGCATAAATAGCTTAACCAGAGCTCTGTGATCCTCAGTCTTGAAAGACTAGAAAAGGGGACTGTTACTTCTGGAGAGAGATCTGCAATTGTGAGTATATACTTCTGGGAATTTTCTGAAAGGAATTCTTTTTATTAAAGCTAATTAATCTGTGAACCCACTATTTTTTGTTAAATCAGTCAGCTCCTAGTAGCAGCAGTTTAAGTTTACATTTAAAACACAGAAGAGAGCTTTCTGGTTAAATTTCATACTCAGCAGAGAGCTTGTAGTTTAAATTTAATAGTCATTCAGAGCCTAGCATCAGCAAAGTACTTTTAGTTTAAATTTAAAACACAGAAGAGAGCTTTCTGGTTAAATTTAGAACTCAGCAGAGAGCTTGTAGTTTAAATTTAATAGTCACTCAGGGCCTAGCATCAGCAAAGTACTTTTAGTTTAAATTTAAAACACAGAAGAGAGCTTTCTGGTTAAATTTAGAACCCAGCAGAGAGCTTGTAGTTTAAATTTCATAATAAGTTAGAGCCTAGCAGCAGCAAAGAGCTATAATTTAAATCAAATAAGAATATAGCTTACCTCAGCAGCACAGGACAGGGTACTGTGTAGCAGCCCTCTTTTAATAAGTGTTATTTCCCTCACTCCCTCCCCACACCCACCCACCCCTGGGATAATCATAGCTTTATAGGTACTTACACATTTTAACAGACAGGAGGTGCTCTCAGGTGAAGCTCGTTACCCAAATCAGTCATACACTAAGGACCTGAGATTAATTAAGCTTCAGGTGAACAAGGTACATTAAACATATTAGGTACAGTTTTATTGGCAACCCTTAGTAAGTAAAGAACTTAAAGATCTAAACAAAAACTTAAAACTAAGATGCAGACAGCAGTCCAACAGTGAGATGGGGTCTTTCTAGTCTTTTGCATTGAGTGTCACATGTATGATTTTCTCCCAGTTGGTGAGAGGTCTTATGTGTGCACTAGGAGCAAGGAGCTCTTTGCTCTCAGGGAACAAGTCCGTTCTCTAGAGGCTAGAGTAGCAGACTTGGAAAACATAAGACTGACAGAGAGGTACATAGACGAGACCTACAGGGATATAGTCCTGAAGTCCCACCTCCAGTCTGGCAGCATCCCTGTTGCCATGGAGGAGAGAGGTCACGTGACAGGAGGGCATCACCCTGGTGTGGCAGGAAGTGATCCTGTAACTAGGACCTGTCTTCCAGTTGATGTAAAACCCTCTCGCACCGAGGACATTTCTCCAGGGCCATGTGCCCATGAGGGAAGGGTTAGGACAGCTGTTATAGTTGGTGATTCGATCATTAGGCATGTAGATAGCTGGGTGGCTGGTGGACGTGAGGATCGCCTGGTAACATGCCTGTCTGGTGCGAAGGTAGCGGACCTCACGCGCCACCTGGATAAGGTCTTGGATAGTACTGGGGAGGAGTCTGCTGTCTTGGTACATGTCGGTACCAATGACATAGGAAAATGTGGTAGGGAGGTTCTGGAGGCTAAAGTTAGGCTTTTAGGTAGGAAGTTGAAATCCAGAACTTCCAGGGTAGCGTTCTCCGAAATGCTTCCCGTTCCACGTGCAGGACCTAAAAGGCAGGCAGAGCTCCGGAGTCTCAATGCGTGGATGAGACAATGGTGCAGAGATAAGGGTTTTGGATTTGTTAGGAAATGGGGAACATTCTGGGGAAAGGAGGGGCTCTTCCGAAGGGATGGGCTTCACCTTAACCGGGATGGAACCAGGCTGCTGGCATTAACCTTTAAAAAGGAGATAGAGCAGCTTTTAAACTAGATAATAGGGGAAAGCCGACAATCGCCCAAGAGCGGATGGTTCGGAAGAATGTATCCTTGAAGGATACTACCAAAAGCAGAGAGGTTCCAAAAAAGAGTAAAGTAGCCCAAATGCCCTTGAGTATGGAGCAGACAGAGCTTAAAGATCCCAAATTACCCATGTCTACCAATAGCCAAATTAATATGAATAAAATACAGTCTTCTGAAATGCTTGTATGCAAATGCTAGAAGTCTAAAAAATAAGATGGGAGAGTTAGAATATATAGCACTAAATGAGAGGTTAGATATAATTGGAATATCAGAGACATGGTGGAAGGATGACAACCAGTGGGACATTGTGATACCTGGGTACAAACTATATCGTAATGATAGAGCTGATCAAATTGGTGGAGGGGTTGCGCTCTATGTTACAGAGGGCATTGAGTCAGAAAGGATTAAAGTTTTGCAGGAAACAAAATTTGCTGTAGAATCTCTATGGATTGAAATTCCATGTAAAAAGGGGAAGGCGATGGCAGTGGGGGTGTACTATCGACCACCGGGCCAGAATGAACAAATGGATGATGAAATGCTCAAAGAAATCAAGGAAGCTAACAAAGGTTACAGCGCAGTAATAATAATGGGTGATTTCAATTACCCCGGTATCGACTGGGTCAGTGTCACGGCAGGACATGCTAGGGAGATAAAGTTCCTAGATTAAATAAATGACTGCTTCTTGGAGCAGCTGGTTCATGAATTGACCAGAGGGGAAGCCATATTAGACCTAGTCCTTAGTGGAACACCAGATGTAGTGCAAGAGATAAGGGTGTTGGGGCCACTTGGCAATAGTGATCATAGCATGATCGCCTTTGATTTAATTAGTGGAGGAGGGATAATACGGAAATCCACAGTACTACCTTTTAACTTTCGAAAGGGAGACTATGATAAAATGAGAAAATAGTTAAGAAAAAACTAAAAGGAGCAGTTGCAAAGGTTAAAGACTTACATCAAGCTTGGGTGTTGTTGAAAAATACTATCTTGGCAGCCCAGACCAGCTGTATTCCACGCTTTAAGAAAAGTGGAAGGAAGTCCAAAAAACTGCCAGCAAGGTTTAAAGGTGAGGTCAGAGAGGCTGTTGTTGCCAAAAAAGCATCTTTCAGGAAATGGAAAAAAAGAGCCAAACGATGAAACCTGGAAACAGCACAAGCACTGGCAAATCAAATGCAAGGCATTGATAAAGCAGGCAAAGGGAGAATTTGAGAAGTAGCTTGCTGTGGAAGCAAAAACGCGAAATAAAGATTTTTTCAAGTACATTTGTAGCAAAAAACCTGTGAGAGAGTCCATTGGTCCATTAGATGATAGAGGAGTTAAAGGGGCACTAAGAGGCAACAAGGCGATAGCGGAGAGACTGAATGAATTCTTTGCTTCGGTCTTACTGAGGAAGATGTAGGGATGTTATCCATGACTGAAGTGGTATTTAAAGGTGTGGAAGAACTGAAGGAAATATCGATACATCGGGAAGATGTATTACAACTATTAGATAAACTGAGGAGTAGCAAATCACCTGGGCCGGATGGCATACATCCAAGGGTGTTGAAAGAACTGAAATATGAGATTGCAGACTTGCTATTAGTAATCTGTGAGCTATCATTAAAATCATCTCTAATACCTGAAGATTGGAGGATCGCCAATGTAACACCAATTTTTAAAAAGGGTTCCAGGGGTGATCCAGGAAACTACAGACCGGTGAGCCTCACGTCAGTACCGGGAAAAATGGTAGAAACCATCATAAAGAATAAAATTAGTCAGCATGTAGATAGTCATGGCCTAATGGGAGACAGCCAACATGGCTTTAGACAAGGAAGATCTTGTCTTACTAATCTGTTATGTTTTTTTGAAAGTGTGAATAAACAGGTGGACAAAGGTGAATCGGTTGATATAGTGTATCTGGACTTTCAGAAAGCCTTTGACAAGGTCCCTCATCAGAGACTTTTGGCAAAACTATAGAGTCATGGGATAGGAGGCAGTGTACTACTGTGGATCAAGAACTGGTTAAAAGATAGAAAGCAGAGGGTTGGGCTAAATGGCCAATTTTCCCAATGGAGAAAAGTGAATAGTGGTGTACCCCAGGGATCTGTGCTGGGTCCGCTGCTTTTTGACATATTCATAAATGACCTGGAAAGTGGAATAACGAGTGAGGTTATCAAATTTGCAGATGACACAAAACTATTTAAAGTTGTTAAAACCCAAGAGGATTGTGGAAAATTGCAAGATGATCTTGATAAATTAGAAGACTGGGCATCAAAATGGCAGATGAAATTTAATGTGGACAAGTGCAAAGTTATGCACCTAGGGAAGAACAACCCAAACTATGGTTACACAATGCAAGGTTCCACATTAGGAACCACCACCCAGGAAAAAGATTTAGGCGTCATTGTGGATAACATGTTAAAACCCTCGGCGCAGTGTGCAGCGGCAGCCAAGAGAGCAAATAGAATGCTAGGTATCATAAGGAAAGGAATGGAAAATAAAACAAAAGATATTATAATACCTCTATATCGTTCCATGGTGAGACCGCACCTTGAATATTGTGTGCTATTCTCGTCGCCGCATCTTAAAAAGGATATAGAGTTATTAGAAAAGGTTCAGAGAAGAGCCACCAAAATGGTAAAGGGGATGGAAGGATACTCCTATGAAGAAAGGCTAAAAAGGTAAGGGCTCTTTAACCTGGAAAAGAGACGGCTGAGGGGAGATATGATAGAAGTCTATAAATTAATGAACGGAGTGGAACGGGTAAATGTTGATCGATTGTTTACGTTATCAGAATATAGAAAGACTAGGGGACATGCAATGAAGCTACAGGGTAAACTATTTAAGACTAATAAAAGAAAATATTTTTTCACTCAAAGTCTAATCAAACTCTGGAATTTGTTACTGGAGGATGTAGTAAAGGCTGTTAGTGTAGCTGGGTTTAAAAAAGGTATGGACAAGTTCCTGGAGGAAAGGTCCATAAACCATTATTAAGAAGGGACCCAGGATATCAATGCTTGACCCAGTACAAGCATTGCGGAACCTGTGTCTTTTGGGGAAATTGCTAGGTATGTATGACCTAGATTGGCCACTGTTGGAAACAGGATACTGGGCTTGATGGACCTTGGTCTGACCCAGTATGGCATATCTTATGTTCTTAAGAGGGTTGGGAGAGTACAGAACAGGAAGAGGAAGTCTTAAAGGAGCAATTCCCTAACTGTTATTTTTCACTGCATGAAAATTAAGCTGAAACTCCTTCTCACATAGAAATACATTGGGCTGAATTTTTGGGGGCTTTGAACCCAGGACCAGCTTGACCCATTTTCAAACTAGATGTGTCTTTTTTCCAGTTTTTCACACATACCGTTAAATGTTTGGAGGGTTATTTTGCCCCTACACAGACGGATAGACATTCTCGACTCCTTTTATATAATTCTTTCCAATGCCCATTAGGTTGGAAAGAATAAAAACTGCATTACTTGTCATACATAACTGCATTAATTATTTTAGAATTACTGTAGCTTCTAAAATATAATTTAATCAGAAAATAAGTTATTTATTAAAATTCTTGCCTCTGTTTTCTTCCTCCTGGTTTAATGATTTGACTGGTTGAATAACATCATCTCCCATGGTAGTTTCATCTTGTTTCATCATGAGGGACTTTAGAGGAAACCTGTGACAATAGAACATACAAACCATTGTTTTTCTTTTGATGGTTCAAACTCCACTTACACTCCTTGTGGCCTTGGGCAAGCCACTTAAGCCTCCATTGCCTCAGGTACAAACAGATTGCAAGCCCTCCAGGGACAGGAAAATAATTTCTGTACCTGAATGTAACTCACTTTGAGCATCTACTGGAAAGGTGTGGGCTAAATCCTAATAAAAAATAATATTTCACAGTTTAGAAAAGAATGCATTCAACAATTTAAAAGGTCACATATTCTAAATTCTATTTCAAACTTTACACAACATTTCCGCCCATCAGCACATCTCCCCTGATCAACCAATTCACTAATCTACTATTTTTTAAAAGTTGTCTGCTTCAGAGACAAAATCTGCCAATTCTTATGGATTTTGATGCGCTGAATTAAAAAATGACAATTATAACTGCTGATTGGGTGTTTTGAAGATATCTAAGGTTTTCCATTTTACGCGTATATATAGAGTAGAGTTTAGTAGTAGAGTTTTAATCACAAATTATTCTAAACCTAGGTCTTCCTCTGTGTTTATGGTTGAGAGATATATATATATATCTGTTGTGTTTTGAAGATATCTAAGGTTTTCCATTTTACGCGTATATATAGAGTTTTAGTAGTAGAGTTTTAATCACAAATTATTCTAAACCTAGGTCTTCCTCTGTGTTTATGGTTGATATATATATATATATATATATATATATATAACCTTGATAATATTTCACCTGTCGTCTTTGTTTGAAAGTTTAAAAATCAGCCAGTTATTTAAATACAATTTATTTAAAAAGTTACTATGAAAGAGAGAGCAAGAAACTACTATATATGCATTAGTATTCATTTCAGACCTTATTCCGTGTCTACTTGGCGTTTCTTGGCTTGTCTCTTGTATTCTGTAAATGGACTCTCTCTTGTCAGCAATAGTCTGCAAGCATTGACGGGCTCCATTTGCCTTGATATCTTTTCTACATCGCTGCAATGTCCTGATGAAATTGCTCTGTATCCAATGCCAAAGCACAATCACATTCATGTTCAATAAGCACCAGTCAAGGAGCGAGGTGTAAAACTAGGTTTTTTTTATTTTTGCAGAAAATTATTGGGGCCACTATCCGACATAGCTTAATACTAGACTGTGACTCAGCGCTTTAAATCTGCGAAAAGAAGATATTGTATGTTGACCATGGAAAAGTATTCCAGGTCCACAATCTTAACCGGCCAGAACCCCTGACGAAGGCAGTGCCGAAACACAGCCGTGTCGGGTAGTGGCCCCAATAATCTTATGCAAAAATAAAAATCCTAGTTTTACACCTTGCTCCTTGACTGGTGCTGATGAAATTGCTCGACATCCTTCTTGTTTGCACCAGGTCTGGAGCCATGTATTAAAGCTGTTTATGCAAGGGGGCAGAAAGGCTGCATTGCATAAACAGCTTTAATACATGGCTCCAGACTTGGTGCAAACAAGAAGGATTCAGACTTATAGGCGAATGGGAAACAGATGGACCAACAAGAGACTATACTGTGCTGATGGACTACATCTGTCTGTCGCAGGGAAAAGAATCCTAAATAAAAAATTTAGGCGGTATGTGGATATGCATTTAAACTAGAAAAAGGGGGTGACGGATGGGGAAGGACAAGTTCAGGACGTCACTCCAGGCAAAAGCAGAATAAATATATAAATAAATAAAGCAGAACATCAGAAACAGCCACACTTTTAAACCACACATCAACGACAAGTGGGAAGAAGTGGGCAGAACAAAATCAATGCAAAATACATGCAAGCCAGTTAAATGCTGGAAAACAATGAGCATAAATGCTCGAAGCTTAGCCAACAAAGTTCTGGACCTGGAAGCCCTAATGGTGGAAATGGACTTGGACATTGTGGCCATTACAGAAACATGGTTTAATGAATCGCATGAATGGGATATAACCATACCTGGCTATAATCTATTCAGAAGAGACAGAGAAAGTGGAAAAAGAGAAGTAGCCTTGTATGTCATTAAAGCTACTGAAATGCAGGGGGGCATGGGGAAAAGAAGCAGCGCTCTGGATTGTGTTGGAAAGAGGAGATGGCACTGTCATCCATACTGCCGTAGTCTACAGACCGCCGACTCAAATGGAAGAAATAGATGACAATTTGATTATAGATATAGAGTAGTTACTCACCTGTAACAGGTGTTCTCCAGGAGCAGCAGGAATCAGTCCTCACTTATGGGTGACGTCGCCGACGGAGCCCTCGCGGAGCAATTTCCCCAGCTTTCGAAGAAAGCCTTTGGGATTGCAGCACGCATGCGCGGTCCCCTTCCCGCCCGAGGGTGCCATCTTGATCAGTCAGATGACATAGCGAAGACAGCAAAAACACAACAGAAGAATGCAACTCCAAGGGGAGGAGGGAGGGTAGTGAGGACTGATTCCTGCTGCTCCTGGAGAACACCTGTTACAGGTGAGTAACTACTCTTTCTCCAGGACCAAGCAGGAAGTCAGTCCTCACTTATGGGACTCCCAAGCTTAAGGCTACCGGAGACCTCAAGCCTAAAAGAGCTTCCTCAAGCTCAGCAGTACAGAAGGAAGGAATCTTCTCTGAATACGCATCTGGCCGGTAGCCAAATACCGGGGCCGGAGGGTAGGAGTTGCCTAAACCTCAAAGAGATTGTGGAGGACTGCCTGTCCGAAAGCATTGTCCCTGCGGGACTCCCTCTCCAGGCAGTAATGAGCCGCAAAAGTCTGGCTTGAAGACCAAGTAGCGGCCCGGCAGATGTCTGCCAATGGGACAGAGCGGAGATGAGCCACAGACGCAGCCTTCGCCCTGACACGGTGGGCCATGACTCTACTCTCTAAGGAGAGGCCGGCTGCCCCATAAGCCCAGGCGATACAGTCAGCTACCCAGATGGACAGAGTACGCTTGGAGACAGGGACCCCCAACCGATTGGGGTCAAAAGATACGAAAAGCTGAGCAGCTTTCCTATGCTCACGCGTACGCTCAAGGTAGAAAGACAAGGCTCTTCGACAGTCCAGGGTATGCAGAACAGTCTCAGCTCGGCTGGTATGCGGCCTGGGAAAAAAGATCGGAAGAACCACCTCTTGATTGATGTGGAAAGAGGAAACCACCTTTGGAAGAAACTTAGGGTGCGTCCGTAGGACAACCCTATTCTTGTAGAACTTAGTATAAGGGGGCCCCGACACTAGGGCCTGTAGTTCACTAACGCGCCTAGCGGAGGTAAGGGCCACCAAGAAGAGAGTCTTCCAGGAGAGGAAACGAAGGGGGCAGGTAGCCATGGGTTCAAAAGGCGGACAGGTAAGCCTTTGTAAAACCACATTGAGATCCCAGTCGGGAGCTGGAGGGCGCAACGGGGGCTTGAGCAGGAGCAGGCCCCTGAGGAAATGCGCCACCAAGGGGTGCGAGGAAAGAGGTTGGCCCTCCACCGGCGAATGGTGCGCAGAGAGAGCACTGAGATGGACTCTGACAGAATTGGATTTGAGGCCTAGATCGGAGAGGTAAAGCAGATATTGCAGTACCACCGATACTAAGCAGGCGAAGGGGTCCTCAGAGCGCTGAGAACACCAGGCCGAGAAGCGGTGCCATTTAAGGGCGTAAGACTTCCGGGTGGAAGGTCGCCGAGATGCCAGGACGACAGCCTCCACCTCTGGGGGAAGTAAGAGCGGAGCTAGGACTACCCTTTCAGCAGCCAGGCCATCAGATGAAGGGCCTGGAGGTTGGGGTGTAGAAGAGTGCCCTGATCCTGGGTCAGGAGATCGGGCTGAGACCCCAGAGGAAGAGGGGTGTCCACCTCTAGCTGCAGGAGCAGAGGGAACCAGGGTTGTCTCGGCCACCTGGGCGCTACTAGGATCACGGAGGCCCTGTCCTGGACAACTTTGAACAGCGTCCGGGACACAAGTGGCGTGGGAGGAAAGGCATACAGTAGGCCCGTGGACCACGAGATGAGGAAAGCATCCGGTGCTACTCTGAGAGGATGTGGGTGCCGAGAGCAGAACCTGGGAAGTTGCCGGTTCAGAGGACTGGCAAAGAGATCCATGGTGGGGAAGCCCCACCGGTGGAAGATCTGCCGGACAACTAAGGGGTTCAACCTCCATTCGTGCAGCTGCAGGATCCGGCTCAGTTTGTCGGCCAGGCAATTGTCCTGCCCGGGCAGGTAAACAGCCTTGAGGAGGATGTCGTGGTCGACTGCCCACGAGCACAGTCTCCGGGCCTCCTGACAGAGAAGGAGGGAGCCTGTGCCCCCCTGTTTGTTCACGTAGAACATGGCAACCTGATTGTCCGTCTGCACCAGTACAGACTGACGAGAAGTGAGGTAAGAGAAGGTCCGCAGAGCTAGGCGGATCGCCCGCAGCTCCAGGAAGTTTATCTGCTGAGCCGCCTCCCAAGGGGTCCAAAGGCCTAGAGTGCGCGCTCCCTGGCAATGCGCTCCCCATCCCAGGAGAGAGGCATCCGTCGTGAGCACCTGGGAGGGTGTGGGAGGCTGAAAAGGCATGCCGAGCATCAGGTTGGGCAGGTGAAGCCACCATTGCAGAGAGGAGACCAAACGGTCGGAGATCTGTAGCAGGTCCGTCAGACTCCCTGTGGCCTGATGCCATTGAGTACGAAGGCTCCACTGAACAGGCCGCATATGTAGGTGGGCATTCGGGGTGACATGGACCGTGGAGGCCATATGATTAAAGGATAAGGCGGGATACAAATACCCTTTAAATAAATAAAAAAATAAATATGACCGAGCAGCTGCAAGAATCGCCTGGCCGGAGCCGGCGACGCGCTGTGGAACCTGCCGGCCAGAGCTATGAGCCTGTCGGCTCGCTCCCGAGGCAGGAAGGCACGAGCTCGCAGAGTGTCCAGCCGTGCCCCTATGAACTCGAGATCCTGAGAGGGGCGCAACGTGGACTTTCCGAAGTTTATGACGAAGCCCAAGTGCTGAAGCAAAGCCACTGTGCGTTGAGTGGCCTGAGTGACCTCTACGGAGGACTGCGCCCGTATGAGCCAGTCGTCCAGGTAGGGGAAGACGAAGAGGCCTTGAAGCCTCAGGAAGGCCGCCACCACTGCCAGGCATTTTGTGAACACCCTGGGAGCGGAGGACAGGCCGAAGGGCAGCACGCGGTACTGATAATGTCTTACTGCCACCACAAATCTCAGATATTGCCGGTGGTCCGGATGGATAAGGATGTGGGTATAGGCATCCTTTAGGTCCAAGGAACATAGCCAGTCTCCCTGCTGGAGGTAGGGCAGTAGGATTCCAAGGGTAAGCATCCTGAACTTTTCCCGTTGCAGGAACTTGTTGAGGTCGCGGAGGTCCAGGATGGGTCTGAGGCCTCCTGTTCGCTTGGGCACCAGGAAGTACCTCGAGTAGAATCCTTGGCCCCAGAGGTATTGGGGTACTGGCTCCACCGCCTGCTCCCCCAGCAGACCCTGCAGCTCCTGCAGGAGTACGTCCCTGTGCAGAGGGGGCCTTGGCGGCTCCCCTGGGAAGTAGGGGGGAGGCACCTGGTGAAAATGTAGGAGGTAGCCCTTTTGAACCACCTGCAGCACCCAGGAATCGGAGGTTATGGCTGACCACCTGTGGGTGAAGTGGGTCAGCCTGCCCCCCGTGCAGGGTAAAGGGGCTATGCTGGCATAGTCAGTCAAAAACCCCCACCCTGTTGAGCAGGTGGCTGTGTAGTGGGCTTAGGGGCCCTCGGCTTACGGGGCCCATTGCCCTGACTCTTAGCCTGCGGACCACGATTGGGAGCTGCAGACGCTTGGTATTGAATGTGCTGTTGCTTATAGGCGGGCACTTTCCTCGGGTAAAAAGGTTTTTTCCCTGGGCCCTTCCTTTTTTGTGAAGGAGCAGAGGTCTTTCTGGATAAGCGAGTCCTAGTGAGAGTCTCGGACTCGAGTTCCGCCGCCTTATCAGCCATGGGTTTGCCAAAGAGGTTTTCACCTCTGCACGGGACATCGACCAACTTGTCCTGTACCCACGGCTCGAGGTCGGATGACTGAAGCCAGGCCTGTCGGCGGTCACCGATGCCGGCTCCCGCAACTCGGGCTGATGCCTCGAAGCCATCGTATGCCGCTCGAGAAATAAACTTCGAGCACTCTCGAATACTATCGGACAAGGTCTGGAACCTCTGTAAGGGTTCCCCGGAGAGACCAGCCGAGAACCCGGCGATTTCCTTTGCCAGGTCTCGGAGGAACATGCCCATGTACAACTGGTATGTCTGGACTCGGCAGGCCAGCATGGAGCCCTGGAAGCACTTCCTACCGAGGGCATCCAGGCTCCGGGCCTCCTTACCCAGAGGCACCGAGGAGTGCATCTTTTGACTCTTAAGCCGATGCATGGCCGATTCCACCACCATGGAATGGTGCGGAAGTTGTGCCTTCTGGAACCCGGGACTCTTGCGGACTCGATACATCGAATCGACCCGCTTGCTCAGTACCGGCGTCGATGCCGGGCATTCCCACATGCGAAAGAGCAGCCGCTCCAGCATAGGGGGAACCGGTACAGTAAAGGCCTCCTTCGGGGCCGAGTCATACTGGAGGGCCTCGAGCTCTTCGGCGCGGGGCTCCTCCTCGGGATCCGCGGGGAAGGCCAACGCCTTGGCCATACCCCTCACAAAATCGGAGAAGCGGGTATCCTCCGGAGGGGATCGCTTCCGAGGCTCCGACTCGGGCGAGTCGGAGGGGACGCACCGGGTCTGAAAAGAACCTGGTGATTCGTCCCCTTCCGTGTCCCAGCCCGACGCCTCCGTGGAGGAGTCGAGAGGTTCCGTGCAGGCGAGGGTTCGCCCCGATGCCGAAGCCGGCATTGACGACCTCGGTCCCGAACGGGAGGCCGAGGGAGACCTCAACCGAGGATCAACTCGAGCACGTGTGGACTCGAGGATCGACTCGGCCGCCGGTGTCGACTTGGGCGTCGACGTCCCGGTGGTCGGGGCAGATGCACTGGCGAGGCGCTCCAAGGATGTCAATCTGAGACCAAACTCAGATGACCCGGCAGCCTCCGACTTGGGCCCCGACGGCGTCGGGCCCGACATCGGTTCCGGAGGGGAGTCCAGGAGGACTATAGCACTCACGTGTCCAGGCGGCTCCAACTCTAGGCGAGGAAGTTTGCAAGGCCTCTCCGTCTCCGAGGGCTCAGGTCGGCTGACGGGGCTAAGCGACCCGGCCATCGAGGGACCAGGTGCGTCCTCCGACGCCGCCCGAGCGGACTTCTTCTTCCGACGATGTTCCCGCTCAGAGGAACTCCGATGATACTCGTGGCCGGAGCCCCTAGACGTCGAAGCCTCCGACGAGGTCCGAGCCTGACCGGACTCGGGGTCAGAGAAGATACAATCCTTTTGTGACTGCCGACTCCTCAGAGACTTCGAGGACAGTCTGCTGCACGGACCACAACCCGTCGAGTCATGGTTGGGTCCGAGGCAACGGAGGCAGTAGTCGTGCGTGTCCGTAAGGGACATTAGTTTGGAACAACGACCACATTTTTTAAACCCGCTGGCAGCCATCGGGGGAAAAAGGGCCCCGGCAAGGTCGAAAGACCATGCTGCCAGGGGTGAAGAAGAAAGTGGCGGGAACGCCAGTTAAGACAAAACTGAAAAAGGGGATAAGAACGGACTCGATAGGGATATCGAGACCGGGCGGGGGGGGGGGGGGGCCGAACCGAGAAAAAACAAACTAAAGAAATTAATCAACTTTTTCTGCGGCGAAAACAAACTACGTCTGTAGGGCTCCGCGGAAAAAAGAAGACTGAGCAAGATGGCACCCTCGAGCGGGAAGGGGACCACGCATGCGCGCTGCAATCCCAAAGGCTTTCTTCGAAAGCTGGGGAAATTGCTCCGCAAGGGCTCCGTTGGCGACGTCACCCATAAGTGAGGACTGACTTCCTGCTTGGTCCTGGAGAATGCTATGATAGCCACAAAGGGGTAAGTGATCATACTGGGTGACTTTAATATACCCAATGTTGATTGGATTACTCCTTCTGTGAATCTGCAAAGAAGCAAAAAAATTGTGGATGCTTTCCAGGATGCATTACTTAGACAAATGGTGATGGAACCAACCAGAGAAAGCTCAATGCTGGATTTAGTGCTCACCAAAGGTGATAGTGTGTCGAATGTCCGGGTGGGTGCCCCTGTGAGCAGCAGCGATCATCACACGGTGTGGTTTGAGATAAAAGCCAAGGTGCAGTCCAATCATAGCAAGCTCAAAGTCCTAAACTTCAAAAACACTGACTTCAGTAAAATGGCCAAGTACCTGAAGGAGGAGTTGGCAGGGTGGGAGGAGATAAGGGAAGTGGAATTGAAATGGGCTAAACTAAAGGTGGCAATAAAAGGGGAAACAGATAAATATGTAAGGAAAGGAAATAAAAACCAAGAGGAGAAGGAAACCTATTTGGTTCTCCAAAGACGTGACTGCTCATATAAAAGCAAGAAACACAGTTTTCACAAAATTCAAAAGTTTTCAAACAGAGGTACACAGAAAGGAATAGAGGATCAAACTAAAAGAGACAAAAAGAGAAATAAGGAAAGCAAAATCAAAGGCAGAGGAAAAGATGGCTAAAGATGTGAAGTGTGGCGACAAAACTTTCTTCAGGTATATTCAGGAAAGGAGTAAAATCAGAGGTGGAATTGCAGGACTCAGAAGTGCTGGGAAAGGACTAGTGGAAAGTGACATTGAAAAAGCGAAATTGCTAAACAAATACTTCTGCTCTGTTTTTACTAAAGAAAATCCTGGAGAAGGACCTCCTGTGACTCCCAAAGACAAAAATGGGAATGAAGTAGATACAAAGCTGAATGAAGTAGATGCAAAGCTGCAGAGCTGGCGCGGGGGGGGGGGGGTGTTTGGTGAGGGCTCTCACGGGAGGCTGCCGCTGCCACCACAGCAGCGTTTGTAGGCTTTTTTGTTGTTGTTCCAGTTCCCTAAATGCCTGGAGCTGAGCTGAGCTGGTGGGGGGGGGGGGGGGGGGGGTTAGCACATTGGCTGATGGGGGGGTTAGAACTGGAAATGGGCTGATCGGGATGGGGCTAAGACTGCTAAAGGGCTATGGGGGAGCTAGGACTGGAAATGGGCTGATGGGGGGTAGAACTGGAAATGGGCTGATTGGGAGGGGGGACTAGGACTCCTAATGGGCTGATTGGTGGGGCTAGGCCTGGAAATGGGCTGATTAGGGGGGCTAGGACTGGAAATGGACTTATTGGGGGGTTTAGGACTGGTAGTGGGCTGATGAGATGCTAGCACTGGAAATGAGCTAGGACTTGTAATGGGCTAAAAGGGGGGCTAGGATTGGTAATGGGCTGATAAGGGGGATAGGACTGGAAATGGGCTAATGGGGGAGGAAAGGAGGGTGCTGCTGGCCCTGGAAGAAAACTAAGGGCTAGAGCTACAAATGGGCTGAATCGGGGGGATGGTAGAATAGGACTGGAAGGGAGCAGATGCTGAGAGGGTCTGCCAGGGGAATGAGGGGGCAGGAAGGGAGCTGACACTGGGGAAGGAGGGGGCTGGAAAGGAGCTGACACCTGGGATGTACTGAAGGGGGAATGGAAGGGAGCTGACACTTGGGGATGGGAGTAGTAGGTGACTGGGTAATGGGGAGGAGGATGGAAGGGAGCTGACATGTGAATGGCACTGGAAGGGGGATGGACAGAGGGTAGGGTGGCTGGAAGGGAGCTGACTGGGAGGGTGGCACTGAGAGTGGACGTGAGCTGATACCTGGGATGGTATTTGGACTAGAATGGGCTGGACAGTGGGGAAGGAGTGGGACTGGAAGGGAATGGACACCAGTGGTAGTCATGGGAATGCAAGGCTGTTGACAATGGAAGGTACTGGGAGGGGAGGACTGGAAAGGGGGCTGATACTGGGGAGGGTTACTGGAACTGGGAATGGACTGATGGAAGGAAGTGAATAAAACAAAAGAAGAGATAAGAAATGGCAGATGGACATAGACCACAGAAAGAGAGCTAAAAGAAGACAGGGAAGCAGAAGCCTCAGATCGGGACTAGCATGAACAGAGAATAAAATGGTCAGACAACAAAGGTAGAAAAAATAATTTTATTTCATTTTAGTGATTGGACTTTGTGCTATCTTTATATTTTACACTGTATTGGGGAACTGCATCTCTTATTTATCTGATGTTGCAATGCATGTGGACTCTGGCTTCTTGGGGTTTCAGTTTAAATTTTGTCTACATATTTTTATTTTTACTTTAGATTGTAGTTACTTCTTCTGTACTCGGTGAGGGTCGATGTTGTAAGTGTGTGACTGAGGTCAGGTGTTCTGTTAACATGGAGTCTGTACATAAAGATCTATACAGTACTGTAGTAATTTGACTTGTTCAGCTTTTCAAATAGGTGTATGGATGTTAAGGGCCCACTGTAGTATTTACAGTGACGCTTTTTTTGGATGGGCTCCTTATGTGAGTTTTGGAAGTTTGTGCTGATATGGTATGATATGTTTGCTCTTTAAAGTGGGTTTTGTATTAGTTCACCATATGCCTGATACTGGAGAATAGTGATTGTTGTTGTTGTTAGTGAGATGATCAGAATCAAAAATTTTTTTTAAATATTGAGTTCTGTGGGTGAGTGTCCTGGTTCTGCTCTGAACCCACTGTGGATGCAAAATATATGTTGAAAAAGAAAAAGAAAGAACCATAACACAGTTTATAACAACAAAATAAAAATGAGTTATAATTAAGTTTTATAAACTGTGCTGTTGGTTCTTGCTATCCTTTAGTTCCTTGGTGTGCAAACAGGAACGTACCTAGCCCTGTGCAAGCGGCGCAGACATATAGGGCGCAAAGGCTTGAGGGGTGCATTTTGGCTGTCTGCTGTTGCCCTGCCACCGCTGGCAGGACAAAAGCAGGCAGCCGAAATGTGCCCCCAAGCCTTTTTGCAGCACTTTATGTAGGTCTGGTCCCTCCCTCCTCCGACGCGATGTCTGAGCAGGGAGAGACAGATCTGCTTAAAGTGCCGGTGCCTTTCAGATAGGGCGCATGCCCCCCTCCTCCTCCCCATACCTCCGTTCAGTGCTGCCTGCTCTTTTCCTGCTGCCTGTGCTGCCTTGAAAAAAGCAGAGGGCGGCAGCAGCAGGAAAAGAGCAGGCAGCGCTGGATGGAGATATGGGAGGAGAGGGGGCATGCGCCCAAGCTGCAAGCCGCACAGGGCACGATTGTAGCTCGTTACGGCCCTGTGTGCAAACATCTTGCATTTCCTCCATATAATCGAATCGGCTTTTTGGTTTGGTTCAGTCTCTAATTGGATTTCTAAAAAGCCCCGCCCCCTCGAAGGTGGTGGTGGGGGGTGCCATCTCATTCTTCGCCTCAGGCAGCAGATTGCCTTGAGGCACTCCTGGGTAAAACATTGCCATTATGCTGTAAAACACCTTTAAGATTAATCTTCAATGAATGAATGAACAGCCTCCACTCATCTGGATGATGAATGACATTGAGGGCTGCCCTCAGACCATTGATGTTGTTACAGGCTACAAGATCACCTTCCATGAAGAAGAATGTAACTAAATTCTTTTGACGTTCACGGAACATGGAAACCCTAGCATCGCCTGACAGGAGATTTCACTGCTGCAGTCTGAAGCCCAACAGCTCTGACTTACTCTTAGGTAGTTCCAAATCCCTGACAAGGTCATTCAGTTCACCTTGTGTAATGAGGTAAGGTTCAGAGGAGAAGGATGGAAAAAATTGGGTCAAATAACATTGATGGTTTGAGACCAGACGTTTCATCCCCTTCCTCTTCTGACTCAAGTGAGAACGATTCTGGAGCATCAGGAACCGGCAGTCCTTCTCCGTGGGCGTATAGCTGATAGAACGTTCGGATACTGGACAGTCCACTTTTTCTTCTTCAGCAACCTTTCCCAACAGGAGGTACCATGCAGAAGTAACAATTGCTGATATATCTGTTGGCTCTCTCTAAATCATTGGCAATGCAAAAGGAATGGATTTCCTTTTTCTATTCAACCACTGGTGAAGATTTGTTGCCCAAGTATTGCAGCATATGTGTGGGGCCCAGCTCTTGTCCTGATCTCCAATTTTGCAGCCATAGTATAAAGGTGATAGGCTTTCTTAATCAAAGCGGTTATACTGCATTTTTGTGATGCAAAAGTTACTTCATGACAAACGTAGCAGAAGTAATCTGCATCGTTCAAACAATTACAAGGCATCTCTCACTTTGGCTATACAGAAAAAATCAAACACTGTGAAGACTAGTCTACAGCCAAAATACTACTGACACGTCATGTTCATTAAAAAAAATGTTGCGCAATCTGTTCTGCAGAGTGATGTAATTCAGCTGAGTTAGGATTGCATCATCTAAAACTTCTAGAAAAAACATGATATAATTCATATCCTATATGATGCAACAGCACCTTTAAATTGCATCATTTATTGATTGTTTTGCCTGAAAAGCAAGTACTGTCCAAACAAAAACATAAGTTTCTCATGAATCCAGTTGAAGATGTGCATATATTTTAGTAATTTATGGTTTAAATTAAGATCCCTTCCCATTATAACTCACATATCCCTAGCGCTTCTGAAGTTCAGGTCATAACTACTGACCCAGTAGTGTAAATTCAAACTACAACCAATAAACAATTTTAAGCATCATTTCAGTGACCCAGACTTACTAAAGTGTAACTGAATTTATTTTTAAAGCATTGACTGTAGAATGGTGTTCTTAGCTGGCTGAGGTAGTCGTCAGTTAATGATTACATCATAAGCAATGCTCCCACGAAGTTGTGCCAGAGTCCTTTATCTGCTCTGCAGCCAATGGGGAGAGATGCTGCAAAATCACATTTCAAGCCTCTTTGTGCAATAGTGCAGTACCTCCCCTCACTGGCAGCACAGCAGGCCGAGGACTTCCACGCAGTTTCAGAGGAATGTTGAAGTCTCTTCACTCCCCATTTAAGCCTTGTTTTATCTCATTCTCCTTTCTTTCAGACCCAAGAAGATTATAAGGTACCTTCAAATTAAAGTACAAGAAAGCTCAATAAGCCCTACAGATGAATGGATAGACAGATGATCGGACTTTCCCCAACAGGAACTATGGCTTTAGCTAAATGTGCCTAAAAAATATTGTACTTGCAAAGGAGAACAGTGGTATATATAGAAAATAAAAAAAGGGGACTATAGTATTTGATGTGGAAGGATGGACTAGATAGGTCATATGGTCTTTTTCTGCTGACATGTTTCCATCTTTCTATGTCTATGTTTTTAAATCAATTTTTAACTGTATTTCAAATCCAGTGCTGAGACAAATACATTACTGTCAACAGAAAAAGTATTATCACTTGTATGTACAAGGGGGATCTAATATTAGGCAGGTTGAGGCGGATGTCTCAGGTGGTAAATTCTTGGCATTGACAAAGAGTACCTCAAAATGCCTGTATGGAGGCAGCCTCCCTTTGCTTCCGGGTGTGAGGAGGCTACTTTGAATTCTCCTCCAAATCGCTTGGGCTGGGTGCTGATGCTGTTCTGGATGGTGTGGGGGAGGGGAAGGAAGGATGGAGTTAGAAGAGCCCCAAACATAGCAGTCAAAATCAGAACCAAAGTGGCAGTAAAAGTGGATGGAAGTATGGGGCCTTTGAGTCCATCAGTCCCACTCCCTTTGAAACAGAAAGTCTGTGTTGGAAGGAGTGGGCTAGCTGACTGACCTTATGCGTGCATAGGGGCTCAAAACTCCATACTGCCTTTTATGTGGCATGGCAGCCTGGGGAAGGGAAGAGGGAAAAGATGTTTCATCTGGGAGCGTGGTGAGGGGGGGGGGGGGGTTAGGGAAGAGCAATGCAACAGCAGACATCTGGGAGCGGGGGGTGGGGAGTGAGGAGAAATGAAGTGAAGAGAAATGCTGTACATGGGAAGGGAAGAAAAGCAGGAGATATACTGCAGCCTTCACCAGGGAGGTGGCGTAGAGAAAGGAAGCAAAAAGAGATGCTACATGGGGGAAGGAAAGAGAAGCAAGTGAGATGCTGCATCTTGAAGGGGGGACCAGGAGAGATATTGTACCTGGGACTAGGAAAGGGGGCCTGGGGTTGGGAAGTAAAGCAAGGAAGAGGTGGTGAATCTGGGGCTGGGGGGGGGGGGGCTGGGAAAAGAAGTAAGCAGGAGATGCTAGACCGAGGGAGGGGGAGAGGTGGTAACAGAAGCAAGGAGGAGATGTTAGGCCTTGGGGTAGATGGGAAAGGAAGAATGGAGGAGATTCTGGGCCTGGGCGGGAGGTGGGAAGGGAAGCAAGAAGATGCTGGATCTGGGAGATGGATGGGGAAGGGGAATGAGGAGGAGATGCTGGATGTGAAAAGGAAGAAAGGAGATGCTGGACCAAGGGGGTGGGTGGGGAAAGGAAACAAGGAAGAGATGCTGGACTGGGGGAGGGAGCAAAGGAAGCAAAATAGAGAGAAGCTGTTAAATACTAATGTTCTTTTAAGGTTAGTGGCTGCCTCCAGCAGCATTCTTACCATTGAGAATGGTACAACACTGGCAATTTCAATCATAAAGTTCTTTAGGAACCCCAGCAGATCTGCCCCTTCCAGAGTGAAACCATAATAATCCTGATAGGAATACAGCTGGAGGGAATGCTGTCTGACATGGAGGATGGAGGAAAGGGAGGAGATGCTGGGCATGGTGGGGGAAGAGAAAGAGAGAGAAGGAAGATGTTAGGCATGGTGGGGGTGAAAAGAGAGAGTGATGGGAAGGGGAGATGCTGGGCTTGGGGAGGTGAAAGAGGAAGAGAGAAGTGGGAAAATTCTGGGCAGGGAGAGCGGAAATGCCAGGTATTTAGAAGCAAGAGATAGAGGGCTGGGAGAAAAAGATGGCGAGAATGACTGAAAGGCTCCATAAAGACAGATGGAAAGCTGCAGGAAATGCAGTAAAAAAAAGGGGGTGCTTGACGACTGGATGGTGAGAAAAAGGGGTGAAAATGAGTGGATAGAAAGAAAGAAAGAAACAAACAAACAGAAGAAAACCAAAAGTGAAAGATGAATATCAGAGACGAATGTGGGGAGGAAGGGAAGGAGACAGAAGTGAGAAAAAGAAGGGCAGATGGACAGAAGATTTTGGAAAGGAAGTTAAGAGAAGTCAGACAGGAAAGCAGAAACTTGAGACTGACACAAACATGATTACAAAAATAAATCACCAGACAATAGAGGGAGAGAAGGAATTTTATTTTCAGTTTGGTGATTGGAACATGTCAGTTTTTGGAATGTAGATCAGCCATCTGCAGTGCATATTTTGCACAGTAGAGGCAGAAATGCAGTGCTGTTTCTATTTCTCTTGTGTTTCACAACATGTAGAATGTGACTTCTTTGGGGGTTTAATTTTTCTCTATATATTTCAATTCTTATTGTGTGGTCTTTTCTTCTGTACTTGGTGAGGTTCTATCTGTGTTCTGCATGTGCAACTGAAGCCAGGTATGCAAGGTCAATATTAGGAGGTGCAACCAGAGCAATTGCCCTGGGCTCTCCTGCAACAGAGGACCCCTATCTTGCTCAAAACTAAAGAGGACACAGCCTGCCAGTTGGTTTGGTGCACCCTTCTCAAATTTCTCTTGTTCCCAGCATCTCTAACATCAGCTCTACTTCCATGTAACGGTATGTAGTAACATAAGAACATAACATAAGATATGCCATACTGGGTCAGACCTAGGTCCATCAAGTCCAGTATCCTGTTTCCAACAGTGGCCAATCCAGGTCACAAGTACCTAGCAGTTTCCCCAAAAGACACACGTTCCACAATGCTTGTACTGGGTCAAGCATTGATATCCTGGGTCCCTTCTTAATAATGGTTTATGGACCTTTCCTCCAGGAACTTGTCCAAACCTTTTTTAAACCCAGCTACACTAACAGCCTTTACTACATCCTCCAGTAACAAATTCCAGAGTTTGATTACACGTTGAGTGAAAAAATATTTTCTTTTATTAGTCTTAAATAGTTCACCCTGTAGCTTCATTGCATGTCCCCTAGTCTTTCTATATTCTGATAAGGTAAACAATCGATCTACGCTTACCCGTTCCACTCTGTTCATTAATTTATAGACTTCTATCATATCTCCCCTCAGCCGTCTCTTTTCCAGGTTAAAGAGCCCTAACCTTTTTAGCCTTTCTTCATAGGAGTATCCTTCCATCCCCTTTACCATTTTGGTGGCTCTTCTCTGTACCTTTTCTAAAATCGCTATATCCTTTTTAAGATACGGCGACCAGAATTACACACAATATTCAAGGTGCGGTCTCACCATGGAACGATATAGAGGCATTATAATATCTTTTGTTCTATTTTCCATTCCTTTCCTTATCATACCTAGCATTCTATTTGCTGTCTTGGCCGCCGCTGCACACTGGGCCGAGGGTTTTAACATGGTATCCACAATGACGCCTAAATCTTTTTCCTGGGTGGTGGCTCCTAATGTGGAACCTTGCATCGTGTAACCATAGTTTGGGTTGTTCTTCCCTAGGTGCATAACCTTGCACTTGTCCACATTATGATGCCCAGTCTTCCAATTTATCAAGATCCTCTTGCAATTTTCCACAATCCTCTTGGGTTTTAACAACTTTAAATAGTTTTGTGTCATCTGCAAATTTGATAACCTCACTCGTTATTCCACTTTCCAGGTCATTTATGAATATGTCAAAAAGCAGCAGACCCAGCACAGATCCCTGGGGCACACCACTATTCACCTTTCTCCATTGGGAAAATTGGCCATTTAGCCCTACCCTCTGCTTTCTATCTTTTAACCAGTTCCTGATCCACAATAGTGCACTGCCTACTATCCCATGACTCTTTAGTTTTGCCAAAAGTCTCTGATGAGGGACCTTGTCAAAGGCTTTCTGAAAGTCTAGATGCATAATATCAACCGACTCACCTTTGTCCACCTGTTTATTCACTCCTTCAAAAAAACATAACAGATTAGTAAGACAAGATCTTCCTTGTCTAAAGCCATGTTGGCTGTCTCCCATTAGGTCATGACTATCTACATGCTGAGTAATTTTATTCTTTATAATGGTTTCTACCATTTTTCCTGGTACTGATGTCAGGCTCACTGGTCTGTAGTTTCCCGGATCACCCCTGGAACCCTTTTTAAAAATTGGTGTTACATTGGCGATCCTCCAATCTTCAGGTATTAGAGATGATTTTAATGATAGTTCACAGATTACTAATAGCAGGTCTGCAATCTCATATTTCAGTTCTTTCAACACCCTTGGATGTATACCATCCGGCCCAGGTGATTTGCTACTGTTCAGTTTATCTAATAGTTGTAATACATCTTCCCGATGTATCGATATTTCCTTCAATTCTTCCGCACCTTTAAATACCACTTCAGTCATGGGTAACATCCCTACATCTTCCTCAGTAAAGACCGAAGCAAAGAATTCATTCAGTTTCTCCGCTATCGCCTTGTCGCCTCTCAGTGCTCCTTTAACCCCTTTATCATCTAATGGACCAACTGACTCTCTCACAGGTTTTTTGCTACGAATGTACTTGAAAAGGTCTTTATTTTGTGTTTTTGCTTCCGCAGCAAGCTTCCTCTCAAATTCTCCCTTTGCCTGCCTTATCAATGCCTTGCATTTGACTTGCCAGTGCTTGTGCTGTTTCCAGGTTTCGTCGTTTGGCTCTTTTTTCCATTTCCTGAAAGATGCTTTTTTGGCAACAACAGCCTCTCTGACCTCACCTTTAAACCATGCTGGCAGTTTTTTGGACTTCCTTCCACTTTTCTTAAAGCGTGGAATACAGCTGGTCTGGGCTTCCAAGATAGTATTTTTCAACAACACCCAAGCTTGATGTACGTCTTTAACCTTTGCAACTGCTCCTTTTAGTTTTTTCTTAACTGTTTTCCTCATTTTATCATAGTCTCCCTTTCGAAAGTTAAAAGGTAGCACTGTGGATTTCCTTACTATCCCTTCTCCACTAATTAAATCAAAGGCGATCATGCTATGATCACTATTGCCAAGTGGCCCCAACACCCTTATCTCTTGCACTAGATCTGGTGTTCCACTAAGGACTAGGTCTAATATGGCTTCCCCTCTGGTCGGTTCATGAACCAGCTGCTCCATGAAGCAGTCATTTATTTCATCTAGGAACTTTATCTCCCTAGCATGTCCTGACGTGACACTAACCCAGTCGATACCGGGGTAAGTGAAATCACCCATTATTATTACTGCGCTGTAACCTTTGTTAGCTTCCTTGATTTCTTTGAGCATTTCATCATCCATTTGGTCATTCTGGCCAGGCGCTCGATAGTACACCCCCACTGCCATCGCCTTCCCCCTTTTACATGGAATTTCAATCCATATAGATTCTACAGCAAATTTTGTTTCCTGCAAAACTTTAATCCTTTCTGACTCAATGCCCTCTCTAACATAGAGAGCAACCCCTCCACCAATTTGATCAGCTCTATCATTACGATAATCCAATATGTTCAATTTTCCAGTAGGAATAGTGATGTTCCAGGGCCCACTGCAATATTTATAGTGCTGCTTCTTATGTTGTGTGAGTTCTGGGATTTAGTGCTATTATGGTATGGCATATTTGTTCTGTAGGTCCTGAGTGACTTTTGTATTACTTCACAATATGCCCAGTATTGATGAGGGTTTATGTTGCTGTTACTGAGATGACTCAAGAATCAGAATCTCCCTTTGTATGCTGAGTTCTATGGGGAAATGTCCTATTCTGCTCTGCACTCATTGTTGACTGAGGGGGCTTCTGTGGATACAGAATACACGTTTATGTTTAACACTGCAATGATTTACTGTTCACGGTCAGGTGTCAGTACGTTTGTATTAGAGTCCTAGGCTACATAATTTAACTGCTACAATATTTGCTGAGTATCACCAGGGATTGTAGAATTTTACTTTTTTCCTATTGTATATATATTGTAAGCTGCATTCTTTTTTCTTGCCTAACCAGTATTCTAAATGAGGAGACCTCTCTCCCTGACTCAGCTCTGAGGGATGCTTTCCTTTTGGGTGCATCAGTGGGGATACCATCTCATACCTCACCTCGAGCAGCAGATTGCCGTGAACTGTCCCTGGTTATATAGCACAGTTACTTACCTGTAACAGGTGATCTCTGGGAACAGCAGGAATTAGTCTTCACATATGGGGTACATCGGTACCGACGGAGCCTGCACAGGAATGCTCCCCAGCATCCAATCAGAAAGCTTTTTGGAGCATCCCTCGCACCTACGCGGTGACTTCCCGCCTTTCCCACTGCCTCTCTTCAGTTGAGTTTCATAGCTGAGACAGAAAGGAGAGACAGAGGAAAGGAAATAGATAGATACAACTCCTAGGGGAGGTGGGTGGGTTGTGAAGACTAATTCCTGCTGTTCCCAGAGATCACCTGTTACAGGTAAGTAACTGTGCTATCTCCAGGAACAAGCAGGAATGAGTCTTCACATATGGGGACTCCCTAGCTGTGGGTGCCAGGGGAGAATCCCTAAAATGCGTATCCCTGGACAGGACGGCATTTTCCAAACCTGGATCACCTGCATCCCCTGAGGGATGGGGGGTAGGAGTTGAATAGAGAAGAGCTGCAAGGAACAGCAAATCTAAAGACTACAGGAGAGATGAGTCTTTAGAATGTATGTCAAGTATCATTAAAATATTTAATGAACCAGTACAACATAGGACTTACCTACTGGATTGTAGGAAGTAGAACTGTGATGGAGTGTACTGTAGATGCAGTAGCGGAATCTTCAAGGTAACTTCACAGCAGTGAGGATGAAGTTCCAAATCTGGAATGGGCAGGTGACCCAGGTGTCAACTGGGGCAGGAGAAGAACAGCAGGTCTTCAATGGAAAGCTTTAAGGGAAAAAGCTGATAACTCTTTTAGGTATAGAGTTATTATCATTGAGGACCAAAAGAAGAAGACTGACCGATCTGGAGAATTAGCCCAGTCCAGAAAGGAAGAGAGGGTATGGAAAAACCCCTATTCCCAAGGAAAACAGAAGTGTACTCATAAATACTGAAGATGTACATTGTCTTTCCTAGCTGGTAAGAGCTAGGAAGACATAGAAGTTTGATACTTCAGAGATAGGGAGATCTATAACAAAAATAGAAGCTGTTAACGTCACAGCAGCAATTGTGTGTATAACCGCTCCCAGTTACTGAGCCATATGAAAAAAGGCAAGTTGACTGTCTGGACCCTTAAGAAGGTAAAAGCTTTATAGCATAGACAGTTAGGGAGGTAGAAGGTAATACTTAGCGTCCTATGGACATCTCCCAATAGGTACGTAGATATTTTTATATATATATATATATATATATAAAAATATCTATAAATATGAAGATACATACATATATATATATATATATATATATATGTGTGTGGATATGTCCTATATGTGAGATACATATATATATAGAAGTAAGAATATATATATATGGGCATGGCTTATGCCCACACAGATTATAAAAATATGTATGGTTATAAGTCTGAGGATATATGCCTGCAACGGAGCCCCACAAAGCATTTACATGGGGAATGTGAAGGGAAAAGATTCATCTAATAATAAGGGGGTAAAAACCACCTGAAGATCTATAGAGAATCTATTTCCGTGGTGCAGGAATGCATTTCAGTGGATAACCAGTATGTTTGCGTGAAAAACAGAGGATAATAGCAGTCTGGTAAGAGCATGTCAGGAGTACTGGAGGACTCTGACATGTCCAAAGGACAAGGAAACGCATGGACTAAGATACCTGGATGACACAGTTAAGGGACTCAGAGGTATCATGTATAGTAAAAGAGTATGCATTGTCCAAGTGGAGTAGAAAAAATACCAAGCTGCAAGGAAAAAAGGTGTAAATTCCTGCCAGATTGGGAACTCCATGGACCTTCACGCAGAAAAAGCTTGTCTTCTGTATCACAATAGGAGACAAGAGGGTAGAAAGAACCTACATAGCCATGGAATGACTATATAAGCTTTTTCTATTATATGGAAAAAAAACCCAGAGACAAAGATGAATGCTCTACAGCAAGGGCCCATAGTAGAAAGCTTCTCTGAAGATTGCAGAGAGCATTGTGCAGGAAAATTATGAGAGAACTGACAGCAGTCAGAAGTGCTGCCACATCCTAGGTAAGGATATGGCTAGAATAAGATAACCTGCAATGAGTAGTATTATGCAAGATAATGAAAGTAGCTTGCAAGAAACTTTAAAGTAAGCACTGGAACTTCTGTATGTGCAGCAACTGAACAAAGAAAAAAGGGGATTCCTCTGTATAAAAACAGGGAGAAAAACAGACAGAGGGAGTGGGGATATTTCCGTCCCTGTCTGATGAGTTGTTCAGAGCATGCATTGAAGGATAGTAGAAAATCTACACTGGAAAGAAGAGAAGTGTTTCAGTATGGTACCAACTCAAGCAGGGGAAACCCTGGAACAGTGGGGGTTGGTAGGTGACGTACCATATGGTAAGTCAGCTGAAGGAAAAAATGTCCATGTGGGGACAGAAACTATCATGGGATAATTGTAATCTCCCTTTATGATAAAAAGAAAGGGAGAATTCTGTAACCCATGGACAAAAATATCCTAACAGCTTAGCATACTGAAAAGAAAAAACAGTGTAGAGTTTTTTGAAGAATAACTTCTGGTAAGAAGTTAACTGTAGAATTGCAACATACAGGAACCTATGGTTGCTGGCTATGATTAGCCTGGTTAGAGTCTGGAGACTTCAGACTAGGATGAGATGTCCCTTGCTTGGGTACATCAAGAGGATGGGCAGAAGAAGGGTGAAACTTTCTTTTCTTAGGGAAAGAAGGTTTGGTAGGACATTTCCTACGTCCTGGAGAAAAAGGCTTAGGACGGTTTCCAGAATTAGGAAAGTCAGTGGAGCAATGAGCAACCTGACGTAAAGCCTCTTTATTGAAGAGATTTTCTCCAGTTCAAGGAGAATTACCCAGTGTATGTTGTGCCCAGCTGCTCAAGTCAGAAGCTTGCAGCCAGGCTGTACGACGTGCTCCAATGGCAATAGCAGAGGATCTGCTGACAGACTCAAAAGAGTCTAGAGAAGCACGAGAAAGGAACCAAGAGATATTCCTGCTATGATTAAGAAGCAAGGAATAGTCAGAGGCCTTAGGAACTGACAGAAAAGGAGACAAGAGAGATAATTTCTCTGTGACCTCCTGAAGTGACAGACTCATATAGAAAATATATGAAATAATTCTTGAAGCCAGCATAGAAGTTTGGAAGGTTTGACGTCCAAAGGCATCAAGTGCTTTAGATGCACGACCTGGCGGATAAGAAGAATGCTTCTTCTTGCTTCTTACCTTCCTCATTGCTGATTCCACTACAATGGAATGATGTGGAAGTTGGTTTTTCTGGAACCCTGGAGAGGGAGGTACCTGATACAGAACGTCAATGGCTGTAGAAGGCAAAGGAACCTTTAAGGGTGATTCCCATATCCTCAGAAGAAGATCCTGTAAAGAATGATGTAAAGGAAGCATTATGTTATCCTTTTCTGCAGGATCTTGGTCAAGAGAAAAACCAGGAATAGGAATGGCAAGAAAAGCTGCCATGTCAAGGAGAAACTTCTGAAAAGAAGGATTTCCAATAGGAACTAATCCTGGGCAAGCTGAGGTTTAAGGAGCAGCTTGAGCACCAGAAGATATAATGGACTGGTGCAGAAAAAGAATCCTGCTCGATGGACTGTGATACTGACAGTTCTGATTTGAGGCAGTTAGTACTGCATCGTCAGTGCCTGGTATCGATTCCAAACTAGGCATAGAAAGGATCGATGGCACCGATGGAACTGCAGGAATCGACCCCGACACCGGTATCGGAGATAACGTCATCGAAGCAGTAATCGAGGGCTGCTGAAGCGGTACCGAGGTAACCAGAGAGCCTTGGTGAATATCCTCGGTACTGCATAGCCGGAAACGATATGGATCGGTTCCGAAACGCGTCGGTACCAAGTCATCTAGACTGGATATCGATTCTAGACTCGGCATCGAAGCAAGCGAGTCTATCGATGCATGTCTAGAAGGTACCGACGTTGGTGGTGGTATCAGCGATGCCGATACCTGAAAGTCAATTGGAATCTCATTGAACGACACCGAAGGTACCGAGGTCGTTCGAAGACAATGCCCGGCGAAGAGAGGAACACTCGACACCGGCGTCGGGGTATCGGTACCGCTCGAAGTTGGTACCAACCCCGAGCACGGTGAAGATATAGGAAAGTCAATCTGGGTCATATCGATCGGCCCCGAAGGTACCGAGGATTCCAGATGACGATCCCAGGTAAAGAGTGGAACACTCGATACCGATGCTGATACCGGGGTATCGGTACCGCTCGAAGCCGGTACCAACCCCGAGCATGGCTGGGATATAGGAAAGTCAATCTGGGTCATATCGATCGGCCCCGAAGGTACCGAGGACACCAGATGACGATTCCTGGTGAAGAGTGCAGCACTCGACACCAATGCCGGTGCCGGGTTATCAGTACCGCTCGAAGCGGATACCACCCCCTGGCACGGCTCAGGTATGTTCTGTGAGGGGTGAGCCCCAGGAACAACCTGAAACCCCGTGAATGCTTTGGAGCCCGAAGACTCCCGCCGAGGTTTTATTGCCAATGAGGTCTTGAGGATAAGGCCGGAGCCGTCATCATGCTGGGCATGAGACTTACCCTTCAAGAAATGGCTAGTCTTAACAGACTGTTTGTGGGTTACCTGATCCTGGAGAGAAGAATAAACCAGTGTCCTCACCTTAGGAGGAAAAACGGTATCGAGGGAGACTCGAAAAAGGGAAGGTCTTCTCCCAACCATATAGCCTGAAGTATCAGGGGAAAAACGGTCAGGACTCAGACAGGATAGACACCAAGCATTGGAGTCTAAAAAGAAAACTGAGGGGAAGAAGGCTCCATTTTGGAAAGGCCTGGTAGGCCCAAAAAAGTTAAACAAAAAACTGAGGAGAAATATTTCTCTAAGTTTGAAAATAAAATAATAAAGCACCGGCGGTACCGGTATCGGCGGGAAAAACAGCCGCGACCACAAGAAAATAAGAAAATAAGGATTTTTAAAGAAAAAAGTTTCTGCGGTGACAGGACGACGTCCTGTTGGCTCCGCGGAAAAACGAAAACTGAAGAGAGGCAGTGGGAAAGGCGGGAAGTCACCGCGCAGGCGCGAGGGATGCTCCCAAAAGCTTTCTGATTGGATGCTGGGGAGCATTCCCGTGCAGGCTCCGTCGGTACCGACGTACCCCATATGTGAAGACTCATTCCTGCTTGTTCCTGGAGATTATGTTATGTTACACTTCTATACCACCATCCTTGGATACAGTCCAACCCAAACTGATTTAAAAAGCATAAAGATAAAATTATAAATAGCATATATTAAATGGAATAAAATGCTACATCATAAATAGAAATATATTATTTGGCATGGCATTTTGTATACAAGTAGAAAATTCACTGCATGATTTTCTGACCCAACACACAGAGCGGAGACAAACCAAGCCACATATGCTGAGGAGTGAAGTCAAAATAACTTTAATGATGACCTGACACAACCATGTTTCTGCTAATGTCTGAATAAGAGGTCACAAATCAAAGATGCCACACAATAACTTCATGGTCAGCCTCTTCATGTATAAACAAGTCAACACACTGAAAAGCTTAAAGTACAAACATCGGCGTGCAACACACTCAGCCAGTTGGGTCCAGCTGACCCAGACATGAGCAATAAACTTGCATTTTGCAAAATAAGAATTATCATACACCTAGGTAAAAAAAACAAACAAAAAAACATTCTTGCCATTAAGATAAGTCAAAGTTACAATATTCTATGTAACTTATGACTTTTCAAACACGTATAAGAAAGAGTAGCTACTCACCTGTAATAGGTGATCTCCAGGAACAGAAAGAATTTAGACTTCACATATGTGTGACATCGGTACTGACAGAGCCCGTATGGGAATGCTCCCCAGCGTCCAATTGGAAAGCTTTTGGGAGCACTCCACTGTGCCTGCGTGACTGCCTTCCCGCCTTCATCTCCTCAGTTGAGTTTGTAGCTGAGAAAGGAGAGAAAAAGAAACCCTACAACTCCTAAGGGAGGAGGGTGGGTTGTGAAGACTAAATTCCTGTGGTTCCCAGAGATTACCTGTTACAGGTGAGTAAATACAATCTCTAGGAACAAGCAGGAATGTAGTCTTCACATATGGGGCTCCCTAGCTCCCAGATGCCAGATGAAGTTACCTCGGAACCAATGTAGGTTCACCTCAGAGTAGGCCTGATGAGGTCATGATCCCACATGGATTTCTGGTATCGTCAAAGTCTGGGACAGAGTAGGAGTTGCCTCTAAGTCTGAAAGAGGTGCTGAAGTACAGCCGCACAAACATGGCATTCTGATAGGAGTCCTTCTCCAGACAATATTGGGCAGCAAAGGTATGGACAGAAGACCAAGTTGTTGATTTGCATATCTTGTCAATGGCAACCGAGCGTAGGTTTGTCATTTAGGTTGCCATGGCACAAATATTGTGATCTGTGACATGCCCTTCCAGGGAGAGTCCTACTTTGTCATAGGCAAATGAGATGCAGTCCGCTATCCACCTGTTTAGATACAGGGAGACCTATATCAAAGGGTCAAAGGAGATGAACAGCTGTGAGGCTTTGCGGTGCTCTCGAGTCCTTTGGAGATAGAAAGCCCTACCACGCTTGCAATCAAGGATGTGCAGGGTTGCTTCCGCTTGAGACACATGCAGTTTGGGAAAGAAGACTGGAAGGAAAATTGACTGGTTTAAATGAAAAGGAGAGACCACCTTTGGCATAAAGTGTGGGTGAGTCCTAAGAACGACTTTGTCGTGGTGGAACCAGTATAGGGTGGGTCCACCACTAAAGCCTGAAGCTCACTAATGCGTCTAGCTGAAGTGAGAGTATTTAGGAAGATTATCTTCCAAGTGTGATGAAGAAGTCCATACTGAACATATGGAATTAGAAGAAAAGGATGATGTTACCTTTAAACAAACTGACAGTCAGGCTGCACACAAGTTTCAGTGTTTGCAAGAGAGAGGCAAGCATAGGGAAACAGGAGCTAGGCTGACACACCCAAGCTGTGACGTAACTGCAAGCCTGGAACCTAATTACACGCACCTGTTCAGGAAGGCAGACCCAAGGCTCAGGGAACAGGAATATAAACCCTGGCTAGGAGAAAGCAAGGGAGGAGTTGTGATTGGAGTCTCGCTGAGAGAGCCGGTAATAGTGTTGATGAGAGTATTGACTGGAGAGGTGGTTGGAGAGACGGTTGGAGAAGAGCTGGGAGGAGACCTTTGAGGAAACCCAGCTGCAGTTCTGGAATTGAACCTGCCTAGAGGGAGAGAGCAGAGAGACCTTCAGACCTCATTGCCAGATAAAAAGCTTCAAGGAGCTCACAGGTGGGAACCTAGCACTAAACCCAGGAGTTTGCAAAGCTCAGTTTGGGACTGGGAACCAGAGCAGTGCTCCAGACAAGAACTCCAAACAGGGAATCAGAGAGCGTTTCCCTAGAGCTGGAAAAAGATAGCTGAACAAAGCCAGAGAGGAATCTCCACAACCTCAGGTATTTCCAATCCTTACCATATAGAACTGTGCCCAAAGGAAGCACCAGAGGTCTTAGGGGGAAATTATCCTAAGCCGTATAATAACAGCTTAAAGCCAAACTCCTTGGTTCCAGAGTTTGAAGAGATGCAACAGGACTTTAGAGTGACTCAACAGAAGTGCCTATGGACTGTACACTGTGTTTGGCAGATGATATAGAATCCCTTTGCTAAATGTGTATGAGGGAGCTGAGTGTGAACAAAGGGAAAGAAGATATTTTTCTTTGTGAGAAGAAGCTGTTATGTTTTCTATCTGTTACATGTGATATGCATTGCACGTTTTGTGAGCAAAGAGTGTGAAGCTCAATCAGTTTAAGTTCTGTAAATATCCTCGAGCAAACACCTGAAGAGTATCCTGATTTAATCTGCACTGAATCTTTTTGTTGGGGAATAAATTATTGTCATTTTGCCTTACCACTGGTCTCACAACTATTTCCTTATCAGAGGGCAAAGGAACTACCACTCCCAACAGGCACAGCGAGAGCAAAAGGTTTTATCTCACCTTCTGCAAGGAGCATATAATGGCAACCCCAACCCTCTGAGCCCTAGGCGGAGGGCTGGGGCTTGACACAAGTCAGGAACTTTAGCGAAGCCATGGCCAATAGTTCAAAGGGCGGCATGAGAAGCTGCGCTAGAACGACGTTAAGGTCCCAAGCTATCAGAGGTGGCTTAATGGGCAGTTTGGGTAGGAGAAGATCTCTTAAGAAACGAGCCACTAGCAGTTGAGAGGAGATGGTGAGAGGCTGCAATTGCACTGAGGTGGACTCTCACCAAGTTGGTCTTCAGATCTGTCGATGACAGGTGGAGGAGATACTGGAGGAGTGACTCCACTGGAGCCAAAAAGGGATTGAGATCCTTCTGAGAGCACCAGACAGAAAATCTCCGCCACTTGAAAGCATATGAATGTCTGGTGGAGGGCTTCCTAGAAGCCAAAAGGATCTCCTTAACCTTTTGGGTAAAATCAAGGCCCTGGAAAGCTATGCTCTCAGCAGCCAAGCTGTGAGAGGGAGAGACTGTGGATTGGGATGGAGTAGTGAGCCATCATCCTGGGAGAGGAGATCGGGTGCAGATTCCAATCGCAGAGGTTGAGTCCAAATCAGATATAGTAGCAGAGGAAACCATAGTTGCCTCGGCCAGTGGGGGCTATGAGTATTATGGAGCCCTTATCCAACTGAAGCTTGAAAAGCATCTTGGGAATGAGGGGTACAGGAGGGAGAGCATAAAGCAGACCCTGACCCCAGTGTAGGTGGAAGGCATCCACTGGTTGGTTGGTGGATGTCGGAGTTCTCGTGCAGAAGCGAGGAAGCTTGGCATGTTGGGGAGTCATGAACAGATCTATCTCTGGGGTTCCCCAGGTCTGGAAGATGTACTGTAAGATGTTGTATCTGGATGCAGAGACCATTCATGGGGAAGAAGGATGCGACTCAGTCTGTCTGCCAAGACATTGGACTCCTCCAGGGGGTAAACCGCTTGGAGGTGTAATTGACAAGCAATGGCAAAGGACCACAGGTGTAGTGCCTCCTCGCAGAGAGCCTAAGAGCCTGTTCCTCCCTGCTTGTTCATATAGAACATGGCAACCTGAATGTCCGTCCTGACTTGGACCTGTTGCGTCCTGAGGTGGTGTTGAAACACCCTGAGGGCATTCGAAATAGCTTGAAGTTCCAGGAGACTGATTTGGAGTTGCGACTCTTGCGTTGTCCAGAGCCCCTGTGTAGTGAGGTTGCCGAAGTGAGCCTCCCAACCCAGTTTGGAGGCATCTGTCATCAGGATGCATTGAACTGGGAGGAATCTGAAAAGGTGACCTTACAAGCAGGTTTTTTGGAGAACACCACCACTGAAAGGATGTGGTTAGATGGGTAGTGACTTGGATCCAGTCCCGAAGACAGCCCAAGGCCTGGTTCCACTGGGAGGCTCAGAGTCCACTGGGCTATCTGCATATGTAGTAGGGCATATGGAATGACATGTACTGTAGAGGCCATGTGCCCAATATCTCTTGAGCTGTCAGATGGTCTAGTAGTAGCATCTGGGATGCTAGTTCAACTAGACGGGCACAGTGGAACTGAGGCAGCAATGCCCTGGACTGTTGGGTGTCTAGTAGGGCTCCGATGAACTCAAGGTTTTGAGCTGGAGTGATGTGGGACTTAACAACATAAGAACATAAGATATGCCATACTGGGTCAGACCAAGGTCCATCAAGCCCAGTATCCTGTTTCCAACAGTGGCCAATCTAGGTCATACGTACCTAGCAGTTTCCCCAAAAGACACAGGTTCCACAATGCTTGTACTAGGTCAAGCACTGATATCCTGGGTCCCTTCTTAATAATGGTTTATGGATCTTTCCTCCAGGAACTTGTCCAAACCTTTTTTAAACCCAGCTACACTAACAGCCTTTACTACATCCTCTGGTAACAAATTCCAGAGTTTGATTACACATTGAGTGAAAAAATATTTTCTTTTATTAGATTTAAATAGTTGGCCTGCAGCTTCATTGCATGTCCCCTAGTCTTTCTATATTCTGATAACGCAAACAATCGATCTACGTTTACCCGTTCCACTCCGTTCATTAATTTATAGACTTCTATCATATCTCCCCTCAGCCGTCTCTTTTCCAGGTTAAAGAGCCCTAACCTTTTTAGCCTTTCTTCATAGGAGTATCCTTCCATCCCCTTTACCATGTTGGTGGCTCTTCTCTGAACCTTTTCTTTTCTTTTTTTTTTTTTTATTGAAATTTTTCAGTCATATACAATAACCAAATTAGATACAGGACACCTTACTGAATATAAAATTACAAGAAATTGCAATCCACAGAAACATTAAATAGTACATGCAGTCCACATCATGGGAGCCGACTACAACTATCCTAACAAGGAAAATCTCACACAGGAAAAAACAAGCCATAAAGGCCACATATCAGGAGGAACCAGTATCAATGCTATCTAACCCTGCTGAGCCCTGTCGGTCAATCAGAAATTTTTCCAGATGAGTTACATCCTGAAAAACAAATGAAGTACCCTCAAAACTGATTAGGCACTTACAAGGAAAACGTAGGAAAAACGTTGCACCCAGTGCTAAAACTTGAGGCTTTAAAGATAGAAATTGCCTCCGTCGCATTTGGGTGCTACGTGACACATCTGGAAAGATGTTTACTTTTTGCCCACAAAATAAGGCGGACTTTACTTTGAAAAAAGCTTTCAGTATACGTTGTTTCACCACAGTAGAAAATAAAGTAACCACCAAAGTGGACCGTACAGTGATATTATCAGAAGAGTCTACCAGAAAAGCAGTGAGGTAAGCTACACTAGGAACAATCTCATCTACGTCTGCATCAACAACAGACGGCTTTTTAGTGCCAGAAGGAATATAATATATCTGTTTAACATCTATAATATCTGACAAGGCAAGTACTTCTTTCACATATTTATCAAACAAAATCTTTGGAGAAAGCAAAGATGTGTAAGGAAAATTCAAAAATCTCAAATTACAAGCACGCATGGTATTCTCGAGGGCCTCCAACTTGGAATGTAAAATCATAGAATCTTTAATACCAATCACATTTATGGACTGCAGTGGAAGCACCTGGGATTCCAGCTTATCAACTGCCTTATCAAGTAAGGATACCTTCTTATCAAGTTGCTGCATAGCCACCACAGCATCTTGTGAGAAGGACGCTAAAGAACTAAAAGTTGCAGACACTTTAGCATCTATACACCGCAAAGCCCCCCATAAATCCTTCAATGTAACTTCATTATCAGGGGACAGAACTGGAAGCTCCGTAGAGCCCTCCAGTGCTGACAACTGAACAGGACTAGGCAATTTAATTGCAGCCATATCTCTGCTAAACTGTGGAGAGACCCCTGAACGATCAACAATAGGGCAGGGGGGAGGAGACCTCCCTCCCGGGCTCAGGGACACCCCCTCCGGCGAGGACTGTGCCAGAGGAACCGGAGCAAAGTGTTTGTCTAGTGGGCCAACTGGTTTTCCCCCACCAGCATCAGCCGCCTGGACCTTCGCCTGTGGCTTTGAATTTCTTTTCCCCATATTAACAAACTCTACTAAACAGGAAATAAACACAGAGCAAAACTCACAGCATACAGATCAGGAAATCAAGTCCTCTGACGTCCAGCGTCGCTGCGGCGTCGAAAGGGCGTCTAAGGGGCAGGATCTGCCCCTTTAGACACGCCCCTTCAAACACACCCCACGGCCGCGCTCCACGGTCGCGGAGAAAGAAAGTTCTCACTTTATGCAGAAGAAAGACCCCTCGAGTAGCAGGCTGACCGAGGAGTGCCTGCAGTGGACCGGCAGCAGCAGCAAGGAAGTCCCCGCACTCCAACAGCCCTCAGCAGGGCACGCACACTCCTCCCTCGCTCTCCAGTAACAGCTCCACTCCCAGATGACAGCAAGGAGGATTTTAAAGCTCCGGAGGACCCCCCGAGTAGCAGGCTGACCGAGGAGTGCCTGCAGTGGACCGGCAGCAGCAGCAAGGAAGTCCCCGCACTCCAACAGCCCTCAGCAGGGCACGCACACTCCTCCCTCGCTCTCCGGTAACAGCTCCACTCCCAGATGGCAGCAAGGAGGATTTTAAAGCTCCGGAGGACCCCCCGAGTAGCAGGCTGACCGAGGAGTGCCTGCAGTGGACCGGCAGCAGCAGCAAGGAAGTCCCCGCACTCCAACAGCCCTCAGCAGGGCACGCACACTCCTCCCTCGCTCTCCGGTAACAGCTCCACTCCCAGATGGCAGCAAGGAGGATTTTAAAGCTCCGGAGGACCACCCGAGTAGCAGGCTGACCGAGGAGTGCCTGCAGTGGACCGGCAGCAGCAGCAAGGAAGTCCCCGCACTCCAACAGCCCTCAGCAGGGCACGCACACTCCTCCCTCGCTCTCCAGTAACAGCTCCACTCCCAGATGACAGCAAGGAGGATTTTAAAGCTCCGGAGGACCCCCCGAGTAGCAGGCTGACCGAGGAGTGCCTGCAGTGGACCGGCAGCAGCAGCAAGGAAGTCCCCGCACTCCAACAGCCCTCAGCAGGGCACGCACACTCCTCCCTCGCTCTCCGGTAACAGCTCCACTCCCAGATGGCAGCAAGGAGGATTTTAAAGCTCCGGAGGACCCCCCGAGTAGCAGGCTGACCGAGGAGTGCCTGCAGTGGACCGGCAGCAGCAGCAAGGAAGTCCCCGCACTCCAACAGCCCTCAGCAGGGCACGCACACTCCTCCCTCGCTCTCCGGTAACAGCTCCACTCCCAGATGGCAGCAAGGAGGATTTTAAAGCTCCGGAGGACCCCCCGAGTAGCAGGCTGACCGAGGAGTGCCTGCAGTGGACCGGCAGCAGCAGCAAGGAAGTCCCCGCACTCCAACAGCCCTCAGCAGGGCACACACACTCCTCCCTCGCTCTCCAGTAACAGCTCCACTCCCAGATGGCAGCAAGGAGGATTTTAAAGCTCCGGAGGACCCCCCGAGTAGCAGGCTGACCGAGGAGTGCCTGCAGTGGACCGGCAGCAGCAGCAAGGAAGTCCCCGCACTCCAACAGCCCTCAGCAGGGCACGCACACTCCTCCCTCGCTCTCCGGTAACAGCTCCACTCCCAGATGGCAGCAAGGAGGATTTTAAAGCTCCGGAGGACCCCCCGAGTAGCAGGCTGACCGAGGAGTGCCTGCAGTGGACCGGCAGCAACAGCAAGGAAGTCCCCGCACTCCAACAGCCCTCAGCAGGGCACGCACACTCCTCCCTCGCTCTCCGGTAACAGCTCCACTCCCAGATGGCAGCAAGGAGGATTTTAAAGCTCCGGAGGACCCCCCGAGTAGCAGGCTGACCGAGGAGTGCCTGCAGTGGACCGGCAGCAGCAGCAAGGAAGTCCCCGCACTCCAACAGCCCTCAGCAGGGCACGCACACTCCTCCCTCGCTCTCCGGTAACAGCTCCACTCCCAGATGGCAGCAAGGAGGATTTTAAAGCTCCGGAGGACCCCCCGAGTAGCAGGCTGACCGAGGAGTGCCTGCAGTGGACCGGCAGCAGCAGCAAGGAAGTCCCCGCACTCCAATAGCCCTCAGCAGGGCACGCACACTCCTCCCTCGCTCTCCGGTAACAGCTCCACTCCCAGATGGCAGCAAGGAGGATTTTAAAGCTCCGGAGGACCCCCCGAGTAGCAGGCTGACCGAGGAGTGCCTGCAGTGGACCGGCAGCAGCAGCAAGGAAGTCCCCGCACTCCAACAGCCCTCAGCAGGGCACGCACACTCCTCCCTCGCTCTCCGGTAACAGCTCCACTCCCAGATGGCAGCAAGGAGGATTTTAAAGCTCCGGAGGACCCCCTGAGTAGCAGGCTGACCGAGGAGTGCCTGCAGTGGACCGGCAGCAGCAGCAAGGAAGTCCCCGCACTCCAACAGCCCTCAGCAGGGCACGCACACTCCTCCCTCGCTCTCCGGTAACAGCTCCACCCTCTGAACCTTTTCTAATAACACTTATTAAAAGAGGGCTGCTACACAGTACCCTGTCCTGTGCTGCTGAGGTAAGCTATATTCTGATTTGATTTAAATTATAGCTCCTTGCTGCTGCTAGGCTCTAACTTATTATGAAATTTAAACTACAAGCTCTCTGCTGGGTTCTAAATTTAACCAGAAAGCTCTGTGTTTTAAATTTATACTTAAACTGCTGCTACTAGGCCCTGACTGATTTAACAAAAAATAGTGGGTTCACAGATTAATTAGCTTTAATAGAAAGAATTCCTTTCATAAAATTCCCAGAAGTATATGCTCACAATTGCAGATCTCTCTCCAGAAGTAACAGTCCCCTTTTCTGGTCCTTCAAGACTGAGGATCACAGAGCTCTGGTTGAGCTATTTATGCCTGTGCTGCTGAGGTAAGCTGTGACCAACTTCCTAGGTAATTAACAGTCCTTGCTTGGATAGAAGGAGTCTTTCAAAATGGCCTTTTGAACTGCCACCTGGTGTTAACACCTATTGAAAAGGTTTCACAGGTCTCTTGCCCCCTAGGTAGAAGGCGTCTTTGTAAAGGTCTCTAGAAGACTATTTGCTGCTCAAAGAGTACTGACCCTGCTTTGTCTTTTGTGCTAAGCTATATTCTGATTTGATTTAAATTATAGCTCTTTGCTGCTGCTAGGCTCTAACTTATTATGAAATTTAAACTACAAGCTCTCTGCTGGGTTCTAAATTTAACCAGAAAGCTCTCTTCTGTGTTTTAAATTTAAACTAAAAGTACTTTGCTGATGCTAGGCCCTGAGTGACTATTAAATTTAAACTACAGCTCTCTGCTGGGTATGAAATGTAACCAGAAAGTTCTCTTCTGTGTTTTAAATTTAAACTTAAACTGCTGTTACTAGGCTCTGACTGATTTAACAAAAAATAGTGGGTTCACAGATTAATTAGCTTTAATAGAAAGAATTCCTTTCAGAAAATTCCCAGAAGTATATACTCACAATTGCAGATCTCTCTCCAGAAGTAACGGTCCCCTTTTCTAGTCCTTCAAGACTTGGGAAGTTTATCACAAAGCCCATGTGTTGTAGCACTGTGATGGCACGATGGAAGGAGAGCAGAACTTCTTGGGAGGTGTCTGCTTTTATTAGCCAGTCATTTAAGTAAGGGAAGATGAATATCCCCAGAGTTCTTAGGTATTCGACTACGACCACCATGCACTTTGTGAAGACTCTTGGGGCAGAGGCGAGTCCAAAGGGGAGGACTCTGTATTGGTAATGTTTTCTTTGAAAAGTGAAGTGTAGAAGCTTCCTGTGTCCTGGGTGGATGAGGATATGTTAATTGTGGCTTCTGGTTCCCACAACGGTTGCCCAAATATCACCAATCAAAGAATTACTTAGACAGCAGTTGCTTTATCTACAAAGACTTTTATTCCAGCAGAACAGCAAAATAATATTGTCATGCAGAACAGCAAAAGCCTGTCTAGAAATGGCAGACAGCACTTTCTCTCTCTCTGTAAAGGGGGAGAAAACACTGCCCACTCCTCTTCCAAAATAACCACCTTATATACATTTCTCCTTGTCTCAAATGTCTGCTTCAAATTAGTCTCAGTGAATCCATCATAACCTCTTAGGTGTCAACAGGGCCTCAGGGTCCTGCAACACCTTTCCCCAGGGGAGAATCTCTTTTACGTTTATACATCTGGATCTACTTATAGGTCTGCCTATCTATGCATGGCCTGTGACCTCTATACATCTGGATCTGATTTTAGGTCTGCTCATCTATGCCTGGCATGTGACCTCTGACCCTTCCTGTTTTTTTCCTCCTTCTTGGCACTAATTGAAACCGTGTAGAGCTAAAGAGAGTGCTTTTGTGCTCATTAGTTTGAATTCTTTGCTTGACCTGTAGTTTCTTACTAGGCCCCAACATTCTGTATACTCCTATCCAGAATATGGTTTCCCAGAATCCTCCATAACAGGCCGCATCCATTATCTTATGGCAAGCATATACTCTCATATAGCTATTGTCTTCTGTGCCATCCATCCTCCTGTGTAGTTTCACCAGGCAAGAGTTCAGTCATATAAAGCCAATATATACATATATAAGCAGACCCAAGGCAGACTTTAAATCAAATTTCCCAACAGTATGCTTCGTTTATATCTAGAGAACACAGCAAGTTCTGACTCTGGAGATAGGGAAGAAGAGTTCCGAGGCAGATCTCGAACGTTTTGTGGACTAGAAATTTGTTGAGGTTTCTGAGGTCCAGAATGGGCCTGATTCTCCCATTTTTTTGGGATGAGAAAGTAGGGAGAGTTGAAGCCCATTCCCAGTTGGGATGTGGGGACTTCTTCTATGGCGCCCTGAGACAGGATACCTCATCCTGAAGGAGAGCAGTGAGTGGGGGTTGCATTTGATATTCCCCCTTGAAAGTGGAGGGGGGGGGGCAGGGTCTGCAGGTGTAGTCTGTACCCTTTCTGGACTATGGTTAGTGTCCACTACTCTGAGGTGATGAGGTGCCAACTATGGGCATAGTGACTCAGTCTGCCTGCTATCTGGAGGGGGTGGGGTTCCTCCAGAGGCAGGGTGGCAATGTTCTCTAGGAAAGAGTCAAAACTAGGCGCAGACTGTGGCTGCAGAGCTGGTTGAGATTTAGCCACCAGTGACTTCTTCTGCTGCTCAGGGGGCTGCTGCCTTTTTTGTGGGGCCTGACCCCGGTACTGAGAAGCCTTCTTCCTAGCAGGGTCAGCTGTGACTCTGGACAGTCTCTTTAGAGTAGTGCTCTCTGACTCTAATTGAGAGGCCTTATCTTGCCAGTCCTTGCCAAAGAGGTTCTCCCCTGTGCAGGTTATGTTGCCCAGCTTATCTTGAACCCACTTTCAAGATCTGAGGCCTGAAGCCATGCAATTCTATGAGCCATGATGCAAATGGCTGTGGCCCTGCTTGTACATTCAAAGGCATTGAAGGTGGCCCTATTGACAAATTTGGATACATTTTGACTATGCTTGACTAGGTCTGTCCTCTTGTCATCTGGGAAGAGAGGAGCAAAGACCTCAAGATTCCTGGAAACCTCCTTGAGGAACGTTCCCATGTAGGGAATATAGGAGTTAATCCTGGCCGAGAGCATGGATGCAGAAGCATTGCCAGCCAAAGGCATCGAGAGACCTCGATTCCCTACCCGGAGGATTTGAGGTGTGAGTCTTCGAGCTTTTGATTCGGCACATCACTGATTCAATCACCATGGAGTGATGTGGAAGCTATCGCTTTTGGAAGCCTGGACACTCTGGTACCCAGTACATGGTAACGAGTCAACGATTGTAAGGTGAGACTGTAAGAGGAGTCTCCCACATACGGAGCATAAGATCATGTAGGATGCGGTGCACCGGCAGAGTGGCTGCCTCATTGGGTGCTGTTGGGTATTGGAGGATCTCCAATTTCTCCACCCTTGGCTCCTTTTCCAATGTTATGGTGATGGAGAGACCCTTAGCTAGGTCTCAAATGAATTCCTGGAAGGACATGCCTTCTTGGGGCAACATGCATTGCTGTTGCGGTGGGAAAGGCTCTGAGAGAAGTCCCGGGGCCCCCGGGAATCAAGTGATTTTGCATCTGAAACACTGGAATTGGAATCGGAGGACTCAAAGTATCGATGAGCATGGTGCTCGGCCGAAGCTCAATGCCGGTACTGATGTTCTGGGGTATAGGCCTCAGTAAGCCACCTGGGCTGTGTACTGGGATCAGTGACAGACTCAAGAGATGGCATGGGTGGCAGCGATGTCGATACCATCTGCATGGGCATACCCGCCAATGGTATCAATGCCGGTACTGGTACTGATGGGGCGGTGCCTGCAGCCAACAGTTTTATAGGTAGGCTGCCTGCAGCCAACAGTTTTATAGGTACTGAGGTTGCCAGGAGAACTGCCAAGCTCTGCTTGATGGCCAATATGCGCTGGTCCATTGATGTTGCCAATGCTTGGGTATCGGTGGCGAGTACTTGCACCACTGTCCCGCAGCATGGCACCAGTAGCTCTCCAGAGGTCGAAGTCTCAGGAGCATCCTGGGAGCCCTTGATGGCTTTGGACGACAGAGCCTCCCACATGGACTGTTTGGCAGGCTGGTCCTCCTCCAGGGCAATGCCCGAGGGATCTCGATGCTTGGAAGGAGATCTACTTCTAGATGGTTGGACCTTGGTGGTAACCTGTGATCCATGGGAGGAGGAGGAGGCCCTCACTGATGTGGAAGACAAGAATGCCGCGTTCGAGGGGAAGAGTGTCCCAAGTTTGGAGGTCCAGTTCTGTAGGTCTCTCCATTTTTGACAAAGAGAACAATCTTTTGGCTGGTGATTTCGGCAGAGGCATTTTAAGCACCAGTCATGGGTGTCAGTCGCTGAGATAGTGCCGGCACATTTAGCACATTTTTTGAAAACACTAGTTGGTTTCTCCATACCATCAGTAGAGAGTATGGTAGGCTTAAGGCCTAAGATGGCGTCGAGGCGCCTGAAGATCTTTTTTTTTTTTTTTGGAATTAAGTAAAAAGAGGAAAGAAAGAAAGGAAAGGGGAACCGGTAATGTCTTCGATGGAGCTGTCCACAGGAATCCACAAAAAGACAGTTTTTCTGCAGTGACAGGATTTGTTTCCTGTTGGTTCCGTGGAAAATGAAGAACTGAAGAGAGGGAGCTGGGAAGGCAGTAATGCAGGCGCAGTTGAGTGCTCCCAAAGGTTTTCCAATTGTACGCTGGGGAGCATTTCTGTGCAGGCTCCGTTGGTACTGACATCACCCATATGTGAAGACTACATTCCTACTTGTTCCTGGAGTTCTGGATGTTAACAAACAAAAACTTACTGCTGTAAGACAAAATATCCATTCAGATTTCAAAAATAAATTGAGGTGAAGGATATCTAGCATCTAGGATATCTAGCATGTTAGCTATATTTCTGGTTTGTAGTCATCTAGTGATATCACACAAACAATTTATGACATCATTTACAGGACAAGGTCTGATATATTTTAGTATAAGACAACAAAAAACATATGGAAATTAGTAGCACAAAGCTCTGGGAGCAGGAAGGACCATTGTTTTCAATGTATATTTACTCAAAAAAATAATTAAGCAATATAAGCAATATGTGTTATTTAGGAGACCGAATCAGGTAGAAATAGGCAGCATAAAGTCTAAAAGCCTGGCAGTTGGTTCTTTCATGAAAAAAAAAGTGCATCATATGCTTCCAAAAACCTGCTCTTGGCAGTTTCAAACATAGTCAACACAGTGACCACTCTCTTTGGAGAGATCACAAGTTAGCACAACTTTGATTTGTAGGGACTGGAAGTGAGGATGGGGATCTGGCTTGCCTTTTGAGCTGATCAGGAGTGAGGTTCTTGGCTGTCGGGAACAGTGGTTTTAAAAAGCTGCTAACACATGCATTTCAGGACGGCAGGACACTTTTATCCTCACATAAGCTTTTTATGTTCAAATCATTTCTATTAGTAAAGACAAATATAAGCCATGTACAACCAACCCAGCCATCCTGCAACCAGCAAATACATACAGCTTTTTAAAATCACTGCTCCTTCTCAATGTGCCAATAAATACCTGTGTATTTGCTTACATCCTTTGAGGTATTCTATAAAAGGCTCTATGTTTGGAGTGCATGTCCCAACCTGGACGTCTCAGTTCCTCTGTCCACAGCTTAACTAATATGGGCCCTTCACGTAGTCTAATGCAAAACCCCTGACACTCTAAACTTATCTAACAAATCTTTCAGACCAAAACAATATTTTCAATCAAACAGAAACAACTCTACCTATGAAAAGCCAAAACTGCAAATGTCACAACATGCTTTAGAATAGCAATATACTTTCTACCGCAAAAACAAAACAAATCAATATTAAAGCTTCTACCTCCTAACATGATAATCATAGACATTACAATAAGTAAAGAAGCAAATTCAGGCTTGGATGGACAACAAGAGCGTGTCTAATTGAGATGGTTCAACAAAAACATAGTCTATTCCCTGAATAGTAATTAAGCATTTACAAGGAAACCGAAGGAAGAAGGTTCCCACTTCCCTCTGCAGCCAATACACGAGGTTTAAGCTGGAGAAAGGACCTCCTCCTTAACTGAGTAAAACAAGAAACATCTGGGAAAATAGACATTTTAGAACCATAAAAGGTAACATTCTTTTTAGGAAAAAAGGCTTTCATAACCCTTGCCTTATCCGAGAAATTTACTAAGGTAATCAATAAGGTGGCTCGTGCAGAGATCACAGCCTGAGAATCAGTCAAATTTAAATCGCTTTGTGCATCTGCTGGAGCCACATCATTGCCCAAAGAAACCCCCCGACTCGGCAAATAATAAGAATGTGAAATTGCGATATTATCAGCATCTGTTAACAAGAGAACATCCTTACAGTACTGTCTAAATAAAAGAAGAGATGTCATAAAACGAGTTTTGGGAAAATTTAAGATGCGAATATTATTAGCATGAGACCTATTCTCTAATGATTCTAACTGCTTATATAAAAGCAAAGTGTCCTTTAAAGAGGAAGTGCTCGCCGATTGAAAATTACCGGCTTGAGCTTCCAATTTATCAACACGAAGAGACAAACTCCCAACCGTTGAGTCCAAGGTCTGCACCTTATGCACAACCTGTTGGGAAAAAACTGTCGTTTGATCCATAAATTTCAATAATAAAGCATTAGTAGCAGATACTTGTTTCCAAATATCAAATAAGGAAACATTAACAGGATCAACATCAGAAGAAAAAAGAGAAAGATCCTCTGGTTTCACAACCGAAATAGGAGCCAAAGAAAAAGATTTACCAATAACTTTAGAAGAACTAACACAAACCATGCCCTCTTCCTCCCCAGAGGCTGAACCCTCTGAGGAGAATGTATCCAAGTCCAAAGCCTGAAGCCCCACGGGGTTGTGAGGAGGAGTCCTTTCGATGGTACTCAGGGAGGCCCCTGAGGCCGGAGAAGAGGAAATAGGAACTGACAAAACAGTTTTGTGCTGCAATACTACATGCTGGTCCATGGGACCCACCACCACTTTAGCACCACAAGCAGAGTCAGAAGATTGCTTAGAAAACTTACTTTTCCTCTTAGAGTGACCTCTGGGCATTCCCTCAGCGGCCGGAGCTCAAGGCTCCAAAGTAGCACCGAAGGGGCACCAAAGGGGCATACCCCCTTTGGTCATGACCCTTCGGGCACGCGAACGCAGGCAGCGACCGCGGCCGCAAAGGCAGCCGGCGTTTAAATAAGGCAGGAGCCCAGATGTAAAGGGGGGGAGGAGATTCACCTGCTCGCCGACTGCCAAGCCCAGGTATTCCCACCGCTGCTGTCGCTCCGTCCACAAAGGCAGCAGTTATCCCAGGTGATTTCTTAAGCTGCTCTCTCCATGATGAGGCCTAATGTCAGTGTTGATTTGGGGTTTTTTTTGCTTTATCTGTATTGTAATTTTGTTTCATCGACTGTGTATTTCTTCTGAGCATGTATTTGGATTGCATATTTTGAAAATAAAATTAAAAAAAAACATAAAAAACCAAATCATACTGCAAGAAGGCACAGTGAGGGGAGAGAGGGTGAATTGTATGGAGCAGAGGTTACAACCCTAAATAAAGGCACAAGGCAAGTGAGGATAGGGGGCAACCAGCACAGAGTGGCAGTTACAGTTCTAATGATGAGTAGTAGTCGTCAACGAAGGGGAGGGGGGTAACCTGCACAGAGTGGCAGTTACAGTTCCAATGATGAGTAGTAGTCGTCAACGAAGGGGAGGGGGGTAACCTGCATGGAGGGGCAGTTACAGTTCCAATGATGAGTAGTAGTCGTCAACGAAGGTGGGGAGTTAACCTGCATAGAGTGGCAGTTATAGTTCCAATGATGAGTAGTAGTCATCAACGAAGGGGAGGGGGGTAACCTGCATAGAGTGGCAGTTACAGTTCCAATGATGAGAAGTAGTCGTCAACGAAGGGGAGGGGGTAACCTGCACAGTGGCAGTTACAGTTCCAATGATGAGAAGTAGTCATCAACGAAGGGGAGGGGGGGGTAACCTGCACAGAGTGGCATTTACAGTTCCAATGATGAATAGTAGTCGTCAACGAAGGGGAGGGGGTAACCTGCACAGAGTGGCAGTTACAGTTCCAATAATGAGTAGTAGTCGTCAACGAAGGGGAGGAGGGTAACTTGCACGGAGTGGCAGTTACAGTTCTAATGATGAGTAGTAGTCGTCATCAAAGGGGAGGGGGGTAACCTGCACAGAGTGGCAGTTACAGTTCCAATAATGAGTAGTAGTCGTCAACGAAGGGAAGGAGGGTAACCTGCACGGAGTGGCAGTTACAGTTCTAATGATGAGTAGTAGTCGTCAACAAAGGGGAGGGGGGTAACCTGCATAGAATGGCAGTTACAGTTCCAATGATGAGAAGTAGCCGTCAACGAACATAAGAACATAAGAACATAAGACATGCCATACTGGGTCAGACCGAGGTCCATCAAGCCCAGTATCCTGTTTCCAACAGTGGCCAATCTAGGTCCTACGTACCTAGCAATATCCCCAAAAGACACAGGTTCCATAATGCTTGTACTGGGTCAAGCATTGATATCCTGGGTCCCTTTTTAATAGTGGTTTATGGACCTTTCCTCCAGGAACTTGTCCAAACCTTTTTTAAACCCAGCTATACTAACAGCCCTTACTACATCCTCCGGTAACAGATTCCAGAGTTTGATTACACGTTGAGTGAAAAAATATTTTCTCTTATTTGTCTTAAATAGTTTACCTTGTAGCTTCATTACATGTCCCCTAGTCTTTCTATATTCTGATAGCGTAAACAATTGATCCACGTTTATCCGTTCCACTCCATTCATTAATTTATAGACCTCTATCATATCTCCCCTCAGCCGTCTCTTTTCCAGGCTAAAGAGCCCTAACCTTTTTAGCCTCTCTTCATAGGAGTAGCCTTCCATCCCCTTCACCAATTTGGTGGCTCTTCTCTGTACTTTTTCTAATAACGCTATGTCCTTTTTAAGATACGGCGACCAGAATTGCACACAATATTCAAGGTGCGGTCGTACCATGGAGCGATACAGAGGCATTATAATATCCTTTGTTTTATTCTCCATCCCTTTCTTTATGATACCTAGCATTCTATTTGCTTTCTTGGCCGCCGCTGCACACTGGGCGGAGGGTTTTAACATGTTATCCACGATGACTCCTAAGTCCTTTTCCTGGGTGATGGTTTCTAGTGTGGAGCCTTGCATCGTGTAACTATAGTGTGGGTTGTGCTTTCCTAGGTGCATAACTTTGCATTTGTCCACATTAAATTTCATCTGCCATTTGGATGCCCAGTCTTCCAATTTATCCAGATCCTCCTGCAGTTTTCCACAATCCTCTTGGGTTTTAACAACTTTAAACAGTTTTGTGTCATCTGCAAATTTGATAACCTCACTAGTTATTCCCTTTTCCAGGTCATTTATGAATATGTCAAAAAGTAGCGGACCCAGTACAGATCCCTGGGGTACTCCACTATTCACTTTTTTCCATTGGGAATATTGGCCATTTAGCCCTACCCTCTGCTTTCTATCTTTTAACCAGTTCCCGATCCACAATAGTACACTGCCTCCTATCCCATGACTTTTTAGCTTTGCCAAAAGTCTCTGATGGGGGACCTTGTCAAAAGCTTTCTGGAAGTCAAGATACACTATATTCGATCTCATTGTACATATGTAAGTAGTTTAGTTTGCATTCCCCGTTTATCCAAGTTATACTCCTGTTCTATGTAAAGTATAAGCATGTTATCCAAGTTGTTTTCTCCTGTTCTATGTGAAGCCAAACAGTTTGTTATGGTCATTTTGTTGTATGTAAACCGCGCTGACAATAGTGCGGTATATAAGAAATTGTAATAAATAAATAAATAAATAATAAATAAATAAATAAATATCAACCGACTCACCTTTGTCTACCTGTTTATGCACACCTTCAAAGAAACATATCAGATTAGTAAGACAAGATCTTCCTTGTCTAAAGCCATGTTGGCTGTCTCCCATTAGGCCATGACTATCTACATGTTGTGTAATTTTGTTCTTTATGATGGTTTCTACCATTTTCCCTGGTACTGACGTCAGGCTCACCGGTCTGTAATTTCCCGGGTCACCCCTGGAACCTTTTTTAAAAATTGGTGTTACGTTGGCGACCCTCCAATCTTCAGGTATTACAGATGATTTTAATGAAAGTTCACAGATTACCAATAGCAGGTCTGCAATCTCATATTTCAGTTCTTTCAACACTCTGGGATGTATACCATCCGGTCCAGGTGATTTGCTACTATTCAGTTTATCAAATAGTTGTAATATATCTTCCCGGTGTAGTGATATTTCTCTCAATTCCTCTGCAGTATCTCCTTTAAATACCACTTCAGTCATGGGTAACATCCCTACATCTTCCTCAGTAAAGACCGAAGCAAAGAATTCATTCAGTCTCTCTGCTATAGCCTTGTCTCCTCTTACTGCCCCTTTTACCCCTCTATCATCTAACGGTCCAATTGACTCTCTCACAGGCCTTTTGCTACGAATGTACTTGAAAAAGTCTTTATTTTGTGTTTTTGCTTCCGTAGCAAGTTTCTTCTCAAATTCCCGCTTTGCCTGCCTTATCAATGCTTTGCATTTAACTTGCCAGTGCTTGTGTTGTTTCCAGTTTTCATCATTTGGCTCTTTTTTCCATTTCCTGAAGGTTGCTTTTTTGGCAGCAACAGCCTCTCTGACCTCACCTTTAAACCATGCTGGCAGTTTTTTGGACTTTCTTCCACTCTTCTTAATGCGTGGAATACAGCTGGTCTGGGCTTCGAGGATAGTATTTTTAAATAACACCCAAGCTTGCTGTAAGTCTTTAACCTTTGGAACCGCTCCTTTTAGTTTTTTCCTAACTATATTCCTCATTCTATCATAGTCTCCCTTTTGAAAGTTAAAAGGTAATACTGTGGATTCCTTTACTATCTGTCCTCCACTAATTAAATCAAACATGATCATACTATGATCACTATTGCCAAGTGGTCCCAACACGCTTATTTCTTGCACCAGATCTGGCGTTCCACTAAGGATTAGGTCCAGTATGGCTTCCCCTCTGGTCGGTTCATGAACCAGTTGCTCCAAGAAGCAGTCATTTATTCCATCTAGAAACTTTATCTCTTTAGCTTGTCCTGCCGTGACACTGACCCAGTCGATACCGGGGTAATTGAAATCACCCATTATTACTACTCTGTTGTGACTTTTGTTAGCTTCCTTGATTTCTTTGAGCATTTCATCATCCATTTGTTCATTCTGGCCAGGCGGTCGATAGTATACTCCCACTGCCATTGCCTTCCCCTTCATAAATGGGATTTCAATCCATAGAGATTCTACAGCAAATTTTGTTCCCTGCAAAACTTTAATCCTTTCTGACTCAATGCCCTCTCTAACATAGAGAGCAACCCCTCCACCAATTTGATCAGCTCTATCATTACGATATAGTTTGTATCCAGGTATCACAGTGTCCCACTGGTTATCCTCCTTCCACCATGTCTCTGAGAGTGCAATCATATCTAACCTCTCATTTAGTGCTATATATTCTAACTCCCCCATCTTATTGTTTAGACTTCTAGCATTGGCATACAAGCATTTTAGAGACTGTATTTTATTCATATTAATCTGGCTATTGGTAGGCAGGGGTAATTTGGAATCTTTATGCTCTGTCTGCTCCTTACTCAAGGGCATTTGGGCTACTATACCCCCTTTTGGAACCTCACTGCTTTTGGTAGTATCCTTCAAGGATACCTTTGTCCGAACCATGCGCTCCTGGGTGACTGTCGGCTTTCCCCTATTTTCTAGTTTAAAAGCTTCTCTATCTCTTTTTTAAAGGTTAATGCCAGCAGTCTGGTCCCATCCTGATTAAGGTGAAGCCCATCCCTTCGGAAGAGCCCCCCCTTTCCCCAGAATGTTCCCCAGTTCCTAATAAATCCAAAACCCTCATCCTTGCACCATTGTCTCATCCACGCATTGAGACTCCGGAGCTCTGCCTGTCTTTTGGGTCCTGCACGTGGAACAGGAAGCATTTCGGAGAACGCTATCCTGGAAATTCTGGATTTCAACTTCCTACCTAAAAGCTTAAATTTAGCCTCCAGAACTTCCCTACCACATTTTCCTATGTCATTGGTACCAACATGTACCAAGACAGCAGACTCCTCCCCAGCACTATCTACGATCCTATCTAGGCGGTGCGTGAGGTCTGCTACCTTCGCACCAGGCAGGAATGTTACCAGGCGATCCTCACGTCCACCAGCCACCCAACTATCTACATTCCTAATGATTGAATCACCGACTATAACAGCTGTCCTGACCCTCCCCTCATGGGCACATGGCCCTGGAGAAACGCCCTCGGTGCGAGAGGGTTTTACATCACCTGGAGGACAGGTCCTAGTTACAGGATCACTTCCTGCCACACCAGGGTGATGCTCTCCTGTCACGTGACCTCTCTCCTCCAAGGGGAGGAGGTAACCTGCACAGAGTGGCAGTTACAGTTCCAATGATGAGAAGTAGTCATCAACGAAGGGGAGGGGGGTAACCTGCACAGAGTGACAGTTACAGTTCCAATGATGAGAAGCAGTCGTCAACGAAGGGGAGGAGGGTAACCTGCAAAGAGTGGCAGTACCAGTTCCAATGATGAGTAGTAGTAGTCAACGAAGGGGAGGGGGGTAACCTGCAAAGAGTGGCAGTAACAGTTCCAATGATGAGTAGTAGTAGTCAACGAAGGGGAGGGGGCCGGGGGGTAACCTGCATAGAGTAGCAGTTACAACCCTAATGAAATTACTGGGCAGATTGGATGGACCTTTTAGGTCTTCATTTGCTGCCAGATGTCACTGTATGTTACTATGTTACAATGCTTCATGGTCTCAACACTGCCTAGAAGCTTCACAATAAGAAAGGGAAATTGGATTTAGCTCATGCCTTTTCTCTGAAGTTCAAGGCGAGTTACATTCAGGTACAGAAGGTATTTTTCCAGTCCCCAGAGGACTGACAGTCTATGTTTGTACCTGAGGCAATGCAGCGTTAAATGATTTTTCCCAAGGTCACAAGAAACAGCAGTGGGATTCGAACCAGGCTTTTCTTGTTCTCACAGCCCACTGCTCAACCCATTGGACCACTCGTCACAACAACTCTCTCAGTTTCTACAATAACATCCTTTGCTTCAAAAAGGCTCTAGAACAAAATATTCATATAGCTAAAACAATTTGATTCTAACAGTTTATTGTCTAGAATAGATGCAATAATTCTAGTGTTCTGGCTTAGTTCAAAGGTTTTCCTCAAAGCCTCATTTTTGGGCTGGGCTAGTGGCTCAGTGAGGAGAATGCGAGTTTAATTATTGAGCAGGTCTTCTGCTCACTCAGCTGGACAGGGCCGGGCATGCAATTCTTGGTGTGTATACAACAGTGACAACTAGGGATAATTTTATAAAGCCATTATAGCATGTATGTCGCAATATATGCATAAAATGACTCTTATTTATTTATTTATTTGAAAGCATTTATACCACTAATATGAAATAACATTCTAAGCAGTTAAGAAATTACCATAACTAACACAACATAAAAACATGAATGAAAACAATCCATAAAAAGGAAAAACAGCCAATAAAAAACATCCCATGCAGATAGAGTAAGCAAGGTAGCCTTCTTGTCCTCTACACCGCTGTGACTGGTAGATACAGCGGTATAGAAATGTTGCTAAATAAATAAAATAAACTTAGGTGCTCTATTATAAAACTCCTGTCCTAGTGGCTGGAATTAGGGTTTATAAGTATAGAATACTAGAAGGAGCCCTGCTGGGTAGCCCAGAGTTGGAGTGTTTTTATTTTATTTATTTATTTGATGTTTCTTTTATACCGCGCTATTTGCAATCAGTGCGGTTTACATATAACATTTGTCCAATGCAGGCAAGACTGCAAAGGATTTACATTTCAACAGGGTTCTTTAAACAGGGATAACATGGTAACTATGTACACTTTGCTGTTTTAGGCAGTCTTATCTACAGGGTTACATTGGAACTATATACATTAAACCTGAATGTTATTTTGACGTGTGACTATGGACATTCCATCTGACAGTATGAATTGTCTGTGCTGGGAGTGCTGACCTGGGGCATGATTGTGACTCGGTGTGGGGAGGTATCTGGATCAGCACAGTACTGGAGAAATAGATGATGCTTCACTGCCTTTCGGAACTGGGAGAGGTCACTGATGGTTCGGATGACCATTGGCAGGGCATTCCAACAGGAGGGCGCATAGAAGGCGAAGGCTCTGCTTCTCGTGGATTGAGAGCATTTCGTGATCGTCTTTTGGAGTAAGAGAGTATTGGTGGCAGTTGATCTCCTTACTCTGTTAGGGGGAGTGATCATGACTAGGTCGGTGATGGTGGCAGCGGAGTACTTGTTGATGGTTTTATAGGTCATTGTTAGGATCTTAAAGGAGATCCTACATTGTACTGGTAGCCAGTGCAGCTGTTTCAGTACTGGAGTGATGTGAACTCTCCTGGATGCCCCATGAAGGATTCTTGCAGCTGCAGCCATTGCAAGCTGTAGGGGGTTAATCGTGCTTTTCGGGAGGCCGTGCAATATTGAGTTGGCGTAGTCAAGGTGTGGCATTACTAGTGCCTGATATACTGATCGGAAGTCTTCAGGCTCTAGTCGCTGACGCAGATGTCGAAGGGTCCAGATTTTGTGATAGATCGCTTTTACCATATTGACTATATGTGGGCCTTCATGTTGAGCTGTTGGCCCAACGTAACTCCTAGGTATTGTATTGTGGTCTTGCTGAGGAGCTCTGTGTTACTGAAATGAATGTACTCGGGAGGTATAAAATAGGATTTTAAAAAACTCAGATAGTTATAAATAACAGCTCATGGCACTATTCTGATTTGAGATGGAACCCCAAAGGAGCAGGGGAAACTTTCTGGCAAAAACCTCTAATTCTGTAATGAATAAAACACATTTTATTAGAGAAATGGGAAATGCAGCACCGCTGCATTGCTTACAATTCAGGACCACCGTGACTATCACATATCCAAATAGAGAAACAGATATACTCCCAGATTACTGTATATACTCATAGGAATTGCACAGCTATGGATAAAAGATGTCATAATTCCAGATAAAGCTCATTACCAACCATGCACATCATATAGGGCAAAAAATATGTTGGACAAAACACTTTTTATTCAGTATTTGGCTCATGACTTTCCAGTAGTTGTTCAAGGCAAGTTACAATCAGGTACTGTAGGTATTTCTCTGTCCTTAGAGGGCTTACAATCTAAGTGTATACTTGAGGCAATAGAAGGTTAAGTGACTTGTCCAAGGTCAAAAGGAGTATCCTTAGGATTGGAATCCTGGTCTCATTGGTCACAGGCCACTGCTCTAACCACTAGACTTCTTTTTTAAAGAATTCTTTAAAGATATAAAGAAAATAAAGCATGATCTGAAAGCCGGCTTCACAACACTCACTGCTTTGGCTCATTCATGATCATCTATCCCCTACCCCTACCAAAAAATGTTATTAAAGTTGTCTTGTTCTCAATTTTATCTCTTATTTTTAGCCTGTACTTTCTTTCAGACTCAGAAAAACAAAAACATAGATAATACCCAAACTACATTTTAATTCTAGTACAATTCTTACCTCTTAGGCACATGTTTGTCTTCAAAATATTCCTCACAACCATTTATTTTTGCAGGCTGTTAATAAACAAGAAAAGTTGAACCATAATTATTTTACAATAAATATAGAAAGAAACAACCTCAGATAATCTTTTTGAACATGTGACATTATTTGCACTGGCCACTATTTACAGAGCCCACTCCAATCCATCTTTTCCTAGGTTGTTATATTATTTGTGGGAGAAGAGGTAAATTTTCAGGATACTATACAGGGGAGCAGATGGGGCAATTCCTTTAACTGCAGATTCTTTGCATTCATTAAGCAACTTCTTCATCATAGGGAGTTGGAGACAGATGAGGCAAACTTTAAGTCTCCAGATATTCATCCTTAGAACTAAGCACCACAGTTACTGCACTAATAGCAGCTATTTTGACAGTGTGATTTGATTATGACAGCTATAATATGGTCGAGTCTCAACATTCCTTGATAATATAATTGAATAGCTTGTTGCAATGTTAATGTTTCCTAAGAAGACTCTTGTAAGAAAAAGCGTAGTTACTCACCTGTAACAGGTGTTCTCCAGGAGCAGCAGGAATCAGTCCTCACTTATGGGTGACGTCGGCGCCGACGGAGCCCTCGCGGAGCAATTTTCCCCAGCTTTCAAAGAAAGCCTTTGGGAATTGCAGCGCGCATGCGCGGTCGTCTTCCCGCCCGAGGGTGCCATCTTAGCCAGTCAGATGACATAGCCAAAAAAAAGACAGCATAAAAATATTTGCAAAAACATAAGCAGACGATTGCAACTCCAAGGGGAGGAGGGAGGGTAGTGAGGACTGATTCCTGCTGCTCCTGGAGAACACCTGTTACAGGTGAGTAACTACGCTTTCTCCAGGACCAAGCAGGAAGTCAGTCCTCACTTATGGGACTCCCAAGCTCAAGGCTACCGGAGACCCTAAGCACAAAAATGAGCTCCCTCTAGCTCAGCAGCACAGAAGGAAAGAATCTTCGCTGAATTATCATCCACCGGTAGCCCACATCCGGGATGGAGGGTAGGAGTTGCTCAGACCTCAAAGAGATTACGGAGGACTGCCTGTCCGAAAGCACTGTCCCTGCGGGACTCCCTCTCGAGACAGTAATGGACCGCAAAAGTCTGGCTCGAAGACCAAGTAGCGGCCCGGCAGATGTCTGCCAGCGGAACAGAGCGGAGGTAAGCCACTGACGTAGCCTTTGCCCGAACGCAATGAGCCGTGACTCGACTTTCTAAGGAGAGTCCGGCTGCCCCATAAGCCCAAGAGATACAGTCCGCAACCCAGATGGACAGAGTACGCTTGGAGACCGGGAGCCCCAATTTATTGGGGTCAAAAGACACAAAAAGCTGAGCAGCTTTACGGTGCTCCCGCGTACGGTCAAGGTAGAAGTTCAAAGCCCTTCTACAGTCCAGGGTATGGAGGACCGTTTCAGCTCGGCTGGAGTGTGGTCTGGGAAAGAAGGTTGGAAGTACCACCTCCTGATTGATGTGAAAAGGGGAGACCACTTTTGGAAGAAACTTTGGGTGAGTCCGTAGGACTACCCTATTTTTGTAGAACCGAGTGTAAGGGGGATCAGACACGAGGGCCTGCAATTCACTTACGCGTCTAGCGGAAGTGAGGGCTATCAAGAACAGTGTTTTCCAAGACAGAAAACGGAGAGAACAGGTAGCCATAGGTTCAAAAGGCGGACAGGTGATCCGCTGCAAAACCACATTCAGGTCCCAGTCAGGCGCTGGCGGGCGCAGAGGTGGTTTAAGTAGAAGGAGACCTCGGAGAAACCTCGCTACGAGAGGGTCGCTGGAGAGAGGTCTACCGTCCACCGGCACATGATGTGCCGAAAGAGCACTGAGGTGAACTTTGACGGAGTTGGACTTAAGTCCCAGATTAGAGAGGTGTAGCAAGTACTGCAAGATCACCGACACCGGGCAGGAGAAGGGATCCTGAGACTGTTGGGTACACCAGACGGCAAAGCGACGCCATTTAAGGGCGTAGCATTTGCGGGTAGAAGGCCGTCGCGAAGCCAAGACGACCTCCTCCACCTCTGCCGGCAGGAGAAGGGGAGCAAGGACTACCCTCTCAGCAGCCAGGCCATGAGGTTGAGAGACCTGAGGTTGGGGTGTAGTAGAGACCCCTGATCCTGAGTGAGGAGATCCGGTTGTACCCCCAGAGGGAATGGATCCTCCACCGCTAATTGCAGTAGGAGCGGAAACCACGGCTGTCTGGGCCAGCGAGGGGCCACCAGGATCATGAAGGCTTTGTCTCGGAGAACCTTGAAAAGAGTCCGAGAGACTAGCGGGATGGGAGGGAAAGCGTACAGAAGGTTCCCCGACCATGAAATTAGAAAAGCGTCCGCCGCAACCCGAAGGGGGTGTGGCTGACGAGAGCAGAAGCGAGGAAGCTGCCGGTTGTGAGGACTGGCAAAGAGATCCACCGTGGGGAGGCCCCACTTTAGGAAGAGCTTCTGAACTACCAAGGGATCCAGACGCCACTCGTGCGGCTGGAGGATCCTGCTGAGTTTGTCCGCCAGGCAATTCTCTTGGCCCGGGAGATAAACTGCCTTGAGGAGAATGCCGTGAGTGACGGCCCAAGAGCAGAGCTTCTGTGCCTCCCGGCAGAGGAGGAAGGAGCCCGTGCCCCCCTGCTTGTTCACGTAGAACATGGCAACCTGATTGTCCGTCTGGACAAGGACGGACTGGTGGGAAGTCAGGTGGGAGAAAGCCATGAGAGCCAGGCGGATCGCCCTGAGCTCCAGGAAGTTGATCTGCTGAGCAGATTCCCACGTGGTCCAGAGGCCCTGAGTACGTGCCCCTTGGCAATGTGCTCCCCAGCCCAGGAGGGATGCATCCGTGGTCAGCACCCGGGTCGGCTGAGGTGACTGGAAAGGCATTCCGAATATCAGGTTCGGCTGCCGAAGCCACCACCGGAGAGACGAGATCAGCGGCTCGGAGACGCGCACTAGGTCTGCTAGGCCGCCTGTGGCTTGTCGCCACTGCTGGCGGAGACACCATTGAGCAGGCCGCATATTCAGGCGGGCATTGGGGGTCACATGGACGGTGGAAGCCATATGGCCGAGTAGTCTCAGGAAGCGCCTGGCGGAGACCAGGGGCTGGCTGCGAAAACGGTCGGCTAGGTCCATGAGCCGTTGAGCCCTGTCGAGCGGTATGTACGCTCGTGCCTGAGGAGTGTGGAGCCTTGCGCCGATGAACTCGAGATCCTGTGAGGGGAGCAAAGTGGACTTTGCGAAATTTATAACAAACCCCAAGTACTGCAGAAGAGTCACCGTGCGGCGTGTGGCGCTGGTGACCTCCGGAGCGGACGCCGCTCTGATGAGCCAGTCGTCGAGGTACGGAAAGACATAGAGGCCGTGAAGCCGGAGATGGGCCGCCACCACTGCGAGACATTTTGTGAAGACTCGCGGCGCGGAGGACAGGCCAAAGGGCAGTACTCTGTACTGGTAATGATTTCCTGCCACCACAAACCTTAGGTATTGGCGGTGGCTTGGGTGGATGAGGATGTGCATGTAGGCATCCTTTAGATCCAAGGAGCATAGCCAATCTCCCTCCTGGAGGTAGGGCAGAAGGATTCCAAGGGTAAGCATTTTGAACTTCTCCCGCACAAGGAACTTGTTGAGGTTGCGCAAGTCCAGGATGGGTCTGAGGCCCCCTGTTCTCTTTGGTATTAGAAAATACCTGGAATAAAAGCCTTGACCTCTCAGGTGGTGTGGCACCGGTTCCACCGCCTGTTCCTGCAGAAGACCTGCTAACTCCTGAAGGAGTAATTCCCTGTGCAGAGGGGGTCGTGGAGGTTCTCCCGGAAAATAGGAGGGAGGGACCTGGTGGAAGTGGAGAAGATAGCCTTCCCGCACGACTTGAAGCACCCAGGCATCTGCGGTGATGCTGGACCACCTGTGGGCGAAGTGAACCAGCCGGCCTCCGGTGCTGGGAGGAACCAGCGGGGGGGGAGAGGCTATGCTTTGTGAGTCAAAAACCCCCACCCTGCTGAGCAGGGGCTGGTGGTGCAGGCTTGGGGGCTTGCTGCCTACGGGACCCGTTACCCCGTCCCTTGGCCTGCTGGCCCTGTTGGGGAGCTGCAGGGGCCTGATAATGGGGGTATTGTTTGTAGGCAGCCGCCTTCCTCGGGTAAAAGGACTTTTTCCCCGAGCCCTTCTTTTTCTGGGAAGGGGCGGAGGTCTTCCTAGAAAGCCTGGTCCTGGTGAGAGTCTCAGTCTCAATTTGCGCAGCCTTTTCCGCCATGGGCTTGCCAAAGAGGTTTTCGCCTCGGCAGGGGACATCGACCAACTTGTCCTGCACCCAGGGCTCAAGGTCTGACGACTGAAGCCAAGCCTGTCGGCGGGCACCGATGCCGGCTGCGGCCACTCGAGCCGATGCTTCAAAGCCATCATAGGCTGCCCGGGACATGAACTTTGAGCATTCCCGAACGCCAGTGGACAAGGCTAGGAACCTCCGCAAGGGTTCCTCGGACAAACCAGCGGAGAATCCGGCTAGCTCTTTAGCCAGATCCCGGAGATACATGCCCATGTATAGCTGGTAAGTCTGGACACGACATGCGAGCATAGAGCCCTGGAAACACTTCTTACCAAGGCCATCCAGGTTACGGGCCTCCCTGCCAGGAGGCACCGAGGAGTGCATCTTCTGGCTCTTAAGACGATGCATGGCCGATTCCACTACCATGGAATGGTGTGGCAGCTGTGCCTTTTGAAAGCCAGGGCTCTTGCGGACTCGATAGATAGAATTGACCCGCTTGCTCAGGACCGGCGAGGAGGCCGGGCTCTCCCACATGCGGAAGAGTAGTCGTTCCAGCATAGGAGGAACCGGTACAGTAAAGTGTTCCCTCGCGGGAGAGTCATACTGGAGGGCGTCGAGCTCTTCGGCTCGAGGCTCCTCCTCGGGATCCGCAGGGAAGGCCAAGGCCTTGGCCATATCCCTAACGAAGTCCGAGAACCGGGCATCCTCCGGGGGGGACTGCTTCCGAGGCTCGGACTCCGGTGAGTCCGAGGGGACACACCGAGTCCGGAAAGAATCAGGCGACTCTTCCTCTTCAGACTCCCAGACCGACTCCGACGAGGACTCGGTGGGGTCGGCCCGGGCAGGGCGCGGCGCCTGCCGCCCCGACGCCGAGGGAGTCGGTGTCGGCGACCTCGGTCCCGAACGGGAGGCCGAGGGTGACCTCGACCGAGGATCGACTCGAGTTCTCATCGACTCGAGGATCGGCTCGGTCTCCGGGGTCGACTTGGACGTCGACGTCCCGGCGGTCGGGGCAGCGGCGCCAGCGAGGCCAGCAAGCAGTGCCCGCTGCTGGTCCATGAAGGCAGACAGTCTGCTCTCCAAGGCCGTCAACCTGAGTCCGAGCTCAGGTGACCCAGCAGCCCCCGACTCGGGCCCCGACGGCGTCGGGCCCGACGTCGGCTGTCGCGGAGGCGAGTCCAGAAGGACCACAGGACTTACCCGAGCAGGCATCTCCGACTCCAGGCGAGGTCGCTTCGTGAGGTGTTCCTTCTCCAAGGACCCGGGGCGGCTGTCGGGGCTATGCGACCTGGCCCTCGCGGAACCAGGAGCGTCCACCGACGCCGCCCTCGCGGGTTTCACCTTCCGACGATGGTCCCCGGAGGGAGAACCCCGGTCGGAGGAACTCCGGCGACGGTCCGAGCTGGAGCCTTTGGACGCGGAGGCCTCCGACGAGGTCCGGGTACGGCTGGGGTCAGCGAAGATTCTATCACGCTGATGCCGCCGACTTCTCAACGCTTTTGAGGACATTTTGCCACAGGGCCCACAGATCATTTCCTCATGATCCGGGCCCAGGCAGCGGAGGCAAAAGTCGTGTGTGTCAGTTAGTGACATATTTCGGTCACACTGACCACACCGCTTAAACCCACTGGCAGCCATCGGGGGAAAAAGGGCCCCTGCGAGGTCAAAGGACCGGGCTGCCAGGGAAAAATCGAAAACGAAAGCTGACAAAGTCAGAAAAACCGAAAAAAGTAAGAGGACTCGTGACCGGCGTCGCGAGTCCGGGCGGGAAAAAGATCGGCGTCGAACCGAAGGAAAAAGAATAAAATAATGAAGAAAAAATCGACTTTTTCGCGGGGACAAGACGGGGACGTCTGTAGGGCTCCGCGGAAAAAAGAAGACTGGCTAAGATGGCACCCTCGGGCGGGAAGACGACCGCGCATGCGCGCTGCAATTCCCAAAGGCTTTCTTTGAAAGCTGGGGAAAATTGCTCCGCGAGGGCTCCGTCGGCGCCGACGTCACCCATAAGTGAGGACTGACTTCCTGCTTGGTCCTGGAGAAACAGAATTTTAGCTCGATGGGCAAGCAAAGGGGTAAGATGGAAGGGATTTAAGTAGCAATATTTTTAAGAAGGCAGCATGAGAAAACACATGGATTTTGTAAAAAAAAAAAAATAATAAAACCAACACCACCTTTAGTATTGAGCATCTCAGAACAGGGAGAGGATTTTTTCCATGTATCAGATAGAAAGAAAAAGAAAGAAAAATGTAAACAACCAACACATTTAGCACAGAAAGCATACATAGAGCCCCATTTACAATTGCATGTTAAGCTGTTATTGCAGGAATTAGAACACACTAACAGTTAACGCAGTGGCTTGATACTGTACTTAAAGGCAAATTTTAGATTATATGCGATGACAGGACTTGAGATGTACACAGTTCTAGTGATAACTTTAGAAAAGATTTTGCCAAACTTGGAGCCTTTGCCCTTTACTAAAGTACACAGAAGGGCACACAGGAGTGCACATGTACAGTATTTGCCAACATTCTACTAATTTACCTGTGGAAAAGATCAAGTGAATAAACTCAGCAACTTATACAGGTATGCATGAACTAAGCACATACCACACAGGAACGGATAAAGCAAAAAAAGCCTTCCATTCAAAGATAGAAACATAGAAACATGATGACAGAAAAAGACCACATGGCCTATCTAGTCTGTCCTTTCATATCAACAACTACAACAGTCCACTTTTTACCTTTAGAGATCCTCTGTGTTGGTCCCATGCTTTTTTGAATTCAGTTACTGTCCTCATCTCTACCACCTCCACTGGGAGACTATTCCATGGATCCACTACTCTTTCCGTAAAGAAATATTTCCGCATATCACTCCTGAATCTATCTCCCTTCACCCTCATCCCATGTCCCCTCGTAGCAGAACTTGATTTCAATTGAAAGAGGCTCTCTCCCTGAACATTTATGCCACGGAGGTATTTAAACATCTCAATCATATCACCTCTATCCCGCCTTTCTTCTAAGATCATAAACACATCCATAAACAAGCCACGAGAACTCTTCAACATCGTCAAAAAACTGACAAAAGTACCAAACCACTCTGACCAGCTACCAAACATCCCACCCGAACTACTCGCAAGACAATACAAACAGCTTCATCAACCACAAAATCCACAACTGGACGCTGAGACAACAACAACAAGCCAACCCACCACTATAGCCAGAGACTGGAGCACATTCAAAGCAACCACAGAAGAGGAAATAGCATCCACCATCTCTTGCCTAAATACCACCACCTCTTCTCTCGACCCCTGCCCTACAGAATGGATAAAGAAAACCAAAGATGACCTGAACACACCACTAACCGACATTGTCAATGAATCCCTCAGCCAAGGGCACATGCCAGACCTCCTCAAAACCTCAGTCATTCGACCAACGCTAAAGAAACACCCTGGATCCCCTCGATCCCGCCTCCTACAGACCTGTAGCTAGCCTCACATTCACCACCAAACTCATTGAAAAAGTAGTCCAGAAACAGCTCCAAGAACACTTGGACAACAACAACATACTGGACCCACAACAACATGGCTTCCGCCCACTCCATGGAGTCGAGACCCTCATGGCGTCACTAATGAACACCCTCGTCATAGGTACCCAAGTCAAACACTCTGGATATGCCATGATCTTCCTAGACATATCAGCCGCTTTTGACACCATCTCCCACAACATCCTCATACGCAGACTACAAGCAATTGGCATCAAAGATACTGTACTCCAATGGTTCTGCTCATACCTAACCAATAGACAACAACTGATCCGCACAAACTCATCAACCTCCCCCCCTTCCAGCAACACCAAGGAGTACCACAAGGATCCACACTATCAGCCATGCTCTTCAGCATCTATCTGCAACCACTCTGCTCAATCATACGGGCACACAACATTCACTACCACATCTACGCAGACGACATAATGCTCTATGCACCAATTACAACCTCCAACCCATCAAACAAACACTTATCAGAATGCTTCACAGCAGTATCCAGCTGGCTACAAAAAAACAATTTGTCCATCAACATAAAGAAAACAGAGGCCCTCATAGTAACAAAAGACCCGGACTTCACGCCACCCTCACACCTCAGCATTGGGACCACTCAAATAAAAATACAACCGCAGATAAGATACCTGGGAATCATCATAGACCAAGCCCTCACACTTGAACAAATAAAAAAAAATGCCTCTACAATATTTCACAAGGCTAAAACAGTGCAACGACTCAAACCTCTCCTCGAACCACAAGACTTCAGAAAAGTGATGCAGGCCCTAACACTCCCCCACCTGGACTATTGCAATATAATCTACCATGGACTCCCGGCCACCCATACCAACCCACTCCGGACTGCCTTAAACACCACAGCAAGAATTATCCAATCATCAAAAAAACAGGACCACATCACCCCAATTCTGAGAGAGCTACACATACTCCCTCTGGAAGCACGAATCAAGTACAAGTCCGCTCTACTCACCCACAAAGCTCTCAACCAAACCCAAACCTCACAACTCCGCACACTACTGACCCGACCAGCCCACAACAAAGCAACCAGACAAACCACCAACAACTCCCTCACCATCCCCCACAAAAGGGCAAAATGCAATCAACGAACCTGCAACAGAGCCTTCGAACTGTACGCACCATCCATCTGGAACTCTCTACCGAATCACATCAGAAACAACAAAGTCCCCCTATCATTCAGGAAACAACTAAAAACCACAATATTCCAGGAATACCTCTGACCAGAAACAAACACCCACCAATGAGACTGTAGCTCAATGTTTATGTTTACGTCCCAAATATTTGTCAAAATCATGAATGTTGGCCCGCCTGGTGATGGCACATACCCTAAAATTGATTATTGTCTCCCCCCCCCCCCTCGTTCAATGTTCCACCGCTTTGACCCGGTGAAAAGCGGGATATAAATACAGCTAAATAAATAAATAAAATAAATATGTGGACCATTTTGCAAACCTATATATCTAAAAAGCACCAATTAATAACAGAAGCTGCTCTCTGTATTTAATTTCAATTTGGCAGGGGAAATAACCAATAGGCTGACTGAAATGAGCACTTGTTTTAAAACCTACATGTGCCAGGGAGTACCTGTAAATCCAGATGTAGACAATTTTGATTATACACAGGTATTCCTCACATGAAATAGGGGGTAGACGTAGAGATTTTTGACCAGCTTAGGCTACGCCCTAATCATGCCCCTGATATGTCCCCTCGCAATATCCATGTATTATGAGCATCCATGTGTAAATTTAGCTCCTTCTGAAATTGCCATTTACATCTGGATGCCATTTCTATGTGTGGATGCTGGATTTTCCATGTGAAAATTGTAACTAAGGCTTCGAAAATAAGCCCTTTAGTGCATCTCATTTCTCTGTTAAATGCATAGCATGGAATGAGCGTGGACTGCGCCTCACAATTAAAGCACTTCAACTTAGAGGAATGTTTACTAAAATGCACTACCAGGGTAATGCGGGGTTAACGCACAGTTTTGGCGCATCAGGGCAGGTACTTGAGCGGAACATGGCTGTTCCTGGTGCGTCATTGGCTAGTGTGGGCATTAGTTGCCCGCACTAACTATGCTTGATACCGGTACTGCAGATGGTGTTAGTTGCACTCACAGCCTATTCATTTGCTGTATTGCAGTGTGCCATGCCTGTGCTAACTGCAGGGAGATGGATGTACACGCCCTCTGCAGTTAACCAGAAGCCCCATGCTGCTAATGTGGCCCACATATGTGTTACAGGCACAGGCCATCAGGAATCTAGTAGTTGGGAGAGCACTCGTTCGTTCTTTTATGAAAATACAATGGCATGTGCTTCCAAAAATCTGTTCCTGGTGGTTTCAAAGACCGTCTGTGCAGTGGCCACTCCTCTTGAAGAGAGGTATTTGATTTTGTTTTAATCCACTATACTTAGTTTTTTATGTTTTATCAATTTTATTGTTTTAGGTGAAATATATGTTATACCATATCTCAATACTATTTATCTATCTATCTGTATCTATCTACATTAATTCAAATGCCTCACATACACTATCAATGCATAGGAGATAGGTACTGCATTTTTGGTATGTTTTATATCAGAAAGTTATGAAATGAGGCTGGAAGAGGACAGACTTGGGAGCAATATAAGAAAATATCTTTTACAGAAAGCGTGATAGATGCATGGAATACTTTCCCCAAAGAGCAGGTGGCAGCAAAAATTAGTACTGAAATTTAAGAAAGCCTGTCAAGTAGTAAAGAAGCGAGTATAAAGCTAGAGATCAGGATTTTGTTTATGTTTAGGACACACCAGACATACTTCTTTCTCATTCTGTGGATCAGTCTTTTGTAATTTCCTTGCCCCTAAACTAAGAGGGGAAACTAACTTAAGTAAATTTAAGGCAGCACTAAAAACCCACCCTCTTCATTCAGGCTTTTGGAGACTCATGGGATTGAGCAGGGGCGGGATGGGGAAGGGTTTAGCAGAGTCACAACTGACCAACTAGCTGTCCCATAGTTTTTTATTTTGGTTTGCTGTAAATAGTCTTGTTTAGCCTCAACTTGAAAGTATGGTATAGCAAGATTTCTAATAAATAATATAAATCAATACTGTAGGGTAGGGAAAACTGGAAGACCAGGTGGGCTTTTTGGTCTTTATTTGCTGCCATGTTGTTGTGTTCAACTCAAAATATTAAAAGCCTCTTCTTCATTTTCCCCAAATGCTTATGCTATTTGAGCAAGTTAAGTTACGTATTTAATGTGTAGCAGAATCGGATTAAAGAAATGTATATCATATAACAGACCTGAATGCACTGTACATTTTCTACAATATATAGCCTTCTTAGAGCACACGATACTTATTTTAGCTCTTACAGTTACAGCAGTCAGATGTCTTTGCTTCCCCACCAGTAATAGTAACTTGATGTGAAATAAACTATGTCATCTCTCTAATGCCACCTATTCAGATGCCTCATGCTAACAACAAACAACCCTCTATCTTCAGGTCAAAAACCTCTTAATCACAATTACAAACCAAGGTGACCCATAAAGCACAGTTACTTACCTGTAACAGGTGATCTCTGGGAACAGCAGGAATAAGTCTTCACATATGGGTATCGTCGGTACCGACGAAGCCTGCGCGGGAACGCTCCCCAGCGTCCAAAAGGAAAGCTTTTGGGAGCATCCCACAGCACCTGCGTGCTGCCTTCCCGCCTTTCCTAACTGCCTCTCTCCAGTTCGAGTTTTAAGCCGAGACAAAGAGAGAGAGAAAGGAAAGGAAAGATAGATAGAGAGATACAACTCCTAGGGGAGGTGGGTGGGTTGTGAAGACTTATTCCTGCTGTTCCCAGAGATCACCTGTTACAGGTAAGTAACTGTGCTATCTCCAGGAACAAGCAGGAATGAATCTTCACATATGGGGACTCCCCAGCTAGAGATGCTAAGGAGATCCCCAAAGTTTTGAGTCCCTGAGAAGGGCTCTACCTCCCCCTATGGATCTCGGGCATCCAACCAGGGATGGGGGGTAGGAGTTGATTAGGTATGGAACAGGTGTTTGAGAACAGCCTGACCAAACAAAGCATCCCGGCGGGAGTCCTTGTCCAAGCAATAATGGGCTGTCAAGGTATGAACCAAGGCCCAGGTGGCCGCTCGACAGATTTGGTCGATGGACACAGAATTTAGATGAGCCATAGAGGCTGCCATGGCCCTCACATTATGAGCTGTGACATGGCCCTCCAGAGAAAGGTTCTTACTCTGGTAGGCAAAAGAAATACACTGAGCAATCCAATTGGACAGAGTTCTCTTAGAGACTGGAAGTCCTAAATGAGAGGGATTGAAAGCAACAAAGAGTTGAGAGGACTTTCTATGTTGCTGTGTCCTTTGTAAGTAAAAAGCAAGCGCTCTCTTACAATCCAGGGTATGGAGATTCCTCTCTGCACTTGATGCATGAGGTCCTGGAAAAAAGACAGGTAAATATACCTCCTGGTTCAGATGAAAAGGTGAGACCACTTTAGGCATAAAGTGTGGATTGGTCCTGAGGACTACCTTGTCATGATGGAACCTTGTATAAGGAGGATTAGCCACCAAGGCTTGCAGCTCACTGATGCGGCGAGCTGAAGTGACTGCAATGAGAAAAATAACCTTTCAGGAAAGGAATTTCAAGGAGGTAGTGGCTAAGGGTTCAAAGGGTGGCTGCATAAGCTGGCCAAGAACCAGATTCAAGTCCCATGCCACTGGAGGTGGTCTAATGGGAGGTTTAGTTAAAAGAAGGCCTCTCATGAATCTTGCTATAAGAGGATGAGAGGAAATAGGCTGTCCATTGAGAGGTTTAAGGGATGCTGCAATAGCACTCAAATGGACTCTTACTGAATTCGTTTTAAGGCCTGCATGGGATAAATGCAGCAAATACTCTAGTAAAGAATTCAGAGGTATTGCAAGAAGGTTAAGACCCTTCTCTGCACACCAAATGGTAAACCTTTTCCATTTAAAAGCATAGGAACGTCTAGTGGAAGGCTTTCTGGAAGCATGAAGGATATCCTTCACTTGCTGAGAAAGATGCAAATCTTGAAGGTCTAGGCCTTCAGCAACCAGGCTCTGAGGTGAAGAGACTGGGGATTTGGGTGCCACAACGTTCCCTCCTCCTGTCTGGAGCAGATCCCAAGTCCAGGGAGGGAGCTTGAGAGAGATGCAGAAGTAGAGAGTACCACACTTGGCGTGGCCAATGTGGTGCTATGAGGATCATAGACCCCTTGTCTCTCTGAAGTTTGAACAGTGTCTTGGGAATTAGGGGAATGGGTGGAAAGGCATAGAGGAAGTCTTGCCCACAATGAAGGAGGAAGGCATCCCTGGCCTGAACTCCCTGACACGGAATCCTGGAACAGAACCGGGGAAGTTTGGCATTCCACGGACTTACAAACAGGTCTATGTCCGGGGTTCCCCAAATTCGGAAGATCCTGGCTATCTGGTCCCCATGGAGGGACCATTCGTGTGGAAGCAGAACTCGACTGAGTCTGTCTGCCCAAGAGTTTTGAACCCCTGGAAGATACACTGCCATGAGATGAATTTGATGCTCTCTGGCGAAGGCCCACAATCTCAAAGCTTCGTTGCAAAGCGACAGAGAGCCAGTCCCGCCCTGCTTGTTCACGTAGAACATGGCTACTTGGTTGTCCGTGTGGATGAGGACTGTCTTGTAGCTGAGCAGGGTGTGGAAGACTCTGAGAGCTAGAAAAATTGCTCTGAGTTCTAAGAGGTTGATATGTAGAGATGTCTCCTGTGGAGATCAGATGCCTTGAGTGGAGAGATCTTGTAGATGAGCTCCCCAACCTCTTGGAGAGGCATCTGTTGTAAGGGTTGCTTGGGGTAACACCTGTTGAAAGGGAGACCCCAGCAACAGATTTTGAGTGGACTTCCACCATTGGAGAGAGCAAAAGAGGTGACTGGAGGTCGCTATTTTGTCTGACAGGCACCCTGATGCCTGGGTCCATTGGGTTGACAGAGTCCATTGAGCTGCTCTCATGTGAAGGCGAGCATAAGGAACCACATGCACAGTGGATGCCATGTGGCCTAACAGTTGTAACATCTCTCGAGCAGTTAAATGGGATTTTAACTGAATCTGTGAGGCTAACTGCACCAAGCGTAGGCAACGGGCCTGGGGAAGATAGGCCCTTGCAGTTGTGGTATCCAGCAAGGCCCCTATGAACTCTAGAGACTGAGAAGGGGTGAGATGGGATTTTGGAATGTTTATTACAAGTCCCAGATACTGAAGAATACGCCTTGTGCAGGCTAGGGAAGTCTAAGCCTCTGACTGGGATGGAGCTTGGATGAGCCAGTCGTCCAGATATGGGAATACGAATATCCCTATAGTGCGTAGAAATGCAGCTACTACTGCCATGCATTTTGTGAAAACTCTTGGTGCAGAGGCCAGACCGAAAGGAAGCACTTTGTATTGGTAGTGCTTTCCTCGGTAAAGGAACCGAAGGAACCTTCTGTGTGTTGGATGGATGAGGACATGGGTGTACGCATCCTTGAGGTCTAGAGAACAAAGCCAATCCTGACTCTGAAGGTATGGAAGGAGAGCACCGAGAGAAATCATCTTGAACTTCTCCTTGTATAGAAACTTGTTCAATTCTCTGAGATCTAGTATGGGTCTGTAGCCCCCTGTTTTCTTTGGAATAAGAAAGTAGGGGAAGTAGAACCCTGAGCCCTGCTGAAGAAGGGGTACTTCTTCTATTGCCCCTTGGGCAAGAAAGGTAGCAATCTCCTGACCCAGAAGGTCGAGGAGAGATGTTGGAGAATTGAACTGTCTCACCATGGTGTGAGGAGGAAGGTTTAAGAAATTAAGCTTGTACCCCTCCCTTATGATGGAGAGGGTCCATTGCTCTGCTGTGATTTGTTCCCACCTGGGAGCAAAGTGAGCTAACCTTCCTGGAATGGTGAGAGGCTCTGGTTCTTTTAGAGCCAGAAAGGCTAAGTTCTCTAGTTGAAAGTCAAAGGCCCTGAGGAGGCTGAGGCTGTTGGGCTGTAGCAGCCCTTGCAGCCTTAGGCTTGGCCTGTTTAGGTTGTTGCTGTCGCTTTGCAGCAAAACGACCTGCAGAAGATGCCTGTTGACCATAAACAGGATAATATCTCCCCTTTTTGGGAAAAAATCCCTTTTTAAACAACCTTTTCTTAACAGGAGCAGAAGTAGACTTTGAAAGTCTATCTAAAGCAGAATTTTCAGCATCCATCTGAGTGGCCTTTGCTTGCCAATCTTTGCCAAAAAGGTTTTCACCTGTACAAGGAAGATTTCCTAGTCCATCCTGGACCCAGGGTTCCAAATCAGAAGCTTGTAGCCAAGCAACTCTGCGTGCACCTATGGCAATAGCCGAGGCTCTGCTAGCACACTCAAAAGAGTCAAAGGCTGCACGGTTAGACAACTTGGAAACATCCTGGGCATGTTTAAGCCAGGTGAGAAACTCCTCTCTTTTATCTTCTGAAACAAAAGGAGATAAAGTTTGTAGGTGATCTGTAACCTCTTTTAGAAACATCCCCATATAGAGACTATAGGAGTTGATTCTAGCAACAAGCATATTGGCCTGGAAAATTCTCCTGCCAAAAGCATCTAAGGTTCTGCATTCTCTTCCTGGAGGATTGGATGAGTGTCTTTTTGCACTCTTTATCCTCTTCATAGCAGACTCCACCACAATAGAGTGGTGAGGAAGCTGAGTTTTATGAAAGCCAGGACAAGGAGGAACACGGTACATGGTGTCCAACCTACGAGAATGAGGGGAGGTGGAGGAATCGAAGTATCGCCTATCTGGATGCTCCTGCAGAGCCCGATACGCGTACCAAGTGGTATCGACATCGGGAGTGATCGGTACCGATTCGGTACCGATGGGCATCACAGAACAGGGTACCGCTGCAGTCGACACCGAAGCCGATGTCGATGCAATCGGTACCGGTGCCGGAACCGATATCGGTGCTGGCGCCGGAACCGGTACCGACAACGGAGTTTGTTGCGGTACTGGAGGCGTCACAGCTTGTATGAATGCCGTAATGGCATGCTGCATGGTCAGAATATTCTGATCCATCGACGCCACCAATGTCTGGATTTCGGTACCAGTGGGAACCACCGGTACCCCAGAACATGGCAACAGGTGATCGGTCGAGGCCGAGCCATCGATGTCAACCTGTGACCCCATAGATAAAGCTTTGGAAGCCGGAGCCTCCCGCCGGGGCAATTTTGCTGATGCGGATTTCTCGAGAGGAAGCCCGGAGGCATTTCGATACTTGGAGGGAGATCTACCCTTCGAGGACCGGCTGGATTTGAGTTTGGTTACCTGAGATCCATGGGAGGAAGAAGCAGCCCTGGAAGACGTCGATGCTACCGAAGCTGCATCAGAGGGAAACAGGGTACTGAGCTTGGCTGCTCGATTCTGTAGACCTCTTTTAGACATCATGGAACAGGACTCACAATCCGTGATGGAGTGGTCAGGACCCAAACATTTTAGACACCAGTCATGGGTGTCAGTGACAGAAATAGTGCCGCTGCACTTTGTGCACTTTTTAAACCCGGAAGCGGGCTTCTCCATGAGGAGAATTTCTGATAGGCCTAAGGCCAAAGAAAAAAGCACAGAAGTGAAAAGAGTAGTCTTTTTTTTTTTTTTTTTAGAAGAAAGACCGGCGGTACTGGTCCGACGTCGAAGAAGGCAGACGCGCAACCAAAGAAATAAAATAAAATAAAGAACTTCTTCAGCGGTGACAGGAACACGACCTGCTGGCTCCGCGGAAAAGAAGAACTGGAGAGAGGCGGTTGGGAAAGGCGGGAAGGCAGCGCGCAGGCGCTGTGGGATGCTCCCAAAAGCTTTCCTTTTGGACGCTGGGGAGCGTTCCTGCGCAGGCTCCGTCGGTACCGACGATACCCATATGTGAAGACTCATTCCTGCTTGTTCCTGGAGATACTTAAATACTTTCTCTTTTTTTTCAGATGCAGCATATTATTTGTTGCATCATATTTTCTTATGCTTTTGTGTATTTTAAGTTATGATATATTTTTCCTGACTGTACACTGCTATAGGTGAGCTGACTAATTGGGAGAGGTGGTCTATGAATGTTTTAAAAGAAGTGTTTAAATTAAATCAAGCAGATACAAAATGGCTTTTCTATTTGCAGGCTATGCATTTTACCTCTGGAGAGTCATCAGGCAAAGACGAACCGTCACAGTCTGTGTCTTCTGCTTTATCTTCTGCCTGCTTCTCATTAGTGCCTAAAATTTCCCCATTGGAAAGCAGAAGGTTATTCTACATCTTACTCATAAATGGCTAAGGTGTTTTCCTTAAATAAATGCAGAACAAAACAGTTCTCAGTTAACACCCCGACTCTTCTTCCTATAATTTTTCTTCAAAGTTTTACAGGTAGTAATTGAAATTAAACCACCATAAAGGATAGCTCTAAAACACCCCAGTTTAATATGGATACTGTATAATCCTTTCAATCTAAAATACCATACAAAAAATATATTTGTAAGGGGATCTATATGGATTTTTGTTGGAATAATGTGTTTTGTGTTTTATTGTGTATTACCTATTGTTAGTCCCTCTTGATGTGGACTGGTACTGTATGTTTTCCTTATTTTATATTTCAATACAATTATTGGCAATGGAAAAAAAAATAAAAGATACCCTAAGGCTACTGTGTCACCACTGAACTGACAGACTGTGTTCTATGAGACTAGCCAATCTAGAAGAACAGTGAAGAGACAATTGTTTTAAACAGAATTCCACAGAGTGATCACCTACAAATTATAAGCGGTAACTCTTTAAAGGATTTTTTCTGTTGTTTGTAAATCATGCAGAGATAGGCTCACAGCAATAAACACAGCACAACCACTAGCAAGCAAATCGCTTTGAAGGAGAAAATCAAAAGGTTTTAATTGTATTGCTTAAAACATAGGGCCCCATATTCATTTGTGACAGCTATGCGCCTCTACGGTACATTGCCATGTTGGGGTACAGCAGTGTTCCTTGACCATGCATAATCAGAATTGGTGCGCCAACTAGGTGAACCAGGTCTTTGATGGAAAGCTCTTGCAAAAGAGAATCTATGGATACCTGGTTCAATAAGGCACTATGAGAATTAGTGTGCACCTGTTTGAGTTTCAGAAGAGTGTTCCCTATCAGAGGAATAGGAGGATATGTGTACAGAAAACCTTCTCCCCAATACAGGAGGATGGCATCCGAGGCTAGTTTGCCGTGTGTCCCTACAGAACTGAGGTGCTTGCCTATTCCAAGCAGTGGCAAACAAATCTATAGAGGGGATGTTCTCCTCACCTGGCAGGTATGGGCCTACGAGCAACATCCCATGAGAGGTGGTAAAATTATACATTCTGACTGTTCCCCTACACAGGAAATACAAGTTGGTTCCTTCCTGCTTATTTATGTAGTATATCAAAACCTAATTGTTGATCTGGATCATGATAATTTGATTAGCCAACCAAGCATTTAATACTGCTCTCAATTCCAGGAAATTGATTTGGTGAAGGCTTTCCTGGGGGGAACACAGGCCCTGGGTACGGAACCCATCTACATAAGTTCCCCAATCCAGTTTGATGCGCCCGTCATCAGCAACTTTTGGTAGGGGTAAATTTGAAAGAGGAGACCTTTCACCAGATTGGAAAGCACAGTTACTTACCTGTAACAGGTGATCTCCGGAACAGCAGGAATTAGTCTTCACACGTGGGAGACGTCGCTGACAGAGCCCGCACGGGAATGCTCCCCAACATCCAATCAGAAAGCCTTTGGGAGCATCCCCTGCGCCTGCGCGGTGGCTTCCCGCCCTTCCTACTGCCTCTCCCCAGTTGAGTTTCATAGCTGAGCCAGAAGGAGAGGAGAGGAAGGAATAGAGAAAATAGAGATACAACTCCTAGGGGAGGTGGGCGGGTTGTGAAGACTAATTCCTGCTGTTCCGGAGATCACCTGTTACAGGTAAGTAACTGTGCTATCTCCAGGAACAAGCAGAAATGAGTCTTCACACGTGGGGACTCCCTAGCTAAGGATGCCCGGGGAGATCCCATAAGCGCAGCCCAGGACGGGATGGCATTTGCCCAACCTGAATCCCTGGCATCCCCTGAGGGATGGAGGGCAGGAATTGAATAGAGGAAGCTGTAGAGGAACAGCGAATCTAAAGACTACAGAGGAAAGTCTTTAGAGTGCAGAACAGGTACCATTAAGATACAGCAAAAAAAAAAAACCCCAGGCTACGGGAGAGTAGTCAGAGGGGTGCATGAAGAGTATCATTAAGCATTTAATGATAAATGACCTAGTACCATATAGAGCTTACCGGCCATTAAGTTTTAAAGAATTAATGGTTTAGAACCCTGTATAGCTTACCCACCGGGTTGTCGGAAGTAGTCCTGTGATGAAGGCACTGTAGACACAGTAGCGAGGTCATCAAGGAAACTTCACCGCAGCGAGGAGGAAGTTCCAAATCCGGAAGGCCATGAGATCCAGGCGTCAGCTGGGTCAGGAGAAGGACGGCAGGTCTTCCAGGAGGCTTAATGCAAGCTGAGCACTCCCTTAGGAGTAGAGTCCATAACTCAGAGGACTAACAGTGGAAGACAGGCCGAACTAGAGAGCCTATCCCGGAGAAGAGTAGAGGTGTACCCCGGAGCAGAAGGAGTACACAGTCTGCCCTAGCGAGAGATAGGGAGACAAGGGTCCGGACCTCCGGGAGGAGGACCTAACTGAAAAAAGGAGCTGTTGACTTCACAGCAGTAGGGTACCACCAGTCCGTGGGCCGAACGAGGAATAGGCAGGCGGACTGGCGGGACCCCCGGGGGGGGGAGGGGGAGTGTACCGGCCATAGGGGGAAAAAGGCGGTAGAACACAGGTACTGTGGGCATCCCCCAATAGGCGCCTATCAAGCAGGTGATATCTAGTATATCTAAGCCGGTGGACATGGGGACGCCCCCTCCGGTACTAACGCAGGTACGCCGGGGGGCCTACCTCCATGAGCAGCACCCTGGTAAGGCGGATCTGCCATCAATCCCCAGAATGTCCACCTGGAGAGGCGGCCTCAAGATCCGTCAGAGGAGGGATCTTTTCCGGAGGGCAAGGGCATATCGGCGAGCTAAGAGCGCGGTAGCGTGGGGGACGGAGGATAGCATCAGTCCGGTAGAACGCCTCAGGGGTTGGAGGCCCTATATGTGTCCCCAGGACCTGCACGCAGAACTCGTCCCCCGCACAATCGGGGGACATGAGGGTATAGTCCCTGGTAAGTATTGGGGGACTATAGCGGCTGGAAAGGGAATTCCGGTACGGAAGCAATCAGCAAGGGAATACTGGCTGAGAGGGGTTCGGGGACGTACCGAAGAGTAAGTAGGGTGACCGTGGGCCATAGCTATCATGGAGTAAGGTGGTCTCCCTTTCCCACGGAGGAGAATACCTGAACCCCTAGATAAGTCCCCGAACCATTTGTCAACTGAACGAGCCCCAGAGTAGAGCTCGATTTTAAACTTCTGGCAAGGAGGTTAAGTGCAGGCAGCCGCCCACCCGAGCCTAAAAATGCTTAGTATGAGAGTCCTGGCGCGAGCCCGGGGACATCAACCCGGGGTGAGAGGTCCCTTGCTTGGGCGCGCCTGGAGGGTGGGCGGAGGGCTGACATTTCCTCTTCCTAGGGAAGGGGGGTCTGGACAGGCGTTTACCACCGCCGGGTGAGGGCCGGGCCCTAGGCTGACTGCTAACTCTGGGAAGGGTAGCGAAGCACTGTGCGACCTGACGTAAGGCTTCGCTATTGAAGAGGTGATCTCCGTCGCAGGGAGAATTACCCAGGTTGTGCTGTGCCCGTCTACACAACTCGGACGCCTGCAACCATGCTGTACGGCGTGCTCTAATGGCAACAGCAGAGGCTCTGCTGACCGACCGGAAGGAGTCCAGAGAAGCACGAGAAAGGAATCCGGAGATATTCCTGCAGTGATAAAGAAGCAGGGAATATTCAAAGGCCTTGGTTGCAGATACGAAGGGGGATAACCGAGATAACCTCTCGGTGACCTCCCGAAGCGACAGACTCATATAAAATATATGAAATAATTCTGGCCGCCAGCATAGACGTTTGGAAGGCTTGACGTCCTAGAGTATCTAGCGTCTTCGAGGCGCGGCCTGGAGGGCGAGAAGCATGCTTCTCCTTGCTTCCGGCCTTCCTCAGCGCCGATTCCACCACAATGGACCGATGTGGAAGCTGGTGCTGCCGAAACCCCGGGGACGGAGGCACCCGGTACAGAGCCTGCATCGCAGTCGACGGCGCCGGAACCCTCAAAGGCGACCGCCAAGCCCCCAGCAGGAGATCCTGCAGGGAGGGATGCAGAGGAAGCATCACGGCTGCCTGTTCCGCAGGGCCTGGGCTCGGGTCCGGGATAGGGATGGCCAGCAAGTCCGCCATTTCAAGGAGGAAATCCTGAAAAGGCGGCTCCGCCGGAGGAGTTATGGCGGGAGAGGCCGCCAGGGCACTAAGAGGCCGCTCGGGCCAGTGCCCGATGGGCAGAGGAGGGGACCAACCGACCCGGATCGGGGCAGTCAACATGGCGTCGTCGGCTCCTGGAATTGATTCCAAGCTAGGCATCGAAGGGGTCGATGGCACCGACGGCGCCGCAGGAATCGGCCTCAGCCCCGAACCCGGGGGCGGCGCTTCCCTCCGTGACTGGAGTGAATCCGTGGCCGCCGGAGGGCAGGGGCCAGCGGACTCTGCTCTGCGTTGCGGGAAGGGACAGGGGCCGATCCCGAGACGTGCAGAGGCCAGGCTTTCAAGGCTAGACAACGACTCCAGGCTGGGCATCGAACCGAGCGAGGAGATCGACTCCCTCCTCGAGGACCCCGGCGGGAGCGACCGCGCCGGTGGTGGAGATCCCGGAGCGCGGATCGGAACCGCGCCGACCGGTGCCGCGAGCATCAAGGGCACCCAAGGACGGAGCTCGTGGAGAGGGGGTCATCTGACGCCGGCGCTGATGTCGATCGGCGGGCGCTGCCCGATGCGGGCCCCCTCTCGAACTCGTCCTACCCAGAGGGAAAGCCTGCCGGGGCATACGGCCCGTCCCCGAGGGGACCCAGGTCACCCGACGACGAGTCCCTGCGGGGGGGGGGGGAAGTGCCAAGCCCCTGCGGTGGGATCGGGGCGATCGAAGACCCCGAGGCCCCTTTTCTAGGAAAGGGCGGGGCCCTCGACGGCCGCGTCGATGCCGTGGGGTCGCCCGTGTGCTGGTCGACACACCCCGAGGTCCCCGGGGAAGGTGTCCCCGGGGAAGGTTGATGGTGGTCCCTTGAGCTCGACGCCCCTGCCGTCGCCGGTGGAGTGGCGCCGCTCAAAACCGGTACCACCCTTGCGCAGGGCTGGGATACCGGCGACCCAGCTCGGGTCGAAGCGAGCGGCTCCGAGGGGAGTGAGGCCAGGAGATCATCCCCGGCGAGGGGTGGAACCATCGACGCCGGCGCGCTCGAAGCGGGTACCGCCTCCGCGCATGGCCAGAACGCAGGGCCAGACTGTGTCGAGCCGATTGGCCCCAGAGGTGCCGAGGGCAGCGGCTGGCGATCCCCAGTGGGGAGCGGGTTACTCGACGCCCACGGGTCGGCACCGCCCGAAGCGGATACTACCCCCATAGGGACGCCACACCGGCGCAAGTTGGTCGGCCCCGGAGTTGCCGAGGACCGCAGCCGCCAATCCCCGGTGAGGAGCGGAACGCTCGACACCGACGTCGAGGGGTTGGTACCGCTCGTAGCGGGTACCACCCCCGCGCATGGCAGTGATGGAGGAACGCCAGGCTGGACTGAGTCGATCGGCCCCGGAGGCGCCGAGGACAGCAGCCGACGATCCTCGGTGAGGAGCGGAGCGCTCGACACCGACGCCGATGCCGGGGTCTCAGTACCGCCCGGAGCGGATACCACACCCGAGCATGGCTGGGATGTAGGGAGGTCAGACCCGGTCGAGTCGATTGGCCCCGAAGGCGCCGAGGACACCAGCTCCCTGGCGAAGAGTGGAACACTCGACACCGATGCCGGGGAATCGGCACCGCTCGAAGCGGGTACCTCCCTCGGGCATGGCTCGGGAATGTTCTGTGAGGAGCGAACCTCAGGAACAGCCTGAAACCCCGTAAATGCTTTGGAGCCCGAGGACTCCCGCCGGGGTATATTAGCCAAGGGGGACTTGAGGGGTCGGCTGGAGCTGTCGCCATGCCGCGCATGAGACTCGCCCCTCAAGACTCGGCTAGTCTTAACAGACTGTTGTGTGGATACCTGATCCTGGAGAGAAGAACAACCTGACGACCGCGCGTTGGGCGCGAAGACGTCGTCGAGGGATATCCGAAAAAGGGAGGGTCTTCTCCCGACACTGTAGCCCGGGGGATCCGGGAAAGAAGGGTCAGGCCCCAAACAGGAGAGACACCAGGCCTTGGAGTCCAATTGGAAAATTAGGTCCCCGCAGTGAGGGCACTTCTGGGGAGAAGAAGGCTCCATGCGGTAAGCCCGGTAGGCCTCGGCGCCCAGAGGGGAGGGTCCCTCCAGGCGACCAAAAATAAATGAAATTTAATTGAAAAGAAAAGAAAGAAAGGGGCACGGAGGTGCCACCGTCGGCGGGAAAAAGCCGCAACTACAGAAACAAGAACAAAGGGAAAAATTTCTGAGGTGGCAGGAGGGACGTCCTGCCTGCTCCGCGGAAAACGAAAAACTGGGGAGAGGCAGTAGGAAGGGGGGGAAGCCACCGCGCAGGTGCGGGGGATGCTCCCAAAGGCTTTCTGATTGGATGCTGGGGAGCATTCCCGTGTGGGCTCCGTCGGCGACGTCTCCCACGTGTGAAGACTCATTCCTGCTTGTTCCTGGAGATTGATCTGCCCACCTGGACAGGATTCCTGGAGAGGAGAAATGACAGAGATGATGTCCTTGAGTCTGTGAATGGGTGGTTCCACTGCATGGATCCTAATCTCTTGTTTCCCTTGTGTCTCCTCTCCCTATTGAAATCCTTATTTCTCTTGTATTGTGCTGTCTGGCGCATCTAGACTGTAAGCTCTAGGAGCAGGAACTATCTTCTATATGTGTTTATACAGTGCTGCGTATGCCTTGTAGCACTATATATGATTAACAGTAGTAATACTCAAGGTCCAAGAGCTTGTTTCATGTTGAGACTTGCCAAATGAATTAACCTTTGGCTGCTAAGGGCAAGAGTGCAAAGGTCGGCTGGGATGAGCAAGAGTGAGGAGGATACCCATGTCAATGACAGTAATAGGACCTTCACTGCCCCCCACTGGGGAACTTCCTAGATGATTTTTTCAAAATGTCAGTACAGGGCTTAATCATAGCTGCAACCTCTTGAACCTTGTCTCCAAAGAGATTGTCTCCATGGCATGGCACACTAGCAAGTTCCTCCTTCACACTAAGCTGTAATCTGAGGTCCAGAGCCATGAGAGTTTCCGGGTGACAACACTTATTTAGGAGGCTCTCAAAGCTATATTGAAAGTAATTTTGTTGGACAGACAATGTTTTTTCCTCACTCTTTCCTTTATGCCACTAAGGTATTGCTCAGCTTTCTATGGAGGAAGAAAGTTGGTCAATTCCTCTAAGTTGTGCATGATGTTCTGCAAGTGAATACCTGTGAAGAGCAGGTGGGAGTCTGAGGTCCTAGCCTTCTCCCTAGGGGTTCAAAGAGTGAGGCTTGGAGTTCTTGACCCTTTTCAGAGCGGATTTGATGACCATGGAATGGTGCAGCAGCTGAAGCTTCTCAAATCCCAAAACCTTTTGACAGGAGGCACAGAGGGAGGGGTCTCCCACATTCTCATCTACAGTCTCTGAAGGATGAAGTGCATGGACAATGCCATTGCCTTCTTAGATCAATCAAAACCCATCCACCGAACATACCAAATCCCACAGTAAATCTTTTTATACTCTTGTCGGAGCCAACCGAGGGAGGGCTGGAAGTGTAGAACCAACCCCCTCCAGACAGGTGGGCTCCTTTTATTATTTTTATCACCCCGTATAAATATATTACTCAGTCACTTATCTTCAATGAAAGTCTTATCCTTTCCCAATCGAATTCTTATCCACACCCAAAGGGTAGCTGCCATAAATGAAGCTGCACGACGTGCACGTTTCGGGTGGACCCCTGTATCAAGTGCAAAACACTTCTCTTTTTGGCAACAAAAAAGCCGTCCTCACGGCTTGGGATCACTTTCTACAAATGGCTGAAGAGGACACCTGATTTTTAAAGAAGGGATGAACCAATCAGAGGGGAACACCTCACAGACAGGGGTATCCCCTCCGCTATTGGTTAGAGATTGAGAAGGACTGAAGGATGTCACCACAAACTTTAAAGAATAGTATTCCACTCGATTTCACGGTTCAACCCGTAAGGATGAACGGACTTTAATGTGAATATCCATCGCTGCTCCAGACGTTGCAGACGCAACTCTCGATCACCCCCCCATGGATCCTGGGGGACGTGATCAATAACCGTCCATTCCAATGTGTCAAAGCTGTGTAGCATGGAAACACAATGCTCAACCAACGGAGCCGATAACACCCGGTTCCTAATCCGCGAGGCATGTTCTGCTAGCCGATGTTTCATATTTCGTGTAGTGCGCCCCACGTATAAAAGCCTACACACATGTTTTAATAAGCCATTACGGGTGGCATTCTCACGGGGCTCCAATTTAAGTAATAAACTGGTACGGACTTCATTGCCCTTGGATAGACCGATACCACCGGGTTATGATGGGGGACATTTTCCTTGCAATAATTGTATTTATTGCGAAAGGACTCTTTCCGGTCAGCGATGGCAACACCCCGGTACCCATCGTGAATTTGTCCGCCATTGGAAAACCACCTGTTTTACATCTCATGTGGTATATTTTTTGAGTTGTCCCTGTAGGCTTTTATATGTGGGGCGCACTACACGAAATATGAAACATCGGCTAGCAGAACATGCCTCGCGGATTAGGAACCGGGTGTTATCGGCTCCGTTGGTTGAGCATTGTGTTTCCATGCTACACAGCTTTGACACATTGGAATGGACAGTTATTGATCACGTCCCCCAGGATCCACGGGGGGGGGTGATCGAGAGTTGCGTCTGCAACGTCTGGAGCAGCGATGGATATTCACATTAAAGTCCGTTCATCCTTACGGGTTGAACCGTGAAATCGAGTGGAATACTATTCTTTGAAGTTTATGGTGACGTCCTTCAGTCCTTCTCAACCTCTAACCAATAGCGGAGGGGATACCCCTGTCTGTGAGGTGTTCCCCTCTGATTGGTTCATCCCTTCTTTAAAAATCAGGTGTCCTCTTCAGCCATTTGTAGAAAGTGATCCCAAGCCGTGAGGACGGCGTTTTTGTTGCCAAAAAGAGAAGTGTTTTGCACTTGATACAGGGGTCCACCCGAAACGTGCACGTCGTGCAGCTTCATTTATGGCAGCTACCCTTTGGGTGTGGATAAGAAATCGATTGGGAAAGGATAAGACTTTCATTGAAGATAAGTGACTGAGTAATATATTTATACGGGGTGATAAAAATAATAAAAGGAGCCCACCTGTCTGGAGGGGGTTGGTTCTACACTTCCAGCCCTCCCTCGGTTGGCTCCGACAAGAGTATAAAAAGATTTACTGTGGGATTTGGTATGTTCGGTGGATGGGTTTTGATTGATTTAATTTTTCCACTGGGGTAGGGGTTTTTCAAGATTGCCTTCTTAGAGGCAACAGAATATTTTGAGGATATTCAACTCTTCGGCCATGGGCTCCTCTGTTTCTAAGAGAAATGGTATGGACTTGGCCATTTCCCTAACAAAATTGTGGAAGGTAAGCTCCTAAGCTGGAGGCTTGTGACTCTCACGAGGAGGAGTAGCAGCCAGCTTTTAATAAGTCTTTTTCCCTCCCTCACTCCCTCCCCAACACCCACCCACCCCTGGGATAATCGTAGCTTTATAGGTTTTTAAACCTCTTAAAAGAAAGGAGGTGCCATATTCACCCTCAGGTGCAGCTGTTTATTCTCATCAGCATACATTAAGGACCTCAGATTAATTTAATTCCAGGTGAACAAAGTACATTAAACATATTAGGTATAGTTTTATTAGTATAAGTATCACCAGCAACCCTTAGTAAGTAAAGAACTTAAACATCTAAACACAACCTTAAAATGAAGATGCAGACAGCAGTCCAGCAGCAAGGTGGGGGGGCTTTCCAGTCTTTTACACTGAGTGTCACATGTATGATTTTCTCCCAGTTGGTGAGGGGTCTTACGTGTGCACAAGGTGCAATGAGCTTTTTGCTCTCAGGGAACGAGTCCGATCTCTGCAGGCAAGAGTAGCAGACTTGGAAGACATAAGGAAGACAGAGAGGTACATAGACGAGACCTACAGGGATATAGTCCTGAAGTCCCACCTCCAGTCTGGCAGCATCCCTGTTGCCATGGAGGAGAGAGGTCACGTGACAGGAAAGCATCACCCTAGTGTGGCAGGAACTGATCCTATAGCTAGGACCTGTCCTCCAGGTGATGTAAAACCCTCTCATACCAAGGAAGTTGCTCCAGGGCCATGTGCCCATGAGGGAAGGGTTAGGACAGCGGTTATAGTTGGTGATTCAATCATTAGGCATGTAGATAGCTGGGTAGCTGGTGGACATGAGGATCGCTTGGTAACATGCCTGCCTGGTGCGAAGGTAGCGGACCTCACGCGCTACCTAGACAAGGTCTTACATAGTGCTAGGGAGGAGTCTGCTGTCTTGGTACATGTCGGTACCAATGACATAGGAAAATGTGGTAGGAAGGTTCTGGAGGCTAAATTTAGGCTTTTAGGTAGAAAGTTGAAATCCAGAACTTCCAGGGATCGCTCTCCGAAATGCTTCCAGTTCCACGTGCAGAACCCAAAAGGCAGGCAGAGCTCCGGAGTCTCAATGCGTGGATGAGACAATGGTGCAAGGATGAGGGTTTTAGATTTGTTAGGAACTGGGGAACATTCTGGGGAAAGGAGGGGCTCTTACGAAGGGATGGGCTTCACCTTAACCAGGATGGAACCAGGCTGCTGGCATTAACCTTTAAAAAGAGCAGCTTTTAAACTAGGTAATAGGGGAGAGCCGACAGTCACCCAAGAGCGCATGGTTCGGAACAATGTATCCTTGAAGGATACTACCAAAAAAAAATGAAGTTAGGGCACATCAGCAGAGAGGTTCCAATAAAGACAAAGGCAGCCCAAATGCCCTTGAGTAAGGAGCAGACAGAGCTTAAAGATTCCAAATTACCCCTGCCTACCGATAACCAGAATAATATGAGAAAAATATAGTCTCTAAAATGCTTGTATGCAAATGCTAGAAGTCTAAAAAATAAGATGGGAGAGTTAGAATATATAGCACTAAATGAGAAGTTAGACATGATTTGTATCTCAGAGACATGGTGGAAGGAGGACAACCAGTGGGACACTGTGATACCTAGGTACAAACTATATCGTAATGATAGAGCTGATCAAATTGGTGGAGGGGTTGCGCTCTATGTTAAAGAGGGCATTGAGTCACAAAGGATTAAAGATCTACAGGAATTCGCTATAGAATCTCTATGGATTAAAATTCCATGTAAAAAGGGGAAGGCGATGGCAGTGGGGGTGTACTATCGACCGCCTGGCCAGAATGAACAAATGGATGATGAAATGCTCAAAGAAATAAGGGAAGTTAACAAAAGTTACAGAACGGTAATAATAATGGGTGATTTCAATTACCCCGGTATTGACTGGGTCAGTGTCATGGCAGGACATGCTAAGGAGACAAAATTTCTAGATGAAATAAATGACTGCTTCTTGGAGAGGCTGGTTCATGAACTGACCAGAGGGGAAGCCATTTTGGACTTTGTCCTTAGTGGAATACCAGATCTAGTGCAAGAGATATGGGTGATGGGGCCACTTGGCAATAGTGATCATAGCATGATCGCGTTTGATTTAATTAATGGAGGAGGGATGGTAAGGAAATCCACATTACCACCTTTTAACTTTCGAAAGGGAGACTATGATAAAATGAGAAAAATAGTTACGAAAAAACTAAAAGGAGCAGTTGCAAAGGTTAAAGACTTACATCAAGCTTGGGTGTTGTTTAAAAATGCTATCTTGGAAGCCCAGACCAGCTGTATTCCACGCTTTAAGAAAAGTAACATAGTAACATAGTAAATGACGGCAGATAAAGACCAGCATGGTCCATCCAGTCTGCCCAGCAATTATACAGCAAGAGTAGGTGCACCCGTCGCTCCGTTGCAGGCCACCCCTCCCCATGTCTTTGTTTAGGGGTGGACCCACCACTCCATGTAGGACACCCCTATGTGTTGAGAAGTTAGATGGTTCCGTTTATTTTGTTTTTATCCTGTTGCTAAAAAGGGATCCGCAGTGCTTGTCCCATGCTGTTTTGAATTCCGTCACCGTGTTTGCCCCCACCACTTCCATCGGGAGAGCATTCCAAGCATCCACCACCCTTTCAGTGAAAAAATATTTCTTGACATTGCCTTTCAATTTTCCACCTTGCAGCTTCATGTTATGCCCTCTAGTTTTGCAGCTTCCCCGTCTTTGGAAGAGGTTTGTTTGTTCATCGTTCCTCTTTAAGTATTTACAGGTCTGAATCATATTTTCCCTATCCCTCCTCTCCTCCAAAGTGTACATATTTAGGTCTTCAAGTCTCTTCTCATAGGGATTCTTATGCAGGCTCCAAATTATTTTGGTTGCTTTCCTCTGAACAGTTTCCAGTCTTTTTACATCTTTTGCAAGATATGGTCTACAAAACTGAACACAGTATTCCAAGTGAGGCCTCGCCAGCGACCTGTACAGTGGCATAAGTACCTCTTCCTTTCTGCTGGTAATCCCTCTTTGTATGCAGCCCAACATCCTCCTGGCTTTTGCCACCGCCTTGTCGCACTGTTTTGCCACCTTGAGATCAGAGATAATTACACCAAGGTCTTTCTCCTGAACCATGCACACCAACCTCTCACCCCCTATTGCGTACATTTCCCTTGGATTTCTGCTACCTAAGTGCATGACACTGCACTTTTTCGCATTAAATCATAATTGCCAAACATTAGACCATTCTTCCAGCTTTTGTAGATCTTTTCTCATGTTATCCACTCCCTCGGAGGAGTCCACTCTGTTGCAAATTTTTGTGTCATCTGCAAAAGGACAGACTTTTCCATTCAGTCCTTCAGCAATATCCCTCACAAATACATTGAACAGTGCCGGGCCCAGGAACGAATCCTGGGGCACCCCGCTAATCACCTTCCTTTCATCGGAGTGAGCTCCATGTACCATCACCTTCTGTCGTCTGTCAGTCAACCAATTTCTAATCCAGTTCACCATCTTGGGACCCATCCCCAAACTACTGAGTTTGTTGACAAGCCTCCTATGAGGAACAGTATCAAAGGCTTTGCTGAAATCCAGATAGATGACATCCATCGCATGCCCCTGATCTAGTTCCTTGGTCACCCAGTCAAAGAACTCAATCAGATTTGTTTGGCAAGACCGTCCTTCACTAAAACCATGTTGCCTCGGATCTTGCAACCTATTGGTTTTGAGAAAGTTCACTATTCACTCTTTCGGGACCGCCTCCATTACTTTTCATGCCACAGAGGTAAGGCTCACGAGTCTGTAGTTTGAACTTCTTCCCTGTTACCACTTTTGAGTAGAGGTACGACATCAGCCATTCTCCAGTCCTGAGGAACCTCTCCTGTTTCCAAGAATCTGTTGAATACATCCTTTAATGGCCCTGCAAGAACCACTCTGAGCTCTTTCAGTATCCTGGGATGTATCCCATCCGGTCCCATGGCTTTGTCCACTTTCAGTTTAGCAAGTTGTTCCAACACCTCATCTTCTGTGAATGGTGTGGTATCTACTTCATTCCCATTTTTATATTTGGGAGTCACAGCTGGTCCATCTCCAGGATTTTCTTTAGTAAAAACAGAGCAGAAGTATTTGTTTAGCAATTTCGCTTTTTCTATGTCACTTTCCACGAGTCCTTTCCCAGCACTTCTGAGTCCTGCAATTCCAACTCTGATCTTCTTCCTTTCCCGAAAATACCTGAAGAAAGTTTTGTCGCCACCCTTAACATCTTTAGCCATCTTTTCCTCAGCCTTTGATTTTGCTATCCTTATTTCTCTTTTTGATTCTTTGAGTTTGATCCTGTATTCATTTCTGTGTTCTTCTGTTTGCAAGCTTTTGAATTTTTTGAAAGCTGTGTTTTTTGCCGTTATTTGAGCAGCCACTTCTTTGGAAAACCAAATAGGTTTCCTTCTCCTCTTGTTTTTATTTACTTTTTTTACATATTTATCTGTTGCCCCTTTTATTGCCACCTTTAGTTTAGCCCATTACAATACCACTTCCCTTATCTCCTTCCACCCTGTCATCTCCTCCTTTAGGTACTCAGCCATGTCAGTGTTTTTGAAGTTTAGGACTTTGAGCTTGCTATGTTTGGCCTGTACCTTGGCTTTTATCTCAAACCACACCATGTGATGATCGCTGTTGCCACAGGGGCACTCACGCAGACATTCGACACGCTATCACCGTTGGTGAGCACTAAATCCAGGGTTGAGCTTTCCCTGGTTGGTTCCATGACCATTTGTCTAAGTGATGCATCTTGGAGAGCATCTACAATTTTTTGCTTCTTTCCAGATGTGCAGGAGTAATCAAATCCATATCAGGTAGATTAAAGTCACACAAAATGATCGCTTCCCCCTTTATGGCTATCTTGGCAATATCTATAATCAATTCGTTATCTATCTCTTCAATTTGAGTCGGAGGTCTGTAGACTACAGCAGTATGGATGACAGTGCCATCTCCTCTTTCCAACGCAATCCAGAGTGCTTCTTCTTTTCCCCCTGTTTATTTATTTATTTATTTAATAGTTTCTTCTATACCGCCCCTTCCAGAGATCAAGGGCGGTTTACATTGAACAGTTAACAAATTTTGTATACTTTTGTATACTTTACATGGAACATGGTATTAACTATATGGAACATGGTTTTAACTATATACAGGTAATAATACATAAAACATAACAGAACTAAATTACAAAAGGTTATTTACAAGAGCAGTAAAAACAACAGATTGGGTAAGACTTTTGCGTGTTGGGTAAAGTGTGTAAGTAATGTAGTGTAAGGTTTTCTTGTGTTAGTCGTTTGTCCTATCTTGGGTGCTGTGGATGTGTTTTTGTGATTGTTGGGGAGAGGTTCTCTGTTGATAGGGGATTTCAAAATGGTTTGTGAAAAGGTAGGTTTTAAGTTATTTTTTGAATTGGTTAAGGTGTTTTATCATGCGAATGGTTAGTGGTAGATCGTTCCAGAGAGTGGGGGCAGCGAAGGAGAAGGCCCTATCACTTGTAGTTGCTTTAGTTTTTCTAATGGTTGTTTTTATGTTGAGGGAATGGATTGCGTTTTGTCTGCGCATTCTAGTTTCTGATGGGGGGTGTATTAGGGTAGATAAATGTGAGGGAGAGATGTTATTAAGGAGTTTGAAGGTAGTTAGGAGGATTTTGTATTTTATTCGGCTACTTATTGGGAGCCAATGTAAGTCTAACAGTATTGGGGTGACATGGTCTGTTATTTTAGCTTTTGTGATCATCTTGGCGCATATGTTTTGGGCTCTTTGTAGTAGGTAGATGCTCTTTAGCGGTAAACCAATTAGGAGACTATTACAATAGTCAAAGTGGGGGGTGATGAGGGTATTGACTACTGATCTAAAATCATGTGTGTCAAGTAGGGGTCTTAGGTGTTGTATTGTCTTGAGTTTATAGAATATCGTTTTTACTGTCTGTTTTATGTGGGGAAGCATGGTGAGGGAGTGGTCTAATATTAGTCCCAGGTACTTTACCTCCTTTTTAACAGGTATAGGTGTGTTGTTGATTGAGATTGTTGCTGGGTAATTGTAATCGGCGTCTGGCTTTCTTGTTACGAACATTGCTTCTGTCTTTTTAAGGTTGATGCTTAGATGGTTGTTTTTGAGCCATATGGTGGTCTCATTCATGCATATGAGTAGGTTGTCGGGGTTGTTAGAGTTTATGGGGATGGCAAGCATAATGTCATCCGCATATATAAAATGGTTGATTTTATGTTTTTTGAATATATTTGTAATGGGTTGTAAGTACAGGTTGAAAAGGAGGGCGGAGAGGGCTGAGCCTTGGGGGATACCCTGACCTTGAGGGAAAGTTTCAGATGTTTCTTGACCCATTTGTACCCGTATTAATCTATGTGAGATGTATGACTTGAACCATTCAAGGACAGTCCCTCCTATTTTTAAATTTTCTAGTCTATTGATGAGTGTGTTGTGATTGATGCTGTCAAATGCGGCAGATAGATCTATGAAGAGGAGTAGGAAACCTTGGTTATTGTCATTAGTGCCTCTGATGAGGAGGTCCATCAGAGCGATTAGTAGAGTTTCAACTCCATGGAAGGGGCGAAATCTGAACTGATGAGAGTCAAGGAGTTTGTGTTCATCAATATGGTCCTGTAATTGGTCCTGTAATCCCTGTCCCCTGCATTTCAGTAGCTTTAATATTGCTTTTGACATACAAGACTACTCCTCCTCCTTTTCCATTTTCTCTGTCTCTTCTGAATAGATTATAGCCAGCTATGGTTATATCCGAATCATGCGATTCATTAAACCATGTTTCTGTCATTGCCACAATGTCCAAATCCATTTCCACCATTAGGGCTTCCAGGTTCAGAACTTTGTTGGCTAAGCTTCGAGCATTTGTGCTCATTGCTTTCCAGCATTTACCTGGCTTGTGTGTATTTTGCATTGATTTTTTTCTGCCCACATCTTCCCACTTGTTTTTGATGTGTGGTTTAAAAGCGTGGCTGTTTCTGATGTTATTCTGCTTTTGCAGGGGGTGGCATGCAGGTCTTGACCTTCCACATCCGTCACCCCCTTTTCCTAGTTTAAATGCATATCCACATACTGCCTGAATTTTTCAGTAGGAACTTTTCAGTAGGAAGGAAGGAAGTCCAAAAAACTGCCAGCATGGTTTAAAGGTGAGGTCAGAGAGGCTGTTGTTGCCAAAAAAGCATCTTTTAGGAAATTAAAAAAGAGCCAAATGACAAAAACTGGAAACAGCCCAAGCACTGGCAAGTTAAATGCAAGGCATCTATAAGGCAGGCAAAGAGAAAATTTGAGAAGAAACTTGCTGTGGAAACAAAAATGCATAATAAAGACTTTTTCAAGTACATTCGTAGCAAAACACCTGTGAGAGAGTCAGTTGGACCATTAGATGAAAGAGGGGTAAAAGGGGCAGTAAGAGGGGACAAGGCTATAGCTGAGAGACTGGATGAATTCTTTGCTTCGGTCTTTACTGAGGAAGATGTAGGGATGTTAACCATGACTGAAGTGGTATTTAAAGGTGATGCTGCAGAAGAATTGAAAGAAATATCGATACACCGGGAAAACGTAGTTACTCACCTGTAACAGGTGATCTCCGGGAACAGCAGGAATTTAGTCTTCACATAAGGATATCGTCGGTACCGACGGAGCCTGCACGGGAACACTCCCCAGCATCCAATAGGAATGCTTTTGGGAGCATCCCTCATCACATGCACGTTGCCTTCCCGCCTTTCCAACTGTCCCTCTTCAGTTTAGTTTGTAGCTGAGTGAAAGGATAGAGGGAGAGGGGACAGAGACAAAGAGATAAAGAGACAACTCCTAGGGGAGGTGGGTGGGTTGTGAAGACTAAGTTCCTGCTGTTCCCGGAGATCACCTGTTACAGGTGAGTAACTACGCTATATCCAGGAACAAGCAGAAATGTAGTCTTCACATATGGGGACTCCCTAGCTGAAGATGCCAGGGAGATAGCCCCAGGAAGGTGCCACCCTAGAAAGGTAGGCATCCTTCCTCCCATGGATCTCTGGCATTCCACCAGGGTTGGTGGGCAGGAGTTGAATTAGGTCTGAAAGAGATTTTGAAGAACAGCTTGGCCAAAGAAGGCATCCTGACAGGAGGCTTTATCCAGGCAGTAGTGGGCTGTGAATGTGTGTACCGAAGCCCAGGTGGCTGTTCGACAAATGTCATCAATAGACACGGAGTGGAGATTAGCCATGGAAGCTGCCATGGCTCTCACGTTATGAGCTGTGACATGGCCCTGAAGAGTAAGACCCTTACTCTCATAGGCAAAGGATATGCATTGGGCAATCCATTTAGATAAAGTTCTTTTGGAGACTGGAAGTCCAAAATGACACGAGTCAAGCGCTATAAAAAGTTGCGAGGACTTTCTAAGTTGCTGTGTTCTCTGTAGGTAAAAGGCTAAGGTTCTTTTACAATCCAAAGTATGAAGGTTTCTTTCTGCATTAGAGGCGTGAGGCCTCGGAAAAAATACAGGAAGATAAATTGATTGATTCAAATGAAAAGACGAAACCACCTTTGGCATAAAGTGTGGATGAGTTCTAAGAACAACCTTATCATGATGAAACCTAGTATAAGGAGGATCAGCCACTAAAGCTTGCAGTTCACTAATGCGACGTGCAGAGGTGACTGCAACTAGGAAAATGACCTTCCAGGTCAAAAACGTAAGGGTTGTAGTGGCTAACGGCTCAAAAGGCGGCTTCATGAGCTGCCCGAGAACTAGATTTAGATCCCATGCCATCAGTGGTGGCTTAATGGGAGGTTTGGTCAACAGAAGACCTCTCATAAATCTGGATATAAGTGGATGAGAGGAAATTGGTTGTCCATTCAGAGGCTTATAAGAAGCTGCAATTGCACTAAGATGGACTCTTACCAAATTGGTCTTTAGACCAGAATTCGATAAGTGAAGGAGATACTCTAGTATCGATTCTAAAGGTATGACAAGGGGGTTTAATCCCTTCTTGGAGCACCATATAGTAAAACGTTTCCACTTGAAGGCATAAGATCTTCTTGTGGAAAGTTTTCTAGAAGCCTGAAGGATATCCTTTACCTGTTGGGATAGGTTGAAATCCTGGAGGTCTAAGCCTTCAGCAACCAGGCCGTAAGATGCAGGGACTGGGGACTCGGGTGCCATAGCGTCCCGTCCTCTTGGGAAAGGAGATCTGGAGCATGCCCTAACTCCAGAGGTGCAGAAGCAGAGGATACCACGCTTGGCGTGGCCATCGTGGCACTATGAGAATCATGTGACTCCTGTCTCTCTGAAGCTTAAAGAGTGTTTTGGGGATGAGGGGAATGGGTAGGAAGGCATAAAGGAAGTCCTGACCCCAGTGAAGGAGGAAGGCATCCTTTGCCTGACAATTGTGAGCTGAAATCCTGGAACAGAACCGGGGAAGTTTGGCATTCAATGGACTTGCAAAGAGGTCTATGTCTGGAGTGCCCCAGAGATGAAATATCTTTGCCACCTGGTCTAGGTGGAGAGACCACTCGTGAGGCAGCAGTACTTGACTGAGTTTGTCTGCCCAAAGGTTTTGAATACCTGGAAGATATACCACTAGAAGGTGAATTTGATACTCTCTGGCGAGGGCCCACAATTGTAAGGATCCGTTGCATAATGACAGAGAGCCTGTCCTGCCCTGCTTGTTCACAAAGAACATAGCTACTTGATTGTCCGTCTGAACTAGGACTGTCTTGTAGCTGAGCTGGGCATGGAATACTCAAAGAGCTAAATAGATTGCTCTTAATTCCAGGAGGTTTATGTGTAGACCAACCTCCTGTGGAGTCCAGGTGCCCTGGGTAGAGAGATGATTCAGGTGTGCTCCCCAACCCACCTGTGATGCATCTGTTGTTAGGGTGGCCTGAAAAAGGGGTTGATGGAAAGGAGACCCCACTGTCAGATTTTCTAGTGATTTTGGATGGACAAAATTAGTCGTTGAGAGCTTACTATTTTGTCTGATAAATGTCCTGTGGCCTGTGTCCACTGTGTGTATAGGGTCTGCTCGCATGTGGAGGCGAGCATATGGGACTACATGAACTGTGGATGCCATATGTCCCAGCAACTGTAGTAGCTCTCGAGCAGTTAGGGAGGATTTCCCTGCTGCTTGAGAAGCTAGTTGCATTATGCGAAGACACCGGGCCTGTGGAAGGAAAGCCTTTGTCTGTCTGGTATCTATGTTCCATGTAAACCGCACTGATGCTGAATAGTGCGGTATAGAAGAAATTGTAAATAAATAAATAAATCTAGACAGGCCCCTATGAATTCCAGGCATTTGGAAGGAACAAGTTGGGATTTTGGTAAGTTTATTACCAACCCCAAGTATTGGAGGATTCGCATTTTGCGAGACAGTGCAGTGCTGGCCTCTGCAACTGTTGTGGCTCAAATGAGCCAGTCGTCTAAGTAAGGGAAGACGAATATCCCCAGGGTTCGCAGAAATGCCGCTACTACTGCCATGCATTTCGTGAATACCCTTGGAGCTGAAGCCAGACCAAAGGGAAGAACTCTGTACTGGAAATGTTTTCCCTTGAAAAGGAATCATAAGAATTTCCTGTGATTTGGATGGATCAGAATGTGAGTGTATGCATCCTTTAAGTCTAGAGAGCAAAGCCAATCCTGGCTTTGAAGGTATGGCAGAAGAGTTCCAGGAGAAATCATTTTGAACTTCTCACGGAACAGGTATTTGTTCAATTCTCTGAGGTCTAGAATGGGTCTGTGTCCTCCTGTTTTCTTTGGAATAAGAAAATAGGGGGAGTAGAACCCTGCACCCCGTTGAAGAATGGGTACCTCTTCTATTGCCCCTTGGGCAAGAAGTGTTGAGACCTCGTGATCTAGCAGATTGTCTGCGGAGGTTTTAGAATTGAATTGCCTTAAAATTGTAGGAGGGGGCATGCTGTGAAAATGGAGCTTGTACCCCTCTCCTACAATGTACAGAGTCCAATCTTCTGCTTTTATCTGATGCCATCTGTTGGCAAAGTGGTATAACCTGCCTGGGATATTGGGGGGTTGGGGACCCCTCAGAGGCAGGAAGGCTAAGCTCTCTAGGAAGGAGTCAAAGCCCTTGAGGGGGCTGAACCTGCGGAGCTGGTTGGGCTCTCGGGCCTTTTGGCTTCTTTTGCTGTCTACTTTGTCCCTTTTGGGCAACCTGACCCTGAGTTTGACTCTGCTGGGTATAGGAAGGATAAAATTTCCTCTTTTTGCTGAAAGAGGGTTTCTTATAAGGCTCCTTTTTGGCTGGAGTGGCTGTAGATTTTGACAATCTATCTAGAGTGGTATTGTCAGCATCTAACTCGTTAGGCTTTTCCTGCCAGTTCTTGCCAAAGAGATTCTCTCCAATGCAAGGAATGTTGCCTAACTTGTCCTGTACCCAAGTTTCCAAGTCTGATGCCTGAAGCCAGGCAATCCGTCGTGCCCCAATGGCAATAGCAGAGGTTCTGCTGATGCATTCAAAGCATTCAGAGGCTCCATGATTCACAAACTTGGAGACATCTTGAGCATGCTTAACTAGAGCAAGAAAATCTTGTCTCTTGTCATCTGGGAAAAGTGGGCTCATAAGCTCCAAGTCTCCTGTAACTTCTTTGAGGAACATGCCCATATATAGTATATATGAACTGATCCTAGCTATAAGCATGGAAGCCTGAAACGTTTGGCACCCAAAAGCGTCCAGAGTCCTGCATTCACGACCTTGGGGATTGGATGCATGCCTCTTTGCACTTTTCATCCTACGCATGGCTGACTCCACCACCATTGAATGGTGTTGCAGCTGAGTGTTTTGAAATCCAGGACATGGCGGAACTCGATACATAGAATCAAGCCTCCTAGAATTTGGAGATCTAGTCAGAGGTGTCTCCCACATTCTGAGCATCAAGTTATACAGAATTTCATGGATGGGCAGAGTGGCTGCCTCCTTTGGAGCTTTAGGATATTGGAGAATTTCCAATTCCTTTGCTCTGCGTTCCTGCTCAGGAGCTACCGTGAGTGAAAGGCCTTTGGCCACATCACAAATAAAATCCTGAAAAGACATGTCCTCTGGAGGTGACATTCTGCGTTGGGGAGAAGAGGGGTCTTCCGGGAGAAACCCTGTGGTACCAGCAGAATTGTCAGAGTCTTCAGAATTGGGGGATTCAAAGTATTCCTGACCACGATGCTCATGCAAAGCACGGTCCCGGTATGGTACGCTCTATGAACGATCTTACTGGGATATCCCCTCTCTAGAAACTGTTTACTAAGTTGTTTGGACTTACTCTTATATTCCCTCTTATCTGAACAGTTCCTCCGGAACCGCAAAAATTGGGAGAGTGGAAGACTCTCCTTCAGGCGTTGGGGATGTAGGCTCCTAAAATGTAGGAAAGTGTTTCGGTCTGTCAGTTTTCGATACACTGAGGTCTCCCAACCTTCACAACCTCGAGTAACCTGAACATCCAGATATGCTAAAGTGCCTTGTGATGGACATGAGTGAACTTAATGTTAGTGTCTAGTTCAGATAAGAGGGAATATAAGAGTAAGTCCAAACAACTTAGTAAACAGTTTCTAGAGAGGGGATATCCCAGTAAGATCGTTCATAGAGCGTACCATAGGGCACTCTACAATCGTAGAAGTTTACTTTTGAATAAACGGGCGATACCTGGACGTATCGATTCTGATACGAGTAATGTTAATTTAATTACTAAATATTCCCCCTTGAGTACAGCGATTCAGCAAGTAATTAAAAAACACAGTAACGTCTTGACAGTCGTTCCAGGGCTGACAGACAAAAAAGTTAGTTGTGTCTGGCAGAGGGATCGTAATTTAAAAGAAAGGTTAAGTCCAGCAGAGATTGGCCCATTGGAAGTGTCCCCCACATTAAGGGAGAAGGGCCATCAGGCCTGTGGGAATTGTGAAATGTGTTCAATTACTCTGACAGCCTCTGAATTTCACTATGCAGGACAGACAGTAAAATTGCGTTTCTCTACTACATGTGTTTCAACAAATGTAGTTTATGTACTTATGTGCCCCTGTGGGTTGGCCTATATAGGCAAGACTTCACGGTTGTTTAAAATACGATTGCGTGAGCACAAGAGTAGATTAAAACACAAAGTGCAAGAAGCCCCGATTGTGCGGCACTGTTTACTTGAGCGTCATGAATTTCAAGATTTACGTTGTCTTTGTATAGATCAAGTACAGAGAGGGAACCGTGGGAGAACTCTAGACATGGAACTGCTTATGCGGGAACAACGTTGGATATTTAAGTTAAATACAGTAGAACCCTATGGTCTTAACATAGGGATAGATTGGTCAGTATGTTGCCAGTAAAATAATTGTTTCGGATTGAATTTGCTCTTTGAAATCTTCAAGTGTTGGCAATATTAAATTTATACCACCATAGTGAGAGGAAGTGATGTAAATTGATTATAGAAGTTGGCATTTTTCTTAAACTTTTCTTAATTTTATTTGAGGGGAGGAGGATAAATTATTGTAAGGAGCATTCTTTCTTTGTTAAAATTAGAGTATAGTGGTTTCGTTATTTTGAGGAAGCGCTTATTGGAGGAGGAGTCTTTGGTAATCAGTGGGGTTTTAAATATGGTGGGGGGTTGCTTTACCCCGCATGCGCGGCGTTTTTTCGACCCGAGAGAAAGAATGGAGTTCTGGTAAGAGGGTCGTGGATTAAAAATGTAACGTCGGCAGCATCATTGGTAAGGTTTTTTAAGATTTTTAGAAGTGGTAGGTTATTTGTGTGAGTTAAATATTGGTGGAGGATTAGTAAGAGGGGTTTTAGTAAATATTAAAATTTTCTGTTTTATTAGAACCTCGTTAAGAAATCAATAACAGGATCCACTGAGGAACCCTAGCAGTGAAACGCGAGATTGGTACCTGAGGCGAGCGTCGGGATCAGGAAAACAACTACCGAGCAATGATAAGTTCAGCCCAGCTTTTTCAAGTGAAAAGTTCATGTGAATGATTTATTTTGTGCTTATTGAGAAGCAGGACTGGCTTACCCGATGAAAATGAGACTAGTATAACAGTCATAGTGCAATGATAAAGTTTAGCCCAGTTCTCTAGCGTGAAGAGTTGAAGTAAATGTCAAAATATAGGACTGGCTGGAAGCAGCACTTGTTAAATCTGAGACCTTGTTTTACAATTGAGTGATTTGATTGCAGTGAAAGTTTAAGAGCACTATTCCTCTACATACTTTTGGAATTGATAGTGAACGACTTTTTCTATAGGATGCAATGGATCTGGCATCTGAAGAAAAGAGAGTACCGAGCTTTGCAGCCCGGTTCTGTCTTTCTCTCTTAGTCATCCCCATACAGGAGAGACATTCAGATGGAGAATGTTCAGGCCCTAAACATTTAAGACACCAATCATGGGTGTCAGTGACGGAAATGGTATTGCCACACTTAGTACATTTTTTAAAACCACTAGTTGGTTTTTCCATGTTTCAGGAATATGAAGCCTAATGCCCAAAATGGTGCCTAGTACCGAAAAAGAAAAGTTTCTGAAAAGAAATAGTTCAAAGTATAAAACTTTCTGAAAAAAGAAAAGAAAAGAAAAGAACCAGCATTACCGGTAGGCGTCGTGCAGAGGTAACCGCAACCACAAGAAAACAATTTTAAAGACGGAATTTTCTGCGGTGTCAACTTAGCGGGAAATGAAGAACTGAAGAGGGACAGTTGGAAAGGCGGAAAGGCAGCACGCATGTGCTGAGGGATGCTCCCAGAAGCGTTCCTATTGGACGCTGGGGAGCGTTCCGCGCAGGCTCCGTCGGTACCGACAATACCCATATATGAAGACCACATTCCTGCTTGTTCCTGGAGATGATGTAGTACAACTATTTGCTAAACTGAATAGTAGCAAATCACCTGGACCGGATGGTATACATCCAAGGGTGTTGAAAGAACTGAAATATGAGATTGCAGAACTGCTATTAGTTATCTGTGAACTTTCATTAAAATCATCTGTAATACCTGAAGATTGGAGGATTGCCAATGTAACACCAATTTTTAAAAAGGGTTCCAGGGGTGATACGGGAAACTACAGACCGGTGAGCCTGACATCAGTACCAGGACAAATGGTAGAAACCATCATAAAGAACAAAATTACTCAACATGTAGATAGTCATGGCTTAATGGGAGACAGCCAACATGGCTTTAGACAAGGAAGATCTTGTCTTCCTAATCTGTTATGTTTTTTTGAAGGTGTGAATAAACAAGTAGACAAAGGTGAGTTGGTTGATATAGTGTATCCGGACTTTCAGAAAGCCTTTGACAAGGTCCCTCATCGGAGACTTTTGGCAAAACTAAAAAGTCATGGGATAGGAGGTGATATACTATTGTGGATCAGGAACTGATTGAAAGATAGAAAGCAGAGGGTAGGGCTACCTGCTCTCCTCTTTTCCTCTCCACCCCTATTCCTCTAGTTTCTTCTCTCCGCAATCTCGGGGTCTCCCTCGACTCCTCTCTCTCCTTTCATCACCACATTACCACGCTCGTCTGTCGCTCTTTCTTCTTCTTGTGCCAAATCCGCGCTGTTCGCGCCTTCCTTCCCTCACCTCTCTGGTTCTTTCCCTTATTATTTCCAGGCTGGACTATTCTAACACTGTTCTGGCTGGCCTCCCACTATACCAGCTTTGGCGCCTACAGTTGGTTCAAAACACAGGTGCACATCTGCTCACTCACTCCTCCCCCAGTGACCATGTCACCTCCCTCCTTCTCAGTTTGCAATGGCTCCCACTCAACTTTCGTTTCATCTATAAACTCCTCATTCTCACTCACAAAGCACTACACACTGGTACCCCACAATATCTAGCTGACTCCATCCGTTTGAAGCCTTCCTCCCGTCTTCTCCGTTTAGCCCACGGCAACCACCTCTTTCTTCCCTCTCCCTCCTCGGCTCACCTGGAATCCACCCGTCGTTCCGCTTTCTTCTTTGTGGCCCCTGCCCTTTGGAACTCCCTCCCTTCTATCCTCTGCACTGAGCTGTCCCATCAACGCTTTAAGGGCCTACTCAAAACGCACCTCTTTCAGCAGGCATTCAACCTCCCAGACCCCTAATGCTCACCCTTCCAGCTAGTCTCCTCTCCCACCAGCCCTCCCTCTCCTTTACTCTTTTGACCATCTCTATACTCTTTTGACTATCTCTATTCTATCTCTTCCTATCCCCTTTCTTTCCTATCCGATCATTGACGTTCCTTTCTTTTCTAATTTCAATTTGTTTTTATTGTACACCGCCCTGATGCACATGCTTGGGCGATATATAAAAAAGCGATGAAATAAAGATAAAAAGGCTAAATGGCCAATTTTCCCAATGGAAAAAGGTGAATAGTGGAGTACCCCAGGGATCTGTGCTGGGTCCGCTGCTTTTTAACATATTCATAAAGGACTTGGAAAAGGGAATAATGAGTGAGGTTATCAAATTTGCAGATGACACAAAACTATTTAAAGTTGTTAAAACCCAAGAGGATTGTGGAAAATTACAAGAGGATCTTGATAAATTGGAAGACTGGGCAAATGGCAGATGAAATTTAATGTGGACAAGTGCAAAGTTATGCACACAGGAAAGAACAACCCAAACTATGGTTACACAATGCAAGGTTCCACATTGGGAACCACCACCCAGGAAAAAGATTTAGGTGTCATCGTGGATAACATGTTAAAACCCTCCGCCCAGTATGTAGTGGCAGCCAAGAGAGCAAATAGAATGCTAAGTATCATAAGGAAAAGAATGGAAAATAAAACAAAGGATATTATAATGCCTCTATATCGTTCCATGGTGCGATCGCAACTTGAATATTGTGTGCAATTCTGGTCGCTGTATCTTAAAAAAGATATAGCGTTATTAGAAAAGGTACAGAGAAGAGCCACCAAAATGGTAAAGGGGATGGAAGGATACTCCTATGAAGAAAGGCTAAAAAGGTTAGGGCTCTTCAACCTTGAAAACAGATGGCTGAGGGGAGATATGATAGAGGTCTATAAATTAATGAATGGAGTGGAACGGGTAAACGAAGATAGATTGTTTACGTCATCAGAATATAAAAAGACTAGGGGACATGCAATGAAACTACAGGGTAACCAATTTAAGACTAATAAGAGAAAAAACGAAATTAGGTCTTACCTGCTAATTGTCTTTCCTTGAACTTTCTCCGGGCCAGTCCAGGGTAAGGTAGGGCCAGTCCAGGGTAAGGTAGGGTTGTCAATCCCCTATAGCAACTGAGGACTGAATGCTTCAAGTTTTCCTGAGAGGTGAAGCCACTCCCCCTTAGGGCTAACCATCAGTCTCCTTCTGTCAAAGCAACTAAAGAGAACAAAACTGAAAAGAGTAGATTAACCCTTGAAAAACTGATAATAATCTATAGTTCTTGAACAACGAGGAAGCAAGAAACACACTTCCCTTGAATGCTATCAATTAACTTTTTTTTTTTTTTTTAATATTTCAAATAGAGTAGATACTACCGAGTCATCCGAGTTTGGCATTAAGTGCATGCGCCTAGCCCCAAGTTGTGCATCTGGAGCGAAGACGCCAAGAAGATGAAATGCTTTGAAGATGCCAAAAAGACAGAAATATAGATACCGATGCCGAAAAGCTGAACACCAGGGTGGGTCCCTGGACTGGCCCGGAGAAAGTTCAAGGAAAGACAATTAGCAGGTAAGACCTAATTTCGTTTTCCTTATCATTTCTCCGGGCCAGTCCAGGGTAAGGTAGGGCAGTACCAAAGCAGTACCTAAACCTGGGAGGGGCCCGCCAAACCTGAGATAAGAGCCGCAGCCCCCACCTTAGCATCGTCCCGAGCTTGAACATCCAAGCGGTAATGCTTTGCAAAGGCATGCAAGGAAGACCAGGTTGCTGCTCTGCAGATGTCAACCGGCGGAACAAAAGCGAACTCCGCCCAGGAAGCCGCTTGAGCTCTAGTGGAATGAGCTCTTAACGTCGCCGGCAGCGACAGACCGCGGACAGAGTACGCTTCAGAAATGGCTTTGCGGACCCACCTAGCAATAGTGGACTTAGAAGCCGCGAGACCCTTGCGAGGACCACTGAACTGGACAAACAGCCTATCCGTCTTCCGAATAGACTGCGACAACCGAAGGTAGGTTTTGAGAACCCGAGCAAGATCTAAATGCCGGAGCGCCCTGTCCATAGGAGAAGTGGAGGAAAACGAAAAAACAGGCAACGCTACAGATTGGTTAACATGAAAAGACGACAGCACCTTCGGCAAAAAGGAGGGAACAGTGCGCAGCAAAACCCGCTCGGGAAGAAACTGCAAATAAGGTTCTCGACAAGACAAGGCTTGCAAATCTGAAATCCTACGCGCCGAACACAAGGCGACCAGGAAAGCAGTCTTCCAAGAACACTCTCGGAGCTGCTGCGAGCAGAGGGACGTCAAAGGAGAGTGAGAAAAAGCCTCCAAAACTACGTTCAAGTCCCAAGGAGGCACAATAGAACGAACAGGAGGACGAATAATCTTTGCGGCTCGTAAAAAAACGATGCACATCCGGATGCGCGGAAAGGCGACGACGTTGCACTGGACCCCGAAAACAGGCAAGCGCGGCTATTTGCACCTTAAGAGTACTAAGAGCCAGCCCTTTGTCCAAGCCATGCTGTAAGAAAAGGAGAAGCTGTGGTAAAGACGAGGACATAGGAAAAACCTTGTGCTGAGAACACCAAGTTTCAAAAAGGCGCCAAACCCGGACATAGGCCAGAGAAGTCACCGGTCTCTTAGACCGTAGTAAAGTAGACACTACGGAGCTCGCATACCCTTTGCGTGTCAAGCGAGCCCTTTCAAGAGCCAAGCCGTAAGCAAGAAGCGATCCACTCGTGGCATGAGTATCGGACCCTGCTGCAAGAGATTGCTGCGGACTGGAAGAGGCCACGGCTGATCTATCAGCAGACGAACGAGATCGGCATACCAAGGCCGGCGCGGCCAATCCGGGGCAATGAGAATCACCAACCCCCGGTGCCGCGCAATGCGTTGAAGAATACGACTCAACATCGGCCACGGAGGAAACACGTACAAGAGAGCATCCTGAGGCCAGGGTTGAACGAGAGCATCGAGCCCCTCGGACATGCGTTCCCTGCGTCTGCTGAAGAAACGACTCGCTTTGGCATTGCTGTACGTCGCCATGAGATCCATCACCGGTTGTCCCCAACGTAAGGTGATGTCATGAAAGACCGCCACATTCAACTCCCACTCTCCGGGATCGAGAAGATGACGGCTGAGATAATCCGCCTGTACATTCGCCGTTCCCGCAACATGAGCTGCAGAGAGCGCTAGCAGATTGTCCTCCGCCCAGGACATCAGCGCTTGACACTCGGAGAGAAGAGAAGGGCTCTTGGTTCCCCCCTGATGATTGATGTATGCAACCGTCACAGCATTGTCGGAAAAGATCTTGACTGCCGATCCCTTGAGAAAGGCTGCAAAGTGAAGAAGGGCAAGGCGAGCCGCTCGCAGCTCCAAGAGGTTGATCGACCAGGTGCTCTCTTCTGGGGACCAAACCCCTTGAGCAACCTGTGCTTGACAGTGAGCTCCCCAGCCGATCAGGCTGGCATCCGTGGTGACTAACATCCAGGAGGGTTCCTGTAAGGGAACACCCGCAGACAGATGAGCTCGAACCAACCACCACTCGAGCTGCGGCGCACGAGAATTGAATAGGGCAGGCGCTGCGAGAGAGGGTGAAGCTGTGGTGACCAACGGGACAGCAAAGCCTGCTGCAAAGGCCGCATGTGAGCTTTGGACCATGGCACCAGATCCAGCGCCGCCGCCATGGATCCCAAGAGTTGCAAATACGTCCATGCCGACGGAGTCGTTAGCTGCAGAAACGCTTGAACCTGCCGAACCAGCTTGTCTATGCGCACTTCGGGCAAAGACACTCTCCCGCGCTCGGTGTCGAACAGAGCTCCCAGATAAATCATGCGCTGCGACGGTATCAAGAGACTCTTGGCCTGATTGATTACCCATCCGAGCTGCTCGAGAAGCTGCACCACCCGAGCAGTCGCCGCGATGGAATCGATCCGAGAATCGGCCCTGATCAACCAGTCGTCGAGATAAGGATGAACACGGATTCCGTCTTTGCGAAGCGCCGCCGCAACCACTACCATTAGCTTTGTGAACGTCCGCGGAGCCGTAGCTAGCCCGAACGGCAAAGCTTGAAACTGGAAATGACCCACCGGAAGGGCAAAGCGCAAAAAAACGCTGATGCGATGGCCTGATGGGAATATGAAGATAGGCCTCTGTGAGATCTATGGAGGTGAGAAATTCTCCCGGCTGCACCGCCCGAATTACGGTACGAAGAGTTTCCATGCGAAAGTGTGGCACCCGCAAAGTACGGTTTACCGCTTTGAGATCCAGTACGGGCCGAAAAGAATCGTCCTTTTTGGGCACCACAAAATAAATCGAGTATCGACCGCAACCGTACTGGTCTAAAGGCACGGGGACTATCGCCTGCAACTGTAAGAGGCGTGAGAGCGTTTCCGCTATGGCCTCCGCCTTCCGACCCGAGCCGCCGGGAGACATCACAAATGCGGGATCCAAGGGGAACGCGAAATCGAGAGCATAGCCGTTCTGAATGATTTCCAACACCCATCTGTCGGAGGTAATGGCGGCCCAAGCCGTCAGAAATCCCCGGAGTCGCCCGCCTACCGGGACCAACGGCCGGACCAGCCGACCTTCATTGCGACTTTTTAACGAAGGGCTGAGGCGCCCCAAAGGAGGACCGGCTAAATCCTCGGGCACCCCGAAAGGACTGTCCACGAAAACTGGAACGCCCCCTGGCATAGGGAGTAAAGCGTGCACCACGAAAACGACGCGAATCCCTACCAGCGCCTCGGGATATAGTCCCCGAGCGCCCCGGTCTAGGTCTATCCTCAGGCAACCGACCGCCCTTGGAGTCCCCCAAATCCTTAACAATCTTTTCCAAGGCTTCCCCGAAAAGTAACTTACCCGTATAGGGCAACTTACTGAGACGCAACTTGGAGGAAACATCCGCCGACCAGTTGTGCAGCCAAAGGAAACGCCTAGCCGCAACGAGGGAGGCCATAGTTTTAGCCGCTATCCGTAACAAATCATAGAAGGCATCCGCCATATACGCCGCGGCCGATTCTAATTTCGCAGCGTCGGGCACCACAGAAGGCTGCTCCCCGGAGCCGTCCCCCTGTAACCAGCGAATAGACGCCCGAGAAACGTACGCCCCACAAATTGCGGACTGTAACGCCAGTGCGCTGGAATCAAAGGCCTGCTTTAGTAGAACCTCTAACTTCCTATCTTGCAGGTCCTTGAGAGCCGCTGCCCCTTCGACAGGAATGGTAGTCTTTTTGGTGACTGCGGAAATAATAGCATCCACCTTCGGTAGGTGCAATAAATCCTTCACCTCCTGGGGAAGGGGGTATAAGCGTGCCAAGGCGCGGCTACCCCTCAGGGAAGCCTCGGGACATTCCCATTCCGAATCAATCATTTGCCGGATCACCCGGTGCAGAGGGAAACAGCGTTGCTCGGTTTTAACGCCCTGCAATAAAGGGTCTTCCAAGGGCTCCTGAGAAGAGGAAGGGAGCACTAGGTGTAGCGCTGTCAAGGACTGAGTAATGAGCGCCGAAAGTTCCTCCTTCCGGAACACGCGAAAAACGTTGGGATCCTCACCTGGAGCAATCTCCCCTTCCTCCAATTCCTCAGCCTCAAAATCCAAAGCTGGATCAGTTACCCCCTCATGATCCCGTTGAACTAGGGAAATGTCAGGCTGAGGAGAAAAAAGATCAAAAGCATCTGAAAGGACACCTTTAGCTTGAGATGGACCTTCTCCAGGATCCTCAGGCCCGGGAGCCTGTCCCGGCAGAGGCATATGAGAGAAAACAGCCGAGAGCGCTTCTGGCTGAGAAGATTTCATCAAAAAGGCTGTGTGCATCGCCAGAATAAACTCTGGCGAAAAAAATGATTCACTCTTCCCCTGAGGCGCAGAAACAGTATCGGGGAGCTTGACCTGGCGCCCGGACTCTTTGGATGTCTTGGCCTTCTGCTTATGCGGCCGAGGCTGCTCTAAGCCTGAAGGAACCGGCGCTGACAAAATGGCCGTCTTTCCCGCCTTTTCGGGCGGTAAAGACGGATCTTCTAAGCCTGAGACAGACTGCTCTGCCATTAGGAAAAAATATCCCCAAAGTAAAACCCGAGGAGGAAAAAAACCGACCGGCGACGGAAACCCCGTCGGGGAGAAGAAAATCAAAAACCGGCTCGAAGGAACGCCGCGGTATTGAGGCAGGGAGATACAAGTCAAAAGAACTCACCCGATGAAAAGAAAAAAACTGAACCGGTCCCGTAGAACCGCCGCTAGCGGTAAGGAGAGGAAGAGAGTCAGCGCGCTACCAGAGGAACAACTGGGGCCCCCAGAATCACTCGGTAGATGGAGACGGAGGCAGGCAATGAGGCAGGCTCTACCTCGCACTGCAGGCACGTTCACTCAACGTCTCCGTGCTTTAAAGCTATAGCGCAGTTAAAGCAGATATGCCCAATTTCTCACAAGAACTATAGCAATCAGCTCTGCTAGAGCCAAAAGTACTCATGGAAAAGAAAGACAAGAGGGAGAAAAAATAATTCGATCCTCTATAGCTGCTGAGGACTGAAAGACTGATGGTTAGCCCTAAGGGGGAGTGGCTTCACCTCTCAGGAAAACTTGAAGCATTCAGTCCTCAGTTGCTATAGGGGATTGACAACCCTACCTTACCCTGGACTGGCCCTACCTTACCCTGGACTGGCCCGGAGAAATGATAAGGAATATGTTTTCACTCAACGTGTAATCAAACTCTGGAATTTGTTACCGGAGGATGTAGTAAAAGCTGTTAGTGTAGCTGGGTTTAAAAAAGGTCTGGACAAGTTCCAGGAGGAAAGGTCCATAAACCATTATTAAAAGGGACTCATGATATGACTGCTTGACCCAATACAAGCATTGAGGAACCTGTGTCTTTTGGGGAAACTGCTAGGTACTTATGACCTAGATTGGCCACTGTTGGAAGCAGGATACTGGGTTTGATGGACCTTGCTCTGACCCAGTATGGCATATCTTATGTTATGTTCTTATGAGGGGTGGAAGTCCTTAGAAGCTCTGGAGGCCCCTCCTCCAAGAAGAATTCAGAATCAAATTCAGATTCCCAGAAGTGCTCAGAGTCCAAATCAGATACGGATCTCCAATGATGTCTAAGGGGCTTGTTTACAAAGCCGCGGTAGCGGTTTGCGATCGTAATCGGAGCCGCGGCCCCATTGATTTCAATGGGGCCGCGGCTGCGATCGCGATCGCGAACCACTACCGCGGCTTTGTAAACAAGCCCCTAAGTCTCTATCTGGGTCAACTTCTGTCTCACTGGGGAGGCACATCACATTGAATATCAGGCCCAAAGTTTTAAAAAAATCAGTTCAGTGGTGGAGCTGAATTCCATATTGCTAAAACTTTATTTTTTGTTATATAAACTTTTGTGAAATAATAGTCATAGATGGGATAGTGGTAAAAGAACATGTCCATATAGTGAAGTTTTTGTCCCTTTTAAAACTGTCCACCTTAGTAGCATCATTGGAGGGGGCTATTTGTCTAAGGCCTGCTCCACGCTCTCCCCTCTACTTCAGTCTCCCCAAATAACTGAGTAACCGACCACCTATGTTCTGCCCCAAGATCCTAGATCTAGGCACCTAAATTAAGATCAAGAAATTAGATGATTCAATAGCCAGCATAACTCAGGATGCCTCACTTTAAGGTGTCTATAATTTAGTATAATCAAGAGAAAAATCGACCTAATAATATGGAGGAGGAGATGTACAACAATCAGGCAAAAAACCTCCAAAAATATACATATATCTATTTATATCCAAATCTTACAGGACCGCAAATAATTAATTAGTTATTTATCCAACAATATAGCCCAAAGAGGTATAGGCTATCGGGCCAGCATGGTATTATATCATCATTGGTCCCATTAGATTGGATTTATACCGACAATAAACAAAACACCTTGAAACTGGACCAAAACGGGTCAGCTAACAAAAGACACATTACAGCGCAGAGTATTTGCACTTTATAAAGAACCCGACGCAACATTACTCATCTGCATCAGGGAATAGTCACAGAATCTAAGCCTCTCAGCCTCTCTTGCCATGGTCCATTCAGAACTTCTTTGGATATAAACTTAGTGAACCAGTGAACTTAGTGAATGTTGCATTGGGTTCTTTATAAAGTGCAAATACTCTGCGCTGTAATTTGTCTTTTCTTATCTGACCCGTTTTGGTCCAGTTTCAAAGAATAATTAGACCTTACCTGCTAATTAGCGTTCCTGAAGGAACTCCAGTCCAGTTCCTCTCCACTGGGTTGTGCCCCCCTTCCAGCAGCTTGCAGACTGAGCACGTCATCTTTTTGATGACACTGGGGTATAAGTAGACCTGGCACCTCCAACCAGCTCCAGTAACCTATTGGCAAAGCAGACTTAACTGAGAGACAAATAAATACAGATAATACTGAACCATAACTAAACTATAAACAACTGGCACCGCCCTCCCCCAGGAGAACTTCCCACCATCCCCGGAGAAGGATAGGCTTACCTGAACTGACAAACACTTGTTGAGGCATCTGAACCGTCCCACTTGCCTCATCATCGAGAACCTCAGCAGACAGTCCTCCGACCCTTATCTTTTGCTTAACTCTTCAGGCCGGCAATGCCTCTAAAAGAACAAACCATACCTGGGCGGGATCAGGGACTGGACTGGAATTCCTTCAGGAACACTAATTAGCAGGTAAGGGCTAATTATTCTTTCCTTAGTGTCTCTCCAGTCCAGTCTCTCTCCACTGGGATGTACCAGAGCAGTTCAACCTTGGGCAGGCCTAGCAAGCCCAGACAGAAGAACCGCTCCTCCAAATCTCGCTTCTTCCGCAGCCTGGATGTCCAACCGATAATGCTTGGCAAAGGTGTGTAGGGACGACCAGGCAGCCACTCTGCAGATGTCCAGCGGCGGAACCAAACTAAATTCCACCCATGAGGCCGCCTGGGCTCTAGTAGAATGAGCCCGAAGCCCAACCGGAACCTGCTTACCCTTCAAAATATAAGCCGAAGCAATGGCCTCTCTGATCCATCTGGAAATCGATGCCTTAGCTGCCACTTCACCTTTACGCGGCCCCCCCGAACAGAACAAACAATCGCTACGACTTACGAAAAGGCTCCGTGCGATCCAGGTAACGCTTCAGGGCTCTGTATACGTCTAAAAGACGCAAGCGTCCAGCGTCCCCCCTCCGAGAAGACCCGGAAAAGGAAGGAAGAGAAACCAACTGATTCACATGGAATGCCAAGATTACCTTGGGTAAGAAAGAACGAACCGTCCGGAGAACCACCCTTTCTTTGGAAAAGGCAAGAAAAGGAGGGCGGCAAGACAAAGCCTGTAACACCGAGATACGCCTGGCCGAACAAATAGCCACCAGAAAAACTGTCTTAAGAGTAAGCTCTTTGAGAGATGCCTGCTGCATTGGCTCAAAAGGCTCGGTGGTCAGGGAATCCAACACGAGGTTGAGGTCCCAAGGAGGGACCAGCGATCTGTGTGGAGGCCGAAGCCGCCACACTGACTTCACAAACCGACCTACGTCCGCATGCTCACCTAAGGACTTTCCCTGGATCTTGCCCCTATAACAGGAAATAGCCGCCAACTGAACTCTCAATGAGCTGGCTGCCAGGCCTTTATTGAAACCTGACTGCAAGAAATCTAGAATCTCTGGGACCAACACTGAAAGGGCCTGCTTCCACTTCTCCATACCCCAGGCTTCAAATATACGCCAGACCCTCACATAGGAAAGACAGGTTGAGCGCTTACAGGAACTTAACAGAATGGAAATCACTGCTCCCGAGTAACCCCGCTTTCGCAGCCGAGCCCTCTCAATAGCCAGGCCGTAAGTGAGAACCGATCCACCTGCGGCATCCACACCGGACCCTGGACCAGGAGATCGTCCCTCACTGGCAGGCGCCACGGGCGATCGGCCAGGAGGCTCATGAGATCGGCATACCATGGACGGCGCGGCCAGTCCGGGGCAATAAGGACCACCAGCCCTGTGTGAGCCTCTATCCGTTGCAGAATCCTACCTATGAGTGCCCACGGAAGAAACACATACAAGAGACCAGCGGTCGGCCACCTTTGAACCAGGGCGTCCAAGCATTCTGACATCCTCTCCTTTCTTCGGCTGAAGAACTGGCAAGCCTTGGCCGACTCCCAGGTCACCATCAGATCCATGATGGGAGGCCCCCACCTCTGCATAATCTTCTGGTAAACATCCTGGGATAGTTGCCACTCTCCATGATCCACTCTGTGACGGCTTAAGTAATCTGCCGTTACGTTCTCTATTCCTGCCACGTGTTGAGCCGACAAGGCCAAGAGATGGGCTTCGGCCCATAGCATCAGCGCCTCCGCTTCCTCTTCCAGGGAAGGGTTGCTCATCCCGCCCTGACGACTGATGTATGCTACCATGGTCATATTGTCGGAAAGCACCCAGACCGCCCTCTGACCCATCCAGTTTTCGAACGCTCTGAAGGCCAGAAAAACTGCCCTCAGTTCTAACCTGTTGATAGACCACTGTGCCTCCTGCGCATCCCAGAGTCCTTGGGCAATCCGTCCTTTAAAGTGGGCCCCCCATCCGGAGAGACTGGCATCTGTCGTCAGCTATACCTAATCCGGCAGCTTGAGGAGCATGCCGCGCTCCAGAGGGCCTGGACGGAGACACCACCCTAAGGACTCCTTGACCGCCTCTGGACAGAGAAGAGTCACTGACATGGGCTGCCATTGGTGGGACCAACGGCGGAGCAGGGACCGCTGAAGAGGCCGCATGTGTGCCCTGGCCCACAGAACCAGTTCTATGGTCACCGCCATGGTCCCTAGAACCTGAAAGTAGTGTCACGCTGAGGGCGCCTTCATGTCCAGGAACTGGTGCAGCAGGTCCCGAAGCACCCCTGCCCTCCGATCCGGCAAGAATACTCTGTCTCTGCTAGTGTCGAACCGTGCCCCCAGATACTCGATCTCCAGGGAGGGAACCAACTTGCTCTTTGTTTCATTGATAACCCATCCTAGGCTCCTCAGCAATTCGACCATCTTGGATGTTGCCTCCTGACTCTCCCGCTCAGACTTCACCCGAATCAGCCAATCATCAAGATACGAATGGACCAAAATCCCTTCCTTGCGGAGAGCCGCTGCTACCACCACCATCACCTTGGTGAAGGTGCACGACGCCGTTGCCAAGCCGAATGGCATCACCTGAAACTGGAAATGTCCTTGTGGCACTGCAAACCGCAGGAACTGTTGATGGGACTTGCGGATGGAAATATGCAAGTACCCTTCTGTGAGATCGAGGGAAGTTAAAAATTCCCCTTGCTGTACCGCTACCACCATTGACCTCAAAGTTTCCATTTGAAAATGAGGAACCCGGAGGCAACGGTTGACACCCTTCAGATCGAGTATTGGACGGAAAGAGCCTTTCTTTTTGGGTACCACAAAATAGATGGAGCATCGACCTTTTCCGCACTGGCCTGAGGGAACGGGAACAACCGCCCCTAGCACCCGCAGCCTCTTGAGCGTCTCTTCCACCGCAGCCAGCTTGGAAGGCGACTGGCACGGGGACTGAACGAAGGAAGGAAAGATGGGTTTTGCGAATTCGAGAGCATAACCTTCTCGTACCACCTCCAAAACCCATTGGTCTGTTGTGACCCAGGCCCAGGCAGAGAAGAACTGCCGAAGACGGCCTCCCACCGGCAGGTCTCCTCCCCGGGCCCCCGTTTCTTCATTGGGGCTTCCTAGCGCCCGAGACGGAGGAAGAGGCGCCAAAACCCTTCCCACCTCAAAACCCCCAGAAGCCCTGTCCCCTAGAGGGGAATCGACCTCTCTGAAAGGACGAAGACCGGTTCGTCCGAAACCTCCAAACCTCCCGTGGTTGCGTCCACCCGGGAGTGGGGCCCTGATTCTGCTTCGGCCTATCTTCTGGGAGTCTACCTCCCTTAGACTCCCCCAGCTCCTTCACCAGCTTATCCAGGTCTTCCCCAAAGAGCAACTTGCTCTTAAAGGGGAGCCTGCTGAGCCGGGCCTTAGAAGAACTGTTGGCCGCCCAATTGCGGAGCCAGAGGTAATGACGGGCCGCTACCACCAAAGCCATATTTTTTGCTAGACTTCTGATAAGATCATACTGTCAGCTAAGTACACTGCGCCTGACCCAATTCTAACTGCCTCCCCAGGGCCCTCACTGGGGGGAGCCCCTGCCAGCTGCAACCGCTGGGACCAGCGCAAGCAAGCTCGGGCCACCCACGCCCCACAGACTGAAGCCTGTAGAGCTAAGGCATTAACATCAAAAGCCTGCTTTAGCAGGGTATCCAGCTTCCTATCCTGGGAGACCTTAAGAGCGGCGCTGCCTTCGACCGGTATCGTGGTCTTCTTAGTGACAGCCGACACCGCAGCATCCACCCTAGGCGAGCGCAGCAACTCCTTTTCTCCCTCCAGTAAAGGATACAGCCTAGACATAGACCGTACTCCCCTCAAAGTGGACTCCGGCTGATCACACTCTTCCTGGATCATCTGCCGCACCACTCGATGTACCAGGAAAAGCTTTTACTGGTAATAAAGAACATCCTTCCATTGCTGTTCACGTTTCTTGACTGGGTCGCTTGAATGGATCCTCCAGTGCCTCTTCCTCCGCTGGGGCTCTAGCCGACATGTTCAGCACCTTCAACACTTCTCCAATCAAAGCCAGCAACTCCTCCCGTCGGAAGACTCACACAATCTTGGCCTGTTCCTCGGGGATTTCGCCTTCTTCGAGTTCCTCTTCGTCCCCCACCTCTGTCTGACAGATCCCCCTCCAAGGGTTCTGACAGAGGGGAGCAGAGATCCTCGTCCTGCGTAAGCCTCGGCCGCTTAGGGGGGAGGGGACTTGCCTCCACCAGCTCCTTAGAGTCTGGCTGCCTTGGCTTCATGCCAGCCTGCACTGATCCCTGTCCTTGCTGCCCCTGCTGATGAAGGCAAAACGCCTTATGTAGCAGCAACACGAACTCCGGGGAGAACTCCCCCTCCGCCTCACCCTCCATTCCATGCCCAGAGGTAGAGGGCCCAGGCTGAGGTGGCGGCTGGGCGGACTGCTCCAAAGACAAATTCTGGGGAGACTTGGACCGGAATAATTCCTCAAAGGGAGCTCCCGAATCCTGAGATGTGGAAGGTGGCGGATCCAGTACTGCCCCTGGCTGGATCCCCAATTCCACCGAGGCTGCCTCTGCGGCACTGCCTCTGCAGATGCCTGTCTCAGAAACCGCCCCCCGGTGGGTCCCGCAGAGCAGGCACTGGGGCTTAGCTGGCATTCCTTCTTCTCTCCCTTGAGGTAAAAAGATATGAGAGGACCCCAGGAGTGCAGGCCTACTCTAATGCCACCAAGCCTCCCTCCTCTTTTCCTTGTTTTAAATATCTATATATACAGGGTGGCCCAAAAAAAGTGAGAACATCTTGTAGCAAATAAGTTATTTAAAAATTCAAAGAGACAGACGTAAACGATTGACAAATTTAAAAAAAAAGATGGCGACCGGAAATTGTCAAAATAAAGACGTTATATAGCTAAAAAAGGTAAATAAGTAAACTATTTAAGCTTTTAATTTATAAGATGTTCTCACTTTTTTGGGCCACCCTGTATATATAGTTTTTTTTTTTAAACCATATATTCTTTTTTTTTAAACTATATTAACTGTCTCTATGAAAAACTGACCCCGACAAAGGCCTTACGAGGCCTGCCCAATGCGGCTAAAAGGCACGCAAAATGGAAAGACTCACCCAGCTTCCTTGCAGGCCTCGGAGCAGCAAGCGGTCGGCAATCGCGTGGTGAACTGTCTCCCGCGCGAGACGCCGCCGCTGCCCGTCAATGTTCCCTCTAATTTTCTGTAGGCTGTGTGCGCATAAAATATCAGCTGTGTGCAGCTTTTGAAGGAAGGTTAAATTTTTGTGCGCCACATAACGACACTCAGAGTTATATACTTTAAAACTTGACTGCACGTCAGAATACAATATGTACACCACATTGATTTTAATCAAATTAAATGAAAATGGATGATTACTAAATGAAGTGGGACATTTCTAGTAATTACAATCATAACTTTTAAATTTTAAGACGTCTGTGTTTTCTGTCAGAATCAGAGCCGTAATTTTTGTGCGCTCTGTTGTAAAGTATGTGCGCTCGCTCGGCGAGGTGTGTGCGCGCGCACACGCTCACAGCTTAGAGGGAACAGTGCTGCCCGTCTCCCTCCTTTGTTCTTCGGCGTCCTCTGCCGTGCCGAAAAACGCTGGACCGGCTCCTCATCCTCCCGCCCAGCCGCTTCGAGGGCTTCGGCGGCGAGGCGGGAAGGACGGAACATCTTCCCCCCCGGCTCTGCCCGGCGGAATGAAGCTGCTGCGTGCTGTCTTCACCGGCTTCTCTTCAACACCGCCTGCGGTAAGGCCTCCTTCCTGCAAGCCCCCGAACCACGAGGGAGGTGGGGGCAGAGAGGGGAGGGGGAAGTCTCCAATGAATAAATAAATCAAGGAAATAAATTAAATAAATGAAATAAATTAAACAAATTAAATAAATGAAGAAAAACAGGAACCCCAAGCCCTGCACTACTCTAGTCTCTCCAGTAAGCCAGATCCCTGGCTTGCTGCGCCCCTTCCAGCAGCTAGAAGACTGAGCACAAAACTGGAGCTGGTGGGAGGTGTCAGGTCTACTTATACCCCAGTGTCATCAAAAAGATGACATGCTCAATCTACAAGCTGCTGGAAGGGGGGCATAACCCACTGGAGAGGGACTGGACTGGAGAGACGCTAAGGAAGGTGTTTTGTTTATTGTGGGTATAAGTTTTCTATAATGTCGGTATAAATCCAGTCTGGACTGATGATGATATAATATACCATGCTGGTCCGATAGCCTACACCTCTTTGGACTATACTGCCAGATAAATAAATAACTTTGGATATACCATATACGTATGTATATTTTTGAAATATTGGAGGTGGTGTTTTTGCTTGATTGTTGTATAATTTAGTGCAGGCATTTACATTAATCATGAAATGAAAGCATCTAAAGACAGCTAAGTATACAGTAGGTACCTGAAGTAGAAAATATCAAGCTCACAGAGTCATCATAATTCTTCTAAGGGCTTAATAACTGTTATATACGATGACCTGTTCTCCATGGGCCCAATTACTATCGCAACACGTTTGGACGTCCAAAATCTGGACAGGCCAGATTGGCACATGATACTGAATCTGCGGGGCTATACGTTCGTGGGATTATAATCAGGTGCAACGGGCCTGGATGTGCAGGAAGTGCCCCGATTCTGTGCCACTGCACATGCAGCCTTTTCCCCGTAAAGCCCACCCAAGGCTCCTGCATGGAGCCTCGGTGCCGTGGTGTCCCGTCGCCATGGCACCGGGACTCTATGCAGGAAACCCAATCGAACGCAAGCAAGGTCAACTACCCATTCCCTGCCGCCCAACCCCCGACTGGGCCTGTCAAGGCTGGGATCGGGTGGCGGGGCTCCCCCTGCACCGCTGACCTGGTCAGTGCCAGCCCCACTGCACTGTCCTCCAACGTCGGGGGGACTTATTCCACCTCCGAGGTAAAATAAGTTCCCCGTCTAAGAAGGCAATCCTGGACGTACAAGGCCACGACCGCAATCGGCCCTGTATGTCCGGAGTCAGGGTCCTGCCTTCGCCCCACCCTCACTCCTCCTTTGGCCCTTCCCCTCCCATCCAGCACTCCCTGCACAATGCCGATGTACGTGCGGGAAGCCTGGTGTTTGGCATGCATTCCCTGTGAATAGTAGGGGTTGGATGTCCACCCCTGCTATTCGCAGGTCACAGTGACCCCCTATATGTCTTACTATACCTGCTAGATGGTCTCTTAAGTCGGCACCATTATGGCTTGACAGTAAGAGGTTCTGCGTTTCTTCATGTACCACATTCAGAAGGGACTGAATAACTTCGTTCTGATCATCATCATCGTTGTAGCCATCTTCCTCAACCTTAACCTCTGTACACAAAAAATACAAACCAGCTCGTTATAATGGCAGCACTAGTGAACAGTAAGACACATGCAGAGAGGGAGGGATACTTCAATGAATGATGGGGTGAAAAGCTTGCAATTATACGGTATGTCCAAGCTCGGGGGGGGGGGGTGTCTTGAAAATTCTACTAATATCTTAGAAAAAAAATAATAATTAACTTCAACTAAACCTTTAGCTTAATTATTGCTCCTCAAGGAGGTTCCATCGGTTACTGAATGAATATTTACAACATTTTCAAAGAAGGATATATATTGTTGAAAAACTCTTTTTGTCTGAGTTATTTATTCAATAGGGTTATCTTTCTCCCTTAACAGTGTCTAGATTAGTATCTAATCATGCTTGAGTATAAATTGTGCTAAAATACAGACTATCCTAGGAGATTCATAATTTTTTCTCAGCATTGTACCTACTATCTTATAAAATGTGCATATGTGAAAAAAATCCCATGGGAAAATCCTCTGGGGAGTGGAGGAGTAGCCTAGTGGTTAGAGCATTGGCTTGGTAACCAAGCAACCAGGGTTCAATTCCCACTAGCACTCCTTGTGGCCTTGGGCAAGTCACTTAACCCTCCACTGCCTCGGAAGAAAGGCCTGGCAATCTACTTCCAGTGAAAATCCTCTGAATGCATTGCAAGTTTGAGAAGTCTGCCTCTCAACTGTGCTCTGTTATCAGTCTGGACTGCATTAGGATCTCCCCCAGTCCCCTGCTTTTGAGGAGGTATAAATGGCCGTGCTTGTATTCAAAGTACAATTTCTGTCACTTATGCTGGTATTTTACGAAGACACATAGGCACCCACTTGGCCTCTTAACTTAGGTGTCCTGTTACAAAATTACCCTCTCTTTGTGCAGGTGGTTCAACTTCATGGGCTGGCAAATCAGATAATCTCTGACTGTGGAAACCAATTCCTATCACATTTCTGGATTGACCTGTGAGAACTACCAGTCTCTTGTCTCCTCTACATTCCCCAAGACAGATGAAAACTGAAAGTGTTAACCTAAGTCCTGCTATGCTAACCTCTGCTGCTTTACAAATTGCCGCCAAGATGACTAGCCCAAGTTCTTGCCCTATGCCAAACTGGCACATAACAATGCAGTACCTGCTTCCTCCTAAACTGTGGATGTTACCCACAATTTCTGCCAATTCCTCCCTATCAACTGTGACTAATATGACCCAGTAGCTATACAGAATCCAGGCTGATATGAACAAGCAGTGGAATGCTGAAGGACCACATGAGAAATCAGCAGTGTTCCCTCTAATTTTCTGTAGGCTGTGTGCGCATAAAATATCAGCTGTGTGCAGCTTTTGAAGGAAGGTTAAATTTTTGTGCGCCACATAACGACACTCGGAGTTATATACTTTAAAATTTGACTACACGTCAGAATACAGTAAGTACACCACATTGATTTTAATCAAATTAAATGAAAATAGACAATTACTAAATGAAGCGGGAAATTTCTAGTAATTACAATCACAACTTTTAAATTTTAAGATGTCTGTGTTGTTTTCTATCAGAACCAGAGCTGTAATTTTTGTGCGCTCTGTTGTAAAGCATGTGCGCTCTCTCGGCGAGGTGTGTGCGCGAGCACAGCTTAGAGGGAACAGTGGAAATCAGGTGTCAGTTCACTCTATGGCCATCTTTAAAGCACTCTGAGGAGTAATTTTCAAATGCAGTTAACTGGGGTTTACTCTCAGAAAAAAAGATCCCTTTGAATATTACCATCTCTTCTGTGCAAAAAAGTAGTGGAGCTAGGAGCAGGGTTAATGTGGGCTCAGCAAAGTATGTGCAGGGAGTCTTCCTTTGAAAATTGGCTTACAGGCACTCAAATACACTCTTGCAAGCACCACGGGAAGTATAAAACGTTGCCTCATTGGGGGTAAGACCTGTTCATGCATAAGCATAAATCCTGTCTTATGTGCATTAAAGGGCTCACAAAATGAACCTGGAGTTAAGTTTATAAAAGTGCTCGCAGTGACTAAAACGTGTGTACTTTTACGTGGCCAGCCTTGTAGATGTGTTTGAGAGAGTAGTCTGGATGCAGCGCAGGTAGAGATATGAAGTAGATATGCAGCTAATAAATACCCACCTACGTGTTTATTTCATCTGCGAACATTTACACTTCTTACCCAGCAGATATAAAATGTACACAGATGGATATTTGCTGCAATCATGCAGGTTTTGTGAAGATACTTTATAAACATACACCTATGTGCCTTCATAAAATAGCCTTGAAATAGGTGCCAACCTGATATAAAAGCACTCTCCATAAGACTAGCTGCTCCTGTGTAAAGCAGACCACTGATATCTCAGGCTATGTAATCATTGTGCAACATATTAGCCTGGTCAACTGCTGCTCAAGTTATTTCTGGCTCTCTGAGTATATTTGGTATTTCATACAACTCCGCTGAACACCTGCACTGATAACTTATTTGCAGGTATCAGTTCAGGACCAGGGATCTAAGAAATAACTGAAAGGCAATCCTGAATTCTAGAAGGATGTGGTGGACCGTGAGGTTTATGGACTCTACCAATCTTGGGAACTAAAGGAAAACATCCATGCCTAAACAAAATTATGTGCCTTTAACCAGTGATATCCATATCAGCTGGAGTCCATGGTGCCCAATGAAGGACAGGTTATGTCAGATATGGCCATATAAATATGGCCATCAGTCGGTCTTGAGATGGGGACAGCTTGGAGGAGAAGACTGATGCTCTGTCTGCTAGATAAACGCCCCCAAGGAAACAAATTTGCCCTCTGATTTTGATAAGAAGTTGCTGGTAACCAAAAAGTGCTACAGAACTCAGATATTACCTCTACACCAAAACAGAGATACTTGATTTCAAAACTCAAAACTGTTAGACCTATTTTTGAATATATTGCTCTCAACAGCAACTACTACAGCTTCTATTTTATATTTATAAGCAAGTGTAAGGTTAAAAAAATGTATTAGGCAAAAAAGGGAGCAATATCAAAGTTACATGAGAGAGGTTTATTTTTGAAGCCCTATTTGAGACTTATAAGTGTATAATCAGGCATATACGTGTGTAAATCACATCCACAGGTAAGCTCCAGTTTATATGTGGATGCCCTTAGAACGTGGAAGTTCCAAGGGTCATATAGGGTGTGGCCTGGGAAGGACAAAAATCTACATGTGTATTCCTCAGTTCATATACGGAATGCATGTATAAACCCCAAAATCTCTGCATCTGGAATTACATCTACTCCCAGGTTTCAACAAGTGTGCATTTCACCCGCCCTGTACAGAAGGGGTTATCTGCAATTAATCTCCCCCGCCCCCCAAGTTTATTTCCCCACTCCAAATGGAAATGAGTTAAAGACCGCATCCCCTGTAGCAGTATCACCATATCTAAGCTTGTGAAATGGCTGACATGCACGTGTGCAAATTGTCAAGTGCCGGCACTTACATCTGTAAGTCGCTGGGTTTTCTCCGTTCATTTTTCCCATTTGTAAATTTGTAAAATGGCTCCTCCTGCTGCATATGGATGACAATCCCATGCAGTCCTGTACTTCCTTTTATTTTACAGGTTTTATATCACTTTATCATGAAGTCAAAGCGGTTTACATTATAACATGAACTCAAAGATTACATTACAACAACGGAAACAAACTTGGAGTATAAACATGATCTAACAGTGCTAATGGTCCATGAGGTTCATTTTGTGCTATGTAAATTTTAGAAACAGCTCCATGTTTAGCAGGGCTTCTTTTAAGATTCCATCGGAACCGAGTACAGCCTGACCTTGATGTCTTAATTCCAATCTCCACCTACTGTCTAAAATGTACCTGTAAACATCTACACTACCAATAACAAGCCTTCACAGATCTGTCCTAATAATTAATACAGTCAGGACTTTTTTTATGCTGGTACACAATAATGCAGCATACGGCACCTTTTTTTGCTCTTATGCCTTCCCAGAATGAACCCACAGGCCTTCTGAAGCACTTTTCAGCTGGCAGCGGCGCCAGAGGCTGACACAACCTATGGATTCTTTTTTTTTTTTTTAATTTTCCACTGCTGCTGCTCTCCTGGAATAAATGAGGAGAGCCAAGAGAACAGCTGCACTTCCAAAACATACCTACAGTACAATACTCTGCCTTGTGCTACCAATCCAGTAGCGGGGCCTGCAACAATGGATCTCAGGATGTTACATCGTGCCAGTGGGCCAGGCAATAGGTGGATGTCTCCCTGCTCCTGCAGCACTGATTGGCTACATCCTTCCAGGGGGCAGGTAAAAAGAGGATGCTTCCCTGCCCCTGCTGTACTGATTGGCTAAAGGCTCCCTAGGGGCAGAAAAGACGACGAGGTTTCCCCCACCTCTATTGCACTAATTGATCACATTCTCTCTAAGGGCAGGAAAGAAGAGGAGGCTTACCCAGTCCCTGTGGCCTTGATTGGCCAAATCCAACACAGAGGTGGAGAAAGAAAGTTGCTGATGACAAACTGGGGACATGACTACTGAAGACATACAGTTGTTGGGGACAATCCCTTAAATTTCTGTACAGTCCCTGAAAATCTGGGACGTCCGTTACTTTCACCTCTATGGAACTGCAGAAGCTGCCTGGATGCCTTCCCACCGTATCCTTCACCTACCCTTCCCTACTTTACTTTTATTGATTGTTCCTGGAGCAATGATTCAACACTGATGTATGAATCAGAATTTGAAATTAACAATTACAGCCATGGGCCAATCTTCATTTAACTTTCTACAAAATGCATTTGAAAGTTGTTTTAAACCAATGAAACACAAGTTGCTTGAAAGCCATCTGTTTTCACTGCTACAGAGAGTGTGAATGCGTATTCATGAGCACACAGTAGGTAAGACCCAGTGAGCGGGCAAAGTCCACAAACAGGTTCTTCACAGAACACCCTGATCCAGGAGTAGCTTGGGGAAGGAGTCTTCTGCTTGCAACAGCCATCTTTCCTATCGGTTGAGCCCTCAACTACTGGTGGCTGCCAGGTCTTCGTTGCCTGAACCAAGGACCCAAGGTGAGAATGAGGAATAGAAGAACTCAGAAAGAGACAGGAAACAAAAGCACAAGGCACTCAGCAAGCAAGAGCAAGGCAGAAGAAAAACTGAGGCACCACGGGAACTGGTGCAGCATCTACGAATGTCCAATAAGGCGAATCAGGATCCCAAGTGTAGAGGATGGTGACACCAAGGTGCAGACCAAGCTCTGGCAAAGAGGTCTAGCCAGGGCTGAGTAAAAAAAACAAATCCCAGACAAAGACAAATGACCTCTGAAGGAAGCAGCAGAAATAGAGCAGATTACTGTGGCCGGCCAGCAAGTCGAGTGGAACCTACTGGCATCTGCTGACTGGAGGTCATAGATCCGTCCAGGCTAAGTTCTGGGAAATGAGCCACATGGAGGCTGATGGCTGAAACTCGCATATTAAATCACCTCATTTAAATCATATGCAAATCACTGCTTTGCACATTTATCTATGAATTAACATGCACACAATTGATTTCCATGCTTAAAAAGGTTATAATATGCATACAATGCATGCCTAAAGAATAAAAATATGAAACAAACATGAAAAAATGCCTGAAAATGGGGAAAAAAATGTTTTAAATGAGCACGAACTGAAATTTTTTCGGTCATGCACACCCTTAATAAAAAGCTTAAAACCGGTTTATAATATATATTTTAAAAGGGATAAATGAAGACCATATAGTGACATGACAATCAACTCTGCATAGAAATTAATCCCACAAGTACACGTCCTCAGAATCAGCAGAATAACCAATTCCTTTTGGAAAGTGACGGGTTTTCCATAGCCAGCAGAGCAAATCAGCCATACAAGCAGTTCAGCGGTGCCAAGACAGAGTGGCTCCCTCAGAGATCAGAAAACAAGGAGAAATTAGACCTTACCTGCTAATTGTCTTTCCTTGAGTTCTCTCTGGGCCAGTCCAGGCACATGAGGGTTGTCAACCTTCTCCAGCAGCTGAGGACTGAATACTGAATTTTTTTACTGATCTAGTATCTGGCTCCCCCTGCTGGCTAACCTCAGTCTAACACTTAACAAGCAGCGTAAACCGAAACTGAAAAACCAACGTAACTATCCTAATCATTGAAAACAGTGAACAGACTGAGCCCGCCTAAAACAGTAAGCGCTCCTTCTGTCTGATATCCCATTTATTTACACTTTTTTTTTTTTTTTTTAGAAAGCAATCCCCGTTCTAGAAACGCGGAAGCCCCCTAAACCATACCGACCAAGCTCCTTGAGCGGAAAATCTGCTAAATTCTCTTCTAATTCCCTGCTCGGACAGACCTACAGTCTGAAGTCTGGAAAGTCTACTTCATGGACCTCTGCGCGGATGCTCGAAAAAAACACTAATATGACGCAAATGCCACGGGTGGGTCCTGGACTGGCCCGGAGAGAACTCAAGGAAAGACAATTAGCAGGTAAGGTCTAATTTCTCCTTCCTCTTCGTCTCTCTGGGCCAGTCCAGGCACATGAGGGAAGTACTAAAGCAGTACCTACCCCTGGGAGGGACCCGCTAGGCCCGCAATGATGGTCGACGCCCCCACATTTGCATCCTTTCTGACCTGAACATCCAATCTATAGTGCTTTGAAAAAGCGTGTAGAGAAGACCAAGTAGCCGCCCGACAAATATCCACAGGCGGAATCAAAGCAAATTCGGCTCAGGACGCCACCTGGCTACGAGTTGAATGAGCGCGGAACCCTTCTGGGGCGATTTTCCGCTAGCCTGATACGCTGGTGCTACGGCGTGTTTCACCCATCTAGCGATGGAGGCCTTGGAGGCCGCTTCCCCCTTTCGAGGACCCCCAAATAGCCTGTCCATCTTGCGAAAGGACTCCGTACGTCGTAAGTATCTTTTAAGCACCCTACCTAAATCCAGTTTACGGAGCACCGCATCGATGGGCTTTCCTTCCTGGACCTTAAAGGTCGGAAGCGAAATAGGTTGATTCACATGAAAACTTGACATAACCTTCGGAAGAAAGGAGGGAACTGGCCGCAACGTTACCTTCTCTTGGGAGAATTGCAGAAATGGCTCTCTACACGAAAGCGCTCGAAGATCCGAAACTCTTCTCGCTGGACATAAAGCTACCAAGAAAGTGGTCTTCCAGGAGAGTTCTTTGAACGACACCTCCCTAGACGGCTCAAAAGGAGGCCTCGCCAACGCCTCGAGGATCAAATTGAGATCCCAGGCCGGTACCACTGTCCGCACCGGAGGGCGCATGTTCTTCACCGCTCTTAAGAATCGTAGAATATCCAGATGCGCAGAGATGAGAACTCCCTTCACCTTACCTCGAAAACATGCTAGCGCTGCCAACTGAACCTTGAGAGTAGCGAGAGCTAAGCCCTTATCCAGACCATCTTGGAGGAATGACAATACCTCCGGAACTAGCGCACTGCCAGGCCGGAGTCCCCGCTCTTCGCACCAGCGCTCAAATATACGCCAAATGCGAACATACGCTAGGGAAGTAGATAGTCTCCTGTCCTTCAAGAGAGTGGCTATCACCGACGCTGAATAACCACTACATCTCAACCTTTCTCCTTCAAGAACCAAGCCATAAGAGAGAAGCGATCTACGTCCGGCATAAGAAGCGTACCCTGACTCAAGAGGTTCGCGCGAGCAGGCAACCTCCAAGGCTTGTCTATCAGGAGCCGAACTAAGTCTGCGTACCACGGTCTCCTGGGTCAATCCGGGGCCACGAGTATCAGGCGACCAGCGTGACTCTCTACCCGTCGAATGACCCTTCCTATCAGAGGCCATGGAGGAAACACAAAGCAACACTCCTGACGGCCATGGCTGCGCTAGACCGTCCAGACCTTCCGATATATGATCCCTGCGCCTGCTGAAGAACCGACTCACCTTGGCATTGTTGAACGTGGCCATCAGGTCCATTACCGGATGACCCCATCGACGGGTAAGGTCGTGAAACACTGCCGCGTTTAACCCCCATTCCCCTGGATCTATCACATGCCGACTGAGGTAGTCGGCCTGCACATTGTCTCGGCCTGCTACATGCGCCGCCTAAAGAGCTACCAAGTGGGACTCCGCCCAGCTCATCCCTCCTTGTCGATTGATGCGCCGCCTAAAGAGCTACCAAGTGGGACTCCGCCCAGCTCATCCCTCCTTGTCCCAGCTGCCCGTCCCTCCTTGTCGATTGATGTAGGACACTGTCACCGCATTGTTAGAGAACACGCGCACCGCCTTCCCTTCGACAAGAAGGCAAAACTCGAGAAGAGCCAGGCGCACAGCTCTGAGCTCCAAAAGGTTGATGGAGAAACTGGACTCCTCTGAAGACCAACACCCCTGAGCTATGCGGGATTGACAAAGAGAGAGTAGTTACTCACCTGTAACAGGTGTTCTCCAGGAGCAGCAGGAATCAGTCCTCACATAAGGGTGACGTCGGCGCCGACGGAGCCCTCGCGGAGCAATTTCCCCAGCTTTCAAAGAAAGCCTTTGGGAATTGCAGCGCGCATGCGCGATCCCCTTCCCGCCCAAGGGTGCCATCTTGCTCAGTCTGATGACATAGCTAAAAGACAGCAAAAAATTAGTAAAAAACGAAATGAGATGACTGCAACTCCAAGGGGAGGAGGGAGGGTTTTGAGGACTGATTCCTGCTGCTCCTGGAGAACACCTGTTACAGGTGAGTAACTACTCTTTCTCCAGAACCAAGCAGGAAGTCAGTCCTCACATATGGGACTCCCGAGCTTAAGGCTACCGGAGACCCCAAGCGGAAAAATGAGCTCCCTCTAGCTCAGTAGCACAGAAGGAAGGAATCTTCTCTGAAATACGCCCACGACCGGTAGCCCAACACCTGGGTTGGAGGGTAGGAGTTGCCTAAACCTCAAAGAGATTATGGAGAACTGCCTGACCAAAAGCACTGTCCCTGCGGGACTCCCTCTCCAGGCAGTAATGGGCCGCAAAAGTTTGGCTTGAAGACCAAGTAGCGGCCCGGCAGATGTCTGCCAACGGAACAGAGCGGAGATGAGCCACTGACGCAGCCTTCGCCCTAACACGATGAGCCGTGACTCGACCTTCCAACGAGAGGCCGGCTGCCCCATAAGCCCAAACAATACAGTCAGCAACCCAAATGGACAAAGTACGCTTGGAGACAGGTAGCCCCAACTTATTGGGGTCAATAGAAACGAAGAGCTGGACAGCCCTTCTATGCTCCCGCGTACGGTCAAGGTAGAAGGATAAGGCCCTCCTACAGTCCAGGGTATGCAGGACCATCTCAGCTCTGCTGGAGTGGGGCCTGGGAAAGAAGGTGGGGAGAACTATCTCCTGGTTGATATGAAATGGAGAAAGTTTTCCAGGAAAGAAAACGGAGAGGGCAGGTAGCCATAGGCTCAAAAGGCGGACAGGTAATCCGCTGCAAGACCACATTCAGATCCCAGTCAGGGGCTGGAGACCGCAAAGGAGGCTTAAGGAGAAGGAGGCCTCGGAGAAAGCGAGCCACCAAAGGGTGGTTGGAAAGAGGCCTGCCATCCACTTGTGCGTGATGCACAGAGAGAGCACTGAGGTGGACTCTAACAGAGTTGGACTTAAGGCCCAGATTGGAGAGGTAAAGCAAATATTGCAAGACCAGTGCCACCAAGCAGGAGAAGGGATTCTCAGACTGCTGAGCACACCAAATGGAGAACCGACGCCACTTAAGAGCATAGGACGTCCGGGTGGAAGGCCGCCTCGAGGCCAAGACGACCTCTTCCACCTCCCGAGGCAGCAGGAGGGGAGCAAGGACTACCCTTTCAGCAGCCAGGCCATAAGATGAAGGGACCGGAGGTTGGGGTGTAGGAGAGAACCCTGATCCTGTGTCAGGAGATCGGGTTGAAATCCCAGAGGAAGAGGAGTGTCCACCGCCAGCTGCATTAGAAGCGGGAACCAAGGTTGTCTCGGCCATCGGGGAGCCACTAGGATCATCGAGGCTTTGTCCCTGAGAACTTTGAAGAGTGTCCGAGACACCAGTGGTATGGGAGAAAAGGCATACAAGAGGCCTGTGGACCATGGAATCAGAAAAGCATCCGCCGCTACTCTGAGAGGATGCGGTTGTCGAGAGCAGAATCTGGGAAGCTGCCGGTTCAGGGGACTGGCAAATAGATCCATGGTGGGGAGGCCCCACTTGAGAAAGATCTGCTGAACCACCAACGGATCCAATCTCCACTCGTGAGGTTGGAGGATCCTGCTCAGCTTGTCTGCCAGGTAATTTTCTTGACCTGGGAGATAGACCGCTTTGAGGAGGATGCCATGAAGGACTGCCCAAGAGCACAGTCTTCGTGCCTCCTGACAGAGAAGGAAGGAGCCTGTGCCCCCTTGCTTGTTCACGTAGAACATTGCAACTTGATTGTCCGTCTGGACCAGCACAGACTGGTGAGAAGTGAGGTGGGAGAAGGCTCTCAGAGCCAGGCGGATGGCTCTGAGCTCCAGGAAGTTTATCTGCTGAGCAGACTCCCAAGGAGTCCAGAGGCCTTGAGTACATGTCCCTTGGCAATGTGCTCCCCAACCCAGGAGAGAAGCATCGGTTGTCAGTACCTGAGAAGGCGGAGGAGAATGAAAATCCACTCCCAGCACCAGGTTTGGCAGATGAATCCACCACTGAAGAGAAGAGACCAGTAGGTTGGAGACCCGTACTGAGTCCGCCAGGTTCCCCGTGGCTTGATGCCATTGAGTGCGAAGGCACCATTGAGCAGGGCGCATGTTCAGGCGGGCATTGGGGGTTACATGGACCGTGGAAGCCATATGGCCAAGCAGTCTCAGAAATTGCCTGGCAGAGACCAGGGAATCGCTGAGAAAGTGGCTGGCTAGATGTATGAGCCTGTGTGCCCTGTCCAGAAGCAGGAAGGCCTTTGCCTGAAGTGTGTTCAACCTTGCACCGATGAATTTGAGATCCTAAGAGGGGAGCAAAGCGGACTTTGCGAAATTTATGACAAATCCCAAGTGCTGGAGCAGATACAGTGCGAAGAGTGGCTTGATTGGCCTCCTGGGAAGACTGGCCCCTTATGAGCCAGTCGTCCAGGTATGGAAAGACAAAGAGGCCTTGAAGCCTTAGATAGGCCGCCACCACTGCTAGGCATTTGGTGAATACCCTGGGGGCGGAGGATAGGCCAAAGGGCAGGACTCAGTACTGGTAATGATTTCCTCCCACAACAAACCTGAGATATTGTCTGTGGTCTGGATGAATAAGGATGTGAGTATAGGCATCCTTTAGATCTAAGGAGCATAGCCAGTCTCCCTGCTGGAGGTAGGGCAGCAGGATTCCAAGGGTGAGCATCTTGAACTTTTCCCTTGTCAGGAACTTGTTGAGGTTTCGCAAGTCCAGGATGGGTCTGAGGCCTCCTGTTCGTTTTGGTATCAGGAAATATCTGGAATAAAAGCCTTGACCTCTCAGGTGGTGGGGCACCGGTTCCACAGCCTGTTCCTGAAGAAGACCTGCCAACTCCTGAAGGAGCAAGTCCCTGTGCAGAGGGAGTCTGGGAGGCTCCCCTGGAAAGTAGGAGGGAGGTACCTGGTGAAAGTGAAGAAGATAGCCTTTTTGAACTATATGAAGCACCCAGATATCTGAAGTGATTGCTGACCATCTTTGGGCAAAGTGGACCAGCCGGCCTCCTGTGCTGAGAGAAACCAGCGGAGGGGAAGAGGCTATGCTGATGGAGTCAAAAACCCCCACCCTGCTGAGCAGGGGCCGGTGTTGTGGGCTTGGGGTCTTGCTGCCTACGGGACCCATTACCCCGTCCCTTGGCCTGCTGACCCTGTGGAGGAGCTACTGGGGCCTGATAGTGAGGGTAGTGTTTATAGGCAGCTGCCTTCCTCGGGTAAAAGGGCTTTTTACCCGAGCCCTTCTTTTTATGAGAAGGGGCAGAGGTTTTCTTGGACAGCCTAGTCCTGGTCAGAGTCTCGGTCTCGGGTTCTGCAGCCTTTTCAGCCATGGGCTTGCCAAAAAGGTTTTCACCTTTGCAGGGGACATCGACCAACTTGTCCTGCACCCATGGCTCTAGGTCGGATGACTGAAGCCAAGCCTGTCTGCGGGCACCGATGCCGGCTCCGGCTACCCGAGCCGATGCCTCAAAGCCATCGTAGGCTGCTCGAGAGATAAACTTCGAGCACTCACGAATACCTGTGGATAGGGCCTGGAACCTCTGCAAAGGTTCCTCGGAGAGACCAGCAGAGAACCCGGCAATTTATTTTGCCAGGTCTCGGAGATACATGCCCATATAGAGCTGGTAAGTCTGGACTCGACAAGCAAGCATAGAGCCCTGGAAGCACTTCCTACCGAGGGCATCCAGGTTCTGGGCTTCCTGGCCGGGAGGCACCGAGGAGTGCATCTTCTGACTCTTGAGTCGATGCATGGCCGATTCCACCACCATGGAATGGTGCGGTAGTTGTGCCTTCTGGAACCCGGGGCTCTTGCAGACTCGATAAATGGAATCGACCCGCTTGCTTAACACCGGCGACGACGCCGGGCTCTCCCACATGCGGAAGAGAAGTCGTTCCAGCATCGGAGGAACCGGTACAGTAAAGGCCTCCTTTGGGGGAGAGTCATACTGGAGGGCATCGAGCTCTTCGGCTCCTCCTCTGGATCCGCGGGGAATGCCAAGGCTTTGGCCATATCCCGCACGAAGTCCAAGAACCATGTGTCCTCCGGGGGGGATCTTCGTCCTCAGTTTCCCAGGCCGATTCCTCGGAGGAGGAATCGAGCGGCTCCGATCGGGCGGGCATTGTTGCCTTCCACCCCGATGACCTCAGTCCCGAACGGGAGGCCGAGGGAGACCGCAACCGAGGATCGACTCAAGCCCGCATGGATTCGAGGATCGGCTCGGTCTCCGGGGTCGACTTGGACGTCGACGTCCCGGCGGTCGGGGCAGAAGCACCGGTGAGGCCAGCGATCAATGCCCACTGCTGGTCCATGAAGGCAGCCAAACTGCTCTCCAAGGCCGTCAACCTGAGTCTGAGCTCAGGAGACCCAGCAGCCCCCGACTCGGGCCCCGACGGCGTCGGGCCCGACGTCGGCTCCTTCGGAGGTGAGTCCACGAGGACTACAATACTCACGTGTCCAGGAGATGTTTTGAAGGCCTCTCCGACTCCGAGGACCCAGGACGGCTATCGGGGCTATGCGATCTGGCCCTCGAGGAACCAGGAGCGTCCACAGACGCCGCCCTCGCGGGTTTATTCTTCCGATGATGCTCCCGGGCAGGAGACCCCCGCTCAGAGGAACTCCGACGATGCTCAGGACCGGAGTCCCGGGACGTCGAAGCCTCTGACGAGGTCCAGGCCCGGCCAGACGCGGAGTCAGAGAAGATTTTTTCCCTTTGTTGCTGCCGACTCCTCAACGCTTTAGAGGACATTTTGCTACATGGACCACAGATCATCGGGTCGTGATCGCGTCCAAGGCAGCGGAAGCAGCAGTCGTGTGTGTCGGTAAGAGACATAAGTTTCATACACCGAACACACTTTTAAACCCGCTGGCAGCCATCGGGGGAAAAAGGGCCCCTGCGAGGTCAAAAGACAGGGCTGCCAGGAAAAGGAAAAAATGGCGCGAACGCCAGTCTCGAAGGACAAAAAACCGAAAAAATCACGAAAGGACTCGATACCGGTGTATCGAGTCCAGGCGGGAAAAGGATCCGGTGTCGAATCGAGACAAGAAAAAAGAATAAAAATCAACTTTTTCAGCAGCGATCACAAACAGCGTCTGTAGGGCTCCGCGGAAAAAAGAAGACTGAGCAAGATGGCACCCTTGGGCGGGAAGGGGACCGCGCATGCGCGCTGCAATTCCCAAAGGCTTTCTTTGAAAGCTGGGGAAATTGCTCCGCGAGGGCTCCGTCGGTGCCGATGTCACCCTTATGTGAGGACTGACTTCCTGCTTGGTCCTGGAGAACATCCCAACCCACGAGGCTGGCATCCGTCATGAGGAGAATCCATTCCGGCTGTTGCAACGGCATTCCGGCCCGAAGATGTACAGGATCCAACCACCACAGCAGACTGTCGCTCATGTCCTGCGAATGAGGCAATTTTCGATCCAGAGGATGATCCTGTGGCGATCACCTGGTCAGTAATGCCTGCTGCAACGGCCGCATATGCGCTCGAGCCCAGGGTACCAGATCCAAGGCCGCTGCCATGGACCCGAGCAGTTGCAAGTGACGCCATGCTGATGGGGCTTTCAAGCGCAACAACGCTTTTACTTGTCCCAAAATTTTTTGTATTCTGATTTACGGCAAAAACACAGTTCCTATCTTTGTGTCGAACACTGCCCCCCAGATAAAGGAGTCGTTGAACCGGTACCAACTGACTCTTGGCCTGGTTTATTACCCAGCCGAGCTGTTCTAGGAGCAAGACCACCCTCGCCGTCGCCACTAGGGACTCCGCAACGGATGGTGCTCGAATCAGCCAATCGTCGAGATACGGGTGCACCAGCATGCCCTCTCGTCTCAACACCGCCGCGACCACTACCATCACCTCTGTGAAAGTTCGCGGCGCCGTAGCCAACCCAAACGGCAACACTTGGAATTGAAAATAACCCATGGGAACCGCAAAATGCAAAAACCTTTGATGCTCTGGTCTGACAGGAATATGCAGGTAGGCCTCTGTCAGATCTATGGACGTAAGTACCTCTGTTGGCTGCACCGAACAAATTACTGATCGTAGCATCTCCATGCGAAAGTGCAGAATTCTCAAGCAGCGGTTCACGTGTTTGAGATCCAGAATAGGACGAAAAGATCCCTCCTTTTTGGGAACCACGAAATAAATCGAGTATTGACCTAACCCGAACTGGTCGTAAGGAACCGGAACCACCACCCAAAGGCGCAACAATCGTTGAAGTGTCTCGGCCACCGCCTTCGCCTTCTCCACCGACCCACATGGAGACACCACAAAAGCTTCCGCTAACAGTCGGGCAAATTCGAGAGCATAACCGTCGCATATAATTTCCAGAACCCAGACGGAAAGGAACTGTTGTAGCCGACCTCCCACCAGAATTTCCACCTGGACCAACCTCCCTTCATTGTGGCTTTTTGTTGGAGCTCTGCCGGGTTGCGAAATAACCCCTGCCGAACCCCCGAGCGCCACAAAAGGACTGACCACGAGCCACAAAATGCCCTCTCTGATATGGGGCAAAACGAGAACCTCTAAACTTGCGAAAGTCCCACGCCGGAGCCCTGTGTACACCGCTAGGCCTCTGGCCTCTTGGGCGATCTTCTGGGAGGCGACCGCCCTTGGAGTCCCCAAAATCTTTCACAATCTTCTCCAAGGCGGCTCCAAAAAGCAGCGTGCCCTTGTACGGCAGTTTACTAAGACGTGCTTTGGAGGATGCATCCGCCGCCCAATTTCGTAGCCATAAAAATCTTCTGGCTGTGATGGCAGCAGCCATGGACTTCACAGAAATCCTTATGAGATCATAGAAAGTATCTGCTAGGTAAGCCGTGGCTGACTCCAGCTTCGCGCCTTCTTCCTCTTCCCCTTTGGAATGAGAAGCTCCTTGAATCCATCGAATGGAGGCCCTGGAAACATATGCACCACAGATAGCTGCTCTGAGCGCCAGGGCTTAAGTCTCAAAAGTCTGTTTTAGGAGGTTTTCTAGCCTCCTATCCTGTAAATCCTTGAGGGCTGCTCCGCCCTCCACAGGAATAGTGGTTTTCTTGGTTACTGCTGACACCAGGGCATCGACCTTAGGCATTTTCAGTAAGTCCTATTCCTCTTGTGGTAACGGATACAACCGTCCGATAGCCCTAGCCCCTCAAAGGGTGGCCTCCGGACATTCCCATTCAGATTCGACCATCTGCTTCATTACCCTATGTACAGGAAAACACTTTTGTTCTGTTTTAAAACCTTGGAGCAGAGGATCCTCCAAAGGTTGTTCCTGAACCGCTGGTAGAACAATATTCAAGGCTGCCAGCGTCTGGGTAATAAGCGCTCCCAACTCTTATGTTTATGTTTATTGAATTTGCTTGACCGCCCTTCAGTATTAAGCAGGGCGGTTTACAATCACAAAAAAGTTAAAGTACAACAGGCACAAGGCTGAAAACGGAAAGGAAGTTACAAATTTCTTTGACAGGAAAGGAGAAGAGGTAAAAGAGAAAAACGGAAACAAAAGGGAGGGTAGACAAAGTGGGGGGGAGGATAGGCTAGAGAGGAGGGTAATTGAAGGCAAGGGAGAAAAGATGGGTCTTCAGAGCTTGTTTGAAAGTGGTGTGATGAGGCTCCAGACGGAGAGAGGTGGGTAAGGAGTTCCATAGGGCTGGGCCAATGAAGAAGAAGGCTGAGGATCGGGTAGATTGAAGATGAGCAGCTGAGGGGGAGGGGAGTGCAAGGCGGTTGAGGTGGAAGGAGCGAGGGGTGTGTCTGGGGGTGTGGAAGTGAATAAGATCGGACAGGTATAGTGGTGTGGAGGTATGGAGAGCTTTATGAGTGAGCGTAAGAAGTTTGAAATGAATGCGAAAGGAGATAGGAAGCCAGTGAAGACATGAAAGGAGAGGAGTAGCATGGTCTCTGGGGGAAGAGTAGGAGATAAGGCGAGCGGCAGTATTTTGAATACGCTGAAGTCGTGACAGTTGGGTCTTAGTGATGCCGGAAAAAATTGAGTTGGCGAAATCTATGCGGGAGATGACGAGAGCAAGCAGAAGGGTGGCCAGAGCAGAGGGAGATAGGAAAGGGCGAATAGCGCGAATTTGCCTAAGGTAAAAAAAGGACGTTTTGGAAACATAGGAAACATGAGCAGAGAAGGTAAGATCGAATCAAAAAGGACGCCGAGATACCGAAAAGTAGTGACCAGTGAGATGGGAAAGCCGGAAAAAGAGGGAGCCGTTAAAGGAGGGGGGTGGCCATGGGGAAACCAGATTGCTGTTGTTTTGGAGGGGTTGAGGTGCAGGCAATTCTGAGACATCCAGATGGAGACAGCAGCCAGACAGGAGTTAAGCGGGGCAAGGTCAGGGTTGATGGGGGAGGTGTGGTGCAAAAGGAGAATGTCATCGGCGTAATAGAAGGCAGAGATACCAAATTGCTGAATGAGAAGTGTGAGGGGAGTCAGGAAAAGATTGAAGAGGAGAGGGGCTAACACTGAACCCTGTGGAACGCCGCAGGATAGGGGGAAGGAGTCAGATGGTGGGGAGTGAAGGGAAGAGGGGAGAACAGCACCAGAGCGGGAGGAAAGAAAGGAATGGAACCACCGAAAGACTGTGCTACAGAGTCCGGCGTCACGTAATCGGGATAGAAGGAGGGAGTGATCGACCAAGTCGAAGGCAGCAGAGAGGTCGAGGGCAACCGCCACCGAGATTTCACCACGATCGTGTGCAACATGCAAAGCATTGGTGAAAGCGAGAAGAACAGTTTCAACGCTGTGCCCTGGGCGGAAGCCGGATTGGCGGGGGTGAAGGAAATTGGTGGAGTCGAGGTGGTGAGAAAGCTGGGCAAAAACAACCTTCTCGAGAAGTTTGGAAAGGAAGGGGAGTTGCGAGACTGGACGATAATTATTGGGATCAAGGGAGTCAAGGGAGGGTTTCTTAAGTAGAGGGCGGATTAGGGCGTGCTTCCAAGGTGAGGGAAAAGTCCCGGTGGATAAACTAGTATTAATAAGGATTTGAATATAGGAAAGAAAGGACTGTGAGGGTGAGAGTAACCAGGCAGAGGGAATAGGGTCAAGGGGGCACAGAAGGTTTTATTAGAGGAGGAGTTGAGTTGGTGCAGTTCATCTGTGGTGGTCAGGGAGAAGGAGGACCAGGAATGAGAGAGAAGAGAGACTGGGGGTGGAGAGGCGGCTGGAGGAGGAGAGGGGATGGGAGGGGGATGTGAGGGTAGAGATGCTCTTAAGGTGGAGATTTTGTTGCTGAAGGCAGAGGCAAGAAGAGAGGGGGAGGGGGTGGGGTGGGTGGGTGCAGAAGGGGCAGAGGGATGGAGGGAGGTAAGAAATTTGAGAGTGGAGTAGAGATGTCGTGTTTGGTTGGGGGCATTGGCGATAGCAGTAGAAAAAAAGGAGGATTTGGCAAGATGAAGTTGAGAGCGGTAATGGGAGTGCTGAGCTTTGAAGAGTGACAGGGAGGTCGGTGAAGGGGATTTGCGCCATAACCTTTCGGCTCTACGGAGTTGGGAACGAAGAAGAAGAAGACCAGGATGATACCAGGGATGTGAAGGTCGACGCGGAGCTGAGCGTGGGCGGAGGGGGGCAATCTGATCAAGAGCAGTTGAGAGAGAGGAGAACCAGGTGGAAGCCTGGGAATCAGGGGATAGTGAGGCGAAATCAGAGGGGAACAAATCTTCAGTTGGGGGAAAGCGCTGAAGTGTGGACTGGGTGAGGGAGCGGGAGAGGCGTGGGGAGGAGGAAGACTCGTGGGAGGGGAGTGATGCGGTGAATTGGGAGCAAGAAACTGAGAGGCAGAGATGGTCGGACCAAGGAAGGGGGAAAGAGGACAGATTGGAGAGCGAGAGCGTGGAGGAGGAGGGAGTCATGAGAATGTCAAGAGTGTGGCCGGCGGAGTGAGTGGGGAAAGAGACGTGTTCTTTCCGAAATACTCGAAACAGGCTAGGATCCTCAGTAGCCCCCAACTCCCCGTCCTCTAGTTCAGTGGCCCACTGATCCAGATCTGAACCCGCCAGGATCTCACCTTCCTCCATACTCTGGAGCTCTGGGTAGGGCAGACCGATGCTATCGGTACCCCCATGAGCCCCCCGGACCGACTGGGAGGTACCTTCCCCCGGGTCCAATGAAGAAAGCTCTTTATCCGGGTTTTGGGAAGGTAGGGGGGCAGGATCTTTTCCCTGAGCTTGATGCCATTTTAAACAGTAACTAGTAACATTGATGATAGCTTATTCTAGGGGCTCTAACTTAAATGATCGCCTAGTAAAATCAACAGCAATCAGGGATCGTCCGATACCAACATTGGTTAGAGGATGTCATTCCCCTTGTAGAGAATGTATTTATTGCCCACTGACCATTTCGGGTGAGGATTGGCATCATCCGATTACGACTGAGGTGTTTGTGCGCCGCTGGGATACTACCTGTTTATCAACTCATGTTGTCTACCTGCTGCAATGTCCTTGTAAACTTTTATATGTGGGTAGAACTACCCGTCAGATTAAAAAACGATTGGCTGAACATGCCTCACATCTACGACAAAAAATCATCTCGGCTCCGATAGTTCAGCATTGGTCTCAAATGATCATCAGTTCACTGATCTTCAATGGACAATCATAGACCACGTTCCCTTTGATCCTCGGGGAGGTGATAGGATCAAAAAATTACAATGGACTGAACAGCGCTGGATCTTTCTTTTAAATTCCATGCATCCCCATGGTTTGAATCGTGAGATTGACTGGGGCAGCCTATTGTAAGATTTTGTGGTGATTGTACTCATTATCCAATCATCGTAGGGCTTCCTCTTTGACGATGAGGAAATCCCTCTTTTGATTGGAGGGTTCTCTGTTTAAATTTGTCCTATTGGCCTTGATAACGTAGTCCTAAGCCGCGGGGACGGCGTTCTTTCAATCACAGTTGCTGGCGAAGACGACTCACAGGCACTTGAGACAGGGTTCTATCCCGAAACGTGCACGTCGTGCAAGACAATTTTCTTTGGCGAGGCAACGGTGCGATAATACATATGTGGAACCTGGACATTCCCAGTTAAGTTACGTTTTTATAAGATTTATGTGGTGGAGAACCTTATTTGAATAAAAGCAGCTCACCGCTTGGTGTGGGTGGATTTCAGTTCCATTCCTCCTCCAGTGCGCTTCGACAAAAAATATATAAATTTCGGGGACGGGTTTTTCATGGTGAATTTTGCTTCACATTTTAAACAGTAAGCCTGATGCAACGCCAAAATAAAGCCTGCAGAAAAAACAGACTCCAAACTCCTCTGTGCTGCTGGCAGCGATAGTGAAGGAGCTTCCCCCACTTTCACAGGCTTTTTGGACTTTGACTTTTTCTTTGCAGTCCCTGACTGACTAGAATCTAAAACACTTGATTTACCAGAAATGGCTGCCGTTCCCGAAGCACTCTGAATGTCCCAGAAGAGATCACCAGCATCAGGCCTGCTTTCCATGCCGGCGACGGGACGCTTGACGAAACAAGTTGTAAGCGAAAAATAACCACGCCGAACCGAATCCCCGGCTCAACGCACCTTCTTTCCCCAGAATCAAATCGTGCCGGGCCTGAAAACTGCGCGCTCGTAAACAACCGCAGAAACAAAACGCTACCACATCACTCTGCCATCTGACTAACCTTTCTGTAAAAATGTCCGGTATAGCGCTGATTTCTCCGCTCAAGGCACCCGTTCCCGCTGCTAGCGGTAAAGTGCTTTTTTGGTGCCGGAGGCGGTCTGATGGTCTCTGGGGCTCCCAGTACCGCCGACCGCTTTCACCCCCGGGATAAGAGCTATTGATTGAGACAGGCTCTGCCTCTAATCCTCCACGCCCCCATGAACTTGCAAACCCGGCCGAAGCCAAGTGCTGTGCTGGGGAAGATAAGCCCTGCTAGAGCCCTTCTGCTATCCCAAATGATTTAAAACAAAAAAGAAAAATAAGAATGAGCTTCTAAAGTAATATTTCCTTTCGTTCTCCGGGAGCCAGACGGTTGAACGTCCCTTCCAGCTGCTGAGGACTGAAAGACTGAGGTTAGCCAGCAGGGGGAGCCAGATACTAGATCAGTAAAAAAATTCAGTATTCAGTCCTCAGCTGCTGGAGAAGGTTGACAACCCTCATGTGCCTGGACTGGCCCAGAGGGACAAAGAGGAACAGGCTTTTCTAAGTATGCGTGGACATTTAAGGCCTTGCGTAAGCTGAGACTCCTTCTAATGTTGGAGGAAGAAAGAGAGGAAGGAAAGACAAGTTTCCCTGCAAAACTCTCCCTTTTATCTACTCTGACAACCTTCTAGCTCCTTCCCTGGCCATACTGGGAACACGCTATAAAATTCCTAATAAGTATGCTTTTATCCTAGGGCTGGGAAGAATGGCGCCCCGCATGCTAGAACAGCGTGGTTCTACTGTTACCTGAACACTTTCTAACAAAGAGCATGACAAAATGCTACGTTACTTCATAATTCTGAGGTGATACTGTATATGGGTGTCTTTGTTGGCATCATGGGAATGGCAACTAACACGGTGTGATGATTCAGTGCAGAACTATATCTGGCACTGAGGGTCATCTGCATCAATGAGGTCTTTTTGGCTTCTGCGAGGGAAGAGCTTTCCTTAGCAGAGCCTCTGAATTTTTTCATGGACAAGCCAGGATTTACCATCATGGAGAAAACCAGCTTTTCATTCCTGAGTCACTTCATACTGCTTCGAGTATTCTTAGCCCTGGATGATGCCCCATTTGAGGCAGAGAGAGGGCCTGCAGTATAGAAGAATTCATAGAGGGTTTGAAGCATTTGCTGGGGTCAAATGTGGTTTGAACAAGTTCCTGGAGGAAAGATCCAATAAAATATTATTAGTCAGGTAGATGGAAAAGCCACCCCTTATCCCTTGGGATGAGAGATGAGGAATAGATCTACCATTGGGAGTTGCCAGGTACTCTTAACCTGGACAGGTCACTGTGAGAAAAGGGTGCTGGGTTTGATAGACCTTGGTCTGATTCAGTGAGTACACTTGTTGCAGTTAGGGATGCTATGAGAATGTCCCAAATATCTTACATAAAAGTCCTGAGAATCTGTGAGTGACATCTTCTTGCACTAGGTCTACTTCTTGAATTCTCATTCACCATCTGGCATTTTAAATAATACAGCAGCAAGGCTGAATTCAATACTCTAAACAGAATACTAACTTCTACTAAACTGATTTTCCGAGACTCACTTGGCAAAAAAGAAAAGAGAAAGAAAGTAAATAGAAAAATAAATAGAAGCACACATAAATACATTGTAGACTGGTATAACATGTGGTCCAAAACTTTGGTCCACATTATAAATAAGCCTGCATTATATGTTTCAAGTTCCTGTTGTGGCTCCTTCTTGTGGCCAAAACAGAGAAAGCAACAGCATCAGATGGAAAGCAAAACGTAAGGTGCTACAGCACTTTGGTGCTCAAACATCTGCTAGTCTCTGCTGAGTTCCACACCCTCAGAAGTATACATCCTGTTGCCACGTGGGAGTGGGACTCAGAAGAGTTTGGTAGAGGCTTAAGTGCTGAGGCTGCTGGACTCGATATAATGTGGGCTCACATGAAATTGGGAGCCAGTCTTTGACAGCATTATAAGTGATTCCACATTATATCAAGCCACATTAACTGGGTCTTCGGTGTATATGTGGTGATAGAACACAACGTTTTCTGAGGAAGCCAAATTCATGAGTGTTCAAAGAGCGAATGAAAAAGGTTGAGGAGACTCATGAGGCGGGTGATACTGCGGGAATGCCCATGCATGCTCACAAAGGCCTTTTTGTTTTTTCTGAGTTGTCAGAGAGCTACTTTGTATTGGCACCACTGGATGATGTCACACCTTTGTGTGAATGATATTATCCTGTTTAGTGACAAGGAACTATAGTTATCTAAGAAAAAAGATTCTGTGCAAAGTACAGATTATGAAAACATGTAGATATTGCATGGAGCGGCAGTTACAATTCAAAGTAAAAGCACTATACTTAGCAGACTGGATGGGTCATGCTGGGATTTATCTGCTGAAAAAGAGGGTGGTCTTCATAAAATACAAGAGATCACAGAAAGAGGAAGACAAGCATCAATATTTGGAAACACTAAGAGAAGCTAGGAAAGTAGTCAGGAAAGCAAAGATACAAAATGAAGAAGAAATAGCTAATGGAATAAAATGGGGGGATAAGACATTTTTCATTTATGTTAGCAAGAGGAGGAAGTCTAAAAGCTGTATTGTCAGACTCAAGGATGAAGGGGAAGAATGTGTAGAAGCTGACGAGGATAAAGCAGAATTGCTTAACAAATATTTTTGTTCTGTGTTCACAGATGAAGGGCCAGGTGCAGGACCTCAGAAAGCACCCACAAATAGGAATAGAAGTGAAGGGGATCTTGAATGATTTTCAGAAGACTGTGTTTGTAAGGAACTAAACTAAATGTAGACAAAGCGATGGGGTCAGATGGGATACATCTGAGAGTATTGAAGGGGAAGTTAACGGTCGAGTTAGGTTTGCCTCTTTGTGGTTGATACCAAAATCTACAATAGAGTAGATAACATGAGGAAGAATCTAGTTGAGCTTAAAAATGATCGAGGATTTGGCAGCTGAGAGTTATGCAGGGTCAGGCATTTGGGTTGCAAAAATCCAAGAGAGTGCTACAGTATAGGGGTGAAGTACTTCGGCTCATGAAAGAGAAGCGGAACCTGGACATGATTGTTTCTGGTGACAAACATAGAAGATTTCTAAAAGAAAAGTAGACACAAGTACAGTATCTGAATTCAAGAAAACATGGGACAAACATAGAAGACTTTTAAAGGAAAAAAAAGGGCCTATAGTAGTTGATATGGAAGGGCAGACTAGATGGGCCATATGGTCTTTTTCTGCCATCATGTTTCCATGTTACTATATTATGAATAACTAACATTAGACATTTTTGAACATGTTCATTCTTTCTTGATTTGCAAAGGAAGTTTTAGAAACCTATTAATTATGTATATTCCTTACGGTTTTTCCTCATTACCTGTATCCCCATTGTATCTGGAAAATACTGATGACTGCTTTTTACTGTCCTTTGTAGGTGCTTCTCTGATGACATCACGGTCAATCAATCCCTGGGCATTTTGCATACATGCTATGACATTTGCATGTGAAACGCTTATCATTCTTTCCCCATTCACCTGCAAAATCAGATACAATACACAGATTGCATTTTTCATATTCATTATGTCTGGCTTTATTGTGCATTCCTAAACATGGAAGCCTAAATCTTGTAGGACACAGAAAAGTTAGTTACTCACCTGTAATGGGTGTTTCGCCATGGACAGCAGGAATCAGTCCTCACATATGGGTGACAGCCCTGACAGAGCCCTGCATGGGAACGCTCCCCAGCTTCTATTGGAAGCTTTTGGAAGGCTCCACCCCACCTGCACACCTCCTTCCCACCTGCCGCTGCGACCCCATGATTCCTCAGTCTTACATTTTCAGTGGAGCCCCATGCACATGTTCCAGACATCCTCCATTTGGTAAACCTCTAATAGGGTTTTTTCGCTTCGGGGTTTTCAACCTAGTCACCCACCATCATAGTTCTCTCCTCCTTTTATTTTTTCTTCCTCCGGTCATGTATTTTTATTCTTGCCGCAGCGTCACAGCCCCTCCGGTGCCAGTGTTCAGGTCAGGCCTTGATGTTCATGATTGAGCCATTTGACTTTGATGCGGCTATTTTTCCAGACGACATGTGCCGGAAACCCACCAGCAGGTTTAAGTAGTATTCCAAGTGTTCTACGACCATATCCACCATGGATACTCATAACTGGTGCCTACAGTGCCTGGAACCTGATCATTAACCCTCTTCTTTTAATTTGTGTTTGCAGATGACAAAAAGAGGATTCAAGGGTCATGAGAAGCAGCGCGAATCACTTTATGGTGCTCACAATTCTAATCCATTGCCTTCGGCATTGATGGAAAAGGGCTCTGTGACAGCTCTATGCCGCTGAGTATCAATGGACAGCTCTGGCCTTCACCATTTATCTGGATAAGTGGTTTTGAATATCAGACGCTGTGAGTTTGTTTGCATCTACTTATAGTGATTTAATTTCCAAAATCATGTATTAGGTGTAAGTTCTCACCAAACCTTTATTAATCCAAACATATAAAGGGAGACCTGACCCGACACAGGCCGTGTTTCGATAAAATCTTCTTCAGGGGCTGGCTCACCTTATGCTAAAAACATATCATAAATAAATTAAAACAACAATTATAAAAAATTAATTTAACAAAATACATGAAATAAAATATCATAAAGGAACGCAATAAAAATATAATAGGTAATAAATAAATAAATAAACAAGTTTAAAATTGTAACATATGAAACTTATTATTCATAAACCTATACCAATGTGCGTCGTCCCCATAAAAAACATGTATAAAACATTAATAAAAACTATAAATATAGGTAAAAAGTAAATGAATGTGAATATAATAAATATAAACGGGAAGGATAAAAAGAAACGAAAGGCTCTTGATAACAAAACATGCCGACCTATTAAAAGCATTGTCTGCCTACAACTGTAGGAACAAAGTAGCAGTGCCCGATGTTACAAAACTCACTATAAGACTGATTTCAAGCAATAACCAGAATCTTGTGAGGGAAACTTACATATTCAGCAGCTTAATACTTAAAAACCGTAAAAACAGCGTCGGACAGACATCAACACTATCTCATGGATTAAAAAACGCTGGCGCATGCGGATCAGCATATATGCCGTTCTCAAGCGCGCAAAGGGAACCACGTGTCCATTGCAACTCCTCAAGCATTCTATGTGCTAGCAAATAAACCCAACTTTTAAAACTAGTATCTACCTTAGATTCTGGCTATTGCTTGAAATCAGTCTTATAGTGAGTTTTGTAACATCGGGCACTGCTACTTTGTTCCGTTTATATTTATTATATTCACATTCATTTATTTATTGTTTTAATAATGTATTTAGTACACAATCAGTTGAGGTTGTTTGGTTTCTAAAGTTTTATAAAAAGTGTTTATTAAACGCTGAAGGCATAGATATAATTTGAAACGTTTGGCTCCCTTGTCAATTATGTAAGTCTCTGGTCGGAGAGTTAGATGAAGTCCTTGCATTTGGTTATCCTTAAATCCATAGGTTTCTGTTTACCATTAATTATCAGCTTTCATCATTGCCTAGAATGTCCAGGATCTGCTAGTTTAGTTCAATAATTTAAAGTAGACAGTATTTTTAATCGTTGGTATTATTTGTTCCTTCAGTATGATATCCATTGGTTTAAATCATTAATGTGAATATTTTTGCCTCTCACACCCTTCCAGCTACCAAAGGAGGTATTATTTCAGTACAACCGTATTAGCATGTTCTAATACGGATATTCCAGGTAAACCGTGGTTCACTCCTGCTCCTTAGTCTCCTTCTCCTCTGTTTGCTTACTTTTTATGGCTTTCATTCTCGTGCCACATTTATATGTGTTGTGTACTTTTGTTTATGTAGCATGATCATTATCTATAATAAGTCACTACTTCCTCTTATAATTTGGATAGTCTGCACTTGCCGGCACAATTTGGATAGATAATTATGTTAATTTAAAGTTTTTTATAAACTTTTTACCTATATTTATAGTTTTTATTAATGTTTTATACATGTTTTTTATGAGGACGACGCACATTGGTATAGGTTTATGAATAATAAGTTTCGTATGTTACAATTTTAAACTTGTTTATTTATTTATTTATTACCTATTATATTTTTATTGCGTTCCTTTATGATATTTTATTTCATGTATTTTGTTAAATTAATTTTTTATAATTGTTGTTTTAATTTATTTATGATATGTTTTTAGCATAAGGTGAGCCAGCCCCTGAAGAAGATTTTATCGAAACACGGCCTGTGTCGGGTCAGGTCTGCCTTTATATGTTTGGATTAATAAAGGTTTGGTGAGAACTTACACCTGCTATGTTTTTGTACTGTGTTGCCGATATCTGCGTGGCAGTGTGCTGCCCTTGGTGTCCAAAATCATGTATTATTCATTATCCTATTAACAAGCATGTTGCACTGTTCAGCCTTACTAAATTCAAAATTCTACATTCAAAACTAAAAAGGAACATACAAATACTACCATACTTTGCAAACGTTGCCAGTTTCTAGCTCAAAATACTATGCTTAAACGTTATACCATTTCTATAGGATCTTTAACTATATATTATCCTCAGTACTTACATTTGATTGATGTATCTTTAGATGATAATCAAAAATTACACTAAAAAGAAAAACTTTATCTGCCATAGATATCAACTCAGTGTGCCCTTGTCCTCACTCTCCACTGCATTTAAGACTTCTTCTGTTGACACACCCACTATGATGGCTGAATCTTCCTCTTCCATGACTATTACGCATTCTTGCCACTCCTCTCTTCTTGCATTCTCATGTCTGGTGATCTAATATATTGCCTCTCAGCCATTTTTATTTCAAGGAACACTTTCGAGTTTGTTTGATCATCATTGCACATCAAATCAAATTTTACAATCTCTACATATAGGAGCAATTTTATAAAGGATTTTTTGCATGTAAAAGTCCTCTTATGAAATTATCCCAGGGGTAATGCATGTAAAAATATGTGAGGGCAAAAGAAGGCACATACATTTATGTGATCGGTGTGTAAGCATGTCAGATTTACTTGTTTATAAAATATGTGTGTATGTGCATACTTTACATGTGGACATTGACGCCTGCTCAGGAACAGATGTAAATGTCTGCAGCTTTACTGTAGGGGCGATTTCTGCTGCTTGTAGTCTAGTATTTTATAAAGACATATAGACATCTATGTGTCTATAAAATAGGCACCTACTTGGCCTCTACACCTAAGCAGTCTGTTAAAAAATTACCCCTCGACTATCGACGTGACGCATGAGCGAGTGAGAGGTATCTCTGCTCGCTCCGGGGCTGCCCCGCTATTATTCTGCATTTTTTAGGGATTACCCCAACGCTACATATTTTAAAGTACACGATTAGGAGGGAGTGTGAGTGTGGAAGTGTTCTCTGCAAAACCTAGCTGAAAATGCCTCTCCCAGCGCGACGAGAGCGTGAGAAAGCTCAGAAGATCGGGGCCTCTGTTTCAGTGGGGTAGATGACCAGCATGGCGCAGCTGCGGTCCCCGGGCAATGAGAGCGTGGAATCGGGGTCCGAGGAGCTGGCGCGGGAGGTGGCGAAATTCCTGGAACCCAAGTTTGACTTGATTCTGAACAAGTTGGAAACAGTGGGAGAGACCTTAATGGAGTTCAATCAGAGAGTTGATGAATTGGAGCATCGGGTGGCAGAGATAGAGGACGAGGAGGGAAAGCAGGCCCAGGAAATGGAGCTACTGCGCAAAAAGGTAGAGGCCTTGTTGGACAAAGTGGATGATTTGGAGAATCGTTCAAGGTAGAATAATTTGAGGATTGTAGGCATTTCGGAGTCCAAAACGGATGCCATGCTGCTGTCGATCGTGGAGACTTGGTTGCCGTAGGAGCTGGGATTAGAAGACATGGTTGGCAAAATGAAAGTGGAGCGTGTGCATCGCCTGGGGCCTAAGTTAGAGAACCGGCAGAGACCCAGAGTGATTATTGCACGCATTTTGAATTTTCAACATAAGTGGCAGTTATTGCAGGTGTTTCGGAAGAAGCACAACCTGATACTGGACAATCAGAAAGTTCTTTTGTTTCAGGATTATTCGGCTTCTGTTGCAACAAAGCGGAAAGAATTCTCGCCGCTGTGTGCAACTTTGTTCAGGAAACAACTGCGCTTTACGTTGGCCTTCCCAGCAACACTACGAGTGCAACATGAAGGTAAAAATCATGTACTACCATCAGTGGAGGCGGCGCAGAAATTTATAGAGGAGCTGGACAAGAACGGGTTGGAGAGAGACCGGGTGCCATGAGGAGAATAGCGATCGGCAGCAGACGGAGAGAACACTGGCGACTGGAAGGGAGGGACAATGCTTAGAGTGGGGAGCAGAATGGAACTGGGGCCTATGTTCTGTTATACAATGTTTTGAGATCCTCTGTTCTGTTATACGATGTTTTGAGATCCTCTAGGACAGTGATGGCTAACCTTTTTGAGCCCGAGTGCCCAAACTGCCGCACAAAACCAAAGAATTTCCTCAAAGTGCCAGCACGTCATTTGCATAAGTGGTCTTATTTGCATAAATATTTGCATAATGTTACCATACACTAACTTTTAGTAAACATGTCTCTTAATGAGTGTATGGATAAAGAAAGACTAAAAGATTTCTACATTACTATAATCCAGTGCCAACCGCCAGGCACATTAGGAACTACTACAAACGCTGCCCATTTAGAACCCATAGCAAACCCGCCGTATCCTGACAGCATTACCAGGACTCACAAAGCACCATACCCTACCTATCAAAAGGCAACACTGCAAATATTAAACCAATACATTTCAGAGAATACTGGGGAAAGAGAACAAGTGGCAACGTCAAATAGGAATTTCCTCTTGTACCAAACAAAGCGCAGATGTTAATGATGCACATTTCCCAGAGCTGACATATTCCAGTTAATAAATTCAAAATAAAGAGATATCTTTCTACCTTTTGTGCATTTTTTTTTCAGTTGCAATTGGTCCAGCCACCTTCTTCTGGTTTCTTCATGTTTTCTGCTAACTCTCCATCGTCTGCTGTCCATTTGTCCTTTCTTCTCTCTTCTAGTTTTTTTTCCATTCTCTCTCTCTCTCTACATCTGCTTTAACATACTAATCTTTCTCCTTTTGCTCTTTCCTCATTCCTATTTCATCCACACAAATTTTACCCCTCCATCCTCAATCCCCAATTACTCTCCCAATACCTGGCCAATTGTAGATTTTTCATCCCTCCTACACAAAATATTTTTCCCCTCTCCATTTTACTCTCCCAGCCCCATCCCATTCTAATCCTCCCCCAACATCAGCTCCCTTCTAGTTCCAGTCTCACCCAGCATCCATTCCCTTCTAGTCCCTGCATCAGCCCATTTCCAGTCCAAGTCCCTTCATCAGCTCATTTTCAATCCTAGCCCCCCCATCAGCCCATTTCTACTCATTTCCTAGCCCCACCATCAGCCCATGTCAAATCATAGCTCCCCTCCACTCAGCCCAATTCCAGTCCAAGCCCCCCCATGAGCCTACTTCCAGTTCTAGCCCCTCCATGAGTCCATTTCAATTCAAGCCCCCACCACAGCCCATTTCCAATCTTAGCTCCCCCCAACAGCCCATTTCCAGTCCTATCCTAGCTTTTCCATCAGCCCATTTTCAGTCCTAGCTCCCTTCCCTCACAGCCCATTTCCATTCCAAGCCCCCTCCCCATCAGCTATTTGCAGTTCAAGCCTCCCCTTCCACTCAGCCCATTTCCAGTCCTAGCAACACCCCAACCCATTACCAGTCCTAGCCCCCCGTCAATCAACTTCCAGTCCTATCCCCCATCACCCCATTTTCAGTTTAAGCCCCCCCCCTATAACCCTTTACCAGTCCTAACCCCCCATCAGCCCATTTCCAGTCAGCCCCCCATAGCCCATTGCCAGTCCTAAACCCCCCCATCAGCCCACAGCCCATTACCAGTCCTAACCACATCAGCCCACCTCAAGTCCTAACCCCTCCCCATCAGCCCATTTCCTGTCCTAGCCCCCCCCATAACCCATTATCAGTCCTACACCCCCATCAGCCCACTACCAGTCTTAACCCCCCCATAGCCCATTACCAGTCCTAACCCCCCCATCAGCCCACTACCAGTCTTAACCCCCCCATAGCCCATTACCAGTCCTAACCCCCCCATCACCCCCATTTCCAGACAGCCCTCATCAGCTCATAGCCCATTGCCAGCCCTCATCAGCCCACAGCCCATTGCTAGTCTTAACTCCCCCCATAGCCCACTGCGTCTTAACCCCCCTCCCCAGCCCACTGCCAGTCTTAACCCCCCCTCCCTAGCCCATTGCCAGTCTCAACCCCCCTCCCCCCCTCCCTAGCCCATTGCCAGTCTTAACCTCCCTCCCTCCCTCGCCCATTGCCAGTCTCAACCCCCTCCCTCCCTCCCTCCCTAGCCCATTGCCAGTCTCAACCCCCTCCCTCCCTCCCTCCCTAGCCCATTGCCAGTCTCAACCCCCCTCCCTCCCTAGCCCATTGCCAGTCTTAACCTCCCTCCCTCCCTAGCCCATTGCCAGTCTTAACCCCCCTCCCTCCCTCCCTAGCCCATTGCCAGTCTTAACCCCCCTCTCTCCCTCCCTAGCCCATTGCCAGTCTTAACCCCCCTCTCTCCCTCCCTAGCCCATTGCCAGTCTTAATCCCCCTCCCTCGGCTCATGGCAATAAAAAAAAAAAAAAGCTGCCCGCTGCCGCCGCGGCGGCATGGAGTGTCCCGCGGGGCTCCCTCTGCCCGGCGGGACTCTCCCGGCGCTGCTCAGCCCCTCTCTGCCGGCTTGCAGAGACGCGAAGGGAGAGAGAGTCTCCCTCGCGTCTCTCTTAAGCCCGCAGGGGCAGATGGGAAATTTCCCATCAGCTCCTGCGGGCTTAACAGAGACGCGAGGGAGACTCTCCCTTCGCGTCTCTGCAAGCCGGCAGAGAGGGGCTGAGCAGCGCCGGGAGAGTCCCGCCGGGCAGAGGGAGCCCCGCGGGACACTCCATGCCGCCGCGGCGGCAGCGGGCAGCTTTTTTTTTTTTTAATGTGCGACCTTCCCGCGTGCCAGCTGCAAGGCCTTCGCGTGCCACAGCTGGCACGCGTGCCATAGGTTCGCCATCGCTGCTCTAGGATGTTGTAAGAGGTATTTAAGATGTGCTTAGATGATTTAGGCGTTCTGTGTTAGCATAGCTGTTATATTGTTATAAGGTATCTCCAGAGGATCATACCATGCTGGACGTTGTGTTACGTGTGATCCCACAAGAGCTTTAAAGGTACTGTGATGTTAGGAGCCAGAGGGACCGGAGGCGGATCACACTATGCACAAGTTTGTCGAAGTAGGCATAAAGTGTAAGCATGTGTGCACTTGATTAGATGTTGTAACAACTCTGGGCATGTGGGGGTCTTGAGAACTATTATGGTGGGTGGGGCGGGACAGCCCTGCAGCGCACAGTGGTGGGACTCGAGCCTGGCAGCGCGAGCCAGGAGTGGTACACATAGTTATTTTAAGGTGGGAGGGGAAAGGGGCGAAGGGGGGAGGGATACAGGGGGGAGGGTGGGTAGAGTGGTAGGGGGCAGTATATCGGAGGGATAAAGTTAGAGAGGGGAGGGAGGGAGGTGGGCAAAGGTGGGGAGGGCGTGGTAGGGAGGTGTGTGAATCTCAAAGAGGGGGAACTTGGCAGTGGGGGATTATCTGGATCGCAGGGGTGCGATCGGGGCTGGGAGCTGAGGCTGGGCGGCTCTCAGTCAGACGATCAAGGATATGGGTTTTGGTGAGTAGAGAGAGGGGAGAAGGAGGCTAATGGGGACCGAGTTGAGATTTATCTCATGGAACGTGGGAGGTCTGGGCACACCAGTGAAGCGCACCAAAATGTTGCAGGCGCTGAAAAAGCAGGGAGCGCATGTGGTGTTTCTACAAGAGATGCACCTTAGTGGGAAAGAGCATGCCAAGCTCAAAAGATCCTGGGTAGGGCAGGTGCATGCGGAGGCAAAGGGTGGAAAAAGGGGGTCGCGATTTTGTTTAACAAGCGGGTGAAAGTAGGGGTAATGAATGAAGATAGTGATCCCCTGGGGAGATTCATATGGATCCATGTCCAGATTAACGGGGAGGAAATGGTTTTGGGGAACGTGTATGCCCCTAATGTGTACAACCATATGTTTTTCAAGTCCTTAGTGCGGAAGTTGGGCAATATACCTAAAATATCGATAATTCTGGCTGAGGACTTTAATTGCCCACATGATCCACTGTTGGACAAATCGACTTCACCTCCGGGAGCGCGGGGTTGGGCCGCACGTGGAGTGAACTACTTATGCCAGATGGGGGGGCTGCTCGATGTGTGGCGGATATTGCATGGGGGAGAGCGAGACTATACACATCTGTCCAGAGCCCACCAGACTTGGTCCAGGATTGATTACATTTTGGTAACTCAGGCGGATTTGGGCAGGGTCAGTAGAGCAGCGATAGGTCCGATCCTGGTATCTGATCATGCAATGGTGAGTATCGATTGGAAAGGGCGGCATATCTTGGGTGGTAGATGGTCCTTCCCCTGACAAATATGGAACAGGAGTGAGTTTCAAGAATTTGTGCGGGAGAAGTGGAGTGAGTTCTTGGAGGACAATGAGGGGAGTGTAGATTCAGTGGCTACATTATGGGAGGCGGGGAAAGTGGTAGTTAGGGGGCATATTATAGCATATATGGCTAAGGAATGAAAGAGGGTAAACGAGGATTTGGTGAGGTTAGCACGAGAGCTCCAAGAAAAAAAAAAAAAAGAGTCACTGCGACGGTCAGGTGGGGGAACATTGCAGGAATATTTAGAGATTCAGAGACAACTGAATGGTTATCTGCAAGAGAGGGTGATATATGACATCCAGTACTATCGACACCAGTTTTTTTGGTTCGGAAACCGCTCAGGGAAATTACTGGCCCGCCTCGTGAGGGACTGGAATGGCACCAATCTGGTGGCGGTGATTCGGGATAGTAAGGGAGATAAACAAACAGAGCCAAAGAAAATAACAAAGGTATTTGAGCGCTTTTATAGTGCGCTATACACCCCAGAGCAAGAGGACAGGGAGCAGGAACGGAATTTTCTGGATAGTGTGGCGCTTCGGCAGGTGACGCCACAAGAACGGGAGGCATTGAATAGACCTATTTCGGGGGCAGAGGTCCAGAAGGCTATTAAAGTAGGGAAGCTGCACAAGACGCCGGGCCCAGATGGCTATGGCTCAGAGTTTTATAAAATCTTGGAGCGGCAGGTGGTACCTAGTCTAGCAGTGGTATATGCAGAAGTTGTAGATACCGGGCGATTTCCGAGGGACATGCGGACTGCTTCCATATCGCTTATACACAAAACAGGAAAGGACCCGGAAGATCCAGCATCTTATAGGCCGATCTCACTTATTAACTTTGACATGAAGATAGTTGTGTCGATCTTGGCTGAACGGGCGCAAGACATTCGGCCGCGCCTTATAGGACACTATCAAGCGGGCTTTGTACGGGGTAGAGTGGCTGCACGTAATATAGCTAAGTTGCTGCTGGGCATGGAACGATGCTTTCAGCGGGGTACGCCCCTGCTGCTGGCCAGCCTAGATGCGGAGAAGGCCTTTGATCGCGTCTCCTGGGATTACAAGTTTGAAGCACTGAAGCGTTTTGGATTTGCAGGGCAGTTTGTCGGTTGGGTTAGAGCATTATATGCGGAACCGCGGGCATTTATTGCGATAGGGGGAGAGATCTCCTCGGCGTTTATCTTGAAGAGGGGAACTAGACAGGGCTGCCCCTTGTCCCCGCTCCTCTTTATACTCCATCTGGAGCCTTTATTGGTAAAGCTGGTGCAACACGAGGAGGTGACAGGGGTTGGATGGGAGGCGGATGGGATGAAAGTAAGCGTGTTTGCAGATGATATGTTGCTTTGTTTGACGAACCCGCAAAGATCTTTAGAAAGGGCATTACATATTATAAAACGGTTTGGTACCTTTTCAGGCCTGAAAATTAATAAAGCTAAGTCTTTGGGGTTGGACGTGGGGAGGTGTAGCCGGGGGTCTTGGGATGGCATCTGGGCATTCAGATTCCCGAGTGGCCGGACCAGTTATATCAGGTAAACATTAAGCCTCTGTTGGAGGAGACTGCTGGCTGGCTGAGGAAATGGAAGGAGTTACCATTATCACTGAGCGGCAGGATAGTTAAGTTTAATATGGTGGAGTTTCCACGGTGGGCGTATCTACTAAGACACCTGCCGGTGTGGCTTTTGCGGAGGGAGATTAAGCTATTGCAGAGTCATCTGTCCAGATTTTTGTGGCAGGGTCGGCGGGCACGGATAGCGTTAGATACTCTGATGCAACCTAAAAGAAGTGGTGGGGCTGGGTTGCTCTCGGTGCGGCGGTATAATATGGTGTGTTGGGCGAGAATTTTGCGGGATATGGTGGTAGGAATGTCGGAGGTAGTCCCATTACCTATTATTGATGAAATAGTAGCTCCGCATCACAGAATGGCAATAGTGCAGGAGGCACAAGGGAATATTCCGGAGGCCTGCAAACAGTCCGGCTTTTGGAGGGCACTGCGCGTGGCCTGGAAGTCCCTTTGCAGGTGTAGGAAAGTTCGATGGAACAGGACTGACTATCCCCCTGCTGGGGAATACGGCTTTTCCCCCTGGATTGGGATCGCCAGTGGCAAAAATGTGGGCGGACAGGGGACTCTGTTATATTGGACACTTACGAATGGAGGGGAGTGGGGAGGTGGACTCCTTTTCTTCGCTGCGGGAGAGGTATCAGCTGGGACACCGGGACCAATACTTTTACTTCCAGGTGCGTCACTATGCCTTTACTCTGAGGAAGGAAAATGAGCGGGTGTTGGATGCAGGAGGAATATTAGCGTTGTTCTGCAGTTTGGAAGGGAAGATAACATCCGGAGGGCTGGAGACGGCCCTTTGTCCGGAGGGTGACAGGGCAAGGTTGGCCGCATTAGAGGAGAAATGGCGAAAGGACGGGGTACAGCAGGGCACGGAGGAGCGCCTCTGTGGGGCGTTTACTGCTATAAAATCGGTTTCTGAAGCATTCCAGCTGCAGGAAATCCAATATACGTTTCTATGGAGGGCATATGTGCATAATGTGTGGGTGGCTAGGGTGGGACTGGCGGTGACAGATGTGTGTAGTCTCTGTAAAGTGGAAAAGGGAGGCTTTGCACATCGGTTTTGGTTCTGTACCCATATACAGGGGTTGTGGATGGGCGTAGGCCGACACTTGGGGAGGTGGTTGTGAGGAAGGGTGGAGATGACTCTGGAGTGGTGTCTTTTTGGCTCTTACGAGGGAAACCATCCCCTAGGTGAGAATGAGCAGAAATTATGTGCCAAAGGCTTTGTGGTAGTAAAACAATGTATCTTGCGCCATTGGCTGAAAGATACAGCCCACATAGTGGGGGAGTGGGGGCGGGCGTTGGGAGAGTTAATGGAGATGGAGCAGCGCACGGCGCGACTGTTAGGGGGAGGTGCATGGGAGCACTATATTAGAGTGTGGAGTCCCCTGCGCAGTGATGGTCCCCATGGGTAGAAGTGGGGAGAGGAGGGGAGAATCGGGGCTTCCCAGTGAGAAGGGTGGGCTGGGGAGGACGGGGTGGAAGGGGGGGACTGGGCGGGTGGGGAAGGAGGGAGAGGCAGGGGGAGGGGAGGGGGGAACGGATGTTTAAACATTGTATTTGGAGAGATGTTGTGCATTTGTTAGGCACCTACTGTTGGATGAGAGAGTATCTGTATATCTTATTATATCTGATTATGTGGAATCACCAAACCCTGATGTAAAGTGGGCACTGCACGGCTGTCATGTCAGTTTGTAATTGGAGGTGTTGTATATGTTTGGAAACCAATAAAAACGATTTTCCTAAAAAATTACCCCTCATATGTCAGCGTCACAAGATGTGCAAACTTCTCCATGGCTATGACTATGGCAAACTGATGTTTGGTGGACTGGAAACAGGCACAGGACTTTGATGGGGTAGGACTGGAGAGGTGGGCAATTCCAGGGAAAAAAGGGGAAAAAACATCCTGGGATGAATTTTACCAGGTATCAGCCAGTATCATTGTATTTTTTTTTACATATTATAACTAATGTAGAATGCAATTCCCCTGCAATATCCTATTTCTTATCTTCCCCTCCCCCTCTCCGTAACTCATTCAACTCTCTACCTTCTCCTATACAAGCTTTACCCATCCCTGCCTATAAAACCCCTTTTATCCCTCTCTCTGCATTTTCTCTTTTATCCATTTCTCACAAAAATCACTTTATCTACTCCCAGCCTCTCTCTTTTTCATCTTGCCCCCTCACCCTGTATGTTTCTCCCCATGTATTCTTCTCTTTTTTATGCCCCCACCAATGCAATCCTTTCCCCTCCTCTCTCTGGATGGCTAAAAAGCAGTGCTTCTCATCAGTCTGCCTTCTTCACTGGTCAATACTATTGTAAGGTTTCAATGCACAGGGCCCTATCATCACGCAACTGTTGGCACTGCATGTTCAAACTTCGCAATGAAATCAGCTTGTGGAGGTAGCAGACATGGTAAGAATTGCCAGCCTCCTCCAACTATCCAGGGAGAGGGTAGAGAGAATTGTACGAAACATCAGGGATTTGGAACATCAGATTTAAAAAAAACTGATCTAATAGCCAACTTAATTCCTGTAATATAAGATGAGATCTATTAGTATTTTGCATCATGCATTAAGCTGCTTACCTGTAACAAATATTTTCCAAGGATAGCAGGATATCATTTCTCATAAGCGAGTGACATTATCCAACAGAGTCTCACAGTTCTAAGAGCATTTTAGCGCAATGTAAAGAAATAGATTTTTCTTCTACTTGGTTGTGGTATATGTCAATTGCACTAAGATGAACCCAAGGGAAATCGGATTTCAAGATTGACTGTAACAGATGCAAAAATTATTCAAAAGTAGTTTTTGCATGGTACAAGAAAAACTGGTCTAGAGTAAACCTCTTCCACTTAAAGCCATAAGACTTTCTGGTGGAATCTCTCCTACAAGTCTAAAGGATTTGAGAGACAGCAGTCAGATTCAGTAAACTGAATATTAACCTCTGAGCATCAAGGCACCTGATGCTGGGGAGTTTAACAGATTTTCCTGATTCTGCATGACTAGGGTTGGGAAAGACCTCAATTGGATTTGTTCCCTGATAGCTCCCACAGGTGATCTGTCTTGGCAAACAAGGAGCCAGAAGTATCATAATTCCTGAGGAAGGCATTTGCAGCTAGTTTGCTGTGTATTCATATCCTTGAACAATATGGGGGGTAGCCTTCCCTTTTAAAAAAAGAAGCAAATAGATCTACCATGAGTGTTCTCCACTCAAAGAATATCTTGTTTGCTGTCTCTTTTTCCAGGGACCATTTATGTGTGGTTGCATAACTTGACTCAGTTTGTCCACCAGGAAGTTACCCTACCAGGTAGGTGGCACTGAGGATCATCTTGTGTGAGATGGCCCTGTTCCATAGCCTGGCAGTCTCCTAATACAGGGCATAATACATAGCTATTGGGCAATCAATCTTTGAAGGCCTTTAGAGCATTCCATATCATCTTTAGATCAAGGAATTTATCTGATGAAATTTTTCCTGATCAGACCTTACACCCTGAGTGTGGAGAAATCTACATGAATTCCCCAGTTGAGTATGGATGCATGCTTGTGCACCTCCTGCTCATCTGCTGCCATGGCACCATGATGCCTCAGTCTGATAACATAGCTGTAGCAGAAGACAACTCCTTGGGGAGGTGGGAGGGTTGTGAGGACTTATTCCAGCTGTCTATGGAGAACACCTGCTACAGGCAAGTAACTATTTTTTCTCCATGGACAAGCAGGAATGAGTCTTCATGTATGGGACTCCCAAGCTACAGGCTACCAAAAACCGAGGAAGCCACTTAGAAGCCCAACAGGGGCAAACTCAACTGCAAAATGGCGAGAGATCAGAACAGCTCAACCACCAACTATATACAAAATGAGAAAATCTCTTTTCCCTTTTTTTTGTTCTTTTTCTTTTTTGGTAGCTTGGACAGAAAAAAATGGGCCTAGGGGGAATGGATTCTAATCCCCAAACAAATTCTGGAGTACAGATTGGCCAAATTTGCTGTCATGTCAGGAATCCCCATCTAGGCAGTAATGAGATGTGAATATGTGATCTGAAGACCACACTATAGCCCTGCAGATCTCGTCCATGGAGACCGAGCATAAGTTGACCTCTGATGCAGCCATAGCTCTAACACAGTGAGCCGTGACCATCCAGGCTCAGGCCTGCCGGGGCATTGGAGTCAAAACAAACAGCTTTCTTTGGGTTTTTGTCCACTCCAAGTAGAAGACCGAGGCTTGCTTGCAGTTCAATATGTGCATCACAGCTTCCCCTCTGTAAGAATGAGGGCATGGGAAAAATGTTGGAAAAAATAATGAATGATCAAGGTGGAAATCCGATATCATTGATGGAAGGAATTTAGGATGAGTGCGAAGGGCCACTCTATTATGGTGGAATTTGGTGTAAGGCAGATGAACCACTAGGGCCTGAAGCTCACTTACTCTGCGTGCTGAAGTGACCGCCACAAGAAACAATACCTTCCAGGTCAAGAACTTCAGAGGAGGGGAAATGAGTGGCTCAAAGGGAGCTTTCATGAGCTGCGCAAGAACCACATTGAGATCCCAAGACATTGTGGGAGGCTTCAAGAGAAGCAAGCCTCGCAGAAAGCGAACAACTAAAGGCTGTACCAAGATAGGCTTGCCCTCCACACCTCAACAGGAAACACCAATTGCACTGAGGTGGACCCTGACGGAGTTGGACTTAAGTTCAGACTCAGAGAGGTGTAGAAGAAAGTCAAGCAGCCTCTGAGTGGAACAGACAAAAGAATCTAGGGACTGACCATCACACCGGACAGCAAACCTCTTCCATTTGCAAGAATAAGACTTTGTTGTAGAGGCCCCTCCTAGAGGCCAAAAGGACTTCGGTTACACCATCTGGCAGGTTCAGCTATGACAACATTAGGCTCTCAACAACCATGCCCATGAGGGCCAAGGATCGGATGCTGGGGTGCAACATCGTCCTGTCCTCCTGCACTATTAGATCGGGTGCATGGCTGAGCTGTAGCATCTCTAGATTGGAGAGCTGCAGCAGGAGGGGAAACGATGGGCAAGTAGGGGGCAATGAGAATCATCATGTCGCCATCTGTTCTGAGCTTCAGGAGGGTCTGAGAGGTATTGGTGGATAAGATACAAAAGACACTCCCCCCCAAAAAGGAGGAAAGCGTTCGATGCCAGTCTGCTGTGTGATCCACCTGGGCATTCTGCAGGGTGGTAAACAGATCTATCAAGGGAGTGCCCTACTCTGGAAAGATGCGAGTCGCAACTCTTTTGTCCAGCGTTCACTTGTGTGGCTGGAGAAACAGACTCATTCTGTCTACCAGTGTTTTGCTTGCCTGGTAGCTACATGGCTCTCAAGTCCATCCCGTGCACAATGACGAACTTCCACAATGTGACTGCTTCCCAACACAGGAGGTACAAGCTTTCTCCTACCTACATGTTGATGTAGAACATGGTGACCTGATTGTCGGTTTATACTAGAACAATTTGGTTGACCAGTCGATCTTAGAAAGCCTATGAAGTGTTCGCCACCGCTCGCAGCGCCAAGAAGTTGGTCTGATGAAGGCTCTTTTGGATGGACCAATCGCCCTGAGTGTGCAACCCATCGAGATGAGCCCCTCCACCCCAGCTTGGAAGCATCCATCATCAGAACCTTTTGGGGTGGAGCAATCGGGAAAGGAAGACCTTTGAGCAAATTGTGGTGGACTGTCCACCAGTGCAATGACTGAACGAGAGGGATGGTGACAGAGACAGCCCCTGAGATGACTCATGACCTGGGCCCATTGATTCCTCAGAGTCCACTGAACTTGCCTCATCTGGAGATGTGTATTATCACAATAATATAGGTCTTTTAGTAGAGGGTTATAGTTGCCCAATGAATAGAAATGTGTAACCCCTCTAAAATTAAATAGAGATAGTCCCTCTGTATATAATAGTGAATAAACAAATCTCAACTTGAAAAGAAACCAGCGGTCTCAGACATAGATGGCTAAACACTCTTGGATATAATTTCACCAAAAGAGTGATGCCTAATTGCATCAACGACCACTCTAAAAGGTTTCTTTCAAGAATATGTAGTTGTAAATAATCATGTTAGTTTAACGGACTTCTCTTAATGTTCATTTCAACAGAAATTCAGAGATTGTGCTTATCTCTCAAAAAGGATTTGAACAGTTCCAATGCCACCATCCCGGTACCCTCAATGCGTTTCGAATCTTCGTCAGGGGATCGGTTTTGCCAGACAATCTCTGAGGAAAGAGGAAAAACTGTTAGGAGAACAATGTTCTTCAAAAAGCACCATTTACTCATTATTGAGCATGACGAGGGATTTCGTATAGCCAATGTTCTCAACATATGTTGAATTCAAAATGAGCTCAATGATGTGCGGTCTCTTGTGTTCCAAAGCTAATCAGTTTCTTCCAAAAAACGCCGCGCATGCGGATTAAACAAGCGAGCTAGAATTTCAAGCTACCTGTAATTACGTGAGCATGACGTCAGTCCCTCTGAAAACAAAATTGTGGGATGGAAGCCTTTCCGTCTCGCCAGTATGTGAAAATCTCTTGGGGCAGTTGGTAACAGTTCTTCCTCACTAAATGTGTTAAATACAGGCGCTCCACTCTACCATCGTGTTGAGGCCGCCTGGAGTGACTGATTGCAGTCGATGAATCCACATTTGCTCACGAATCAACAGGCTTTTCGCCCTAGACTTACCCATCATATCAACTGCTACCCAATCTATCCCAAAACATTGCAATTCATCAAAACTGTGATGATGCTGGATACAGTGGGACACTAAAGGAGCTTCCTGCACTTTACATTTAAGCCTACTTTTGTGCTCATTGAATCGAACACATAATGATCAAATAGTTTTGCCCACATACAATAAGTTGCAGGGGCATCTTATGGCGTACACCACATAGTCAGATTCGCAAGATGTAAAATGTATCAATTTATAATTCCGACCATGATAAAGGAAGGAATTTGTTTCCTCAGAAACAAAACAAATATTACAATGACCACACGGTTTGTGTCCTGCTGGTTGATCAGGACCTGCCCGCGATAAAGATCTTAATTTAGCATGGTTCAATTTCTCCTTTAAATTAGAATGTCGTGTCCAGACACACCGAATTGTTGTTTCTTGAAAACAGGGAAAACTACTTAGGACATTCTGATGTCGTTTAAAAAATTTTTTGATTCTGCCACTAAGTGGTGAAAACTTAGTAATGAAATTAATAACGGTGTCATCAGCGCCATATGTAGTGGCTCGAGGATGCAGCAGTAATGTCCTATTATTATAAAGTGCTCTTCGATAAGCTTCTTTAATAATTGGTGAGGGATACCCTCTTTGTTGAAATTCTTTCATCAAATTCTTCGCTTGCTTCCTATAATCATCCACATTTGAACAATTTCTTCTATACCTTATAAACTGTGAGAATGGCAAGCTGTCACGAAGCTGCTTTGGATGTTTACTATGGTAGTGAAGCAATGTGTTCCTGTCTGTTGGTTTCTTGTGTACTGATGTTACCCAACCTTGCGGGCTTTTCTGAATAGTTACATCCAGGAAAACTATACGTTGGTCATGGAAACTATAAGTGAATTGAATATGAGAAGTAACTCCATTCAACCATTCCACAAACTCTTGCAACGTAACAGTAGAGCCCCTCCAGAGCATGAAAACATCATCAATGAATCTTTTCCACAATACCAAATGATGTTTATGTGGTGAAGTAGGGAGCCATTGGTTTTCATATGCATCCATGTATAAGTTTGCCACAGAAGGGGCGCAGGTGGCTCCCATAGCCACTCCCGATGTTTGTTTATAGATAACTCCCTCAAATTCAAAATAATTGTTGAAAATCGTAAGTGTGGCCAGTTGAGATAAAAATTCAAGATGTTCCACAGAGAGATCCCCTCGAGCCCGTAAAGAAGACAGAATAACGTCATAGGCAGCTTCTTGGGGGATATTTGTGTATAAAGCGGACACATCCATAGTGACCATCAAAATCTCTGGGATTGAGGCCCAATCAGAATATTCTGATAAAACATTCAAAAAGTGGGAAGTATCTTTAATATAAGATGAAATATGTTTCATTAAGTGTCGCAAATAAGAATCAATGTAAATAGATAACGGCTCCAATATTGTGCCCTTCGTAGAAACGATCGGTCGTCCTGGGGATGGTGAACATCCTTGTGTATTTTAGGGACTAGGTAGAACCGAGCTATAGAAGGGAAAGGTTCATTGAGAAATTTCATTTCCTTTCGAGAAATAAGGCTGTGATCAAGAGCAGAGGAGGTGACTTGTTTAATCTCTCTTTGGAGAGAAGGTGTAGGGTCATACGATAACTTTTGATATATATCAGCTTGAGAGAGTTGCCGTTCAGCTTCAGTGAGATAACATCTGTCCATCACTACTATAGCTCCCCGAGATTCGATTTGATAGTTTTCAATTTCGAGTTGATATGGAGAGTTTAATGAGAAAACGTCACCTGAAAATCTTCTTTGCAAATCATGTACAGGATAAATCAGAGGAGAATCACTCCTTAGACATTTCTAGGGTTCCATTACCCTTCAAATCGACATGGATGCCACCTGGCCCATTACATCCCACTTTAACTCTTTTTCGAGATTTAGTATTAAAAGATGTGGAAAAACCTGAACAATTGTGGTAAGGAGAGCTGTGCAGAGGAAATGGAATGGGAGGAAAATGAGCCCTGTCCCTTTAAATCTGGAGAGAAAAGCAGTTCCTATAGAAACCACAAGCCTCCAAGGCAGAGTATACCGAGCACTAAGCCCCGCCCACCTAGTGACGTCAGGGCTAGGTTGAGCACTGATGAGGTGCACATGAGTAGGAAGAAGGGTGTGGTGCCTGAAAGGCAGCAATTTAAAAGTACTTCAGTTTTAGAAGAAGGAGGGCAGGCAGTTCTTAGAGTTCATGGAGTTCCAGAGGCAGTTGATGCAGTTCAAGCAAGGGAAGCTGGTTCTGAAGAGGACAAGCTTGAAGTCAGAAACTTGCTGGGTCCCGAAGCAGGTACTTTAGTTCCAGTGGAAAAGGGAACTTCAGGAAGAAACCTGGCTGATCCACATGCAAGGGTGAATGAGAAGCAGAGGGTGTCTGGAACCCAGAGCAGGCAACAGTATCTAGGACAAAGACGTGTTTCCAGGTGGGGAAACAGATTAAAGCAGCCCTTAAGCCTTGAAGGTAATGGAAATGTCTTATCTTTAATTCCTACCAAAAGCCAAGCTGAAGGAATAGTTAAAGAATTAAAAGACAGTGCTAAACGTTGTGTTCCCCTGAACCCTGAAAGGCAAATGTTTAATAAGCATAGAATATATGCCAGTGACTGCCAAGCCTCAACTCTGAAAGAGATTGGTAGCCTGTTGAAAGGGAGAGAAACTCCATTGCAAGAGCCCGTGGCTGGAGACCACAGGGAACAGCTGCTGTTAAAACTAAATGAGCTGATATGGAAGGAGAATAGCCAGTCTCCTGATATACAGGATAAGGAAGATAGTCACAGCGAATCTATGAATGAGATGGAAATAGATTTGTTTGAAAACCCTAATGATTCTGATGTAGAGGAAATGCAGTGTTCTTTTTGCATGGCCAAGAACCTGAATATGTGCTAATTCATTACCTATGTGAAGGACTGTTTCATGAAAGCAACGTACTGATAGTTGAAATACTGCCAAGTGTTTGCCTGCATGACTTGTGTAAAGTGAAAAGCTCTTTTGAAAGTGAAAAGCAAGAAGCTAATCTGAACAGATTGAGCTTTAGAAGCTTGTTCCTCGCTGGAAGCTAAGAGCTGATATTCAAAAGGACATTCCTGTATTTTTGTGTTAAGCCTGTTTTCACATTCTTTGTTTGCATTATTGGAGAATTATCCAATTTCAGTTGGGGTCATGAATTCAATGCGGAGGGGAAATCCCGAAATAAATTCTCTGTTTTGCCTAATTACCGTGTGGTCACACTCCTTGCTCTAAAACTACATTACCCATCAGCCCTCCTCGGCAGCCATCTTGGACAGAAGTAATAGTAGAGAGTAAGACAGGCGAGCCCACCTGCTCCCAGGCTACCACCTGGATGGATGGACGCGACACAATCAACAAATTTAGTTTCCCGCACCTTTACATCAGCAGAAACTATAGCCTTGCAAGAATTACAGAATAATCCTAACATCGTTATACGTCGGGCTGATAAAGGGGGAGCTATAGTAGTGATGGACAGATGTTATTATCTCACTACCATAGTAAACATCCAAAGCAGCTTTGTGACAGCTTGCCATTCTCACAGTTTATAAGGTATAGAAGAAATTGTTCAAATGTGGATGATTATAGGAAGCAAGCGAAGAATTTGATGAAAGAATTTCAACAAAGAGGGTACCCCTCACCAATTATTAAAGAAGCTTATCGAAGAGCACTTTATAATAATAGGACATTACTGCTGCATCCTCGAGCCACTACATATGGTGCTGATGACACCGTTATTAATTTCATTACTAAGTTTTCACCACTTAGTGGCAGAATCAAAAAAATTTTTAGACGACATCAGAATGTCCTAAGTAGTTTTCCCTGTTTTCAAGAAACAATTCGGTGTGTCTGGACACGACATTCTAATTTAAAGGAGAAATTGAGCCCTGCTAAATTAAGATCTTTATCGCGGGCAGGTCCTGATCAACCAGCAGGACACAAACCGTGTGGTCATTGTAATATTTGTTTTGTTTCTGAGGAAACAAATTCCTTCCTTTATCATGGTCGGAATTATAAATTGATACATTATACATCTTGCGAATCTGACTATGTGGTGTACGCCATAAGATGCCCCTGCAACTTATTGTACGTGGGCAAAACTAGAAACATAGAAACATGATGACAGAAAAAGACCACAAGGCCCATCTAGTCTGTCCTTCCATAACAACTACAACAGTCCACTTTTTACCTTTAGAGATCCTCTGTGTTGGTCCCATGCTTTTTTGAATTCAGTTACTGTCCTCATCTCTACCACCCACCTCCACTGGGAGACTATTCCACGGATCCACTACTCTTTCCGTAAAGAAATATTTCCGCATATCACTCCTGAATCTATCTCCCTTCACCCTCATCCCATGTCCCCTCGTCGCAGAACTTGCTTTCAATTGAAAGAGGCTCTCTCCCTGAACATTTATGCCATGGAGGTATTTAAACATCTCAATCATATCATCTCTATCCCGCCTTTCCTCTAAGGTGTACATATTAAGATCCTTAAGTCTGTCCTCATATGCTTTATAATGAAGACTACTAATCATCTTAGTAGCAACCCTCTGCACCGACTCCATCCTGTTCACATCCTTTTGAAGGTGCGGTCTCCAGAATTGCACACCATACTCCAAATGAGGTCGCACCAAAGACTTATACAGAGGCATTATCACCTCCTTTTTTCTGCTAGCCATTCCTCTCCGTATGCACCCAAGCATCCTTCTAGCTTTTGCCGTCGCCTTTTCTACCTGTTTAGCTACTTTAAGATCATCGGACACAACTACGCCTAGGTCCCGCTCTTCTTTAGTGGACAAAAGTACTTCATCTCCTATGCTGTATTGCTCCCTAGGATTGCTGCAGCCCAAATGCATGACCTTACATTTTTTAACATTAAATCCCAGCTGCCAAATTCTAGACCATTCTTCAAGCTTAGCTAGATCCCTCCTCATGTTATCTACACCTTCCTGGGTGTCTACTTTATTGCAGATTTTGGTATCATCCGCAAAGAGGCAAACCTTACCCGACAGCCCTTCCGCTATATCACTAACAAAGATGTTAAAAAGAATCGGACCAAGGACAGATCCCTGGGGCACACCACTGGTAACATCCTTCTCCTCAGAGTGAGCTCCATTTACTTGTACTCTTTGTCGCCTCCCACCCAACCAATTTCTAACCCAAGCAGTAACTTTAGGGTCCATCCCTAGGGTGCTCAGTTTGTTTATAAGTCGCCTGTGAGGAACAGTGTCAAAGGCTTTACTGAAATCTAAATACACCACATCTAGAGCTCTCCCTCGGTCCAACTCCCTGGTCACCCAGTCAAAGAAATCAATCAGATTTGTCTGACAAGACCTGCCTCTGGTGAATCCATGCTGCCTCGGATCCTGTAATCCGCTGGACTCCAGAAACCTCACTATTTTCTCTTTCAACAGCGTTTCCATTAATTTACTCACCACTGAAGTTAAACTAACCGGCCTGTAGTTTTCAACCACATCCTTACTTCCGCTTTTGTGTAAAGGCACCACATGAGCCTCTCTCCAGTCCTTTGGCACCACTCCCGACTCCAACGAGGCATTGAAAAGGTCAGTCAGTGGAGTTGCTAGAACGTCCCCAAGTTCCCTCAGTATTCTAGGGTGTATCCCATCCGGTCCCATCGCTTTGTCTACTTTAAGTTGAGCTAGTTTCTCACGAACACAGTCTTCTGAAAATTGTTCAAGATGTCCCTCGCTTCTGTTCTTATTTGTGGGTGTTTTCTGAGGTCCTGCTCCTGGTTCTTCATCTGTGAACACAGAACAAAAATATTTGTTAAGCAATTCCGCTTTATCCTTATCAGCTTCTACATATTCCCCCCCTGTACCCTTGAGTCTGACAATACCACTTTTGCCCTTCCTCTTCTCACTAATATATCTGAAAAATGTCTTATCTCCCCATTTTATTGCATTGGCTATTTCCTCCTCCTTTTGAATCTTTGCCTTCTTGACTACTTTGCTAGCTTCTCTAAGTTTTTCCAAATACAGATGCCTGTCTTCCTTTCTCTGTGATCTCTTGTATTTCATGAAGGCCTCCCTCTTTTCTATTCGATCATTATGTGTTCGATTCAATGAGCACAAAAGTAGGCTTAAATGTAAAGTGCAGGAAGCTCCTTTAGTGTCCCACTATATCCAGCATCATCACAGTTTTGATGAATTGCAATGTTTTGGGATAGATTGGGTAGCAGTTGGTATGATGGGTAAGTCTAGGGCGAAAAGCCTGTTGATTTGTGAGCAAATGTGGATTCATCGACTGCAATCAGTCACTCCAGGCGGCCTCAACACGATGGTAGAGTGGAGCGCCTGTATTTAACACATTTAGTGAGGAAGAACTGCTAACAACTGCCCCAAGAGATTTTCACATACTGGCGAGACGGAAAGGCTTCCATCCCACAATTTTGTTTTCAGAGGGACTGACGTCATGCTCACGTAATTACAGGTAGCTTGAAATTCTAGCTTGCTTGTTTAATCCGCATGCGCGGCGTTTTGTGGAAGAAACTGATTAGCTTTGGAACATAAGAGACCGCACATCATTGAGCTCATTTTGAATTCAACATATTGTGAGAACATTGGCTATACGAAATCCCTCGTCATGCTCAATAATGAGTAAATGGTGCTTTTTGAAGAACATTGTTCTCCTAACAGTTTTTCCTCTTTCCTCAGAGATTGTCTGGCAAAACCGATCCCCTGACGAAGATTCGAAATGCATTGAGGGTACCGGGATGGTGGCGTTGGGACTGTTCAAATCCTTTTTGAGAGATAAGCACAATCTTTGAATTTCTGTTGAAATGAACGTTAAGAGAAGTCCGTTAAACTAACATGATTATTTACAACTACATATTCTTGAAAGAAACCTTTTAGAGTGGTCGTTGATGCAATTAGGCATCACTCTTTTGGTGAAATTATATCCAAGAGTGTTTAGCCATCTATGTCTGAGACCGCTGGTTTCTTTTCAAGTTGAGATTTGTTTATTCACTATTATATACAGAGGGACTATCTCTATTTAATTTTAGAGGGGTTACACATTTCTATTCATCTGGAGATGTGTCAAGGGTGGGACATGCACTGTGGAGGCCATGTGGCCTAATACAGTCAACATCCTGTGAGCTGTTATCTGCTGACTCAGTTGAGTCTTCCACACCAGAGCTATCAATCTGAGAAGTCTGTGGTGCAGCACGAATGCCTTTGCTTGGGTCATGTCGAGCAGGGCCCCTATGAACTCCAACTGTTGGGTTGGCTACAAGTGGGATTTCAGGTAAATTATACCTAACCCCAGTAGTTCCAACACCTGAATGGTCAATTATGTTGATTCTTGAACTCCTCTAGGAGTGGTACTCTTGATCAGTCAATCGTCCAGAAAGGGGAAGACAAACACCCCCACTGTCAGTAGGTAAGCAGCCACTACTGCGAGGCATTTTGTGAAACACAAGGTGCCGAGGCCAGACCAAACGGCACTACCCAGTACTAGAAGTGATGCTCACCCAGGACAAATCTGAGATACTTTCTGTGAGCGGGATGTATCTGTATGTGAGTATGTAAAAAGAATGGAAACTGTTCAGAGCAAGGCGACCAAAATGATTTGGAGCCTGCGTCAGAAGCCTTATGAGAAGAGACTTGAAGACCTAATTATGTACACTTTTGAGGAGAGGAGGAATAGGGGAGATATGATTCAGACCTTTAAATACTTAAAGAGAAATAATGAACAAACAAACCTCTTCCAAAGATGGGGAAGTTGTAAAACTAGAGGGCATGACATGAAGCTGCAAGGTGGTAAATTGAAAGGCAATGTCAGGAAATACTTTTTCACTGAAAGGGCGGTGGATGCTTGGAATGCCCTCCCGATGGAGGTGGTGGGGGCAAACACAGTGACGGAATTCAAAGTGGCCTGGGACAGACACAGTGGATCACTTTACAGCAACAGGATAAAATCAAAATAAACTGAACCATCTAATTTCTCAACAAATAGGGGTGTCCTACATGGAGAAATAGGGGGAGGAGTGGTGGATTCACCCTTAAACAAAGATATGGGGAGAAGTGAAGACATGGGGAGGGGTGCACCTACTCCTGGTGGGTGCACCCCTAAACAAAGACGTGGGAAGGGGTGAAGACATGGGGAGGGGTGCACCTACTCCTGGTGGGTGCACCCCTAAACAAAGACATGGGAAGGGGTGCACCTACTCCTGCCATCTTGCTGGGCAGACTAGATGGACGATACTGATCTTTATTTGCCATCATTTACTATGTTACTATGTTACTGTGTATTGTGGTGAGGCGAGCTCCCAGGAAGAGATGGAAGTGGAAGAAAACCCTGTTTTCCCTTTAAAACAAGTGACAGCTCAGTTGTGCACAGTGCTTGCAAGGCAGGCAAGGAAAAAACTCAGCTCTCTGCTAAGGCCAGGCCACACCCTAGTTCAGACGGGGAGCCAAGCTTGCTCAGTGATTGGTCACACCTGTGCAAAGGCAAAGGAGTGCCCGGCAGCAAACGGTTTTTAAAAACACACTCAGAGCAGAGAGGGGAGACACAGACAGGGGAGACACAGACCCAGGAGACACACACACAGGAGAGAGAGCAGAGCCAGCACGTCCAGGGGAAGCTGGAAAGGAACAAATCTGCAGCCAGAGCAGACAGAGCAGCAGAGGCACAAGGAGAAACTCTGAGAGATCCTGGAAAGGGAGAAAGGTTCCAAGGAAACTTTCAAGAGATTGACTATCTGGGAAGGAGTGGGAAAAGGCACCAGAAGGCTGAGTTCCATAGCCTGAAAGATATCAGGAGGAAAGGAATCAGTAGCTATCTGAGAGACCCGCCCCAAGGTAAAGCCAGTACATGTAAACCTGAACAGCTTGCAGAGAAACAGTTTGCTTCAGCTAGTGTCCCGGACCCAGGCCTAACATCTGCTAAGAGGTGGGTGGATAGTTGTATGTATGAAGAGAACCGAAACCCAGATAAGAGCAGAGAAACTGAGCTTTTAACACTAGAAGCATTAGGAAAACTGTTTGCAGAGAGGAAGCCTTACCCTCCCAATACAAGTGTGCCTTCTCAGGGTGATTTGCTGTTGAAGCAGTTCCAAGAGTTTTTAGAAGACAGGAAGTCTGGGCAAGTTTATAAAACTGGTGGAAGTAAGAAGTACCCGGTGTCCATAGAAGAGATGCAGGTGGATTCTTGTATGCCAGAATCTGAGTCAGAATTGTCACCAATGGATTGCTCTTTTTGTCTAAAGGAGAACTGAGCATTGTTGAACAGGCCTGAAAGACTGCGAAACAATATAGCGACTAATTTTTATGACTGCAAAGAGTTGGAAAAAACCCCAGAATGAGTTCTACTAAGTATGTGAGCTTCTGAAGCCAAGAAACTGTCTGTAGTAAAAGTTTGGCTTAGGAAAAGAAAACAGCAGCTGTTAAAAATTTACCTGTTATGTTGAATGATCACCAGAAGCTTTGCTTTGTGAAAGTTTATTGGGAAGAAAGCTGCTGCCCAGTGATAGAAGGCTTTTTGTTACATTTTCCTCTGTTAACCTGATTTACTCTTATGTTGGAGAAGCATCCTCTTGCTTTTGCGTTTTGAGCTTTAATGCCTTGGAATCCCACAAAAAAATAAATTTTCTTGCTGCCTTAAACCTCCGGGTCTCACAACTACATTTGTCCTTATATAAGTAAGCCAACTACAAGTCCCAGAATCCCTCTGGTGACAAACAAGGGAAGCTTTATTTAAAAGGACACTATAAGGCTGCCCTATGCTCGTAAGCCCTCGGGCCCAAGCGTGGGCATCGCAGTATATACACGTCCTTTAGATCCAGGGAGCATAGCCAATCTCCTTTTTGCAGGTAAAGAAGCAGGGTACCCAGAGAAATCATTTTGAACTTTTCTCTTGCCAAGAACTTGTTCAGATCTTTGAGGTCTAGGATGGGACAGTATCCCCCCGTTGTCTCGGGGACCAGAGAATGCTTGGAATAAAGCCCCTGACCTCTTTGCTCTGGCGGCACAAGCTCAATCGCGAGATCTGACTAGAGAATGGTGCATCTCTCTTGAAGCAGTCCCTGATGCAGAGGGTCAATGCACCCTTGGGGGCAGTTTGGTGGCAATTCCAAAAGGTGTAATTTGTAACCGCTCTAGACAATCTGAAGAGCTCATGAGTCTAAGGTTGTGGGGGGCCCACGTGTGGGCAAACAGAGTGAGCCAGCCCCTGACTGGGTGTTTCCCAGTCTCAGTCGATGGCAGAGTGGCTATGCTCTGCTCTAAAGGAACCAGTCAACCCCCCCTCCCCTGGTTTTGGCTGAGGAGCTGGTTGCGTCTTCTGGGGCTTTTCTTGTCGTCGCTGCTGGTGAGGGGTTTGCTTGGGCTGGGAGGTCTGGGGCGCAGGGTAGTACATATGCCTATGTGGATAACAGAACTTCTTTTGGGTGTGTGCCCTCAGTCTCCTCCAGTAGGAGGCCTGCTCTGATGTATGCCTGGAGAACCTGGTGAGAGTGATATGCTGCTTCTCTATAAAGTCAGCCTTCCCCTTGACTTTCTCACTGAAGAAATTCTCTCCCTGGCACAGGACGTTCACCAGCTTGTTCTGCATGGACTGTTCCAGGTCCAGTGACTAGCCTGGTGAGTCTATGGATGCCAATGCCTATGACAGTATTCCTGGATGCCATCTCAAATATGTCATAGGTAGCCCGCACCACAAACTTGGAACAGTCCTTGCCATGGGCCACTAGGGCACGATAATACTTCAATTTCTTAGGGGGCAAAATTGTGCCAGGTCAGTTAGGTCACACATGATGTCCTTCAAGAAGATGCCCACGTAGAGCTGGTAAGAGGCCACTTGGGTGATGAGTATGGAACTCTGGAAACACCGCCTCCCGAAAGAATCCAGTCCGAGCCTCCTTTCCTGGGAGTGCCGAGGATGAGTCTTGGTACTCTTGATCCTCTTCAGGACAAACTCAACCAACAGAGAATGGCAAGGAAGCTGAGGATTCTTGAACTCAAAAGTCTTTTGAACTCTGTACATTGAGTCCAGCCATCTGCTAATGGGAGGTGCAATGAGGGAGTTCTCCCACATCCTTCCTTGTCTGCGCTCTCTGCAGGATACAGTGCATGGGCACGGTCACTGCTTCCTTAGCGACTGAGGAGTACTGTAGGATTTCCATCTCCTCCACACTGGGCTCATCCTAAGTTTTCGAAGAGAATGGGATGGCCTTGGTCATATCCCTTACAAACTCCTAGAAAGTGATGTCTTCAGAAGGGGGCTTGCGCCACTCATGAGGCAAGGAAGGGTTCAATGGGATCTGTCCGTCGACAAGTCTTCCGATTCTACATTAGTGACCCAGCCCTTTGAGCCAGACTCAAAGAGGAAGTCAAAGTACCTCTGAGTCTCTACCTGAATCTCCCTCCTGCTTTGAAGGGATTGGGAGCTCCTTTGGGAGCACTTATGACCTCCTAGATCCTGAGACACTAGAGAGGGATATCAGGCATGCTGGCACCGGTGTTGGGGTCCTTCGAAGCCCCAATGTTGTTATCTCTCCCACAGGCAGTGTTCTCCAGGAAACCATGGCTGCTGATGTTGATGTAGTTGATGTCAAAGCCCTGGCATGCTGCATTGCCAACAGTGCCGTGATGCATTCCTCGAGTGTCTGCAAAAGGTGCTTCTCCAGGACTGCCAATTCCAAAGGCTACAGGGCATGAGCAACTTCAATTGATGTGTACAGGGGTATCGGTGGCTGGGTCTCGGCTGTTGGTAGGCTGTCGGTGCCCCTCCAATGCCCTGAAGGATGAGCTCTCCTCCCTTCGGGGCACCTTCAAGTGGTGCTCATGCAGACCCCCATTGCTCTCAATGCCTTGTCTCAAAAGGTTCCAATGTCAATGCACTGAGTCTTCAACCGATGTTTGGCATGGTCCCCTCTCAAAGAAGATGAGGCAGGATCCTTCCTCATCTTTGGATGGAGCTCGAACGATAGCTGATGCTACAGGGCGCTATGGGTTCTCGGATCTGATTGAGCTCGAGAAATCCTCTATGTCGATGCACCACCAGCATCCGATGCAGCCTTTGAAGCCACTGAGACCGATGTTGTCGATGCCAAAGGCAATGGATTGGACTTTTCAGCACCAAAAAGTGATTTGTGCTGCATTTCTTGACCCTTGAGTCCCCTTCTTGTCATCTGTGAACACAAATTACAAGAGGGCTTATTATCAGGTCCCAAGCACTGTAGGAACCAGTTACTGGTATCCATGGCGGATTTAGTCCTAGAGCATTTGGAACACTTTTTAACCCTGCTAGCAGGTTTCTGGGACATGATGTCTGGAAAAATAGCCTCGGCTAAGTCAAAGGGTTCGATTTTGGAAAGGTCCGACCGGCATACCGGCACCAAGAAAGCTGGGGAGCCGCAGCAAGGAGAATAATGAAAGAGACAGAAAAAAAATCAAAGGTAACAGAGAAAGCGTAGTTACTCACCTGTAGCAGGTTTTCTCCGTGGACAGCAGGAATAAGCCCTCATGATGGGTGATGTCACCAATGGAGCTTTTGGGAGCTGCACCACTCATGTGCGCCTGCCTTCCCGCTGCCACGGCACCATCTTCTTCAGTCAAATTTCAAAGCAGTAGCTAAGGAAGCAACTCTTCGGGGAAGTGGGAGGGTTGTGAGGACTTATTCCTGCTGTCCAGTAGAACACCTGCTACAGGTGATTAACTAAGTTTTCTCCATGGACAAGAAGGAAGTATATATATATGTCCTCATGTATGGGACTCCCAATTTACAGGCTACCGAAAGACTGAAGAGGCCAAAGCCCAACAACGGTAATATGAACTGGAGAACAGGAAGAACAGCAATGTAGTCCCTTCTAGGGACTCCACCGATTCAGCATCCTCAGCATACAGCAGCCCCAAAGTTAGTCAACATTTGCAGGTAGCCTGGGTGGACAGAAGGGCTAGTGGGCAGAAGATGGACCTAATACCCAAAAAGGTGCCAGAGCATGGCCTGGCTGAAGTTGCTGTCCCATCGGGAATCAGCCTCCAGACAGAAGTGAATGTGTGGACCAAAGACCACTTCACAGCCTTGCAGATTTCCTCCATGGATAAAGAATGCAGGTTAGTGATGGAGATGGCCATGACCTAAATGTTATGAGCTGTGATATGATCCTCCAAGTTCGGGCCGACTTGGGAATATGCCAAGGCTTTGCAGTCCGCCAGCCACAAGGACAGCATGCACTTAGAAACAGCCTTCTCCAGCTTATTAGGGTCAAAAGAGATGAACAGCTGGGTGGACCACGAGTGGGTCTTGGTACGCTTGATGTAGAAGGTAAAGGCATGCTTACAGTCCAGCGTGTACAACACTGCTTTCCCCCAGATGGCGTGCAGTCTCGGGAAGAAAAGCGGTAGGACAATCGACTGGTTGAGGTAGAACTCAGAGACCATCTTCAGCAGAAATCACGGGCGCGTCTGGAAGACCACCTGATTGTGATAAAATCTGGTGTAGGGTGGATGAGCCACTACAGTCTGGAGTTCACTGACACGATGGGCCAATGTGACTGCCATCAAGGACAGGACCTTCCAGGTCAAGTACTTGAGAGGGCAAGCATCAAGCGGCTCAAAAGGAGCCTGCATGAACTGCATAAACATAGAAACATGACGACAGAAAAAGACCACACAGCCCATCTAGTCTGTCCTTCCATAACAACAACTACAACAGTCCAACAGTACAACATAAGGACCATGTTGAGATCCCAAGCCCCCTTAGGGGGCTTGACGAGAGGCTTTGAAAAAAGCAAGACCTGCATGATACAAGTCACCAAAGAGTGAGATGGGCCTACCCCCTGAGCCGCGATGGTAGGTGACAATCGCACTGAGGCAAACTTGGACAGAACTGGATTTATGTGTCTCCCCATGATGAGATTGTATTGTATACTTTTGCTGATTAAGTGTATTTTCTTATTATATTTCTCTTTTCTGTTTTGTTTATTGTATTGTAATAACTGGAAGAAAAGAAAAAAAAACTGGATTTCAGGGCCGAGTCAGTGCAGGAGGTATTCCAGCAATTGATCCACCGTGCAGAAGGGATCCAGCACCCTACCCATGCACCAAGCGGTGAACCTCCGCCACTTGAATGCAATGTGTTGAGTCCTTGCATGATGCCAGGAGGATGTTTGTGACATTGTTGGGTAAACTGAGCTGTGAAAGGACTACCTGCTCAGTATCCAGGCTGTGAGGGTCAAAAAGCAGACGCTGGGGTACAGAAGGGTACCCTCATCCTGGGAGATGAGATCCGGGGCAGAGCTCAGGTGGAGAGGCTCCCTCAGAGCACTGAAGCAGCAGGAGGAACCATGGCTGCCAGGGCCAGTATGGGGCAAAGAGGATCATGGTGCACTTGTCAGCCCGAAGTTTCAGCAGAGCTTTCGCTATGAGTGGGACTGGGGGAAATGCATAAAGCAGAGGAGAAACGTATCTGAGGCCAGCCAGTTACTGCAAGGCCTCCTGGAGTAGATCGACCTACCTGGGTGTCCTGAGATGAGTACCCCACTCTCTGAAGATCTGCTCCATCACCCCTCTGTGGCGTGTTCACTCGTGCAGCTGGAGGACTCTGCTCTGCTGATCTGCTAGGATGTTGAGTTCACTGGGCAGGTAGATCTCCCTGAGTTCCATCCCATGGTCCAGGACAAACTGCCACACCTGGACCGCTTCCCAACAGAGGAAGTACAAGCCCATGCCTTCCTGTTTGTTCACATAGAACATTGTCACCTAGTTGTCCATCTGGATCAGGACCATCTGATTTGCCAGGTGTGCCCAGAAGGCATTGAGGGCATTCGCTATGACCCGCAACTCAAGGAAGTTGATCTGATGCAGGTTTTCCTGTTCGGACCATAGGCCTTGCGTCCGAAGGCCATCCAGATGAGCCCCCCAACTGAGCTTGAATGCGTCGGTTGTCAGCGTCCTGCAGGGTGGGGGGGCCTCTGCTTGGAATGGGAGGCCCCGAAGCATGTTGACTGGTTCCAACTATCAGCTGAGGGATTGCACCAAGGGAGCGGTGACTGCCACCCTGTACTGGAGGCAGCCCGTGGTCTGCTTCCACTGCATGCAGAGAGTGCATTGGGCTTGCTTCATGGAGAAGAGGGCCAAGGACTTGAAGGACTACCAAAAGGGACTGTTAATGCTGGAAAGAAATCTACACTTGTAAGTATTTCTTTACTTCTGGGAAATTCTCTAAATCTTGGGGAAATTTTTAATTTAAACTTCAGTCAGTAGCCCCAGAGAGCTTTAAGCTTAAATTTAAACCTCAGTCAGTAGCCCCAGAGAGCTTTTAATTTAAATGTAAACCTCAGTCAATAGTCCCAGAGAGTTTTTAAGCTTCAATTTAAACTTCAGTAAGTAGCTCCAGAGAGCTTTAATCTTATGTTTAAGCCTCAGACAGTAGCCCAAGAGGGCTTTTAATTTAAATTTAAATCTCAGTCAGTAGTCCAACAGCTGTTAATTTAGATTTAAACCTCAGACAGTAGCCCGAGAGAGATTTAAACCTGTCAGTAGCCCCAAAGAGCTTTTAATTTAAATCAAATTAAAGTATAACATAGCATTGAAAGAAGAATAGGGTAAATATTTTTGAGTAGAAATAAATAACTTGTTTCTAGAGACATTTACAAGGAAGCCTTCCAGTCAGGGGGCAAAAGACCCGTGAAACTGTTTTAAATAGGTGTTAAAGCCAAATGACAGGTTAAAGGGGCAATTTGAAAGGCTTCCTTTAACAAACCAAGGGCTGGGTGAATCACCCAGGAAATTGTTAAGAGCTTACCTTAGAAGAACATGCCAGGGCACTGTGTAGCAAGCCAGATTTAGCTTGGGGTTCTTACCCTTCCACCTGCCCTGACCCCCACCCACCCCAGGCATAATCTTAGCTTTATAAGCTCTTAAAACTATTAAAGGAGAAGAGGTGGTCAAATTCACTTCGGTTTCAGCTGATTATCCTCACCAGGAATAAATTGATTAAACGTGAGGTAAACTATTAGGTATAGTTGTATCGGTACAAGTATCCCTAGCAACTTTAAGTAAGTAGACAACTTAAATAGCTAAAGAAAAAACTTAAAACTAGGAAGCAGACAGCAATCCAGCCACGAGATGGGGGCTATCCAGTCTTTTGCACTGTGTTACATGTACGATTTTATCCCAGTTGGTGAGAGGTTTTATGTGTGCATTAGATGCAAGGAGCTCTTTGTCCTCAGAAAATGAGTCTGATCACTAGAGGCTAGAGTGGCAGACTTGGAGGACATAAGAAAAACAGAGAGGTATATAGACGAGACCTACAGGGACATAGTACTGAAGTCTCACCTCTAGAATGGCAGCCTTTCAGTTGCCATGGAGGAGAGAGGTCGTGTGAGTATCACCTTGGTGTGGCAGGAAGTGATCCTGTAGCTAGGACCTGTCCCCCAGAAAATGTAAAACCCTCTCGCACTGAGGATGTTTCTCCAGAGCCATATGTCCATGAGGAAAGGGTTAGGACTGTGGTTATAGTTGGCGATTCATCATTAGGCATATAGATAGCTGGGTGGCTGGTGGATGCGAGGATTGCCTGGTAACATGCCTGCCTGGTGCAAATGTAGCAGACCTCACACACCATCTAAACAAGGTTTTAGATAGTGCTGGGGAGGATTTTCTGGCTTGGTACATGTTGGTAGCAATGATATAGGGAAGCCTGAAAGTTCTGGAGGCCACATTTAGGCTTTTAGGTAGGAAGTTGAAATCCAGAACTTCCAGGGTGGCATTCTCCAAAATGCTTCCCATTCCATATGCAGGACCAAAAAGGCAGGCAGAGCTCCGACGCCATAATGTGTAGATGACACGATGGTGCAACGAAGAGAGTTTTGGATTTGTTAGGAACTGGGCAACATTCTGGGGAAGGGAGGGTTTTTTCCAAAGGGGTGGGCTCTACCCTAACTGGGATGGAACCAGGCTGCTGGCATTAACCTCTGAAAAGGAGATAGAGCAACTTTCAAACTAGATAATAGGGGAAAGCTGACAGTTGCCCAAGAGCGCATGGTTCAGAGGGATGTATCCTTGAAGGATACTAGCAAAAGAGGTAAGTTAGGGCATCCTGACAAAGAAGTGCCAGTAAAGATAAAAGTAATCCAGATGCCCTTAAATATAGAGCTGAAAGATTCCAAATTACCCCTATCAACTGATAACCAGAGTAATATGAATAAAATACAACCTCTAAAATGCCTCTATGCAAATGCTAGAAGTCTAAAAAATAAGATGGGAGAGCTTGAATATATAGTACTGAATGAAATGTTAGACATGATGGGCATCCCAGAGACCTGGTACTAGGAGGACAACCAATGGGACACTGTGATACCTGGGTACAAACTATATTGCAATGATATGGCAGATAAAATTGGTGGAGGGTTTGCCCTCTATGTTAGAGAGGGCATTGAGTCACACAGCATTAACGTTTTGCAGGAAACAAAATACACTATAGAATCTCTATGAATAAAAATCTCATGTAAAAAGGGGAAGGCGATGGCAGTGGCGATGTACTATCGACTGCCTGGCCAGAATGAACAGATGGATGATGAAATGCTTAGAGAAATCAGGGAAGATAATAAAATGTTACAACACAGTAATAATGGGTGATTTCAATTATCCTGGTATCGACTGGGTCAGTGTCACAGCAGGACATGCTAGGGAGATAAACGTTTTAGATGAAATAAATGACTGCTTCTTGGAGCAGCAGGTTCATGAACAGACAAGAAGGGAAGCTATTCTGGACTTAGTCCGTAGTGGAACACAGGATCTGGTGCAAAAGATGAGGTTGTTAGGGCCACTTAGCAATAGTTATCATAACATGATAGCGTTTGATTTAATAAATGGAAGAAGGACAGCAAGGAAATCCATATTACTATCTCTCAACTTTCAAAAGGGAGACTATGATAAAATGAGAAAAACAGTTAAGAGGAGCAGCTGCAAAGGTTAAAGATTTACATCAAGCAGACCAGATTTATTACATGCTGTAAGAAAAGTGGAAAGAAGGCAAAAAAAAATGCCAGCATGGTCTAAACGCAAGGTCAGAGAGGCTGTAGTAGCCAAAAAAGCATCTTTCAGGAAATGGAAAAAGGAGCCAAATGACGAAAATGGGAAACAACATAGTAACATATACATACACAGTAACATAGTATATGACGGCAGATAAAGACCAGTATGGTCCATCTAGTTTGCCCAGCAAGGCTGCAAGAGTAGGTGCACCTGCCGCTCCATGCAGGTCACCCCTCCCCATGCCTTTGTTTAGGGTTGTACCCACTGCTCCGTGTAGGTCACCCCTATTTACTGAGATATAAGAGATAGTTATGTTTCTTTTGATTTTATCCTGTTGTTATAAAGGGAACCACTGTGTCTGTCCCATGCTATTTTGAATTTTGTCACTGTATTTGCCCCCACCACTTTCATCAAGAGGGCATTCTAAGCATCCGCCACCCTTTCAGTGAATCGGTTAAGGTCTCGAAGGTCCAGGAAGGGTCTGAACCTACCTGTTTTCTTGGGGACCAAGAAGTAGTGGGAGTAGAACCCCTTTCCTACCTGCACTGGTGCGACCAGTTCGATGGCAAGGTTGGACAGTAGAGTGTGGACCTCCTGCTGAAGGAGCTCGCAATAGTGTGGATTGAGGGGGTACTCCCCTGGGAAGAATGGAGGAGGGAGCTGTAAAAAGTGCAACAGGTACTTGCTCTGGACTCTTCTCAGTGTCCAAGAGTCAGTTATTACTACAGACCACCTGTGGGCATAATGTACCAATCTTCCCCTTACCTGCTGCGCCATAGATGTGGGTAATGGGAGATGTGCCATGCTCCTCAGGTGGGAGACATGCCATGCTCATGAAGGAGTCAAAGCCCCCCCTCCCCCGGCGGTGCTGCAGGAGGTTTCTGGGGTTTCTGCCAGTGCTGTTAGCATTGTCCCTGATTCTTCTATTGCCCCTGCAGAGAGGCCTGGTAGGCCTGGTAAGGAGGGTAGTCTGTATACTATTTCTGCTTATGTGGGAAGTAGGGCTTTTTCCCTGCTATTCTTTTCTTGGCAAGGTCCGCAGTCTTCCTGGAGAGGCACTTCAGAGTTAACTGAGCCCTCTCCAGTTCTCCCACCTTGTCTTCCATAGGCTTTCCAAAGGGGTTTTCCCTCTGGCAGCAGGAATCCACAAACTTATCTTGCACCCACTGCTCAAGGTCAGAAGACTGGTCTGCATTGCCAAAGAGCTTAAGTTTGGTTTCATTTGTCCACAAAACATTTCTCAGAAGGACTGTGTTTTCTCAAGGTGGGCTTGGGCAAAGATCAGGTGTGCCTTTTTATGTATGTCTTTGAGCAGTGGGGTCCTCCTTGGCCTTCACCCTTCTTTGTTTAGTGCGCGGCTCCAGATTTCTCCAGGTCAGCCTTAAGCTCTTTAGATGTTGTATGTGGTGTATTTTCAACAGTTTGCACTAACCTTCGAAGACTTCTTGGATTAATTTTCCTCTTCCCACCATATCGTGGGAGATTCTTGACAGTTCCATGAGCAGAAAACTTCTTGATAACATTGTGAACTGTTGACACAGGAATCCCAAGGTCTTTGGAGATGGCCTTGTATCCCTTTGAAGTTTGATGTTTGGTGATAATGGCTTTTCTGATGGTCTCAGGCAGCTCTCTTGTCTTCAATCTTCACCATTGTGAAAATGGAACAAGGAGTGAATGTGGCCATTTTAAACATTAGAGTCATCATTCATTGGTTGATTCAAGTCATGTGAATACTGACAACTGATCACAGGTGCATCTAATTTTATTACAATGGAAATGTGGTGGTTCTGTTCAAACTGATCTGAATTGTTTACAAGGGTGCCAATAATCATGTTCTGGCAATGTCCCAGTTTTTATAAAAATTTCCTACTATTTCCCTTTTTTTTTTTATTGATTTCAGAAAATGCATTTACATAATACAATCAAAAGACAATCTAGAATAAACAAACTAAATCAGATGTATAACATCAAATAGGAAACCACAAATTTGATATAGCCCACATCAAGGAACTTGGCTGAGTATTAAAATCAAGTCATACTCAAGAAAATAAGACACAAGGCCCACAAAAAGGAGGCAACAACTTATTCTTGGGCACTCTGTACTTCACCAAGTGCTTTCCGCTTCTCAAACAAAAAACTTTCCAATTGAGTGACATCAGTGAAAATATATGAATCAGCCTTCCAGGTAATTACACACTTACATGGAAAGCGAAGAAAGAAAGAAGCTTCTCCCAAAGACAATACCTGGGGTTTTAAGGCCAGAAACAACCTACGCCTAAGCTGGGTGCTACGTGATACATCAGGAAAAACATTAACGAGATGACCACAAAACTTGACAGTCTTGTGTTTAAAGAAAGCACGCAGCACACACTGCTTAACATCCTTGGTCAAAAACGTCACTAACAAGGTAGAGCGAGAATCAATTATATCCAGGGAGTCCTCGAGAAAGGCTGTGAGATTGGTAATAGTGGGTTCAATTACATCAAACTCCCCCTCAACCGGATTGACTCTTTTAGAACTGGGGGAAATATAATACAGCTGGGAAACTGCAATAGATTCCGTAATTAATAAGACTTCCTTAAGGTACTTATCTAGCAATATCTTCGGAGCGAGGAGCTTAGAAATAGGAAAATTTAAAAAACGCAAGTTATAAGAACGTGCGGAATTCTCCATCGCTTCAATTTTATTATGGAGAGTCAGTGAGTCCTTAATATCAGCAGCCTGGGCAGCGTGTATAAATCCCATCTGACCCTCCAATTTTGAAATAGCAGTATCAAGCAAAACCGTCCTACCATCTAACTGCTGCAAAGAGACTACAGTCTCTTGAGAAAATTTAGCCAAAGAATCAAGAGTACCAGAAATCTTATTATCGATAGATTTTAAAACTCCCCAGACATCTTTTAAAGTAATCTCAGTGTCAGAAGATATAGTCGAGAGTGCAGCAGCACCACCCGACTCGTCAGAGACAACCGGTTTGGGCAAGGAGAAAGAATCAGTTAAACCTCTTACCTTGTCGAGAGACTCCCCAGTAGAAGAGGGAAGCACTGTAGCGAAAGGACACGGTAGAGGAGACCTTCCCCCAGAACTCAGGGAGGCGCCCTCAGGAGACGAATGAGCGATCGGCAATAACAAAAAATGCTTATCCAAGGGACCCGTCGGTTTGGCAACACCGGCAGGGTCACTCCCAGAAGCACCGCCGCCTTTAGCCTTTCGTTTCCCCATAACACAGGGAAACGCAAGCTAAATTAAGCAAGATTCCAAGACAAACCTAAGTAATAGAAACTGAAACTGCCCTCTCTTCCGCAACCAAGGAGCGTGTAGTCACTAGAATGCCAACGTGACGTCGCAGTGGCGTTGAAGGGGCGTCAAAGGGGCAGAACCTGCCCCTTTGAACATGCCCCTTCGAACCACGCTCCGCGAAACACGCTCTGCGGAAAGAAAAGACTGACTATAAACAAAGACAGACGCAGGAGGTCCTCTCACAGCTGTGGGTTCTCTCTCCCCTGCCTGTCCGGTAGTCCGGGGAAGCTCCAAGCGCCCAAACAGAACGCTGCACTCAGCAGCAGTCCCTGAGGCCAACTGAATGACCCCAGATGCCTCCAGCACACTTACCAGCCGAGTTCAGGCGACAGAAAACAAACGGGCAGCTTTTATGCACGCAGGGGGTCCTCTCACAGCTGCGGGTTCTCTCTCCCCTGCCTGTCCGGTAGTCCGGGGAAGCTCCAAGCGCCCAAACAGAACGCTGCACTCAGCAGCAGTCCCTGAGGCCAACTGAATGACCCCAGAGGCCTCCAGCACACTTCCCAGCCGAGTTCCACTATTTCCCTTTTTAATTGGTCTTGTTTTATTTGATTCCTTTGTGTGTCAAATATATATATGCATATATAGTCAAAAGCCATTTCACTGGCCACTTTTTTTTAGGAGATATTGGACATTAGGGGGTTGAACTGCAAGAGTGGCAATAATGTTGACCACAACTGGACATTAGTGACACAAATAGTATAATTACATATTCTTGCTCTCAAGCCTATCCCTAAAAATATGATCATCAGACCAAAACCTAATGAAGCTATATTCCAATATTTTAAGACAAATTTTAGATAGTACCTAGAGATCTGAATTAAGATGCTGAGGTCAGGATATTCTGGCAATATTTTAGAAAAGGATGTGCCAAATGTGAAGCCTTGTCTAAAGCAAGTAAAAGGATGTGCAGGAGTTGCACATATGCTGACAAGTAGATCCAGAGAAGCCATTTTACAAATTTACATGTGGGAAAAATAAACTGAGGTAAGCTCGACATCTCACATATGTAAGTGCTGGCATTTACACATGTCCAATGGCAATTTTCAGCTTACATGTGCAAGTTGCTATTTTGCAAACCTATACACATAAATGCCATCAATTAACTACAGAAGCAGCTATCTTTAATTCATTTCAATGTGGAGGGAGAAATAAACAATGGAGGATTAAAGAGAATGATGCCTTTAATACCGCCTGTAAAAGGCTGTCCTAAATGAGCACTCTTTAAAAACAAGAAGCAGCTGTAAATCCGGACGTGGACAATTTTTGTTATAAATTGGCATTCCCTATATGATATAGGGAACAATACACGTACAGTATAGATTTTTGACTGACCCAAGCCATGCCCTAACCACTTCCCCTTGCAATTTCTACATATTATGGATATCCATATGTAAATTTAGCCCTGTCTAAAATCACCATTTACAATGTACACGGATGCCATTTCCGCATGTACATGCCGGATTTTCATGTGGAAATTGCAAATAGTGTTTCTAAAATAAACCCTTTAGTCTGCTAATAAGAGGTAACTCTTTAAGATGGCGTAATATTCTCATTCCCTGTCAGTATGGCCTGCCATTCTGTGGAATCCATTTTTACCAAACGATTAGGGATGTCACTGAATATTGGGGGAGGGATCTAAGTGCAGACCCCAGCAGCAGCCCTTTTAAGAGGCTCCCCAGGAGCATCAGGCCATGTATTTGTAGTCCAATACTCTTGGGAAGGAAAAATAAGGTCAGCTCAGAACTGGCAACATTTTACCAGGATTAACACAGATTTTGTAGTTAAACAGAAGCAGTGTTATTCAATTTGCATAATAATGAGGTGCTTTGCATCATATTATTATGTAGCTTGCATTGCTATAAACTAATTTGCATTAAGGGAAAATAGCCACTCTTAATCTGGACAGCAACAATACATAGGGAAAAATAATCCTAAAACATATAGACAACTTATTACTCAAAAAAAAAGAACTCTGGAGCCATATGATAATATATTAAAATCCTCAGTTCAGCATAAGACAGTGAAAAGAAAGTAATAGAATGCCAGGAATTATTAAGATAGTAATAGAAAATAAAACTAAGAATATCATAATGCTTCTATATAAATTTATGGTGCAGCTACACACTGAGTATTTTGTTCAGTTCTGGTCACCTCATATCACAAAGAAAATAGCACAAAAAGAAAAGTTTCACAGAAGGGAAAAGAGAAATGGGCAACAGGATGGAATGGATCCCTTATCGAGAAAGCTTTAACAGATCAGGATTCCTTATCTGAGAGAAGAGATGACAGAGGGAATATGATAGAAATTTACAAAATCAAGGACATAGTGGAACAAGTTGATAAGGAATGGTTATTTTCCCTTTCATAAAGTACAAGGAGTAGGGGTCATTTCACAAAGCTACTGAATGGACAGCTTTCCATTTAGTTTTTGGAGGACAGATCTGTTAATCGTAAGCCAGGTAACATGGAATTGCCAGTTCTTATATCTGGGTGTAAGCAACAAGAAATTGACCTCCCTATTAAAATCTGTCAGGTATTTCCTAGTGACCCAGATTGTCACTGTCATCAAACAGGATGTTGGGCTCAATACACACCACTGGAACTTCTTATGTTCTTAGGTTTGCTTTTTGCTTCTTTTATTTTTTGCAGTTATAGAACAAGGAAGACACAAAAAAGGAGCTTAACTCTGGAAAATCAAAAATAAAAATGGACCCCAGGAATATGGGAGTTACACTTTGCTCCACAAATAGGTCTTATGAGATGGACATTTCAAAACCAGAACTCCAACAGAAAGTTTTATCAGTGCAATATTAACTTATGATTCTATGGATAGGATTTTGCAAATCTTTTGTATGGAAGTAGACCTTAGACTGGCAACCAAAATCAGTATGGCCCTGACATGCTCTTCCAAGGTTAAATTTGGCAGTGCAAAACAATGAGGGGAACAATCTACACTCATTTAGAAATGGCCAGTTTTCTTCAAAAGACTTGAGTACCCACAGTGGGACCATCATACTCAGTATATCTTTCAATGTTGACTGCAGCAGACCTACCAACTTGATCAGCAACCAGTAGTACGTATATTTACATAGCTTGTGTAAAACTCACTTTGGCAAGTTAAATCATCCATCAGTAGTCATTTCCGGGTTAAATCTTGCCCACTTCCTATCTTTTCAACCAACTAGCTCTCATTTCTGTTGTCATGTCCCACCCTATTCATGCCCTGACTCTTTACTCTCCACCCATTTTGATGACATCACAAGAAATGGTCATCAGTCATGCCCCAAAACATCACAGATATGACCATAATCACACTCACTTGATGACAAATCCAAGATGGTGGCCTCCCTGGGTGCTCACACGGGGCATGGTGACCAGCTTTATCTGCCATTTTGATGATATCACAAAAAATTGTTATCCACAAGACTAGAGGTACATTACAGTAACATGGCTGTCTTCATGTGAGGACCCTGGCAGAGTGCATGCACAATGTGACCAGCAGTACATCAGAGGACAAATGGTGCCTTCCTTGTAAGGACCCTGGTAGCGAGCATTGGCAGTGTGAAAATAACTCCTTTAGGCTCTTTTTCCAGCAGAGAGCATGAGCTGAATTTGAAACTTGTTTACAGATCATTTCTCTGAATCTGATTCTGTTTGTAGTCTGCCAAAAATCTGACAGGCTGCATAGCTAAAATGGACACTCCAGACTAGTCCCCTCTCTCCTCCCTGCACTCCGCTGGAAAAGTTTATATAGCAGGCTGTAGTAATTCAGCACAGAAATGCTTTATATATTTTGCTTTTGGCAAGTGAATTTGTAAAGGAATACCTATTGACAGATCGGTATGAACTATTCCCCAGGCCAGAAAATCTTGAAGAGGAGTACTGGCAGATATGATGTCTCTGAACTTGTGAGTGGCCTGAGTCCACTGAATGCTCAAGGTCCATTGAACCTGTCTCATCTTAAGATGTGCCAAGAGAGTCACAAGTATTACAGAAGCTATGTGGCTCAACATCCTCAGCATGTGTCATGCTGGTGTATGTTGACTCTTGTGAATTTCCTCCACTATGGAAATTAGATTAGATATCCTTTCTTGTGGAACAAAGGCTTTTGCTTGAGTCATATCTAGAAGATCTCCTATGAGCACCAATTGAAATGATGAGCTCTGGTGGAATTTAGGATAATTTATGATGAACCCTAGTAACTCTAGTCCCCCAGATGGTTGTGTGCATGGATCAGATGGCCCCTTCCCGAGATGTGCTCATGACCATTCAGTTAGGGAAACCATACACTTAGATATGCTGCAATTATTGCGAGGTACTTTGTGAAGAAGCAAGGTGGAGACATGAGGTCAAAGAGCAGTACACGGTAGTGATAATAGTACTTCCCTATTACAAATATGAGATGCTTCCTGTGAAGGGATGCATCTGTATGTGAATGTATGCATCCTTCAAGTCCAGAGAACATAAGTTTCATTTTTGGAGATAAAGAAAGAGAATGGCTAGCGAAACCATCATAGATTTTTCTTGAACAGGATGGATTTTTCAGAGCTAGGATGGGACGGAATCTCCACAACTTCTTGGTGATCAGGAAGTAATTGGAGTATAATTCCTTTCTCCTTTCCCCTAGTGGAACAGGTTTGACTGCATTGGCCTCCAAGAAGGAAGACGGATCTTTGGCTAAAATGTTCTGTTGCAGAGAGCTTGACCAAGACACTCTTGGTGAACAATTTGGTGTAACATTGGACAGATGAAGATGGAATCCTAACTGGATGATTTTTAGTACCCAGCAATCAGAGGTTATAAGGTACAAGTGGTTTGTGTAAAACTGCAGCCTCCCTCCACTGGTTGGTTATCCAATAAGGGTCCAAAGAAGAGCACAAACACCCATAGGAGGAGCAACAACAATGGGCTTTACACACCCACCACTGTCTTGGTGCACATGTTCCTGTTGTGGTTGTCTGATAAAGCCACTGTAATATTGGTTATGTTCTCCTGGAGACAATCAAAACCCGCCTCTGGTTTTGGCTGAAGAGCAAGTTGGGTCTTCTGGGTTCTCTGCTGACAAGGATGAGAGTGAGAGGGAAGAGGATACTTATGCCTGTGATATTAATAGAATCTCTTTTGCCCTACACTCTGATATCTCCTAGATGATGAGGAGGCTAAGTTGGAAGTGGGCCTGGAGTGTCAGTATATTGCTCTCTTAAAACTGTGGCTTCTTGCACCTTATCTCCAAAGAGATTTTCTCCATGGCACAGCATGTCAGAAAACTTCTCCTGTACATCATAAAGCAGGTCTGAGGTCTGGGGCCATGAGAGTCTCCAGGCACTCGGTGCTATTTCAAAAATATCAAATGCTGCTCAAGCCATGTATTTTCCACATTCCTTCCCTTTGCCCACTAATGTATGGAGTTGCTCAGCCTCTTGAAGGAGAGTGTCTACAAACTCCTGCAATTTCCGCAAAATGTTCTCCAAGTACTTGCCCATGAACACCTGGTAAGAGGTTATGTGAAAGATAAGTACAGTGTTTTGGAAAACTTCCTCCTAAAAGACTCCAATGTCTCAGCCTCTTTCCCCAGGGACAATGAAGAATGCAGCTTGGAACTCTTGGTCCTTTTGAGAGCAAATTGTTTGATAACTGTTTTGGCACATGTGATACAACTGATTGAGTTGCAGTTTACATGTAGGAATTTTATTACTAGGCATGTTATAAAGATTTCTTTGCAAACTGACATGCAGCAAGCTAACAGGTCTACATCTGTTACATCTAGATCAATGTGCTGCTCCTACATACCCCCTAGCCAGACAGATTTTCAGAATAACCACAATGAATATGCATACGATAGAGTGGCTTGACCTTCCAGACTGCCTATGGAGATACTCTAGGATTGGCTTGAGAAACATTGATCTAGAGAGTATATTTAGGAAAGGTTGTTTATCATATACAGTAAGCAAGAACATTAAATTATAACCGTTTTCTAAGGAAACGTATGTATATACTTTGCCTCTGTATATTACCCCATGGAAAGCACTCATACACTTTTTTACCTGCTTTTTAGTACACTCAGATTTCCCAGTTTATTTTACAAGCATACACACGCTTTTAATAAAGTATTCATGCAAACATTAACCCCTCCGTTCGTGCTGGGTAAAATGACACTCACATGGGCTATATGTGTATACGTTTATAGGTATATAGTTCAGGCAATCTTATAAAAAGCTATTCCTGTGCATAAAACACAGTTTTACTTGTGGAATGCCTTTTAAAATTACCTCCCTAGTCAGCCATAAGTACTATGAAGCATGAATGAAACACAAATGCATTCTAATAAGGACAGGAAGACTGATCAGATTGCTTTGTCTGTGCATCTGTATGTGTGTCTATAATAACTTTTGTGTTTGGTAACTTACCCTCACCAAGTTTTCCAAGCATGTCGGTGGGACATAAGGACTCAGAAAAGGATGGGTGATTTTTGCATCAATGCAGATGCATGGGAGCACAGATGTGCACATGAAAGCATCTTAGAAGAGTAGGGCCCTTTAATTCTGGGTGGAACTTCTTTGTTTTATCTGTAGCGTCAAATCCTCCTAGTTGCTTATTTTATATGCTCATTCTGATCTGAAGCTAGTGTACTTACCATATCAGGTCTTTTTTTTAAATCAAACCAATAATCTGAAATTTTTAGGGGTCTGTTTGAGTTTAGGTTTCACAGAAAGTTTCAAATAGCGGTTCATAATCTCTTCTAATTGAGGTAGAAAATGAAAGTTTGGCTTGTATTTTGTTACAAGTTCAGGCTCTGTTTGACTCCCTGCAGGATTAGAATTATGAGTACATGGAAATAATAGCTAATTTATTAAGTGACTCTGAATAAAGGCTGCTCTAACAATGCTCACAAAAGTTGTTCATGTCACTTTTCCAAAATATGCAGCACTCTGAGACCAATGTTTTGTTCAATATAGGATTGTAGTTATTTTAATCTGCTCATTTCAACAAATATTTATTGGTCATGACATACTGTAAGTCCCGAATTTGGGGGAACTAAGCACTTAATTCTGTTACTAACACAACTTTGTTAAAACAGTAGATCAAACAACAAACAGCAGTATCTAATGTCAATTTCCAAAACAGAAAATCGCTGGCTACTAATCTGTGTCCACACTGTAAACCGCTTAAATGTTGCTGCCATCTTCACGCTGCCTTCATGTTGTAGAGTAAACCAATCCACGGTAATGACTGCATTCAACGGGTTTCACCCACAATGGGTTTCTTCAGGAAAAACTCAAGAAAAGTATCATGTTTTGATAAGTTTTCCCTGAAGAAACCCATTATGGGTGAAACTGGTTGGATGCAATCATCACCATGGATTGGGTTACTCTACAATATGAAGGCAGCGTGAAGATGTCAGCGACATTTAAGTGGTTTACAATGTGGACACAGATAAGTATCTAGTGATTTTCTGTTTTGGAAACTAACTCATCTTTGTACATGGCTGTAAATAAGCTTCTAACTTTCTAACGGTAAAATAAGAGAACATGGATATTCTCAGATAAAAGATATTATTTATCACATATTTATGACAGATGTTCATTACCTCTGTGACACCATCCTCAGGTAATACTTCTGCCTTGCTAAGCTGATCTGCATGGCAATGACCTAAAGACAATGAAGTAAATTGACAAGAGAAGGGCTACAACGACAATATTTCTTTAAATCAACATAATGCTTTCATACAAACAATATCTGTTATTGATATGAATGTAATCCCTTCATGACAGAAAGCGTAGTTACTCACCTGTAACAGGTGTTCTCCAGGAGCAGCAGGAATCAGTCCTCACATATGGGTGACGTCGGCGCCGACGGAGCCCTCGCGGAGCAATTTTCCCCAGCTTTCAAAGAAAGCCTTTGGGAATTGCAGCGCGCATGCGCGGTCGCCTTCCCGCCCAAGGGTGCCATCTTAGCCAGTCTGATGACATAGCTAAAAGACAGCATAAAAATTTGCAAAAAAACTTAAGCAGATGATTGCAACTCCACGGGGAGGAGGGAGGGTTGTGAGGACTGATTCCTGCTGCTCCTGGAGAACACCTGTTACAGGTGAGTAACTACGCTTTCTCCAGGACCAAGCAGGAAGTCAGTCCTCACATATGGGACTCCCAAGCTTAAGGCTACCGGAGACCCTAAGCACAAAAATGAGCTCCCTCTAGCTCAGCGGCACAGAAGGAAGGAATCTTCACTGAATTATCACCCACCGGTAGCCCCCATCCAGGATGGAGGGTAGGAGTTGCTCAAACCTCGAAGAGATTTCGGAGGACTGCCTGTCCGAAAGCACTGTCCCTGCGGGACTCCCTCTCGAGACAGTAATGGACCGCAAAAGTCTGGCTCGAAGACCAAGTAGCGGCCCGGCAGATGTCTGCCAGCGGAACAGAGCGGAGGTAAGCCACTGACGTAGCCTTCGCCCTAACACAATGAGCCGTGACTCGACTTTCTAAGGAGAGTCCGGCTGCCCCATAAGCCCAAGCGATACAGTCAGCAACCCAGATGGACAGAGTACGCTTGGAGACCGGGAGCCCCAATTTATTGGGGTCAAAAGACACAAAAAGCTGAGCAGCTTTACGGTGCTCCCGCGTACGGTCAAGGTAGAAGTTCAATGCCCTTCTACAGTCCAGGGTATGCAGGACCCTTTCAGCTCAGCTGGAGTGAGGCCTGGGAAAGAAGGTTGGAAGTACCACCTCCTGATTGATGTGAAAAGGGGAGACAACTTTTGGAAGAAATTTTGGGTGAGTCCGTAGGACTACCCTATTTTTGTAGAACCGAGTGAAAGGGGGATCAGACACGAGGGCCTGCAATTCACTTACGCGTCTAGCGGAAGTGAGGGCTATCAGGAATAAGGTTTTCCACGAAAGAAAACGCAGAGAACAGGTAGCCATCGGTTCAAAAGGCGGACAGGTGATCCGCTGTAAAACCACGTTCAGATCCCAGTCAGGTGCTGGCGGGCGCAGAGGTGGTTTAAGTAGAAGGAGACCTCGGAGAAACCGTGCTACGAGAGGGTCGCTGGAAAGAGGTCTGCCGTCCACCGGCACATGGTGTGCTGAAAGAGCACTGAGGTGGACTTTGACGGAGTTGGACTTAAGTCCCAGATTAGAGAGGTAGAGCAGGTACTGCAAGATCACCGACACCGAGCAGGAGAAGGGATCCTGAGACTGCTGTACACACCAAACGGAAAAGCGACGCCATTTAAGGGCGTAGCATTTGCGGGTAGAAGGTCGCCGAGAAGCTAGGACGACCTCTTCCACCTCTGCCGGCAGGAGAAGGGGAGCAAGGACTACCCTTTCAGCCGCCAGGCCATTAGATTGAGAGATCTGAGGTTGGGGTGTAGCAGAGACCCCATATCCTGTGTTAGGAGATCCGGTTGAAACCCCAGAGGGAACGGATCCTCTACCGCTAATTGCAACAGGAGTGGAAACCACGGCTGTCTGGGCCAGCGAGGAGCCACCAAGATCATGGAAGCTTTGTCCCGGAGAACCTTGAATAGAGTTCGAGAGACTAGCGGGATGGGAGGAAAAGCATAGAGAAGGCTTTCCGACCATGAGAGTAGAAAAGCATCTGCCGCTACCCGAAGGGGATGTGGCTGACGAGAGCAGAAGCGAGGAAGTTGCCGGTTGAGAGGACTGGCAAAGAGATCCATCGTGGGGAGGCCCCACTTCAGAAAAAGTTTCTGAACTACCAAGGGATCCAGACGCCACTCGTGCGGCTGGAGTATCCTGCTGAGTTTGTCCGCCAGGCAATTCTCTTGGCCTGGGAGATAAACTGCCTTGAGAAGAATGCCGTGACTGACGGCCCAAGAGCAGAGCTTCTGAGCTTCTCGGCAGAGAAGGAAGGAGCCCGTGCCCCCCTGCTTGTTCACGTAGAACATGGCAACTTGATTGTCCGTCTGGACAAGGACGGACCGGTGAGAAGTCAGGTGGGAGAAAGCCTTGAGTGCCAGACGGATTGCTCTGAGCTCCAGGAAGTTGATCTGTTGAGCAGACTCCCACGCGGTCCAGAGACCTTGAGTACATGCCCCCTGGCAATGTGCTCCCCAACCCAGGAGGGAAGCATCGGTCGTCAGCACTTGAGCCGGCTGAGGCGACTGAAACGGCATTCCGAGCACCAGGTTCGGCCGATGAAGCCACCACTGTAGGGAAGAGGCCAGCGGCCCGGAGATGCGCACTAAGTCGGCTAGTCCGCCGGTGGCTTGTTGCCACTGCTTGCGAAGGCACCATTGAGCAGGCCGCATATTCAGGCGAGCATTGGGGGTCACGTGGACGGTGGAAGCCATATGGCCGAGTAGTCTCAGGAAGCGCCTGGCGGAGACCAGGGACTGGCTGCGAAAACGGCCGGCTAGGTCCATGAGCCATTGAGCCCTGTCGAGAGGCAGGAAAGCTCGTGCCTGAGGAGTGTGCAGTCTTGCGCCGATGAACTCGAGATCCTGTGAGGGGAGCAAAGTGGACTTTGCGAAGTTTATGACAAAGCCCAAGTACTGCAGAAGAGTCACCGTGCAGTGTGTGGCATTGGTGACTGCCGGAGAGAGGACGATGCTCTGATGAGCCAGTCGTCGAGGTACGGAAAGACATAGAGGCCGTGAAGCCGGAGATAGGCCGCCACCACCGCGAGACATTTTGTGAAGACTCGCGGTGCGGAGGATAGGCCAAAGGGCAGTACTCTGTACTGGTAATGATTTCCTGCCACCACAAACCTTAGGTATTGGCGGTGGCTTGGGTGGATGAGGATGTGCGTGTAGGCATCCTTTAGATCTAAGGAGCATAGCCAATCTCCCTGCTGGAGGTAGGGCAGAAGGATTCCAAGGGTAAGCATCTTGAACTTTTCCCGCACGAGGAACTTGTTGAGGTTGCGCAAGTCCAGGATGGGTCTGAGGCCTCCTGTCCTTTTTGGTATTAGGAAATACCTGGAATAAAAGCCTTGACCTCTCAGGTGGTGGGGCACCGGTTCCACAGCCTGTTCCTGAAGAAGACTTGCTAACTCCTGAAGGAGTAAGTCCCTGTGCAGAGGGAGTCGAGGAGGTTCTCCCGGAAAATAAGAGGGAGGGACCTGATGGAAGTGGAGAAGATATCCTTCTCTCACGACTTGAAGCACCCAGGCATCTGAAGTGATGTTGGACCACCTGTGGGCGAAGTGAACCAGCCGGCCTCCGGTGCTGGGAGGAGCCAGCTGAGGGGGAGAGGCTATGCTGAGGAAGTCAAAAACCCCCACCCTGCTGAGCAGGGGCTGGTGGTGCAGGCTTGGGGGCTTGCTGCCTACGGGACTCGTTACCCCGTCCCTTGGCCTGCTGGCCCTGTGGGGGAGCTGCGGAGGCCTGATATTGAGGGTAGTGTTTATAGGCAGCCGCCTTTCTCCGGTAAAAGGACTTCTTTCCCGAGCCCTTCTTTTTCTGGGAAGGGGCGGAGGTCTTCCTAGAAAGCCTAGTCCTGGTGAGAGTCTCCGTCTCGATTTGTGCAGCCTTTTCAGCCATGGGCTTGCCAAAGAGGTTCTCACCTCTGCAGGGGACATCGACCAACTTGTCCTGCACCCAGGGTTCAAGGTCAGACGACTGAAGCCAAGCCTGTCGGCGGGCACCGATGCCAGCTGCGGCTACTCGAGCCGATGCTTCAAAGCCATCATAGGCTGCTCGGGACATGAATTTGGAGCATTCCCGAATACCAGTTGTCAAGGCCAGGAACCTCCGCAAAGGTTCCTCGGACAGTCCAGCGGAGAATCCGGCTATCTCTTTAGCCAGGTCTCGGAGATACATGCCCATGTATAGCTGGTAGGTCTGGACACGACAAGCCAGCATAGAGCCCTGGAAACACTTCTTACCAAGGCCATCCAGGTTACGGGCCTCCCTGCCAGGAGGCACCGAGGAGTGCATCTTTTGGCTCTTAAGCCTATGCATGGCCGATTCCACCACCATGGAATGGTGTGGCAGCTGTGCTTTTTGGAAGCCAGGACTCTTGCGGACTCGATAGATGGAATCGACCCGCTTGCTTAATACCGGCGACGAGGCCGGACTCTCCCACATGCGGAAGAGTAGTCGTTCCAGCATGGGAGGAACCGGTACAGTAAAGTGCTCCCGGGCGGGAGAGTCGTACTGAAGGGCGTCGAGCTCTTCGGCTCGAGGCTCCTCCTCGGGATCCGCAGGGAAGGCCAAAGCCTTGGCCATATCCCTGACGAAGTCCGAGAACCGGGCATCCTCCGGAGGGGACTGCTTCCGAGGTTCGGACTCAGGTGAGTCCGAGGGGACACACCGAGTCCGAAACGAATCAGGTGACTCTTCCTCTTCAGACTCCCAGGCCGACTCCGAGGAGGAATCGGTGGGGTCGGCTCGGGCAGGCGGAGGCGTCGGCCGCCCCGACGCCGAGGGAGTCGGCGGCGACGACCTCTGTCCCGAACGGGAGGCCGAGGGTGACCTCGACCGAGGATCGACTCGAGTTCGCATGGACTCGAGGATCGGCTCGGTCTCCGGGGTCGACTTAGACGTCGACGTCCCGGCGGTCGGGGCAGTGGCGCCAGCAAGGCTAGCGATCAGTGCCCGCTGCTGGTCCATGAAGGCAGATAGTCTGCTCTCCAAGGCCGTCAACCTGAGTCCGACCTCAGGTGACCCAGCAGTCCCCGACTCGGGCCCCGACGGCGTCGGGCCCGACGTCGGACATCTCGGAGGCGAGTCCAGAAGGACTACAGGACTTACCCGAGCAGGCAACTCCGACTCCAGGCGAGGTCGCTGCGGGAGGTGCTCCTTCTCCAAAGACCCGGGACGGCTATCGGGGCTATGCGACCTGGCCCTCGCGGAGCCAGGAGCGTCCACCGACGCCGCCCTTGCGGGTTTTGCCTTCCGTCGATGGTCCCCGGAGGAAGAACCCCTGTCGGAGGAGCTTCGGCGATGGTCAGAGCTGGAGCCTCTGGATGCCGAGGCCTCCGACGAGGTCCGGGTACGGCCGGGGTCAGCGAAGATTCTATCCCGCTGGTGCCGCCGACTCCTCAACGCTTTGGAGGACATTTTGCCACAGGCTCCACAGATCAGTTCTTCATGATCCGGGCCCAGGCAGCGGAGGCAATTATCGTGTGTGTCAGTGAGTGACATATTTCTGGTCACACTGACCACACCGCTTGAAACCACTGGCAGCCATCGGGGGAAAAAGGGCCCCTGCAAGGTCAAAGGACCGGGCTGCCAGCGAAAAACCGAAAACAAAACTGACCAAAATCAGAAAAACCGAAAAATAAGAGAAGGACTCGCAACGGCGTCGCGAGTCCGGGCAGGAAAACGACCGGCGTCGAACCGAAGTGAAAAAAGAGAAAAACTCACGAAAATCAACTTTTTTAGCGGGGACACGACGGGTACGTCTGTAGGGCTCCGCGGAAAAAAGACGACTGGCTAAGATGGCACCCTTGGGCGGGAAGGCGACCGCGCATGCGCGCTGCAATTCCCAAAGGCTTTCTTTGAAAGCTGGGGAAAATTGCTCCGCGAGGCTCCGTCTGCGCCGACGTCACCCATATGTGAGGACTGACTTCCTGCTTGGTCCTGGAGAACCAGGAACTCTTTTTAGGGCACAGTAATAGGAATTTCTATATGGATCAAAACTTAGATGTCTGTGTACCATAAACCCTTACATAACAGCTTATGGAAACACTATCATATGGAAGCCAAGGTAAACCAAGTTAAGATACCCATCTCTATATATTTACAGTACCTTAGAGGGGAAGATCTAGCATCTGTGGAGACAGTATGCAATAGGGGAGCCGAAGAATGAACATCTCACTAGGCTAATTTAAACCTGAGTGGAACATTTCAGACACTGAATCTACTCCAAGGGCTCACTTGATACATACAGCGCCTTGTGAAAGTCTTCATACTCTTGTACATTTTTCACACACTGCTGTCAAAACATATAATTCAAAATGCACTGAAGTAGGCATTTATTTCATTGCTCTACAAAGCATACTCTACACTTTCAGTTTGAGAGAACAATTATAGACATATCCTAAAAGTAGCCAACAATAAGAAGGCAGAAAGTCTTGACTGCATAATTCCTCAGACTCCTTGACTCAATACTTGGTGAAACCCTCTTATGAAGACTGCCGTCTACCATTCAGGGGGTCATTTTATAAAGATTGTTCCATGTGGAAAGTGCGTGCCTACTTTCATGCAGGCCACATGAGTGCAGTATGGATGGAGCTGCAATGTATGCATGCATTTTATAAAGTATATGAATACATGACGAGAATACAGACATATTTACATCTGCCTTGCGGCAAGTGCAATTTTGTGCAAGAGGATTTGTGCAAACTGGGCTGGTTCTGGGTATGTCTTTTATGAAGGCACAGAGGTGCTTATGTTAACTTTATAAAACAAAATGATCAAAAAGCATGAAACAAAACCTGGGCAACAAACATCTAAAACAGTATATGTTTTAATATATACCTCAAGGAGACAACAAAGCGTAGGACATATACCAATTGCTAAAAATGGAACAGTAACTCTCACTTCATCATCACTTGTCTTCTGGACCAAATTCTGTGTCTAAGTGTCCATTCATCATGAGTGCACAAAACACTTTCAATTCATTTAATAGTTTGCCCAAAACAAAAAATACACAACTCTGTTGCATCTTAGCGATAGTTGATGATCAATGATTTGGAGGAAACCCTACGAAAGCTGTGTAGACTGGGTGTCCTGATATATCTACCATTTAAAAGGTGACATTTTTACTTACCAGTTAATGTCGTTTCCTGAGTACTACTAGACCAGTCCAGATAAGTGGGTTGTGTTCCCCCACCAGCAGATTGGTGGAGACAAAGAACCAATGAATAGTCCAGGTTTCAATGACATCACTCCTATACCTCTATTCACCTTAGCCACCAGAAGTGCCTTCAATATTCGCCCTAAAGCATATGGGAGAAATATGGCGAGCCTCACACAACCAACGGATAAGAAACTGGATGCGAGGAAACCAGACATAGTGGTAAAGGAGAAAAACACCAGAACGACATTGATAATAGAGGTGTCGGTTCCAATTGATTATTCTATGAATTGCATGGAAAGGTAGAAGATCCTGAAGCACCAAAAAATGCAGTTAGAGACCAAGAAAATGTGGCAGAAAGATACAGAAATATTCCCATTGTATTGGGAGCTTGATAAAGAAGAATTTCCAAGCACATCTTGACAAATTAAGCATACCCGTTACCTGTTTCATCTTACGAACTCCAGAATAAAGCTCTCTTTGGCACGATGCAAGTACCACACTGAGCATTAGCAAAACATTTGAGAGACTGCGATCATACTCCACATACTCTGGCTTAGAAGTGAGGTTCACCACTGTCATGGTATGCACAAAACTAACAATACCTATCAAAAACCCCTTAGTAATCGCTAATAGTACCAGAACTTATAACATCCAAAAAACCTACTCATATTTCAGTAGTGCACAAACCACTTCAACACTACTTCACATGCATAAGATCCGGCACTTATCTGTAAATAATCAGACGTCGACACATCCAAACAGCTGACAGCAGCCTACTATTGCATCAAACACGATGACTACAGATAAGTGCCGGATTGCTCGCTTTGAATGCTGTGCGGTGATTCTTGCTTTTGAGAATACAATTCTGCTTTTTTGCATTTGGAGTTTAGCATCTGCATCTGCGATTGCACTTGGAGTGTGGAGTTTACTCCACAGAAGTAGGACCGAGCTGGTGAAAGAGAGAACATCTTATGCATGTGAAGTAGTGTTGAAGTGGTTTGGGTACTACTGAAATATGAAGTAGAGCAGACACTTTCTTTTATAGTAGATATTAAAATGTAATGTGATATAGTGTTTTATATGTGGTATGAATCTCAAAAAGTACTTTTTTGGATTGGGATAGTGGGTAATTGAATATTTATAATAAAAAGAGAAATCAAAAGCTTCGGACCCATGATGTGAGTGTCTGCCATTTCCCTATGGTAATGACTTTCGCCAAATGTAGGGGTGAGCAAAACCTGAGGTCCGTTTTGAGCTGTATTGAGCTTTATTGAGTGATTGTGAGTAGGTTTTTTGGATGTTATAAGTTCTGGTACTATTGGCGATTACTAAGGGGTTTTGATAGGTATTGTTAGTTTTCCCTTAGGCGGTTATTTTTTTGTGAATGCACAAAACTAACCCATTTGGAGACATTGCCTCTCAGCATGGGCAACAATGAGTAATCAAACAATAGAGAACTATGTACAGGAAAGCATAAACATAAGGCTATCAGGAGAAGATGAACCTGCAGAGTCAAGTATAAAAATCAGAGCGGACCCAATGATGCCACAGCAGAACAGAGCAATACAGTTCCAGGGGTCACCTTCCATATCATCCTGCTAGACCAGTCCAGACAAGTGGGTTGTACCAAAGATACAACTCCACTGGGCAGGAAGAAGACAGCAGCTCACAAAACCCAGGAGCCAAAGGCCATGTCTGCCCGTGCATGGACATCCAAGCGGTAATGCTTGACAAAAGTGGCAAGTGATGTCCATGTCGAAACCCGACAAGTATCTGCAGGGGCTATTGAGCTTTGCTCTGCCAACGAGGATGCTTGTGCTTGGGTAGAATGGGTGCACAAACCCTCCGGGACCAGTCAGTTCCACAACAGATATGCTGAGGAAATGGCCTCCTTAATCCAGCACACCAAAGTTGACTTAGCCGCCACCTCGTCCTTGCACGGGCCGGCAAACAGCACAAAAAGATAGTCGGACCTATGAAAGGAATTCATAGCCTCCAAGTACTGGAGAAGCAACCTCCAGACATCCAGAAGGCAGAGATTCTTATTCTTCCCTTGGCACTGCTCCTTATAGAAGGAGGGCAGGCAAACCATCTGTTTCATGTGAAAGGGAGAAAGCACCTCAGGCAAGAAGGAAGGCACAGGCCGATTAGAAATGGCCTTTGAAAAAGACAGATAAGGATCTCAGTAAGACAGAGCCTGCAGCTCGAAAATCCATCTTGTGGAACAAATCACAACCAAGAAGACCACCTTAAGCATCAAATCCTTTCAAGTAGTGCACTTCAACGGCTCAAAGAGCGCTGCCATCAGTGCTCTGAGCACCAGACTCAGAACCCAGAAAGGAATCAGAGACCGGAGGGGAGGACGCAGACACCAAACTCCTTGGAAAAAGCGTGAGACATCTGGGTGCAAGGCTAGAGACTTATCAGACACCGAACCTCAGAAATTGGCCAAAGCTGCTACCTGAACTTTCTGGGAGCTAAGGGAGAGGACCTTCTCCAGCCCATCCTGCAGAAAGGCCAGCAAAGAGGGCACCCTGGCCACCTCAGCAGCCAACTCAAAAAAGCACCAGATCTGCATGTATGCCAGCTTGGTAGATTTTCTCCAGGCTTTAAGCAGAGTGGAGACCACTGCAAGAAAGTACTCTTATGCACTAGCCCTCTCCTTTCAAAAGCCAAGCCATAAGTGAGAAGGATACCAGGTCCTCCAGGTTGATCGGTTCCTGCCGCAATAGGCCCCAAGATGGAGGCAACCGAAAAGGAGGCGCCTCGCAGGAGCCACATCAGGTCTCTGAACCACGCTCTCCTCAGCCAATCCAATGCCAACAGAACAATCCTGCCCCGAGTGGTGTTCTATAAGCTGAATCACACACCTCCCAGGGACCATGGAAGAAACAGGTACAGCAGGTGCTGACTTGGCCAAGGCTGAGTCAGGGCGATGCCCTCAGACCCCACCTCCATGTGATGATTGAAGAAGCAGTAAACTCTGGCACTGAAGCGGATCACCATCAGATCTATTTCGGGGTAACCTCAGCGGCAAACCTGAAACGCCTCCTGACTCAACTCCCATTCTCCAGGATCCAGAGAGTGCTGGCTGAGGAAGTCCGCTTCCACATTGTCCACCCCAGCAATGTGCTCAGCCGACAAGGTTTGGAGATTCTTCTTCAACCAGGCAAACAGGAGATCCATCTCCAGAGCTACCCCAGCACTCCTCATGTCACCTTGCCAATTGACATAAGCCACCACTGTGGCATTGTCTGAAAACACTCAAACCACCTGGCCTTTGACCAGGGACCAGAAACACAGAACAGCCAACCTGATCGCCCTCAACTCGTAATGGTTGATGGACCACAACGCTACCCTGTGGTTCCAATGGCCCTAGGCTGTAAAGTCCTGGCAATGGTCTCCCCAGCCAGAGAGACTGGCACCCATTGCCAGAAGGAACCAGGAGAAATCATTAATTCCCACCGCAAACTGGAGCTCACCATCAACGGGAGCGGGAGACTGTGCTCTAACTCCTGAGAACTTGGGAACCATCGAGTCAGCAAGAACCGCTGAAGTGGTTGCATGTGAGCATGGTCCCACGGCACAATCTCTATGGTCACTGCCATCAATCCAAGCAGCTGAAGATAATCACAGACCTGCTGCACATAGAACAGTGCCAGGCAATCCAACAGTTTCTTGATTTTCACCTCTAGCAGAAAATCTTTGCCCACTCGGGTGTCAAAATGTGCTCCCAGAAACTCCAGGCAACCACTGGCTCTTTCCTCGATTGATCACCCAGGTGAGGCTTTCCATAAAAAAACACCAATTGGGAGGCCACCAAAGATGCCTCTGAAAAGGAATGGACTTGGATGAACCAGTCATTCAGATATAGATGGACACAGATCTCTTGGTGCCACAGCAGCCACCACAATGATCTTGGAGACGGTAAATAGCCTAAAGGGGTGGGCAGTGAACTGGTAGTGAGAGCCAAGCATGGCAAAACGGAGATACTTTTGCTGATCTGCCAGATTGGGATATGAAAGTAAGCCTTGCCCAGATCTAGAGAAGCCAAGAACTCCCTTTGGCATACCACTTGAATTATTATGTGCAAGGTTTCCATCCAGAAGCATAGGAAAGAACCGTCCTTTTTTGGCACCACAAAATAGATGGAGTATGTGTCCTTGCCCCACTCGTCTGGGAGAATGGGCACTATGGCCCTAAGGAGCAGCAACTTGTGCAAGGTGGACCGCACTACAGTACTTTTGATTGCAGACCCACAAGGGGAAATGATGAAGGCGTCAAATTGGCTCTCTGCATTTTAGGACATAGCCAAACTGAATTGTGTTTAGCACCCAGTGATCCTTGGTGATCCAGGTCCATTCCTGAAAGAAAAGATGAAGCCTGCCTCCGATCAGAGGAACCGGGGAATGGGCTCCCAAACCTTCATTGCACAGTCCAGGAGGGTTCTCCTCTGGAGGGGACCATGTCCCTGGCCCACAGCCCCATGAAAAGACTGCGAGCAAGCTCAGTCTAGAAGCATGGGAGAAGAAAAGCTTTCTAGGTCAGTAATGATGAAAGTCCCGAGATCCCCAGGAGTCCCGCCAGCGCACCCACAGTGTATGGGTGGAGGCTGACGAGAAAGAATCTCTTGCCCAATTTACAGGCCCCTCTGACCTGTCTTTCGGAAGGTGATAAGATTTTATCTTGCTCAGGTCCTTCACCAGCTTCTCCAAATCAGCTCCAAACAGAAGCTTCCCTTTGAAGGCCATCTGGGCCAGCCAGGCTTTAGAGGCAGAGTGCCGGAATCAGATCCACCTCCTTGACACAATAGACAGGGCACTGTCCCTGGACGCCAAACATACCAAGTCATACAGGGAGGAGTGGCCTAGTGGTTAGGACACGGTACCTCAGGCCAGAGGGCAGGGGTTCAAGTCCCACCTGGGGACAGCAATCTCAGGCTGGAGAGACTGGGGTTTCTAGTCCTATAGGCAACTCCTTGTGGCCTTGGGCAAGCCATTTAACCCTCCATTGCTTCAGGTACACATAGATTGTTGAGCCCTTTGGGGACAAGGAAATATATCCAGTATCTGTTTGTAGTAATTACATAATGTAAACCGCTTTGATTGAAGGATAAGGCGGTATAGAAAACTGGTTAAATAAATACATGGCATCAGAAAGGAAGGCCACAGCTGACTCTAAAAGAGGGGTAGTATCAATCAATGGAAGAGACTGAATCCACAGAAGCAGGGCTCAGTAAGTCAGGCTTGCACATAGTGACAACTGAAGACTAGCCAATGCCGCAGTTCTGGTTCTTCAACAAGGCATCCAACACTTCGCTCTAGAGCATCCTTTAAGACTGAGCTGCCTTCCACAGGGACCTGCACATACACCTTGGGAATATCAAACCATACCTCACACTCCTCCTCTAGGGGAGCATACATCTTCTTACATACCTTTAACCCCTGAGGCTGGGAGCTGGGAGAATCCCATTCTAACTGGATCATATCCTTGATCACCTCCAGGAATTGGAAGACAGTAGTGGATTTTTGGACCCCCTGCAGAAGCAGGCGCACCTTCAGCTCCTGCTCTGTCCCTGGAGCATCTGCTAAGTTTGAGGATAAATTTCTGGCAAACAATGCCGCCAGTTCCTCCTTCCAGAATAGGCATACCACCCCAGCCTCATCATAGTCCTCTGATGGCAAGAGCACTTTCTGGTCCACATCATAGCCCAGCACTGAGATATCTGAATCCATGTCACAGCCCAAATCTCAAGTGGATCAAAGATGATCCCCATCACCAGGTGGTGCTCCCTCGCCAGGGACGTTTAGCCAAAGACAGTTAAACAGGGCTTGCATACTCAGTCTGTCCCCCATGAAATTTCATCCAGGAGCACCCAAAGACGCAGGGTCTGAATTTCCATGCCAGAAGGACCAGGCCTGCTGTAAAAAGGAAAAGAATTCCAGGGAGGACAAGCAATAAAATAGCATGCGCTAAGGTTGTGGCAGCCTAAGGGAGATGCACTAAATGCGCTTAAACTCCAGCATGCATTACAGGCAAAAGGGAAGGAACACACATAAGAACCGCGTGACTGCCAGGTGCACAATAGGAAAAGGTGCTATTAATACATGCAGAAAATGGCTGGAAATCCCCACAGGGCACCAACGGTCACCAATGGTCCACCCCAAATTGTGTCCCAGACAGAACCAGGAGCCCCCAACAAGGATGGTAACGAGGTCAAGCCTTGGTACACCCCCCCCCCCCCCCCCGAGAGCCTCAAGCCGAAAAAACTGTTCCAGGCTCAGCTCTACTCTCTACAAACTGTTTCTCTGGCTGTGCAGTACTGCATTTAAGGTGGCTAGCAGGCAGATTCCTCTGAGAGCTTCTGCAATTTTTAGGAGAGAGCAGGGGGGAACAGAGGAGGAGGGAAGTGGCATTGAAGTTTTGTGCAGCAGTCGCACTCTTCCAGATCCTTCCAACTTCTGGCTGCTCAACAGGCTCTTATCCAGGATAAGAGTGCGGAGCTGAACCAGTTTTCCTTCTCCTATGGCTACCGAAAAGACCACAGTCTAGTGGAGCTTCCCATGTCGCACTCTAGTGAGAGATCAACCCGCAGGCTGTCGTTCATGAGCGTTTTAAAGCAATCTTTCCTCTCAAATTCTCAGAATTTTCCTCAGAGAGGAGATGATCTATCCTTCATCTGCTGGATGCAAAGAAAAACTGAAGGGACCTCTGGTGGCCAAAGCGAAGAGAGACATGACAGAGATGTCATTGAAACCTGGTCTTTTTATTCATTCTTTGTCTCCACCAATCTGCTGGAGAGACAGCAAAATCCACTTGTCTGGACTGATCTAGTATGACGATTTGGAATGAATGATCAGATTTGAATGAATAGGAGTGGAGACCAATGGACTAGTGAATGGTGAAGCATGGATTCAAAAGCTAAGTTGTGTATTTTTGATTTGCGCAAAGTATTAATGAATTGAGGGGCATGTTTACTAAGCTCCACGATGGGAAAGTGAATATGGGCCACGTTACTAGTGTGGGGCTTTGCAATAACTGCAGAGGGGGTAGGTATGGCTGTCCCCCTGCAGTTGCTGTGGGTTAGTGCAGTAAAACTGCCACAGAAGCAACTGACACCCATTGAGATGACTTTAGTTGCACCCGTGGTACTTGCTCTGAGTGCAGGAAGCACAGGTTGCAAATGCTTGTGTTACAGATGCTGTGGCAGAACATCCCTGTCCCATCTTGCCCGGGTAGCATGGGGATTTTAGCACGGGGTCCTGTGCTACCTTTTAGCATGGTACAGATGCTATGTGATAACATTGTGCTACCTTGTACTTGGAGCAGGTGAATAAACAAAAGATAACATAGTATGACGGCAGATAAAGACTAGTACCAGTAAGGTGACTAGAGTGGTTTTAACTGCTGCTCCGTGCAGGTCATCCCCCCTCTATTAAACAATATTTAAGTTTGCTTTGATTTCATCCTCTTGCTATAAAGAATATTGAAAGAGTCAATGTACCGTTCCTGTATATAGAAACATAGAAATATGATGACAGAAAAAGACCACATGGCCAATCTAGTCTGTCCTTCCATATCAACAACTACAACAGTCCCCTTTTTACCTTTAGAGATCCTCTGTGTTTGTCCCATGCTTTTTTGAATTCGGTTACTGTCCTCATCTCTACCACCTCCACTGGGAGACTATTCCACGGATCCACTACTCTTTCCGTAAAGAAATATTTCCGCATATCCAGACTTTGCTATAGTCTGTCGAACAGGCGTGCCCCTGAAAGTGTTCTGTGTTTGACCTTTGTAACACAGGCATGAGATGAGCACCTTTTTTACATTTCAAATAGGTATCCTATTATAAAAAAACAAGCCCAGAATGGCAAGCTCTGGCACATGAATGATAAATATTCTCTAAATTTGTGGTCAGTGATGTATCAGTCCTCTCCAATCTGACTTAGAAGTCCAAGATCCATATAACTTTACAAATTTTCCAGCAAGCTGCAAATTTTGATGCTGGAATTTTAAGGTTCATTTAAAGGCACGACTACAGATTGTTAATGATTTTCAAGGTATATAAAATAAAATACAGTATTTACCATTAGCTTGGGCACACTTATTTGATTTGGTATTTGAGCGCTCAGGTTCTTTGGACTTTGGAAGAACTGGACGACCTTCTCTGGAAGAGAAAGAAAATGTCATCTTTTTAACTTTTCATTTATTTAGTTGCTTGATTTAATTTTCCACCTGTTCACATAGTTTCAAGGCAGAGTTTAATAAAACAGTAGGGAATGTCTACAAAATAGAAATTACACTTACCTGGTAATTGACGACAGTTTAATCCTCTACCTCTGGGTTGTGCACCTCTTCCTGCAGCTTGGAGACTGGGCATGTCAAAGTCGTGACATCACTGGATATAGCCTGCTGGTATCTCCCATCAGCCTCCAGTGTACTATTGACAAAGCAAACTCAAAGGAACAACAAATAAGTAACTATACCATAACTTTAAATAACTCCCCATTCCTCAACCGGAGGAGCCTTTTTAACCGTATCCGTCTTATATTTTCTTTTCTCTTTTTTTTTTTAACTTTACATTCATGTCCTCCCTATGCAAACACGTTTCCTATACCATCACCTCATTTAAATAAGAGAAAAGGAAGAAAGAACAGAGAGGGATACTCACTGCGATCTAGAAACTGAAAGGATCTATCTACTCCTTGAGATTGATGTTCCACTCCGCCTGAAAATAAACTCTGAAGAAATCACACCCCTGGGCGGGAATGAGGACTAAACTGTCGTCACTCAAGGAACGACAATTACCAGGTAAGTGTAATTTCTATTTCCTTATCGTTCCTCCAGTTTAGTCCTCTACCTCTGGGATGTAACAGAGCAGTAATCATTGGGAGGGACCTATCCAGCCAACTCACCACACCGTCAACCCGGAACAGGCATCCTTTACTGCCAAAACATTTAGGCAGTAGTGGTTACTGAGGAAATGAAGAGACGACCTGGAAGCTGCTCTACCAAACCCCCCTGGTGGAATGACACAGTGATTCACCCATGAAGCTGCTTGTGCCCTGGTAGCAAGAGTCAGAAAGCCCCCCGGAATCATACAACCTCGCCACCAGAAAACTGAGGCAACCACCGCCTTAACCCAATGCGAAATGGCCGCCTTCACTGCTGCTTCCCCTTTGTGGGGACCTCCAACCAGCACACAAAAACAACGAAACGAATGCCGCACCCTGCATTTAATGTTTCCTATCGGCGTAAGCTACGAATAAAAACCTCCCCTTCCAGAAAAACCGAGAACTGGAAGAGAAACCAATAGGCTCAGGAGAAAAATCAGATACCACCTTTTGGAAGGACGACAGGACTGCTCGCAAACACCACCCTCTATCCAGAAAGGGTGAAAATGGTTCATTACATGACAACGCCTAAAACTCCGAAACTCGTCGCGCCGAACAATGAGCTATCAAAGCCACTGTCTATAACAGCAAATCCTTTACCGACGCCTGGAGTAAAGAATCAAAGGGCTCTTTAGCTAACGCCTCTAAGGCCGAATCGGGATCCCCCGGCGACACCCGAACTCTCCTTGAGGAGCGCAGTCGGATACCAACTTAAGGAAACGCTACACATTGATCCGAACACCTAGCGCTATTCCCTTCACAGAACCTCTACAGCCGGAAACAGTCGCCTGCTGGATCCTCTAAGGAACTGGCCGCTAGTTCCTTCAGACACTGTCCTGCAGAGAACTCAGACCAAGGATACAGACACCTTTGCCGCCCGGACTTGCCGCCGTGAACAGCAGCCTTCCAAAAGGCGCTAAGCACGGACCTATGCAGCAGAAGCAGCCTGCCTCCTTGCTCTCAACAAGGTGGCGAAGACTGCCTCAGAATAACCCTTCTTCTTCAGCCCCGCCCATTCAAAGGCCAAACCGTAGGCGGGCACCGATCCACCTGAGACATTCGTTGCAGACCTAGCCGCAGCAGAACGACTGCTACCGACAACTTCTAGGAAAAGCCTGTCGAGTAGGCGAATGAGAAAAGCCTAGTATGGCCGTCTCGTCCAACTGGGCGCTACCACGAGTACCTTTCTCCGAAAGCCTCGATACGCCAACTGGTTGCCCTATGAGAGCCCACGGGGAAAGGACAAGACAAAGACTTAATTGGGAGCTTACTGACCCTCGACTTGGATGAACCATCAGCTGCCCCCTTCCTCCACCAGAGAGACCTCCAGGTGAACCCCAAGGAAGCCAATATTAGCTAGCGCTTGAATTAAGCCATAATGCACATTTGACCCATAAAGCAAATCAGGCTCTAGTCGATTCAACTCCCTGATCCTTTCCTGTTCCAGGCGAGTAGACTGCCGTAAACATTGCGACCACCTGAAGCATGCTCTCGCCTCCCCAGGCTCCACAAATGGGAGCTTGTAAGGCCAGAGCATTGCCCCCAACGATCGCTTCAGTGAACCATCTACTTTCCTATCTTGCGATAAAGAAGATTGCTAGGGCTCTCTTCCATACAGTGAGTCCACACCCCCTGGTAGTGCAAGGTGTGCACCCACCCACGTAGTACCCAGGCCTGCCCCTGCTTAGCCTCAAAATGTCAATCAAGAACAGGCGAATTCAGGACAGCTGAATACTTTTTTTTTTTTACAAAGACACCTCTTAACCAAAAATTCCTTCAGCATATGTTAAGAGACGCTCTTTCCGTGCCAACAATATGAAGTAGAAAGAACTCCCAAACACAGGCATACTAATCCACGGCCTTCCTGCTAGAGTAACGCCCCATTCCGTCTGACTGCACAAAGATGGACTTTATATTTTAAGTTCAACTAGCACCTGGTGATATGAAATACAGCTCTCATTCCACAGTGGCAATTGAGTCAGCAATGAAGAAGCCGAGAAACTGCAGACAAGTTCCCATTATACCACCTGGTAAAGACTCCACTTTTAGACCACTGAAGCAAAAAAAGCATGCGAGAGTGCCTTGTGTCCTGCCAGTAGCTGATCGAATTGAAGTGATTCAGTGTATGCAGGGCATTGTCCAGAGAACGCAAGGCCCCTCCTCCAGGCTGACTCCACATTCACAGTCTAAACCGGCAGTCACCTTGGCTGATGCCAATCAGCGCGGAAGCCATCTTGTAAGCCCAGCATATGAAGTATGCCTACTAGAGTCTGAGCCGTTGCCACTGCTGCTAGAGAACTAGCCTGGCTGCGTGCTTCTGGCCCCCATTAAGGCATTTGCTGAACACTAGCAGAGACTCTCCATACTGGAGAACCTCTGATAAATGGAATGGGAGCATAGATAGCTTCAAAGGCCAGAGTCCTATTTTGCAACGTCTCTCCGCTGAGCTGCCTTTTCCATATGTAAAATTAACCCACATATAGCCAAAATTAAGACATTACAAATCTACCATAAAATCTTATAATTTGGGCAAAGCCAAACTAAACAGGAACAATTTTCCATTGAGAAACCACACAACTATAAAAACCCCTCTCATGACATAATGCTTATGGCAGAGCATTCCACATCTGTGGACTGGCCATGGCGCTCACCCAAGCACCTGTTACACCTGTCCAAGAGAGTTATCACCATAATTCCTTTTGACTTGAATATGTTTACAGCGGATCATAGCGCTATATCACAGCAGCTAAGCAAAAATATTACCCTGCCATATAAACCGACTTTAACACTTTATAGGACCTACTATGGATAGCGGAAGGAGATTCTTGTAAATCAATATAGCTATGCACCTTTTTCTTTTCTTTTTTTTCTTTTTAAAGTATAGGACTCCAAAAACCAAGTTTCCGCCAACTCCAATGAAATCAAAGCAGATCAGCTAAAATTACCCGAACTGCTCCTATAGCTTTGCAAGAAGCTACCAGCCCCCGCTGCACCCAGTTGTCCTTCCCCCCTTATCCTGGGGGATTCTGCATTGCAGGAGGCGTTGCACACCCCCTGCCAGCCTGCTGCGTCTGCCAGGGAGCTGAAGAGCAAAATAAAAAGTAGAACCCCTGGAAGCAAACAGTGTCCCGTCCTTGGGATTCAGGACGCAAAAGGTAAAAATCAAAAGTAAAATCAACAGTGTTAGCTAAAAATGAACAAGGCTATCTCTCACTAAAGCGAGTTTCTTTTTCTTTTTGAAATCCCACCGAAGTCCGTGGGACCCAAGCTTTCGAACACAGCCCCTAACGCTATGCATTAACCACAACCAGAGAAATGAAATGAAACCCTGCTGTAGTAATAGATGAGAATTTCCTGGAAAGAGCATGCTAAGTATTGCTATGAAACACACAGGCACCTCCCCCGGCCTTCCTGCAGTCAGAGAAATAGCAGTGGAATACACCGACCACCTTGCAAATGGAGGTCTTAGAGGTTGCTGCCTGTGTGAACCTGATGAGTACTATGATTTTGTATTTTACCCCCCCCCCCCACTAAATACTATATGTGATTCATGAGCAGCACTGCCATTCGGCGGCCTTTAGGGCACCAGAGCCCGACCAACGATACAGAAGTTAAGAGCTTTAAATCTCGGTCATATAATCTTGATTTTCAGAACATTACAGCTGCTCTGTGGCATTTCTTTCCTGACTTGTAGATAATGGCTGCATACACACAGTCATAGAAAGGCACTATTGAGTGTACCAGCTGCCCTCTGGTGGCCATAGACCGTAGCACAGGCACTTCTTGGTTGACAGTTTAACTGTCAGTCTATTTTTTTTATATCCTAAGGTTTCCTAAACCTGTCTCTGTGAATTTTGGACAACTTTCACTATAGAATACATAAAAGCACACTTCCAGGCTGTCCCTCCTTCCAACTACAAGTTAGGGCTCTGCCCTTGAACCTAAAAGCTGGCAAATTGCCTAATATCCTGGGACTTAACAGATGCTCCTCAGAGACATGATTAGGAGGGAAAGAACATGTGGTATCAGCGATCAATGCCAAAACTGCTGTCCTATTTTTAAGTTTATTCTTATTTATTTTATAAAGAGGATTGACAACAGTCCCCCTTAAGGCTGAGGAACCCCCTGAGCCTCAAAAAAAACCTCTACAAACAAAAGAAAGAAACAAACACTAGGCCCAAAAATCTAGCTATTCTGCCTGTTGTTTTCCTCACACAGGCAGCTCACTGCAACTCTCGCCATGTGGTCCAAATACTTAGAGAGGAAATGGCCGCCCCTTCGCCAATGAATTTTGGTGCCAAGAACAACAGCCGCTGCAAAAATGAGGCCTCAGCAGACTGACCGAGCCTGAAGGCCTTACCTGCAGGGCAGAAAGCCACACAGCCTGCTCCTACCACCTTGAATTCCTCCGATCCTCAAGCCACGCTGATGCGCCTGGCAGCCACGGCGAGGATCGCTCAGCCGGTTCCAAAGAGTAAAATTAAAATCCCGCAGCAACGGAGAGGCTCCGTCTCACACAGCTTCAGTGTGGCTGTACGGGTCCCGGAGCTCTCTCCCGTACAGTCAAGGGAGAGAGATCCGCACCGGCAAATGCCTGCAGCAAGTGAAAATAACTGAGGAGGGAAGGCGAGAGCTGCTACTAATTTAAAGAGCCAGGCTCAAATGTAAAATTACTGTAAATAAGGAAATTTGCTCCTAACAACTAAAGGGAACTAATCCCTGATTGCCAATTAACCAAAGGTAACTGAATTAAAAGTAAAATTAAAAGTAAATTAAAGGTAAAAATCAAAAGTAAAATCAGAATAGAATTTGTCACACTAAATGCTCCTTATCTGTTCCCCCCAAGTGAGCCCATAGCTCACTATGTCCTCCTGTTGAAGGAGACTGGACACACTGGAGGCTGATGGGAGATACCAGCAGGCTATATCCAGTGATGTCACGACTTTGACATGCCCAGTCTCCAAGCTGCAGGAAGAGGTGCACAACCCAGAGGTAGAGGACTAAACTGGAGGAACGATAAGGAATTGAAATTATACATTTTTCTATTGTTACATCACACATTCCCCTAAATATCTTTTGACTAACAAAGCAAAATTAGCTACCTGTGACAGCAGTTCCCTGAAGACAGCAGTTCCTTATTCATATGTGGTCATATTACTGTACGTTGCGGTGAATTAATGGATTTCTCAGACATTTCTAAAATGGACAGAAGCCCATCACTGCCCATGGGCAGAATCTAGGGGTATTCGTGTCTGATGATCTTAAGGTTTGTAGACAGATAGCTAAGGAGACGGTAAATGCCAAAAGGATCTTTGGTTGCAAAGGAAAGGAACAGTCAGCAAGAAAGAGAAGGTGAGAGCATCTCTGCAAAAGTCTCTGGTGAGACCTAATTTGGAGTACTGTGTGTAATTCTGGAGACTGCATTTTCAAAAAGGATACAAACCGAATGGAGTCAGCCCAGAGAGCAGCCAAAAAATAATCAGCTGTCTTCATCATAAAGCATATGGTGACAGATTTAAAGATTTAATCATGTGCAACCTAGAGGAGAGGTAGAAAAAGCTAGATACACGGAGGGTCATTTTAGAAGCCCTATTTGCGAGTTAGATATCTGAAAATGGGCACAGAGATGTGCAAATCATGAAGAGAGTCCCAGAGTCATTTCAGAAAGCTGGGTATACAGATGTCCCCAGCGTGAGAACGTCCGTGCAGCACGAGGTGTGGTGGAGGCATGCCCTGGAAGGAGCATCGAGGAGGCACGTCGTGGTGCTATTTCAAAACTGCACAAGTACGTCAGGCCCTGGTTGGTGAAGCACCATGCCTCTACCTGCTCCTGACCATGAATAAGTACAAGAACGTGCTCTTTTTTATTGAAGTTTCAATAATATTACAATAAATATTAGGAAAATAATAAATACCCCAAAACACAAAATCCTTATACTGAAAAAGACAGCCCACATCAAGGGAGAGCCTGATGCAGAATATTCAACCCAGCCCAATCCAATAATTCAAATTACAATACTAGAATAAATTCCATCTTCTTGAGTACAATCCATTCCATAATCAAAAAGAAAAGAGGTCCAAATCCTAACAATAAATCACATCCTCCCCGCTCTCCCTTAAATTGCTAGTCCTTAACAGTTGCCTTATCCCTAAGAAAATCCTCCAGTTATAAGGAATAAAAAAAAAAAAAGGATTACCCTGAAATACTATTAGACACTTGTAAGGAAAGCAAAGAAAAAACTTGCCCCGATAGCAAGATTGTGAACCGCCCTGATTTTACAAAAGGCGGTATATCAAAAATTAATAAACAAAAACATAAACTCTAGGTTTCAAAAGCAAAAAGGATGTTCTCCTCATTTGTGTGGTACGAAAAATCATAAGCCTTGGACACAAAAAGGATATTGTTTCTTCTTAAAGTACAATTTCAATATAGACAACTTATCTCCATTTACAAAGGTTACCACGAGAATGGCTCTACTGGAGATCTGATCCTGAGAAGATCCAAGGAATTAGTAACTCTAGGGAATTTTCGGGCTTCGGTAACGATGTCACTCCCATGGTAATCTGATCCAAGTGTTTCACAGGAACATAGTAACAATCAGAAATAGTTATTTGGTCAGAATTAGGAATACACAATGGGGCTTGTTTACAAAGCCGCGGTAGCGGTTCGCTGTCGTTATCGGAGCCGCGGCCCCATTGAAATCAATGGGGCCGCGGCTCCGATAACGATCGCGAACCGCTACCGCAGCTTTGTAAACAAGCCCCAATGTTTCTTTAAGATATCTATCAACAAAATTAAAGGTGATGAGGAATGATTCTTAAGAAAATTTAAAAATCAAAGATTTTTAGTCCGAGTCACGTTTTCCAATAACTCCAATTGCCTACGAACAAACATACTGTCCTCAATATTAGAGGTAGCTGATTTTTGCAAAGTAGAAACTTGGACAGAAATACAGAGATCTGGTCCACAATCCCTCTAAGTAAATAATTTTTCTGGGCCACCATAGACCAAACATCCAAAAGAGACCCTTCTGCAGGAGACTTAGGGGAAGGCAAAGGTGCAGAGGCAGTAAGGAATTTAATTTTGGTGGACAAAGCATAATGGCACTTCACAGGAGGGAAAGATGGCCTGGGGAAGCATTAACCCCTGCACTCTTTTCTAGGGTGAGAGTACCTTCTCCAAGTGGGAGAGTCTTTCAAATCTTAGGGGGAGAAATCCTAGCTATGCGGCTCAAAGATGCCTCTGAAAAGGAGGGAGAGGTAATCATACCAGATGGTGTAGAACGAATCTGTTCACTCACGATTAGCTGTTTATCAATGGGGCCCTGCAATTTCGAGTCTGTCCAGTAGAAAGAACCGATGGCTTGCCCTTATTCATTCTCTTATACAATCCTTCAGGCATAGCCCACAACAAGAATAGAGCAGTCAAGAAAACACCAAATTGGCACCAAACGGGTCACATGCCCCTTCAGACATGCACCCATGGCCACACGGCCCGCTGTGCTGCTAAATAGGCCCAGAGCTTGGATGACATCGGTGGGGGGTGGGGGATGGAGTCCTCCCCCTCATTTGCAGGCTCACATCAATGAAAAGGGCTCGATTCAGGTACTCCTCTCCAAAAGTGCTTATTTATGACCTCAAGACTTCCAAGGGGAAGAGCAGAATGCGCTTTCATCACCACAGTTAATAATTCCTGTCTGAAGAAATCTACATGTAATACAGACTGAGTATCTGAAATTGCAGGCCAGAATGTGCTAGTCTCAGAATATAGTCACCTCTCTTCTGAACCACCCTGGTTGGGATGTCCAAGTATCTGATTCTGTGGCCTGCACTTTTGGGATGTCCATAGTTGTGAAATGGACTACACCAGTGCATGTACCCTGCTTTATTATCTGCACAGGGCCCGCATCTCCAGAACCAGCTACTTTGGATATTCATCTTCAGGGTGGAGACGGAGCAAATTCAGAAGGCCTCCCTTCACTGCTGCCATTCCCCTGGATTCTTGGACGTTCTGCTGTGAACGTCCCAGATAGAGTAGTTACTCACCTGTAACAGGTGTTCTCCAGGAGCAGCAGGAATCAGTCCTCACATATGGGTGTCATCGGCGCGGATGAAGCCCCAGCGGGTGTCATCGGCGCGGATGAAGCCCCAGCGGGTGTCATCGGCGCGGATGAAGCCCCAGCGGGTGTCATCGGCGCCGATGAAGCCCCAGCGGGTGTCATCGGCGCCGATGAAGCCCCAGCGGAGCATTTCCCCAGCTTTCTATGAAAGCCTTTGGGAATGCAGGCACGCATGCGCGGTTCCCTTCCCGCCTAAAGGTGCCATCTTACCTCAGTCAAATGACATAGCTAAGAACAGCACACAAAAAATATAAAAATAAACTATGTACAACTGCAACTCCAAGGGGAGGAGGGATTCCTGCTGCTCCTGATTCCTGCTGCTCCTGGAGAACACCTGTTACAGGTGAGTAACTACTCTTTCTCCAGGACCAAGCAGGAAGTCAGTCCTCACATATGGGTGACTCCCTAGCTCTGGGCTACCGAGGAACCCAGGCTGAACAAGAGAACTCCCACTAGTCTCAGCAGCAAAGAAAGGCTTTTCAAGGACACAACCTCCACCGGTAGCCCAACAGAGGGCAGGAGTTGCCTAAACCTCAAAGAGATTCCGGAGTACTGCCTGGCCAAAAGCACTGTCCCTACGGGACTCCCTCTCCAGGCAGTAATGGGCCGCAAAGGTCTGGCTTGAAGACCAAGTTGCAGCCCTGCAGATGTCTACCAAGGGCACAGAGCGGAGATGAGCCACTGAGGCAGCCATGGCCCTGACACGATGGGCCGTGACCCTACCCTGCAAAGGAAGGTCAGCCGCCTTGTAAGCCCAGGTGATACAGTCAGCCACCCAGATGGACAAGGTACGCTTGGACACAGCCAACCCCAAATTATTGGGGTCAAAGGATACGAAGAGCTGAGTAGCCCTTCTATGCCCCTGCGTACGGTCAAGGTAGAAGGATAAGGCCCTCCTACAGTCCAGGGTATGGAGGACTGCTTCAGCCTGGCTAGCATGAGGCCTAGGGAAGAATGTTGGAAGAACCACCTCCTGATTGAGGTGGAAAGAGGAGACAACCTTTGGGAGGAACTTTGGATGAGTCCTGAGAACTACCCTGTTCCTATAAATTCTGGTGTAAGGCCTGTCACAGACCAGGGCCTGAAGCTCACTTACTCGCCTAGCCGAGGTAAGAGCTATTAGGAAGAGTGTCTTCCAGGAGAGGAAGCGTAGTGGACAAGTAGCCATTGGCTCAAAAGGTGGGCGAGTCAGCTGCTGCAAGACCACATTCAGCTCCCACTCAGGGGCAGGAGGACAGATGGGAGGCTTGAGCAAAAGCAAGCCCCTGAGAAAGCGGGACACCAAGGGGTGACCAGATAGAGATTGCCCCTCTACCAATGAGTGGTGAGCTGCTAGAGCTGAGAGGTGGACCCGAACAGAATTGGACTTAAGTCCCTGATTGGATAAGTGCAGTAAGTACTGAAGAACTACTGGCACAGTACAGGAGAAAGGATCCTCTGTACGTAGGTGACACCACACAGAAAACCTCTTCCACTCGAGAGCATAGGTTTTCCTAGTGGACTGTTTCCTAGATGCTGGGACAACCTCCTCAACTTCCTGAGGTAGGCCCCAGGGAGCCAAAACTACCCTTGCAGCCTCCAGGCCATCAAATTGAGAGATTTGAGATTGGGGTGCAGAAGGGAACCCTGGTCCTGTGTGAGAAGGTCGGGTTGCAACCCCAGAGGCAGTGGAGGATCCACCGCCAGTTGAAGCAGAAGAGGAAACCAAGGCTGTCTCGGCCACCTGGGAGCTACCAGTAGGACCGAGGCCTTGTCCTGGAGAATCTTGAAGAGGGTTCGGGCCACCAAGGGCGTGGGAGGAAACGCATAGAGGAGGCCCTGAGACCAAGATATCAGAAAAGCATCCACTGCTATCCGCAGAGGATGTGGTTGCCTGGAGCAGAACTTTGGCAGTTGCTTGTTCATGGGGCTGGCAAAGAGATCCATCAAAGGGAGACCCCATTTCAGGAAGATCTTCTGAACTACTGAAGGATGCAGCTGCCATTCGTGGGGCTACAGTATCCTGCTTAACCTGTCTGCCAGGTAGTTGTCCTGGCCTGGAAGGTACACAGCCCTGAGGAGCATGTTGTGCTTGAGGGCAAAAGAACAAAGATCCTGAGCTTCCCGACAAAGGATCCTGGACCCAGTTCCGCCCTGTTTGTTCACATAAAACATGGCAACTTGGTTGTCCATCTGAATCAGGACAGACTGTTGAGCCAGAGTAGGAGTGAAAGCTTTGAGTGCTAATCGAATAGCTCTGAGTTCGAGAAGATTGATCTGCTGTGCAGCTTCCCAGGGAGACCAGATGCCCTGGGTGCACTTGCCCAGACAATAAGCTCCCCAGCCTTGCAGGGAGGCATCTGTTGTTAGCATCACTGTGTAACCTGGAATCTGAAAGGGCACCCCTTTCAGCAGATTGGGTGGGTGTAGCCACCAGGTGAGGGAGCGCAGAAATGGTCTGGACACCCTTATCCTGTCTCTGAGGCTGCCTGTGGCCTGTGACCACTGAGTCCGAAGGCACCACTGTGCAAGCCTCATATGGAGCCTGGCATTGGGAGTCACATGTACTGTCGAAGCCATGTGGCCTAGAAGCCGCAGGCAGAGTCTGGCGGAGACCAGGGACCTGCTGAGAAACTGACTTGCCAAGGCCATCAACCTTCGGGCTCTGTTTTCTGGCAAGAATGCCTTTGCTAGGAGAGAGTCCAACCTTGCCCCTATGAACTCCAAGTTCTCGGAAGGGAGCAAAGTGGACTTTGCGAAGTTTATGACAAACCCCAGGCATTGTAGAAGAGCAATGGTCCTGAGGGTGGCTTGATTGGCCTCCTGACCAGTCTGACCCCTGATGAGCCAGTCGTCTAGATAGGGGAAGACAAAGATGCCCTGACTCCTCAGGTAGGCCGCCACCACTGCTAAGCACTTTGTAAAGACTCTGGGGGCGGAGGTGATAATGGTTTCCTCCCACGATGAACCTGAGGTACTTTCTGTGGTCTGGATGAATGAGGATGTGAGTGTACGCATCCTTTAGATCTAAGGAGCATAGCCAATCTCCCTGCCGGAGGTAGGGCAGAAGGGTTCCAAGAGTAAGCATCTTGAACTTTTCTTTCACTAGGAACTTGTTGAGGTTCCTGAGGTCCAGAATGGGACAAAGGCCACCGGTCCTTTTGGGCACCAGGAAATACCTGGAGTAGAATCCGTGACCTTGCAAGTGGGGAGGCACAGGCTCCACCGCCCTGTCCACCAACAGACCCTGAAGCACCTGACGGAGAAGGTCTGTGTGCAGAGGAGGCCTTGGAGGCTCCCCTGGAAAATATGGGGGTGGCAGTTGGTGGAAATGGAGGGCATATCCCTTGTGGATTATCTCCAACTGTCCCCGGTGATAAGGGGCCACTGGTGGGCAAAGAGGGCAAGACGACCTCCTGTGCAGGGTTGGGAGAGCAGTGGAGGAGAGGCTATGCTCAAGGAGTCAAAAGCCCCCACCCTGCTGAGTGGTAGCAGGGGCCTGAGGCTTGGGGGTCCTCTGCCTATGGGGCCCATTACCCTGGCCCTTGGCTTGATGACCCTGGGGGGCAGCTTGGGCAGCCTGATAATGTGGGTACTGTTTGTAGGCAGTGCCCTTCCTCGGGTAAAAGGGCTTTTTACCCGAGCCCTTCTTTTTATGAGAAGGGGCAGAGGTCTTCCTCGACAGCCTTGTCCGGGTGAGGTGCTCGGTCTCGAGCTGAGCGGCCTTCTCGGTCATGGGCTTGCCAAAAAGGTTTTCACCTCGGCAAGGGACATCGACCAACTTGTCCTGAACCCATGGCTCGAGGTCCAATGACTGCAGCCATGCCTGGCATCGATCCGCGATGCCGGCTGCCGCAACTCGGGCCGAAGCCTCGAAGCCATCGTAGGCGGCGCGGGACATGAACTTCGAGCAGTCCCGAATCCCCGAGGACAAGGACTTAAATCTCTGCAAGAGTTCCCTGGAGAGACCAGCAGAGAATCCGGCCAACTCCTTGGCCAGATCCCGCAAGTACATGCCCATGTACAGCTGGTAAGACTGCCAGTCAATAACACGTGTTGGTTTGTTTGAAAGGATACTTTTATTCAATAACTTAAAATCATATTTCATGCATACACAAAATTATGATGACAAAGGATGTTTTAGATTCTTATAATTTTGTGTATATATATGTTTTTACATTATTCTATTTATTGGTCATTGAAATTCATGTTCTCATTGGTTTATTATGTCTTTTTATATATGCATGAAATATGATTTTAAGTTTTTTTTATATAGATGTATGAAACATGATTTTATATTTTTAATGTGTCTGAATGTATTACAATTTATGGTTATTATTCACAGCAAACCTGAATCTCCTGAGGAAGTAGAAAACGAAACACGGCCTGTGTCAGGCTCTCAGGTTTTCAAAGTTATTGAATAAAAGTATCCTTTCAAACAAACCAACACGTGTTATTGACTGGGTGTCTCTTGAGCAACATGGTGTGGTGCTTTTCTTGGTGCAGCTGGTAAGACTGGACACGGCAAGCAAGCATCGAGCCCTGAAAACACTTTCTACCGACGCCATCTAGGTTTCGGGCCTCCCTGCCAGGAGGCACCGCGGAGTGCATCTTCTGACTCTTCAGATGATGCATGGCCGATTCCACAACCATGGAATGGTGTGGTAGCTGTGCCTTCTGAAAACCAGGGCTCTTACGGAGCCGATACATCGAATCGACTCGCTTGCTAAGAACCTGTGCCGAGGCCGGAGCCTCCCACATACGAAAAAGGAGCCGTTCCAGCATCGGAGGAACCGGGACAGTAAAGGCCTCCTTCAGAGGAGAGTCATACTGCAGTGCCTCGAGCTCTTCAGCTCGAGGCTCTTCCTCGGGATCCGCCGGAATAGCCAAGGCCGTGGCCCTATACCGGACGAACTCCGAGAACCGGGTGTCCTCCGGGGGGGACCTACTCCAGGGCTCAGACTGCGGTGAGTCCGAAGGGACGCACCAAGTCTTAAAGGTGTCAGGAGACTCCTTGTCCTCCGTCTCCCAAGCCGACTCATCTGAGGAAGAGTCGGGGTCCGACCCCGCGGGGCCCTGGAGCACCCGCCCCGACGCGGGAAGCACCAGCGTTGACGCCCTCGGTCCCGAACGGGAGGTCGAGAGGGGCCGCGACCGAGGTCGACTCCGAGCCACGATGGACTCGAGTATCGGCTCGGTCTCCGGGGTCGACTTCGACGTCGATGTCCCGGTGGTCGGGGCAGATGCGCCAGACAGGCTGGCCATCAGTGCCCGCTGCTGCTCCATGAAGGCAGAGATTCTGCTTTCCAAAGCTGTCATCCTGAGACTCAGCTCGGGAGACGCAGCAGCCACCGACTCGGGCCCCGGCGGTGCCGGGCCCGACGTCGGCTCCCTGGGAGGAGAGTCCACGAGGACTACGGGGCTTACGTGTCCAGCAGACTCCGGCTCCACACGAGGAACTTTGGCAGGCTTCTCCGGTTCCACAGGCCTGGGGCGACGGTCGGGGGTCTTAGACCTGGCCCTCGAGGAGCCAGGGACCTCTTCCGACGACGCCCTCGCGAGCCGTTTCTTCCTCTTGCGTTCCTGGTCGGGGGACCCCCTGTCCGAGGAGCTTCAACGGTGCTCGGAATCGGAATCCCGAGATGTCGAGGCCTCAGACGAGGTCCGGGCCCGGCCGGAGGCTGAGTCCGAGAAAAGCCTTTCCTTTTGCTGCTGGCGACTTCGTAGTGCCTTGGAAGACATTTTTCCACAGGCCCCGCACGACTTAGGATCATGGTCGGGGCCCAGGCACCGAAGGCAGCAGTCGTGTGTGTCGGTGAGAGACATTAGTTTCTTACACCGATCACACTTCTTAAAACCACTGGAAGCCATCGGGGAAAAAAAGAGTCCCCGCGAGGTCAAAAGACTGGCCTTCCAGGGAAAAAGAGAAAAAAGGGCACGAATGCCAGCCACGAAGGGCAAAAACCGAAAAAGAGGAATCGGGCTCAATGCCTGTGTACCGAACCCGGCGGGAGGGGAACCGGCGTCGAACCGGTAGAAAAAAAGCAAAAAATTGCTGAAAAATCTAATTTTAACCGGGAAAACTGGACACATGTCCGGTGGGCTTCACGGAAAAAAAGAGACTGAGGTAAGATGGTACCTATAGGCGGGAAGGGAACCGCGCATGCGTGCCTGCATTCCCAAAGGCTTTCATAGAAAGCTGGGGAAATGCTCTGCTGGGGCTTCATCGGGGCCGATGACACCCTCTGGGGCTTCATCGGCGCCGATGACACCCGCTGGGGCTTCATCGGCGCCGATGACACCCGCTGGGGCTTCATCGGCGCCGATGACACCCGCTGGGGCTTCATCGGCGCCGATGACACCCGCTGGGGCTTCATCGGCGCCGATGACACCCGCTGGGGCTTCATCGGCGCCGATGACACCCGCTGGGGCTTCATCGGCGCCGATGACACCCATATATGTGAGGACTGACTTCCTGCTTGGTCCTGGAGAATCTTCCTAGACATCCCTTCTAAAATGCCACTTACTGTGTATATTAATTTGTAAATTGCTTGTAAAATTGCTGAGAAATGGGTATAAATCTCCACTCCCTCTCCCCTCACTACTCTCTTATAGCACCAGTGCCTCTCCAACACTGCTCCATAACAAGGAAGAGACTCCAGGAGGCAATGGACTTTTAAAACTCCACATTTCATACCCCATACACTCTCCATTTGTCTCAGCCTCCTCCCCCCACCCCTTGGGTGCTCTCTCCTTCCACATCCTCTGGCCTCTCAGCAACTCTATTCACATCTCATCCATTTATCTTACATGGTCACCCTGCATATTCACTTTAAAACCCTCCCTTTTTCCCCAATCATACCAACACACTCACGCCACACATAAGCAAAATGTTCCCAAAGTCTGTTTGTGTTGCAGATTTGTTTCCTGCACCTTCCCACACCATGTCCACTCCTAATAAAGTTCTTTCTGTACTGTTCCTTGCAAAATGTTTAGACCTTTGAGCATAAAATCAATGGCTGTCCTTTCGTCAAATTGTTAGCTTTTCGCTGCAGAAGCTTCCTCTTTGTGGGAACTTTCTGCCACTTCGGTGAGGGGGGGCATCCTCACTCTTCTGTTGACTATTAGGCCCCGCTTTCACTGAAGCAACATCCCAGAATCCTTCTAACTTTAGATGCTGCCAAGCTTCTTCTGGGGTCTGGACCCTCTTATGATTCCCCTTAACCGTATACATGAGACCAAAGGGGAACAGCCATTTGTAACGTATTCTCCATTTCCACAAAAAGTCTGCGACTTCACGCAGTGCTCTTCTCTTTTGTAGCGTGAGTGGGGGGAGATCATTAAAAAGTTCAGTCTCCACATTGTTCCATTTTATTTTATGCCACTTCCCCTTCATCACATATGATGCCAGATATAGGACTATGTCTCTTCATTGATCTTACCTTGGTGGGCCCAGGGTGTGGTGAGTGCTCTCTATATCCACCGTGGCGGTTTGCTTTCCTGCTCCATCTGGAATTAGGTCTGCTGCACAGATGTCCCTTACCACTTGTTTACATCTTTGTAACTTATCAATATCAAGAACTCCTCTTACCTGGAGATTGCCGTGCCACAAAGGATTTTTGAGATCCTCCATCATATCCTTCAACAACTCCTGCTCTTTGAGTAGTTGTTGGCAGCCTCTCCTAAACTCACATAGGATTTCTTCATGATGATCTACATATGTTTCTATCTCTTCCACGCAGCTTCCTAAGTCTGCCATTTATTGCCTAAAAGACGCCATGGTCTTCTTCAATTCTTACTTAACTGAGGCAAAATCTTTTTTTAGAACATAAGAACATAAGAAAATAAGATATGCCATACTGGGTCAGACCAAGGTCCATCAAGCCCAGTATTCTGTTTCCAACAGTGGCCAATCTAGGTCATACGTACCTAGCAGTTTCCCCAAGGGACACAGGTTCCACAATGCTTGTATTGGTTCAAGCATTGATATCCTGGGTCCCTTCTTAATAATGGTTTATGGACCTTTCCTCCAGGAACTTGTCCAAACCTTTTTTAAACCCAGCTACACTAACAGCCTTTACTACATCCTCCGGTAACAAATTCCAGAGTTTGATTACACGTTGAGTGAAAAAATATTTTCTTTTATTAGTCTTAAATAGTTTACCCTGTAGCTTCATTGCATGTCCCCTAGTCTTTCTATATTCTGATAAGGTAAACAATCGATCTACGTTTACCCGTTCCACTCCGTTCATTAATTTATAGACTTCCATCATATCTCCCCTCAGCCGTCTCTTTTCCAGGTTAAAGAGCCCCAACCTTTTTAGCCTTTCTTCATAGGAGTAGCCTTCCATCCCCTTTACCATTTTGGTGGCTCTTCTCTGAACCTTTTCTAAAATTGCTATATCCTTTTTAAGATACGGCGACCAGAATTGCACACAATATTCAAGGTGCGGTCTCACCATGGAACGATATAGAGGCATTATAATATCTTTTGTTTTATTTTCCATTCCTTTCCTTATCATACCTAGCATTCTATTTGCTCTCTTGGCCGCCGCTGCACACTGGGCCGAGGGTTTTAACATGGTATCCACAAGGACGCCTAAATCTTTTTCTTGGGTGGTGGTTCCTAATGTGGAACCTTGCATCGTGTAACCATAGTTTGGGTTGTTCTTCCCTAGGTGCATAACCTTGCACTTCTCCACATTAAATTTCATCTGCCATTTTGATGCCCAGTCTTCCAATTTATCAAGATCCTCTTGCAATTTTCCACAATCCTCCTGGGTTTTAACAACTTTAAATAGTTTTGTGTCATCAGCAAATTTGATAACCTCACTCGTTATTCCACTTTCCAGGTCATTTATGAATATGTCAAAAAGCAGCGGACCCAGCACAGATCCCTGGGGTACACCACTATTCACCTTTCTCCATTGGGAAAATTGGCCATTTAGCCCTACCCTCTGCTTTCTATCTTTTAACCAGTTCCTGATCCACAGTAGTACACTGCCTCCTATCCCATGACTCTTTAGTTTTGCCAAAAGTCTCTCATGAGGGACCTTGTCAAAGGCTTTCTGAAAGTCCAGATACACAATATCAACCGACTCACCTTTGTCCACCTGTTTATTCACTCCTTCAAAAAAACATAACAGATTAGTAAGACAAGATCTTCCTTGTCTAAAGCCATGTTGGCTGTCTCCCATTAGGTCATGACTATCTATATGCTGAGTAATTTTATTCTTTATGATGGTTTCTACCATTTTTCCCGGTACTGATGTCAGGCTCACCGGTCTGTAGTTTCCCGGATCACCCCTCGAACCCTTTTTAAAAATTGGTGTTACATTGGCGATCCTCCAATCCTCAGGTATTAGAGATGATTTTAATGATAGTTCACAGATTACTGATAGCAGGTCTGCAATCTCAAATTTCAGTTCTTTCAACACCCTTGGATGTATACCATCCGGCCCAGGTGATTTGCTACTCTTCAGTTTATCTAATAGTTGTAGGACATCTTCCCGATGTATCGATATTTCCTTCAATTCTTCCACACCTTTAAATACCACTTCAGTCGTGGGTAACATCCCTACATCTTCCTCAGTAAAGACCGAAGCAAAGAATTCATTCAGTCTCTCCGCTATCGCCTTGTCGCCTCTTAGTGCTCCTTTAACCCCTTTATCATCTAATGGACCAACTGACTCTCTCACGGGTTTTTTTGCTACGAATGTACTTGAAAAGGTCTTTATTTCGCGTTTTTGCTTCCGCAGCAAGCTTCTTCTCAAATTCTCTCTTTGCCTGCCTTATCAATGCCTTGCATTTGACTTGCCAGTGCTTGTGCTGTTTCCAGGTTTCGTCATTTGGCTCTTTTTTCCATTTCTTGAAAGATGCTTTTTTGGCAACAACAGCCTCTCTGACCTCAGCTTTAAACCATGCTGGCAATTTTTTGGACTTCCTTCCACTTTTCTTAAAGCGTGGAATACAGCTGGTCTGGGCTTCCAAGATAGTATTTTTCAACAACACCCAAGCTTGATGTACGTCTTTAACCTTTGCAACTGCTCCTTTTAGTTTTTTCTTAACTGTTTTCCTCATTCTATCATAGTCTCCCTTTCGAAAGTTAAGGGGTAGTACTGTGGATTTCCGTACTATCCCTCCTCCACTAATTAAATCAAAGGCGATCATGCTATGATCACTATTGCCAAGTGGCCCCAACACCCTTATCTCTTGCACTACATCTGGTGTTCCACTAAGGACTAGGTCTAATATTGCTTCCCCTCTGGTCGGTTCATGAACCAGCTGCTCCAAGAAGCAGTCATTTATTTCATCTAGGAACTTTATCTCCCTAGCATGTCCTGTTGTGACACTGACCCAGTCGATGCTGGGGTAATTGAAATCACCCATTATTATTACTGCACTGTAACTTTTGCTAGCTTCCTTGATTTCTTTGAGCATTTCATCATCCATTTGTTCATTCTGGCCAGGCGGACGATAGTACACCCCCACTGCCATCGCCTTCCCCTTTTTACATGGAATTTCAATCCATAGAGATTCTACAGCAAATTTTGTTTCTTGCAAAACTTTAATCCTTTCTGACTCAATGCCCTCTCTAACATAGAGCGCAACCCCTCCACCAATTTGATCAGCTCTATCATTTCGATATAGTTTGTACCCAGGTATCACAGTGTCCCACTGGTTGTCCTCCTTCCACCATGTCTCTGATATTCCAATCATATCTAACCTCTCGTTTAGTGCTATATATTCTAACTCTCCCATCTTGTTTTGTAGACTTCTAGCATTTGCATACAAGCATTTTAGAGACTGTATTTTATTCATATTAATTTGGCTATTGGTAGACATGGGTAATTTGGGATCTTTAAGTTCTGTCTGCTCCATACTCGAGGGCATTTGGGCTACTTTACTCTTTTTTGGAACCTCTCTGCTTTTTGTAGTATCCTTCAAGGATACATTCTTCCGAACCATGCGCTCTTGGGCGACTGTCGGCTTTCCCCTATTATCTAGTTTAAAAGCTGCTCTATCTCCTTTTTAAAGGTTAATGCCAGCAGCCTGGTTCCATCCCGGTTAAGGTGAACCAGAGTCATAACTCCCACCAAGAACAAACATCACTTATTTCATTGAATCCGAAACTTGCTTCTGACCCACTGATTTTGGCTGCCACCATCTTGTCACTGGTTTTGCAGCTGCTGTCTTTCTCCAGCAAAACGTACGGAGATTTCCAATTTCTTTCACACAGACATCTGGCAAGGACTCACTGCTATTCTAGAGAAGCATGTGGTTAGGTTTCACACTTTCACCACTATTATTTTTCAAAGCAGCTGAAGCTTCCCTCACCTTCTGACATCCTCTCTTCCTTTTCTGAAATAACTGAGGAGGAAACTACAAATCTATTCTCCTCCTTCAAATTGACTACCTGATCTTCTGATCCCATTCTCACCCGTCTGCTAAGCTCTACCTCTTCCACCATCATCCCTTCCATCTGTCACATCTTTAACCTATCGCATTCCAGCGCAACTGTTCCTGTGGCCTTCAAGCATGCTCTGGTCACACCTCTCCCCAAAAAGCCCTCACTAGGCTCTGCCTCCAGCTATTGGCCTCTCTCCTCCCCTTTGCTCCAAACTATTTGAATGAGCGGTTCACCACCGCTCTCTTGACTTTCTTTCCTTTCAAGCCCTTCTGGGTCCACTGCAGTCTGACTTTCGTCCTCTCCATTCAAGAGAAATGGCTCCAGCGACCTGTTCCTCACCAAATCCAAGGGCCTTTACTTGATCCTCATCCTTCATGACCTTTCTGCTGCCTTTGACACTTCTGATCACCACCTTTCCTCAATACCCTGTCCTCGCTTGGATTTAATGGCTCTGTTCCGTCCTTGTTTTCTTCTTCTCTCTCCTAGTACACTTTTAGTGTATGTTCTGGTGGATCCTCTTCTACTGCCATCCTGCTTTCAGTTGCTCTGGGCTCTGTCGTGGGACTTCTACTTTTCTCTCTTTACAATCAGTCCCTTGGTGCACTTATTTCCTTCCATACTTTTCAGTACCATCTTTATACTGATGATTCTCAGATCTACCTCTCTGCGCCTCTCCAGGAATCCAGTCCCAGATCTCTGCCTTCTTATCCAACATTGCTGCCTAGATTCATTGGGGATGGGTGAAGAAAGCCCCCAGGTAAGTGAAACATGAAATATCTTTATGAAAATGGGTAAAAGGGGCAACATATGGAAAGCAGTGTGTATAAATAACCGTAGCATGGGAAATAAGATCCTAGATGTTGAGGCTTTAATGGGAGTGTCCGACTTAGTGGCGGTTACAGAAACATGGTTCACGGACAGCCATGACTGGGATGTAACTATACCAGGCTATACTTTATTCAGAAAGGACAGAGTAGGAAGAAGGGGAGGAGGAATGGCACGATATGTAAAAAATAATATTAAAGCTATGGAAATATAGGGCTTAAAAAGGAAGAGAGGAGGCACTGTGGAATAAATTAGAAAGAGGAAAAGAGAAATCTGTTTGCATTGGCATGATATATAGACCTCCTTCACAGGGAGAAGAGGTGGGTGGAGATTTAATAGAAGACATACTCGGCATTGCCAGGAAAGGGGAAATGCTACTGATAGGGGATTTCAATATGACGGATGTTGATTGGCACATACCTGCTGCAATATCATCTAGAAGTAAGGAGATCCTGGATTCTCTACAGGGAGAACTATTCAGGCAACTGGTAACAGAACCCACACGTGAAGGGGCCATACTGGACTTGGTGTTTACCAATGGTGAAAGTGTTTTTGATGTTACAGTGGGAGATCATCTCGCATTCCGTGATCATCAGATGGTGTCATTCAGTATTAGGACTACAGCTGATAAAATCCATTCAAAAGCAAAGGTCTTAGACTTTAGGAAAACTAACTTTGCCAAGATGGGCCAATACCTCAAGGAGTCATTAGCCAGGATGGGAACAGCTGGGGGATGTAGAAAAACAGTGGGCAAAACTGAAAGGGGATATTTTAAGAGCAACCAACCTTTTTGTTAAAGTGGTAAATAAAGGTAAAAGAAAAAGGAGACTGCTATGGTTTTCAAAAGAAGTAGCTGAAAAGTGAAGAATAAGAGGGAGGCCTTCATGAAATACAAGAGATCACAGAGAGAGGAAGACAGGCATCTACATTTGGAAAAACTTAGAAAAGCTAGCAAAGTAGTCAGGAAAGCAAAGATTCAAAAAGAGGAGGAAATAGCCAATGCAATAAAATGGGGGGATAAGACACAATCACCACCCCCAAAGAAGTCACCAAAATGAGGCAAACCACTTCAAACAGAGCTATATCCCTGGCAGCACCTGCCATTTGGAACTCCCTCCCAGCCAGTTTAAGATCAATGATCGATATTAAGGACTTCCAAAAATCACTCAAAACAATGCTCTACACAGAGCATTACGGTGACATTATATGACTCTAACATTTACGCAGTATACCATCCCCGCCCAGCGACAACCCCCCACACTCCTTGTATATAACCACTATAAATAGCTCAATCCTGTATATATTGCACCCCAAATCAAGATGTACCTACCCACACACCCATGAACACTACCTTTACCACCACTGCATGCCAGCACCCCCGCACCACCCAATTGATTGGTTTGCAGTATAAACCCGCTTTGATTCAAGGATAAAGCGGGATATAAATCCTTTTAAATAAATACATAAATGTTAGTGAGAAGAGAAAGGGCAAAAGTGGTATTGGTCTGACTCAAGGATGAAGGAGAGGAATATGTAGAAACTGATGAGGATAAAGCAAAATTGCTTAACAAATATTTCTGTTCTCTGTTCACAGATGAAGAACCAGGAGCAGGACCTCAAAAAATACCCATAAACAGTAACAGAAGTGAGGGGCATCTTGAACGATTTTCAGAAGACTGTGTTTGTGAGGATCTAGCTAAACTTAAAGTAGACAAAGTGATAGGACTGGATGGGATACACCCGAGAATACTGAGGGGACTTGGGGACGGTTCTAGCAGCTCCACTGACCGACCTTTTCAATGCCTCTTTGGATTTGGGAGTGGTGCCAGAGGACTGCAGAGAGGCATATGTATCTCTTTACACAAAAGCAGAAGTAAGGATGTGGTTGAAAACTACAGGCCAGTTAGTCTAACCTTTGTGGTGAGTAATTATTGGAAATGCTGCTGAAAAAGAAATTAGTGAGGTTTCTGGAATCCAATGGATTACAGGATCCGAGGCAGCATGGATTCACCAGAGGCAGGTCTTGCCAGACAAATCTGATTGATTTCTTTGACTGGATGACCAGGGAGTTGGACCAAGGGAGAGCCCTAGATGTGGTGTATTTAGATTTCAGTAAAGCCTTTGACACCATTCCGCACAGGCGACTTATAAACAAACTGAGCACCCTAGGGATGAATCCTAAAGTTACTGCTTGAATTAGAATAGGTTGAGTGTGGCTGCTTTGAATACCTCCTTGACTAAAGTTTGGGGGTCTGTGAGTACTGATTTGCTGGTGGTTAAATCTACTTGTGCTATCTTTTCCAGTGTACATGAAGAGCAAGCAGAGCGAATTACCAGGTTGGAAGAGGATGTGGAACAGCTCCGGGACTTGGTTACTCCCCAGCTTAAAGACAGAACTGTGTCCAATAAGAAAATGGAATACCTTGAAAATCAGGCCCGTCGATGTAATCTACAGTTTCTGAATTTTCCGAGGTCACCTGTATTATCACCTATGGATATGGTGCGGAAATATTTCGGGAAAGTCTTAAAGATTCCCCCGGAACAGTTTCCGCCTATGACTAGGGTCCAGTATCTGTCTGTGGGATTAAGCGACCTGGTTTCCAAAGTTCCCCCTACTTTCCCTGCATTAGGAGACCTCATGGGGTTTTTGGAAAACTCCTTGGAGGTTGTTACAGGGAAAACTACTCTGCTTGTAACTACGGCATTGGAGTCGGATAAATTTTATGCCCTTGAAATGTATTTCAGAAATATTAATGAGGTTTTTCTAGGCTCTAATGTTAGAATATTCCCTGATGTTTGTGTTACACAGCTGAGAAGGAAGGACTTTTGGGCCCTTCGCCCAAGGGTTTTAGCCTTGGGGGCTACTTTTCAGCTAAACTTTCCAGCAAAATGTTGTGTTTTATTTAAGCAGAAAATGTATTTGTTCTTTGAACCTAGGCAACTTCAGGAATTTCTGGAGGCTAGGGAGGAGGTAGTAGTAGAAGTTTCAGTGCCTTCTCATTCGGTTGACGCATGAGTCTCTATCTGCCTTTGGTGTAGTATATTTCTCATTGTGGGACCTTTGGTTCTAACTGTGGGTTGTTTCCTAGTACTTCCCTATATTTCCTATACTTGTGGTCTAATATAATGGGGGATTTATTTTTCTTTTTTGTGTTAAATGATTTCTTGTTGCTTGTTGCCAATACCCATGTATTTTTTCATTCAATGATATTTTTGGAAGTAATAGTATTAATAATCGATAAATAAAAAATTTAAAAAAAAAGAAATAGGTTGAGTGGGAGGCAGCAAAGGGTACAGGCAAATGGAGCTCACTCTGAGGAGAAGGTGGTTACCAGTGGTGTGCCCCAGAGATCTGTTCTTGGTCTGATTCTTTTTAACAATTTTGTTAGTGATATTGCGGAAGGGCTGTCGGGTAAGGTTTGCCTCTTTGAGGATGATACCAAAATCTGCAATAGAGAAGACACCAGAAAGGTGTAGATAACATGAGGAGGGGTCTAGCTAAGATTTAAGAATGGTCTAGAATTTGGCAGCTGAGATTTAATGTTAGACAATGCAACGTCATGCATTTGGGCTGCAGCAATCCAAGGGAACAATATAGTATAGGGGGTGAAGTACTTTTGTCCACAAAAGAAGAGCGGGACCTAGATGTGATTGTCTGGACTGATCTTAAAGTAGCTAAACAGGCAGAAAAGGCAACAGCAAAAGCTAGAAGGATGCTTGGGTGCATAGGGAGAGAAATGGCCAGCAGAAGAAAGGAGGCGATAGTGCCTCTATATAAGTCTTTGGTGCGACCTCATTTGGAGTATTGTGTGCAGTTCTGGAGACCGTACCTTCAAAAGGATATAAATAGCTTGGAGTCAGTGCAGAGGGTTGCTACTAAAATGGTTGGTGGTCTTCATTATAAAGCATATGAGGACAGATAAGGATCTTAATATGTATACTTTAGAGGAGAGGCGGGATTTAAGTGTTATGATTGAGACGTTTAAATCCAAAAAGGCTACTGCCAATAGAGCCTTCTCCCTATTTGCACCCATGACCTGGAATGCCCTCCCCACTGAGCTCCGTTCCACCCCAGACCTATTGTCATTTAGAAAAGCCCTCAAACACCACCTTTTCCTCATCCATTACCCAGAATCCAATCCCAGAAACAACCACCCATCCTCACATCCTACACCCTACTCCACCCCACCCAAATTCCAACACCATAAAGAAAATGACTAGCTCTACCACCATATCCCCTCTCTTATTTATTATTGGTACTGATCACACATCTTATTGATTAAACCTCTTATAAATATGTTGAAACCAAGCTATACTATATGTATAATTTCTCACCATACTATATGTATAATTTCTCACCATACTCCATGAATAATTACTCTGTAATTAGTTACCCCTGTTACCTCCAGGTTATCTCGTCCATGTTCAATGTAAAAACTCAATTGTCGTGTGACATTGCAGTATGTTTTTTGTTCAATTGTAAACCGCACTGATTTTAATAGCGCGGTATATAAGAGAAGTAAATAAATAAATTAAATAAATAAAATAAAAAATAAATACCTCCATGGCATAAATGCATAGGAGAGCATTTTTTGATTGAAAGCAAGCTCTGCTACGAGGGGACATAGAATGAAGGTGAAATGGGATAAATTCAGGAGTAACATGCGGAAATATTTCTTTACGGAAAGAGTGGTGGATCTGTGGAATAGTCTCCCAGTGGAGGTGGTAGAGATAAGGACAGTATCTGAATTCAAAAAAAAGCAAGGGACAAACACAGAGGATCTCTTAAGGAAAAAAGGGGACTGTTACAGTGGTTGATATGGAAAGGCAGACTAGATAGGCTATGTGGTCTTTTTCTGTCGTCATGTTTCTATGCTTCTACGGATGTCTCCTCGCCATCTGAAATTGAACATGGCCAAAACTGAGATCCTTATCTTTCCCTCTAAAGCCTCCTCCTTCCCTTCTCTCTTTCTGTGGATGATACCACACTCCTCCCCATTTCCTCAGCTCACAACTTTGGGGTCATCTTTGACTCTACTCTCTTTTTCTCTGGGCACATCCAACAGATGGCTAAAACCTGCCGCTTCTTTCTCTATAACATCAGCAAAATTCATCTCCTCTCTATTCACACCACTAAGATCTTTATCTACTCACTAGTCACCTCCCGGCTTGACTATTTTAGCCTGCTCCTCATTGGTCTCCCTCTGAATCATCTCTCTTCCCCTCAATCTGTTCAAAACTCAGCTGCACGGCTTATCTTCCACCAGTATTACTATGCTCGTGTAACCCCTCATCTCAAGTCTCTTCACTGGCTCCTTATCCGTTTCCGCATCCAGTTCAAACTTCTCCTACTGACCTACAAGTGCATGCATTCATTCTACGGCTCCTACTACCTTTCCTCTACACCCCTCCTTGGGAGCTCCTCTCCTCTGGCAGATCCCTTTTATCTGTGCCCTTCTCTGCCACTACCAACCCCAGACTTCGCTCATTCCATCTCGCTGCTCCATATGCCTGGAACAAACTACCTGTGCGTTGGGCCCCTTCTGTAGCCCTATTCAAATCCAAGCTAAAAAAACAAGTCTTTGAAGTCGCATTTGGATCCTGATGCTCCTCACTCTTGCCCACTACATATGTGTATCTTACTATAATCTAGTCCCCAGTTTCACTATGGGCCCAATTCAAGAAAAAAAAAGCAGTAGTAGTAGTAAGCCTCAGTATAACTCTCGCCTCCAGCTTCCATTCACCTCCCTTGACGTCAACTTTTGATTCTAAGTGCAAAGGATCCATAGAACCCAATATATTCTGGCCATATTAGCACACCTTTATGAAGCATATATTTCTATCAAATGATATCTCTCAGCTTCACTTGTTTATGGGGGAACAGTTTTATACCTTGCCAATCTGGCCAAAGTACTGTTTTTAACTTTTCTGCCCTTCTGCACAGCTGTATCCATGACACATCATATCACATCTTGCCCTGAGCAACCAATGAAAATGTATGAGTTAAAGATAACTAATTTCACCATGAAGGTTACTTTTATGCTGGCATCACTTCAGCTGTGTTATTTACTTGTGAGACAATATAATGCAACATGACACTTGTTGAAGCACAGTGTTTGTACGTATAACTATATTATAAAATGATACCTTGTTGCTTTCAGCACAACCGTAGGAAGAGACCTTTCCAGAGCTCTCTTTGCTTCCTTCAAAGTCATCTGTAGTGTACTGGCTCCGTTAATGTAGTGAATGATATCCAACGGCCTAAGACTTCCTTCACATGCTGCAACCGATTCGGGATTAATATCCCTAATATAGATAACCTGGCACAGACTCTCACAACCTCCTGACAAAGACAGGCCTACAATGGAAACAAATATATATTTATATATATCTAAACCATCAAGCACCATTTCCATAGCCCAAGCAAGAAGATAGTCCAATATTCAAGTGGAAAAAGAAATTGCTTTATTACCCAGATCTTGTTTATGGCAGGGAAGCGTGATATCGGGTAGCAGCTGGGGCAGCACCTGGACCTTGGGTATCTCTAGAATCCGACCCAGCACCAGTTTCACAGTCTTTGGTGCAGCGCGCAGAAGATTCACGGCATCCGTATGAGTCATGTTTGTGACATCGGTATCATTTACCTAAAAGAGAGAACAGAGAGACTGATTCACTTTTGGTGATGGAGAAAAGGAAGGCCAGTGATACCCAGGGAATTTCACCCCAAAATGTTCATTTTTATGAAAATCCCAAAGGGGGAAAAGAGGAGGGGGATCTGCAGAAATGGCCGAGGGTTGCAGGTGAAAGTTTAGACTGGAAAAAAGGAAACATGTTGTTGTGGTACCAGCCGGGTCAGGAGTTGCGGTCAACTCAGGGCCAGTGCTTAGTGGTCCCGGGCCTCCAGCAGGTACTTTAAAGAAATGGAGGGAGGGGTGTTTCTCGGTGGCAGACCCTTTGTGGTGGAATAAGCTTCCGGTCTGCTTGAGGCAGGAACAAAATCCGGTGGTATTTAGGAAAGCTGTGAAGACTTTTTTGTTTCTCCAGTCATGTTAAGAGGCAGGGCTAGGTTGCGGCAATCGGCAACAAGATGGGCGAGGGGAGACAGTGTTTTCTGTGTTAGGGTCTTTGGAATTTTTCTATTTTGTACGCCGCCTTGGATGCATTTTAGCATATGGCAGGATAGAAATGTTTTAAAATAAATATGATAAATTTTTCCAAACATGACATGCATTCATGACATGATCAATAAATGACAGTTTTCAGGATACCAAATATACACAAGAAGTTTAAAAGTAAATACTGTATGTAGGCAGTGCTGGAGGTCTGGGGTTGATTCCCAAACTCAGTTTCTACTCCACAGGCTGGCCAGGCAGGGCAGAATTATACTGCACTGGGAGAGAGAGTTCCAACTATCACATAACATCAATACCTATGTGAGGCATTCAGGGAGAGAGTAGTTACTCACCTGTAACAGGTGTTCTCCAGGAGCAGCAGGAATCAGTTCTCACATATGGGTGATGTCGGCGCCGACGGAGCCCCCGTGCGGAGCATTTCCCCAGCTTTCAAAGAAAGCCTTTGGGAATGCAGCACGCCTGCGTGGGTCCCCTTCCCGCCCAAGGGTGCCATCTTGCTCAGTCAGATGACATAGCTAAAAGACAGCAAAAAATCAAAATGAATGATATAACTGCAACTCCAGGAGAGGAGGGAGGGTCGTGAGGACTGATTCTTGCTGTTCCTGGACAACATCTGTTACAGGTGAGTAATTACTCTTTCTCCAGGACCAAGCAGGAAGTCAGTCCTCACATATGGGACTCCCCAGCGCTAGGCTACCAGGAACCCAAAGCTGAAAAAATGGCTCCCTCTCAAGATCCTCAGCATCTGTGATAAGAATATCCCCTGAGAACGCCCCCGTTCGGTAGCCCAACACAAGGGCCGGAGGGTAGGAGTTGCCTAAACCTCAAAGAGATTACGGAGTACCGCCTGTCCGAAAGCACTGTCCCTCCGGGACTCTCTCTCCAGGCAGTAATGGGCTGCAAAAGTCTGGCTTGAAGACCACGTTGCGGCCCGGCAGATGTCTGCCAACGGAACAGAGCGGAGATGAGCTACTGACGCAGCCTTCGCCCTGACACCGTGGGCTGTGACTCGACCCTGCAAGGGGAGGTCGGCTGCCTTATACGCCCAGGCGATACAATCTGCTACCAAAGTGGAAAATGTATCCTTGGAGACCGGTAACCCCATCTTATTAGGGCCAAAGGAGACGAAGATGCCCCCACGTACATTCTATGTAAAAAGACAATGCCCTCTGTTTCAGCCCGGCTGGCATGCAGCCTGGGAAAAAAGGTCGGAAGAACCACCTCCTGATTGAGGTGGAAAGAGAAGACCACTTTTGGAAGGAACTTGGGATGGGTCCGTAGGACCACCCTGTTCCTATAGAACCGCGTGTACAGTCTATCAGAAACCAGAGCTTGTAGTTCACTCACACGTCTGGCCGAGGTAAGAGCCACCAGGAAGAGCACTTTCCAAGAGAGGAAGCGCAAATGGCAAGTAGCCATCGGCTCAAACTGTGGGCGAATAAGTTTCTGCAAGACCACGTTCAAATCCCACTCAGTCGCCGGTGGACGAACCGGAGGCTTGAGAAGAAGCAGACCTCTGAGAAATCGGGACACCAAGGGGTGAACCGACAGACTGTCCTTCCACCGGTGAGTGGTGCGCTGACAAAGCACTGAGGTGGACCCAAGCAGAGTTAGACTTAAGGCCTAGGTCTGAAAGGTGAAGTAGATACTGCAGTACTACTGGCACAAGGCAAGAGAAAGGATCTTCATTGCGCTGAGCACACCATTCCGTAAACCTATGCCACTTGAGGGCATAGGATTTTCTGGTGGACTGTCTCCTAGAGGCCAATACTACCTCCTCAACCTCCTTAGGTAGGAGTAAGGGAGCGAGAACTACCCTTTCAGCAGCCAGACCATCAAATTGAGGGACCTGAGATTGGGGTGCAGAAGGGAACCCTGCTCTTGAGACAGGAGATCGTGTTGCAACCCCAGAGGGAATGGAGTTTCCACCGCCAACTGCAGCAGAAGTGGAAACCACGGCTGCCTCGGCCATCTGGGGGCTACCAGAATCACCGAAGCCTTGTCCTGAAGAATCTTGAACAGAGTTCAGGCCACCAGGGGCGTGGGAGGAAACGCATAAAGGAGGCCCGTAGACCAAGAGATCAGAAAAGCATCTGCTGCCATCCTTAGGGGATGCGGTTGTCTGGAGCAGAACCTGGGCAGCTGACGGTTCAGTGGACTGGCAAAGAGATCGATGGATGGAAGTCCCCAGTGGAGGAAGATCTGCTGGAGCACCAATGGATTCAACTGCCATTCGTGAGGCTGGAGAATCCTGCTTAGCTTGTCTGCTAGGAAGTTTTCTTGACCAGGTAGATAAACCGCTTTGAGAAACATACCCTGCCTGACTGCAGCGGAGCAAAGGGCCAGAGCCTCCTGGCATAGGAGTTTGGACCCTGTGCCCCCTTGTTTGTTCACACAGAACATTGCAACCTGATTGTCTGTCTGAACTAGGACAGACTGGTGAGAGAGGGCATGAGAAAATGTTTGCAGAGCTAAGCGGATTGCTCGCAGCTCCAAAAGATTGATCTGCTGTGTGGCCTCTCGAGGAGACCACAGGCCTTGAGTGCACGTACCATGGCAATGTGCACCCCAGCCCTTTAAGAAAGCATCGGTCATCAGCACCCTTGTGTGTGCTGGAGCCTGAAAAGGTACCCCCCTGAGGTTTGGGAGATGTAGCCACCACTGTAAGGAGTCCAAAAGTGGTTTGGACACCTTTACTCTGTCTCGGAGGTCGCCTGTGGCCTGCGTCCACTGATCTCTGAGGCACCATTGAGCAGCCCGCATGTGCAGACGGGCATTCGGAGTCACATGTACAGTGAATGCCATGTGGCCCAGGAGCCACAGGTAGTGCCTGGCGGAAACATGAGAATTGCTTTGGAACTGGTTGGCCAAGTCCATCAGTCTGCGGGCCCTGTCTTCAGGCAAGTAAGCTCTTGCCTGAAGGGTGTCTAATCTTGCCCCTATAAACTCTAGGTTCTGAGAGGGGAGCAAAGTGGACTTTGCGTAGTTTACGACAAAGCCCAGATGCTGAAGAAGAGAGACAGTGCGAAGAGTGGCTTGTCGGGCTTCCTGGAGAGACTGGCCCCTGATGAGCCAGTCGTCCAGGTATGGGAAGACAAAAATTCCCTGATTCCCGAGATAAGCTGCCGCCACCACCGCCAGGCATTTGGTCAAAACCCTGGGGGCAGAGGTTAGGCCAAAGGGAAGTACCCTGTACTGAAAATGGTTTTCCTCCCACCACAAATCTGAGGTATTGTCTGAGGTATGGATGAATGAGGATGTGAGTATAAGCATCCTTTAGGTCTAAGGAGCATAGCCAGTCTCCCTGCTGGAGGTAGGGCAGCAGTATCCCAAGGGTAAGCATCTTGAACTTTTCCCTCTCCAGAAACTTGTTTAGGTTTCGCAAGTCTAGAATAGGCTGGAGGCCTCCTGTCCTTTTTGGTACTAGGAAGTACCTGGAGTAGAAGCCTTGCCCTTTCAGGTGGTGAGGCACCGGTTCCACTGCCTGTTCCTTTAGAAGACATGCCAACTCCTGAAGGAGGAGGTTCCTGTGTAGAGGGTGTCTTGGAGGCTCTTCTGGATAGTAGGAGGGAGGCAGCTGGTGGAAGTGGAGCATGTAGCTCTTTTGGACTATGCTCAGTACCCAGGTATCCCCCGTGATGGCTGGCCACCTGTAGGCGTACAGTGTCAGCCGGCCTCCTGTGCTGAGTGGAGCCACCGGCGGAGGAGAGGCAATGCTGTGGAAGTCAAAACCCCGCTCCCTGCTGTGCAGGAGCCGGAGCTGGCGGCTTGGGGGTCTTCTGCCTACGGGGCCCATGCCCCTGCCCCTTGGCCTGCTGGCCCGGTTGGGGAGCTGGAGAGGCCTGATACTGAGTGTAGATTTTGTAGGCAGCACCCTTCCTCTGGAAAAAGGGCTTTTTTCCCCCCCAGAGTCCTTTTATTGAGAAGGGGCAGAAGTCTTTCTGGACAGCCTTGTCCTGGTGAGAGTCTCAGTCTCGATTTCTGCAGCTTTTTCAGTCATGGGCTTACCGAATAGGTTGTCACCTCGGCACAGGACATCGACCAACATGTCCTGCACCCATGACTCCAGGTCCGATGACTGTAGCCAGGCTTGACGGCGTGCACCGATGCCGGCCGTGGCTACTCGGGCCGAAGCCTCAAAGCCATCATAGGCTGCTCGAGAGATAAACTTCGAGCACTCTCGGATCCCTGTAGACAAGGCTTTGAACCTCTGCAAGGGTTCCTTGGAGAGGCCAGCTGAGAACCCGGCAATCTCCTTTGCCAGGTCCCGTAAGTACAAGCCCATGTACAGCTGTTAAGTCTGGACACGGCAAGATAGCACAGAGCCCTGGAAGCACTTTCTACCGAGGGCATCCAGGTTCCGGGCCTCCCGGCTGGGAGGCACCGAGGAGTGCATCTTCTGACTCTTCAGGCGGTGCATGGCCGATTCCACAACCATGGAATTGTGCGGTAGCTGCGCCTTTTGGAACCCAGGATTCTTACGGACTCGATAAATGGAATCGACCCATTTGCTAAGAACCAGCGCCAAGGCTGGTGCCTCCCACATACGGAAGAGCAGCCGTTCCAACATCGGAGGAACCGGTACAGTAAAGGCTTCCTTCGGAGGAAAATCATACTGGACGGCATCGAGCTCCTTGGCTCAAGGCTTCTCCTCGGCGTCCGCAGGGAATGCCAAAGCCTTGGCCATGTCCCTCACGAAGTCCGAGAACCGGTTATCCTCTGGGGGGGGGGGGGGGACTTTCTCCGAGGCTCGGACTCTGGGGAGTCCAAAGGGACGCACCGGGTCCGGAAGGTGTCAGGAGACTCCTCGTCCTTCGTGTCCCATGCCAACTCCTCCTCCGAGTCTTCGAGTGGCTTCGGCTGTGTGGGCCTCGGTGCCACCCGCCCCGAAGCCGAGGGCACCGGCGTCGATGACCTCGGCCCCGCACGGGAGGTTGAGGGGGACCTTGGCCGAGGATCGACTCGAGACTTGAAGGACTCGAGGATCGGCTCGGCCTCCGGGGTCGACTTAGACGTCGAGGTCCTTGGAGGCCAGAAATATGTAAAACAGGTGCACTGGCATTTGTGGTGGTCTAGATTATTGTGGAACCTTGTTGCAGGACAGGGGATAACAAGTGAGCTGGACGTCAACTAGAAAGAGAATCCTGCATACTCAGAAACCAAGGAGAGCTGAGTATAATGGAGGAAGATAGATAAAAAGTGATATTTTACATGTGGCTATCCTCCGTGGCTGGGATATATCATTAGCAGCGCAGACAGGAGTTAACCGAGCAGACTGGATGATCATGGTTATGTTTTTTTCAACTTACTATACTGCCTTTTCCTGAGTACACAGTTTACAAAGTTTAATATAAAACAACTGAGAAGGTGAAAGGAACTCCAATTGAGTCAATTGGTCTTTTTCTATCATCCATCCACTATGTTGTTATATTGCAGCTAATGACTGGGCATGGGGGTCGAGGGGACTGAATCAATCTGGCCTTATAACTAATGCAAATCATAAATTTATAATATCTAAAAGTATAATAATTTTGATATGCTTGTCAGTACGGTTAAGAACATAAGAACATAAGATATGCCATACTGGGTCAGACCAAGGTCCATCAAGCCCAGTATTCTGTTTCCAACAGTGGCCAATCTAGGTCATATGTACCTAGCAGTTTCCCCAAGAGACACAAGTTCCACAATGCTTGTACTGGGTCCAGCATTGATATCTTCGGTCACTTCTTAATAATGGTTTATGGACCTTTCCTCCAGGAACTTGTCCAAACCTTTTTTAAACCCAGCTACACTAACAGCCTTTACTACATCCTCCGGTAACAAATTCCAGAGTTTGATTACACGTTGAGTGAAAAAATATTTTCTTTTATTAGTCTTAAATAGTTTACCCTGTAGCTTCATTGCATGTCCCCTAGTCTTTCTATATTCTGATAAGGTAAACAATCGATCTACGTTTACCCGTTCCACTCCATTCATTAATTTATAGACTTCTATCATATCTCCCCTCAGCCGTCTCTTTTACAGGTTAAAGAGCCCTAACCTTTTTAGCCTTTCTTCATAGGAGTATACTTCCATCCCCTTTACCATTTTGGTGGCTCTTCTCTGTACCTTTTCTAAAATCGCTATATCCTTTTTAAGATACGGCGACCAGAATTGCACACAATATTCAAGGTGCGGTCTCACCATGGAACGATATAGAGGCATTATAATATCTTTTGTTTTATTTTCCATTCCTTTCCTTATCATACCTAGCATTCTATTTGCTCTCTTGGCCACCGCTGCACACTGGGCCGAGGGTTTTAACATGGTATCCACAATGACGCCTAAATCTTTTTCCTGGGTGGTGGTTCCTAATGTGGAACCTTGCATCGTGTAACCATAGTTTGGGTTGTTCTTCCCTAGGTGCATAACCTTGCACTTGTCCACATTAAATTTCATCTGCCATTTTGATGCCCAGTCTTCCAATTTATCAAGATCCTCTTGCAATTTTTCACAATCCTCTTGGGTTTTAACAACTTTAAATAGTTTTATGTCATCTGCAAATTTGATAACCTCACTCGTTATTCCACTTTCCAGGTCATTTATGAATATGTCAAAAAGCAGCGGACCCAGCACAGATCCCTGGGGTACACCACTGTTCACCTTTCTCCATTGGGAAAATTGGCCATTTAGCCCTATCCTCTGCTTTCTATCTTTTAACCAGTTCCTGATCCACAATAGTACACTGCCTCCTATCCCATGACTCTTTAGTTTTGCCAAAAGTCTCTGATGAGGGACCTTGTCAAAGGCTTTCTGAAAGTCCAGATACACAATATCAACCGACTCACCTTTGTCCACCTGATTATTCACTCCTTCAAAAAAACATAACAGATTAATAAGACAAGATCTTCCTTGTCTAAAGCCATGTGGGCTGTCTCCCATTAGGTTGTGACTATCTACATGCTGAGTAATTTTATTCTTTATGATGGTTTCTACCATTTTTCCCGGTACTGACGTCAGGCTCACCGGTCTGTAGTTTCCCGGATGACCCCTGGAACCCTTTTTAAAAATTGGTGTTACATTGGCGATCCTCCAATCTTCAGGTATTAGAGATGATTTTAATGATAGTTCACAGATTACTGATAGCAGGTCTGCAATCTCATATTTCAGTTCTTTCAACACCCTTGGATGTATACCATCCGGCCCAGGTGATTTGCTACTCTTCAGTTTATCTAATAGTTGTAAGACATCTTCCCGATGTATCGATATTTCCTTCAATTCTTCCGCACCTTTAAATACCACTTCAGTCATGGGTAACATCCCTACATCTTCTTCAGTAAAGACCGAAGCAAAGAATTCATTCATACTCTCCGCTATCGCCTTGTCGCCTCTTAGTGCTCCTTTAACCCCTTTATCATCTAATGGACCAACTGACTCTCTCACAGGTTTTTTGCTACGAATGTACTTGAAAAGGTCTTTATTTCGCGTTTTTGCTTCCACAGCAAGCTTTTTCTCAAATTCTCTCTTTGCCTGCCTTATCAATGCCTTGCATTTGACTTGCCAGTGCTTGTGCTGTTTCCAGGTTTCGTCGTTTGGCTCTTTTTTCCATTTCCTGAAAGATGCTTTTTTGGCAACAGCCTCTCTGACCTCACCTTTAAACCATGCTGGCAGTTTTTTGGACTTCCTTCCACTTTTCTTAAAGCGTGGAATACAGCTGGTCTGGGCTTCCAAGATAGTATTTTTCAACACCACCCAAGCTTGATGTACGTCTTTAACCTTCTCAACTGCTCCTTTTAGTTTTTTCCTAACTGTTTTCCTCATTTTATCATAGTCTCCCTTTCGAAAGTTAAAAGGTAGTACTGAGGATTTCCTTACTATCCCTCCTCCACTAATTAAATCAAAGGCGATCATGCTATGATCACTATTGCCAAGTGGCCCCAACACCCTTATCTCTTGCACTAGATCTGGTGTTCCACTAAGGACTAGGTCTAATATGGCTTCCCCTCTGGTCAGTTCATGAACCAGCTGCTCCAAGAAGCAGTCATTTATTTCATCTAGGAACTTTATCTCCCTAGCATGTCCTGACGTGACACTGACCCAGTCGATACCGGGGTAATTGAAATCACCCATTATTATTACTGCGCTGTAACTTTTGTTAGCTTCCTTGATTTCTTTGAGCATTTCATCATCCATTTGGTCACTCTGGCCAGGTGCTCGATAGTATACCCCCACTGCCATTGGCTTCCCCCTTTTATATGGAATTTCAATCCATATAGATTCTACAGCAGATTTTGTTTCCTGCAAAACTTTAATCCTTTCTGAGTCAATGCCCTCTCTAACATAGAGCGCAACCCCTGCACCAATTTGATCAGCTCTATCATTACGATATAGTTTGTACCCAGGTATCAGTGTCCCACTGGTTGTCCTCCTTCCACCATGTCTCTGATATTCCAATCATATCTAACCTTTCATTTAATGCTATATATTCTAACTCTCCCATTTTATTCTTTAGACTTCTAGCATTTGCATACAAGCATTTTAGAGAATGTATTTTATTCATGTTAATTTGGCTATTGTTAGACATGGGTAAATTGGGATCTTTAAGCTCTGTCTGCTCCATATTTGAGGGCATTTGGGCTACTTTACTCTTTTGTGGAACCTCTCTGCTTTTGGTAGTATCCTTCAAGGATACATTCTTCCGAACCATCCGCTCTTGGGCGACTGTCGGCTTTCCCCTAATATCTAGTTTAAAAGCTGCTCTATCTCCTTTTTAAAGGTTAATGCCAGCAGCCTGGTTCCATCCCGGTTAAGGTGAAGCCCATCCCTTCGGAAGAGCCCCTCCTTTCCCCAGAATGTTCCCCAGTTCCTAACAAATCCAAAACCCTCATCTCTGCACCATTGTCTCATCCACGCATTGAGACTCCGGAGCTCTGCCTGCCTTTTGGGTCCTGCGCGTGGAACAGGAAGCATTTCGGAGAATGCTACCCTGGAAGTTCTGGATTTCAACTTCCTACCTAAAAGCCTAAATTTTGCCTCCAGAACCTCCCTACCACATTTTCCTATGTCATTGGTACCGACATGTACCAAGACAGCAGACTCCTCCCCAGCACTATCTAAGACCTTATCTAGGTGGCGCATGAGGTCCGCTACCTTCGCACCAGGCGGTTTGTGTTATGACGTGAATTGCTTCTAGTTTGCTGATGAATGGGGCATGCCATCTTCATCAGGGCCAGCTCATGCTGTGCTTTCAACATTAAAGCAATACTTTGAATCACATGATGTGATCAGAACAGCCTGCAAACCTTAAGGATCCCATGATGCACACAGACTGATTAAGCAGGAACAAAGAGCAGGTACCAACTAGCACTACTGAATAGGACATTAGGAGGAAGTGGTACTTGGCAACAGGTGTCGGCTTAAAGTATTCTATTTATATTTGAGGCAGAAAAGTCTATTTACAAAAGAAAAGAAATATAATCTGCAAATGTCAAAGTAAAAAGGTGGCTATGTTTAAACCACATTAAAATGAAGGAGTAGACTAATGGTTAGAGCACTTGCTTGGGAACCAAGAGACCAGAGTTCAATTCCCACTAGCACTCATTGTAGTCTTGGGCAAGTCACTTAACCCTCCATTGCCTCAGATGAATCCAAGTTATCAATGTCCCTGTTTAATGTACATTACCAAGTTTAAGCTGCAATGAAACAGCTTTGACTAAATGATAAAGTGGTATAAAAAAAAACAAACTCCAGTGTGTGCAGTTATTTGCACAATTACAAAACAGAGCCGGAGCTGTAGAACCCCTACTTGGGCCATGGTGCTCGAGAGGAGGGAGAAAGGGGTCAGTCCTCCATACAAATGTAGCTGTACTAGAATATAACAATATGATGCTGGTCCTGCTTAAAGCAATTTGACACCTTAATGCCAAGTGAACCAGTCATGCAGCCCAGCGGACCTCCGACATGGTGAATTTTGAAAACAATCTTTTCAAAAACAGGACTGATGGTCAGGTTCATATTTCTAGCCATGGGAGAGAATCCAAGATGGCGATCTGACCAGTGTTGTGAGCAGCGTCGTTTTTCTTTATGGGTAAATGGAAGGCTAAAGGGGTTAAGAAACCCTCTCTTACCCCAGCGGCCTCTTCCCCATTGCCTTTGCAAGTGGTTGGTCCACTTGATGCCTTCGTCTCTACGACACAGCGGCAGTCCGGTGAGCCAGTGGAGCAGTGCCTCATTAGCGTCCCGCCGGAGCTGAGCAGCTCGATGGGAGGTTCAGGGCCATACATCTCCCCTCCGGCGCAGTGGCGTCTGCCAAAAGAGCTGTCCCTTGAGCAGAGCCTGGTGCAGTCATTGATCTTGCAGCCCTCCCATGTGGTGGAGTCTCGCGAGAACAGAGGGCTGACTGCACGGCTGGGTAGTGGAGGGGTCTCTTTACCTCTCCCTCACTGTTTGGGGGTTTCAACATCACAGTGGCGGTCTGAGGGGTCTGAATTGATCCCTTCTACATCTGGGAGTCCTGTAATGGAGCGGCAGTCTTCTGAGGTTGGTACTGGAGTGCCTGAAAACCTGGTAACTTTTTCTTTTGAGCGTCCAGCTGTATTCACATTGGAGACGATTTGGTCAGCTATTGTGAAGCTTGGGGAACTGTTGGGTCCACAGGTCTCAACTTTGGCAGCCCAATCTCAGTCTCACACTAACTTATTACAACAGCATACATTGGAAATTTCTGCTCTACAATCTTCAGTGACTGAGATACAACAAAAAACAGTTTCCTATGATGATGGTGTTTTATCTTTTCAGAAGGATGCACTGGCATTAAAAGCAAGGATTGAGATGTTGGAAAATTTATCTAGATATCAAAATCTCCATTTGATTAATCTTCAAAAGTCTACTTTAATTATTTATTTATTTATTTATTTAATTTTCTTATATACCGCGCTATTTGTCATCAGTGCGGTTTACATTGAAACAATACAACAATTGGTCAGATATAACAGAACTAAAGATTAGCGCTAAAGATATGTTTAAAAAGTATTTGATAGAGATTTTGGGTGTTCCAAATGAGTCCCATCCCCCGATGGTTAAAGTATATTATCTTCTATCTGGTAAAAAGGATGTTGGTGGTGGGGTGATTTCTGGGATTGACCAAGTTGATTCTTTGGATGTTTCGGGAATTTTAGGTACCTCTCTATGTGATTCTGTTTCTCCATCTACTCTAATTGCAACCTTTGCTCTCTCCTCTGATCGGGATTGGTTTTTGCGAATGTTTTTTTCGCAAGCGTACTTTGTTATTTCAAGGGCTAGCTGTATGTGTGTTTCCAGACCTGTCTAGAGAGACCCAGAGGAGAAGGGAGGAATTCTTGTTGCTCCGTCCTGGAGTCTTGCTTATGGGTGCTCAATTCTTCTTGAAATTCCCTTGTAAATGTATGGTTAGATTGCAGTCTGTTTCTTATTTTTTTTTTGAGCCCTCACAGTTGCTGGCTTTTCTGAATTCTTACCGCTCCGTTGAGGCGGTCTAGATTAATCTACTGCAAAAGTTTGGCTTGACTGAAGACACTTGTCATATTTTCTTCTCAATGTGTATTAGGTAATTAACTTTGGATTCTCTCCGTGTAGTGGGCTGGGGTAGGGACAGACTTGTTTTACTGTCTTTTGTTAATTTCCGCTTATGTTCATTGTAAATTTACAAAAGTTTTTCCGTTTGTACCCTAATTTCTATACAGGCTTAATTATGCTTGGATTTATTGTAAAATGATAAAGATTAAATAAAAAAAAATATTTCTAGCCATGAGACAGGCTGACATGCTACCAAAAGCTCTAAACTATAGCGCTCTACTGCCACTAAATAGAAACAGATTTTAATAAATACTTAGGAGCTAATATTCAGCCATGGTGGTTGTGTTTTTTTTTTAAACATTGACTGCCACAGCTAAAATAAATACAGATATTTGGTGCTACTACACGGATAGTGGGCAGACCTGACTATCTGTATTCAGAGATGGTCAGTACCACTATCCAAACAGAAATATTCAGCCTGCTATCCGGAGAGAAAACCATCTAAAGTTAGGACTGCCTTTTTTTCTGGCCTATTGCCCAATAGAGTGCCTACTGATAAACAGTATATGTTACTGAGCAATAGTACGAACTACTGAGCAATAAGGCTCATTCCTTATTGTTCCTCCAGTCCAGTCCTCCACCTCTGGGTTGTGCTCCTCCTCCTGCAGCTTGGAGACTGGACAAGTCAAACTCTTGATGTCACTGGATATATACTATCGGTCTTCTCCCATCATTCCCCAGTGTGTCCAGTCTCCATGCAGCAGGAGGACTTAGTGAGCCTAAGTGAAGGCTCACTTGAGGAACGAATAAGGAGCATCTGTTAGTTAGATTAGATTAGAGTTTACAATTTTATCTGGACTTCCTTGCTTTCTTTATTCTGTTAGTTACTTCAAAAGAAAAAAGGGTAATCTAAGCCTTGATCCTGTGCCTCTGTGTCTTGGGGTCCTTATCTGTCTGCCTCCAGCCTTGCTGTCGGCTCTCCCCTCCTAGACTGTACTGGGGGGGGGAGCCCGGCAGAAGAAAGAGAGCTTGGCTGCTCCGTGGCTTCTTCAGCACACCGCGGGAGCCAAAGGAGAGGCAGTGGAATTGAACGCCTCACCCTCACCGCGAACGCTGCTGGCGGCTTGCAGTGTAGCGGCTTGCAGTGGGCGGCTTGCAGTGTAGCGGTTTGCAGGGCTTGCAGGCAGGCCGGAGCAATCGCGGAGACATGCGGCCTTTTTACTCTGCTGCTGGAGGTGAGAAGCGATAGCGTCGGACCATTCTTCCCACGGTACCGATGAGCCCTCAGTGTAGGAAGCTGAAAATTTAGGCAGGCGGTTATTTGCCTGTGTGCCACAGCCGCGAGGCAGGGTCAGCGTGTCGGCGGCGGTAGCGGCTCCGACGGGCTGCTGAGGCACGTGGCAACATAGGCTACCGGAGAGGCCTCAAAGCAGCAGGCTGCCCGATTTTCCTGCGCTTTCTGTCCGCGTGGCATAGGCAGCACAGCTCAGCGCGTCGTCCGGAAGAATGGGGTCGCCAGACGGCTGAGACTCAGGGGACCCACTGGTTTTAATTTCTTAAGTTGGGTAGCTTAGTTCGGTGGTAGTTTCTTTATTGTTTTGAAAAAAAAAAATTTCCCCTTTGCTTCTTCTTGTTGGGAGCTGGGAATTCATAACTAATGCCCTTGCGACCCCAGTGTCTGGTGTGTGGCTCCCGCAGGGGTGCAGTGTCGGACGCAGGGATTTGTCGGGCCTGCACTGTGGTTTCTTCCAATATGGAGCAGCAGTTGGAGGATAAGTTCGCCCAAGGGAACCCCAATCCATCGGCAGGGTCAGACGGCAAGACCCTGATACAGGGTCCTTTTCTTTCGCAGGAAACACCAGCAGGACCATCTAGTGTCGGACCGTCACTGGTTGTGGGACTGTCACTGGGAGATTTTTCCCCGTATTTTGTCTTAATAATGCATCAAGCCTTCTGCTTGAGACGGCAGTGGAAGGTGCTGGATACCTTGTCAGTACCTCCCCAACAACCCGGGCCAGAGCGGGCTAATAGCGAGCTCGTAAGGCCCACTAAGAGGGCGAGACCTCTTGAGCCTCCGCTCTCGGATGGGGAGTGGCCCGAGATGGAGGAGACCGGGTTGGAGTTGGATTCTGGAATGGATGAACTGGAAGAAGAAGAGATCCGTGAGCCAGAGGTTCAGGCGAGAATCATCCGGGTGTTCCGGAGGGACAAGCTTACAGCGCTCATTAAGGAGTCTCTCCAGGCGCTCAATCTGCTGTCGGTCCAACCGGTGGAGGAAGAGGGGCTGGAGGAAAGCCTCATTCAAGCAGTGAGGCAGTCTCAAGTGGTTCACCGGGTGGTTGATCGCATGAGCCAAGATGAGTGGGATCTCCCAGAAGTGGGGCTAAGAGGGGTTAGGACAATGAACAGGCTCTACCCCTTGGCAGATAAGGAGAAGGAAAGGTTTCGGTCCCCAAGGATAGATGCAGCAGTATCGGCGGTCACAAAGAAGACAACTATCCCGGTGGAAGGCACCGCGGCCTTGAAGGATGCACAGTTCAGGAAGGTGGATGGCCTGTTGAAGCAAGTTTTTGATGCTAATGCACTCTCTCTCCAAGCCTCCATTTGTGGGGCTTGGGTAGCAAGAGCTTGCCTCCGGTGGTCACAGCGCTTACGGCAGTCCGTCCAGTCGGAATAGGAGCAATTGCTGGACGTGACAAGGCTAGAATCAGGGTCGGCGTATTTAGCGGATGTTCATTACGATTTGATCAGAGCATTAGCAAATAGTATGTTTTCTCTGGTAGCCGCCCGGCGGTACCTGTGGCTAAGAAATTGGGCGGCTGATGGTTCTTCTAAGGTGCGCCTCAGCAAACTTCCGTTTAAGGGGAGGCTATTGTTTGGGGAGGATTTGGACAAATTAGTTAAGGACCTGGGAGAATCCAAAGGCAGGAGGCTGCTGGAAGACAAACCCAAGGAGGGGAAGTCGTAGCCTTTGGTGCGGGACCAGTTTCGAGATTTCAGGAGATTTTGCACCTCTCGGCTGGGAGGTTTTCAAAGAGGAAGGTTCGCTTCTAGGGCCCAGGGGTTTCGTGGGTTTCGAGGAGCAGGAAGGGGTTTTGCCGCATCCTCTGCAACCTCTACTCGAAAATTGCAATGAAGCAAGGCGGGCCCAGGCAGGGGGACAGAGGATAGGAGGCCGTCTTCGGGAGTTCCTTTCTGCCTGGATCCAAATAACCTCCGACCAATGGGTCCTGGAAATCATTTGCGAAGGTTATGCGCTGGAATTGGCTCGTCCAGTACTGGATTCGTTCGTCCTTTCTCCTTGCAGAGGTCTACAGAAAGCCTTAGCAGTTTGACAAATGTTGGAATGGTTCTTGCAGCTGGGGGCGGTGGTACCAGTGCCTCCAGAGGAGTTCGGCGCCGATCGTTACTCCATTTATTTTGTAGTCCCAAAGAAGGAAGGATCCTTCCAGCCTATTCTGGACCTAAAAGGAGTGAACCGTTGTCTTCGAGTACCGCACTTTCGGATAGAAACCTTATGTTCGGTGATAGTGGCAGTTAGGAAGCGGCGTTCTTGACCTCCTTAGATCTTACCGAAGCGTATTTACACATTCCAATCAGACCAGCTCATCAAAAGCTGTTGAGGTTCGCCCTTCCGTGGGGGCATTACCAGTTTCAGGCGCTACCCTTCGGCCTAGCGACGGCCCCGTGCACCTTCACAAAGATTATGGTGGTAGTGGCGGCAGCTCTGCGGAAAGACGGCATCTTGGTTCACCCTTACCTGGACGACTAGCTGATTTGGGCGAAGTCCAAAGTCGAGAGCAAAGAAATCACAGACAAGGTGGTGAAGTTGTTGCAGAAGCTCGGCTGGGTAGTCAACTTTACCAAGAGCTACTTAATCCCGACGCAGGTATTAGAGTACTTGGGAGTCCGCTTCGACACCCGGCTGGGAGCGATGTTCTTGCCGGATCGGCGGGCTCAGGCTCTTTGTCGATTAGTGTGCAGGTTCTTAGCGACCCCGGCCCCATCAGCATGGAACTATCTTCAGCTGCTGGGAACTATGGCGGCAACTCTGGAGGTGGTACCTTGGGCGAGAGCACACATGCGTCAGTTGAAGAAGGCGCTCCTGTGGCGCTGATCTCATCAGAACGATGCTCTAAGCAAACATCTTCCCTGCCCTCTTCGAGTCAGACGGTCGCTCCAGTGGTGGCTTTGCCCAGGAAAGCTGGAGGCGGGCTTACCCCTGAAGCAACCGTTATGGCTACCGGTGTTGATGGATGCGAGTCTCATCGGGTGGGGAGCACATTGCGAGGAGCTCTTCATACTAAGGAATTGGAGCGGGCAGGAGACCCACTGGTCAATCAATCGGCTGGAGCTATGGGCAGTGGCGCTCGCTCTTCAGGCATTCAAAGCCAGGGTAAGAGGCCGGGTGGTGAGAGTACTGTCCGAAAATTCTGCGACGGTGGCCTACATCAATCGGCAGGGAGGAATGGGAAGTGCTGCCAAGGAAGTGGAAGCAGAGGCGCTGTTTACCTGGGTGGAACCCCGGATACAGGCAATCTCGGCAGCGCACATCGCGGGAACAGACAATGTGATGGCAGATTTTCTCAGCAGAGTCCGGGTGGATGCCGGGGAATGGGAACTCCATCCGGACGTGTTACCTCAGATAGTTCACAGATGGGGGTCCGCCGGTCATGGATCTCATGGCAACCTTTCACTCGTCCAAGGTGAATCGCTTTTTCAGCCGCAGGCGAGAGAGGATGTCAGAAGGCATCGACGCGCTGATACAACAGTGGCCATTGTCCGGGCTCCTCTACGTCTTCCCTCCCTGGGCGCTCATAGGACGGGTGGTTCAGTGCATCGAGGCCCATCGGGGAAGGGTGCTTCTAATGGCTCCAGATTGACCGAGACAACCATAGTATGCCGACCTCATCAGACTTCTCGACGGGGTGCCCTGGAGATTGCCGACATCAGAGAAGCTGTTGATACAGGGACCGCTGCGGATGCCCCAGGTGGATTGGTTCTTGCTTATGGTTTGGCTATTGAGAGGGTGAGGTTAAGGAAGAAAGGCTACTCGTCGTCCGTCATTACGACCTTACTGCGGGCCAGAAAGCGGTCCACTTCCCTGGCATATGTACGGATATGGCATATATTTGAGGATCGGTGTTCTCGGCATCAGGTCCGGGCTGCTACGGCATCAGTGCCCGTGGTGTTAAGCTTCCTTCACAATGGTTTTGAGAACAGTTTGGCGGCCAGCTTGTTAAGAGTCCAGCTGGCAGCTCTGGCCTGCTATAGAGGTAAAGTCCAGGGTGTTGCCTTGGGCTCTCATTCTGATGTGATGCATTTCTTGAGGGCGGTGTCTAGGATGTGGCCCTCTCGCAGGATGATAGTGCCTCCGTGGGATCTCAACCTGGTGTTAGGAGCGTTGACCAGGGAATCTTTTGAGCCTTTATCTCAGGCTTCTATCAAAGACTTGACCCTAAAGACAGTGTTTTTACTGGCCATTTGTTTGGCCCTGCGTGTTTCGGAGTTGCAGGCGCTCTCTTGCCAGGAGCCCTTTTTGTCCTTTTCGAGGGAAAAAGTGGTTTTGCGTCCAGTGCCGTCCTTTCTGCCTAAGGTAGTTTCCCATTTTCATATGAATCAATCGGTCTCGTTGCCAGTGTTAGGGGTGTCGGAGGTAGGCGGTTCAGATCGGAGTCTTCGGCGTCTGGATGTAAAGAGAGTTCTGTGTCAATACTTGAAGGTTTCAGAGGTCTTTCGTAAGTTGGAACGTCTATTTGTCCTCTTTGGCGGTCCATGCAAAGGTGAGGCGGCAGCCAAAGCCTCCATCTCCAGGTGGGTCCGAGAGGTGATAGCGTCAGCATATATCTTGCAAGGCCGGCAGGTACCAGAAGGCCTGCGGGCGCATTCCACCAGAGCTCAGGCTACGTCTTGGGTGGAGCACAGTTTGGTTCCACCGGTGGAGATTTGCAGAGCGGCAATGTGGTCATCTCTCCATACCTTCAGCAAGCACTATCGTCTGGATGTTCAGGCAGCAAGTGATGCCTCTTTTGGGTCGGCAGTGTTGCGATCCAGGTGAAAAGGTCCCTCCCAATGATTACTCTTCTGTTATATCCCAGAGGTGGAGGACTGAACTGGAGGAACGATAAGGAAATACAAATTACACTTACCTGGTAATTGTTCTTCCTTGAGGAACTCCAGTTCAGTCCTCAATCCCGCCCGGAGATGAGCAAAGCAGTGTGTGTGAACATTCAGTGTGGAGGGAGACTTTCGGGCACTAAGAGTATGTATGATATACCAGAGACAAGGTGGTATCTTTCTTTTTCTGTCCTTCTTGTTCTCCTTCCTCCTTTCTGACCCTCTTTCTCTGTTCTGGTGGGGTGGAGGGCAGAGGCAAGGAGGAGGTTGTTGCCTTTCCCTTCATTAAGGGAATTTAGTGTTAAGAGTTACGTTTTAAATTTAGAGTGATAGTTAATGAGTTAGCTACTTATTTCTTGCTCCTTTGAGTCTGCTTTGACAATAGTTCACTGGGGAATGATGGGAGAAGACCGATAGTATATATCCAGTGACATCAAGAGTTTGACTTGTCCAATCTCCAAGCAGCAGAAGAAGCAGCACAACCCAGAGGTGGAGGACTGAACTGGAGTTCCTCAAGGAACAACAATTACCAGGCAAGTGTAATTTCTATCTATTTCCCAACAAAGCACTATTAAAAATGTTGCTGATATATCTCATGTTCTTTCAAACGTGCATCCGTAGTAACAGCAGTCAGTATGTGGTGAGGATACGAAACATTACTGGCGACTTTAGGGGGTCTTTTACTAAATGTTAGGATTGCAAGTGGGAGGGTTAGGGGCAAAGAGTGGGTATTGTGAGCTCAGAACAGTTAGTGCTGGGTTCACACCGCACGCTAATTGCATTAGTGTGGGTTTACCTAATGCCACCTCAAAAGGTGGAGTAAAGTGCACCCACACTAATGTGGCCCGCGTTAGGGTAAAGCAATCTGCATTAACTGCAGGGTTACGCTTTCAACACCGCCGACAGGTAATGCAGCGGTATTGCACCTAACGCACCATAGTTTTGGTTCTTTTGATGTGTCAGGTGTAATGCTAAAATTGAAAAGTATACTAAAAGAAATGAAATGAAAAAAATTGAAAAGGAAAGTTATTTCCATCTCTTGAGAGAATATACTGCTGTTTATAACATTACACAAACTAAGTAGCATTTTGATGGCTTCTGTTATCAAAAGATTTTTTTGTCATGTTGGGGGTAATTTTACAAGTTGTCTAAATCTACATAGCAAGATGCACCTAAATGTCAGAATTTTAATCACTTACATGTATAAGTTCCTGCGTAAATGCCCTCTTATAGAATACTTACTATAGAAAAATACGCACTTTGATTGCATTGAATGTACTTTCATTGTGTGCGTGCACATAGGTGGAGTTTGGGTTGAGCATAGTGCACAATGGGACAGGGACTGTGCGGGTTAGGGGTGAAGAGTGGGAGTTAACTCTGCCTTGCAGTTAGTGCGGGAGTATTTAACCCATGCTGTCAATATTGCAGTTAGCAAGGGGGAAGTTAATACCACCCCAATGAGTGCATGCTGCCATAGGTTAGGGAATTTTTCAGTGCAATAACTAACTGAATATTCTAGGCACACCCCTAGAAGCACAGAGCCATTGTACTTACCGCACATTATTTTTTGCTCCTTACACACGGTTAAGTGCAAAAACTTACTGCACTTTACTGCCTGTAAGTCAATTGTACATAGATCCCTTTTGAAGGCTTGTTGTTCTCTCTCAATCTATTAACTAGGCAAAGCTGCACTTGCAATTCAAGAATGCATTCTCCCTGTTCCCCCTCCCCTCCCCCATCATATTCCAAGATAGCAAATTGCCTATGCTGTTATTCTCAGATTCAAATTCTGTTGATTTTTCAAAGTCTTTTACCGTGATATGAGCCTGAGGAGCTTCCGTCGCATGAGCTGCGGCGCTCTTTTAGCCTCACCTTTATGAGTCTGTCTCCTGGCTGAAGCCTCCCATCACTTTTGGCGGGATCCTGAATGATGTCATGAATGAAACAACCAACATGGTCATTAGCTTTAGTCACAGTGAATCCCAGACTGCCCTGCTCTGATTTAGTCATAGTGACATGGAGCTCCACTTCCTGAGGAAGAAAACAGGACATCAGGACAGAAATCAGGTAGAGCACAGCATTCACAAACAAGAAAATCCAACAGTAGTCAGACAAAGGCGTATTTCAGATATGTGGAGACTGTGGAGAGGTCGAGGTTGCCACATAAGCAATTTTTGGCAGCAGGAGTGCACATATGTTTGCCAAATCATGGAGCCAGTGGATTCGTTATGCAAATCTACACATGGGAAAAATCAACAGGGGAAACTTGGCAACTTATATAAGAATTGCCATACTAGGTCATACCAAAGGTCATCTAGTCCAGTATTTGTTTCCAATACTGGCCACAAATACCTGGCATAATTCCCAAAAGTAGCAAGATTGCAGTGCTATTTACCCCCAGGAATAAGCAGCGGATCTTCCCAAGCCTACTTTAATAATGGTTTATGGACTTTTCCTTCAGGACTTTGGGCCCGATATTCTATATGATTAAAAGCCAGTTAACCGTGTAATGCCTACTACCCGGATATTCGATGGCACATACATGGGTAGTGCCGTTGAATATTCCCAATTCCCCTATGTGTGCCGATGCTAGCATGCCGGGGGCGTTCTGGGGTGAAGCGGAAAACTCTTGCCTATCTTATAGGCGCTGAGGATAACCATGCATCATCCAAGATTGATGCTGCACAGTTAGCCTTGGCAACTTCCGAGCAGCATGGCCAGACCTGGATATTCACTTCCATTGCCATGGAAATGAATATCCAGGGTTTGGAGGTGGGCGGGCAGGGCTAAGTGGCCCAGTTGAATGATGATCCCTTTGCTTTTACCACATCCTCCAGCAATGAATTCCAGAGCTTAACTATGCATTGAGTGAAAAACAAAGTTGCTTACCTGTAAATGGGGGTTCTCTGTAAACAGCAAGGAAATACAGCGACATTTCCTAATGACGCCATAGCTGAGGGTCACAAGTAAATATTAGACTGGTATCTATTTTGTTAATTTTATTTTATTTTTTTTGTTATTATGGCCTGTTATGGTTAGAGGAAACAGAAAACACAGAAGTTGCTACTGAGCAAAGAGGTTCTTGAGGACTGCTTGCACAAACGTACATTCAGCCATAGATTGATCCAAACAATAGTGCTCGGGGAAATTATGAATTGACACCTATGTTAACACTTTGCATATATCTCAAAGCAAAATAGAATGCCCAGGCTGCTTCTGCTCAGAATTGATGTGATTCGATTGTTCTTGGAGGTTCCATATTCGATTGTATAAAGCAGAAATTGATGGAACTGGACACCCAGATTGCCAAAGTTCTCTTAGATGCTGGTATTCCAGAATTAGTTGGGTTGTAAGTGATGAATAGTTGAGATGACTTCCTGATATCCTTTGTGGCAAGAAAATAATAAAGAAGTGCGTGTCGTGTGAGAGCCAGAGGAGAAAGTTTTAACACAAAACCCCCAAATTGTTGTCTGAATGCTGGAAATGAACTGAGGTGCGTATGTGAAGCTTTCATAGGTATGTGACAACATATGGAAAAAATGTTAAAACACAATTATCAGTAAGCGATGGACAGAGAGAGAGTAAAAAAGGCAACCATGAGATAAAAACATGTCAACTTAGCACGAAGAAGAACAAATGGCCCCCAGTATAGTTGCCAGAATATGGGGCGCTAACAAGATGTATTTCTTATATTTCTTGGGAAATGAGGGGTGCAAAAGCACCAAGCAAAAAGAACTGAGTGAGTGGGACAAAGGTCAGATAACAATATAAATCTGACAAGGCCCAAGCTGATAGTTGCAGACATGGGCCAAAGAAAGGTCAATGGAGAGGGGTACAAACATGAGCAGAGTAACATGGCAAATCACTCAGGGGAGAGCCCTAGAGAGCTGGAACAAAAATTAGGTAATTAGAGAAAAATGCCCGGAAAGCATAGTTACTCACCTGTAACAGGTGATCACCGGGAACAGCAGGAATTTAGTACTCCCATATGGGTATCGTCGGTACCGACGGAGCCTGCGCGGGAACGCTCCCCAGCGTCCAATTAGAAAGCTTTTGGGAGTATCCCACAGCGCCTGCGTGCTGCCTTCCCGCCTTTCCCAAATGCCTCTCTCCAGTTGACTTTTAAAGCTGAGACAAAGAGAGAGAGAGGGAAAGGGAAAGAGATAGATAGAGAGATACAACTCCTAGGGGAGGTGGGTGGGTTGTGAGGACTAAATTCCTGCTGTTCCCGGAAATCACCTGTTACAGGTGAGTAACTATGCTATCTCCAGGAACAAGCAGGAATGTAGTCATCACATATGGGGACTCCCTAGCTTTAGATGCCAGGGAGAGACCCCAGAAGTTGTGTGTCCCTGAGAAGGGCTCCACTTCCCCCCATGGATCTCTGGCATTCTACCAGGGATGGTGGGCAGGAGTTGATTAGGTATGGAACAGGTGTTGGAGAACAGCCTGACCAAACAAGGCATCCCGGCGGGAGTCCTTATCCAAGCAGTAATGGGCTGTGAAGGTATGAACCGAGGCCCAGGTGGCTGCTCGACAGATGTCGTCGATAGACACAGAGTGCAGATGAGCCATTGAAGCTGCCATGGCTCTCACGCTGTGACATGGCCCTCCAGAGGAAGATTCTTGCTCTGATAGGCGAAGGAAATACACTGAGCAATCCAGTTAGACAGTGTTCTCTTGGAGACTGGAAGTCCCAAATGAGAAGGATCAAAAGCAACAAAGAGTTGAGAGGACTTTCTATGTTGCTGTGTTCTTTGTAAGTAAAAGGCTAAAGCTCTCTTACAGTCCAAGGTATGAAGGTTCCTTTCTGCATTTGATGCATGAGGCCTTGGAAAGAACACAGGTAGGTAGACCACTTGGTTTAGATGAAAAGGCGAAACCACCTTTGGCATAAAGTGTGGATGAGTCCTAAGGACTACCTTGTCATGATGGAACCTTGTATAAGGTGTATCAGCCACTAGTGCCTGCAACTCACTGATGTGACGTGCTGATGTGATTGTAATGAGAAAGATAACCTTCCAAGAAAGGAATTTCAAGGAGGTAGTAGCTAAGGGTTTGAAAGGTGGCTTCATGAGCTGACCAAGAACCAAGTTTAAGTCCCATGCCACAGGTGGTGGCCTAATGGGAGGCTTAGTTAGCAGAAGGCCTCTCATAAATCCTGCTATAAGAGGATGAGAGGAGATAGGTTGTCCATTTAGAGGTTTGAAGGAAGCTACAATAGCACTTAAATGGACTCTTATGGAGTTAGTCTTAAGTCCTGCATTGAATAAATGAAGAAGATACTCCAGTAATGATTCCAGAGGTATCGCAAGGGGGTTAAAACCCTTCTGCGAACACCATATGGTAAACCTCTTCCATTTAAAAGCATAAGAACGTCTTGTGGAAGGCTTCCTGGAAGCATAAAGGACATCCTTTACTAGCTGAGAGAGGTTAAGATCATGAAGATCTAGGCCTTCAGCAACCAAGCTCTGAGATGCAGAGACTGGGGATTGGGATGCCATAACATTTCGTCCTCCTGCGACAGGAGATCTGGAGCAGATCCTAACTCCAGGGAGCGAGCTTGAGAGAGATGTAGAAGCAGAGGGTACCACACTTGCCGCTGCCAATGTGGAGCTATGAGGATCATACGCCCTCTGTCTCTCTGAAGCTTGAACAGGGTTTTGGGAATTAGGGGAATGGGTGGAAAGGCATAAAGGAAGTCTTGCCCCCAGTGAAGGAGGAAAGCATCCCTGGCTTGAGAGCCCTGAGCCGGAATTCTGGAACAGAACCGGGGAAGTTTGGCATTCAACGGACGTGCAAAGAGGTCTATGTCCGGGGTTCCCCAAATTTGAAAAATTTTGGCCACTTGGTCTGGATATAGAGACCATTCGTGTGGAAGCAGAACTCGACTGAGTCTGCCCAAGAGTTTTGTATGCCTGGAAGATACACTGCCAGGAGATGAATCTGATGCTCTCTGGCGAGGGCCCATAGTCGCAAAGCTTCATTGCAAAGCGACAGAGAGTCTGTTCCCCCCTGCTTGTTCACGTAGAACATGGCTACTTGATTGTCCGTATGAATAAGGACTGTCTTGTAGCTGAGCAGGCTGTGGAACACTTGAAGAGCAAGGAAGATGGCCCTGAGCTCCAAGAGATTGATATGTAGATGAGTCTCCTGTGGAGTCCAGGTGCCTTGGGTGGAGAGGTCTTGCAGATGAACTCCCCAACCCATCGGAGAAGCTTCTGTTGTGAGAGTTGCCTGGGGCAAAGGTTGTTGAAATGTGGACCCCAGCAACAGGTTCTGAGTAGACTGCCACCATTGGAGGGACAAAATAAGGCGATTTGTGTTTGCTATTTTGTCTGACAGGCACCCTGATGCCTGGGTCCATTGAGTGGATAAAGTCCACTGGGCTGCTCTCATATGGAGCATAAGGAACCACATGCACTGTAGATGCCATGTGGCCTAATAGTTGTAGCATTTCTCGGGCAGTGAGATGAGGTTTTAGCACTGCTTGAGAAGCTAACTGCACCATGCGAAGGCAACGGGCCTGGGGCAGATAGGCCCTTGCTTTTCTGGTATCCAGCAAAGCTCCTATGAACTCTAAAGACTGAGTGATAGTTAGACTGGACTTTGGGATGTTTATGACCAGACCCAAATACTGAAGAATACGCATTGTGCAAGATAGGGAAGTCCTGGCCTCTGACTCTGATGGGGCTCGAATGAGCCAGTCGTTTAAGGGAAGACGAATATCCCTAGAATGCGGAGAAATGCTGCTACCACAGCCATGCATTTCGTGAACACTCTTGATGCTGAGGCCAGGCCAAAAGGAAGCACCCTGTACTGGTAGTGCTTTCCTTGAAAAAGGAACCAAAGGAACTTTCTGTGGATTGGATGGATGAGAACATGAGTGTATGCATCCTTGAGATATAGAGAACAAAGCCAATCCTGACTCTGAAGGTATGGCAGCAGAGTTCCTAGAGAAATCATCTTGAACAGGAATTTGTTCAATTCTCTGAGGTCTATAATAGGCCTGTGTCCCCCTGTTTTCTTTGGGATAAGGAAATAGGGGGAGTTGGGTGGGAGGCGACAAAGAGTACAAGTAAATGGAGCTCACTCTGAGGAGAAGGATGTTACCAGTTGTGTGCCCCAGGGATCTGTCCTTGGTCCGATTCTTTTTAACATCTTTGTTAGTGATATAGCGAAAGGGCTGTCGGGTAAGGTTTGCCTCTTTGCAGATGATACCAAAATCTGCAATAGAGTAGACACCCAGGATGGTGTAGATAACATGAGGAGGGATCTAGCTAAGCTTGAAGAATGGTCTAGAATTTGGCAGCTGGGATTTAATGTTAAAAAATGTAAGGTCATGCATTTGGGCTGCAGCAATCCAAGAGAGCAATACAGTATAGGAGGTGAAGTACTTTTGTCCACTAAAGAAGAGCGGGACCTAGGCATGGTTGTGTCTGATGATCTTAAAGTAGCTAAACAGGTAGAAAAGGCGACGGCAAAAGCTAGAAGGATGCTTGGGTGCATACGGAGAGTAATGGCTAGCAGAAAAAAGGAGGTGATAATGCCTCTGTATAAGTCTTTGGTGCGACCTTATTTGGAGTATAGTGTGCAATTCTGGAGACCGCACCTTCAAAAGGATGTGAACAGGATGGAGTCGGTGCAGAGGGTGGCTACTAAAATGATTAGTGGACTTCATTATAAAGCATATGAGGACAGACTTAAGGATCTTAATATGTACACCTTAGAGGAAAGACGGGATAGAGGTGATATGATTGAGATGTTTAAATACCTCCGTGGCATAAATGTTCAGGGAGAGAGCCTCTTTCAATTGAAAGCAAGTTCTGCTACGAGGGGACATGGGATGAGGGTGAAGGGAGATAGATTCAGGAATGATATGCGGAAATATTTCTTTACGGAAAGAGTAGTGGATCCGTGGAATAGTCTCCCAGTGGAGGTGGTAGAAATGAGGACAGTAACTGAATTCAAAAAAGCATGGGACCAACACAGAGGATCTCTAAAGGTAAAAAGTGGACTGTTGTAGTTGTTGATATGGAAGGACAGACTAGATAGGCCATGTGTTTTTTTTCTGTCATCATGTTTCCTTGTTTCTATACCCTGTTGAAGAATGGGTACTTCTTCTATTGCCCCTTGGGCAAGAAGCATAGTGACCTCTTGATCTAACAAGTTGATGAGAGAAGTTTGAGAATTGAACTGTCTTACCATTGTGGGAGGGGGCATGCTCAAAATATGAAGCTTGTACCCCTCTTTTATGATGGAGTGTCCAATGCTTTGCTGTTATCTGTCCCCATCTGGGGGCAAAATGGCACAACCTTCCTGGAATGGTGGAAGGCTCTGGTCCATTGAGGGCCAGGAAGGCTAAGTTTTCTAGTTGAAAGTCAAAGGCCTTGTGGAGGCTGAGACTGCTGAGGCGGCTGAGGCTTAGCAGTCTTTGCTTTCCTTTGTTTGGGTGGTTGCTGACCCTTCTGGACAGGTTGACCTGCAGAACGTCCCTGCTGAGAATAAGCAGGATAAAATCTTTTCTTTTTAGAAAAGAATGGTTTCTTGAAAGATTTCTTTCTTGCAGGATCAGCTGTGGACTTGGATAATCTATCCAAGGTGGAGTTGTCAGCATCCAACTCATTGGCTTTTTCCTGCCAATCTTTACCAAACAGGTTCTCACCAGTACAAGGAATATTTCCCAGTTTGTCTTGTACCCAGAACTTCAGATCAGATGCCTGGAGCCATGCAATTCTACGTGCACCTATGGCAATGGCAGAGGTTTTGCTTATGCACTCAAAACAGTCAAAAGCTGCACGGTTGACAAATTTAGAAACATCCTGGGCATGTTTGACCAATGTGAGAAAATCCTGTCTTCTATCCTCAGGAAGAAGAGGGCTCAAAGCCTCTAAATCTCCTGTGACTTCCTTCAGGAACATTCCCATATATAGACTATAGGAACTGATCCTGGCAGAAAGCATGGAAGCTTGGAAGACACGATGTCCAAAAGCATCCAAAGTTCTGCAATCACGTCCTGGAGGATTAGAGGCATGTCTCTTTGCACTCTTGATCCTTCTCATAGCTGATTCCACTACAATACAGTGGTGAGGAAGCTGAGTTTTCTGGAAACCAGGTCAAGGAGGGACTCGATACAGAGTATCCAATCTACGAGAGTGAGGAGAGGTGGTAAGAGGCGTCTCCCACATTCTTAGCATGAGATCATGCAACATCTCATGGATGGGTAAGGTAGCTGCCTCCTTAAGAGTTTTAGGATATTGTAAAATTTCCAACTCCTTTGCTATGGGCTCTGTTTCAGGGGCCACAGTAATGGACAGACCCCGAGCCACCTCCCTGATGAAATCCTGAAAGGAAATGTCCTCTGGAGGAGATATCCTGCGTTTAGGGGAGGAAGGCTCCTCTGGGAGAAGTATCCCCGCCTCGTCAGAACTGTCAGAATCTTCAGATTCCTCTGAGGACTCGAAGTACCTTCTGTCTGGATACTCTTGAAGAGCCCGATACCCGTACCGACCGAAGTCGGTACCGAGGGGAATCGGTACCGGTGTAGCGGTATCGGAAGGCATCGCATGACTGGGTGCCAGCAAAGCAGACGCCAATGTCGATGCCGATGCTGTCGGTACCGGTACCGATACTGGTGCCGGTACGGGTTGAACTGTCTGATGCGGTTCCGAGGGTGTCGATGTCACAAGGAGAGCCGCCAGACTGCGTTCAATAGCCAGGACCCTCTGGTCTATCGACGCTGCCGATGCCTGGATGTCGGTACCAGAGGAAATCGCCGGTACCCCAGAACATGGCACCAGTAGTTCTGCCGAGGTCGAGGCCTCGAGAACATCCTGGAGCCCCAATAATGCTTTGGAAGACAAAGCCTCCTGCCGGGGCAATTTTGCCGGTGCAGAATCCTTAAGGGCAACGCCAAAGGCATCTTGATGCTTAGAAGGAGATCTACCCTTTGAGGACCGGATAGACTTATGTTTAGTTACCTGAGATCCATGGGAGGAAGAGGAAGCCCTGGAAGGCCTCTATGCCACTGAAGCTGCATCAGAGGGAAACAGGGTACTGAGCTTAGCAGCTCAGTTCTGCCGACCTCTTTTAGACATCATTGCACAGGACATACAATCCGTGATGGAGTGGTCAGGACCTAAACATTTTAGACACCACTCATAGGTGTCGGTGACGGAGATGGTACCGCCACACTTGGTGCACTTCTTGAAACCTGAAGCAGGTTTCTCCATTGTAGGAAAAATTGGGGGCCAAGGCCCAAAATGGCGCATGCACCTGGGAAAAAAGGGAAAAAGTACTACGTTTTTTTTTTTTTTTAAAAGAACAGAACTAAAGAAAGAAAAACCGGCAGTACCGGTAAAGCATCGGGAAAGGCAGACGCGACCACAAAAAAAGAAAGTAATAAGGAAGAATTTTCTGCGGTGACAGGAACACGACCTGCTGGCTCTGCGGAAAACGAAGAACTGGAGAGAGGCAGTTGGGAAAGGTGGGAAGACAGCACGCAGGCGCTGTGGTATGCTCCCAAAAGCTTTCTAATTGTTCACTGGGGAGAGTTCCCGCGCAGGCTCTGTCGGTACCTATGATACCCATATGTGATGACTACATTCCTGCTTGTTCCTGGAGATTAGTAAGTATGATCCTGAGCAGGGGTATATAATGTGACAGGACCAGATAGGCGATCAGTTCATCTCCTGCACAGTGAAGGCTGTGTGAGGTATGGATTCCCTGGGTTCCCTATGGTCCTAGAATCCCTATTGTCGTGTCTGAGAGTTTTGTGTGTGTGCTAGTTTGTCTTGTGTAAAATTGTTCTAGTGACGTGTGTGTATGTCTGTAACACTGATTTCTTTTGTCTAGAATGCCTGTCACATATTCTCTCACTCGCTGTTATAGACAGGACAGAAGGATGTGCTTTTGTTTGCTATTTCTGAGTCAGGAAGTAAGACAGAATCATGAAGGGAGGAGCAGACGTTCTTGCTTTTAGCTGTTTAGGAGATCTGCACCGAGTTAAATACGGAATGACCCTGTTTGCTTGCTGTAAGGAGATGTGGCAAGATCTGTAATTCCACTCGACTGCCTTTTTCTTTCTTCTTAGTCTGTTTTTGTAAGATAGGGAATATATCTAATAAAGGATCCTATGGCAAAGAAAAATCTGCGAGATAGTAATTACCATGTATGAGAGTGTTGTTCTGCATAAGGTGAGATTTTACTGGGAGGTGGTAAGTCTTCCCTGTGTATGTATTTCCCTTTTGGATCGAGGGAGGGTCTTTTGTGAGCTATCTGGCCCATGGTCCAGCTGACCCTTTGCCCTGTACAGTTGATAATACAGTGTGTGTAGAGAGGATGTTGAGTCATTAGGAGCAGCACTGGGGAAGAAAGTGGGTAGGAGGACAGATTGGTTCAGATGCAATTCTTATACAATCATCGGAAGGAACTTGAGATGCGTGCAAAGTAAAACTTGATTAGAGAGAGGTCATGTGATGTGCTGGGAGAGATCAGACATGCTGGGAGATCTCTCCCAGGTTTTTTCACGTTGGACAGATATATTATGGCAAAACCCCAAATTTTGTGAGAGAGCCAATATCAATAGCTGTTTGTTTCGTATCTTTGAGCTGAGCATAAATCTTCCATGCCGATGAAAAGTGCCAAGAAGGACAGGGAAAAAAACCTCGCTGGGACATCTAAAATGGCAGAGGCACCAGCATCGCTGGCATCTCCTTGCAGGCAACATTAGTGGAGGAGATGACCACGGCCATAGTAGGGGCTTTGGGGTCCAGACTCGATGATCTCAACAGCAAACTAGACACTTCCAGGCTCATTCCATCCCAGACGTACACCTCCTTTGTATGTATGGTCAAACCGGACGTACAGAGGAGATCACGATTCTGATCCCGTGGGATCAGAATCACGATCAGTTCTGTACACGCAGGCTGAGACTACGATTCAGCTCGGCCTGCACGTACAGGAAAAGCCTGACTAACTTAGTCAGAGCTTTTAAATGGAGCTGCGGCGCCATGGTGTCCAGTTGCCATGGCACCGTGGCTCCATTTAAAAGAAGCAATGCCGGCCACCGGAATAAACAGCTTATTCCCCACAGCCTGATCCCCGATCTGGCCTCCTAAGGCCAGAGTCAGGCTGCGGGAATGTCTTCTGGCCCCCCCCCATCCCCCCATCCATGCCCCAGACCCGAAAACAAAATGCGTTCAGGGAAGTTATTCCACCTCGGAGGTGGAATAACTTCCCCATACAAGTCGCCGGTTCTGGACATACAGGGCTGACATAAGACTCTGCCCCTGAGCCGCCCCTTCCCCACCCCCATCTATCTTCCCTGCACAACCGGCAGGGAGGTTAGACGCCGGCAGGGGAAGGTACGCATAGCGGGAATAGATGTCCCACTGGGACGTCCATCCCCGCTATTCGTGGCGCAGAATCAGACCCTTTGGTAGAAACTTTTACAATGTATGGGACTTGTTTACATCAGGCGGAACAATGGATCTCTCAACAGGAGGATGCCCAGCAGGAGACGGGGAATGAGTTGAAAAGTCTTGCTGCTTTGGCAGATCAGCATGATGCCAAGTTAGATGATTTGGAAAATCAGAGTAGGCGGAACAATCTGCAGTTTGCAGGCATACTAGAGACAGTGAAAAACTCTGAGCTCCGGGGATACTTAGAGACTCTCCTGCAACCCACGTTTGGAATGGGAGGCTACGGAGGTGCTGTAATCATTGAAAGGGTGTATCAGGTAGGCCCAGTCAGAGTACAAGAACAAAGGCCGCAAATGGTGCTGGCCTATTTCCTTAACTCTGTACAAAAGGAAGATGTCTTGCATCTGAACCAAGGTCCTGCTTCATTATGAAGGGGATGGGATTTGGATCTTCCAGGATTACTCCCCAGTGCTAAGCCAGAAATGGCGGGCGTATGCCAGGATATGCCATCAGCTAGTGGATGCATATCAGAAATGGCATAACCAAAGTGTTTGATTCTGTGGAACTGGCTAGCACATACGTGGACATGGTGTTGGGTGCAAGATCAGGAACCACTGAAGGATGATGGGATGAGTGTTCTGGCAGCAGTGGGAGTCTACACTACCAGAGATGTATGATGGATGGACTAACCTACCTCACCCCTATGACTTTTTCCTGAAGGGGCATGAGTGGTGGCGGGGAAACAGATTGATCACAGATGCAATACTCCTGAGGGATGCAGATGTTTTTTGGGGACGGCTGGCCTCGGTCCGGGACTAAAAGAGTTGAAGTATCTCAGTGCAGGGGGACCCAGATATCCCCCAACACTCAAGGACATTGTAAATATGTTACCTCTAGTGGAAATCTGTTGGCACAATGTTGAAAGTTAAATTTGTTCTATACGGGGGAAGTGTGCTAACAACCCAGCGTAGAGCGTTTACTAGTATGTATATGTATAATGTTATAGGTATAGGAGGTTGGAGAAAGGAGCAGGTTGTAGGGAGGGCAAAGGGTGGTAACGGCAAGGCACTTGGTAGGGGGGATGCTGGGGGGTTTGTGATAAGGAAGCTTATCATAGCTCAGGAAGGAGCTATAGAAAAGGTGAAGTGACTCTGAACAAGCAACCTGTCAGTTCTAGTAGAAATAAGAAAACAGAATTTTCCCATAAAAGACTACCAGTCCCAGAATGCACCAGGTTTCCAATAGCCATTAGAGGAGCTGAAGTGGGGAAACGTGTGTTCAATCAGGAGGGCTATGAGGTAATCCCTAAGCACTCATCTCAAAGGGCAGGGCCTGATTCAGCACAGCTGCGCTGTATTAGGGGGGAGCACTCATCTAAGCAGAATAAGAGTAGAGTTTATTCTACAGATGACCATCTTCATGATCACCTTGGATATCCAGAGAATCAGCTTGAGCTTGATCATCAGTTTCATCTGAAGGATTATCAAAAGCAGAAGCCAAACCGGACGGACAGAGAGAAAAAGAAACCCTCTGGAAGAAAGAGGAGAAAAGCCTTTGAGAGGTCTAGAAGAGTCCAAAGCAGTACGTATACTGGGAGGTATCCCAAGGGCCAGTATACACCATTGGACTGGGGAAAACCAGAGGAATGGTGCTGCAGAGCTAGGAATCTCCAGACGCTACCTGTGAGGGAGACGGCTGCACGTGGAAGGGACCCTAAGACTGGTGCCAGAAGGTATGTGAAGAGAGATCCAGTGTCCAGGGATCTGGATTGGAAGGCTGGACATAAGAACTGGACTACATACTGGCCAGGCTATATAGAGAGAAACTCTAACAGCAATGGAAGCTCAGGTATGAACACTGATCTATGCCCTAGCTATAACCTTGAAAGACAGCAGGGAAACAAGTATTCTCCTGAAAGTGCTCCATTGAGAGATTCATCTGTGCCAATCCATGATATTGAACCCATGCTTGTTGAACAAGGGGGAATAATAGCAGATGAAGATCCTATTTATATGGACTGTTCTCTATCTAAACTCCGTTGGTAACTTTCTGTTATAAAGTACAGCAACCATCACAAAGAAATACAAATTTGTTCTTTACTCAAAAAAAAAAAGCTCCTGAAGCAGGATTTGACCCACACAGTGGAAAGCAAGCCAGCTAAGGGGTTTCAGCTGGATAACTGCTAGCAATTAAGCCTTACCTAATTGCTTGTGAGCTAGGAGAGAATCACTTCTGAATCTATGTGGGAAGTAATCAGAAGTTAACCTGCAAAGAACAGTTTGTTTCTTGCTTTGTGGCTTTTCATTTGTTGTTTTCCTGATTTTGACTTTGTTTTTCCAAGTTAACACTGAAAGCAAGTTACCTGATTTATGTGCTACCAAGCATATCTGTGTTGGGAGAAATAACCCCATAAATAAATATCTTATTGGCTTTACCCAAGAGCACAACTAAATTATTGTCAGCAGCTGTGTCTGGTGTGAATGAACTACATTGCCCACAATACCTTGCAAATCATATAGATATATGCACTTGACAAGACTGTGAAGATTCTCACCCAGGCAGCCGTCTGACAGGTTGCATAGAAGAGAAGCAATTTCTTCTGCTAGAATCACTTGGTGTTCTTGCGAAAATCTGGGTGGAGGAGCAGGTGCTTTCATTGGAGGAGGTCTTTCAAAATTTATCCTATATCCCAAAAGACTACTGTGAGAACCCACTTGTCTGTGATTGCCTGCCATGACTCCTAGAAGTGAAGTACTCTGCCTCCCCACTGGGAGGTAGTAAAAAATTTGGCTTCAACTTCCCTGAGGAAGCCAAAGTATTGAGCTGTTGCTTGTGCTCTCATGGCCATTGATAACGGATGTATGGCTGACCTGCCTGACACTGTAGTACAGGCCTGGTTTTGTTTGTTAGTGCCCTCAAAGACAGTGCTGACTCCTGGTGACCCAACTGCCGCTGGGTTTTCTTGGCAATGTTTCACTGGAAGTAGATTGGCAGGCCTTTTTTTCTGAGGTAATGGAGGGTAAAGTGACTTGCCCAAGGTCACAATGAGTGCTGCCAGTGGGAATTGAACCCTTGATCTTCTGGGTAGCAGGCAGTTGCTCTAACCACTAGGCTACTCCTCCACTCCACAGGCCTGCTATAGAGATGGTATCATCTCCTCGAGTAAAATTGCTGAAAATATTGATTTTGCTACTGCTGATTCTTCTTGAATTGAAAAGTATTGTCTGGCATTAAAGAAAGTTCTATCACCCTTTATTTGGGAAACTGTTTCTTTAACTTTATCTCCAAAGAGATTGTTGCCTAGACAGGGGACATCAGCTATTTTGTCATGGAAGTCCTCTCATAAGCCATATTACTACTGAGTTAAGCTATGCAATATGCTGATACAGCTACTGCTTCCATGTGGGAAGTAGTATCATAAGCATCAGACATGGATTATATGAGATGATAGGAAGATTCCTAAAGATCCAAATGTAATTGGTCATAATGGGCCTCATGTTGAGTCAATAATGCATGGTGGTAATGCGCCGCTATCCTTAAAGTCAGCAAAGTGTTTTGATAGATTTTCTTTCCTATAGAGAGGCATTTTATAATATCAGTGCTAGTGCAATCTGGGACGTTTAAGCCATAAAGTCTGAAAAAATGCAGGTATGTCCATGTGCAGACATAATTTCACAAACCTGGACGGGCCCAATAGGGACATCAGCAGGGCATCTATTTAAACATTCCCAGAACCATATTTCAGAACCTAGATATCTAGGATAGCATAATGGTTAGTTGGGAATAAGGCAGCCAGGTTTCAAATCCCGCTGCTGCTATAGTTAACATTGTGCTTACTGGGGATGATAGTGTTTTCTTCTCTATATCCTCTGGATATTTTTCAGCTAAAACGAGCACTTTTTAGATGTTTGTTCGTCACTATGTGTGCCTTGGAACAGGTCTAAAGTTAGAAATGATGATGGATGTCCATGACTTTCTGTGAATAGGCAGAGATGCCCTGGTCCCTGGGAACGCCCTAACCAAACGTCCAGGGTTCTGGGAATGCCCTGGCCATGCACCCTCCATGCCCCCATTCAGGTTCAGACATCCTCATGCTGGGGACGTCTCCACAGACAATTTCTAAAATGGCTCTGGATATAGTCTCCGTGCTTTTGATGTGTCTGTGCCCGTTTTCGGATGTCCAAAGCACAAATAGGGCTTCTAAAATGACCCTTATAGTGTCGAGAATTATTTGATCCTTGCCCAGGGGAGCATTTGATTGAAATTTAGAAATGTTTTTGTGTCTGATGATAATTTCTGAAACCATGGACTAGTGAAGCAACTGAGAGAGATGATGCCCTGGTACTAAAAGAACTTTGTACTTGAGGTCGAGACACCTTGAATTGAGGAGATAGAAGATAGGGTCTTCTAAATGGAAAGTTAAAGATCTTGCAGAACTTGATGAATTGGAAGTGCTATGGCCTCCTCAGGGGTGCCGGAGGACTGTAAGAAAGACTGAAAGTTCTTTTTGTTAACAGGAACTTGAGCTGTATTAAGAGAGAAAGCTTTAGAATCTTTAGAAGAAATTTAGGGGAAGAGAAGTCCACCTTGATATCTTGAGATGAAGATTCTTCAGGTTTCTGAGGGTGATGATCTGAACTGGGGGTGTCTATTGCCTTTAGATCAGTTGAGCACACTACAATGTTCTGAAATGACAGAGAGCTCTCATTGCAGACAGAAGTGTGATAGACCTCTGGCGACCAAACTTTACAAGAATGAATAGAAGGTTTCAGAGAAAGTGTAGTTACTCACCTTTAACAGGTGTTCTCAGGGGACAGCAGGAATCAGTCCTCACATATGGGTGACGTCGGCGCCGACGTAGCTTGCACAGATCCACTTCTCAGCTTTCAAAGAAAAACTTTGGGAGTTACACCGCGCATGTGCGGTCAGCTTCCCGCCCAAAAGTGCTATCTTATCTCAGTACGATGACATAGCTTAATCAAGTAGAAAAAGCAAAACAACTCCACAGGGAGAAGGGAGGGTTGTGAGGCCTGATTCCTGCTGTCTCTGGAAAACACCTGTTACAGGTGAGTAATTACGCTTTCTCCAGGAACAAGCATGAAGTCACTCCTCAGATATGGGACTCCCAAGCTACAGGTTACTGAAAAAACCTATAAAAGACACAGGCAACCCAAAAAGCAGACCGTAAAGGGCAGCAGGGGATGCTGGTTGGCTGGAAGTCTGACACTGCAGCAGCAGCATCAAAGATGCAATCCCCTCTCCAGTAGCCTGAACACCACAGGCTTGACAGAAGGAGTTGCGCTATTCCCCAAAGAGGTGACAGAGTACTGCCTGGGCGAAGGCACTATCCCTCCAGGAGGTCTCTTCCAAGCAGTAGTGCACCGCAAAAGTGTGAACAGAGGACCATGTGGTGGCCCAGCAAATGTCCAGTAAGGGCACCAAGAGCAGGCTGGCCACTGAGACCGCCATGGCATGCACATTGTGCGCAGTCACATGATGCTCCAGAGGAAGCCCCACCTGCTGATAGGTGAAGGAAATGCAGTCGGCCATCTACCGTGAGAGGGTGCACTTAGAGACTGCAACCCTAAGTTGACTGGGGTCAAAAGAGACAAAGTGCTGCACTGAGCGGCGGTGGGGCTGCGTCCTCTGGATGTAAAATGACAAGGCATGCTTGCAGTCCAGCATGTTTAGGGAGGCCTCTGCTCTGTAGGAATGAGGCCTGTGAAAGAAGGTGTGTAACACCACCTCTTGATTCAAATGGAAGGCAGAGACGATTCTTTGGCAAGAATTTGGGGTGAGTCTGATGGATGACCCTGTTCGGGCGCATGGGCCACCAGTGCCTGCATTTTGCTCATGCGCCTGGTTGAGGCGAGTGCTACCAGGAACACCAGGGGTTTGAAGGGTGGAGCCACGAGCTTCCCCAACACCACATTGAGGTCTCATGCCACAGGTGGCGGACAGATCGGGGCCAGGAGAGAAGGAGGCTTCACATGATCTGGCCAACCAAGGGTTGCACCGATACGGCTTTGCCATCCACTGCATGGTGGTGAGCTGAGATGGCACAGAGGTGCACTCTGACTGTGTTGGATTTGAGGCCAACCCTGACAGATGCAGGAGGTATCGTAAAATGTCTGGCATTGCACAGGAGAAGGGGTTAAGAACCTCGTTTGCACACCAGAGCAAAAACCTGTGCCACTTAAAGTCATAGGCCCGTTGCGTGGAATCCTTATGCGAGGTGAGCAGGACATCTTCTACTGCCCTGGAGAGGCAGTGTTGCATTATAGCTAGCCTCTCAGCATCCAGGCTGTCAGGGCAAGGGCCTGGAGGTTGGGGTGCAGCATCATCCTGCTCTGCTGTGACAGCAAGTCTGGGGTGCTCTCCAGTGGCAGTGGGTCCCTCTGAAACAGCTGCAGAAGGAAGGGGAACCAGGGTTGCCTGGACCGCCAGGGCATGAGGAATATGATGGAGGCTGCTTCTGCTTGGATTTTGAGGATGGCCCGGGGAACCAGGGGCATTGGTGGGAATGCATATAGGAAGCCCCTGGACCAGGGGAGGAGGAAGGCATCCGCTGCCTCCAAGAGCAGAAGAAAACCGCCGCTTCAGAGGCGCGCAGAACAGCAGCGACACCGGAGGTGTTAGCAGGAGCCCCTCGTTCCCCCTTCAGCCTGCCAATCAGCATCCAGGCATAATGGCTGAAAACCGCCGCTTCAGACGCGCGCAGGAGAACAGCAGCGACACTGGAGATGTGAGTAGGAGCCCCTCGTTCCCCCCTTCAGCCTGCCAATCAGCATCCAGGCATAACGGCTGAAAAACGCCGCTTCAGAGGCGGGCCTGTGCCTGAGGGCCTCGCCAGAGGGCCCTTTGGTGTGGCCCTTAGGCGTGAATCCGTGGCATCTGATCTGAAGTTTACATTAAAGATGTGGACTGGATTGTCATGCTTGTATATCGTGGTAACCTGCTGTTCCCTTTCTTTCTCTTTCCCTTATCTTTTTAACTATTTCTGTCTTCTATTCTGTCCTATCTCATAAATGGCGTTCTTTTCATATTTTCTTAAATGATATAGTATTGTAAACCACTCTAATGCTTCGGCCTGAGCGGTATATCAAATGTAATAAACCATAATGGCAGCTGTGTGTTCTCTGGGCTGGCAAAGAGTTCTATATCTGGGATCCCCCAGCGTCGGAAGACCTACCCTCAGCGCTTCCGGGTTCAGCCGCCACTCGTGTGGCTGAAGGATCCGGCTCAGGCGATCGGCCAGTACATTGTCCTGGCCTGGCAGGTACACGCTTTGAGGGAGATGTTCCTCCCCGCTGCAAAGTTTCAGAGGCACACCACCTCCCAGAAGAGGTGATACGAGCCCTTGCTCCCTTGTTTGTTGATGTAGTACATTGCCACCTGGTTGTCCAACTGGACCTGAACACATGTTCTGCTAGATGGTCCTGGAAGACTTGCAGGGCATGATAAATTTCCCTGAGCTCCAGAAGGTTGATCTGCAAGGCACTCTCCTCTGGCAACCCAGGTCCCTGCGACTGCGTCCATTGTAAGGATGCGTTGGATTGGGGGAGCCTGTAAAGGCAGACCATCTCGGAGGTTTAGGGGGTCATGCCACCAGGTGAGAGATGCCACTAGGGCTGGCATGACCTGGATGTGGTCCTCAGGCCAAAGCTTGTGTTCACTTGGTGCTGAGCGTCCACTGAGCCTGATGCATGCGGAGACGGGCAAAGTTGGTCACACTGGACAGTAGATGCCATGTGCCCAAGAGGCGGAGCATGTGCCTGGCTGCCTCCACTGAGTCACCCTGCACTGCCTGTGCTAGGGCAGATAGGCACTGCACATGGTCCAGTGGCAGGAAGGCCCTTGCCTGAGTGGAATCCAATAAGATGCTGATGAACTCCAAGCATTGGGTAGGCAGGAGGTGAGACTTTGGGAAGCTGATCACAAACCCCAAGCACTGGAGAAGCCTATGGTGCCAGTCGTCCAGGTAGGGGAAGACAAAAATGCCCAGGAGCCTGAGGCGTGAGGCCATGACTGACAGGCATTTTGTGAATACCCGATGTGCTGAGGCTGGGCTGAAGTGGAGCACCCTGTATTGATAGTGTCATCCACTGCCGATGAATGAGAGGTAATGACAATCCCTTGTATGGATCAGGATGTGGGTGTAGGCATATTTGAGATCCAAGGAGCATAACCAATTTTCCTGCAGGAGGTAAGGCAGCAGGGTTCCAAGGGATATCATTTTGAATTTTTCCTTGACCAGGAAGTAGTTGAGGTCCTGCAGATTCAGGATGTGCCGGAAGCCCCCTGTTTTTTGGGGATGAGGAAGTAGTGGGAGTAGAACCCCAGCCCTAGAGAGGCTGGGGGACAAGCTCCACTGCATGATCCTCAAGCAAAACCTCGAGTTCCCTTTGCAGGAGCTCCCTGTGTAAGAGGTCCATGGGTAATTCCTTGGGAAGAAGGGAGGAGGCATCTGGCAGAAATAGGGGAGATACCCCTCCCTGACCATCTGCAGCACCCAGGCATCTGCGGTGATGTTTGGTCAGAGGTGTATGAAGTGGAACAGCTTTCCTCCCGTGAACTCTGAGCCTGTCACCTCCTGAGGGGTGGGAAGCTATGCTCAAGGAGTCAAAAGCTCTCCCAGGCTGTGGCTGGGGCACTGTTTGGGTTTTAGGGGCCTTTGGCTGATGGGAGCCATGTCCCTGGCCCTTGGTCTATTGCCCCTGAGGGGGAACGTGAAAGGCCTGAAACTTGGGGTAGTTCCTGTAAGCCTTCTTGACCTTCAGGTGGAAGGACTTTTTTACCGAAATCTTCCTGCGGGAAGATTCAGACCTTTCTTGGACAGCCTAGTTCTGGTCATGGGCTTGCCAAAGAGATTTTCTCCCGGCAAGGGATGTCAGCCAACTTGTCTTGAACCCACTGCTCCAAGTCAGAGGATTATAGCCAGGCAAGGTGGCAGGCACTAATGCCCACCGCAGCTACCCAGGCCACAGACTCAAAGTTGTTGAAGGCCACCCGAGTTTGAAACTTGGAGCACTCCTTGACCAATGACACCAGGGTCCTGAAGTGCTCAAAAGGTTCACCTAATAACCTAGCCGAGAGCCCAGCGAGCTCCTTCGCCAGGTCTCTCAGGTACATGCCTGGTATGTACCTGGTATGTCTGGTAAGCTGGTATGTCTGGATGTGGGCTGTGAGCATGAAGCACTGGAAACACTTCCTGCCAAAGGCATCCATGGTGTGGGCCTCCCTGCGGGGGAGCGCGTCTTCTGGCTTTTAATGCAACACATGGCCGACTCCATCACCATGGAGTTGTGTGGCAGTTGTGCCTTCTGGAATCTGGGGCTCCAGCCAACTCGGTTCTGGGAACTGAGTCAACAATTCACAATTGGCACTGCCACTGGGATCTCCCAGATCCTCACAAGCAGCCACTCCAAGATGTCAGTGCCTCCCGAGGAGGAGCCTCGTATTGGAGGATCTCGAAATCCTCAGTATGCAGCTCATCCTCGGGCACCACCATGAAGGAAATGTCCTGGGACATCTCCCTCACAAACTCCAGGAATGCTAGATCCTCTGGAGGTGACCGCTACTGATGGTGCGGTGGAGAGGGGTCAGAGGGGATGTTCTAGTGGAGGATGTTGTTGGGAGACTCCTCATCCATCTCCCATGCTGACTCAGAGTCAGAGGAATTGGCAACTACCCCGTGGTCATCGGACAAGCTCTGCATCAATGACTCCTGGTGTCGGAGCTCCTGCACTGCCACACCTGACACCGCATCGGGCCTTGAGGCGGTAACCAAAAGAGTTGGCACTGCTCGAACCAACGTCTTGAGGATGGGTGCAGCATCCTCCGGGGAGGTCCTTGATGAGGACGGCCCCGTGACTGGCACTGAAGACCAGGAGGTACCAGGAGTCAGGCACCACTGTGCCTTGAGGATCACAGCAAAGCTGCATTCCTGGGCTGCCATCCTAGCCTTGATATCAGATGGTTCTGGAATGGCATATGCTGGCTTTGAAGATGTCGAGGCCAGCATCGGTGCCCTGGTAAGGGAATCCCTGATGGTGATCGCATCGGGGGAACTGACCCGATACCCTGACTCCATGGAAGACTCCTCCCACCGCGGATGCTTGGAGATGCACTCCCGGCTGTTATCCCCGGCATTGGGTCGAGGGCTCCACACCTGGGCGCTGGAGCTCTTACCCACCAGGACTCCGACCGAGTCTGGGTGCATAACTATGAGTCACCTGATGCCGATGTCGAAGTCAGGGATTCTGCCCCTGAGGCCTGTGCTGAGGCATACATACCAAACAGTCCCCTTGCCGCCTTTCACATTCCTTCCGTGTCTTAGTCGACATCAAAAGGCAGAGTGGGCAGGAATACATATCATGGTCTGCCCCAAGGCACAATGCAAGGACTGTGGTGGTCCATACGGTACATAGTGCAGTTGCACTTGCCACACTGCTTAAATCCATTGGTTGAAGACAGAGGGAAAAACAGCCCTCGCGAGATTAAACTCAGATGTCTCGGCCAGCTTGGCTGTGAGTAAAAATCCCACATGCCAAAAAAAAAAAAAAGAAAAATATATGTACCCGAGCGAAAAGCACGACACCGAGTCAGTGGATACGGGTAGCAGAAAGGTGATCGAACTGAACCCCGTGAAAAAATGGAAGGAAAATACCAAAGGACGGTGGAAAAAAAATCAACTTTATCCAGGGTGTTCCACCAGCATGTCTGCAGGTCTCTGTGGAAAAAAGACGACCGAGGTAAGATGGCACCCCTGGGCGGGAAGGTGACAACGCTAGTGCGGTGTAACTCCCAAAGGCTTTCTTTGAAAGCTGGGGAGTGGATCTGCGCGGGCCCCATCGGCACCGGTGTCACTCATATGTGAGGACTGATTTCCTGCTTGTTTCCAGAGAATAGGATAACAATGGTGTGGTTCTGAAGGGAGCTGAACTGAATCAGTTTATGTGATCGGAGATACAGTTGAGGTGTTAGGACAACACTAGAGGAAAGCACAATGTCTTGCATAAACTTAGCAAGCAGCTCAGGTAAAGCAGTGTGGCAGAGATGATGAAATATAAGGAGGTTGGGGCTCAGGTAATGACATCTCCACTGTTTGGTTACAGGAGGCAGAGGAAAGCTGTGTGCCTTTTTTACGCTGACTGCAGATTCTGCACTCTGCTACATTTATTCTCCTCAGGATAATTAGGGGAAGGGCTGAATGCATTTTGCCTTGTGCTTTACCTTCAGGAAATTTGCAGTGATTCCTGTTTAAGGCAGTATAGATTTTGACAGAGATGTTTTAATTTTGCGCTTTTGTTTACTCACTGTGCCTCCTGAAACTGATGCTCGTGTTCTCGCAGGCTTTTTACTCACTGCCAATTGAGCTTCACTCACTGGTAACATAGGAGGTGAGGGAGTAGAGCCTCAGTCCCATGGTCACTCTCGTGCTGCTGCCATCGTGGCAATAGTGCTAACAGTAGAGATTATCCCTTCTGGTGCCAAAGTAGGGACAGTCAATGTTTGTCAGCAAGGAGACCTAGACTTCTGATTAACAGAAGGCATACTCGCGGCTCCACGGGAGCCGGCAGTGCTGGCAGAGAAAAGCTGAAGGGTTCTAAGGTAAAAAGAGCAAGCTCTTCAAACAATATACTTTAGAGTTTTACCACCGCTGGTATGTCTTTATTTGAGAAGCGCTGTTATAATTGCATAATTTGTTTTCTTTAGTAACTGAGGAGAAAAGGTGTGGGAGAGGGGGGAGAGGGCCCAACTACACTTGACTGCGGATAAAAACAGACGATCTAGAGCACCTCACGTAGGGAAAGCAGGAGCAATTCACACAGATGCAGAGAAGTCAAAAAAGTTCTCATAGCTGGGGGACGGCTCCACATACACGGACTCTGTCATTGATGTCAATTGAAGTGTGCCTGCATAGCCCCGCTTGTCTATGGAGAAACCGATTTTCTCCAATTTGTTTTAAATGTACTATTTCATAACTTCATGGCACGACCCCCTAGTCTTTGTACTTAACAACCTATGCGTGTATGTGGGACATCTTGCAAAGCTTCTTGTACAAATATCACCAATTAAGTACAGAAGCCGGTTTCTTTATTTAATTTCAATTTAGAGGTGGATATAAACAACAGGGTGCCTGAAAGGACGCACTTTTTTAAAACCTAAACATGGCAAGGAGCAGCTGTAAATTCAGACATGGACAAGTGCAGTCATACATATGCATTCCCTATATGAAATGGGGAATACACATGTAGATTTTTGCACCTGCCCAGGCCACTCCCTAACTACTTCCGCTAAATAGTAAAGACATCCATGAGTAAATTCAGCCCTTTCTAAAATTGTCATTTACATGTGGATGCCATTTTCACTAGTAAATGCCTGATTTTACACACAGAAATTGTGTGGAAAAAAAAATTGCTTTCAATTAGAAAGAATATCCAAAGTTTCAACAAGGCAGCAACACTCAGGTTGTATTGTCAAAAGTAAGCAAAAATAAATAAAACAAAAACCTCAATCAGTTCTACAAGTTGTACACTCAATCTCAGTCAGCGGGATGTGCATATTTATTTCTGCTAAGTGCACAATTTTAATAATGTTACCCGCCTCTGAGTTTACAAATAATATGCATATCAAATAAGGATGCACATAAGAGAAATGCTCGTATCTGTAATTTCTTATATGGAATTATGTGTATAATACACAAACAGAGGTCTACCCAGAAAGGAAATGGTACACTGTACGTTTTTCAAATTTCCTGGCTACTGTTTCCTTCTTTCTGTCGCTTAAGTTCCTCTCACTCTTCTGGACTTTCCAGCAAAATCAGAACCAGCCACTACTTGGCTATGGAGTCATGAGTCTTAATTCACAATTAGCGGGAGGGGGGAGAGGGGGGAGCTGGCTCTTATCAATCCGGTCACTGTAGTGATTGTTCTCAGCCAGGTGCTACAGATATTGGTTCCTTCTAAAATGCAAGACAGGTATACCGTGAGTTTGGCGTCTGGAAGGTGTGTGTGTATAGTGGAAGGGAGGCGGTTGCTAATTTCATACCAGGGCACCTATGTAAATTTCCCATAAAAGTGCCTATTTTATAAAAGCCAAAAAAACAAAAAAGATAGTCCTTATTTCAAGGTATGTAGAACTGAATTTGAATAAACAGTTACCTCAACCCTGCATATTTTCATTTAATTATTTCTTTAACATAGCATTTTAGAAGAGGTCATTTATGTGCATATGTGGCCACATACATGTGATGTAGAAGCTCACAGAGAGCACATGCAAATAGATAAAAAAGAGGAATTTACCTTAGAATCTGTGAGGCAGCCAGCATATGCAGCTCAGGAGAAGCAAAGGAACAGAGGAGTAGAACTACCACAGCCAAGCTATGACGTAGTAGAAAGCTTAGGAACTGATTATGATCACCTGTCCCACAGAGCACAGTCAGCGTGCAGAGAACAGAGAGATAAAAGCTGCTGGGTAGATCCAGTAGAGGGCAGAGGGCTCAGAGAAGTCAGAGAGGACGGTAACCAGAGAGGCAGAGGTCACGGAGAGGGAAGCCTGCTGAACAGAGGAAGCAGTGGGCGTGTCACTGGAACAGGAAGCAGCAGAGGCAAGGCTTCAGAGGAACGTGGCAAGAGAAGTGCTCAGGCGGTTGGTAGCTGGAGGTCCTACAAGGAACCTGACTACAGCCCAGGGGGAGAAGCCAGTGCTCCAGGGAGAAGGAAGGCACAGCCTGTGGCTAGGAAGCTGCCCAGACCAGGAGAGCAGGAAAGTCCCCAGTCCTCACTGCCAGAGGAAAGACCTCAGCCTTTACACAGGTGGGAGCCTAGCATTGTGAGGGGGAAAGCTAGAAGCTCTGTGTGGAACGGAGGGCCAGTGCAGAGCACAAGACAAGAAAGATCTGCAGGAAGATATAAACTGGGTGGAAAAGGAGAGCTGGAAAGGAAACACCACACCTACAGGTATTTTTCAACCCACTTGCACAGAACTGTGTCCCTGTAAGGTATTTGAATCCTCAGGTTTAAACCCAAACTCAACACCCAGGGAATGTGAGGATATGCAATGGGAAAGTAACTCCAGTGTTTCAGAATATACTCCCATGTCCCTATGTCTTGCGGATGATATTAAGTCCTTGTGCTGAAGCCCTGCAAGACACCAAAGAAAAAGATATTTTTCTTTGATAAAAACTGTTTTGTTTTCCACGTTTTTGTTGTGCACGCGATATCCTCGGGGGGAGGGGAATAAAGCCCTGTTTTGTTTGCCTTAAACACTCGGTTTGGAGACTATTTTTGTTACCAGAAGATAGTAAGGCAACTGCAACCACGAGGTCCTAGGCGAAGGCCTGCAGCCCCGTGACAGTATAAACGACAGAAATACCAGCATTTACAAGTATTATTAGCACCTAAAAATAGGCCTCACCTTATAAAATGACCTATAGGCAGTAATTTTATAACAGGGCACCTACGTTTGGGGAAAGAGAAGGTGCCTGTTTTATAAAGGCAATAGATGTCTGTCTCCTTATGAAACACTAGCACAAATCCTGCTGAACTTGCACTTAGATTGAGGGCACAGACATTATTACACCTGCTTTTGAGCAGGTGTATGTTAGCGCATACTTTATGCACATATGTGCATGCTTTATTTTAAAAGTTTATAAATCATATCTCTGCCCACGCCCCATGCATGCTTACTTTACTACTCTGTACTTTCTTGCACCATCCATAGTCTAACCCAGAACACGCCTACACCCGAGTCATGTAAAAATATGCACATTCTTATCAGGCATACTCTGATGCATAAGGTAATTTTATAAGTGGCATTTGGCACACATGCACTGCTACATACGTGCAAAAAAGCTTCCATAAAATTACTCCTGAATGATTTTGATGGCTTTAACATCATCAGAATAATCTTATCTACTGTCCTGCTAACACTGCTGCTTTAAAATAGTATTACAGTCGTATTTTCCTTTTTCTCAGTGAGCTTTAAGCTGAAAGAAAGTAGTTGGTGTAATTACGGTGAGGTTAATCTTCATTACAGAGGACTTACTGGTTCAAATTCTTCAGCTTCTTTTTCATACTGGTTGTGCACTGGGAACATCACAGCTTGGTGTCGGATAGACTCAGATGCAGAGCTTAAGTAGGCATTATCCAGTTGACTAGGGGAAGTAAACTCAAGCTGAGATTTGCAGTGTTGCTCTGGTGTCATATCCAATGGCAATGGAGAAGGAGGGTTACTGCAAGATGGAATCAACAGCGTGCCAACTTTAACAAGCGATGATGGTATTCTCACGTTCTACAGCTTCAGCTTAGATTGTTTGGCAAATATATTTATATAGTACAACACTGACTTTGGAAAAATACAGACTGCATTTCTTTATTGCATTTTGTATCTTTTATCACATAAGAGAACCTGTTGCCAAATTCTCTCCTGCTATTACATAAAATTGACTGGGAAGCCATTTCTAAATCTGAACCAGCCAATGTTGCTTCTGAATCAATCGCAGTGCCAAGTACCGGGACTAACTCTGATAATGCTGGACTATACAGAGGACAATTTTCAAAAGATTTTACCCAGGTAACTAAGTAGCTGAAACTGTCCCCCATCCCCATGCATGAAAAATACCTGCACTAGAAAAAAGTTATGTGGGGCAGGGGTACAGAGGATGTCACCAAAACCTGTGGGCTTTATCCCCACTGCAAAGCAAGTGTAAAATCTACAGGTGCTAATATATCCCTGGTGCATCTGGCCCCTTTATTTCCAAAGGGAAACTCTGTGTGTGGCTTTCCCTTTAAAAAGTGCTTGCAGGCCAACTTGCAAGATGATCACAGGGTGTCAAAATTGCCCCCATTATCAGCATCAGTCTTTCAGCAACCCAAGTTTGTACATTTGAGTGTTCCCTTGTGAATTTCACATCTTCGTTTCCCCATCACATTTTTCTAGTCACAAAATATCTATGACCTTCACAGGTACATATTTGATCATGAATCTCTGGTAAAGACTTTAGGAAAATTTAAACCTCGCTGCTAATTATTTGTAAGGTATGGAGCCTATTTATTAAGCTGCATAAAACTGATTGTTAATGGGTATTAATGGTCAATTTTAATGCAGGCTTTACCTTCTGATTTGTAATTTTCAAGGCCATTTCCACAGATAAAATCATATATTATTTCACAAAAATGGGTAGCCATAAAGCTGCTTGTCCTCTATGTGGATAAAAGTATGCATGTAGTTTATTTTATTTATTTGGATACTTTTCTATACCGCCCCTTCCAGCAATCAGGGGCGGTTTACAAAAGATAATACATTGAACATCGTGTAACCGATGAACTATTTACAATAAACAGTTAACATAAAAACTATTTACAGTCATAAATCTTTCATTTTTATTGTAGGTGCAGAGGTTTCAGTAATGGCAAGCGAAATTAAACATTAGTGGGTAGGTGTGGGATTATGGTTGGTTTGGTGTGTAGTAAAAGTTAGTGGTGCAAAGGTTGGTAGGTGGGACTTGATCAGGAGTGAAATTAGGGTTATGGAAATTCTGGATGAACAGGATCATCCCTATCCTCACTCTTTTTCAATATATACATACAACCGGTTTGCAATATCATCAGGTCCTTCAAGGTTGAATGCTTGATATACGCAGATGACATCCTCCTATATATGCCTTTTTCCACAGTTCATATGGACCTTTCCCCGCTAGCTAAATGTTTTGATGCAGTATCCGAATGGCTTCAATCCCAAAACCTCCGAATTCAACACAAAAAGACCGAGGTTCTCTTCATCACCAGGGACCCACTTTTCACCCCCCCATCCCATATAAAGGTGAAAGAAGCTGAGCTCCAATCAAAACCTTCTATTCGTTACCTTGGAGTCACTTTTGACCAACGCATGGATCTGAAACTACACATAACCAACGTAGTCAGAGCAATCTACCTCAAGATCCGGACTCTTCGACATCTTCGCCCCCTGCTTGATCCTGATGACTTCAGAACTATATTTCAAGCCTTAACCTTACCACATCTTGACTATGCCAATGCCATTCTCCAAGGCCTCCCACACTCCACATTAAACCCTTTGCAACTCGCCATGAATACCGCTGCTAGAGTCCTCTACGGAGCATCAAGAAGGGACCATATAACACCCATCCTAGAGCAACTCCACTGGCTCCCCATACATGGCAGAATATTGTTCAAAACATTACTACTAACTTTCAAGGCCACTAAAAGCATCACCTCCTCCTCTCTAATAGACCTCATTCAGGCCGTTCCACCCAACAGATCCAGGAGAACGATATCAACAAATACTCTAATCATCCCTAAAGCAGCGACAAAATGCCTATCAGTGACATCTAACAGGGCTTTCAGATTCTATGCCCCTAAGTACTGGAACGCTCTACCCCCAGAGATTCGTGCTATCACTGATCTATCCCTTTTCAGAAAGGCACTCAAATCCCACCTCTTCCCCCAATATTACTTGACCAACTAACCAATCTTAATCACTACCCAAACTAAGAACAAATCCTGTTATGTATACTTGTAAATACTCTTGTAAATACTCTTATAAATAGTTGCAGTAATGACGTCCCATGTTTTATCCAAGTTCTCTGACCTTGTTCTCTGTAAAACCTAACAGTTTGTTGTTATGGTATGTTGTTATATTGTGAACCGCGCTGATTCTGAATAGAGCGGTATATAAGAGCCTGTAATAAATAAATAAATAAATAAATATAAGTTTTTAATTCCTTCCAGAAAACTTGGAGGTCTTTAATTTCTCTCAGACTTTCTGGGAGGTCATTCCATTGAGCAGGTGCAACAAATGAAAATGCACTGTTACTTGCTGTTTGTTTAGTTTTTCAAATAGAAGTAGGGACTAAAAGAGTGTTAAGGTTCTTCCGTACAGTGATATGGTTGGACTAGGGGACTGGGAATATATGTGGGGGACTATATTGAGGAAGTTCAGTTATGTGTTCCGGGAGGAAAATGAGATTTAGGATGTCGCCCTTAATGTGAGTAGGATATTCTGTTGTTTGCCTGAAACCCGTCTCTTCCATTGAGTCCAGAAAGGCTGATGAGTGGTTGTTGGTAAGAGATGCTAGGTTAAAATTCCCGAGGATGATATGGGGTTTTCTTAATGGGGAGTTGCAGGCAGATTCAAAGATTGTGGTTATATTTTGGTTGTAGGAGGCGGGAGGTCTGTAAATAAGACAAATGGCTATGGTTTTATTTTCTATTTTAAGGATATCCATCCCCTCATGATTATTGCAGATGGTGGGGGAAATGTTAAGGTCAGATCTCGCTATTGTGAGTACGCCACCTCCTCTTTTCCAGTCTCTAGGGCAGTTGAAAATAGAATAGCCTTGTACTTTTAGCTGATTTAGCAAGACCAAGTCAGCATCTGATAACCAGGTTTCAGTAATGCAGAGGAAATCTGGTTTTCATCTGTAATGAGGTTGACGAACAGTGGGATTTTATTTCTAATGGACCTGGCATTAATCAGGATGAGTTTTAGGGCTGTGTGTGGATTTATGTTTTTTAGAAGGTTGTCTTTTGGTGCGAGATTTATGTGAATTAGTCTATGGTTCTGTCTTCTCTGGTTTAGGAGTGTGCTATCAAGGAATGTATGTCTGTTAAAATGACTGTGGTGGTCTTGTCTAGGGTGGTAGTGTATAATAGGAATGTGGGAAAGTTCGAGGATGTTGACTGGGGGAGTAAAGGTGTGGAGAAGTGGAGTGGATGTGAGTAGAAGGCAGAGTGTATAGAATAATACATTCGGAGAGTGCATAAACAGTTTTATAACTTCCATTCTGGTATGATTCAAATTTGATGAGCAGATCCAGAATCTTTGACTGCAGCACTTATGAAGTGATGGCAAAATAAAAGACAATTACTGAAATAAGTTATCGCAGGTGATGCATAACATTAAAAGTAATGAAGTGGCATGAAGAGAATATGTATATTATGCATTATTGCAAGGATAAATGTAATCAATTAACAGAGACTGAAGGGTTTGTTAGAGATCAGTAGAGCAGACAGTGATATTGGCACGCTTACCAAAACTTATTGGATTATAGCAGACAATGAGTTTCTAGGGTCTGAAGGAGTACATGAGAAGAGGCAGCGATTTTGGTATGAGAGGTTGTGGTCTCGACCAATTGGGCAGGAATCCATGGGTTGTCTGAGTTAGGAAAACCGTTTTCCTGTGAAGTATCGTCTAGGGAATGTATTTGCCTAAGTGCACTGCCTAAAGGCCATGCCAAAGGCCCTCAAGCGTGGGTGCGCCTAGCTGCGCTCTGAAAATTTATGAACTGGCAGGCGGGCCCGATTGGCCTCGTCGGAGGGGAGCGGGGAGGAGCTTACCTTCCCGCTCTCCCTCGATGCCGCCGATCGGGTGGTGGAGGAGCAGGCTGTATGGGGAGGTGTTCCACGAGACAGGAGTGGGCAGGATCTAGAACTGTGTGTAAAGTGTAGTTACTCACCTGTACAAGATGTTGTGTGTGTGATCTGTGTGTAAAGCGTAGTTACTCACCTGTACAAGATGTTGTGTGTGTGATCTGTGTGTAAAGCGTAGTTACTCACCTGTACCAGATGTTCTCTGTGGACAGCAGGAATAAGTTCTCAAGTACGGGTGATGTCATTGATGGAGCCCCAAGCGGGAATGCTCCCCAACTTCCATTAGAAGTTTTTGGGAGGCTCCACTACCTATGTACATCTGCCTTCCCACCTGCCGCAGCGCCATCTTCTCCAGTAAAATATCAAAGCTGTAGCCAGAAAACAACTACTCGGGGAGGTGGGAGGGTTGTGAGGACTTATTCCTGCTGACCACGGAGAACTCCTGCTACAGTTGAGTAACTATACTTTCTCCGTGGATAAGTAGGAAGTAAGTCCTCATGTATGGGACTCCCAAGCTACCAAAAACTGAGGAGGCTAAAAGCCCAAAAGGCCTTGCCGGAGAGGAGTGGGGAGGAGCTTACCTTCCCAACTCTCCCTCGATACTGCCAATCGGGTGGTGGAGGAGAAGGCCACCAATCCCCCCAGGTCAAAATCGCCGCCCCCAACCTATTGCTGGTGCCATAGATGTAATGATCCGTGGAACCAATAATGTAAGCCATGAGACCTCCCTCCACCCCTCTTTAGCACTGATTCCCCACAAACACCATAGGGAACTCTAAAGGGGTTGGGATTGGTACACCCTCAATCTAAACGTAAATATGCCGGTTAACCTGTATAGCTCCTCCTCCCACTCACCCGTAATCTACCTGTACAAAATCCTGGCTAGTCAGTCAGGCTCCCTCACCCCCTTCAAAAACGAAAGAGCCAGTCGGCCTAATGGGGGTCCCCTGTCCTCCCCCACCTCCGAGCTCCCCAAGCCCTTACCTTTAAGTCCTGGTAGTCTAGTTGCCACAGGGTGCAGTAAGAGTCCCTCCCCACTCTTTCCCCTGTCATCGCAGCTAATCAAAGTGGCCACAATCTTGCAGTGCTGCTCCGTAATATGCTTCTCTAGGGGGCCGTACTGTGAGATCAACGCCATTTTTGTTAGTACAACTGACAGAGGCAGGAACAGACAGAGGCAGGAACAGACAGGTCTTCTGTTTTTGAAGAGGGGGAGGGAGAGGGGTTTGGAGCACATAGGTTTAGAGCAGTGGTTCTCAACCCAATCCTCGAGGCACACCTAAGCCCGTCAGGTTTTCAGGATTCCCAGAATAAATATGTATGAGATAAATTTGCACATACTGCCATATGCAGGTTTATCTCATGCGCATTCATTGTGGGAATCCTGACAAGTCAATGGGCATAGATGTGCCTTAAGGACTGGGTTGAGAACCACTGTTTTAGAGAACAAGAAAGTGTGCCTATTTGCAACCAATTACACAAAGACACATAGGTATGACACCACAGCGCGTTAATGCACCAATAATGTGAAAATCCACGGCGCGTTAGGGCAGCACCACAGGGTTAACTACTGGGAGCACGGAAAGCATGTTCCCGGCACTTCCTGCAGCCCTGACATGGCATGACAATAGTGCGGGTGCCTACAGAGGTGGCGGTGAGTGCACCCACGCTACCTGCCCACTTTGCACGGCGCTAGTCCCGTCCACTCGCCACCCCTCACCCTCCCTAATATGCTGAAATGTGGCAGTGCTGTTAATGTGTGTCCAACGCACACCTTTAGCACGTGCCAGATACCATAGGCGCCTATGCATCTGGGCCGGGTGAAGCAAACACTCCCAGCAGCTCAACTATTTAGATTAAATAACTGACAATTCTGTACGTAGTTCACTGACAAATCTGTACATAGTTACGGAGCAAGCATGTGGCGTTAACAGCGCAGCGACTAATTGCTTAGTTTGTATATAGTTACCCCCAGTTCTAAATCCAAGTTCCTACACCTGTTCAGTCTAAGCGCAAAGTAGGTCCCCCTGCTTTGTACAAAGAAATGTTCCTTGCAAACCGCACTGATTTTAAATAGCGCGGTATAGAAAAGCTTTTAAATAAATAAATAGATCACTAGCGCAAATCCAGAAACAATCATGGCTACATTGAGGCAGATATTTACGTCTGCTCGAAAACAGCCTAAATGTCCAAGTATAAAATTTGAGTAAATTAGTGTAATACTCAACATGCGTACTACACAACTCCACCCACGCTCTGGCAACACCTAGAGAATAAGTACACACGTTCATTTCACTGTGTGTACTATTATGTCTTACGTACATTTATAAGAGCTATTTTGCATACATATGTTAACACAATCTCACTAAAATGACTTTATAAAATTACTCTTATTCTGGGTTTAATTTCTGAATCTGCTTAATCATACAAATTAAAAGTCTTGATTATATCTGACTTCAAAATTCGTTTTAACTTACCTGTCCTCAAATTCTGGTTTTCTGGGAGACTGAGAAGGAGCATAGTACTTAGTACGAATGGTCTCTTCCAGGCTGCTGACAGTTTCATGTTGACTTTGAAGATGAGCCAGCATGCTGCTGGGAGTTTGGTAGAGTGCTGAGTTCCAGACAGGGCTTCTAGCGTCAGTTGGTGTGGCAACTAAATCTTCTTCGCCGGTACCACTACTGTCACTGTAGCTGTCCCTCCTGGAGGGGGATTTCAGCCGCTTCTTGTTCTTATCAGCGATGTCATTTTCATCTGAGCTCCTCCTTTGATCCTCTTGCAATTGATGAACAGGTTTCATACTTTTTAAACTGACATCTGGAACTATTTGCGTGGGAGAATTCAAGGGACTCTGCAGCAAAAGACATACATTATCTTTTTTTTTAAAATTTAGCAGTTTTTTTTTTTTTTTATTGTTTATTGCCTGAAGTATTTTTTCGAAAACTATATTAATAAAAGCATATCCGTCCTATATGGATGTAGTAAGAGAATCTAAACATCAGGGCCCTTTTACGAAATGCCATCAACCAGTTAACATGCATTTTAGTAAGCGGTAACTGGCCGTGGTGAACCAACATGTGGGCATGCAAGCTACCTTCTGCTAAAATGCACATTAATGGATAGTGGGAAGTTTAGAGGCGGGCTTGGGCATGGAGAACACATTAGCGTGCAAGTAAGCATGGCATTTAGCGTGGTTTCACCTTACGGCACCTCTATGGCTGCCATTAGGTGCACCCATGTTAGTTTGCTTCACCTTATGGTATACAGTTGTGTGTTAGCTGCTGGGAACATACCAGTCTCGCTCACGACAGCTAACATGAAAGCTTTGTGCTTAATGTGCAATGGTAACACTCACGAACTGCAAAACCTTACTGGTTTTGTAAAAGACCTCCAATGTTTTTTTAGAGCAATATCCCCTATGGAACACATTACATGAACGGGATTAGAGCTGGAATTCTTTTCTAGAGTCCCTTCATTTGCCAGGATTCTATAGAAAAATTAAAGGAGAGGAAGGAGCCATCCTTTCCTGCCTTTTAGTTCCCTTCCCCTTCCCCTTCAAATACCCATTTGAACCCTCTTGAATATCAGTCTCACTACAACCAAATCCTTTTGTTTATGAAACAAAAGCTATGTGGGAACACACAACAAACAAAGGGACCTCAGTCTGACTTAGCAAACAATTTTTAGAGCTAAAAATGCTATCTGAAAAATGCTAAAATCACTGAGCCCCTCTTGGTGTATCTGAAGTGATTCACTTGAACTGAAATCTCTGGACTGGAATATGAATTAAACATAATATTAATTTATGATTTAATACAGTCCTCTCTGTTGCTATACACCTAAAAAAAGCAAATTGTAAGGTCAAGCAATTGCTAAATTATTATGCCAACTGCACTTTATTAAAAAGTTAGAAAGAGAGCTAAAATTACTTATTTAAGTTCTTACCAGATGTTAATAGAGCAGAATTAAAATTTGAACCTTGAGTATAGGACTCCTAGTAGCAAGCTCAAACAATCCTTGAAGGTGAAGACGTAAATGCACATAGAAGTAAATTAACAAGCTGTTTTATGTGCAGGAAATTACTCTTCTAAAATTGTATTGGAGGATATACATTTATAAAAGCATGCATGGTGACAATATTATGTATGATTTTATGCAGATCACATGCAAGAGTTCCTGGGGACAATGTTTGGGTGGAGCTGGGGCGGAGATGTGAGGTACCCACCCACATATGCACATGCACTAGTTACAACTACCTGGGAGCTGATATAACTTCATGCAGGAGTTTCTATGTGCTCTTGGGAATTGTTCAGTGAAAAGGTGACATTTTACTTACTAGATAATGTCCTTTCTTTGAATCCTGCTAGGCCAGTCCAGACAAGTGTCTGGTGTCCCCCTACCAGTAGATGTGCAGACAGAGTAAAAAACTAGAGGTTTCCTATGACCTTATCCTCACCCTATATCTGAGGCAGCTAGGGGCATACTACGCCAGTATTTGTATCCAAGCCATGGTCAAGACCTCTGACCACACACAGCTTCAATGAGGGTAACAAGGACCAACAGTTCAAGAAACATTACTATAAACAGAATATCCTTTGGAGAAGGTCTGCCAAGAGGAATATAGCAAACAGGGCAAAACCGCAGAAAACAGCAGATCATAGCAAAATATAGGGGTGGGTACTGGTGGCCTAGCAGGATTCAAGGAAAGGACATTATCTGGTAAGTAAAATGACACATTTCATATATTCCTGCTAGGCCAATTCAGACAAGTGGGAAGTACCAAAGCTATGCCTCCACTGGGTGGGAAGAGACATGGCAAACTTCAGGATCTCTGCACCGAAGGCCATTTCCGCCCAAGCATGAACATTCAAGTGGTAATGCTTGACAAAAGTGCAAAGCGATGACCACCCTGCCACCTGACAAATGTCTATGGGAATGACTGAACTATGCTCCACTCAAGAAGAAGCCCGAGTCCTTGTGGAATGCACATACAAACTGACCGGGACAAGCCGGTTCTGTAATAGACCAAAGCTATTGCCTCCTTTATCTAGCGGCCCAAGTTAGACGTTGTGGCTGCTTCCCCCTTACATGGGCTTGCAAAAATGACAAATGTCTGCCTGACTTTCAGAAGGAGTTAGTGACCTTCAGGTACCAAAGAAGCACCCTCCTAACGTCCACCAGGTGAAGGATCTTATCCTTCCACTGGTGCTTTTCCTTAGGCAATGACGGCAAACAGACCACCTGATTGATGTAAAAAGACGACACCACTTTGGACAAGAAGGAATGAATAGGCGGTAAATACACTGCCTCCTCCAAAAACGACAAGTCCTGCAACTCTGAGATACATTTCGCTGAGCAGACCATAACCAAAAAGACAGCCTTGACAGACAAATCCTTGGGCATAGTTCTCTTCAAGGGCTCAAATGGTTGAACCATCAAGGCCCAATGAACCAAGCTTACTAATCTGTTATTTTTTTTTTTTAGGTGTGAATAAACAGGTGGACAAAGGTGAGTTGGTTGATATAGTGTATCTGGACTTTCAGAAAGCCTTTGACAAGGTCCCTCATCAGAGACTTTTGGCAAAAACAAAAAGTCATGGGATAGGAGGTGATATACTATTGTGGATCAGGAACTAGTTAAAAGATAGAAAGCAGAGGGTAGGGCTCAATGGCCAATTTTCCCAATGGAAATAGGTGAATAGTGGAGTACCCCAGGGATCTGTGCTGGGTCCACTGCTTTTTGACATATTCATAAATGACCTGGAAATGGGAATAATGAGTGGGGTTATCAAATTTGCAGATGACACAAATCTATTCAAAGTTGTTAAAACCCAAGAGGACTGTGGAAAATTGCAAGAGAATCTTGATAAATTGGAAGACTGGGCATCCAAATGGCAGATGAAATTTAATGTGGACAAATGCAAAGTTATGCACCTAGGGAAGAACAACCCAAACTATGGTTACACAATGCAAGGTTCTCTAGCGGGTCGGTGGCTTCTGCTCCGCTAACTCTTATACGAAGCGTACTAGGACCGCCCTTATGGTTCCACATTGGGAACCACCACCCAAGAAAAAGATTTAGGCGTCATCGTGGATAACATGTTAAAACTCTCCGCCCAGTGTGCAGCAGCAGCCAAGAGAGCAAATAGAATGCTAGGTATCATAAGGAAAGGAATGGAAAATAAAACAAAGGATATTATAATGCCTCTATATCGTTCGATGGTGAGACCGCACCTTGAATATTGTGTGCAATTCTGGTCGCCGTATCTTAAACAGGATATAGCGTTATTAGAAAAGGTGCAGAGAAGAGCCACCAAAGTGGTAAAGGGGATGGAAGGATACTCCTATGAATAGAAGCTAAAAAGGTTAGGGCTCTTCAACCTGGAAAAGAGACGGCTGAGGGGAGATATGATAGAGGTCTATAAATTAATGAATGGAGTGGAACGGGTAAATGTAGATCGATTGTTTACGTCATCAGAATATAAAAAGACTAGGAGACATGCAATGAAGCTACAGGGTAACCTATTTAAGACTAATAAGAGAAAATATTTTTTCACTTAACGTGTAATCAAACTCTGGAATTTGTTACCGGAGGATGTAGTAAAAGCTGTTAGTGTAGCTGGGTTTATAAAAGGTTTGGACAAGTTCCTGGAGGAAAGGTCCATAAACCATTATTAAAAGGGACCCAGGATATCACTGCTTGACTCAATACAAGCATTGAGAAACCTGTGTCTTTTGGGGAGACTGCTAGGTACTTAAGACCTAGATTGGCCACTGTTGGAAACAGGATACTGGGCTTGATGGACCTTGGTCTGACCCAGTATGGCATATCTTATGTTCAAGCTGAGATCCCAAGAAGGAACAACCGATTGTAGAGGACACAAGTGCTTAACTCTCTCTAGGAAACGGGCCACATCCAGATGTGAAGCCACAGAGCGCCCTGCCACTGGTCTTTTGAAACAAGACAACGCCGCCACCTGAACCTTCAGCAAACTGCGGGTGAAGCCCTTGTTAAATCCATCCTGAAGAAAGGCGAACAGAGCTGGTAAGTCTGCAGCACTAGGGCTGACTTGATGCTCATGACGCTACAGCTCAAAAAGACATCAAACTCACACATAGGTAAGACAGGTGGAACCTCTTTTCATTTTTAGATGTGTGGAAACCACAGCAGAATAGCATCATTTCTCAAGAGCCAAGCCATAAGCGAGAAGGGAGCCGGATAGTCTAACAGGACTGACTCCTGCTTTAAGAGCCCCCAAGCCGACAGGAAGCGTAAGGGAGGCCCCTGCCAGAGGTGCATCAGACTGGCATATCATAGCCTCCTTGGCCAATCTGGCTTCACCAGAACTACTGGACCCTAATGGCACTCTACACAATGGAGCACTCATCCTACGAAAGGCCACAGTGGAAACACATACAGCAGAACCTGTTTTAGCCAAGATTGAACTAGGGTGTTCATGCACTGGGAGTCTGCCACTTTGTGGCAGCTGGCCTGGTTCTCCATCAGATCTATCTTGGGGCGACCCAATCTGTTCAGAATCCTCCAGAACCCCATTTGGCTCAATTCCCACACTGCGAATCGAGGGAGTGCCGACTAGGATTGTCCACTTACACTTTGTCAACTCCCACAATATGCTGTGCTAAGACGATCAGGAGATTCCGCTCCACCCAGAAAAACAGGAGGGTCATGTCGTAGGCAACCTTGGAACTCTTCATGCCCCCTTGCCTTTTGACAAAGGCTACCACCATGGCACTAACTGAGAAGATTTGGGCTGCCTTCCCTCAGACTAAGCTCCGGAAATGCAGGAGAGCTAAGCGAATGGCTCTCACCTCATGCGTTAACTGCTGGCAAAATTTTATACACATCCCCGACAGTTAATGCTGCGACTTTGCACTTATGATGCCTCGATTGTGCGTGCTATTGGCCTATTAGGTGCAAAATCACAGTGCACTTTAGTAAAACAGTGCCACAGATTTCCTCACTATACATTTTTTATGAAAAGTTACAGCTTGCTGCCCAGTGAAGACACCCCGAAATGGGCTCCCAACTCATCACTGTGTTGCTCAACTGGCCCTTAGCTGTATAAGATGAGGAACTGAACCAATTGCCCTCCTCTATATGGCAATACCCAAAAGAGCACCAGTTTTAAGGGTGACTGTAATGGAGTCTCCAGCACTGGACTCTAATGAAAAAATCATCCCGAGAGTGGTTGCTTATGAGCAAAATTAATCTGTCTTAGAGCTTTTTCCAGATTTCATCAGGCTCTAAAAACGCATCCACCGTCTTCTGGAAACAGAGAAATATTGAAGCATGCCCCTAGCTGTACTGACTATCATAGCAGGATGAGGTCATAAGAAGCCTCTGGGATATTTTGTGTCTCCACAACTACTAGTAAAGGGACACAATCCACTTGTCTGGAATGGTCTAGCAGGACAATATGAAAATTTTCTTTATAAAATTATCTCCTAAGTGTACAGAGTTGCATACGTACCATTAGTGAAGGACTGATATCTGGTAGGACTCCAGGGGGCGGTCTGCACAAAAGCAAAGTGACATCTGGGGATGTTCCTCTAAGAGCTGAGATGACTTCCTGAACAAGAAAAAAATTTACATTTATTTAAAATCTTTGTTCAACAATTTGATTCTGAGGGGCTAATGTTATAACAGGGCACTTATACGAAATGTGCAAAAAGGTGCCTATTGTATGTTTATTTGGTAAAAGGAGCAGGTATCCATGGGGATATTCAGCGGCAGCAGCTAGTGCTTCTAAAGCGCATAGCTTTGCCGTTGAAATTTAACTCATTCGCGGGTCATACCCGGGTCGCCGCATATTCGGGTCTGCAAACTGTGTAAACGCCTTTGCATATCCTCCCCTGTGTGCTTTTATCAGACTCCTATAATGCCTTCATTAATGCACAACTTTACACTTTCTATAAATGTATGTATGCACCCTATGCGTGTACACGTGCATTTATAAAACACATGCATGCACCACAACTCTGCCCACACTACTCCCCTGAAATGCCTAGGCACAGATGGCACAAAAGCAGGCACGGTCTTGCACAGAGCTCACTTCTAACACATGCATACCCCCGCACAATATTAGAACTGTCCTAAAAACTAAGGGGGCGGTTTTCAAAAGGATTTATATGGACACTAGCTGCTGGTATCCATATAGAGCCCCTATCCATAGGTTTTCAAAATGCATATGGATAGTATGAGGCTGAATATATGAATGACCAGCCCCCTACTATCTGTATAAAATGAGGCCAGTTCTGGGGGAGAGCAAGGAGGGACTATAAAGAGCAGACTTACTGTAAATGCATGGCTTTCTGGACAGCGGCTAAACATTGCCTCTATCTGGATAATGTACATAAGAACACAAGAAATTGCCATGATGGGTCAGACCAAAGGTCCATCAAGCCCAGTATCCTGTTTCCAACTGTGGTCAATCCAGGTCACAAGTACCTAACAGGATCCCAAAAACTAACTAGAATCCAAGGTGCCCAGGGATAATCAATGGCTTTCCCCAGGTCTGCTTTGATAGGCTAGCGATGTTTTCTCCAGGAATTTGCCCAAACGTTTATTAAACCCAGATGTGGCTGATGTTCAAAAATATTCTGACTGCCACCACAGAAAATCGACCCCTTGAGTTCCTTATCTGGAAGTCAGTTGTTTAGCAATCACATAAGTGGGTCATATGACTGCATCTAGCGTTGAGTGGATCGAAACTTCAGAGCTTTTGGGGAAAGGGTAATTCCTTCTGCATGCACAGGAGCCCCACGGCTTCTCTCAATTCCTGTTTATCCCAGGTATGTAAGGAAGAGAACTCCCAAAGAAAGGAGTGGAAATTTTGTGAATGGCAACTTGCTGTCTTCGGAGAACACTTGCTACAAATCAGCAAATTTGTGTCGTCTGAAAAGAAGCAGATTCACCACAGTGGTATGAAAGGGGCAATGCTTTAACAGGGCATCTATGTGGAAATCCAGACAGCTACCCATTTCATAAGGATATATAATCTCCTAAAGATATTTTCACCATGGCAAACACAGAATCATCATCGGTCCCAAAGTTTATAAAATAATCTCTCCAAGCAATTGTTTATCATATGTGAACCTTCTTACCTGAGGGAATATTTGGAAGTTAATGACATTGAAAAAATCTTTTGCTCATCTGGGATTAACCAGCTTAATGTCCCTTCCTTGCGGACAGTTCAAATGGTGAATGTATAAGAAAGATGACATTTTCTTTAGCAGAACCATTACTTTGGAATTCCCTTCCAGTAGTTTTAAGGAGTCAAAGTTTCTTAAATTTTGAAAACTTTTGAAAATGCTATTGTTTAACAGGCTTTTGGTTAATTATGGCTGTATTTGCTATTTATTTTTGTACATATGGTATTAATGTGAATTGTGATATATATATTATAAATATTTGTGCTGGTTTTCAAAGGGAGTTATGTATTGGCTGCTATAGATTTTCAAAAATATATGGATAAAACTGGGTCACTTAAATTGCTAAAGGGCCCAATGCTATCTGCATAATTATGGGCCAGTTTATGGAAGACATCAAAGCGGAGTCATCAAATTATCCATCAGTGGCAATATTCAGCTGCTAAAGGAATGATTTAGCCATTTAACTTATGGGCAGCATCTACGTGATTACTTCAGTTCAAATGTTCATGGCCACTACCTATAATGGATAGAGGTGCTGAAAATATGGATTAAGATGTGCACCGGTGCTTCACTTAGACCAGTGAATGCTGGCTGAAAATCTGGCCCATTATGTTTGTACTGTATGTGATCCGCTTAGATGAGGTAAGTCTGGATATGCAGGATGTAAATCTAAAACCTTTCACATTTTTAAAGCTACATTCATTATTTAGGCTTGGAACATATACACAGAAAAAGCAGGTGAAAATCTCTGCAAGTACTTTTTCCTTGGGCACTTAGAAAGGGAAAGTGTTCCTTCACTTTTCTTCTGCACAGTACTCACCCGATCTCTATGAATAAAGATCTGCATTTCCTCACAGCAGCCGCCACTCTCTAGCCTAAAGAGTCTAGGGTTCTGCTAAAGCTCAGTAAAGAAAGCACAGCATTCTGACCTGTTGCGCAAGTCCATTTAAGGAAGCCCCGTTCACTTTCAGGATCACATCCCCAACTTTCATCTGCCCGCTTTCAGAGGCAGGCTGCCCAGGAAAGAGCTTCCTAACTCTCACGATACTTGAGCCTTGCTGTTCAGGAGTAAGGTTGTCCTGTCGACAAAAACTGAAGCCCAGGCCGGAGCTATTCTTCAGCAGCCTTACTTCAAACATGTTTTCTGTAAAAGAAGTCCTCATTAATATAGAATTCCTATCCTTAGTATATCCTCTACATGCTCTGCTCTGCAGAATATATCAGGCCTAATTTCAAATTAGTGTTTCTCACGGGGAAGTGTTTTTCAATTGAATTAACATGGGGAAAGTAGCTTAGCATTTACCCAGGTAAATTCCACTGACCAAAAACTACCTCTCTACTGCTGGCAAAGATTTATGCATGGTTTTGCAATGCAAGCACGTTTACCTGTGGTATATAAAGGGACAAGCATGAGTGTCAAGGAATGCACGGTAATAAGTATGGAGACTTCATTTTGAAATCTCTGTATATCCTACAGTGTATACTTTGCACTCGCTGTAAATCAGGGTACACAGGTATAAAAGATACATGCGGTCCCTGGTGGCCCTGAATTTTTAAAGGAAAACTCTACAAGTACAAAACATCTGTGGTCCTCCAAGCTGCCTGTGAGGTTTGAAATGTTCTTACCATGCCTCTGAAATGCTATTCTGATGAGGTTCTACGCATTTTCTGGCATCTGAGCCCATTTCTCTATGACCTACCCCCCCACTGTAAAACCTCAGTGATCAGAAATTAGATCACTTATAAAACTATAGCCACCTAAGGAAACCTAGAGGTATTTCCATTATACTCAATCATAATACGAGGGGTGGGGGGAAATAAAACAAAACTGCAGAGAGATCATTCAGACCACCGGAACTGAAGTGCACCCATAGCTTTCTATTTCATTACAAGGCCAGAGAATTATCAGCTCCCCCGCCCCCTCCCATAATGAAGTCAAAAAGCAGAAGTTATGTCAAACTGGAAAGGACGTAAACATATTATAGCCCAACACTAGCTATGATATTTTCTATGGTCTTATATTTCTGCTTAACATGGATTTAAAAAAATAAATTGTACTGTTATTTACTTTCCTTCAAAGATATACAGTCGATCTTAGGATCAGAAAAATTAGATATATAATAATGCAAAAAGACTGCAAGTCAGTTTGCTTGCACAGTTTTGAAACAATATATTTTTGCCTGTTTAATTTCCCGCAACTTCCATTTTGGAAAAAATTCCTACTATTTATGCAACATGCGCTGTGGGGTCTTTGTCCTTACAAATTAAATAGGTGTCTACCTATTTTAATTGTGACCCATCCTCAAAATTTCAATACTATTTAGAGCAAGGGTCTCCAGCTCTAGTCCTGGAGGGCACCAAACCATTCAGGTTTTAGGCTGTCTCCTGTTTTGGTATATACATTGGGATCAACAGTAAAAAGAAGTGAGTGCAGGTTGCCAAAATGCTTTTGTTGAAATTTCACAGGCTGCAAAAAGGATACACTTTGACTATGCAGGTCAATATTGTGATACAGTGGACTATATAGAGCCTATGGAGGTTAGTGAAAAGGAGGAACTTACCTCAGATTTAGCTAGACAGGAAGACTCAGCACATGTAGAAACAGCTGAGCAACAAGTGCCGTCAGCACAAGAAAAGCTAAAAGGATTTAAAGTGAAGTTTCCCTGTAATTGTTCTGACGCAGGCAGAAACAGAAAAGCTCATCAGGAGCAACTGTGCTCAGAGTCCCACGTAACGTGCAGAGAAGGGAAGCATATAAGTTCCTGGTTAGAACCAGGAAGAGGAGGTCTTTGGAAAGACAGGAAGGGAGATCTCTGGAAGGAGAGGATTGGAAGTCTCCGGGCAGAGAGGATTGGAAGAAGTCCTTGGCAAGAGAGGAGTGGAGAAGGAGGTCTCTGGAAAGGCAGTCCTAGAGAGAGTTCCCACAGGAGCAGGAAGTGGGGCAGTAACTCAGGAGGACTGAATGAGCAACCGAGGAGCATAGCTCAGGCTGGAGGAAGTGTGCCAGGGGAGAGAAAGCCCAAGCGTGACTTCAAAGCCAGAAACAAGGTAAAAAGCTGGAAGCCTTGTTTTTATAAAGAAGAGGCTGGAAGCTCTACATGTTTTAAAGGGCGTGGCCCTGAGCATAGCTTTAACCCAGGAGGATATACAGAGTTCTCACTAGGTTTCGGGAAAGGGAATAAATCCCCAATTTATTGTTTAACCACTCGACTGACTGACTCTGTTTAAAGTAGAGAAGCAGCTTAAAACTCACAATACCCTAGGCAGTGGCCTAAATAGGGTTCACAGAGGCTCTACCATAAGGGTCTCCGTGACAATATATAGCCAACATTTATCTGCATATTTACAGGCAGGATTTGGGGTGTTGCAAGAATGGGTCCTAAAGTTATACAGACAGCAGCAATATTTAGCTGCTAGTCGCACGACTTTATGCATATAAGCAGATTGCATAATTTCAGTCCTACCTTTATATAGATAACTTATCTGCATAAAATTAGGAAGGCATATGTTGCGGTCCGACTCCTATAAATAAATTAGCTGGGGATCCAAGATGGCGCTTTGAAAGGACACACCTGGAGGACGTCCCGGAGGGGTTCCACGGTTTGAGGACTGCTGGCAGCTTGTCTGGGGCCATCATGGGTAAAAGGAAAGAGCAGAGTATATCCCCCTGAATCCTGTTCGACCCAGCCGCTGTGGCAGACAACGTTGGATGCTATTGGACTCCTTGGTCCCAGCATCGGTGTCTTTGTTGACCTGGCCCGAGAAAGTGTCAGTGGGCAGCAGTGTGGATGGGGCTTCGTTAAGCCCCCAAGAAAGAACACCTTCTCCAAGACCTGGAAGTGCTTTAGCTGAAGCTTTGCAGCTTGTGGGGAGCTCTATGGAGACATCATTGGTCTCTCCTCTGCTTGGGAGGCTCCCGACAGCGATATCTTCCCCCCTTCTTGAAGGGCTGGGGGTGGATTCCATGGAACAACCACTCTGAACTGTGAGCGATATTGCCCGGGGTCAGGGGGATGCTGCTTCATGCTTGGCGGTCCAAGAGATGAAACAAACCTGCCGTTGTGATGCTTGAGTCACTTTGGGACGCTATCCAAGGCCTTAACTCCTCTATGCTGGCACTGTCTTTTAAATTCATTGGGCATATTCATTGAAGAATAGAGTATTTGGAAAAATCAGACACGGAAAAATAATTTGTGATTTTTGATATCACAATAATATCACCAATAGATATGGTTAAGAAGTATCTGATGGAAGTTTTGGAAATGCCATCTGAATCTCTACCTCCAGTTTTTAAAGCCCAACACTTGTCTCAACTGGGAAATCTAATCCATCTGTTGAGCAAGGAGAGTCTGCAGTAATGAATCTTACAGACTCTTTAGAATCACCTTTGGAGGTTGTTACACAAAGGACCACCGTGGTGGTTACCATTGCTCTGGAATTTGACCACAATGCCGTATTTAAATTATATTTCCATCATATAGATAAGTTGTTTTGGGGCTCAAAAGTTCAGGTATTTCCAGATTTATCTAAACTTTCTCAAAAGTGCCACCAGGAATTACTGGCGTTGAGACCGAGGGCTGCGGCTCTGGGAATCAGCTTCTTGTTGCGATTTCCTTCTAATTGTTTGGTAGTTTCTAAGGGGAGGAATTATGTGCTTTCTGAAACCAAGCAGCTTTTGGATTTTATAGTAGCTAGGGAAGACTTGAGGGTTCAAGTTACTGTCCCAGAGGTTTAAACACTGTAGGGGTCGGCTGAATACTCCAGTTTGAGGATGTTTCCTTGTAATATTGTTTTGATTTCCTTTTTATTTGCCTGTATCTTAGATTCTAAATTCATATTAATGGTGGATGAATCTATTAGTTGTAATTTCCCTTTATAATTTCTTTTTAGAATTACTTTTATTCTCTGTTTTTCACTTTATTTGTGAGTGAATTATATTGATAAATGTAATAAAAATATAATACATTAGCTGAATATACGCACAAAGATATCAGTATAATCTATACTGATACCTTTATGTGGCCAGCATCCCACTGAACATGGTAACGTATATCACTGACATAAGCACTTATGCAATTGGTTCCGGGGTGGAATTATAAGTTATCCATTGAGTGGCAATAGTCAGCCACTGTACAGATAAAAACCTTTAAGTCCAACCACAGAAGTAGCAGGGATAAACTCATCTACATAATTTTATCAAAGTATTTTCAGTAATCCGGCTTAGATAAGATCACTGAAAATACACAAAGTTATATAGATAACTTATCTGTATAACTTTGCGCACTGTGCACTCAGTTGAAAATTGATCTTGCTTTTTTTTTTTAATCCTACTAGAAATGAACAAGAGCAGCTGTTTGGAAAATCTTGAATTCCAACTGTGTGTACAGTGGCAAGTGGAAATGGGAAAAAATACATTTATATGGTCCAACACGTTTGTGAGAGTTTTCGGGCATGAACTCACCTTCTGTGATAAACTTGTAATCCTTGATATGTCTGGCTCTTTTCACGTACTTCTCTTGGGGCTGGCTCAGGATAGGCTGATTTGGAGGGGTGCTCTGTGGTGTAACTGGAGCATGTACCTTGGCAACAGGAAGCTGTCCCTTTTCCAACAATAGGGTTACCGCCTGCAGAAACACTATCAGGGCTCAGCACTATATAGAACTGGTATGAATTTAATGAACACTCATGATTCTAGCATTTTCTACCAACTCTTGCCAGGCAAATATCACTCTGCATTATTTTTCTGCATATGAAGAGAATGAAGTCAATATTCAAAATAGTTAATCAGTGCACACGGATTTAGCTAGTCAGAAGAAGGGAGAAGTCACAGGCATGCTGGGAGCAGAGTCAGACTGATTATTCAGCACTAATCAAAACAATTGTGCCAAACCTAGGTTATGCAATGCAAGCCTAAATCTGTATGGACAATTCTCTCTTAGCCCCATGCCATATATTCCAATATTGCCGCTCCCTGTCGACTGGTTCTCTGATATCAGAAAAAGAAAAAATATGCCATTATTGCTGGATCCACTACAAGCTACCACCCACCCTATGTGATCTGATGTTTTCTCTGGCACTGATAAAGACAATTCATTAAAGGAGGTACATTCCACCTCACTTCTCTCACTTCTAAAAAATGCCCACCACACTTCAAAGTCCTATTCTCATCCTGAGAACCTCGAAAAGGTACCTAGAGGGAGCAGGCAGGAAGACTCGCTCCTCTCTTCTGCTGACTCGGCTTCCCTCGTTGCAGTGACAACACTCATTGTAAGTGGTTCTGGATGGTAGCCATAGGAAATACAGGGACATATTTTAGACACTGTGGGGGGGAAAGGGGTATCAGGATGGATATCAGCCTTCTCTTTCTGCTATTGTTTTTACCAGTGTCGGGAAGCAGATTCCATTTCATTTCACTTATTCATTACCAGCCTGGGATAAACAAACACTAAAGAGTAGTTACTCACCTGTAACAGGTGTTCTCCAGGAGCAGCAGGAATCAGTCCTCACTTATGGGTGACGTCAGCGCCGACGGAGCCCTCGCGGAGCAATTTTCCCCAGCTTTCGCAGAAAGCCTTTGGGAATTGCAGCGTGCATGCGCGGTCCCCTTCCCGCCCAGGGATGCCATCTTGCTCAGTCTGATGACATAGCGGAAAGACAGCAAAAAATTTGCAAGATATGCAATAAGAATGACTGCAACTCCAAGGGGAGGAGGGAGGGTAGTGAGGACTGATTCCTGCTGCTCCTGGAGAACACCTGTTACAGGTGAGTAACTACTCTTTCTCCAGGACCAAGCAGGAAGTCAGTCCTCACTTATGGGACTCCCAAGCTTAAGGCTACCGGAGACCTCAAGCCTAAAGAGCTTCCTGAAGCTCAGCAGTACAGAAGGAAGGAATCTTCTCTGAATACGCATCCGGCCGGTAGCCAACACCGGGGCCGGAGGGTAGGAGTTGCCTAAACCTCAAAGAGATGGTGGAGGACTGCCTGACCGAAAGCACTGTTCCTGCGGGACTCCCTTTCCAGGCAGTAGTGAGCCGCAAAAGTCTGACCTGAAGACCAAGTAGCGGCCCGGCAGATGTCTGCCAACGGAACAGAGCGGAGGTGAGCCACGGACGCGGCCTTCGTCCTGACCCGATGAGCCGTGACGCGACTTTCCAAGGAGAGGCCGGCTGCCCCGTAAGTCCAGGCGATACAGTCGGCCACCCAGGTGGACAGAGTGTGCTTAGAGACAGGCACCCCCAACCGATTGGGATCAAAAGACACGAAAAGCTGAACCGCTTTTCTATGCTCCCACATACGGTCAAGGTAGAAGGACAAGGCTCTTCTACAATCCAGGGTGTGCAGGACAGTCTCAGCTCGGCTGGCATGCGGCCTGGGGAAGAAGGTCGGAAGAACCACCTCTTGATTGATGTGAAAGTGGGAGACCACCTTTGAAAGGAACTTAGGGTGGGTTCGCAGGACCACCCTATTCCTGTAGAACCTAGTGTACGGAGGCTCCGACACTAGGGCCTGCAGCTCACTTACGCGCCTCGCGGAAGTGAGGGCTACCAAGAAGAGAGTTTTCCAGGAGAGGAAACGAAGAGGGCAGGTAGCCATGGGTTCAAAAGGCGGGCAGGTAAGCCTTTGCAGAACCACGTTGAGGTCCCAGTCAGGAGCTGGAGGGCGCAACGGAGGTTTAAGCAGAAGGAGGCCTCTGAGGAAACGCGCCACCAAGGGGTGCGAAGAGAGAGGCTGGCCTTCAACCGGTGAATGATGTGCAGAGAGAGCACTGAGGTGGACTCTGACAGAATTGGATTTGAGACCTAGATCGGAGAGGTGAAGCAAATATTGCAGTACCACCGATACTAGACAGGCGAAGGGGTCCTCAGATCGCTGAGAACACCAGACCGAGAAGCGACGCCATTTGAGGGCGTAAGACTTCCGGGTGGAAGGTCGCCGAGATGCTAGGACGACGGCTTCCACCTCCAGGGGTAGCAGCAGTGGGGCTAGGACTACCCTTTCAGCAGCCAGGCCATCAGGTGCAGGGCCCTGAGGTTGGGGTGCAGAAGAGTACCCTGATCCTGGGTCAGGAGATCGGGCTGAAACCCCAGGGGAAGAGGGGTGTCCACCGCTAGCTGTAGAAGCAGAGGGAACCACGGTTGTCTCGGCCACCGGGGTGCTACCAGGATCACGGAGGCTCTGTCCTGGACAACTTTGAACAAGGTCCGGGACACCAGTGGTGTGGGAGGGAAGGCATACAGCAGACCCGTGGACCACGGGATGAGGAAAGCATCCGGCGCCACTCAAAGAGGGTGAGGGTGCCGGGAGCAGAATCTGGGGAGCTGCCTGTTCAGGGGACTGGCAAAGAGATCCACAGTGGGAGAGCCCCACCGGCGGAAGATCTGCTGGGCCACCGCGGGGTTCAACTTCCATTCGTGCGGCAGCAGAATCCGGCTCAGTTTGTCTGCCAGGCAATTGTCCTGCCCTGGCAGGTAAACCACTTTGAGGAGGATGTCGTGATCGACAGCGCAAGAGCACAGCCTCCGGGCTTCCTGACATAGAAGGAGGGAGCCCGTGCCCCCTTGTTTGTTCACATAGAACATGGCAACCTGATTGTCCGTCTGCACCAGTACGGACTGACCGAACGTCAGGTGAGAGAAGGCCCGCAGAGCTAGGCGGATCGCCCGTAGCTCTAGAAAGTTTATCTGCTGGGCGGCCTCCCAAGGTGTCCAAAGGCCTTGAGTGCATGTCCCCCGACAATGCGCCCCCCAGCCCAGGAGGGAGGCATCTGTCGTGAGCACCCGGGACGGTGGGGGTGACTGAAAGGACATGCAGAGCACTAGGTTGGGCAGGTGAAGCCACCATTGCAGGGAGGAGACCAGACGGTCGGAAATCTGTATCAGGTCCGACAGTCTCCCTGTGGACTGATGCCACTGAGTGCGAAGGCTCCACTGAGCAGGTCTCATATGTAGACGGGCATTCAGAGTGACATGGACCGTGGAAGCCATGTGTCCGAGCAGTTGCAGGAACTGTCTAGCAGGGGCCGGCGACTCGCTGTTGAACCTGCCGGCTAGAGCCATAAGCCTGTTGGCCCGTTCCAGAGGCAAGAAGGCACGAGCCTGCCGAGTGTCCAGCCGTGCCCCTATGAACTCGAGGTCCTGAGAGGGAAGCAAAGCGGACTTCTCGAAGTTTATGACGAAGCCCAAGTGCTGAAGCAGAGCCACCGTACGCTGGGTGGCCTGGGCGACCTCTGGAGCAGACAATGCTCGGATGAGCCAGTCGTCCAGGTATGGGAAGACGAAGAGGCCTTGAAGTCTTAGGAAGGCTGCCACCACTGCCAGGCACTTCGTGAACACCCTGGGAGCAGAGGATAGGCCAAAGGGCAGTACTCGGTACTGATAATGGTTCCCTGCCACCACAAACCTTAGGTATTGTCGGTGGTCCGGGTGAATAAGGATGTGGGTATAAGCATCCTTTAGATCCAAGGAGCATAGCCAATCTCCCTGCTGGAGGTAGGGCAGTAGGGTTCCAAGGGTAAGCATCTTGAACTTTTCCCGCTGCAGGAACTTGTTGAGGTTGCGTAAGTCCAGAATGGGTCTGAGGCCTCCTGTTCTCTTTGGCACCAGGAAGTACCTCGAGTAGAAACCGTGACCGCACAGATGCTGGGGCACTGGCTCCACCGCCCGTTCCTGAAGCAGACTTTGCAGCTCCTGAATGAGTATGTCCTTGTGCAGCGGGGATCTGGGAGGCTCCCCCAGGAAGTAGGGGGGGCACCTGGTGAAAATGTAGGAGGTAGCCCTTTTGAACCACCCGCAACACCCAGGCATCGGATGTTACGGCTGACCACTGTGATAAGGAAGCTTATCATAGCTCAGGAAGGAGCTATAGAAAAGGTGAAGTGACTCTGAACAAGCAACCTGTCAGTTCTGGTAGAAATAAGAAAACAGAATTTTCCCATAAAAGACTACCAGTCCCAGAATGCACCAGGTTTCCACCAGCCATTAGAGGAGCTGAAGTGGGGAAACGTGTGTTCAATCAGGAGGGCTATGAGGTAATCCCTAAGCACTCATCTCAAAGGGCAGGGCCTGATTCAGCACAGCTGCGCTGTGCTAGGGTGGAGCACTCATTAAAGCAGAATAAAGGTAGAGTTTATTCTACAGAGAATTATCCTCATCCTCAGAATCAGCTTGGATATCCTCAGCTTGGAGGTCTTCATCATCTGGAGGATCATCAGAAGCAGAAGCCAGAATGGACGGACAGAGAGGGCAAGAAACCCTTTGGAAGAAAGAAGAGAAAAGCATTTGGGAGGTCTAAAAGAGTCCAGGGCAGTACGTATACTGGGAGACATTCAAAAGGCCAGCATACACCATTGGACTGGGGAAAGCCAGAGGAATGGTGCTGCAGAGCTAGGAATCTCCAGACGGTACCTGTGAGGGAGACGGCTGCACGTGGAAGGGACTCTAAGACCCGTGCCAGAAGGTATGTGAAGAGAGATCCAGTGTCCAGGGATCTGGATTGGAAGGCTGGACATAAGAACTGGACTACATACTGGCCAGGCTATTTAGAGAGGAACTCTAACAGCAATGGAAGCTCAGGTATGAACACTGATCTATGCCCTAGCTATAACCTTGAAAGACAGCAGGGAAACAAGTATTCTCCTGAGAGTGCTCCATTGAGAAATTCCTCTGTGCCAATCCATGATATTGAACCCATGATTGTTGAAGAAGGGGGAGCGGTCTTAGATACAGGCTATGAATATATGGATTGCTCTCTGTCTAAACTCCTTTGGTAATTTACTATTACAAAGTGCAACAACCATCACAAAGAAATACAAACTTGTTCTTTAATCTACTCAGAAAAGCTCCTGAATAAGATTTTGAGCCACGCAGCAGAAAGCAAGCCAGCTAAGGGGTTTCAGCTGGGTAACTACTAGCAATTGAGCCTTACCTAATTGCTTGTGAGCTCTGAGGAAATCACTTCTGAGTCTATGTGTGAAGATATAAGAAGTTAACCTGAAAAGAACAGTTTTTCCCTTCTTTGTGGGTTTTGCTTGTTGTTTAGAGCACTGCTAAGAAAATATTAGTTAGAGCCTACAGAGAAGACCAGTTTGTTACCAACCAGGTCTTTATTCTTTTCATTCTTTATTCTTTTCTCTTGTCAGATAACACACCTTTGTATATAGTTTCCCCTATTTCCCAAGTTTATATCTCCTGTTAAATGTAATTGACCAGACATATGTAAATTGTCGGATGTTTTTTGTTCAATGTAAACCGCGCTGATGTCTAATAGTGCGGTATATAAGAATTGTTAATAAAATAAATAATAAAATAAATTTGATTGCCTGACAAGTTCAGCTGTTTTCCTGATTTTGTTTTTCCAAGTTTAACACTGAAAGCAAGTATCCTGTTTTATGTGCTACCAAGCATATCTGTGTTGGGAGAAATAACCCCATAAATAAATATCTTATTGGCTTTACACTCAAGCACAACTAATTATTGTGAGCAGCTGTATCTGGTGTGAATGGACTGCATTTCCCACAATCCCTTGCAAATCATATTGATATATGCACTTGCCAAGACTGTGAACATTCTCACCCAGGCAGCCGTCTGACACCACCTGTGAGCAAAGTGGGTCAGCCGGCCCCCCGTGCTGAGCGAGGGCCCCTGGGGGGGAGAGGCTATGCTGGCATAGTCAAAAACCCCCACCCTGCTGGGCCGGGGCCTGCGTGGTGGGCTTGGGGGCTTTCTGCCTCCGGGATCCGTTACCCTGCCCCTTAGGCTGCTGCCCCTGATGAGGGGTTGTCGAGGCCTGATAGTGTGGGTGGTGCTGCTTATAAGCGAACACCTTCCTCGGGTAAAAGGGCTTTTTTCCCGAGCCCTTCTTCCTCTGAGAAGGAGCAGAGGTTTTTCTGGAAAGGCGAGTCCTGGTGAGAGTCTCTGACTCGAGCTCCGCCGCCTTGTCGGCCATGGGCTTGCCGAAGAGGTTTTCCCCTCTGCAAGGGACATTGACCAACTTGTCCTGCACCCACGGCTCGAGGTCGGAGGACTGAAGCCAAGCTTGGCGGCGAGCCCCGATGCCCGCTCCGGCTACTCGAGCCGATGCTTCGAAGCCATCATAGGCGCTTGAGAAATGAACTTCGAACACTCTCGAATCCCTGTGGACAGGGCTTGGAACCGCTGCAAGGGTTCCTCGGAGAGACCGGCGGAAAAACCCGCCATTTATTTCACCAGGTCGCGGAGATACATACCCATATACAACTGATATGTCTGGACCCGACAAGCAAGCATAGAGCCCTGGAAGCACTTCCTACCGAGGGCATCCAGATTCCGGGCCTCCTTACCCGGAGGCACCGAGGAGTGCATCTTTTGACTTTTAAGTCGATGCATGGCCGATCCACCACCATGGAGTGGTGCGGTAGTTGTGCCTTCTGGAACCCGGGGCTCTTGCGGACTCGATACATGGAATCGACCCGCTTGCTCAACACAGGCGTCAAGGCCGGGCTTTCCCACATGCGGAAGAGAAGCTGCTCCAGCATCGGGGGAACCGGTACAGTAAAGGCCTCCCTAGGGGGGGGGAGTCATATTGAAGGGCCTCGAGCTCTTCGGCTCGGGGTTCCTCCTCCGGATCCACGGGAAAAGCCAAGGCCTTGGCCATATCCCTCACGAAATCGGAGAACCGGGTATCCTCCAGGGGGGACCGCCTCCGAGGCTCCGACTCGGGCAAGTCGGAGGGGACGCACCGGGTCTGAAAGGAACCGGGTGACTCATCCTCCTCCGTGTCCCAGCCCGACTCCTCCGAGGAGTAGTCGAGCGGCTCCGTGCGCGCGGGGCCCGGGGACCTCCTCCCCGACGCCGAGGCCGGTGTCGAGGACCTCGGTCCCGAACGGGAAGCCGAGGGAGACCTAGGTCGAGGATCGACTCGAGCTCGTATGGACTCGAGGATCGACTCGGCCTCCGGGGTCGACTTGGGCGTCGACGTCCCGGTGATCAGGGCAGATGCACTGGCGAGGCTGGTGATCAATGCCCGCTGCTGGTCCATGAAGGCAGAGATACTGCGCTCCAAGGTCGTCAGTCTGAGACCAAGCTCAGAAGACCCAGCATCCGCCGACTCGGGCCCCGACGGCGTCGGGCCCGACGTCGGTTCATCCGTGGGGGAGTCCAGGAGGACTATATCACTCACGTGTCCAGGAGTCTCCACTTCGAGACGAGGAAGCTTCGAAGGCCTCTCCCCCTCTGAGGGCCCGGGAAGTCGGGCCGGGCTGAGCGACCTGGCCCTCGAGGAACCAGGATTGCCGTCCGGCTCCACCCTCGCAGGCCTCTTCTCCCGCCGGTGTTCACGGCCGGGGGAGCCCCGTTCAGAAGAACTCCGACGATGGTCTGAGCCGGAGCCACGAGACGTCGAGGCCTCTGACGAGGTCCGCGCGGAGTCAGAGAAGATACGATCCCTTTGCGACTGCCGACTCCTCAGGGCCTTCGAGGACATCCTGCTGCACGGGCCGCAACTCATAGGGGCATGCTTGGCCCCCAGGCAGCGGAGGCAGCAGTCATGCGTGTCAGTAAGAGACACGAATCTGACACAACGATCACACTTTTTAAACCCGCTGGCAGCCATCGGGGGAAAAAGGACCACTGCAAGGTCGAAAGACCGCGCTGCCAGGGAAGAAGGAAAAAGTGGCGGGAACGCCAGTTGGAATAAAAAAAAAAAAACGTGAACGGGCTCAAAAGCCCGGCGGGAAGAGAACACACGAACCGAGAAAAAATTTAACGAGAAATCAAACTAAAGAAATCAACTTTTTCAGCGGCGGTAACAAATTACGTCTGTAGGGCTCCGCGGAAAAAAGAAGACTGAGCAAGATGGCATCCCTGGGTGGGAAGGGGACCGTGCATGCGCGCTGCAATTCCCAAAGGCTTTCTGCGAAAGCTGGGGAAAATTGTTCCGCGAGGGCTCCGTCGGCGCCGACGTCACCCATAAGTGAGGACTGACTTCCTGCTTGGTCCTGGAGAAACAACACAAAGCAAACAAAAAATTATATACATAAAGATAAACTGCCATACATATGTAGGAGAGAGGAGGGCCCAAATGAAATTTCTAATGATACCAAGTGCAAGAAGGATCTTGTGACAAATAGGACATTGGGGTTTGTGCTTTTTTGTTTCTTGTTCAGGGAACTTGCTGCAATGAAGGGGGAGATCATGGATTGGTGTCTTCTTTTTTAAATTAAAAAACAAAAACAAAACAGAACAGAACATAGCTGTTTAACCTGGCATACCAAATTTGGCTGATCAAATTTTGACTAAATAGATTTAACCAGATAGTCTGTTTCACTTTTAACTATGGTTGAAGACAAAACAGGGTAAACTCACCCAGTTATTTTACTCGTTCAGCAAGTTTTTGAAAACTGAACTCAACATAACGAAATATATAAGAGGCATGTTTACTAATGGGTGTGCTGGTAGCATGCATTTGTGCTGCCAAATTAGCATGGAGGCCCATGCTAATTTGGGAGGAGGAGGCATATGCATCTATTACCCTGCCGACAGCCTGGTGCTAACCTGCATGCTGGTGCAGTTAACACCATTCATTGCAGCGCCATGAAGTGCACCTACTGTAATGGAAACGTTTGCGGTTACCACATGCCCAAATCTCCTGCGCTAACCTTGCCATCAATGCCCATGCTGTGCCCTGAACCCACCCAGTCCATGCCCAATCATGCGCTCATCAGTGAGCAGGGATTTTTAGCATGGGGCCCCCTGTGCATATGGCAAACCCTGCGCTAATGGCTAGCCACATTAGTACATGTGCCCCATACACTGTCAATGCTACTGTAAATCTCCCTTTACTAATAGATTTCATTTCCTTTCAGACTTTTCATTAATAACGCCCACATACATTTGGTGCTATACTGAGAGGGAAGGGAATGAGCAGTATTACAACTAGCACATGCAAATGTTTTATTTGCCAACATTACATTACTAAATGTATCAGGGGAACGAGGCTGTTTTAAAGTAGCAATACTCTCTCAACACTGGTCAAATATGAGGAAGGTACACAGTAATCTTACACTGGCTTTTCATTCACAGATATCTCAAAATCAATGAAAATGCTTTAGAAAGTAGTTCTGAGGATTTGTTTTAGGTCTGGCCGCTTTGCACTTCAAGGTTAAGCCTTTAAAGAGATTGATCGGCCATAGAACAACTATTTAAAATGAAAACAAGATGAGAAGAGAAGCAAAACACAGAACATTATGTAAGCTACCTGGCCAGTGTTCCTTAATACTTCGACAGCTTGTTTGTGGGTAGCACCTTCCAGACTGGCTCCATCGACAGCCAGCACACGGTCCCCTGGAAAGAAAAGCAGGCTTGAAAGGAAGCTGATCCAAATGAAAAATGCAATGCTGTCCATACTGAAACCCAGTTTATCACAGTATACCTAGTAACAGAAATCAGATCAATTTCTGTAATGCCTAAGATTGTAACATACTACGAAGAGTCTTGCAGGCTTTTCTAAAACAGAATAGTTTGTCTAAGCAGCTGTTTTTATTTACAGGTATGTAGTAGTCTCCTGTTTTCTGTGCTGGATACATGCTAATGATAGTTTGCAGCAGGATCCCAAGAGATACAGGAATTATCCAAATTGAAGTACTGCCCACACCAATATGTATGTCAAACAGAGGTCGCTTAATGCTGTACAACTTTATTCCTAAGCCTCTCTGGACACGATAAAAGAAGGGCACACTTTGTTCCAACTACAAGAAATACAGAATTGGCTAAAAGTGGTCTCATAAAATTATTTTTTTAGGGCCCGATATTCAGCGGTGGGGGCTAGCCCGAGTACAGAGGCCAGCTGCTGAATGCTAAACCCGGATATTCAATGTCAGGGCAATATCTGGACCGGCCGTGAAGCAGAAAGCTAACCGTGCAGTGGCGATATTCAGCGGCGGTCTGGTTAGTTTCAGCAGCAGAAGTTAGGATAATGTGCCTTACTTTCACTGCTGAGGGATAACTGGGCAGTGGCTGAGGGATAACTGGGCAGTGGCTGCCCACGGAACACCCCAATGTCAACCAGTTAGCAACAGGGTGCTGCTGAATACCCCGCTTAATGGCATTTACATGTACATGCCTTTGATATTGGGCCCTTAAAAAAATCAGATTTTGAGATTATTCTTCGTTATTTACGTACAACAACTCAAGCAACTAGAATACAGCCAGCTCGAGAAAGCAGAGCACAAGGCCTTTCCTTCAACCAGTATGGAAACAGTTGGAATTCTTTGGGAAGTCCACCTACATAGTAGATCTCAGTAGATAAGGAACAATTTGCTAGGCATATTGTCACGATCCCCTGCCTAGGGCCGATGGCTTTATAGCAGGGGTGACCGCAGTTTTGCTTTCAAGTGTCCTTATTACTAGCTAGCAGCAAGGGTTGCTGGGACATGTAGTTTCAGGCACACTCTTTCACAAAATGTGTTGTGGCACAAGGGTCTTTTGAAACAGATAAATTTATTTTTGTGGGTTTTCCCTTTCACATGGGTTCTTTAGGCATAAGACAAAGCATAGAATTCTTCTCCAAAATAACAGGAAAATATGAGCAAATCAAAAGCAGAAATAAAGTGGAACTACTGTTTCTTCACAGTAACTCAAAAGCAGCTTAAACAACTTTGTACTTCCTCTCGCACAAAGCTTGTTTAACGTAAATCCAATTCTTCTGTATTACACAGAGAACAATCCATCTCATAGGCATCGGGTGACTCAGGAACATCAGCTACATCAATAATCATATCTTCACATTCATCCTCACGGCTCTGCTGAGGAGAACTTCTGCACTGCAATCTTGGAATAACTTCCTGCAGCTGTTCTAGCAAGTTTCCTCTCTCTATAGCCATGACAGCTTCTAATTCAGGGGAATGGTTATCACGTAAGCTCTTCTTAATGTTCCTTATATCAGCATTAAACCATTTATCCCAAGTGCTTCTGCTAGGAGATTTTACAGCTGTGCTATCATGGCATTTGTTAGCACTTGCTTTCAATTGCTTCACAATGTCCTTTACAAGACCCTGGCTAGGAAGTAAATGCGACGTACCTTCTCTGCTGGCACTGCCCTGTCTGTGCTTGGAGCTTTCTTCCCTTCTACAGGCAACTGGCTTGACCCTGTCTTCAGGACGCTCCCACAACGGCTTTGGCTTAGCTTTAAGGTAACAAGGAAAGGACCCACCAGAATCTCCCTTGGCAGGAGCTGGATTCCAAGACTTTCCTGTCTGCTGCCTTCCTGTTTGCCTTCGTTGCTGAAGTGGCTTAGACCCTTGCAGAGGCTCCTCTCTGCCTTCTTGTCTGTCCAGTTTCTCTTGGCTGTTTTCTTGTCGGCTATTCCTCTGTCGGCTGTTCTGCCTCCTCTCCTGTTGGCTGTTCTGCCTCCTCTCCTGTTGGCTGTTCCCAAAGACTAGCTCTGAAGCTGGTTTAAAATGGCTTCCTTGTGCAGGCATGCCCTTCTGGTTAGTCAGGTGCACCTCGTTAGAGCTGCTTCCAGCTCTTAGGTCATGACTATGATTGAGCTGCATTCTGTCTGAAAGCTTCCTGCTGCCATGGAAACCTGGCTTGCTCTGACTTTTAAAGGTGCAGTGCTCACTATTCTGCCATTCCGTCTGCTCAGGAATGCTTTCGGTATCACAATATGTATTAGTTTTCATACGAATGGAAAAATTGCCAAACATTGTTAATTTTAGTTAATTCTGAGGCCAATTAACCGATTGCATGTCTGGCAAATTTTCCTGAATCACCATTCATGAACTTGGTTTTTATCATGTGCATGCACGTGCATATGCATACACAACCAATCACAATGTGGCCAATCCAGGAGGGGGAAAAAGTAAAAAAACGGGTGACCAGAAGCTAGCATGACACATTTCAGCCAATCATGCTAGAAATTTTTGACATGCAACCACGGAAACGTATCGCTACCTAAGTTCACTGTTCCCTCTAAGCCAGCGGTTCTCAACCTGTGGGTCGCGACCCCAACGGGGGTCGCCACAGGATTTAGCGGGGGTCGCTTAGCCTCCACCAAGTTTAAAAAAAAAAAAATTAAGATGTGCACAAGTTGCTGCCGAGTCCGCTTCTCGGCAGCAGCAAACTCCGGCAAACTCACCGCCTTCTTCTGCAGCCGCGGCTCCCTGCCTCTTAGGGAACCGCGGCTGTACTTGTAAAATCGTTGCGGAGCCCTTCCTGTCTCGACGGGCTCCGTGCAGCATTGTCCCGCCTCCAAAGGAAGTGGTAAACAACTTCCTTTGGAGGCGGGACAATGCTGCACGGAGCCCATCGAGACAGGAAGGGCTCCGCAATGATTTTACAGGTACAGCCGCGGTTCCCTAAGAGGCAGAGAGCCGCGGCTGCATTAGAAGGGAGGCAGACAACCTGCAACACGGCTGACATCGACAGAGGGGGGCTGACATCGACAGAGGGGGGCTGACATGGACAGATGGAAGGATGGGGCTGACATGGAGGGAGGGAGGGGGCTGACATGGACAGATGGAAGGATGGGGGCTGACATGGAGGGAGGGGCTGACATGGAGGGAGGGGGCTGACATGGATGGATGGATGGATGGAGGGAGGGGGCTGACATGGACAGATGGAAGGATGGGGCTGACATGGAGGGAGGGAGGGGGGCTGACATGGACAGATGGAAGGATGGGGCTGACATGGAGGGAGGGAGGGAGGGAGGGGGCTGATATGGATGGATGGATGGAGGGAGGGGGCTGACATGGACAGATGGAAGGATGGGGGCTGACAGGGAGGGAGGGGGCTGGGAGGGAGGGAGGGGGCTGACAGGGAGGGAGGGAGGGATGGGGGCTGATATGGATGGATGGAGGGAGGGAGGGAGGGAGGGGGCTGACAGGGAGGGAGGGAGGGATGGGGGCTGATATGGATGGATGGATGGAGGGAGGGTGGGCGGGAGGGGGGCTGACATGGACGGATGGAAGGATGGAGGCTGACATGGAGGGATGGATGGAGGGAGGGGGGCTGACATGGACGGATGGAAGGATGGGGGCTGACAGGGAGGGAGGGAGGGAGGGATGGGGGCTGATATGGATGGAGGGAGGGAGGGAGGGAGGGAGGGAGGGGGCTGACAGGGAGGGAGGGAGGGATGGGGGCTGATATGGATGGATGGATGGAGGGAGGGAGGGAGGGAGGGGGGCTGACATGGACGGATGGGGGCTGACATGGAGGGATGGATGGAGGGAGGGGGGCTGACATGGACGGATGGAAGGATGGGGGCTGACATGGAGGGAGGGAGGGAGGGGGCTCAAATGGATGGATGGAGGGAGAGAGGGGGGCTGACATGGAGGGAGTAGGCTGGCATGGACAAAGGGGAGAGACATGGGGACATACTGGACAGACGGGATAAATGCTGGACAGAGGCGAGAGACAGTGCGGGTTAGGATTATAATGGGCTGATGGGGGTGCTAGCACTGGTAATGGGCAGATGGGGGGCTACGAATGGTAATGGGTTGATTAGGGAAGGCTAGGACTGGGAATGGACTTATCAAGTGGGGGTAGGACTGGTAATGGACTGATGGGGGTCTAGCATTGGAAATGAGCTGATCAGTGAGGTTAGGACTGGAAATGGGCTGATTAGGGGAGCCTAGCACTGGTAATGGGGTTGAGGGGGGGACTAGCACTGGAAATGAGCTGATGGGGGGTAGGACTGGTATTGGGCTGATTAGGGGGGGGTAGGACTGGTAATGGGGTTGAGGGGGATTAGCACTAGAAGTGAGCTGATTAGGGGGCTTTGACTGGGAATGGGCTGATTGTGGGGAGGGGAGGATAGAGCTGCTGACCCTGGAAGAAAACTGGGGGCTAAGGCTACAAGTGGGCTGATACAAGGGGATGGGAGCATGGAACTGAAAGGGAGTGGATCTGAGAGGGGCTGCCATGGTATTTGTACTAGAAGGGACTGATCAGTGGGGAAGGAGGGGGACTGGAAGGGAATGGACACCAGTGGCAGTCATGGGAATGCAAGTTGACATTGGAAGGTACTGGGAGTGAGGACTGGAAAGGGGCTGATACTGGGGAGGGTTACTGGGACTGGAAATAGGCTGATGGAAAGAAGTGAAGAAAACAAAAGAGATAAGAACTGGCAGATGGACCATAGACCACAGAAAGAGAGCTAAGAGAAGACAGGAAAGCAGAAGCCTCAGATCGGGACCAGCATGATCAGAGAATAAATTGGTCAGACAACAAAGGTAGAACAAATAATTTTAGTTCATATTAGTGATTTGACTACAAAATCATCATAATTTTGAAATCAAATATTGTTACTTGTTGTTTTGATTATTTAAATAAGTATTTTATAAATAAAAACATATTGCAAAGGCCTATAATATAATTCAACAAATGATTACAGCGACAATGCGTTAACGGTAAAGGAAGAGAGACGCATTTGATTTTATCATTGGGGGTCACCACAAGTTGACCAACGGTAAAAGGGGTCACGGTACAAAAAAGGTTGAGAACCACTGCTCTAAGCTGTGCGCATGTGCGCGCGCACACACCTCGCCGAGCGAGCGCACATACTTTACAACAGAGCGCACAAAAATTATGGCTCTGTTTCTGATAGAAAACAACACAGACGTCTTAAAATTTAAAAGTTATGATTGTAATTACTAGAAATTTCCTGCTTCATTTAGTAATCGTCTATTTTCATTTAATTTGATTAAAATCAATGTGGTGTACATACTGTATTCTGATGTGTAGTCAAATTTTAAAGTATATAACTCCGAGTGTCGTTATGTGGCGCACAAAAATTTAACCTTCCTTCAAAAGCTGCACACAGCTTATATTTTATGCGCACACAGCCTACAGAAAATTAGAGGGAACATTGCCTAAGTTATGCTAATCACATGCATCATGATGTCACAAGCAGGACTGTAAGACACAGCCCCGCCCAAGCCACAGACTTTCGGGGAGTGAGGAAGAGGTGCTGGGGCTTAGAACTAAAGGAGGTAAAAAAAGTTTAAAAAAGAAACCGCTGAACTTTGTCTTTGAGGCAGTGAGGTAGGGCTGATGGGGCCTACCAGCTGAAAGCACAGAGAAAAACACTGAACAAAGAAATGGCGTGAAAGGGCCAGATGTTTCTATCTCTCCGTATAAGCTTAAGAGTGCAGTTGTGTCATTGTTGGAGTGGCCTAGTGGTTGGGGAAAGGTACCTCAGACCAGAAGGTCAGGGGTTCAAATCCCACTAGAGGACAGCAACCTTGGGTTCGAAAGACTGGAGTTTCTAGCCCCACAGGTGCTCCTTGTGGTCTTGGGCAAGCCACTTAACCCTCCATTGCCCATGTTCCCTGTAAAATAGTTATCTCCAAGTTTTAATGTAATTTCAGTTTGTTCAATGTAAAACTGCCTTGATATCATGAAAGGAGGTATAATAAGAAATGATAAATAAATTGTTGGTTTTACAACTAAGACTTTGAAAGTTTTCCAGGGCTTCCTGCTTCCTATCTGTTCCTGCAGGAGTGTCTCTCTGGGGTTGGAGGAGTAGATCAGGAATGTTAGAGGCTGGCTAGGAAAGTTCTGCTTTTACAGTTTGCCAACTGGCAATTGCTTACTGCCCTAACCATTCATGGAAGCTGTGTACTGTGCATTACTGCACACAGATTATTTGTACAACATGTTCAAAGCAGGTAGTGGCATTAGGAAAGGACAGTTACTGTATCTAATCTATCTATTACATTGCACAGTCAGGAGATAAATGACAATTTGTTTTGTAACAATCTTTTTCACTTATTGTCTGCAACAGAAACTGTTGGGCAGGAGGGAAGGGCAAAAATGCAATGTGTGCCTTCGAGTCAATGCTGACTCCTGGTGACTTAGCAGCTCCTCGGTTTTCTTGGCATTGTGAGTGGAAGTAGATTACCAGGCCTTTCTTCTGAGGCAATGGGGGATTAAGTGACTTGCCCAAGGCCACAAGGAGTGCTAGTGGCAATCAAACCCTGATCTCTTGGTTACCAAGCCAGTGCTCTAACCATTAAGCTTTTCCTCCATACATTACTGTATTACTATTCCATCCCACACTCATAGAATACAGTTAAATAAGGATCTCATACAGCAGGGTGACGGTACTCCAGAGCAGCAGAGGCATAGTGTATGATGCAGGGCAGAAAAAGACAAGCAGTCCCTACCCCCAAGAGATAGGAATCCAGTCCAATAGGACCATTAGCCAGGCAAACATATTCCCCCTCTCCCTGGTCCAATGAAGAGCAGAAGCAGGGAGGCAGGGTCACTGAGTAGTGCAGGGCCTAAGCCACGCCAGGCAGATGACCCCAAATCTTGTATCTGATGCAGCATACGGGGTGGTGGTACTCCAGAACAGTAAAAGCCTAGTAGGTGGTACAGGGCAGAAAAAGGAAGGCCTTCCCTGCCCCCAAGAACTGGAAATCCAGTCCAAGAATATCATAGTGCTTTGGAATATCATGGTATATTTGGAAACTCATAAAAGGAAAGAAAAGAGGGAAGGTGAGAGCGGCAGTATCATAAGTACAAATGAGAAAGGTCACTCCAATGGTATGCATACGGGCTCCTCTAGTCTGAAATCAAAGCAAAGATATTGTTACAAGGACAGTAGAAGGAGCTGCAGCTTCTGGTGCAACTATGAAAGAATAGGCACCCAGTGTCATCTCCACAGAGGGGCACAGAGAGATTGACATGGTACAGGATAAAGAGACATGAAAGAAGCAGTAGGTAAAGGCAACTGAGCAAAGCAGTACGTGCACTTTATTCCCTATTGAAAAGTGTGTGGAGATGATCTTTGCAGATGCAGAATCTAAGGAATCCACTTAGATGGGATTTGCATCTAAATTATCATATATTGAAGATGAACTGGCTGAAGAGGGCTTTGAAGTGGTTGTTAGCATGCTAATTGGTGATAAGGTTGAAAATGATATTAGCAGTGCCAAGTCCAAGAGCATCATACAGACTGGCATTACACAGGTAGAGATGTCAACAGAGAATGGGTAGGATGCTGGTGGCTTTTCATTCTCTTCTCCATCCCCACTCACAGTCCAGCTGCAGGACCAACAAGGTCAGCAGCCCCCTCCAAGAAAGTCTCATAAAACCTCACAATGCCAAGGCATTTTCAAGTGCTTGAGGATCTGCAGTATATGGAATACAATTATTATAGGAAACACATTAGTAAAGGGAAGCTGATGGGCCATCTTACAAACAGTGGCATGCAGCATCATTTACTAAAACAGCATCCTTTGCACTTCAGTACAAAAGAGGGCACTGATCCTAGGATAGGGACTTGATCCAAGAATGGAAATAGCAATAGTGGAAAAGGTACAGAAAAAACAAAATCCTTTTCCCAAATGGATCTCCCAGCCTCTTCTGCCAGTCAGGTGGCATGACAACAGGCCCAATGCACATTAAAGTAAGTCATCATGGAAGAGAGAGAATGGTATTCAGCAGCACTGTCAGAGGACAAGCAGCAGGCAGCGGCAAGGGTGGTTACATGGTGCATTGGAGAAATAATAGTTCTGGATGACCACCTCTTGAAGATGGTTGAGAAAGTGGGGTTTAAGAGGCTGCTATATCTCTTAGCTCCAGATTCCCAAATGCCCTGCAGGACTACTTTTAGGAGGCGGGTGATCTCCACACCTGTATAAGCAGTTGTATTGCCAGCTGAGAACAGAATTGGAAAAGACAGAGACCAGTAGTAGCATGCATTTTACTAATGACATCTGGACTAGGCAGAATGCTATACATGCAGGGCCAGACTAAGAATTTCTGTCGCCCCAGGCAGAAGCCCTGCCATGCTGTTCCCCCCCCCCTTCTGAGCCTATTCTATCAGCAGGGTCAATGGGGGGAGGGGGGACGGCAAGGCGGTGGCCCACACAGGCCATGTGCTTCGGCACACATGGCCTGCAACTTCTGAACCACCTCCAACACAACTTCCTGTCAAAGGGGGGTCTGAAGCGGCAGGCCATGTGTGCTGAAGCATATGGCTTGGTGCAGTGCCATGCAAGGTGGCCGCCTAGCCCTAATGTATGGGCCAACCCTGAACAGATACCTCTCTCTCCCTGATAGCACATTGATGGCAACTGGATGAGGCAGGGACAGACTATAGGTATAATGGGGAAGCAACAGAAGGAGGGTACTGGTGGGCTGTGCTGCACAGCCAGAGGATGGATAACAGCCATACATAGGCCCATATCTTAGCAGAAATAGGGGCAATGCTGCAGGGCTGGCAGAAAGTGCATAAACACAGCACTATGCTTCTAGGTTTCCTTCTAACAGATAGTGGAATAAACATGATTAAGGCAGTGAAGTAGGGCGTTTTTCATGAGGTCAGATGCTTTGCATACTTGCTGCACCTGGTTGTCAGAGATTCCCTATGCCTGGGGAGCAAGGGAAGTGGCAATCCTGTCCTGAAGCAACTGATAGAGAAGTGCCAAAAAATAGTAGGGTATTTTCACTAGAGTGTAGGGTAAGTGTGAGCTGCATGCAAAAACAGGGGGACCTGCATACTAGGTCATGCAGGATGTTGGCACCACATGGAATTCCCCTTATGAAATGCTGGACAGGTTAGTTGAGTAACTGAGAGACCTGAATCATATGTCATTCGAGACTGAGATTGACATGGAAAACCTCCTCTGTCACTAGGATTGGACAAACATCATGCTAGTAATGAAAATCCTAAAACCTTTTGAGGATGCCACAGAGAAACTGAATTCAACAAGGGCTACCCTGAGCCTTCTCATCCTGATAGTGAATATTTTACAGGTAAAGCTAGAAGGATTTCAGCAGCAACAGGGGATTCATAGCAGAGGTATGGGTGATGGTGGACTACTTGGGACATACAACATGCCTATAGCCTGCAGTGTTTTGAACTAAGCACTGAACCAAACTGACATAGTTTCCTGCCTCATAGGCCTCAGACCTGCTGATGTTATAGAATCACTGCCTGTCAAGTGCTTATCTGTATGGATATTGATGACTATTGTTTTCTGTTTTGCCTATATGCTGACAACGAGACTTTCAAGCCTTTCTCCACCTGAGAACTGCTTCGATGACCTTGAGGATGCAACAGTGTATTGGGGCACTGATCATCTGCTACTGCATTTCATTTCTCACCATGGACCTTATTGTGTAGGCAACCACCTCCTGAAAGCTGCTGTCTGATTTGTTCAGTCACCCGGTGAAGCCCTGGTCTATCCAATCCAAGAACTGAGCATGTGCCATGATAAAGACTTTGCACGAGTAATAAGGATGTATGTGCAAATGGAGTTTGAGCTTTTTGCCTTTGTGTTTTGTGTTTTCTTTTACCCAAGCATTTGAATTGCCTTTGTGCATTTTCCCTGTTTTCCAAAGATACTGAGTGTTCCCCAAGGGTAGTCCACTCTTGCTGAGGTACAAGTTAAAGATCTGTGCTTGCACCTTCAGTGTTTTGTACCGTTTCCTGACCCACAAGCCAAACAGCCTTATCTCAGGCTGCATGTTGCTTGCCCAGGCTGTGTGCACAGGGCTTGAGCACCATGAGGAAATAAATCCTGCTTGTCCTATAGAACAGCATTGTGCCTCGTACCTGACTGCAAGTTGGCCATTCGTCCATAGCTGTAAGGCATTGCTTTCTACATTTCTTCTTGGCTTGTGGGGGCAGTCAGAGAGATTTATTTTCTCTTTACATAAGTGCAAAACAGAACACAAGGCTTGGGTTGCTAATAGTGATGCAATGAATCATTCTACCTTAGTTCTGCATTCTTTCATAATAATTTGTGAGTGATATTTTTCTATCATAATAAATCATAATATATGCAGAACCTGTTTTCTTTCGGTAATCTGTCACCAACAGACCCGAAAAGGTTTGATGAAACACTCCCTGGACATAACATATGTCTTATCTTAGCTGTATGCCCTACAGGTCAAATGGAAAAAAGGTTGCAACTCCTTATGATGGAGGATGCTTATTGTCGTGGGGAGCCCCGTCTACGCCATTAGAATTATGGGTATGCTCCACGGCAAAGATTATTTTAGGTAGCCAAAGGGAATGTAAGGTTCACTTGACATAGAAAATGTTCTTACTTATTCCAGCTTCCTAAGAGAACTCATTAACGAAACCAAGTGTAGGGAAACAAGGCTTTTATTCCCCATCAGTGCAAGGGTTCAAAATAAGACATTGATAAACAAACAGAAAGTCCTTTGTTTCAAAAGGTACCAGCATTCAAATCATCTGCTTAATTGTTAAACTTCACAATTAATGCAAGGCTTGATCAGAGGAATTCAGTTCATTCCAATAGCATAAGAATTCTACAAGCTTCTTCTAGGTTATACAGTGGCTACAGACTCCTGGCACGAGGCCATGCACAAATCACAGTCCATCTGTTCAGGTTGAGGAATGGGAACAGTATTTACACATTCTATCTCCATGGATTCTTCATTACTATATTCATCATGGGAATAATCACTGTCCCTGTCTAATACAGGTCTGTGTGAAATGTCTCTAGGGTCTTGTCTCCAATACCACTGTGTTCTAAGTGCTTTAGGGATTTTCTGAAACCACTCTGGTTTCTTCTTCTTTACAGAGTGAGCATCTGTTTTAACAGGGCCTTTAGGACTCAAGCATTTAGTATCATCAATAAAGCATTCATACCTGGAGTCTGGCTGGTTTGAATCCGTGGAGTTTTCTCTTTCCAAAACTTTCCTCCTGTAACAGGTTCTCTGCCTGTAAGCTTTAGACAAGGCTGTGCTTTCTGGCAGTTTGGTAAAACCTGACGTGGATTCCCTTTTCTCCTTTGGTAAGAACTTAGCTTTGGCAGAAAGTGCTTTTCCTTTCTTGCCTGGTAAAACTTGGTTAGTATTTCCCAGAGACTGTAAGCTTTCCTCCAAACCGTTCTTTGCTTATGTCTCTTTGCTCTTGAGTCAGGAACACTGTGAGAACAGGGAGTGGCACACACTCTAGCCTCAGTGCTTGCTCTAACAAACTCCCGTTGAACAGCTGCACGCCTTGTGAACTCTATTCCTTTGGGCTTGCTCAAATAGGATTCTTTCACTTACTCCTTCTCTTGGAGCTGATCCTCTCAATAGAGCTGTTCCTCCTTGTGAAGCCGTTCCTCTGTCCTTCTCCTTCTCTGCTCCTTTCTTCCCCTCCTTCTTTGCTTGCTCCTCTGCCTTGCTGGCATTCAGCTCTGGCTTATAAAGGAATCTTTCCTTCAAGAGTTCCGGGGTCATTCCCAGGTGCAAATCATTAGCCCTTTTAGGCTCATTAGCTCCTGTATGGTCATTCCTGCTCCCTCTAGCTGTACCTGGAGGTAACTGCACATCTAGATTTCTAAAAGAAACAGGGTTTCTTTTCAAGTTCTCATCTTTATTGATACCCACATCATGACATTATACATAGCTGGTCTATGTGACTGAGGGAATACCAGAGGCAGAAATGCAGTGGCAGTGGTGCTGCAGCAGGAGAAATAGTAGGCATACCAACAAACAATATGGGTACTAGGAGCACTATCCTGTCATCTACCACCCCCACTCCAACTTTCCCTGTCATTAGCCCACGAGTCCCAGATGGGAAAATATTTGGTGATCGAGGTCCTATCTACAATCTAAGCAGCAGAGATCAGACTGTCACAAGTCAGACTTCTGCATGGATTTCAGTGACAAGCTACCTCACAGAGCCCATTGGGCCAATACCCAAAACTTTCTGAGTGCTTCAATGAATTCACGATATGGCTAAATGAACACAATCTTCACATCAACTACTCAAAAACAGACATTTTATTTGTAACAAAAAACCAATCATTTTATTTGTAACAAAAAACCAAAAGTCACAACAGAGTAGTAATAATGGGTGATTTCAATTACCCCGGTATCGACTGGGTCAGTGTCATGGCAGGACAAGCTAAAGAGATAAAGTTTCTAGATGGAATAAATGACTGCTTCTTGGAGCAGCTGGTTCATGAACCGACCAGAGGGGAAGCCATACTGGACCTAGTCCTTAGTGGAATGCTAGATCTGGTGCAAGAAATAAGGGTGTTGGGACCACTTGGCAATAGTGATCATAGTATGATCATGTTTGATTTAATTAGTGGAGGACAGATAGTAAAGGAATCCACAGTACTACCTTTTAACTTTCAAAAGGGAGACTATGATAGAATGAGGAATATAGTTAGGAAAAAACTAAAAGGAGCGGTTCCAAAGGTTAAAGACTTACAGCAAGCTTGGGTGTTATTTAAAAATACTATCCTCGAAGCCCAGACCAGCTGTATTCCACGCATTAAGAAAAGTGGTAGAAAGTCCAAAAAACTGCCAGCATGGTTTAAAGGTGAGGTCAGAGAGGCTGTTGCTGCCAAAAAAGCAACCTTCAGGAAATGGAAAAAAGAGCCAAATGATGAAAACTGGAAACAGCACAAGCACTGGCAAGTTAAATGCAAAGCACTGATAAGGCAGGCAAAGCGGGAATTTGAGAAGAAACTTGCTACGGAAGCAAAAACACGAAATAAAGACTTTTTCAAGTACATTCGTAGCAAAAGGCCTGTGAGAGAGTCAATTGGACCATTAGATGATAGAGGGGTAAAAGGGGCAGTAAGAGGAGACAAGGCTATAGCAGAGACTGAATGAATTCTTTGCTTCGGTCTTTACTGAGGAAGATGTAGGGATGTTACCCAAGACTGAAGTGGTATTTAAAGGTGATACTGCAGAGGAATTGAGAGAAATATCGCTACACCGGGAAGATATATTACAACTATTTGATAAACTGAATAGTAGCAAATCACCTGGACCGGATGGTATACATCCCAGAGTGTTGAAAGAACTGAAATATGAGATTGCAGACCCGCTATTGGAAATTTGTGAACTTTCATTAAAATCATCTGTAATACCTGAAGATTGGAGGGTCGCCAACGTAACACCAATTTTTAAAAAGGGTTCCAGGGGTGACCCAGGAAATTACAGACCGGTGAGCCTGACGTCAGTACCAGGGAAAATGGTAGAAACCATCATAAAGAACAAAATTACACAGCATGTAGATAGTCATGGCCTAATGGGAGACAGCCAACATGGCTTTAGACAAGGAAGATCTTGTCTTACTAATCTGATATGTTTTTTTGAAGGTGTGCATAAACAGGTAGACAAAGGTGAGTTGGTTGATATAGTGTATCTGGACTTCCAGAAAGCTTTTGACAAGGTCCCCCATCAGAGACTTTTGGCGAAGCTAAAAGGTCATGGGATAGGAGGCAGTGTACTATTGTGGATCGGGAACTGGTTAAAAGATAGAAAGCAGAGGGTAGGGCTAAATGGCCAATATTCCCAATGGAAAAAGGTGAATAGTGGAGTACCCCAGGGATCTGTACTGGGTCCGCTACTTTTTGACATATTCATAAATGACCTGGAAAAGGGAATAACTAGTGAGGTTATCAAATTTGCAGATGACACAAAACTGTTTAAAGTTGTTAAAACCCAAGAGGATTGTGGAAAACTGCAGGAGGATCTGGATAAATTGGAAGACTGGGCATCAAAATGGCAGATGAAATTTAATGTGGACAAATGCAAAGTTATGCACCTAGGAAAGAACAACCCACACTATAGTTACACGATGCAAGGCTCCACACTAGAAACCACCACCCAGGAAAAAGATTTAGGAGTCATCGTGGATAACATGTTAAAACCCTCCGCCCAGTGTGCAGCGGCGGCCAAGAAAGCAAATAGAATGCTAGGTATCATAAGGAAAGGGATGGAGAATAAAACAAAGGATATTATAATGCCTCTGTATCGCTCCATGGTACGACCGCACCTTGAATATTGTGTGCAATTCTGGTCACCGTATCTTAAAAAGGACATAGAGTTATTAGAAAAAGTACAGAGAAGAGCCACCAAATTGGTGAAGGGGATGGAAGGCTACTCCTATGAAGAGAGGCTAAAAAGGTTAGGGCTCTTTAACCTGGAAAAGAGACGGCTGAGGGGAGATATGATAGAGGTCTATAAATTAATGAATGGAGTGGAACGGATAAACGTGGATCAATTGTTTACGCTATCAGAATATAGAAAGACTAGGGGACATGTAATGAAGCTACAGGGTAAACTATTTAAGACAAATAAGAGAAAATATTTTTTCACTCAACGTGTAATCAAACTCTGGAATCTGTTACCGGAGGATGTAGTAAGGGCTGTTAGTATAGCTGGGTTTAAAAAAAGGTTTGGACAAGTTCCTGGAGGAAAGGTCCATAAGCCACTATTAAAAAGGGACCCAGGATATCAATGCTTGACCCAGTACAAGCATTGTGGAACCTGTGTCTTTTGGGGATATTGCTAGGTACGTATGACCTAGATTGGCCACTGTTGGAAACAGGATACTGGGCTTGATGGACCTCGGTCTGACCCAGTATGGCATGTCTTATGTTCTTATGTTCTTACTCCCCCAACATCTATTACCCTACAGAATCATGAGATCAAAACTAAAAACGAGGTGAAGTATCTAGGTGTGATTCTAGATAAAAACCTCAGTATGGATTCCCACATTAAAAACATAACAAAAAAAATCCACTACAAGCTCAAAATACTCAAACAACTACGCCCACTAGTACATCTACATGACTTTATGAGCATAATACAAGCAATCATCATACCACACTTCGACTTTGCAAATATAGTTCTTCTAGGAATAACAAAACAGAACCTAAAAAATCTCCAGTTAGCACAAAATGTAGCTGCCAGAACCATCATGAAGACTCATACTTTCGAACACATAACACCCATTCTAACCAACTTGCATTGGCTCCCTATCTACTGTAGGATAAATTACAAAATACTAATAACCACATTCAAAGCATTAAATAATATGGTTCCTCTGACACTGGGTAAGCTCATTAATATGGAAATACCAAAAATGCTCATAGGAGAGGCAAAACAAATAAAATTTAGTATCCAAATGACTTTATAAAAGCTAAAAAGTCAACCAACAAGGCTTTTTCACATTCGGCTCCCATCATATGGAATACACTACCTGAAGAAATTAGAACCCTAACTGATATCAAAGAATTTCGTAAGAAAATAAAAACCCATCTGTTCATGTCACACTATGGCTTTCAAGCTACTTCCATCTCCCTTAATGACAATGGATAACAGAAGGAATTATAGATAACTTTTCATGTGTTGTTGCTTGGTTTGATAATTATTTTCTCCCCCACACGGTAACGATAAGTCTACATGATGGCTTTTCTGCTACTGCACTACAATGTACATAATCCAAACACAATGTTTCTGATGTCATGTACATAGTCTCAATGTACTCTACTAAAACTATCTTGTATATAGTAGTTTGACCTTTTTGTTCTTGTTATATGTATTAAGGCACAAGCCTACTGCACATAGTTTATTGATGTTCCATGTAAGAAGAACAGACTCTATATTTGTTTCTGTTTATTCAAATTGTTCTTTGTAAACCGCACATGATCTATTGGAAGGTGCGGTATATAAGTGTTTGTTAAAAATAAATAAATAAATAAATACCCATAAATCCCTTGGCATACTGGGTACAGAAATCAGCAGGCTAGCCAGACCTGGCCAAGACTGCCCAGTATTTCCTTGTCTTGCCCTCCAACCAGTAAGCCTAGTGAAAGCACAGTTACTTACCTGTAACAGGTGATCTCTGGGAACAGCAGGAATTAGTCCTCACATATGGGTATGTCGGTACCGATGGAGCCTGCGCGGGAATGCTCCCCAGAAGGAAAGCTTTTGGGAGCATCCCACAGCGCCTGCGCGCTGCCTTCCCGCCTTTCCTAACCAACTCTCCTCAGTTCAAGTTTAAAGCTGAGACAATAGAGAGAGAGAGGAAAGGAAAGACAGAGAGAGATACAACCCTCCCACCTCCCCTAGGAGTTGTGAGGACTAATTCCTGCTGTTCCCAGAGATCACCTGTTACAGGTAAGTAACTGTGCTATCTCCAGGAACAAGCAGGAATGAGTCCTCACATATGGGGACTCCCTAGCTAAGATGCCTGGGAGATCCCCAAGGGTATGAGACCCTGAAGGGTTCCTCGTCTTCCTATGGATCTCAGGCATCCATTCAGGGACAGAGGGCAGGAGTTGTTCAAGAATGGAACAGGTGTCTGAGGACAGCCTGACCAAACAAGGCATCCCGGCGGGAGTCCTTGTCCAAACAGTAATGGGCTGTGAAGGTATGAACCGAGGCCCAGGTGGCTGCTCGACAGATCTGGTCGATGGACACAGAATGAAGATGAGCCATAGAGGTGGCCATGGCCCTCACATTGTGAGCTGTGACATGGCCCTCCAGAGAAAGGTTCTTACTCTGGTAAGCAAAAGAAATACACTGAGCAATCCAATTGGACAGTGTTCTTTTAGAGACTGGAAGTCCTAAATGAGAAGGAACAAAAAGCTGGGAAGACTTTCTATGTTGCTGTGTCCTGTGTAAGTAAAAAGCAAGAGCTCTTTTACAATCTAGAGTATGAAGGTTCCTCTCTGCACTGGATGCATGAGGAGCTGGAAAAAAGACAGGTAAATATACCTCTTGATTAAGATGAAAAGGTGAGACCACTTTAGACATAAAGTGAGGATTTGTCCTAAGGACTACCTTATCATGATGGAACCTTGTATAAGGTGGATTAGCCACTAAGGCCTGCAGTTCACTGATGCGGCGAGCAGAAGTGATTGCAATAAGGAAAATAACCTTCCAGGAAAGAAATTTCAAGGAGGTAGTGGCTAAGGGTTCAAAAGGTGGCTTCATAAGCTGACCAAGAACCAAGTTTAAGTCCCATGCCACCGGAGGAGGTCGAATGGGAGGTTTTGTTAAAGTTAGGCCTCTCATGAATCTTGCAATAAGAGGATGAGAGGAAATAGGTTGTCCATTGAGAGGCTTAAGGGATGCTGCAATAGCACTCAAATGGACCCTTACTGAATTCGTTTTAAGGCCTGCATTGGAGAGATGCAGGAGATATTCCAATAGAGAATTCACAGGAAGTGCCAGAGGGTCAAGACCCTTTTGAGCACACCAAATGGAAAATCTTTTCCACTTAAAAGCATAGGAACGCCTAGTGGAAGGTTTTCTGGAAGCATGGAGGATATCCTTCACTTGCTGATAAAGATTGAAATCTTGAAGGTCTAGGCCTTCAGTAACCAAGCTCTGAGGTGAAGGGACTTGGGGTTTGGATGCCACAAAGTCCCTTCCTCCTGGGACAGAAGGTCTGGCGCAGCTCCCAAGTCCAGGGAGGGGGCTTGGGAGAGATGCAGAAGTAGAGGGTACCACACTTGGCGTGGCCAGCGTGGAGCTATGAGGATCATAGATCCTTGATCCCTCTGGAGTTTGAACAGAGTCTTGGGAATCAAAGGAATGGGTGGAAAGGCATACAGGAAGCCCTGACCCCAATGAAGGAGGAAGGCATCCTTGGCCTGAACTCCCTGACACGGAATTCTGGAACAGAACCGGGGAAGTTTGGCATTCCATGGACTTGCAAAGAGGTCTATGTCCGGGGTTCCCCATTCTTGGAAGATTCTGAGTACCTGATCCATGTGCAGGGACCATTCGTGTGGAAGCAGAACTCGACTGAGTCTGTCTGCCCAAGAGTTTTGGATTCCTGGGAGGTATACTGCCAGGAGATGGATTTGATGCTCTCTGGCGAAGGCCCATAATCTTAGAGCTTCCTTGCAAAGCAATAGAGAGCCAGTTCCTCTTTGCTTGTTTATGTAAAACATGGCTACTTGATTGTCCGTATGAATGAGGACTGTCTTGTAGCTGAGGAGTGTATGAAAGACCTTGAGAGCTAGGAACACTGCTCGAAGTTCCAAGTGGTTGATATGAAGAGAGGTCTCCTGTGGGGACAAAGTGCCTTGAGTGGAGAGGTCTTGTAGATGAGCTCCCCAACCTGTTTGGGAGGCATCTGTTGTGAGGGTTGCTTGGGGTAACAAAGGTTGGAAGGGGGACCCCAGCAACAGATTTTGAGTGGACATCCACCATTGGAGAGACCAAAAGAGACATTTGGAGGTTGCTATTTGGTCTGAGAGAGCTCCTGAAGCTTGAGTCCACTGGGTGGACAAAGTCCATTGAGCTGCTCTCATGTGTATGCGAGCATAGGGTACCACATGTACTGTGGAAGCCATATGGCCTAGCAGCTGTAGCATCTCCCTGGCAGTTAAGTGGCTCTTTGACTGAATCTGGGAGGCTAACTGCACTAGACATTGACAACGGGCCTGAGGAAGATAGGCCCTTGCAGAAGTGGTGTCCAACCAGGCCCCTATGAATTCCAGGGACTGAGTAGGGGTGAGCTGGGACTTTGGGAGGTTTACCACAAGTCCCAGGTAGTGCAGAATGCGCCTGGTGCGGTTCAGGGAGATCTGAGCCTCCGACTGGGTTGGAGCTCGGATGAGCCAGTCGTCCAGATATGGGAAGACAAATATTCCCAGAGTGCGTAGAAATGCAGCAACTATTGCCATGCATTTGGTGAACACTCTTGGAGCAGAGGCTAGACCGAAAGGAAGCACTCTGTATTGGTAATGTTTTCCCTGGAACAGAAAACGTAGGAATTTTCTGTGAGATGGATGGATGAGGACATGAGTGTACGCATCCTTGAGATCTAGAGAACAAAGCCAATCCTGACTCTGCAGGTATGGAAGGAGAGTGCCTAGAGAAAGCATCTTGAACTTCTCCTTGCATAGGAATTTGTTCAATTCTCTGAGATCTAGAATGGGTCTGTATCCCCCTGTTTTCTTTGGAATGAGAAAATAGGGGGAGTAAAACCCTGACCCCTGTTGAAGAAGAGGAACTTCTTCTATGGCCCCCTGGGCCAGAAGGGTAGTCACCTCCTGATCCAGAAGGTCGAGGAGAGATGAGGGAGAATTGAAGTGTCTCACCATGGTGTAGGGAGGAAGGTCTGAGAAATGAAGTTTGTAGCCCTCTCTTATGATGGAGAGGGTCCACTGCTCTGATGTGATTTGCTCCCATCTGGGAGCAAAATGAGCTAACCTTCCTGGAATGGTGAGAGGTTCTGGCTGTTGTAGAGCCAGAAAGGTTACGTTCTCTAGTATCAAGTCAAAAACCCTGAGGGGGTTGGGAATGCTGGGTTGTAGCAGTCCCTGCAGGTTTAGGCCTGGCCTGTTTAGGTTGCTGACGCTTAGTAGCAAAGCTACCTGTAGAAGATTGTTGGCCAGAAGTGGAAGGAAATCTGCTCCTTTTGTAAAAAGACTTTTTTCTTGGCTGGAATGGAGGTTGACTTGGAAAGTCTATCCAGAGCAGAATTCTCTGCATCCATTTGAGTGGCTTTTATTTGCCACTCTTTGCCAAAGAGATTGTCACCCGTACAGGGCAGATTTCCTAAGCCATCCTGAACCCAGGGCTCTAGATCAGAAGCCTGGAGCCAAGCAATTCTGCGAGCAGCTATGGCAATGCCTGAGGCTCTGCTGGCACCTTCAAAGGAGTCAAAAGCTGCCCTGTTGGAAAACTTTGAAATGTCTTGAGTATGGCTTAAGCCAAAAAGGAGGAACTCATCCCTTTTATCCTCTGGAAGAAAAGGGAGAAAGTTGTGCAGCTTTTGTGCAACTTCCTTTAGAAACATACCCATATAAAAGCTATATGAGTTGATTCTGGCAATAAGCATGCTGGCTTGGAAGATTTTCCTACCAAAAGCATCCAAGGTCCTGCATTCTCTTCCTGGAGGAGCAGAAGAGTGTCTTTTTGTACTCTTTATCCTTTTCATAGCTGACTGCACCACAATGGAGTGGTGAGGAAGCTGAGTTTTCTGAAATCCAGGACAAGGAGGGACACGGTACATAGTGTCCAATCTGTGAGAATGAGGAGAAAGGGTGAGAGGAGTCTCCCATAAATCAATCATATGTTCATGAAGAATTTCATGAATTGGCAAGGTGACTGCCTCTCTGGGAGCCTTAGAGTATCCTAAAATATCTAATTTTTTTGCTCTAGGCTCTGTTTCAGAGGTTACTGAAATAGAGAGTCCTTTAGCCACTTCTATTATGAAGTCTTGAAAGGACAAATCCTCTGGAGGAGACATTCTCCTTTTTGGAGAAGTAGGCTCCTCAGGACGGGTAATGGATACTTCAGGAGACTCATCTGATGAATTAGAATCAGAGGAATCGAAGTATCGTCTGTCCGCTTCCAACGATCGATAAGCGTATCGATCGGTACCGACATCGGGCGTCCCCGGTACCGGATCGGTACCAAGAAATAGCCCTGGACAAGGAACCGGAGTCGGTATCCTGGCCGATGTCGATGCAGTCAGTACCGGTATCAGCGCTGGTACCGGTACCGACAACGGAACTCGTTGCGGTACCGTCGGCGTCGCAGCTTTAATAAAAGCCATTATAGCCTGCTGCATGGATTGAACAGTGTGATCCATGGACGCCACGACTGCCTGGATGTCGGTACCGGGAGAAAGTGCCAGTACCCCAGAGCAGTCTAACAGGTGATCGGTCGAGGCCGTGCCATCGATGTCAACCTGTAACCCCATAGGAGGAACTTTGGAAGCCAGAGCTTCCCGCCGGGGTTCTTTGGCTGGGGCAGGATCCTCGAGGGCAAGCTCGGAGGCATCTCGATGCTTAGAGGGAGATTTGCCCTTCAAGGACCTGCTAGGTTTATGTTTGGTTACCTGAGACCCATCAGGAGAGGAAGACCTGGAAGATGTCGATGCCACCACCGGTGCATCTGTGGGAAACAGCACATGGAGCTTGGCTGCTCGGTTCTGTAACCCTCGTTTAGACATTAGAGAGCAGGACTGGCAATCCGGAATGGAGTGTTCAGGACCCAAACATTTAAGACACCATTCATGGGTATCTGTAACAGAAATTGTACTGCTACACTTAGTGCATTTTTTGAACCCAGAGGCTGGTTTTTCCATGAGGGAAAATTTTCTTGTGGGCCTGAAGGCCTAAGAAGAGAAATACACCAAGTGAGGAAAAAATATATATATATATTTTTTTTTTTTAGAAAGAAAAGAAAAGACCAGCGGTACCGGTCCGGCGTCGGGGAAGGCAGACACGCGACCAAAGAATTAAATTAAAATAAAGAACTTCTTCAGCGGTGACAGGAACACGACCTGCTGGCTCCGCGGAAAAGAAGAACTGAGGAGAGTTGGTTAGGAAAGGCGGGAAGGCAGCGCGCAGGCGCTGTGGGATGCTCCCAAAAGCTTTCCTTCTGGGAAGCTGGGGAGCGTTCCCGCGCAGGCTCCGTCGGTACCGACGTACCCATATATGAGGACTCATTCCTGCTTGTTCCTGGAGATTATATATTCTCCATGGCAGGGGATATCGTGGCTCTCCATTATTCATGACTGGCACAGGAAATCGTGGGAAAAGCTAGTTGTTTCTGAAGACAAGCCTCCTTTTGCTTGGTCTCCTTTCCTGTTCATGTGACTGGGAAGAGGAATGAGTGTAGAGCAGTACTGACTCTGCCTGTAGTGTCTTTCTGTAATCTCTCTGGGATAGTGCCCATTTCCAGTGCCTTTTTGTTACAGCCTTATACCAAAACTTAAAAGAAAAAAGTAAGAAATAAAAAAAACAAAATCAAACCCCAAAACATAAAGAAAGGAAGTAAAAGAAAAATAAGTGAAATAAGTCTCCCTGTGCTGCTGATGCCAGCCTCACTCTGTTGCCATTTCTATTACAACCTCCCCCTTTGTTTCCAGTCCTGCTCTCAACATCTGAACCTCTGTCATATTATAGTGGTTACAACTCCTGCTCCTACCTGCACAGCTACTTCATGACCTGTGTCCTACCCCCGCCTAGGGCCGGTGGCTCAAGGGCAAGGGCGACCTCTATTTTGTCTTCAAGTAATGTCCTTGGCTATTGTGCCAGCAAGGGATGCTGGGACTTGTAGTCTTGATTACTATCCAACAAAAGTGTTGTGACTCGAGGTTTCAGGCAACAGATAAATTTATTTGGTTTTTTCCCTTTCACATAGAATTCACAGTGCAAAACATGGCTTGGATTATTTTCTCCCAAAATAATAGGAAAACAGGAGCAATTAAAGTTGAGAAATAAAGCATAGGTAAACTGTTTCATTCACAGCAAACGCTCAGGCAGAGTTAATTGTTTCAGCCCAATGTCGTCCTTTCAGAGAGTCAGAAAACAGCTTCGCATTCCTCTCATGCAAAGACTGTTCAACGTAAGTCCAGGTGATTGGTCTCACAAAAAGAGCAATCCATTTCACAAACGTCATTCATATCAGGAGTTTCTTCTACATCAATCATCATCTCCTCACCATCTCCATTATCATTCTGCTCTAGGGAACTTTTAAAACCAGAATTAGACTGAAGGTTACTAAGAACTTCCTGCAGTTGTTCTATAAACTGTTCCCTCTGGTTTGCAGTCACTTTGTCTAAAGCAGGAAACTGATTCCTTTGTAAGCTTTTAACTATAGACTTTGAATCTGTCTCATAACACTTACTTGGAATGTTTCTAGTTCTGACTGGAGTTGTTTTCACTGCAGTGCTATCTTGGCTCTGGTTAGCACTGGTCTTTAACTGCTGTATAATATCTTCAGCATATCTCTTGCTAGGGATTATAGCAGACGTACCTTTCTCACGTGCAATGCCCTCTCTGCAATCAGAGCTCTCTCCCCGTGTGAAGGTAAACTTTTCTACCTTTTCCTTGGGTTGCTTTAGCAGAGGTTTTGGGTTTGCTTCCAGTGTTCCTGGGGTATAGGAAACAGACCTTCCAGAATCCTTCTTAGCTTGTTCTGGGTTCCATAGCTTTCCTTGTTCAGCTGGCTTCCCTCGTGGCTTCAGCTTTCCTCGTTGCTCTTGCTGCTTCACTTGCTGCCTTCCCTGCTGCTTCTTTCTCTGCTGCTCTCCTGCACTGAACTCTGAGGCAGGTTTAAAACGGCTTTCCTCAGCAGCCACACCCTTCTGGCTGCTCATGTGAAACTCGTTAGGGCTCCACTCAGCTCCTACGTCACTACTATGACCGGGCTCAGTTCTAGCTAGAAGCTTGAGGTTTGCCTTTACTCTTAAAGGTATATTGCTCATTTCCTTCCCATTGCATTCGCTCTGCAGTGCTGTCATTATCACACCTGTTATCAAGTTTACAATGGGTCCTTTCAGGTGCACATTGCAAAATTAAAAATAAATATTTAAAACAATGAAATAAACCAAATAAAAAGAGAGAGAGGGACCTCTTTGCCTCTAGCCTCTTTCTGTCGTTCCTGTCTGATTCACTCTGTGGTACTGCTCTCATGGTTTGCTTTGCTTTGCTGCTCTTTGTCCTTTCTCTGCTGATCTGTGTGCTTCATACCACTCTCTTCTTGCTGCATGGCTCTGTGATCAGTGTGGTTTGGGTCTATTTGATCCCCTCCTCATCTTCCTCCTACCTTGCATATTTGTGGGTGCCTCTGGGATGTCCTTGTATTAATTTTACCCTCTTTCAATGCAATATAGATTTGTTGTCGCCCTTCTTACTGCATGAGTCTGTGACACCTCTTCTGTTATGCTGGCTCTTCTTTGGTGTTTTAGGGCCTTGCAGCCGATCTGGGTTCCGTGCTAGTCTCCATGTTATTTTTCTTCTCTCAAAGTCCTGCTTTGTCCTCTTTACACACTTTTGAAGTTTTCATTGCCCTCTTTGTACTGGTTTGCTCTTCTGAAAGTGACTTCTAGTACTAATTCTGCCACTGTATGTATTCTTTGCCCCTTTGCTGGTGCCCCTGCAGGGTGATTAATATCCTTGATGGCTTACAATACTGTTACAGATGCCTGCCTTCAAGTTTCAAGCAGGTTTGATTGAAAATAGATGGCAAACCTCACTGTTTCATTGTAAAATTGTTTCCCCATAGACTTTAATGAGGATGTATGGGACCAATGCATGAACAGTTTGGCTCCTGAGTATACTCTGATAAACAAAAATGAGCATGAAAATCTTGGTGTGCACATGCCTACAATTTGCTCACTCTGTCTATCTGGTTGCTCAGTCCATACGACACACTACAAATGTATCCCCGCTGTCCATTATGCAAACTTGTTCACCTGCAGCATATCACTCCTTACCAAAGTTAGACAACCAAAAAGGAAAGTGAAGGAAACTATCATTATGGGTAGAACATACAAGAGTATACAAGCTCCCATAATTAAACACACACTCAGGGTTTCTCCATACCAACTTTTACCCAATTCTGTTTTCACTACTGTCCTTTATGCTTACCTAAATGTTGTTACTGTATACTGTCGGCTTCTACTGTGTCTACTTAATCCAGGCATCCACCATCATTGCTCTGTAAAGTAGCATTTCTTCATATTTCCTCTAAGCCTCACTTACTCACCAAGGCTAAGTTTATCCAAATATCATTTGCATCGCTATTCAGACTTTAGGCTCTGCTGCATTTCTCCTGCTCAGAGGAGACGTGCAGTACATGTTACAAAAAGGTAGAAATGACCAGTCTGATAGACCAATTTAGCATTTTCTAATATGTAAGTTAGTCCTGGGGATATGGACTGGTACTCAAGTTTACACCCAGTTCATTACATTGTCAGCTGTAATAGGTAGGGACCAGATTATGTCATTTTTCTGTAAAGCACCTAAGTTATTCCTTCTATTAAATATACTAGCTATTCATATGTTGATCACTTTTATAACATTTTCTCAGAAAACTAGCTCTAACTCCAGAGTAAGTTTAATTTTAACACAGCAGTTGTTAAAAATACGTTATGTCACAATGTACTATGAATACAGATATTTACCTTTGTGAATTCTGCCATCACATTCAGCTGCACCATTGGGAATAATGGCCTTTACATAAATGCCACCATGTCTTACACTTGTATTTACACCACCCTAAATGAGAAGAAAAATAACATGTCCATTCATAAATATCTAAACAGTTTCAGACATGTAATTCAAGCCATCATCCTTTGGGTGGTAAGTGCCAAACATTCTTCTCTTAGACACGAATGGGGTTATTTTAGAAGCTCTTTTGATGATCTGAACATCTGAAGATAGGCGTGCAGATGTACAAATCACAGAGACATCCCCAGATATATAGACCTCCCTGGCGTGAGCATGTCCCTGTAGCATGGGGATGTGGTGGTGGCGTGATCTGGGCGGAACAATGGAGAGATGCATGTCATGGTGCCATTTCAGAATGGCACAAGCATGTCTGGCCTTGGTTGAGGCATCTATGCCTCATGACCATGAATAAGGTGCAAAAAAATGCTTGTTTCATGGCTGTAATGCTTCCAGGGGGACGAGCAAAAAGCACTTGCATTGCCACAGTTAATATTTCTTGGCAAAAGAAACCTGCATGTAAATACATACTCCAAACATATTAGTGGTTTGCATCGCATGTCTGATTATCTGAAATGCCTGGATGGGATATGCAAGATTCATAATTTCGTCCCCCCCCTTCTGAAATGTCCACGTATGCATATATGCGGCTGTGTCATTTGTGGAAGTCCAAATTTGTGAAATGGCCTACACTTGCGGACGTATCCGGCCTTGCTATCTGCACGGGCCCATCATAAGAACTAGTTACTGGGATGTTCATCTTCCGGGGCGGAGAAGGAGTGATTTCAGAAGGCACCTATACGTGTCTCACTTCACTGCCACCACTTCTCGGAATTTTGGACATCGTGCTCTGGTCGTCCCTTCTAAAATCCCACTTAGCGAGTAATTTGATAATAGGTTGCCTATGTGTGATGGCTAAGTAGGCATCTCTATTTTAAGCCTGTTTTTTAAAGACACATAGGGCAAAAGTGGGAGAAATCATGCCTAGATTGAAGCTACAAACATTTACACCAGCTCGGGAGCAGATGTAAATGTTCACATGTAAAGTACATATGTATGTGTGTATTTTACAGACAACCTGTGCAAATTTCAACTCTGCTTATGTTCCATCCCAACTCAATCCCAGAACAAGCCTACACGTGAGTCGTGTAAGAGTATGCATCTTCCTGGCACCATCTATACTTTTACTCAAGTAACCCCTGGCAGAATTTTATGACAGATGTTCATACTTAAAAAAGTCATATGCATGAAAATTCTTTACAGAGTCACCTCAAAAATGGGAAAAACCCTTTAGTCTATTTGACCCTTTGAAAACTAAAGATAAAAAATTCCAAGAATAACCAAAAAATACTACAGAAGAACAGTTGGGGGAAGCAGACTATGCTTTTTGCAATAAACTGGGCATGTTCAAGTCACTGCAAACTGTAAAGATGTGCATTTTGTCAGACGGCTGCCTAGGGTGAGAACTTACACAATCTTGACGATGCATATATTCATATGATTCTTGCAAGGTATTGTGGGTATTGTAGTTCATTCACTCCCAAACACAGCTGATGACAATAATTTGAGTTGTGAAACCAAGTGGTAAGATCAATAAAATACTTCTTTTATTGATGGGGTTTAATTCACCCAGCACATGTATGCTTGATAGCACTATAAATGAGGTTACTTGCTTGCAGTGTTTAAATGGATAACAAAAAGTCACAAAGTAAACCAGAAAACAACCTTCAGCTTGTCAGGCAATTAGCTAATGTTTTCTTAGCAAATAATTACCAAATACAAAGGCACAAAGTAAAGAATAAACTTTGCTGGTTAGGTTAACTTCTGCTTATTTTCCACGCCGATCTCAGCAGTGATTCTCCCTTGCTCACACACACAATCAGGTGCAGCCCTAATTACTATCAATGGACCAGCTGAAAGCCTTTAGCTGGCTGGCTGCTACTGTGTGAGCCCAAATCCTGCTTTAAGAGCTGTTTGCAGTTGAAATAAAGAACAAAGTTAGGTTTCTTTGTGATGGCTGATGTGTTTGCTCATAGAAAACTAGCAATAGCATTTAGATAAAGAACAGTCCATGTAAATAGTTTCATCTGCTGTATTTCCCCCTGCATCAACAATCATAGGGTCAATATCATACATTGGCACAGATGAGTCTTTCATTAAGGCACTATCATGAGAATGCTTATTCCCTTGCTGCCATTCTCTATTATAGATAGGGTCTGGATCAGTGTTCATACCTGAGCCTCTCCTGCTATCATTATTCCTCTCTGTATAGCCTGGCCAATATGTAATCCAATTCTGATGTCCAGCCTTCCAATCTTGATCCCTGGACGCTGGATCTTCTCTCACATACCTTCTGGCCTTGGTCTGAAAGTCCCTTCCACATGCAGTCTTCTCTCTTCCAGGTAGCCACTGGTGATTCCTATCTCTGCCACTCCATTCCTCTGGCTGAATCCAGTCCAATGGACTCTGCTGTCTTTTGGAATACCTCCCAGTATGAGTACTGCCTTGGAATCTCCCAGACCTTCCAATGGCCTTTCTTCTCTTCCTTCCAGAGAGTTTCCTTCTCTCTCTATCTGCGTGGCTTTTGCTGAAGCTGTTCTTCCAACTCTCCCGGAAGCTGGGCTGGAGCTTGTAGTAACTCTTATCTGAAGAATAAGCTCTATTCTTATTCTGTCCTAATGTGTGCTGCTCCCTAACACAGCGCAGCTGTGTTGAATCAGGCCCTGCCCTTTGAGATGAGTGCTTAGGGATTACCTCATAGCTCTCTTGATTGCACACACATTCTCTCACTTCAGCCCCTCTCATGGCTGCTGGAAACCTGGTGCATTCTGGGACTGGTAGTCTTTTATGTGAAAACTCTGTTTTCTTGCTTCTACCAGAACTGACAGGTTGCTTGTTCAGAGTCACATCATCTTTTCTATAGCTCCTACCTGAGCTATGATAAGCTTCCTTATCACATACCCCCCTGCTTAAGTTATTACGGACTGGTTTTACTGGTGAAACTTCTTCTCTACAGTCCGTAATACGGGAAAGTGCATCCGCATTCTTGTGTAACTTCCCGACACGATGTTCAACCTGAAAATCAAACGCCTGTAAGGCCATGTACCAGCGTGTCAACCTGGCATTGTGGTTCTTCATTTGCTGCAACCACTTAAGTGGGGCATGGTCCGTGACCAACTGGAACTTTCTCCCTGTAAGGTAAAACCTTAACGCCTCCACTGACCACTTGATAGCCAAACACTCTTTTTCTATCGTGGAATACTTTTGTTCAGCCAGTGACAACTTCCTGCTCAGGTACATCACAGGATGCTCCTCCCCATCATGGCACTGGGATAGGACTGCTCCTAGCCCTACATCCGATGCATCGGTTTGAACCAGAAAGGGTTTCTTGAAGTCTACTCCTTTCAGTACCGGTCCTGTACACAATTTTTCTTTTAATACTGAAAACGCTTTTTCAGCTTCTGGTGTCCACTTTATCTGGTTTGGACAATTCTTTCGCAGCATATCCGTGAAAATGGCACTTTTCTCTGCGAATTGCGGTATAAACCGGCGGTAGTATCCAATAAGTCCTAAGAAACTTCTTAGTTGTTTCTTGGTTGTTGGAGGAGGAAAATTCCTGATGCTATCTATTTTGCTTAATAGAGGTTTAATTTTTCCTCTTCCCACTAGGTGGCCTAGGTATTTTACCTCCCTATTTGCAAAGGCACACTTCTTCGGGTTTAAAGTGATTCCCGCTTGCTTCATAGAGCACAAGACTGCCCTGATCCTCTTCAAATGCTCCGCCCAGGTGTTACTATGGATTATGACATCATCCATGTATGCAAAAGCATAACTTTGGTGGGGTCGAAGTACCTGATCCACTAACCTTTGGCAGGTAGCCGCTGCTCCATGCAGTCCGAAAGGCATCCTCTTGAACTGGAAAAGGCCAACGGGGGTGCTGAACGCAGTCTTCGGCTTCGACTCCCTGGTGAGAGGGATTTGCCAATATCCTTTTGTCATATCAAGGGTGGTTAAGTATTGAGCCTGTCCCAGCTGGTCTAACAGCTCCTCAATTCTTGGCATTGGATATGCATCAAAAACTGATATGGCGTTTACCTGCCGGAAGTCAATACAAAATCTTAAGGATCCATCAGGCTTCGGCACCAGGACTATGGGGCTATTCCAAGGACTCTTTGACTCTTCTATTACCCCCATGTCCAACATCTCCTGGACTTGTGCCACTACCTCCTGTCTTTTGGCTTCAGGCAAGCGGTATGGCCTTTGACGAACCAATTTCCCAGGTGGAGTTATTATTTCATGGGCCACCAAATGGGTCTCCCCAGGTATGGGTGTCAACACATCTGGGAATTCCTTAAGCAACTTCCTAATTTCTTCCTGTTGTACCATTGTCAGGTCCTCACCTATTTGGGGTTCTGATCTTTCTTTACAATCAGATACCTGGGGTCCCAAATCTTCCTCTTCACTCACCTCCCTCTCTTGGGCACAGGTGGCAGCTAAGCTTTTAACCCCTTTGACATCAGTAGAACCAAAACCTTTGGCTCCACGTTCAGAATTCTCTAGGGATGTGACCTCCTCCACAGGTGGAAAACCCAGCCTCTCACAGATCAATTGGGCAATTGTGTCTCCTGTCTTCACATGATACTCCTTCTGTCCAAAGTTAAACAACAGAACTTTAATATTGCCCCTGTAATCGGGATCAATTACTCCTGCACCCACATCGATGAAATATTTAAGGGCTAATCCGGACCTTGGGGCTACTCTCCCATAACATCCAATTGGTATTTCCACTTGGAGACCGGTGTCAACCAGGGCTCTCCCTTGGCTAGGTACAGTCACATTTTCTATGCTGCATAGGTCAAACCCAGCAGACTGAGGGGTTGCCAGCTTAGGAGCTTCGGCCTTCTCAGAGACCTTATGGTACTTTAGGACGAATATCTGCTTTGGGGTAGCTTGGTCTTCTGGACGCTTAACCATCTTTTTAGCTGGGGTCTGAGGACTTCCAAATAAAGGCTCGGGAGCTACTACCATTAAACCTTCTCCCTCCTTCTTTCCTAGTCCTTCCACTAGACCCTGCTTAAATCTTGGCCAGTCTCTTCCTAGAACCAAATCAAAGGGTAGCCTAGGCACCACTGCTAATAGGACTTCCTCTTGTTTCCCTAGGCACTTAACCTTTAGCCTATAGGTGGGATATGATGATGCAGCACCATGAATGCATCTGATGTGAACTTGGCTTTCAGGGGTTCTAGGCACAAATCTTTCTTGGGCCTCTATCCTCTTCCAAAGCCTTTTTGACATCATACTCTGGTCTGCCCCAGAGTCTAATAATGCATTTGTGGTAATTCCTTGCACATCAACCATCAAAAGAAATCCTTCCTTGGGCTGTTTTAAATCCAGACCCATTAAACTAGTGTGTGTCTGGCATCTCTTCTCTAAGTGTCCCACTTTTCCACACTTGAAACATTTCTTTCTATTCCACTGTGTCATCTGGTTTGATACAGTACATTCATTTTCAGAAACATTCTTAATTATTCCTTTTTCTGATACAGCACATCTAGCCTCAGCATCCATCTTTAGAGGGCCACCCATTCTATGGCAAGCCCACGTGGCTTCCAAGAATCTCTCTGCTAGCATGGTTGCCTCTCCAAGATTTTGGCAATTTTGCTGTATAAGAAAAACATTCAAATCTTTAGGTACCCCAAGCATAAATTGTTCCAGCATTATACTATCTAATAACATTGCTACTGTCTTTTGCTCAGGCTCCAACCATTTTACAGCTAAACTTCTGATTCTCTGGCTCAGAGCCCTGGGTGTCTCACCCACTTTCAATGTAACAGCTCTAAACATTCGCCTATACTCTGAAATAGACAACCCTAGGCGATCTCTAATAGCTGCCTTTACATCCTTATAAATCAAAGCCTGGGCTGCTGGCATTGCTCTGTAAGCTGCTAGTGCCTCACCAGTTAATGAGGCTGCCAGCCTTACTGCCCACTGGGTCTCTGGCCATGCTAAAGCCTGTGCCACTCTTTCAAAAGACTCTAGAAAATCATCAACATTATCTTCTGGAGTTAATTTCCCAAAATTAAATGCCCCAATCCCTTGATTGAGTCCCACAGTGTTCACATGTGGTGTACCAGTACTAACTGCTGGTCTTGCATCTGTTCCACTTTGGCTCTGCAGCTGAACTAGAGCTTGCACCAGATCAAGCACTGGTTTCTGCTGTTCCATTAAGGCCTTCATAGCAGTGTCCTGGGCCTGCTGTGATAGCTCCTGCTGCTTGCAAAATTGGGCTGCCATCCACTGAGCCATCTCCCTCGGATCCATCTTGACCCCTGCAAGAAAAGAGAAAAAAAAAAAACCAAAGAGCAGCACCTTCCAACCAGGTGTGTTTTTTTTTTTTTCCAACTTTTTTTTTTTTTTTCAATTACTCCCTGTGCTTACACACATCCACCACTAGACATGCCCAGGTACATATTACCTTGTCTCAGTGATGAATCCAGCTTTTCACAGGGTCTTTTCATCTGGGACAGCTTCCTGGACCAACCACTTTTCTTCCAAAGTGCAGATGAGGGAAATAATCTTCTTACAGCTTTAAACTTGACTTTTATTTGTAATCCACGACAAGTAAATCCTCTTGGTGCAAGAGCAATCTGAAAAACTACGCCATTTGTCAGACGGCTGCCTAGGGTGAGAACTTACACAATCTTGACGATGCATATATTCATATGATTCTTGCAAGGTATTGTGGGTATTGTAGTTCATTCACTCCCAAACACAGCTGATGACAATAATTTGAGTTGTGAAACCAAGTGGTAAGATCAATAAAATACTTCTTTTATTGATGGGGTTTAATTCACCCAGCACATGTATGCTTGATAGCACTATAAATGAGGTTACTTGCTTGCAGTGTTTAAATGGATAACAAAAAGTCACAAAGTAAACCAGAAAACAACCTTCAGCTTGTCAGGCAATTAGCTAATGTTTTCTTAGCAAATAATTACCAAATACAAAGGCACAAAGTAAAGAATAAACTTTGCTGGTTAGGTTAACTTCTGCTTATTTTCCACGCCGATCTCAGCAGTGATTCTCCCTTGCTCACACACACAATCAGGTGCAGCCCTAATTACTATCAATGGACCAGCTGAAAGCCTTTAGCTGGCTGGCTGCTACTGTGTGAGCCCAAATCCTGCTTTAAGAGCTGTTTGCAGTTGAAATAAAGAACAAAGTTAGGTTTCTTTGTGATGGCTGATGTGTTTGCTCATAGAAAACTAGCAATAGCATTTAGATAAAGAACAGTCCATGTAAATAGTTTCATCTGCTGTATTTCCCCCTGCATCAACAATCATAGGGTCAATATCATACATTGGCACAGATGAGTCTTTCATTAAGGCACTATCATGAGAATGCTTATTCCCTTGCTGCCATTCTCTATTATAGATAGGGTCTGGATCAGTGTTCATACCTGAGCCTCTCCTGCTATCATTATTCCTCTCTGTATAGCCTGGCCAATATGTAATCCAATTCTGATGTCCAGCCTTCCAATCTTGATCCCTGGACGCTGGATCTTCTCTCACATACCTTCTGGCCTTGGTCTGAAAGTCCCTTCCACATGCAGTCTTCTCTCTTCCAGGTAGTCACTGGTGATTCCTATCTCTGCCACTCCATTCCTCTGGCTGAATCCAGTCCAATGGACTCTGCTGTCTTTTGGAATACCTCCCAGTATGAGTACTGCCTTGGAATCTCCCAGACCTTCCAATGGCCTTTCTTCTCTTCCTTCCAGAGAGTTTCCTTCTCTCTCTATCTGCGTGGCTTTTGCTGAAGCTGTTCTTCCAACTCTCCCGGAAGCTGGGCTGGAGCTTGTAGTAACTCTTATCTGAAGAATAAGCTCTATTCTTATTCTGTCCTAATGTGTGCTGCTCCCTAACACAGCGCCCTGCCCTTTGAGATGAGTGCTTAGGGATTACCTCATAGCTCTCTTGATTGCACACACATTCTCTCACTTCAGCCCCTCTCATGGCTGCTGGAAACCTGGTGCATTCTGGGACTGGTAGTCTTTTATGTGAAAACTCTGTTTTCTTGCTTCTACCAGAACTGACAGGTTGCTTGTTCAGAGTCACATCATCTTTTCTATAGCTCCTACCTGAGCTATGATAAGCTTCCTTATCACAATTTGTGAGCATATATTTATTTCATTTGGGTACCTAAAATGTTAAAGTGTATGGAAATGGTTTGTATGCAAATATATCTACAAAATAATATGCATACAATTGATAGCATGCATTTTTAAGTTCTTGAACACATGTGAGGTGGCAATTTAGAAAGGACATCTAGGAAGAATCTGAGAAGTCCAGAGCAAAACATTAAAAAATATGGAGGAGTGGCAACAGTGAAGGGAGGCACGTATATCTTGCTTTCTTAAAATGCTACATTTCTAGTCCAAAAATTAACATCCCAATAACTGGTTATGGAGGTGGGTCACATGCCGGTTGCAAGGCTGGGTATGTGCACGAGAGTAGACCATTTCATAAATGGACATACCTGACTTGCACATCCTCAGAACTGGGTACTTGTACATGCCAGCAGGGGTATCCCAGAAAGGGCGGCATCTATGGTATGAGACTTACATGTCCCAGCCTGCCATTTTAGATACTCATATGTGCGGTAGTGGCAGGCCAGTAAACGTTTTGGAGAATGTTTGTTCAGGCAAGAAATGTGGTGGTATAAAAGCATCGTGCGCTTTCCCCTGAAAGTGTCACATCCATGAAACAAGCACTTTTTCTTCACCTTATTCGTGGTCAGGAATAGGTATAGGTATGGACATTTCACCAACCAGGGCCAAACATGCTTCAGGCATTCTGAAATCGTACCCTTATTCAACCCAGGCCATGCCTCTCCACGCCCCCTTGCTACATGGATGTTCTCATGCTAGGAATGTCTGGATACCCTGCTTCTAAAATGGCCCTGGGACGTCCATGCTTTGCAAGCCCATTTTTAGACATCCATTTCAAGAAAAGAGCTTCTAAAATAACTCCAATAATGCATGCCTAAAAACCAAATAGGTCAAATAAACATAAAAAATGCCCAAAAATCAGGAAAACTTCATTTTAAAGAAATACAACTTTTTCTCGCTATGCACAACCTTAGTAAACAGATTAAGCTGAAACTCTCCTTTATATAGAATTACGACTTGAAACCCATTAGTAAAACAAAAGTTAATGCTACAGTTTAGCAAAGTGAAGCATACTGTGGAATGTGAGCTTAAACCTATGATCAAGGATCTTACTCATTCACACCCTTTATGCTCTTGAACAGATTCCAATGAGCTGGTATTGCTGAATATAAATGTTACTCTAGAAAAAAAAAGAAGCAAAAGCGGACCACCAAAAACCAGGCCTACCGCAAGAGAAATAGTACGTGCAAACCAGCTTTATTGACAGACCCAAAAGGGAGTGTAACCTACATACCAACTAACATCTAAAATAATGCACACAAATATAGTGAACGTGGGGACACTACAAAAATGCACAACTGTGAAATGAAATATTTGCGCAACCATGAGGAGTCAGTGTCAGTGTAGAGGGGAAACGAAGAGACTCTAAATGCTAGTATCCAATAATATTGACAGAAAAAAAAATGAATGTACAGATGTATATGACGTGATAAAATATAGTTAGAACCGTCACTTAAAAGCATGTAGTGAATGAAAGTATTGTATAACATACAAGAAGCGAAGAAACACAGTGAGACACTACACGTTTGAAAAAACACCAGACCAGAAGTGGCAGCGGCACGCTGGAGCCATAGAGACCGAAAAAACACAATGGAGGGAACAACTGATGAATACAAGGGAGATTGTGTCCAAAAGAAAGGGGGAGGAGGAAAGATGTATATATAAACAATCTCTTCTGCTCCTGCGTGGCGTTTTCCCGCCTACAGCAACGCTGCTGGTAACGTTTGTTTTTTCCTTTTCTTGGCTGATTTTTTAGCTCTTGCTTGTTTTGTCTTATTGATTGCATTTTTAGTAATTATGTTTTATTATTTATATTTTTTTAATGTTTATTTATTCATTTTGCACAATGTCATTTATATGATGCTCCTTTTATGTCTCGTTATGTGAGCACATACATCAGCGAGTACGTTCAGTTTATGCCTATAGCAGCACTGCTGGTAATGTTTGGACTTTTTTCCCTTTCTTTGATGTTTTTTAGCTTTCGCGTGCTTTGTCCTATTGATTGCAATTTCAATAATTATGTTTTATTATTTATTCTTTTAATATTTATTTATCCATTCTCTACGATGTATCTTATATGATGCTCCTTTTATGCCTTGTTATGTGAACACATACATTAGCGAGTACGTTCGGGTTATCCCTACACAGAAAGCTTTTTAGTATGCAAGGCATGTAATGATAATTATGTCGAATGGCATCTATATATGGGAGATTACTTCACGATAAGGTTGGAGTCTTGTTCCGTTCTTCTTTTTTACCGTTATTACACTTTGCTATTTTATATACTGGTTTCTTTCATTTGCTGCATATGACTTACCACCTATATATATATATTTTTATACTTGTGATTTTTCTTGCTTATAGTTCAGCATTATGGCCATGACGGGCTTCCTGCCATCTTTTGCCGCAATCTGGTCCATTTTGAATTAATTACGTCCCTACTAGCTTTGGACATTATGAAGACACAGCGTTTTCCTTTTGCTTGGCTATATGCTGGCTGTTTATGTATATTCTTTATTTAGATTGGTTTATAATGCCGATGCTGTTTATATATACATCTTTCCTCCTCCATCTTTCCTACATGCTTTTAAGTGACGGTTCTAACGATATTTTATCACGTCATATACATCTGTACATTCATTTATTTTTCTGTCAGTATTATTGGATACTAGCATTTAGAGTCTTTTCGTTTCCCCTCTATGCTGACTCCTCATGGTTGCGCAAATATTTCGTTTCACAGTTGTGCATTTTTGTAGTGTCCCCACGTTCACTATATTTGTGTGCATTATTTTAGATGTTAGTTGGTATGTAGGTTACACTCCCTTTTGGGTCTGTCAATAAAGCTGGTCTGCACGTGCTATTTCTCTTGCGGTAGGCCTGGTTTTTGGTGGTCCACTATTGCTTCTTTTGTCTCTTTTGCGGATACCTTCTTCTCCTGTTGTTCTGCTATAAATGTTACTCTATCAACAATGAGCCACTTGACTGAATATGTTACTCCAATATTCTACTATAGTAGAATATGAATGTGAGTATGTTTTAGCATCTTTACTTATCTGTTGTTAAATGCCATCAAGTTGGTGTCGACTCATGGTGACCCTTTGGATAGCTGACCTAAACTGTGCTCGGTCTTCAGTCAGGTGACTCATGATTGCTGACCTTCCTTGTTTGCGTTGACCTTCAACATTGCTAAGCATGATGTTTTTCTCTAACGATCTCTCTCTTCGCATGATGTATCCAAAGTATGAAAGTCAAAATCTTGTCATCTGAGTTTCTAAAGAAAGTTTAGGTGTGGTCTCCTCTAGTACAGACAAGTTTGTTCTTCGGGCAGTCCATGATATAAACAGTATTTGTCGCCAGCACCATAATTAACAGGCATAGATTTCTTCCTGTCTATTTTTTTCACTGTCCAACTTTTGTATCCATATGACGTCATAGAAAATACCATAGCATGGGCATTTCGAATGTTTGAATGGAGAGACACATTTCTGCTCTTGAGAACCTTGTCTAGGTCCTTCATAGCCATTCTGCCAAGAGCAATGCTTGTCGTTTCTTTATTGATTGTTGATCCAAGTAGGTTAAAGTTGTCACCTATTACAATTTCTTCTCCATCAATGATGAACCCACAACAAGCATTGTGGAACCTGTGTGTAATCTGCTAGGTACTTGTGACCTGGATTGGCCACTGCTGGAAACAGGATACTGGGCTTGATAGACCTTGGTCTGACCCAGTATGGCATATCTTATGTTCTTAAGCATTTATTGATTTTCCCAGCTTCAGGATCTTTGTCTTCTTTACGTTAAGGTGCAGGCCCACTTTCTTGATCTTGAGAAGCATGTTTCAGATTGTCTTCACTTTCACCTGTAATGTGGTATCATCAGTAAAGCAAAGGTTGTTAATGAGTCTTTCACCAATCTTCACACCTCATTTGCCTTCATATAGTCCTGCTTCTCTGATGATTTGTTCTGCATATAAATGAAACAAGTAGGGGGAAAGTATGCAGCCTTATCGTACATCTTTGCTGATTTTAAACCATTCTGTTTCTCCTTGTTCCATTTGAACTGTTGCTTCTTGATCAGTGTAAAGGTTGTACATAAGAACATAAGATATGCCATACTGGGTCAGACCAAGGTCCATCAAGCCCAGTATTCTGTTTCCAACAGTGGCCAATCTAGGTCATACGTACCTAGCAGTTTCCCCAAGGGACACAGGTTCCACAATGCTTGTATTGGTTCAAGCATTGATATCCTGGGTCCCTTCTTAATAATGGTTTATGGACCTTTCCTCCAGGAACTTGTCCAAACCTTTTTTTTTTTTTTTTTTTGTGGAAGAGAACTATCAGGTATTCTGGTATACCCATGCTTCTTAATTTGGACTACAGTTCCTCATGGTTTACACAGTCAAAAGCGTTGCTGTAATCGATAGAACACATATAGATATCCTTTTAGTATTCTTTTATCTTTTCAAGGATCCATCTCACATCCACGATGTCGTCTCTTTCCTCGCCCTTTCCTAAACCCTGCTTGCACTTCAGGCAGTTTTTGTTCCGGGTATGGTTGTAGTCTCTGCTGAATGATCTTGGGTAGACTCTTGCTAGCTTGTGGGATTAGAGCGATTGTGCGATAATTTCCACAGTCAGTTGGATCATCTTTCTTCAGTATTGGTATAAACACAGATCTTTTCCAGTCAGTTGGCTATGATGCTGTCTTCCACATTACCTGGCATAGCCTTTAAGTATAGCAACAACTGCATCTAATTGCTGTAATACTTCAATGGGAATGCTATCAATGCCTGGTCCTTTGTTCTTTGATAAAGTTTTCAATGCTGCTTTGACTTCTTCTTTCATCACCAATGGGTCCTGATCATAAAGTGCAGATTGAAACAGCCGTTGGTCCACTTGATCTTTATGGTATAATGACTCTGTATATTCTTTACACCTTTTCTTGATCTTCTCAGCATCATTCAACATGGATCCTTGATCATCTTGTAGCATTCCAATTCGAGACTGGAATTTTCTCTTTAACTCTTGTAGTTTTAGGAAAGCCGATCTTGTTCTTCCTCTAACAGTTCTGATTCTATTTTCTTGCATACATCATTATAGTACTTCTCCTTGTCTTTTCATGCTGAACTTTGGAAATCTCTGTTGAGTTCAGTGATTGCCTCTCTTTCTCCTCTGGCTTTAGCTTCCCTGTGTTTCTAGGCAATTTTGAGAGTTTCTTCAGTCATCCATTTTGGCCGTTTTTGCTTTTTCACCTTTTGTAGAGACTTCTCACTTTCTTACAATACAACCTTTTTAATGTCATCTCATGACTCTTCTGGAGCCCTGTCATTTGTATCTAAAGCAGCAAGTCGATTTTGCAGGCAGTCTTTAAATTCCGGTGGTATATTCTCAAGGTCATATTTTGCTACATTCATGAGTGGCTTGCTCTTTTTCAACTTTAGCTTAAGTTTGCATACTAGTAGTTGGTGATCTGTACCACAGTTAGCTCCAGGTTTTGTCTTTGTTGATGTTAGAGCTTTTCCATCGTTGACTTCCACAGATGTAGTCAATCTGATTTTTGTACAATCCATTGGGCGAAGTCCATGTGTGCAGTTGGCGCTTGTGTTGCTGAAATATGGTGTTTGAGATGAATAGATCGTTGGTCTTGCAGAATTCTATCAGTCTTTCTCCAACTTCATTTTTGTTGCCAAATCCATATTTTCCCAGCACTTTGCCTTCTTCTTTCTTGCCAACTTTTGCATTCCAGTCACCCATGACTATCAGGATATCCTGGTGCAGGTTCTGTCAATTTCAGCTTGTACTTGGTTCATAGAACTCATCAACTTCTTCCTCTTTTGCAGCTGTTGTTGGGGCATATACCTGAATTATAGTTGTGTTGATGGGCATTCTTCATAGACGAATAGAAATTAAGCGTTCACTGATTGTATTGTATTTCATTACAGTTTTTGCACGTTTCTTCTTGATTATATATGCAACATCATTTCTTCTTTGTCTTTTATTTCCAGCATAGTAGAACATGTGATCATCTGATGCAAAATGCCCGATGCCAGTCTATTTCAGTTTTGCTGACACCCAACAGATTGAGTTGTACACGTTCCATTTCATTCTTGACCACCTCCAACTTCTCTTGGTTCATGCTTCGTACGTTCCATATCCCAATATGTAAGACATCTTTACAGCTTCTGACTCTCATTTCATGCACAGCTACATCACTAGGAACATGTGCTGAGGGCTTTGATCCAACCAAATCATAAATGCTGGCTTTACTCTGAAATGTCTTCAGCTCATCAACAGTAACCAATTGCCTTCCGACCTGGGGTTCTCATCTTCTGGCACTATAGTGCAATTTTTTTGTAGTGACTATCCATTGGGTTTTCTTGGCAAGGTCCGGAAGTAGACTGCCAGGCCTTTATTTCGAGCAGGAAATTCTAGTGTTGTCGTTGTCACAAAAATGTGATCCTCCGCCGCGAAAACCATCACATTCTGCTGCTGCCCAGATGGGTGGTTTGTCTTAGTTTGGCACCTCAGCTTAGACATGTCCATCTTAGGAGACCCTGCCAGTAATTAAGCTACTTATAGCTTATCTCTCAGTATCACTGATGCACACAAGCCCTCACAGCACGACAAACTGCAAACCAAGTGAAGGTTTACATATCTAATAGGGACTTTAGACCTGACATTTCCTACAGAAATTTTCCTTTACATATCTAATAGGGACGATTTATGTAGGAAATGTCAGGTCTAAAGTACCTGCTCAGAACACATTAATTAGATAGATGAGCAAACATTATTTTCTATGGATATGCATGCTATCCATTCAGCTACTACACATATGTTATTCTCAAATTACTCTGCTTAAGGAGATTGTTAAGTTTAAAAACTAAAAGTAACTTGAGTATCTCTGAAGAATCATAGAACCTTGCACTGGTACCCACTCTATAATACTGTACTTTTTGGAAGTTAACCTACACCTTTCCTTCAGTTAATGGAAAACCTACGATACAAATTCAAAACATTTGACTGAGTTGAAGGGAGCTATTAAGGCTGGGGAGGCTTAGCCAACCCAAGCATCTTTTAGGGGCCACCTATTTCAGCACTTCCTCTTTGCATCACTGTGGTCACTCATCTCTTCTTGTACTGGCGGGCCTGTGAATTTTGCTGGTACTTCCCCTCCTGCACTGTTGCATATGCAAAGAACCAGATGCATATGGACGGACAGAAAATTTGATGGATGGACCCTTGACAATAGGCAGTACTGCATGAAGCGAAACATGCCTAATAATGAAGACTTAAGGGTAATTTTCAAAAGCATTTTCCCAGGGAAAATGGTAATTTATCAATAAAAGGTGACATGTTATTTACCAGATAATGTTGTTTCCTTGAGTCCTGTTAGACCAGTCCAGACAAGTGGGTTGTGTTCCCCTACCAGCAAATTGGTGGAGACAAAGAACCAATGAAAAGCCCAGGTTTCAATGACATCACGCCCATGCTTGTATCTGCCTCAGCCATCAGAGGTCTCTTCAGTATTTGTCACAAAGCATATGGAAGAACATGGCAAACCTCATACATCCTGAATGTGGGCAACAATGAGTAATCAAACAGTAGAGAACTATGTACAGAAAAGCATAAACAGAAGGCTGTCCGTAGAAGATTAACCTGCAAAGCGAAGTTTATAAATCATATCGGAACCAAGGGTACTGCCACAGAAGAACAGAGAAAACCGTTCTAGGGGTGGGCCCTGGAATGGTCTAGCAGGACTCACGGAAAGGACATTATCTGGTAAGTAAAATGTCACCTTCCATATCATCCTGCTAGACCAGTTTAGACAAGTGGGATGTACCAAAGCTATGCCTCCACTGGACAAGATGACGACACAGCAGCTCACAAAATCTTAGAGCCAAAGGCCATGTCCACTTGAGAGTGGACATCCAAGCAGAAATGCTTGACAAAAGTGGAAAGTGATGTCCAGGTTGCTGCCCGACAAATGTCTGTAGGGGTTACAGAGCTCAACTCCACTTATGAGGATGCTAGCACTCGGGTAGAACGGGCACGCAAACCCTCCAGAGCTGGCCGGTTCCCCAACAGATCTACTGAGGCAATGGCCTCTTTAACCCAGTATCCTAATGCAGACTTAGCCACTGCATTACCGTGTGCAGGCCAGCAAACAGCACAAAAAGATGGTCTGACTTACGAAAAGAATTCATAACCTCCAAGAATCGGAGATGCATCCTCTGGACAGCTGGCTCAAGGTGAAGATCCTTACAATTCCCCTGACACTGCTCCTTAGATGAGGGCAGGCAAACCTTCTTATTCCATGAAAGGGAGAAATTACTTCAGAGAAGGAGGAAAGCACAGGCCGAATGGAAATGGCCTCCTTAGAAAAAGATAGATAAGGATCTTGGCAAGACAGAGCCAGCAACTCAGAATCCTCCTTGCAAAACAAGTCGCAAACAAGAAGACCATCTTGAACATCAAATCCTTCAGAGTAATGCGCTTTAATGGCTCAAGGGCTCCGGCATCAGAGCCCCGAGCACCAGACACAGATCCCAGAAAGGAATCACAGACCGGAGGGAGAGGGATGCAGACACCGAACTCCTCTGATGAAGGTGCAAAACATCCAGTCGTAAGACTAGAGACTTACCAGCCCTCTGAAACAGGTCAAAGCTGCCACCTGAACCTTCAGGGACCTAAGCAATATGGCCCTTCTCCAGATCATCCTGCAGAATAGGCCAACAGAGACAGCACCTTGGCAATGGGCTCCCCAGCCTGAGAGACTGGCATCTGTCGACAGAAGGATCAATGAACAAGAAGACTGGGTTGTTGCCACCAATGAAGGCCAGCTAACACCATGGAAGGACAGACTAGATAGGCCATGTGGTCTTTTTCTGTCATCATGTTTCTATGTTTCTATTATTGGGAGCAGGAGCCTCAGCTCAAACCGCAGAGAACTCAGGGACCACCGAGTCAGCAAAAACCATAGGACTGGCTGCATAAGAGCACGTGCCCATGGCACCATCTTGATTGTCGCCACTATCAATCCGAGGAGTTGAAGATAATCTGGGAATCTGCTGCAAACAGAACAGCACCAATCAATGCATCGTTGGAGTCGGGAGTGGTGCCAAGGGACTGGAGAGAGGCTCATGTGGTGCCTTTACACAAAAGCGGAAGTAAGGATGCGGTTGAAAACTACAGGCCGGTTAGTTTAACTTCGGTGGTGAGTAAATTATTGGAAACGCTGCTGTAAGAGAAAACAGTGAGGTTTCTGGAGTCCAGCAGATTACAGGATTCGAGGCAGCATGGATTCACCAGAGGCAGGTCTTGTCAGACAAATCTGATTGATTTCTTTGACTGGATGACCAGGGAATTGGACCGAGGGAGAGCCCTAGATGTGGTGTACTTAAATTTTAGTAAAGCCTTTGACACTGATCCTCACAGGTGACTTATAAACAAACTGAGCACCCTAGGGATGGACCCTAAAGTTACTGTTTGGGTTAGAAATTGGTTGGGTGGGAGACAACAAAGAGTACAGGTAAATGGGGCTCACTCTGAGGAGAAGGATGTTACCAGTGGTGTGCCCCAGGGATCTGTCCTTGGTCCGATTCTTTTTAACATCTTTGTTAGTGATATAGCGGAAGGGATGTTGGGTAAGGTTTGCCTTTTTGCAGATGATACCAAAATCTGCAATAGAGTAGATACCCAGGAAGGTGTAGATAACATGAGGAGGGATCTAGCTAAGCTTGAAGAATGGTCTAGAATCTGGCAGCTGGGATTTAATGTTAAAAAGTGTAAGGTCATGCATTTGGGCTGCAGCAATCCAAGGGAGCAATATAGTATAGGGGGTGAAGTACTTTTGTCCACTAAAGAGCGGGACATAGGCGTGGTTGTGTCTGATGATCTTAAAGTAGCTAAACAGGTAGAAAAGGTGATGGCAAAAACTAGAAGGATGCTTGGGTGCATACGGAAAGGAATGGCTAGCAGAAAAAAGGAGGTGATAATGCCTCTGTATAAGTCTTTGGTGCGACCTCATTTGGAGTATAGTGTGCAATTCTGGAGACCGCACCTTCAAAAGGATGTGAACAGGATGGCTACTAAAATGGTTAGTGGTCTTCATTATAAAGCATATGAGGACAGACTTAAGGATTTTAATATGTACACTTTAGAGGAAAGGCAGGATAGAGGTGATATGATTGAGATGTTTAAATACCTCCGTGGCATAAATGTTCAGGGGGAGAGCCTCTTTCAATTGAAAGCAAGTTCTGCTACGAGGGGACATGGGATGAGGGTGAAGGGGGATAGATTCAGGAGTGATTTGCGGAAATATCTCTTTACGGAAAGAGTGGTGGATCCGTGGAATAGTCTCCCAGTGGAGGTGGTAGAGATGAGGACAGAAACTGAATTTAAAAAAAAGCATGGGATAAACACAGAGGATCTCTAAAGGAAAAAAGGGGACTCTTGTAGTTGTTGATATGGAAGGACAGACTAGATAGGCCATGTGGTCTTTTTCTGTCATCATGTTTCTAAGCAATCCAACAGCCCTTTGACTTTCTCCTCTGGCAGGAAGACTCTGCCCATTTGAGAATCAAAACATGCTCCCAGGAACTCCAGGGACTCGGAATGCAACAACTGATCATCCAGCCGTGACTCATCAGAAAGGACACAACTTAGGGAGCTATCCGAAACGCTAATGAAAGAGAATGGGCTCAGATGAGCCAGTAGCACAGATATGGTGCACAGAAATCCCTGAGTGTCATATCACTGCAGCCATTACCACCATGACCTTGGAGAATATCATTGGGGCAGTGGAGAGTCTGAATGGAAGGGCAGCGAACTGAAGGAAAGAGCCAAGCACGGCAAAACGCAGATGCTTTGCTGATCCTCCTGGACTGGAAGTGCATCATACCGCAAACTGAGTGGAGGAGTGGCCTAGTGGTTGGGGCAAGGTACTTCGGGCCGGAAGGTCGGGGGTTCAAATCCCACTAGAGGACAGCAACCTTGGGCCGGAAGGACTGGGGTTTCTAGTCCCACAGGTGCTCCTTGTGGTCTTGGGCAAGCCACTTAACCCTCCATAGCCCATGTTCCCTGTAAAATAGTTCTCTGTGTGCTGTGCTTTCCTGTCTAATCAATGTGTTTATACCTCAAAAAAAAATTTCCTGTCATGATTTGACAATTTCCAATCTGTAATCAAAACCGCTGCTGATCGCTGGAAGTAGCGGTATACAAATGTATACTAAATAAATAAATAAATAAAAACTGCAAGTCAAGATAAACCAGTCTACATCATCTCCCTACACTCAAACCCAAAGAGTCCACCAAGGCTCAACCCTCTTAGCATTGCTATTCAACCTCTTTCTGCAGCCAATTTGTACCATAATAAAGTCCTGCAGCATTCTCTACAGATGACATAATGATTTACACACCCATCAACACAACAAATCCCAACACCACACCCATAACAAGCTGCTTCTCCACAACCTGCAAATAGCTCAAAAGAAACAACCTGACCATAAATCTAATGAAGACTGAGGCCATGTTTATCCCCAGAGACACCAACTTCATACCACCAACCTCCATACCTATTGATGGAACACACATCCAAGTGAAACAAAAAGAGTAGTTACTCACCTGTAACAGGTGTTCTCCAGGAGCAGCAGGAATCAGTCCTCACATATGGGTGACGTCGGCGCCGACAGAGCCCCCATGCAGAGCATCTCCCCAGCTTTCAAAGAAAGCCTTTGGGAATGCAGCGCGCATGCGAGGTCCCCTTCCCGCCCAAGGGTGCCATCTTGCTCAGTCTGATGACATAGCTAAAAGACAGCAAAAAAACCCCCAAAATGAATTATATGACTGCAAACTCCCAGAGGAGGAGGGAGGGTTGTGAGGACTGATTCCTGCTGCTCCTGGAGAACACCTGTTACAGGTGAGTAACTACACTTTCTCCAGGACCAAGCAGGAAGTCAGTCCTCACATATGGGACTCCCCAGCTTCAGGCTACAGGGGACCCAAAGCTGAACAATGAGCTCCCTCTAGAGCCCCAGCATGCGTTAAAAAATCTTCTCTGAGAACGCCCCAGTACAGTAGCCCAACACCAGGGCCAGAGGGTAGGAGTTGCCTATACCTCAAAGAGATTACGGAGTACTGCCTGTCCGAAAGCACTGTTCCTGCGGGACTCCCTCTCGAGGCAGTAGTGGGCTGCAAAAGTCTGGCTTGAAGACCAAGTAGCGACCCGGCAGATGTTTGCCAGCAGAACAGAGCGGAGATAAGCTACTGACGCGGCTTTCGCCCTGACACGGTGGGCCGTGACTCGACCCTGCAAGGAGAGGCTGGCTGCCCTGTATGCCCAGGTGATACAGTCTGCCACCCAGATGGACAAGGTACGCTTGGAGACAGGTAACCCCAGCTTATTAGGGTCAAAAGATACGAAGAGCTGAACAGCCCTTCGGTGTCCTTGCATACGGTCAAGGTAGAAGGACAACACCCTCCTACAGTCCAGAATATGTAAGACCATTTCAGCCCGGCTGGCATGCGGCCTGGGAAAGAAAGTAGGAAGAACCACCTCCTGATTGAGATGGAAGGAGGAGACAACCTTTGGAAGGAACTTTGGGCGAGTCCGTAAGACCACCCTGTTCCTATAGAACCTTGTGTATTGTGCCTCTGAGACCAGAGCTTGTAGCTCACTGAGTCGCCTGGCTGAGGTAAGAGCTACCAAAAACAATGCCTTCCAGGAAAGAAAGCGTAAAGGACAAGTATCCATAGGCTCAAATGGTGGGCAAGTAAGTTGTTGCAAGACCACATTCAAATCCCACTCAGGTGGAGGTGGACGAATCGGAGGCTTGAGCAAAAGGAGGCCTCTGAGGAAGCGGGCCACTAAAGGGTGGCCTGACAGAGAGTGACCCTTCACCGGTGAGTGGTGCGCTGACAGAGCACTGAGGTGGACCCGAACAGAGTTGGATTTAAGGCCCAGGTCGGACAGGTGAAGCAAATATTGCAGCACCATTGGCACCAGGCACAAAAAAGGATCCTCCTTGTGCTGAGCACATCAGGTGGAGAACCTACGCCACTTGAGGGCATAAGATTTTCTAGTGGAGTGCCTCCTAGAGGCCAAAACCACCTCCTTCCACTTCCTTAGGAAGAAGTAAAGGGGCAAGAACTACCCTTTCAGCAGCCAGGCCATCAAATTGAGGGACTGGAGGTTGGGGTGCAAGAGAGATCCCTGATCCGGAGATAGGAGATTCGGGTTGCACCCCCAGAGGGAGTGGAGTGTCCACAGCCAACTGCAGAAGGAGTGTAAACCACGGTTGCCTCGGCCATCTGGGGGCTACCAAGATCACCGAGGCCTTGTCCCGAAGCACCTTGAAAAGGGTTTGGGCCACTAGAGGCGTGGGAGGAAACGCATACAGTAGGCCCGTAGACCAAGAGATTAGAAACGCATCTGCTGCTATTCTCAGAGGATGCGGTTGTTTGGAGCAGAAGCTGGGTAGTTGACGGTTGAGTGGACTGGCAAAAAAATCAATGGTTGGAAGACCCCACCTTAGGAAGATCCGCTGGACCACCAGAGGATTCAACTGCCACTCGTGTGGCTGCAGAATCCTGCTCAACCTGTCTGCCAAGTAATTCTCTTGGCCGGGCAGATGAACTGCCTTGAGAAGCATGCCCTGTTTGACCGCCCATGAGCACAGGGCTTGAGCCTCCTGACACAGAATTCGGGACCCTGTGCCTCCTTGCTTGTTCACACAGAACATGGCGACTTGATTGTCTGTCTGAACCAGAACAGACTGGTGAGAGAGGGCATGAGAGAAAGTTTGGAGAGCCAAGCGGATAGCTCTCAGCTCCAAGAGGTTGATCTGCTGTGTGGCCTCCCAAGGGGACCAGAGGCCTTGGGTGCATGCCCCCTGGCAATGTGCACCCCAACCCTGAAGAGAAGCATCTGTTGTCAGCACTTGTGTTTGTGGCGGTGGCTGAAAAGGCACTCCTCGCACTAGATTCGGGAGATGCAGCCACCATTGCAGGGAGGCCGCCAGCAGTTTGGACACCCTTACTCTGTCTCTCAAGTGTCCTGTGGTTTGCAGCCACTGAGTTCTGAGGCCCCACTGAGCAGGCCTCATGTGCAGACGGGCATTTGGAGTAACATGGACCATGGATGCCATGTGGCCTAAGAGTCTCAGGAATTGCCTGGCGGAAACCAGAGAATTGCTGTGGAACTGTCTGGCCAAGTCCATCAGTCTGTGGGCCCTTTCTACAGGCAGATAAGCCTTTGCCTGAAGGGTATCCAGTCTTGCTCCTATGAACTCTGTGTTCTGTGAGGGGTGCAAAGTGGACTTTGCGAAGTTGATGACAAACCCCAGATGCTGTAGAAGGCAGACAGTGCGGAGGGTGGCCTGTCTGGTTTCCTGTGGAGACTGACACCTGATGAGCCAGTCGTCCAAGTATGGAAAGACAAATATGCCCTGGACTCTGAGATAGGCCGCTACCACCGCCAGGCATTTGGTGAAAACCCTGGGTGCAGAGGTTAGGCCAAATGGAAGTACTCTGTACTGAAAATGATTTCCTCCCACTACAAATCTGAGATATTGTCTGTGGACTGGATGAATGAGGATGTGAGTATAAGCATCCTTGAGGTCTAAGAAGCATAGCCAATCTCCCTGCTGGAGGTAGGGCAGCAGTATTCCAAGGGTAAGCATCTTGAACTTTTCCCTCACCAGGAACTTGTTGAGATTTCACAAGTCTAGGATGGGCCTGAGGCCTCCTGTCCTTTTTGGTACCAGAAAGTACCTGAAATAGAAGCCTTGACCTCTCAGGTGGTGGGGCACCGGTTCCACCGCCTGCTCCTTTAGAAGACTTGTCAACTCCTGAAGGAGTAAGTTCCTGTGCAGAGGAAGTCTTGGAGGCTCCCCTGGAAAATATGAGGGGGGTAACTGGTTGAAGTGGAGCAAATAGCCCTTCTGGACTATGCTGAGCACCCAGGTACCCCCTGTTATGGCTGACCACCTGTGGGCGTACAGGGTCAGCCGGCCTCCTGTGCTGAGAGGGGCCAGCTGAGGAGGAGAGGCTATGCAACTGGAGTCAAAACCCCGCTCCCTGCTGTGCAGGAGCCGGAGCTGGTGGCTTGGGGATTTTCTGCCTACGGGGCCCATGTCCCTGCCCCTTGGCCTGCTGACCCTGTTGGGGAGCTGTGGAGGCCTGGTATTCAGGGTAAGATTTGTAGGCAGAGGACTTCCTCGGGTAAAAGGACTTTTTCCCCGAGCCCAGAGGTCTTTCTGGACAGCTTTGTCCGGGTGAGAGTCTCGGACTCCAGTTCTGCAGCCTTTTCAGCCATGGGCTTGCCAAAGAGGTTTTCACCTCGGCAAGGGACATCCACCAATTTGTCCTGCACCCATGGCTCAAGGTCCGATGACTGTAGCCAGGCCTGACGGCGTGCACCGATGCCGGCCGCGGCTACTCGGGCCGAAGCCTCGAAGCCATCATAGGCTGCTCGAGATATAAAGCTTAATTTAACAAAGAATCAATGTAAATAGCCAAAGCATTACTAGCTAATGTTAAAATGTATATAGTTCTGTAACAATAATCCATGTTAAACTGTATTTAGTTCTGTAACAATGTTCCATGTTATCGTTTATCATGTTAAATGTACATAGTTATGAAAAAAAACGATGTTCTATGTAAAACCATGTTCACTAAATGTTACCTGTAAACCGCCTTTGATCTTTGGAAAAAGCGGTATAGAAATAAGCATAAATAAATAAATAAATAAATAAATAAACTTCGAGCACTCCCGGATCCCAGATGACAAGGCTCTGAACCTCTGCAAAGGTTCCTCGGAGAGACCATCAGAGAACCCGGCAATCTCCTTTGCCAGGTCTCATAGGTACATGCCCATGTACAGCTGGTAAGTCTGGACACGGCAAGCAAGCATAGAGCCCTGGAAGCAATTTCTGCCGAGGGCATCCAGGTTCCGGGCCTCCCTGCCCGGAGACACCGAGGAGTGCATCTTCTGACTCTTCAGACAATGCATGGCCGATTCCACAACCTTGGAGTGGTGCGGCAGCTTTGCCTTCTGGAACCCAGGGCTCTTGCGGACTCGATAAATGGAATCGACCCACTTGCTAAGAACCGGCGTCGAGGCCGGAGCCTCCCACATGTGGAAGAGCAACCGTTCCAGCATCGGAGGAACTGGTACAGTAAAGGCTTCCTTGGGGGGAGAGTCATACTGCAGGGCCTCGAGCTCCTCGGCTCGCGGCTCCTCCTCGGGGTCCGCGGGGAAGGCCAAGGCCTTGGCCATGTCCCTCACGAAGTCTGAGAACCGGGTATCCTCCAGGGGGGGGGGGTCCTTCTCCGAGGTTCAGACTCCGGTGAGTCCGAAGGGACGCACCGGGTCCGAAAAGTGTCCGGGGACTCCTCGTCCTCCGTTTCCCATCCCGACCCCTCCGAGGAGGAGTCAAGCAGCTCCAGTTGGGCGGGCACCGATGCCATCCGCCCCGATGCCGAGGGTACCGGCGTCGACGACCTCGGTCCCGCATGGGAGATCAAGGGTGACCTGGACCGAGGATCAACTCGAGATCTCATGGACTCGAGGATCGGCTCGGCCTCCAGGGTTGACTTGGACGTCAAGGTCCCGGTGGTCGGGGAGATGCACCGGTGAGATCGGCGATCAGCACCCGCTGCTGTTCCATGAAGGCAGCCAAGCTGCTCTCCAAGGCCGTCAACCTGAGTCTGAGCTCAGGAGACCCAGCAGCCTCCGACTTGGTCCCCGACGGCATCGGGCCCGACATCGGCTCCCCCGGAGGAGAGTCCACGAGGACTACAGTACTCACGTGACCCGGGGCCTCCGTCTCTACACGAGGCTGTTTAGCAGGCCTCTCTGACTCCGAAGACCTGGGACGGCGGTCGGGGCTATGTGACCTGACTCTCAAGGAGCCAAGAGCGTCCACCGACGCCACCCTCGCGGGTTTCTTCTTCCTGCAGTGCTCCCACAAAGGAGACCCCCTCTCAGAGGAGCCCCGACGATGCTCGGAGTCGGACTCCCGAGACGTCGAGGCCTCTGACAAAGTCTGGGCTCAGCCGGACACGGAATCAGAGAAGATCCTTTCATGTTGATGCTGCCGGCTCCTCAATGCCTTGGAGGACATTTTGCCACACGGGACACAGACCAGAGGTCATGGTCGGGCCCGAATCACCGGAGGCAGCAGTCGTGTGTGTTGGTGAGAGACATCAGTTTCTTACACCGATCACACTTCTTAAACCCGCTGGCAGCCATCGGGGGAAAAAGAGCCCCTGCAAGGTCAAAAGACTGGGCTGCCAGGGAAAAATGAAAAAATGGCGCGAACGCTAGTCTCTAAGGACAAAAACTGAAAAATGAAGCCCGGGCTCGATACCGGCGTACCGGGCCCAGGCGGGAAAGGAAACCGGCATCGAACCGAGTAATTACACGGATCCACAGCGAAAAAAATTAATTTTTCACGGGTGACAACGGTACACGTCCGTTGGGCTCCGCGGAAAAAAGAAGACTGAGCAAGATGGCACCCTTGGGCGGGAAGGGGACCACGCATGCGCACTGCATTCCCAAAGGTTTTCTTTGAAAGCTGGGGAGGTGCTCCACATGGGGGCTCCGTCGGCGCCAACGTCACCCATATGTGAGGACTGACTTCCTGCTTGGTCCTGGAGACTATACGATACCTTGGAATTACTCTGGACCAGCACCTCACCTTCAAAGCACACATATGAAACATAACTTGGAGCATATATTACTACCCAGAATGACATACAAACAATGGAGAGCTCATTGTAAATAGTTATTGCTTCAAATTGTTTATTGTAAATAGTTCACTGTTACAATTATGTTTGATGTATTATGTTTGTTACACTGTAAACCGCCCCTGATCTCGAAGGGGCGGTATAGAAAAACGTTCCAAATAAATAAATAAAATAAATATTACAAGCTAAAAACAAATAAGAATCTTAAACCACTCCTACCCGACCATGATTTCCGCTCAGTCCTTCAAGCAACCATATTCCCCCACCTCGACTACTGCAATACCATCTTTCAAGGCATATCAAACTCAATCATCCACCCCTCTAACTCACTCAACATGGCTGCACGAACCCTCCTCAACCCAAAAGAACAGACCACATCACACCTTTCCTCATACAACTGCACTGGCTTACCATTATAGAGCGTTCAAAATTCAAAGCCATTCTTACAATATCCAAGGTCCTCAAAGACTCTTCATCACCATACCTATAAAACCTTGCTCCAGATCGTACCCGACAACAGAGAGCGACGATCATCTCAAGGAAAATGCTGCAAACATCACAGATATTCACAAAAACCAATGTTACCACATCTAAGACAGCCTTTCCCTCTATGCACCTCAACTCTGGAACTCCATTCCTGAAAAGATAAGGACAACAACAGACTTATCCTCCTTCATGAAAGCCGTTAAAACCCAGAATGCTACTCGCAAACTTAGCCTACCTCTTCCTCCCCCCTCCACAATTTCTCACATTCCCCCACCCAGCCTCCCGCCCTACCACTTTCCCCTCGCCTCATCAATTCCACACCTTTGCAAATATACATAGTTACTACCCTAATACATATATCAATGCTTTAAAGTTGTGTTCCCTGTTTAATGTAAGATGTTCTGTTACAATGTAAACCTCTTTGACCGTAGGATAATGCAGTATAAAAAATGCTGCTAAATAAATAAATAAGTGCTTGTTGATACCCTTTAGGTCCAGAATGGGCTGGAATGCTCCTTGGAGCATCGGCATCACAAAACAGAAGGAATATCTGGCTTTGCCCCAATCGTTTGGAGGAACGGGCACCACTGTCTTCAGGAGAGGCAACCTATACAAGGTGATCTGCACAGCGGCCTTGCCATTCACATACTCAAAAGGGGAGAGAACAAATGCGGCCGAGACTGGCTCTTCATTCCAGGGCATAGCCGTACTGAACAGGAACTAGCATGCTGCGATCCTTGGTGATCTAGGCCCATTCCTGAGAGAAGAGGTGATGCTTGCCCCATCTGTAAGAACCAGGTAATGGGCTCCCAAAACTTCACTGTGCAGCCTGGGAGGGTCCTCTTCTGGATGGGACTGTGACTCTGGGCCCAAGAGCTCTATTAAGGGACTGAGAATGAGCCCGAAGTCCATAAGCAGAGAGGCAGAAAGGCTTTCCAGGCCGATAGTACCTGGGGTATCAGACTCCTGATGCTATGTCCAATGCAACCATAAGGAGCAGAAGGAGGCTGACAGAAAAGCAGCTCCTGCCCGCCTCACAGGTCCCTTGGACCTGTCCTCCGGAAGGCAGAAAGATTATGTCTTGCCCAGGTCTTTCACCAGCTTCTCCAAATTGGACCAAACAGAAGTGTCCCTCTAAGGCAGTGGTTCTCAACCTTTTTTGTACCGTGACCCCTTTTACCGTTGGTCAACTTGTGGTGACCCCCAATGATAAAATCAAATGCGTCTCTCTTCCTTTACCGTTAACGCATTGTCGCTGTAATCATTTGTTGAATTATTAATATATTATAGGCCTTTGCAATATGTTTTTTTTTATTTATAAAATACTTATTTTAAATAATCAAAACAACAAGTAACAATATTTGATTTCAAAATTATGATGATTTTGTAGTCAAATCACTAATATGAAATAAAATTATTTTTTCTACCTTTGTTGTCTGACCAATTTATTCTCTGATCATGCTGGTCCCGATCTGGGTCAGCAGCTCTATCCTCCCCTCCCCACAATCAGCCCATTCCCAGTCAAAGCCCCCGAGTCAGCTCCCTTCGAGTGCTAATCCCCCTCAACCCCATTACCAGTCCTACCCCCCCCCCTAATCAGCCCAATACCAGTCCTACCCCCCATCAGCTCATTTCCAGTGCTAGTCCCCCCCTCAACCCCATTACCAGTGCTAGGCTCCCCTAATCAGCCCATTTCCAGTCCTAACCTCACTGATCAGCTCATTTCCAATGCTAGGCCCCCCATCAGTCCATTACCAGTCCTACCCCCCCTTGATAAGTCCATTCCCAGTCCTAGCCTTCCCTAATCAACCCATTACCATTCGTAGGAGCCCCCCCATCTGCCCCATTACCAGTGCTAGCCACCCCCATCAGCCCATTATAATCCTAACCCCGCACTGTCTCTCGCCTCTGTCCAGCATTTATCCCGTCTGTCCAGTATGTCCCCATGTCTCTCCCCTTTGTCATGCCAGCCTACTCCCTCCATGTCAGCCCCCTCCCTCCCATCCATCCATATCAGCCCCCTCCCTCCCTCCCTCCATGTCAGCCCCCATCCTTCCATCCGTCCATGTCAGCCCCCCTCCCTCCATCCATCCCTCCATGTCAGCCCCCATCCTTCCATCCGTCAATGTCAGCCCCCCTCCCTCCCTCCCTCCATCCATATCAGCCCCCCATCCCTCCCTCCCTCCCTCCCTGTCAGGCCCCTCCCTCCCTCCATCCATCCATGATCAGCCCCCATCCCTCCCTCCCTGTCAGCCCCCTCCCTCCCTCCCTCCCTGTCAGCCCCCATCCTTCCATCCGTCCATGTCAGCCCCCCTCCCTCCATCCATCCCTCCATGTCAGCCCCCATCCTTCCATCCGTCCATGTCAGCCCCCCTCCCCCCCTCCCTCCATATCAGCCCCCATCCCTCCCTCCCTCCCTGTCAGCCCCCTCCCTCCCTCCATCCATCCATCCATATCAGCCCCATCCCTCCCTCCCTCCCTCCCTGTCAGGCCCCTCCCTCCATCCCTCCCTCCCTCCATCCATCCATATCAGCCCCCATCCCTCCCTCCCTCCCTCCCTGTCAGCCCCCTCCCTCCCTGTCAGCCCCCATCCTTCCATCCGTCCATGTCAGCCCCCCCTCCCTCCATGTCAGCCCCCATCCTTCCATCCGTCCATGTCAGCCCCCCTCCCTCCATCCATATAGCAGCCCCCATCCCTCCCTCCCTCCCTGTCAGCCCCCTCCCTCCCTCCCTCCCTCCATCCATCAATATCAGCCCCCATCCCTCCCTCCCTCCCTCCCTCCCTCCCTGTCAGGCCCCTCCCTCCCTCCCTCCCTGTCAGCCCCCATCCCTCCCTCCCTCCCTCCCTCCCTCCATCCATCCATCCATATCAGCCCCCATCCCTCCCTCCCTCCCTCCCTCCCTGTCAGCCCCCATCCCTCCCTCCCTCCCTCCCTGTCAGCCCCCTCCCTCCCTCCCTCCCTGTCAGCCCCCATCCTTCCATCCGTCCATGTCAGCCCCCCCTCCCTCCATCCATCCCTCCATGTCAGCCCCCATCCTTCCATCCGTCCATGTCAGCCCCCCTCCCTCCCTCCCTCCATCCATCCATATCAGCCCCCATCCCTCCCTCCCTCCCTGTCAGCCCCCCTCCCTCCCTCCCTCCATCCATCCATCAGCCACCATCCCTCCCTCCCTCCCTCCCTGTCAGCCCCCATCCTTCCATCCGTCCATGTCAGCCCCCCTCCCTCCATCCATCCCTCCATGTCAGCCCCCATCCTTCCATCCGTCCATGTCAGCCCCCCTCCCTCCCTCCATCCATCCATATCAGACCCCCTCCCTCCCTCCATCAATCCATATCAGCCTCCCTCCATCCATCCATATCAGCCCCATCCTTCCATCTGTCCATGTCAGCCCCATCCTTCCATCTGTCCATGTCAGCCCCCTCCATCCATCCATCCATATCAGCCCCCCCCTCCCTCCATGTCAGCCCCCATCCTTCCATCTGTCCATGTCAGCCCCCCTCCCTCCATCCCTCCCTCCATGTCAGCCCCATCCTTCCATCTGTCCATGTCAACCCCCCTCCCTCCATGTCAAGCCCCCCTCTGTCGATGTCAGCCGTGTTGCAGGTTGTCTGCCTCCCTTCTAATGCAGCCGCGGCCCTCTGCCACTTAGGGACCCGCCGCTGTACCTGTAAAATCATTGCGGAGCCCGTCCTGTCTCGCTGGGCTCCAAGCAGCATTGTCCCGCCCCCAAAGGAAGTTGTTTACCACTTCCTTTGGAGGCGGGACAATGCTGCATGGAGCCCGTCGAGACAGGAAGGGCTCCGCAACGATTTTACAAGTACAGCCGCGGTTCCCTAAAAGGCAGGGAGCCGCGGCTGCAGAAGAAGGCGGTGAGTTTGCTGGAGTTTGCTGCTGCCGAGAAGCGGACTCGGCAGCGGCAGCAACTTGTGCACATCTTAATTTTTTTTTTTAAACTTGGTGGAGGCTAAGCGACCCCCGCTAAATCCTGTGGCGACCCCCGTTGGGGTCGCGACCCACAGGTTGAGAACCGCTGCTCTAAGGTCAAATGGGCAACCAGGCTTTGGAAGATGAGTCAGTTGCCACGTGTCAGAGCCAAGCCAATGCCATGCCACTATTGACAGTGCACAATCCCTGGCCGCTAGACATAAAAGGCTGAATATGGCATCAGAAAGGAAGGCCATAGCTGACTCCAAAAGAGAAGTAGAATCATCTGACAAAAGAGACTGAATCCATTGGAGCAGGGTTTTGTGGTGCCAGGCCTGCACATACTGCCAACTGAAGAACAGCAGCTGCCGCAGCGAACTCGTTCTTCAAACAAATCCATCTGTCGGTCCAGGGCATCCTTCCACAGGAAGGATGCTCAGACTGGTAACCGCCATGACCTGCATATCCACCTCGGAAACAGCAAACCACACAACACACACCTTCTTTGAAAGAGCATGCATCTTCTTATACACCCTTAGCCCCTAGGCGGGGAGTTGGGGAAATCCCACTCTGACAAGAACAGGCTTTTGAGCACCTTCGGGAATGGGAAGACAGTAGCGGATTTCCACATCCCTTGCAGGAGTGGATGCATCTTCAGTTTCTGCTCCATGTTTGGAGCATCCGCCAAGCCCAAGGTGGACAGATCCTGGGAATCAATGTCTCCAGTTCCTCCTCCCGGAACAGTCTCTTTACAATCCTCTGAAGGCGAGAGTACTTCTTGGTCCACATCAGAGCCCAGCACTGAGACATCTAAATCCAAGTCACTGTCCAAATCTCGAACAGATCCCAGCTGATCCCCATCTCCAGGGGGGTACTCTTTGCCAGGGATGCTTAGCCAAAGGCAGATGTTCAGGACTTCCACTCTCAGCTTGCCATTCATGAGAATGCATCTGGGGGCACCCAGGGGCTGCAGGGTCTGAATTTCAATGCCAGAAGAACAAGGCCTGCAGTAAAAAGGAAAGAATTCAGAGGAGGACAATCAAGACTCCGAAATCTCTCCTCTTGGAAATGACCCCCCAACACCATGGGAGTGGAGGAGTGGCCTAGTGGTTGGGGCAAGGTACTTCAGGCCGGAAGGTCGGGGGTTCTAATCCCACTAGAGGACAGCAACCTTGGGCCGGAAGGACTGGGGTTTCTAGTCCCACAGGTGCTCCTTGTGGTCTTGGGCAAGCCACTTAACCCTCCACAGCCCATGTTCCCTGTAAAATAGTTATCTCCAAATTATAATGCCCTGTTCAATGTAATTTCAGTTTGTTCAATGTAAACCGCACTGATGCAGAATAGCGCGGTATATAAGAGAATGTAAATAAAAATAAATAAAATAAAATATAGCCACCACAGACCCCTTAGAGGACATTGAACGGCTCACAGCACGGTCGCTGGGCCTCTGGCTGGCTGGATATCCTTACCCATAGCACTACCGGTCACCTCATGCCCTGAAGTAGGCAAGACCAGACTAACTGCATCCCCCGGTTGAGGTCAGGGGGAGGAGCGGGACCTCCAGGAATGACTCAGAAGCTGCCATGCAAGAAGAGCAGAGTCCAGGATCCGGAGATGAGGCATCTCACTTGCCAAAGGCGAAGACAGAGAGTTAAGACAAATATCACAACAGCGCATGCTAAGGCCACAGTGGCCTAAAGGGCTGCATTAGCTGCGCTTGTACTGCAACACGTGTTACAAGAGCTAGGGTAGGAATGCGCATTGGAGCTGCTTGGGCGGAAAGCGTGCTAGGACCGCATGACCACCTGGCAGACAAATAGGTAAAATCACTACAAATGTGTGCAGAAAATGGTAGGAAACCCACACACCATGCCAATGGTCACCACCCCGAATTGCGTCCAAGGCCAACGGAATTAGGATCCCCCAACAAGGACAATGACGATGTCAAGCCTTGGTACTCACTCCCTGAAAGCCCCAGGGAAAGGATCCGTGCTGAGCTCAGCTCTACTCCCCTGAAACTGTTTTACTGGCTATGCAGCACTGTGTTTATGGTGGCTGGCAGGCAGATCCTTCTGAGAGCCTTCTGCAATCTTTAGAAGAAAGCACGGGGGACAAAAGAGGAAGGAGGGGGTTTTGAGGTTGTGTGAGGCTGCTGCATGCTTCCAGATCCTTCCAAATCCTTCAGATTTCTGGCTGCTCAACGGATTCTTATCATGATAAGCGCATGGAGCTGAAACAATTTTCCCTCCTATGCCTACCAAAAAGACCAGTCTAGTGGAGCCTCTCACATTGCAGTCAAGTGAGAGTCACCCTCAAGGGGGTCGTTCACGTGCGTTTAATCAATCTTTTCCTCTCAATCTTTAGATTTTCTTTAGAGAGGAGAAAAGCCATCCACCATCTACTGGAGACAAAGAAATACTGAAGAGACTTCTGGTGGCTGAGGTGAATAGAGGCATGGGAGTGATGTCATTGAATCCTGGGCTTTTCGTTGCTTCTTCGTCTCCATCAATCTGTCGGTAGGGGAACACAACCGACTTGTCTGGACTGGTCTAGCAGAATGATATGGAAATAGGACTTTTAAAAAACTGCATGTCTGAAATGTGCATAAAACATGCGTGTAAATGCAAAACTCAAATCACACTGAGCAGATGCATTTATTTATTTATTTATTTATATTCTCTTATATACCGTGCTATTCTGCATCAGTGTGGTTTACATTGAACAAACTGAAATTACATTGAACAGGGCATTATAACTTGGAGATAACTATTTTACAGGGAACATGGGCTATGGAGGGTTAAGTGGCTTGCCCATGGCATTCCTGGGAGTAGGGTAGTAGAGGGAATTGCAAATATGCACGTGCATTTGAAAGTATCAGGTTTATGTTTGTAAATCAACCCAAAAAGTTTATGCATGGTAAAAAGCATGTATAAAAGTAAACTCAAATTCCCTGTGGCAATTGTCAAAAGAGACGTCTGCATATTCTTTCACGCTGAAAATTTATTGAAGCCTGTATAGGGAAAAGTATAAACATACTTTTTACATGTGCATGTAATTATACAACTACTCCTTAGGAGTTTGTTTTAAATAATACTATATTTGTTATAAAGTGGTTCATAACTTGTTCTTGGGGACCTTGTAGCTCAAGGGTCACCAAATTATGCACTACTGAGCACATTTTTGTAGACCTTTATATTTTCCCTACTGTAGTTTCTCTTTAGCTCTGCTGCAGCTGCCATTAGCAAGTCCAGCAACAAAGATATTATCATGCTAGCACATCAGAGGGGACAGAGCCAGCCAAAGACGGAACACTGTGTGATTAAGCAGGGACCCACATGGGCTATTGCATCATCAGAAGGAGCTGCTGTCCTGTTGCTGGCTAAAGAAAGCAGACCACAACATAGAAGGGGAACTCATCCAGGTTAGCGCTTCATTAGAGGGTGTCAGTGTTCTGTTGCCATCAAAGACTGGCGATCAGCTGTGTGTGCTGATCTGGTGTGGCATCAGGAGGATCATGCGACATTGGAATTTCAGCAAAGTAGTAGTGACTCTAGTGCAGTACTTCTTAACCTCTCAAGGAAGCACACCAAACCATCTCCTTCCTACCCTTCGTTTCTAAACTACTGAAATGTGCAGTTCATCACCGTTGCCTCAACTTTCTCTCCTCTCAAGCCCTTCTGGATCCTCTACAATCCTGCTTTCGTCCTTTACATTCTACTGAAATGGCTTTTGCCGAAGTCTCCATTGACCTGTTCCTGGCAAAATCCAAGGGCCTTTACTCAATCCTCATCCTTTTTACCCTGTCTGCTGTTTGACACTCTTGACCACAACCTTCTCCTTGATATCTTTTCCTCGCATGGCTTTAAGGGCTCTGTGCTATCCTGGTTCTCTTCTTATCTTTCCCATAGTTCTTTCAGTATTTGTTCTGGTGGATCCTCCTCTACCGCTATCCCACTCTCAGTTGATGTACCCCAAGGATCTGTCTTGGGTCCACTCCTTTTCTTTCTCTATATTCAGTCCCTTGGTGCACTCATCTCTTCCCATGGCTTTCAGTACCATCTTAACGCTGATGACTCCCAGATTTACCTCTCTACACCTGAAATCTCTCCAGCAATCCAGGGCCAGATCTCTGCCTGCCTTTCTGACATTGCTGCTTGGATGTTTCACCACCACTTGAAAATGAACATGGCCAAAACTGAGCTTCTTATTTTAACCTCTAAACCCTCCTCTCCCCTTCCTCCTTTCTCATTCTCTGTGGATAACTCTCTACTCCTCCTTGTCTCCTCAGAGTGCAACCTTGGGGTCATCTTTGACTCCTCTCTCTCCTTTTCCACACACATCCACCTGATAACTAAAACCTGCCATTTCTTTCTCTACATCATCATCATCAAAATTCGCCCATTCCTTTCCGAACATACTACTAAGACACTCATCCACTCCTTAGTCACCTCCCGTCTAGACTATTGTAACCTATTCCTTGCTGGTCTCCCTCTGAAGCATCTCTCTCCCCTTCAATCTGTTCAACACTCTGCCGCGTGGCTAATTTTCTGCCAGCCTTGACATGCTCATATTACCCCTTTTCTCAAGTCACTTCATTGGCTCCCTATCCGTTTCCGCATCCAGTTCAAACTTCTCCTGTTGAACTTTAAGTGCATTCACACTCTGCAGCTCCTCACTATCTTTCCTCTCTTAACTCTCCCTACACCCCTCCTCGGTAACTCCACTCTTATGGCAAATCGCTTGATCTGTGCCCTTCTCTTCTATTGCTAACAACAGACTTTGCTCCTTTCACCTTGCTGCTCCTTATGCCTGGAACAAACTACCTGAGTCTGTACATCAGCGCCTTCTCTGACCCTTTTCAAATCCAGGCTGAAAACGTACCTCTTTGCTGCTGCTTTCGGATCTTGACTCAACTGATCTCCTTTGTGTTTTCTTACCACTCCCCCTAGATGTATCCTATGTCTACAGCTAATGTGTTGTCTATCTTGACTAGTCTGTAAGCTCTGTTGAGCAGGGACCATCTTTTACATGTGCCTGTGCAGCGCTGCATACGTCTTATAGCGCTATACAAATGTTCAGTAGTAGTGTTCAGTAGCAGTAGTAGGAGGGGAGATGGGGTAGATGCCAGGAAAGAGGAAAGCAGGTTCTCAGGGTTGTGGGCAGAGTTGCCAAACTCCAATATACTGTACTATCTGCCATACCCCAGGGAACTCTGCCCCCTGCATCCTTTCTTCTCGCTTGTTTTTTCTTTACATGACTTATGTATCCCTTCCATGTAAAGTTTGGGGAACCCTGCTATAACCAGTCAGGTTTTCAGGCTATCCAAAGTGAATGAGCATGCAATAAATTGGCATACACTGAAGGACCGATATATGCAAATTTATCTCACATATGTTCATTGTAGATTTCCTGCAAACCCAACTGGCTCCAAGGTCCTAAGCACAAGTTTTGGAACCACTATATAGATATTTAAGAAACTCTTTAAAAAAAAAAAAAAAGCTTCTTAAGACATTTGATGAATTCACAAAGGAAATATATCTTCTTTTAAAGCAACAGTATGAATATGAACTTGTTTTCTCTCTTTGTAATTTTATTCCTTTTTATATAAAATCCAGGCCCAGGTTTTCTTAAATATATTTGCCCTTTTGCAGGAGGAAGACAACCAAATATATTTGGCACAAAACATTTGCACTGCATGGAGTGCTACTCTCCTCCTTATCCATAACCTCATTAATTATAAAAACAGATTTGTTTTGACATAGAAAAAGACAATTCTTAACGGGTCCTCGACTAATAAAGCAACAATCCACTTATAATACTGCTGCTTTAAGCTGCACAAACAAGTTGCTGGAGGTGAAGAAGAAGAGAAAACATTTAAAAACCTTGTCAAACAGTACCGTGACACTTATCCCCAAACTGTTATCTTTCTTCGCCAGCTCCACTTCAAAGAGATCTCCAGGTTTAAGTGGTGCTGTGGAAAGCTTTCTAGAATTCATTTTCATGCTCACACAGGAAGAGTCCTATACAAAAACACAGTACAGGAGAAGAAAATACCTGATAAAGTGTGAGTTAACTCATAGCACATTCGTAAGATGAATCTGAAAGCTTAAATAGCATAGGCACATAAACGGTATAAACCACATTATTGATAAATATTACCGAGTTTGTTATAGCAGTTTCCAAACACATTCATATGGAACCAGAGCAGCTGAGATTTAGAAACAAAGGGGTCTGCACTTTGAGAGAAGAGACTTTTTTAACCTATGGTACACATATGGCTTGTGTTAATCATTTACTCTATCACTGTATCAACTTTTCCTGGGTATAATGAGGTTACCACCTGTAGCAGGTGTTCTCCGTGGATAGTAGGATAAGTCCTCATATTTGGGTGACATCACCATCAGAGCCCATGCGGGAACTCTCAGCTACTGTTCCAGAAGCTTTTAGAAAGTTCTCAGTGCATGTGCGCTTGTTGCTGCCTGCTGCTGCTGCTCAGTCTATCTAAACAGCTTAGGTAGCCACCTCCAAAGGAAGGAAGAAAGGAAGGAGGGTAGTGAGGACTTATCCCACTACAGGTGCATAACCTCATTTTCTTCACAGACAAGCTGGATTAATTGCTCACATTTGGAAATATCTAGCTGTGGGTTGCCTCAAACAAAACCATTATGCCACAATTGGCTGCCATGCACAAATAAATTTTTGTTGCTAACAGGGCTTTTGCTGACTTTTTTTTTTAAGGTAACTTGAACAGAAAGAAAAGGCTTAGGAGGGAGGAGTTGAATTCTAACCCTCACAGAGATTCTGGAGCACCGACTGACTGAAACTGCTGTCATATCAAGAGTCCCTTTCTAGGCCGTAACAAGATGTGAATTTATGAACCAAGGTCCAGATTGCAACTTTGCAAATCTCTTCCATGGAGGCTAAGTGAGCCTCTCTCCATGGGTGTGCCGAAGAGTGCATCTTGGAGCTTCTAGCCCATTTGAGAGTGGATTTGATCACCATGGAATTGTGAGGAGGTTGGAGCTTCTTGAATCCAGGACTCAAGGAAAGCACATTAACTGGTAAGTAAAATGTCACCTTCCCAGACAAATGGGATGTACCAAAGCTACAACTCTACTAGGCAAGAGGAAGACACAGCAGCTTGTAAAACCCTTGAGCCAAAGGCTGTGTCTACCCTCACATGGACATCCAAGTTGTAACATCTGACAAAAGTGGAAAGTGATGCCCACATTGCTGCCCCACAAATGTCTGCAGGAGCTACCAAGCTCCACTCCACCCACGAGGACACCTGCACTAAGGTACAATAGGTGCATAAACCCTCCAGAACCAGCTGGTTCCATAACAAATATGCTGAGAAAATGGCCCCCTTAACCCAGTGCCCCAATGCAGAAGGAGCTGCAGATTTACCCTTGCATGGGCCAGCAAACAGCACAAAAAAGATGGTCAAACTTATGAAAGAAATTTATAACCTCCAAGTACCGGAGAAGGACCCTCCAAACATCCATAAGGCAAAGATCCTTATCCTCCCCCCAACACTGTTTCTTAGATGAGGGTAAGCAGACCACTTGGTTCACATGAAAGGGAGAAATCACCTTAGGCAAGAAGGAATGCACAAGCCAAATGGAAACGGCCTTTGAAAAAGACAGATAAGGATCTTGACAAGACAGAGACTGCAGCTCGGAAATCCGCCTTGCAGAACAAATCGCAACTAAAAAGACTTTCTTGTGCGTCAAATCATTTAAAGTCGCGTGCATCAATGGCTAAAAAGGTGCCTCCATCAAGGCCCTGAGAACTGAACATAGACTCCAGGAAAGAATCACAGATGCCGAACCCTCTGGAGAAAGCACGAGATGTCTGGGAGCAAGGCTAGAGACTTACCAGCTACCCAACCTCTGAAATAGGCCAAAGCTGTCACCTGAACTTTCAGGGAGCTAAAGGAAAAGCCCTTCTATAGGCTGTCCTGTAGAAAGGCCAACAGAGATGGCACCTTGGTCGCCTCAGGAGCCAACTGCCGAGCGATGCTCCATAGCTCAAAGAGGCACCAGATCTGCAAGTATGCTAGCTTGGTAGACCCTCCTCTGAGCTCCGATCTGGACCACCTCTGGAGAGTACCCAGACACAACAGGGACCTCTCCATCATTGGGAGTGGGAGCCTGCACTCGAAAGGGACCACTGAGTCAACAGTGACAGCTGGAGAGGTCACATATGAACACACGCCCATGGCACTATTTCTATGGTCGCTGCCATCAAACCAAGGAGCTGAAGATAATCCCAGACTCTGGGAGTCTGCTGCACCCAGAACAGCGCCAGGCAATCCAACAGCCTCTTGACTTCTCCTCTGGCAGGAAAACTCTGCCTACTTGAATGTCAAAGTGTGCTCCCGGAAACTCCAGTGAGTGGGAAGGCTCTTTCCCCGATTGATCATCAAGCAGAGGCTTTCCAAAAAAGACACCACTCAGGATACCACCTGAGACATCTCTGAATGGGAATGGGCCCAGGTGAGACAGTCATTCAGATAGGGATGGACACAGATCCCTCAGCGCCACAGCTAGATGACCTTGGAGAATACCCTCGGGATGGTGGAAAGCCCGAGAGGGCGTCAAACTAATACTGAGAGCCAAACACAGCAAAACACAGAAATTTTTGTTGATCCACCTGGATCAGGATATGAAAATATGTCTCGAACAGATCCAGAGAAGCCAAGAATTGTCCCCCAGTACAAGGAATCATGAAGTGTAAGGTTTCTATTCGGAAGCACAGAGACACACAAGTGCTCGCTGATCCCTCTGAGGTCCAAATGGGCTGGAAGGAACAGTCCTTTTTGGGCACCATAAAATAGATGGAATATCTGCCTTGCCCCACTCATCAGGTGGGATGGGCACCACTGCCTTTAGGTGCAGGAACTTGTCCAAGGTGGTGCGCGCACAGTGGCACTTTTGATTGCAGACCCACAAGGGGCAATGACGAAGGCATCCCAAAGGTTCTTTGCATTCCAGGACATACCCAAACTGAATGGTGTCTAGCACCCAGCAATCCTTGGTAACCTTGACCCATTCCTGAAAGAAAAGGCAAAGCCTGCCTCCAATGGGAGGAACCAGGGAATGAGCTGCCAAACCTTCAATGTCCAGTCCGGGAGGGTCCTCCTTTGGAGGGGACAGAGTCCCTGGGCCCGCACTCCATGAAAGGACCTAGAACAAGTCCAAAGCCCGGAAGCAGAGGGTAAGAAAGGTTTTCCAGGTTGGTAATACCTAGAGTCCCAAGACTCTCAGGAATCCAGCCAAAATGCCCTTGGTAGATGGGCAGAGGCTGACGAGAAAGGGACACCAGCCTGCTTCACAGGCCCCTTGAACCTGTCTTCCAGAAGGCAGTAAGATTTTGTCTCACCCAGGCCCTCACCAGCTTCTCCAAATCAGCTCCAAAAATAAATTTCCCCTTAAAAGCCAGTTGGGCCAACTGGGTTTTGGAAAATGTATCCTCTGCCTGGTGCCGGAAGCAAATCCAATGCTATGACACAGTCATCAGGGCACCATTGCTGGCCACCAAACATACCAGGTCATACATGGCATCCTTGTGGCCTTGGGCAAGCCACTTAACCCTCTGTTGCCTCAGGTACACATAGATTGTGAACCCTTTGGGGACGAGGGAATATATTCAGTACCCGTTTGTAGTAATTACATAATGTAAATCACTTTGATTGAAGGATAAGGCGGTATAGAAAACTGGTTAAATAAATAAATAAAAGGAAGGCCATAGCAAACTCCATAAAAGGGATAGTATCATCTGGTGGAAAAGGCGGAATCCATTGGAACAGTGCTTGAGACGTTAGGCTGGTACATACTACCAGTTGCAGAATAGCATCTGCCACAGCAAACTGGCTTCTCAACAACGAATCCACCTTACAGCCCAGAAAATCCTTTAAAACCGATCTGCCTTCCACAGGAATGATGGTCTGGTTTTGATAACCACCATGACCTGCACATCCACCTTGGGAATGCAAAACCACTCAACGCACTCCTCCTCCAGCAGCACAGATCTTCTTACACACCCTTAACCCTTTAGGCAGGGAGTTGAGAGAGTCCAACTCTGACCAAATCATATCCTTGATCACATCTGGGAATGAGAACACAGTAGTGGATTTTCACACCACTTGAAGGGGTGCACCTTTGGCTCCTGCTCTGTGTCAGAAGCATCCATCAAGTTCAAAGTGGATGAAACCCTGGCAATCAACGCCGCCAGCTCCTCCTTCCAGAATAGGAAGATCACCCAGGCCTCTTCATAATCTTCTGAAAGTGAGAGAACTTCTTCATCCACATCAGTAACGAACCATCTGAATCCAAGCCATAGTCAAAATTGTGGACATCTCCCAGTTGCTCCACATCTCCAGGGAACCCCTTCTCCGAGGGTGCCTAGCCAAAGAAAAATCGAAGAAGACTTCAACTCTCAGCCTGCTCCACATGAGACTGTACCTGGGGGCACCCAGAGGCTGCAGGGTCTGATTTTTCATGCCAGAAAAACCAGGCCTGCTGCAAAAAAGAAACGAATTCCAAAATCCAGAAGCTCTCCTCTTGGAATAGCCCCCCAAAACAAGGGGCACAGCTGCCACAGACTCCCTAGAGGATGAGGAGCAACTCACAGCATGGTCACCAGAGCCTCTGGCCATCTGGATATCCTTATCTATAGTGCCATCTTTCACTGCCTGCCCTGAAGCAGGCAAGGCCGGACTAACTGCATCCCCCGGCTGAGAAAGGGGAAGGAGGCCCTCCAGAGACAACTCAGAAGCTGCCATGCAAGAAGTCGAGAATCTGGAGATGAGGCACCTTGCTTGCCACAGACCAAATAATGTTTCTTAGAAGATGACGGAGAGTTAAAGCAATTATCACAATAATGTGTGCTAAGGCCATGGTGTCCCTAAGGTGCGCATTAACTGTGTTTTTATTGCAAAGCGCATTACAGGTGCTAGGGAGGAATGCATGTTGGATCTGCTTGGGTGAACATGTGCTAGGATTGTGCAACCGCCAGGCACACAATAGGAAAAACACTATTAACACACGCAGAAAACGGCAGAAAACCCCCATATCGTGCCAACAGTCACCAGTGGTCCAGCTCGAATTGTGTGCCAGGAAGATGGAATTGGGAGCCCCCAACAAGGACAATGACAATGACAAGGTCAAGCCTCGATACTCACCTCCTGAGAGCCCCAGGCACAGAATCCATGCCAGGCTCAGCACTACTCCCCTGAAACTGTTTACTGGCTTTGCAGCACTATGTTTAAAGTGGCTGGCAGACAGATCCCTCTGACAGCCTTCTGCTTTCTTTGGGAGAGAGCAGGGAGGACAGAGGAGGAGGGGATGTTGAGGTTGTGTGAGACTGCTGCACGCTTCCAGAACCTTCCAATTTCAGGCTGCTCAACAGGCTCTAAACATGATAAGAGCATGGAGCTGGACCTCCTATGGCTACTGAAAATACTGCAGTCTAGTGGAGCCTCCTGCATCATGCTCAAGTGAGAAAGTCACCCTCAAGGTGGTCGTTCATGAGCATTTAATCAATCTTTTCCTCTCAATCTTCAGAGAGAAGAAAATCCATCCACCATCTGCTGGAGACAAAGAAATACTGAAGGGATATCTGGTGGCTGAGGCAAATAGAAGCATGGGAGTGATGCCTTGAAATGTGGGCTTTTCACTGGTTGTTTCCATCAATCTGCTGGTAGGGACTCACTTGTCTGGACTGGTCTAGCAGGATGATATAGAAGAAGTCAACATCTGAAACACTTCTGTTAATATACAAAGGGAATTCTGACTTTATGAATTCAAAATGTCATGGGACAGACACAGTGGATCCCTTTACAGCAACAGGATAAAATCAAAATAAACGTAACTATCTAATGGGCAGACTAGATGGACCATACTGGTCTTTATCTGCTGTCATTTACTATGTTACTATGAAACCTCAATAATCAAGCTAACATAATAAAATGTTAAAATAATGTGAAAAGCTAGGGTCACATTTGCTGAGGGAGCTTAATCTGTTATTATGGAATGTGTAACTATATCGATTAAGAATGACTTATTTTAATGACCTGCATAGCAATTAGTTGACACCTAACAGACCAGTTATCCAAGATCATCATTTCTATACCATCAGCAGAAGGCAAAGGAAGCAAAGGAAGGGGGAGGTACGTTACATATCCTGAAGTTCTGTGTATGTCACACTGACACATTGAAAACAATTTGTGCATATATCAGGCATTTTGGTGGGCAATTTATTATTTGCTACAAAAGTGCTTATTCTACTAGACAGACGAAGGCCCCAATTCTATGAGGCAGATAGCGGGGCTGCACGTCCTGCTGGGAGGTGCAGCCCCGCTATTCGCCTTGCTGGTATTCTGCCTCCGTCCCCTGCTGCACGCACAGAGCTGCTGTACGGGCTGAGGGGGGTGGAGGTGTGATGGGGCGGAGCATGGCCAGGACCAACCCCCAGACGTACAGGGTCGATTCTGTTCATTGCCCTGTACATCCAGGGAGCACCAGGGGAATAAGTGCTGGTCCCCCATGCATCCCGGCCTGGTAGCCCCCATCCCCAATGCAGTGGACACATGGCATGGTGGTATTGGGGGGCATGGCCATGCTGACCGGAGAACGTTCCCGCGACAGTGGAAGGAACATGCTGGGCCATATCTGGGCCCAATCCTGCATGTCGCAGGAACATCTGGTAACCGCGATGCAGAATCGGGTTCAAATGGGCCATCCTGCTTGGGGCCGCCCGGATGTGCCCCTTCATGAATCGGGCTCAAAATGGGGCTCTCTTAAATAAAATACATTTTATGATACAGTCATATTAGTTGCAAAAAGTGTTCCACTATACTTTGGAAAAACATCATATCTATCAAAGTATTACTTACAAAGTTAAATGAATGTGCCTCTCTGGAAAGATCTATATACAAAATTCACTGGGAAGGAATCAATCGTTGACTAATGTGTGGCTAGCTTCTGGATGACAGCAAAGTGAGACTGTTAATATACAAAGTTTTAATGGCAAAGATGGATTGATTTATTTAGACTCATAGTGGCATGCAGTGATTTAAACATTTCTGCATAAAGGACAACGAAGTTACAGCATGGGTCACTATTTCAAGTTCAATATGATTTTACAGGCTAATATTCTTTCTTTATTTGACATGTGGGTGCTAATTTAAAACAAGAAACTTTTATATGGAAAGGTCACAAAGGTATCTATTTTATAAAGACAATATTTATCTTTATAAAATAGGTTCTCAGACCTATCCCTAATAAAGCAGAAATGCTCTCACACAAATTTACACTTTCTGCAAAGGAAATGTAAACGTGTAATATATTCTATGCGGTAATTTTATACAGACGTTTTAGCAAGTAAACTGTTTTACAGGCAGAAATGGGTTTTGTTAAAATTGTGACATATGCGTGAAGAAGGTGGTAAAGTCACAAATTATGCATATAGCTTATAAAATATGTAGCTCCTTGCATACTTCATGCACATACATTTTTATACCTGCTTCCAAGCAGGTGTAAATAAACACAGTTGCATTTAACCATCATTTGTGAGGCTATTTAATAAAGGTATATAGGAACAAATGTCTTGATGGAACAGCCCCAAAATACTTTGCCTTTCAACCTAGGCAGCTTGTTATAAAATTATTGTTCATATATCTACATGTGTATTTTATAAAATATGTACCTGCAGCAACTCCATTCTTGCTCCACCCAAACTACACTCCCCAGAATGCCTACACAAAGAATGAGTAAAGCGTAGTTATTCACCTGTAACAGGTGATCTCCGGGAACAGCAGGAATTTAGTCTTCACATATGAGTGTCGGCGGTACAGATGGAGCCCGCGCGGGAACGCTTCCCAGCGTCCAATAGGAAAGCTTTTGGGAGCACTCCACTTCGCCTGTGTTGCTGCCTTTCCCACCTTCCAAACTCTCTCTCTTCAGTTGAGTTTGTAGCTGAGAAAAGAGAGTAAATGAAACCCTATAACTCCTAGAGGAGAAGGGTGCATTGTGAAGACTAAATTCCTGCTGTTCCCGGAGATCACCTGTTGCAGGTGAGTAACTATGCTATCTCTAGGAACAAGCAGGAATGTAGTCTTCACATATGGGACTCCCTAGCTCCCAGATGAAGTGACCTCAGAACCGGTTGAGGTTCACCTCAGAGCAGGTATGATGAGGTCATGGATCCCACATGGATTTCTGGTATCCTTAAAGTGACGGAGGGTAGGAGTTGCATCTAAGTCTGAAAGAGGTGCTGGAGTACAGCCTGACCAAACATGGCATCCTGACAGGAGTCCTTGTCCAGACAATTATGGGCAGCAAAGGTATGGACAGAAAACCAAGTAGCTGCTTTGCAAATTTCATCAATGGCTACTGAGCATAGGTTCACCATAACATTTGAGCAGTGACATGCCCACCAGGGAGAGTCCTGCTTTGTCATAGGCAAATGAAATGAAGTCTGCTATCCATCTGGAGAGTGTACGCTTTAGAGACAGGTAATCCCAGATGACTGGGAACAAAAAAGATGAACAACTCTGAGGTTTTATGATGACCCAGAGTCCTTTGGAGATAAAAAGCCAACACATGCTTGCAGTCAACAGTGTGCAGGATTGCTTCAGCTGTAGACGCATGCAGCTTAGGAAAGAAAACTGGAAGGTAAATTGACTGGTTTAGATGGAAGGGAGACACCACCTTTAGTATAAAGTGCGGGTGAGTCTTGTCACCCACCCACTCCCTGGACCTTGAGGGTTAAGGGAGGGGCTGGCCTTGGTTGCCCTTGAGGGTAAGGTTGTAGTTGTGTTGGTGCTCAAGTAGTAAGGCAAGGCAAAGAAAATTTCTTTTGTGAGGTTTATTTCCCACTTTCGCAGTTCAAATGCAGCAGACGTAAAGGAAACAATGTAGCATAAAACAAGGCTGAGAAACTTAACTAAACAAGGCTTTTTACTGCTTGGCTAAATGTCCATTCTGGATCACATTCAATTGTCATGTGACCTCCTTTCAATAACGTAACAGAAAACTGGTAACAGCAATGCTCCTGAATTGCACACAATATGCTTTCACTTATTCTCTTCACATAAGCTTCTTTAGCATAGCAATCAGTGAGGTAACTTTGTTATATTCTTTCATAAAAACATTGGCAAGCATATCCCTTATATATCCTTATGAATCACACAAGTAGAGCAGTCCATCGGGACTTCCTGCTCTGTAGATGGCGGAGAAATTAAAGGCATTTCTTCCTTGCAGCTGCTTGTAGGCTTTGCTACGTCATAAGGAGAAACTGCTCTGAAGGAACTCCCTGAATTCAGTGAGAAGTAATTCAGCCTGTGTATTTTCTGAACTAGGCTGAGAATATCCTCCTTCAGGTAAATGCTTGTTTACAGTTCTTATCTCTTGGCAATTATCAGTGCTTCTACTCGGACAAGAGTTCAGCGTGTAAGCATTTCCCTTCCCCCACCTATCTCCAAATGAAAGTGCAGGGTAAAACGCTTCAGCTGTGCTTGGAGAGTCTTTCAGAGTTTTAAAAGGAAAACAGTTAGGCTTCTCTTGGCTTAACCAATTACTATCAAACTTTCTGCCTTTGTCCTGTCTTTTACAATTAAAGTTCACTCTTTCTGGCTTCCCACTGTTAAGCTTGCTAGCCGTTCTAAACCCACCAGATACCTTGTGCTGGGGTTTCTTCCAGGGTAATTCTTTCTCCCTCTGCCTCCTGTTCCAAGGTTCTGCTTGGTCCTTTAAACTCCTGAGCTGTAGCCTTGGGTCTCTCAGTGCCTTTGAATTCTTCTGGTAACAGAAGTCTTTCTCTGCCCCTGAGTCTCCCAGGTCCTGTCTGCTCCTTCGTGGATCACAGCTGCTCAGTGGTTCTCTCTCCAACGGTTCCTGTTCCTGGTCAACTGACCTATCCTCGTCCAGGTGCTTGTGTCCTGACTCCTCCTCTTCGTCTTCCTCTTGCTGATCTGCCTCTAACTGTTTCTGTTTCTGTGTTCTTAACAAGCTGCCTGAGTACTGCACTGCCTGCCTCCTGCTTGGGCGTGCCCAATCAGGGACTTGGCTTCTCTCCTGCCTTGAGGTGAGGTGTGGTTCCTGATTAGCTCTGTGTTTTTTTCTCTCAGAAGAGAAAATCCTGCATTCCCTTGCAGTACCGGTTCTCTCCACCGGATCACTATCAGTTTCCATTGCTTCATAAGAGTCTCCTACGTCACAGTCTGAAGGACTACTTTATCATGCTGGAAATGGGTATAGGGAGGATCTGCCACCAAAGCCTGAAGCTCACTAATGCATCTAGCAGGTCAGAGGTTCCCAGTACCAGTCCTGGAGGGCCAAACACCATTCAGGTTTTCAGGCTATCCCTAATAAATATGCATGAGATGCATTTGCATGCACTGCCCCCATTGTATTCAAATGTATCTCATGCATATTCATTAGGGACAGCCTGAAAACCTGAATGGTGTTTGGCCCTCCAGGACTGGAGTTGGGAACCTCTGGTTTTAGCTGAAGTGAGGGCAATTAGGCAGATAACCTTCCATGAGAGGAATTTAAGTGAGGTCGTGGCTAATGGTTCAAAGGGCAGCTTGAGTAGCTGCGCTAGAACAACATTGATGGGGATGGCTTAATGGGAGATTTGGATAGCACGAGACCTCGCATGAAACGCACCACTAGCAGTTGTGATGAGATGAGCTGTCCATCAAGCAGATGAGAGGCCGCAATGGCACTGAGGTAGACTCCCACTAAATTTGTCTTTAGGCTTGTCAAGGACAGGTGGAGGACATACTGAAGGAGGGACTCCACTGGAGCAGAAAAAGGATCGAGATCCTTCTGGGAACACTAGATCAAAAATCTACGCCACTTAAAAGCATATGAACGTCTGCTGGAGGGCTTTCTAGAAGCCAAGAGGATCTCCTTAACCTCTTGAAAAAGGACAAAGCCCTGTAAGGCTATGCTCTCAGCAGCCAAGCTGAGAGGCAGAGCGACTGTGGATTGGGATGGAGTAGTGAGCCGTTGTCCTGAGAGAGGAGATCTGGTGTGTCTCCCAGTCAGAGAGGATGAGTCTGAGTTGGATGTAGTAGCAGTGGAAACCATGGTTGCCATGGCCAGTGAGGGGCTATGAGAATCATGGAGCCCCTATCAGACTGAAGCTTGAAAAGCATCTTGGGAATAAGGGGTATGGGAGGGAATGCAAAAAGCAGACCCTGAACCCAGTGCAGGTGGAAGGCACTGGTTAGTTGGGGGAAGTGTGAGTCCTTATGCAGAAACGAGAAAGCTTGGTATTCTGTGGAGTAGTGAACAGATCTATGTCTGGAGTTCCCCAGGTCTGGAAGATGTAGGACACTGTGTCCAGATGAAGAGACCATTTGTGGGGAAGAAGGATGCGACTCAGTCTGTCTGCCAAGACACTGGATTCTCACGGTAGGTACACCACTTACAGGTGTATCTGATGCACAATGGCAAAGGACCAGAGGTGGATCGACTCCTTGCAGAGGGCCCAAGAGCCTGTTCCCCACTGCTTGTTCACACAGAACATGGCAACCTGATTGTCCATCCTGACGAGGATCTGTTGTGCTGCGAGGTGGTGTTGAAACACCTGGAGGGCATTGAAGATAGCCCAAAGCTCCAGGAGACTGATCTGGAGTTGTGACTCCTGAACCGTCCATAGTCCCTGTGTAGTCAGGTTACCCAAACCCACTTGGAGGCATCTGCTGTCAGGGTGCATTGACGTGGAGGCATCTGAAATGGTGACCCTACGAGCAGATTTTCTGGACAGCACCAACAATGAAGGGATGTGGTTAAGCGGGCAGCGACTTGGATCCCATCCCTGAAATGGCCTGAGGCCTGCTTCCACTGGGAGACCAGAATCCACTGGGCTATCCGCATATGTAGTCAGGCATGTGGGATGATATGCACTGTAGAGGCCATGTGCCTCAGGAGCTGCAGCAACTCTCAGGCTGTCAGATGATCTCTTAGGAGCGTCTGGGATGCTTATTGTACTAGACGAGTGCAACAGAGCTGGGCAGAAATGCCCTGGACTGTTGAGTGTCTAGCAAGGCTCCGATGAACTCTAACCTTTGAGTTAGAGTGAGATGGGAGTTTGGGAAGTTTATGACAATTCTCAAGTGTTGCAGTACTGTTATCGTACGATGGAAGGACAGCAACAACTCTTGGGAGACATCTGTCTTTTAGCCAGTCGTCTAAGTAGGGGAAGATGATATCCCCAGAATTCTTAGATATGCGGCTATGATCACCATGCACTTTGTGAAGACTCTTGGGGCAGAGGCGAGTCCGAAGGGAAGGTCACAGTATTGATAATGTTTTCCCTGAAAGGTGAAGCGTAGATTCCTCCTGTCTCCTGGATGGATGAGGATATGTATATGCTTCTTTTAGATCTAGAGAACAGAGCCAGTCCTGACTCTGGAGATAGGGAAGAAGAGTCCCCAGAGAGATCATTTTGAACATTTTGTGGACTAGAAACTTGTCGAGGTTTCTGACGTCCAGAATGGGCCTGTACCCTCCGGTTTTCTTTGGAATGAGAAAGTAGGGAGAGTAGAAGCCCACTCCCTGCTGGAATGTTGGGACCTCTTCTATGGCACCTTGAGACAGAAGAGAGGACACCTTGTCTTGCAGGAGAGCAGTGAGAGGGGGTTGTGTTTGATACTCCCCCTTGAATGTGGAGGGGGTAGAGCTTTCAGACGTAAGTCTGTACCCCTCCTGAACTATGGTGAGTGTCCACTGCTCTGAGGTGATGAGGTGCCAACTGTGGGTGTAGTGACACAAACTGCCTACTATATGGAGAGGCTGGGGATCCTCCAGAGGCAGAGTGGCAATGTTCTCTAGAAACGAGTCAAAAACCAGGCGCAATCTGTGGCTGCAGGGCTGGTTGAGATTTAGCCACCTGTGGTTTCTTCTGCTGCTTAGGAGGCTGTTGACTCTTCTGTGGGGCCTGGCCCCGATACTGAGAAGCAGGGGAATAGGAAGAGAAGAATTTCTTCCTCTTATTGTAAAAAGACTTCTTAGCAGGAGTCTTCTTCGTAGCTGGGTCAGCTGTTATTCTGGACAGTCTCTTTAGAGTGGTATTCTCTAATTGAGAGGCTTTATCTTGCCAGTCTTTGCCAAAGAGATTTCCCCTGTTCAAGGTATGTTGCCCAGCTTATCTTGAACCAATTGTTCAAGATCTGAGGCCTGAAGTCATGCGATGCAATGTGCACCGATGCAAATTGCCGAAGCCCTGCTCGTGCATTTAAAAGCATCAAAGGTAGCTCTATTGACGAACCTTGATACATTTTGGCTATGTTTAACTGGGGCTAGATAGTCTGCCCATTTGTCATTCAGGAGGAGAGGAGCAAATGCTTTGAGATCCCTGGAGACCTCCTTCAGGAACATTCTCATATAAAGTATATAGGAATTGATCTTAGCTGAGAGCATGGAGGCCTAGAAGCATCGATGCCCAAAAGCATTAAGGGCTCTTGATTCTCTATCAGGTGGGTTAGAGGAATGAGTCTTTGAGCTTTTGATTCGGCGCATAACCAATTCAACCACCATGGAATGGTGGGGAAGCTGTGACTTTTGAAAGCTGGGACACTCTGGTACCCAGTACATGGTTGTTGTTGTTAAGTGCCGTCGAGTCGGAGTCGACTCATGGCGACCCTCTGGATAGCTATCCTAAATTGTGTTCGATCTTCAGTCAGGCGGCTCATTGTTGACAGACTGGTACCCGTAGCTGCTGTCATTGTATCGATCCATCTCATTGCTGGCCTTCCTCTTTTGCGTTGACCTTCTATCTTGCCAAGCATGATGTCTTTCTCTAATGATCTCTCTCTCCGCATGATGTATCCAAAGTATGAAAGTCGAAGTCTTGTCATCTGAGCTTCTAAAGAAAGCTTAGGTTTGATCTCCTCTAGTACAGACTGGTTTGTTCTTCGGGCAGTCCATGGTATACACAGTATTCGCCGCCAGCACCATAATTCAAAGGCATCAATTTTCTTCCTGTCTATCTTTTTCACTGTCCAGCTTTCACATCCATATGATGTTATTGAAAATACCATGGCTTGAACAAGTCAAATCTTTGTATGGAGAGAGACATCTCTGCTCCTGAGAATCTTATCAAGGTCTTTCATAGCCATTCTGCCAAGAGCAATGCGTCGTCTGATTTCTTGACTGCTTGTTGCTTCTTTATTGATAGTTGATCCAAGTAGGTTAAAGTTATTCACAATTTCAATTTCTTCTCCTTCGACGATGAACCTGTTGATTATGCCAGTTGTCATGATCTTTGTCTTCTTTACATTAAGGTGCAGGCCCATTTTGAGACTATGTTCTTTGATTGTGAGAAGCAAATGTTTCAGATCATCTTTGCTTTCCGCCAGTAATGTGGTATCATCAGCATAGCGAAGGTTGTTGATGAGTCTTCCACCAATCTTCACACCTCTGTTGTTTACATACAATCCTGCTTCTCTGATGATTTGTTCTGCATATAAATTAAACAGGTAGGGGGAAAGTATGCAGCCTTGTCTTACACCTTTGCTTATTTTAAACCATTCTGTTTCTCCTTGTTCCGTTCGAACTGTTGCTTCTTGATCAATGTACAGATTGTGCAAGAGAACGATCAGGTGTTCTGGTATACCCATGCTTCTTAATGTGGCCCAGAGTTTCTCATGGTTTACACAGTCAAAAGCTTTGCTATAGTCGATAAAGCACAAATAGATATCCTTTTGGTATTCTTTAGTCTTTTCAAGGATCCATCTCAGTACATGGTATTGAGACATCTACTCTGGGGTGAGACCGTGAGAAGCATCTCCCACATATGGAGCATAAGGTCATGAAGGATGCGGTGCACCGATAAAGTGGCTACTTCCTTAGGTGCCGTTGGGTATTGGAGGATCTCCAGTTCCTCCGCCCTCGGCTCCTTCTCCAATGTCACCTGTGACAGAGAGACCTTTGGCTAGGTCTCCAATAAATTTCTGAATGGACATGTTCTCTGGCAGTGACATGTGCCACTGTTGAGATGGGGAAGGGTTTGAAAGAAGGTCCTGGGGCCCCTACGAATTGAGTAACTCTGCTTCGGAGTCAGGGGAATCAGAATCCTTGAAGTATTGATGGGTACGGTGCACACCGGAAGACAGATGCTGGTACCGAAGTTCCGATGTATTGGCCTCGGTGAAACGTTTGGGCCTTGCACTGATATCTGTAAGGGATTCCAGGGAGGCAAGGGTGAACGATGTTACCGCTGGAACCAGTGTTGATGTCGTACCGGAACTGGTACCGATTGCCCGGTACCTGTAGCCAAGGGTTTTATGGGCACCGAGGCTGCAAATAGGCCTGCCAAACTATGCTTGATGGCCAGTATACTCTGGTCTATGGAGGTTGCTGATGCTTGGGTATCAGTGACAGGTATTTGGTGCCATCATCCCAGAGCATGGCACTAGTAGTTCTCTGGAGGTCGAGGTCTAGGGAGCATCCTGGAAGCCCTCAATGGCTTTGGAGGACAGGGCCTCCTGCTGGGGCTGTTTGGCAACCCCCGAGGGATCTCACTGTTTAGAGCGAGATATTTCCCTGGAGGTGCCTGCAGATTTCAATGTGGCCTTGTGCTTAGACTTCGAGGATACCTGAGACCAGGAAAGGATGAGGAGGCCCTCGACGAAGTGGGCGCCAACGATACTGCGTATGAGGTGAATAGTGTGCCTAATTTAGAAGTCTGGCTCTATAGGCCTCTCCGGGTTATTTTCTGGCAAAGGGGACAGTCCTTTGGCTGGTGGTCTGGGCCAAGACAGTTTAGACACTAGTCATGTGTGTCAGTCGCCGAGATGGTGCTGGCACAATGAGTGCTTTTCTTGAAACCACTAGTTGGCTTCTCCATACTCACAAGAATGAAGGGTATGAAAGGCTTAAGTCTTAAAAGGGCGTCAATGCCCAAATAGTTTTTTTTCTTTTTGTTAGGAAAATAAGAAAGGAAAAAGAAAAAAAAAGAATAAGGGAACCAGAAATGTCTTAGATGGTGACAGTGTCGATGGGAAGGCAGATGCTATCTGCAAAAAGAAATTTTTTCTGCACTGACAGGATTTTCTTCCTGTTGGCTCTGCAGAAAACAAAGAATTGAAGGGGGGGAGTAGGGAAGGTGGGAAGGCAGCAATGCAGGTGCAGTGCAGTGCTCCCAAAAGCTTTCTTACTGGACGCTGGGGAACCTTCCCGCGCGGGCTCTGTCAGTACCGATGTCACCCATACGTGAAGACTACTTTCCTGCTTGTTCCTGGAGATATGTAGGGACATCTTAGGGTGTGCTACTTTATACACGTTTACACCCACGGTCAATTTTATAAGATCATGTTTCCATAGGTAAAACCTGCTTTACATGCACAAAGAGCTTGTAAAATTACCCCCAAACCTATTTCAGTAACATTCCCATGTGTAAATAGCCCTTTACAAATGTGTAAATTGAAATTTATTAAATTTATTAATTTTATTAAATGTGTAAAAGGAGTGCTTTTGGGCAAGTTAGAATATCGTGGTATTCCCTATTTTACAAGGGGGATAAATGTTAATGCAAAAAATCCTAGATGTTGAGATTTACGCCTGCCCCAAGGCAAGCACAAAAGCTTGTTTGAAGGGGCAGGTAGAAAGGCCGAGGTCATTCCTCCCCAATCAACTTTCCGCCATCTCATTCCCCCTCCAGATTCCCCCTCTGACATCAATTAAGCCAAACGACACCACCAGACATCCAGATCCCCACCTGACACTCTTCCAACATCAGTTTACCCACCGGACAGCCACCCTTGACATATAGATTCCCCATTATAGCCACCCCTTCCAAAAATCCATACTACCCCCAAAGTGACCTCTCCAACAGACACCCCAACCTCTATCCTTAAAATCCCCATCTCTTCATCTCTTACTTGGGAGTGGAAGCAAGTTGTTCCTGCTCTTGTGTATCCCATGTTCAGAATGGTGCCTATGACTCTCTTGGTACTGCAGTAAGGCTCAGGCTACCACAGAAGGCGGAGATTACCCCTAGGGATCATGAACCCCATACTCACCTTGGGACTCCTATCGCAGGGACCTCAGTAACAGACAGTGAAGGGGATCAAGAGTAGTTGGGGGTCTGCTGGGGGGGGGTCACATCAAAGGGGTATAGATTTTCGGGGGAGGGGCTGCAATGGGGGGATTTGAATGTCTTGGGGGGGGGTTCGGTGTTTTAATTGATGAGGGGATGTTGTGGAGGGGATGTTGGGAGGGGGTATCAGGGATGATTGGCAGGACAAGGGCCTTCTGCTGCTAACGGAAGGGAATTAGGGATACATGGATGCCTGGAGCAGCAATTTTAAAAAGGTGCTTCCAGGCACATTTGGGGGAAGTTTTTTGGCTCCTCATGTGGAACCTTTTAAGACACTGCTCCCAGTGGACATAGTGAGACATCGGCGTGCACTCCTACACATCCGTGTGTATTTTACAAGAGGGTCTGCATTTGTTAGAGATTTTATAAAATTCAGTGGGAATTTTCCATATACTGACCTATACATTTTAATTCCCTCTCCACACTGTAGCTAAAGTTGGCCTTTATATTATATATGGTAGTCAGTGATTGATAAATGTTGGTTTGCATGTAAGGCAGGGTACAATAATAAATTTGGAAGAATCATTTGGAACCTAAGAGCTTGCCCTATATGCCTCAAGTTAGCTGCTATGCATAAAGAATTGACTCTACTAAGGGAAGAATTAGCTGCAATTAAACACAACTCTTCTAGCGTACAAACTAACAAAATCCACTACCACTCCCACAAAGAATCAACAGCCCAGGAACAAATGGATCACAGTGGGCTCTGGTAGGTTGCGACCTACAACACAGAGACACCATAGAGATATCCCTACATAATGCCTTCTCTGCCTTGGATAATGAAGGTGCCCAATCCGTGGAAACTAAAGTGTCTTTAAATGAGAGGGTCAATGCACAATTTATTGATAATACACCAAATATGAAGAAAAAAAATCACAAAACAGAAAACTACTACTACTTGGAGATTCCATCATCAGAGGCACAAATTCTGGAACACAGTTCAAAGGAGAGATGGTCAAATGCCTCCCAGGCTCTTCAGCCAGCAGGAATGCAAACTAAATTGTTGGTATAGTTAGTGCAGAAAGTGAGCACTCCAAAATTGATGTTGTCATCCACTTTGGTACAAATGACCCGGCTAGAAACAGTGCTTCTGCATTTCAAAGGGACTTCCAGATTCTGGGAGAAAAACTCAAGCACTCTGTTAATAGTATAGCATTCTCAGAAATTCTACCTGTTCTTGGTAAGGGGGCAGAAAGGCTACATCACATAAACAACTTTAACACATGGCTCCAAACCTGGTGCAAACAAGAAAGATACAGTTATATAGGCAACTGGGGAAACAAATGGATCAACAAGAGACTATACTGTGCTGATGGACTACATCTCTCAGTTACAGGGAAAAGGATCCTAAGTGAAAAAGTTCAGGCAGTATGTGGACAAGCATTTAAACTAGGGAAAGAGGGTGATGGATGTAGAAGGACAAGTTCAGAACGTCACTCCCAGCAAAAGCATAACAACATTGGAAACAGCCACACTTTTAATCCATGCATCAACGGCAAGTGGAAAGAGGTGTATAGAACAAAATCCATGCAAAATACAGGCAAGCCAGTCAACAAATGCTGGAAAGCAATGAGCACAAATGCTTGAAGCCTAGCCAACAAAGTTCCTGACTTGGAAGCCCTAATGGTGGAAACAGACGTGGACATTGTGGCCATTACAGAAACATGGTATAATGAGTCGCATGAATGGGATATAGCCATAGCTGGCTATAATCTATTTAGAAGAGATAGAGAGGGTAGAAAAGGAGGAGGAGTAGCCTTGTATGTCAAAAGCAATATTAAAACTGCTGAAATGCAGGGGACGTGGGGAAAAGAAGCAGCGCTCTGGATTGTGTTGGAAAGAGGAGGTGGCATTGTCATCCATACTGGTGTAGTCTACAGGCCTCCAACTCAAACCGAAGAAATGAAAAGTGAATTGATTATCGATATTGCAGAGATAGCCATGAATAGTGAAGTGATCATACTGGGTGACTTTAATCTACCTGATGATGGATTGGAGTATTCCTTCTGCAAAACTGGAAAGAAGTAAAAAAATTGTGGATGCCTTCCAAGATGCATTACTTAGACAAATGGTGATGGAATCGACCAGGGAAAGTTCGATGCTGGATTTAGTATTCACCAACGGAGACAGCGTGACAAATATCCGGGTGGGTGCCCATGTGAGCAACAGCGATCATCACACGGTGTGGTCTGAGATAAAAGCCAAGGCAGAGTCCAATCACAGCATGCTCAGAGTCCTAGGGGTATGTTTACCAAGCAGCGGCAGTGGCTGCCATGCGGTATCAGAGCCGCAGCCACTGACTTCAGTAAAATGGCCAAGAACCTGAAGGAGGAGTTGGCAGGGTGGAAGGGGATAAGGGAAGTGGAATTGCAATGGGTAAACCAAAGGAGGCAATAAAAGGGGCAACAGATACATATGTAAGTACAAGAGGAAAAGGAAATCTATTTGGTTCTCCAAAGAACTGGCTGCACAAATAAAGGCAAAAAGCACAGCTTTCACAAAATTCAGAAGTTCGCAAACAGAGGAGCGGAGAAAAGAATACAGGATACAACTAAAAGAGACAAAAAGAGAGAAAAGGATAGCAAAATCAAAGGCAGAAGAAAAGATGGCTAAAGATGTGAAGTGTGACGACAAAACTTTTTTCAAGTATGTTCGGGAGAGGAGGAAAATCAGAGGTGGAATTGCAGGATACAAAAGAGCAAGGAACAGATTTGTGGAAAGTGACATTGAAAAAGCGAAAATGCTAAGCAAATACTTTTGCTCTATATTTACTAAAGAAAATCCTGGAGAAGGACCACCTGTGATTGACAAATATAGAAATGGGAATAGAGAACAGCTTGCAAAACTGGAAGTGGACAAGGCCATGGGACTGGACGGGATACATCCCAGGATACTGAAAGAGCTCAGAGATGTTCTTGCAGGGCCATTAAAGGATGTTTTTTTAATAGATCCTTGGAAATAGGAGAAGCTCCACAGTGATCTTTCTCGAAACCAACAGGTTGCATGATCTGAGGCAACATGGTTTTACCAAAGGACGATCTTGCCAGACAAATCTGATTGAGTTCTTTGACTGGGTGACCAGAGAACTAGATCAAGGGCATGCAATGGATGTGATCTACCTAGATTTCAACAAAGCCTTTGATAATGTTCCTCATAGGAGGTTTATCAATAAACTCAGCAGCTTGGGGATGGGTCCCAAGGCGGTGAACTGGATCAGAAATTGGTTGACTGACAGACGACAGAAGGTGATGGTAAACAGAACTCACTTGGATGAATGGAATGTAATTAACGGTGTGTCCCAGGGTTCGGTCCTGGGACTGGTACTGTTCAATGTATTTGTGAGTGATATTGCTGAAGGACTGAATGGAAAAGTCTGTCAATTTGCAGATAACATGAAAATTTGCAACAGAGTGGACTCCCCTGAGGGAGTGGATAACATGAGGAAAGATCTACAAAAGCTGGAAGAATGGTCTAATGCTTGGCAGTTAAGACTTAATGTGAAGAAGTGCAGTGTCATGCACTTGGGAAGCAGAAATTCAAGGGAATTGTATGCGATAGGGGCGAAATGTTGGAGTGCACTGACCAGGAGAAGGACCTCGGAGTGATTGTCTCCGAGGATCTCAAGGTGGCAAAAGCCAGAAGAATGCTGTGTTGTATACAAAGAGGAATAACCAACAGAAAGGAAGAGGTACTAATGCCACTGTACCAGTCGCTGGTGACGCCTCACTTGGAATACTGTGTTCAGTTTTGGAGACCATATCTCACAAAGGATATATAAAAAGACTGGAAACGGTTCAGAGGAAGGCGACCAAAATGATTTGGAGCCTGAGTCAGAAGACTTATGAGAAGAGACTTGAAGACCTAAATATGTACACTCTGAAGGAGAGATATGATTCAGACCTTTAAATATTTAAAGAGTATTAATGAACAGACAAACCTCTTCCAAAGACGGGAAAGCTGTAAAACTAGAGGGCATAACATGAAGGTGCAAGAGGGTAAACTGAAAGGCAATGCCAGGAAATACTTTTTCACTGTAAGGATGGTGGATGCTTGGAATGCCCTCCCAATGGAAGTGGTAGAGGCAAATACAGTGAAAGAATTCAAAATGGCATGGATCACAGTGGATCCTTTTATAGAAAAAGGATAAAATCAAAACAAACATAACTCTTATATCTCAACGAATAGGGGTGGCTACACAGAGCGGTGGGTACACTCCTAAACAAAGGCATGGGGAGGAGTGACCTCATGGAGCGGCAAATGCACCTACTCTTGCTGCCTTGCTGAGCAGGCTAGATGGACCATACTGGTCTTTATCTGCTGTCATATGCTATTTTACTATGTAAATTTGAACACATTTTAACATTTTACTCCATGAGATGAAACTGTCTTCTTTTATTAGGGTGTATGGGAAATAATACAGTGAACTGAAGAAAAAAAATATATATATATGTTATATGTAGATCTCAAACTAGATCAATAATGCTTTTTGATCCAGTGTATAGAGAAAAGAGATTTTCTAATGAGGGTAAATATAGCATCTTAAGGCTAAGCAGTCGGAATTCTATAGACCTAGCAATAAGTGCAACATATTCTACATTATTCAGTTTAGCTTTACATACTTTATGGTGTGGGGTAAGGGTTCTATTTAAATATGCCATACCTTTTTTGTTGACTGATGCTCCTGACTGCTTGAGTAAGTAGCTTCATCCATATCTGAATCGCCTCTGTCAGAGGAATCCATTGATTCTGTTAACCCAAGTCTCTTCCCTTTCAGTTTGTTAATATCTATTGAGGCTTTTTTCTTCTCACAGACCTTGGAAATTTCTGACGGAGAAGCCTTACCAAGATGCTGTGCCTGAAATGTCCTGTCACTTATACGATTACTGAAAAGGCCATTTATGTGGCCCTGAGAGAGGCTGGCACTCTCAGTCCTAGAATCCTGGGAACTCAAACTTCCCTCTCGATTAGCCCCCGATAATCCAGATGAACTCCCCGAGACAAGCCTCTGGAAAATCCGTGACCTGCTGTGCTCCTCTGAAGATGATTCTGCTTCATTGTCTTGCATTAATGAAGAACTCCTTGAATAACTTTTGGTTCCATTGTGGAGATGCACCGGGGTGGGTGACACTGAAAAATGTAGATCAAAACTTAAATAAATATGGGCACTATTATATATAATACTATCTCCAGCACTCTTATTTAGTTTACAGTTTTACCACTTTATTCATAAAAATAAAGCCAATAAGAAACTTTTAAATCTTCATATGCTTGAAAGCATGAAGCTGTAGCCTAACGGTTAGAGCAGTGGCCTGGTGACCAAAGAGACCAGGCTTCAGATCCCAAACTAGGACAGCTTTTGCCGTGCCTAGTTTTACCCACTGATTGCTAACTGGATCGCAGTGCGATATCACCTCTACGGGTTAGCAACAGTCTCTGCCTCCACTCTACCCCGGAACACCCGCAACACCACGATGCTAATCTCATAGCATCGGGGCATGTAGCGGGGTTAGAAGGGAATATTCAACAGTACTAGCCGTGTAAATGCCGTTGAATATCCCGATTTAAGCCATTTACATGGTTTACTGGGCTGTAAACCGTGTAAATGCCTTTTGAATATCGGGCCCTAAATAAAAGATGATTAGCATAGTGATGCATTCACTTCAGTGGCATACGAGAATTAAATCATCAGTATAGCATTCTAGCAGCCATATTAACATCTGACCAGAGGGCACATGAGAACTTGTAGACATCTGTTCTGTTGGTCCTAAAATGTGTAATTTCATAAACTTTGATGAAGCTTGGGTAACTGAGCATCCATGTTTACAAGCCAAGGTTTTCTTACACCGTGCATGCATTACTAAAGGAGTAAGTTTTCTAGTACAGAAATTTTTCTAGAGTCCCTTTTCTCTTCTTTCCCTATATGACTATCTCATAAAGAAAGGAGGAGTGTATATCATAGAATCCATTTCATCCAATTGCATATTAAGCTCTGACCTCTAGAGTAAGTTAGAGAACTGTCTGTAAAGACGTTCTCTCAAGCAGATCTGCTTTACAATTAATAATAAAAGTGATTTTGACAGACAAATAAATGGCTCTGAGATTTTCCTCTATAATTTTTTTTCCTGCAGGTAAACATTACCCACAGAAGAATATGTTTTATAAAATTACCCCAAGGAGAATGTTCACGCCTACATTTACATGGTAGAGGGTGGAGTTTGCATAAAGCATGCATGGTGTCACAGAGTACAGATGTATTTTATAACACATACATATATGCCAGCTCCTCTGTGACTATTGCAGGTTTTATGAGGCTGTTTTATAAAGACACATAAGCACCTATACTTGTTTTATAAAATAACCTCAAAACAGATGCCTACCTGGGCTTCCTATCTAGGTAACTCGTTATAAAATTATCCTCTTAAGGAGCATATTCATATTTCCACAGAGAAGCATGAAGTCCCAGTTTACTTTTCACCAGTTCAAACAAGACAAAGTGACATCGCCGGGGTAAATGGCACAATTCACAGCCCATGAGCACACTAATGCTGAGACAGCGGCAAAAACCGAGGACTTCGAAAATCACTCAAGGCAATGCAATCTGAGATTTAGAGGGGTACAGAGGAAACGGCCTATATAACTATACAAATCCAGTGAAGCAGATTGTCCTTTGCCTATATTGAATGTACCCTCAAAGTCATTCTCAACATGTTTCCTGCTGATGTACTGACTCTGCTTTATTTATTTATTTTTATTTATTTACCTTGTCTTATATACCGCGCTATTCTGCATCAGTGCGGTTTACATTGAACAAACTGAAATTACATTACATTGAACAGGGCATTATAACTACATTGAACAGGGCATTATAACTTGGAGATAACTATTTTACATACCCTCCACTGTTACCACCAGGAGGAAGGATGGCCTTCGTCTGAGTTGCTTCTAGCAGAACTCCAATGAATTACAATTGAGTTGATCGGATCAAGAGAGACTGGGATGGTTGATGACCAGTCCTAGTAACTAACACCTGGGAACATGTGCAAGCCCAGATGCATAGATGCACTGCATCTTCCATGAGGCATCTGGCAAAGAGGCGAGGAGCAAATGTGAGGCCAAACAGCAGAACACAGTACTGCTAGTGGTATTCCCCTATGACAAATTGCAGATACTTCCTGTAACATGGGCGCATCTGAATATGGGTGTTTTCATCCTTGAGGTTTAGAGAACATAGCCTATCTCTCTTTTGAAGAAATGGGAGCAGGATGCCAACCATTCTTAACTTCTCTTGAACCGGATATTTGTTCAGATTTCTCAAATCTAAGATAGGACAGAATCCATCTATTTTTTGGTAACCAAGAAGTACCTTGAGTAAAATCCCTGTCTTTTCTGCCCTGGTGAATGGGCTTGACTGAATTGGCCTGTTGAAGGGCAGAAAGCTCCTGAAGACGTACCTGCTGGTGCTGAGGAGAGACCAAATGTCTCCTCAGTGGGCAATTTGGAAGAAGTTCAAATAGATTTAATTTATAAGTGACCTGGACTATTTTGAGTACCCAATGCTTGGCGGTTATAATGGACCATCAGTTTGTAAAGAATGTGAGCCTTCCTCCTACCAGAACCAGGACTGGAATCTCAACTATGCTCTCTAACTGCCTGTGAACACTCCATCATCAATTTAGGCTGGGATACTGGTTGGGACTTCTGAGCCTTCTGCTACCTGAGGAAGAAACTAGTACGCTGCTTGGTCTGGAATGAGTGGGAAGGAAGAGGGTACCATATACCACTGACAGTAATATATCTTCTTATGTCCTTCACTTTGTTATCCTCCTAGATGCTGAGGAGGTGGGGTCATGAGTGGGACTAGAGAAGGTCTGAAGAGTGTCAATGTGCTGCTTGATCATGACAGCAGCCTCCTGCACCTTATCTACAAAGAGATTCTCTCCATGGCATGGCACGATGTCAGCAAGTTTCTCCTGTATGCTGAGTTGTAAGTCTGATGCCTGGAGCCATAAGAATCTCCAGGTGCCAGTACTCATTGAGGTGGCTCCTGATTGCATATCAAAAATATATATCGCTCCGAAAATGTACTTGCATATTCCTTCCCCTGACTCACTACAAACCTGAGTTGCAAGGCTTTCTCTAGAGAGATAGTCTGTAAACTCATCAATATTGTGTATGATGCTCTGCAAGCACATGCCCATGAACAGCTGGTAAGACACTACAGGGGATGTGAGCATAATGTTCTCAAAAACATTTCCCCCAAAACAATCCAATGTCCTAGCCTTCCAGGTACCAAAGAGTCAGACTTGGAACTTGGAACTTTTGGTTCTTTTGAGAGCAGATTCAATGACCATGGAGTGGTGCGGCAGCCGAGGTTTCTCAAATCTCGGAGCCTTCTGGAATCTATACACAGGGCCAGCCCATCCACTAGGCAAACTAGGTAGTTATCTAAAGCATCATATCCTGGAGGGAGGCTCAGTCCTAGACAGTCCCGATGTGCCACCCCCACTGTATCACATGCCATCAGGGTGCTGCCCCCAACATCCAGCCTCTCGCTGGAAGCTGATGGAAGGCATGACGATCAACCTCTTTGAAGCCAAGGCAGTCTTTAAAGCACATGCATGCAGACACTTGCGTCCTGCCGCTCCTGCTCCCTCAGACAGGAAGTTGGAAGGGGCAGGAGAGGCAGGCCATGAGTGCACGCATGCGCTTTAAGGCCTGCTGTGGCTTCAAAGAGGTGACTGCCATGCTGCCAATTAACCTTCAGTGAGAGGCTAGATGTTAAAGGTGGCAAGGCATAGATATCTGGGTGTGGAGCACTGGCACCAGTTGAGGCATAGATGTCATTGCAGGGGGTGCATATGCAGCCATGCCAGCGGTACTGTGTGGACACTAGCAGCCATGTGCCCCAACAGTCTGAGGACTATAAGGACCGACGTCATGTGACAGGTGACGTGACAGGTGACGAGTGCTGCTGAGGATTCGTATGGCCTTGACCTGCTGTTCGGGCAGGAAGCCTTTGGCCTGTAGAATGTCTATTTGTGCACTGATGAATTCTAGGCACTGCTGAGGAATGCACTCTGAGTTTTGAGTGTTTAAGAGGAAGCCGAGAGCCTGGACAGTAGCAGAGGTAGCCTCAATAGTGTTAGAGGTGGCCTCCCGAGCTGCATTTGAGATGAGCCAGTCGTCGAGATAGGGGTATATGCAGCGGCCTTGCCATCGAAGGTGCATGGCTACCGCCACTAGGCACTTCATGAATACACAGCGAACAGATGAGAGGCCAAAGGGAAAGACTTTCTACTGATAATGCTGGTCAAGAAATCTGAAGCGAAGATATTTTCAGTGATGAGGATGGATGGGGATATGGGTGTAAGCATCCTTCAGATTGAGAGAGGCAAGTCAATCCTGACGGCTGAGCAAGGGAAGAATGGAGTTCAGGGAGTACATCTTGAACCTTTTGTGCTTGATGAAGGTGTTGAGATAACAGAGATCGAGAATTGGGCGGAGGCCTCTGGACATTTTGGGGATTAAAAATCTTTTGCGCCAGCATGGGCACATGATGGCCTGAGAGGTCGGTGACTCCGGGAGCAGTCCAAGAAGGTGGAGGTGAAGAAAAATGGAGTCTGTAACCCTCACTTGGTTTGTCATGCTGTGAGGGCTTATGTGCATCAGTGATGCTGAGAGCTAAGCTATCGGTAACTTAACTACTGGCAGGTCTCCCAAGATGGACAGATCTCAGTTGAGGTGCTAGACCAAGACAAACTACCTAACTGAGCAGCAGCGAATGGGACGGTGTTGGCAGCGGAGGATCACATTTCTGTGACAATGGCAACAACACTAGAATTACCTGCGTGGAAGAAAGGCCTGACAATTTACTTCCGTATCTTGCCACAAAAACCCAATGGATAGTAACAAAAAAATGAATTGCACTATAGTGCTGGAAGATGAGACCCTAGGTCAGAAGGCACTCAATTGGCTACTGGGGAGGAGCTGAAGACTTTTCAGAGTAAAGCCAGCATTTATGATGTGGTTGGATCAAAGCCCTCTGGATGCCTGACTGCTGATGTAGCTGCGCATGAAAAGAGAGTCAGAAGCTGCAAAGATGTCTTACATATTGGGACATGAACGTACGAAGCATGAACCAAGGGAAGTTGGAGGTGGTCAAGAATGAAATGGAATGTGTACAACTCGATCTGTTTGGTGTCAGTGAACTGAAATGGACTGGCATCGGGCACTTTGCATCTGATGGTCACATGGTCTACTATGCTGGAAATGAAAGATAAAGAATAAATGGAGTTGCATTTATAATTAAGAAGAAACTTGCAAGAACTGTAATGAAATACAATGCAATCAGTGAACGCTTAATTTCTATTCGTCTACAAGGAATGCCCATCAACACAACTATAATTCAAGTATATGCCCCAACAACAGCTGCAGAAGAGAATGAAGTTGATGTGTTCTATGAACAAGTACAAGCTGAAATTGACAGAACATTCAAACAGGATATCCTGATAGTCATGGCTGACTGGAATGCAAAAGTTGGCAACAAAGGAGGAGGCATAGTGGTTGGAAAATACGGACTTGGCAACAGAAATGAAGATGGAGAAAGACTGATAGAATTCTACAATATCAACAATCTATTCATCTCAAATACCTTCTTCCAGCAACAGAAGCGGTGACTGTACACATGGACTTCACCTAATGGATTGTACAAAAATCAAATTAACTACATCTGTGGAAATCAATGATGGAAAAGCTCTATAACATCAATGAAGACAAAACCTGCAGCTGACTGTGGTACAGATCACCAAGTACTAGTATGCAAATTCAAGCTAAAGTTGAAAAAGAGCAAGCCACTCATAAATGTAGTAAAATATGACCTTGAGAATATACCACTGGAATTTAAAGACTGCCTGCAAAATCGATTTGTTGCTTTAGATACAAATGACAGTTTCAGAAGAGTTATGGGATGACATCAAGAATGTGTTGGAAGAAAGTGATGGGAAAGATCCATCCCTTGCTGTGCAGTCAGAGGAAACTGAAGAAAACAGGTCAGATTCTAACAGTCAGGCAATGCACATGGCTACAGGTTGTCAAGGGAGATGTAAACAAACTCAGCCATGAGTGCAGCAGCCCCGCCCAAACTGCAAACAAGCCCCGTGCCCTGAGTGCAATAGGATTCACCTGGGTGGAGGAGGAGCGAAGCTAAGCACTGTGGAAGATAAAAAGCACTCATTAGAAAGCAGAGTTAGCTCAAGCAGAGGCGCAAGCGGTAGCTCAAGCAGAGGCGAAAGCGGAAGCTCAAGCTCAGGCTCTGGTTCAGGTGCTGATTCGAGTTCAGGCTGGAGAGGAAGTTCAAGCTCAGGATCTGGATTAGGATCCGGAAGGAATTCTGACGGAGCAGCTGTGAATTCCTGCAGCAGAGCTAGAACAGGAGAAAACATTGGAACAGACAAAGGAACAAAGCAAGCTCAAGCTGAAAAGGTACCGAGAGTTAAAACCCACGGTCTGCAGGAAAGCTTCTCTCAGTTAAAGCCTTGGGAGGAAGGCAGCTGGAGGGAGAAGCCACGCAGGGAGCCAGCTTGGGTGTGTCCAGAAGCTCACGAGAGAGAAAGGTACAAACCTCTGAACTTTCCTAATAGTGAAAGAGCACTACTCAGTAAGCCTTGCAGGCAGAAGCCAGAAGGTAGTTCCTATAAGAGGAACAGGGAGAAAATTAAGCCTAATAGTTTTCTCTGGGACACTAAAGCTTTCCAGAATTCTCTTAAGGATAAAGAGAATGTTTTGAAAACCCTGTGTGAATGTGTGCCCTTGTATCCAGCGGGGGATGGGCTGGAGGATATGCAGGTTGAATACACAGATGAAGGCATAAACGATGTACAAATGGATTGTACGTTAACCATTGCAGATAATAGGGAAACACTTTGCTGAATTGAATGTTTGAAGCTAATGGTATAGCTGGAGAAAGCAAAGTGAGCATTACTGCCTTTGAAAAAGAAGCCTTTATTGTTTCCTATGTAAAGGACGGTGTCTGTAAAAGCTGGAAGAAAAAGATGTCATTTTTCTGCAAGTCCTGAGTTACTATTTCTTTATACCAGACATATGGTTTTGTCCTGAGTTCATCTGTGTTTACCAAAACCCCGGGACGGGGAAATAAAACCTTATTTTGACCTTACCACTCTGTTACCTCAATTCCTTTGCCTGTGAGGTGTTTGGGACTCCATTACCCAGAGGGCCAGTGTACTACTACGCCTGCACTACCCCCACTTCCTGGCTTAGGATAGTCATCAGCTGAACCCTCTCTGCTAGCCCTAGGACCCAGGGAGGCAACTGGTGACACTATAAAAGGTGAAAAAACAAAAACAGCCAAAATGGATAACTGAAGAAAGTCTGAAAATTGTCCAGAAATGCAGAGAAGCTAAAGGCAGATGAGAAAGGGAGAGGCAATCAAAGAACTCAACAGAGATCTCCAACGTGCAGCAAGACAAGACAAAGAGAAGTACCACAATGACGCATGCATGAAAATAGAAGCAGAAACTATTAGAGGAAGAACAAGATTGGCGTTCCTAAAGCTACGAGAATTAAAGAGAAAATTCCAGCCTCAAATTGGAATATTACAAGATGCTCAAAGATCCATGTTGAATGATGCTGAGAAGATGAAGAAAAGGTGGAAAGAATAGACAGAGTCATTATACAATAAAGATGAAGTGGACCAATCTGTATCTTATGATCATGAACCATTGGTGATGAAAGTATAAGTCAAAGCAGCATTGAAAGCCTTATGAAAGAACAAAGCACCGGGTATTAATGGTATTCCCATTGAAGTATTACAGCAATCGGATGAAGCTGTTAACATACTTACAAGGCTCTGCCAGAAAATTTGGAAGACATCATCATGGTAAACTGACTGGAAAAATCTGTGTTTATAACAATACTGAAGAAAGGTGATCAGACTGACTATAGGAATTATCGCACAATTGCTTTGATCCCACATGCCAGCAAGATTCTACTCAAGATCATTCAGCAGAGACTACAACCATACCTGGAACGAGCAGGGCCGGCCCGTCCATTGAGCAAGAATGTTTTTTGCACAGGGCCCCGCGTTTCAGGGGGCCCCGCGCAAAGAACATTCTGCTTTTTTCAAAGTTCAATTTTTTAAAAAACGCTGGCTGCTACCGCTGCCGCTGCAGCAGCAGCAAAATGGACTGTCCCGCGGGGCCCCCTCTGCCCGGCTGAATCCCTCCCTCCCTCCCTCCGTGACGGCTGAGCCTCTCCATGCCGGCTTTGAGAGTCGCGAAGGAAGAGTGTCTCCCTCGCGTCTCTGTTAAGCCTGCAGGGGCAGATGGGAAATTTCCCATCAGCCCCTGCGGGCTTAACAGAGACGCGAGGGAGACACTCTCCCTTCGCGACTCTCAAAGCCAGCACGGAGGGGCTCAGCCGTCATGGAGGGAGGGAGGGATTCAGCCGGGCAGAGGGGGCCCCGCGGGACAGTCCATTCTGCTGCTGCCGCGGCGGCAGCGGTAGCAGCCAGAGTTTTTTTTTTAAATTTAATTTTACTTGAGCCGATGGGGGGGGTTAGGACTGGTAATGGGCTATGGGGGTGGCTAGGACTGGAAATGGGCTGGGGGGGTTAAGACTGGAGGTGGGCTGATGGGGTTAGGACTGGTAATGGGCTGTGGGCTGTTGGGGGGGTTAGAACTGATAATGGGCTAGGGGGGGTTAAGACTGGTAATGGGCTGTGGGCTCAAGGGGCCTGTCTGTCAATGGGCTCTGGTGTGGCTAGGACTGGAAAGGGGCTGGGGGCTTAAGACTGGAGGTGGGCTGATGGGGCTAGGACTGGTAATGGGCTGTGGGCTGATGGGGGGTTAGGACTGGTAATGGGCTAAGGGAGGATTAGGACTGATAATGGGCTATGGGGGGGCTAGGACAGGAAATGGGCTGATGGGGAGGGGTTAGGACTTGAGGTGGGCTGATGGGGTTAGGACTGGTAATGGGCTGTGGGCTGTTGGGGGGGTTAGAACTGGTAATGGGCTATGGGGGGGTTAAGACTGGTAATGGGCTGTGGGCTGATGGGGGCTGTCTGGTAATGGGCTATGGGGGGGTTAGGACTGATAATGGGCTATGGGGGGGCTAGGACAGGAAATGGGCTGATGGGGAGGGGTTAGGACTTGAGGTGGGCTGATGGGGTTAGGACTGGTAATGGGCTGTGGGCTGATGGGGGAGGGGGGTTAGGACTGGCAATGGGCTATGGGGGGCTGACTGGAAATGGGTTGATGGGGTTAGGACTGGAAGTGGGCTGATGGGGGGTTAGGACTGGTAATGGGTTATAGGGGGGGCTTAAACTGAAAATGGGGTGATAGTGGGTTAGGACTGGAAGTGGGTTGATGGGGGGCTAGGACTGGTATTGGGTTGGGGGGTTGCTAGGACTGGAAATGGGCTGATGGGTGGCTAGGACTGGAAATGGGCTGATGCAGGGACTAGAAGGGAATGGATGCTGGGTGAGGCTGGAACTAGAAGGGAGCTGATGTTGGGGGAGGATTAGAATGGGATGGGGCTGGAAGAGTAAAATGGAGAAGGGAAAAATATTTTGTGTGGGAGGGATAAAAAATCTACAATTGGCCGGGTATTGGGAGAGTAAGTGGGGATTGAGGATGGAGGGGTAAAATTTGAGTGGATGAAATAGGAATGAGGAAAGAGCAAAAGGAGAAAGATTAGTATGTTAAAGCAGATGTAGAGAGAGAATGGAAAAAAACTAGAAGAGAGAAGAAAGGACAAATGGACAGCAGACGGTGGAGAGTTAGCAGAAGACACGAAGAAACCGGAAGAAAGTGGCTGGAGCAATTGCAGCTGAAAAAAAATGCACAAAAGGTAGAAAAATATCTCTTTATTTTGAATTTATTAATTGGAATATGTCAGCTCTGGTAAATGTGCATCATTAACGTCTGCGCTTTGTTTAGTACAAGAGCAAATTAATGTATACTTTTATTTCTACGGTGTTGTTGTACATTCCAAGTTTGGCTTTTGGGATTCCCAGTTTAATTATTGTCTTCCTGTTTCTAAATTGTGATTACTTGTTTGGTGATGGTCTATGTTCTGCATGTGTAACTGAGCTGAGGTGTTCTGTTTATATAATTCCTATTTGACATTGCCACTTGTTCTCTTTCCCCAGTAGGTCATGTATTGTTCTCTGAAATGTATTGGTTTAATATTTGCAGTGTTGCCTTTTGATTGGTAGAGTATGGTGCTTTGTGAGTCCTGGTAGTGCTGTTAGGATACGGCGGGTTTGCTATGGGTTCTAAATGTAAACCAGAAATACATGATTCCCCAACACTAGATCACCAATAATACCTCTTAAAAAATATTTTACCCATGGACTCCCAAGTCAACTATAACCCCAGACTCTAATACCAATTTTTTTGTCGGATTATTCACCATGAGAAGAAACTTTTCTCCTCCTTAAGTGAACCCTCCTTTTTACTCAAAATGAAAACGGCTGTTCCTCAGCCAAGCCGACAAAATCAGCACTTGCTGGTGTCAGCAAAAACTCTATCTAAAACTGCTCAAAGAGTCAATTTGATCTCCAACGGCCCTCAGGCTAAAATAACAGTGTTACAGCTTCAAAAGTCTTCTTTTCCCAAGCAGAAACAATTTAGAAGACTTAGCTGATATGGAGCAGATACCACTTCACTCCATCCGTCACAGTCCCCGAAATTTCCGCTCTTATCTTTAAAACTCGGAGACACTTGCGATAATCCAACAGATAATCTGCTCCACTCCAAAGAACGAGGTTCAGGCTACTACACCGAAGGTGTTTCAAGCCGTCTGGTCTTCCACAGCTCTTCCTCAGACAATGCCTGAGGAAGAGCTGTGGAAGACCAGACGGCTTGAAACACCTTCAGTGTAGTAGCCTGAACCTCGTTCTTTGGAGTGGAGCAGATTATCTGTTGGATTATCGCAAGTGTCTCCGAGTTTTAAAGATAAGAGCGGAAATTTCGGGGACTGTGACGGATGGAGTGAAGTGGTATCTGCTCCATATCAGCTAAGTCTTTTAAATTGTTTCTGCTTGGGAAAAGAAGACTTTTGAAGCTGTAACACTGTTATTTTAGCCTGAGGGCCGTTGGAGATCAAATTGACTCTTTGAGCAGTTTTAGATAGAGAGTTTTTGCTGACACCAGCAAGTGCTGATTTTGTCGGCTTGGCTGAGGAACAGCCGTTTTCATTTTGAGTAAAAAGGAGGGTTCACTTCAGGAAGAGAAAAGTTTCTTCTCATGGTGAATAATCCGACAAAAAAATTGGTATTAGAGTCTGGGGTTATAGTTGACTTGGGAGTCCATGGGTAAAATATTTTTTAAGAGGTATTATTGGTGATCTAGTGTTGGGGAATCATGTATTTCTGGTTTACATTGGGTTGATTTCCAGGGGTGTAGTAAGTAGGATGGGTTCTAAATGGGCAGTGTTTGTAGTAGTTCCTAATGTGTCTGGCAGTTGGCACTGGATTATAGTAATGTAGAAATCTTTTAGTCTTTCTTTATCCATACACTCATTAAGAGGCATGTTTACTAAAAGTTAGTGTATGGTAACATTATGCAAATATTTATGCAAATGATGCCCCTTATGCAAATGAGGCCCTGCACCGAGTCTCCGCACATGGCCCCGCACCCCCCTTGGGCCGCCCCTGGGAACGAGAACTGCCTGAAGAACAAGCAGGGTTCAGGAAAGGGCGAGGAATGAAAGATATCATCGCGTATGTGAGTTGGATTCTTGAAAAGAAAAAGAATACCAAAAGGATATCTGTATGGGTTTTATCGATTACAGCAAGGCTGTTGACTGTATAAACCATGAGAAACTCTGGGCCAATTAAGAAACATGGGTATACCAGAACACTGATTGTTCTCCTGCACAACCTTTACATTGATCAAGAAGCAGCAGTTCAAATGGAACAAGGAGAAACAGAATGGTTTAAAATCAGCAAAGGTGTTCAACAAGGCTGCATACTTTCCCCCTACCTGTTTAATTTATATGCAGAACAAATCATCAGAGAAGCAGGATTGTATGAAGACAACAGAGGTGTGAAGATTGGTGAAAGACTTAACAACCACCTTCCCTATGCTGATGATAGCATACTACTAGCTGAAAGCGAAGACAATCTGAAACATCTGCTTCTCAAGATCCCCAAGGAACATAGTCTTAAAATGGGCCTGCACCTTAATGTAAAGACGACAAAGATCCTGACAGCTGGCAAAATCAATAAGTTCATCGTTGGAGAAAAAAGTGAAATACTTGATAACTTTAACCTACTTGGATCAACAATCAAAGAAAGGACAAGCAGTCAAGAAATCAGACAATGCATTGCTCTTAACAGAATGGCTATGAAAGACCTAGACAAGATTCTCAAGAGCAGAGATGTCTCTCTCCATACAAAGATTCGACTTGTTCAAGCCATGGTATTTTCAATAACGTCATATGGATGCAAAAGTTGGACAGTGAAAAAGATCGGAAGTAAATTGATGCCTTTAAATTATGGTGCTGGCGACGAATACTCTGTATTCCATGGACTGCCCAAAGAACAAACCGGTCAGTGCTAGAGGAGATCAAACCTAAGCTTTCCTTAGAAGCTCAGACGACAAGACTTCGACTTTCATACTTTGGGCACATCATGCAAAGAGAGAGATCTTTAGAGAAAGACATCATGCTTGGCAAGGTAGAAGGTGAATGCAAAAGAGGAAGGTCAGCAATGAGATGGATCAATACAATAACAACAGCTACGGGTGACACTATATCAACAATGAGCCGCCTTACTGAAGACCAAACACAGTTTAGAACAACTATCCAGAGGGTCGCCATGAGTAGACACAGACTCGATGGCACTTAACGATAACAACCCCACCGGATGATGGATCATACCCAAGAGTCTGTGGTTATGGTTTGCCATGCCTCTGTGAAGTAATGGATATGTCCATCTACCAGCAGGTAGTCAAAAAGCAGGAGTGGGTTTGGGAAGAGTGGTTTGAGGAATAGGTTGGGATTTCTGCTCCTGCTGGCAACTACATTGGGTATAATGGGTATTTTGCTGATTTGGAAGACAGTGATGAGGAAGCCATGGTTAGGGGTGGTATCAGCGACATGGGGAAAATTGCTGAAAATATCGGTAGTGGTATGGATACCAAAAAGATGGCATTGCTGGGTGACAAGGAGATGAAGTAGTTTCTGATGGTAGAGCTGTTAGTTCCCAGACAGTGAATGAATGATCTTTTACCTCTGAGACAGCTTCCTGCATCTTTGACCCAAACAGCCTATCACCTTCCAAGAGGTGTCAACTAAACGATCGTGGAGGTCCTCCCTGAGTCAGGGTGTCCTTCTGGCCAAGACAGTGGTGGCTGCAGAGTGTGCCACTGAATAGTAAATGCCATCTGTGGCACAGAAGATGTGGTAGAGGGACTCATGGAGGTCGGCGGCTAACTGGGTTGAGCCCTCCAAGGCAAGGTTATTAAACTGGAGGAGGATATCTAGTGACAATGCAACATTTGCAGTTGATGGGCGAGGATGTGCTTAGCTAGGGTGCTGTTTTAGTAGGATTTGTGACCAATGGCATCTAAAGTCTTCTGCTCCTTCCCTGGAGGTATTTGGGAGGGCAGTTAAGTACTTTTGGACATTTTCAGGACAGCCTCTGAGACCACTGACTGGCGGGGCAGGTGTGAGGCTCAATGCCAGGGGCCGGGAGAACTTTGTACTTCAAGTCCAGCTGACGAGAGGTAGCGCTTCCGGAGGTTGGAGCTTTCCAGATGGAGGCATGGAGATCTTGCAGGACCTGGGGTACCGGAGTGTGAGAACCTCCTTGGGGGCTGCAGGCCTTAAGGATGGATTGGAAATCTCATTTATTCATGGGGGTGGCTCTGAGGACAAGCACCCGGGAGAATTTCTGTAGGAACTTAGGATAGGATAGGTCATTCGCTGGTTTGTCTTGCAGGTCCTGGTTGGGGAAAATGGGAGGGTGGTCTTCAATGATGGAATCACAGGGCCCCCAGGAAAGTTCGTAAGCACAAAGAGATCCCGCCTCCTTGTCGAGGGGTGTTGGGGGCCACCAGTCTATGTGGGAGGGAGACTCCGTGATCTATAGAGGTGCGGAGTTCCTTTGGTCGACTGGCAGGCCCATTCGCAGTGCAGTATTAGGGAAGGCAGACTGAAAAATGGCTGAGCTGTCCTGGATGAACCTCCGTAGGAGGGTCAGAAAGGAGGAATGAGGGCTTGCCGAACCCCCGGAGAGGGGAGGAGGGCTGTCTGATGTTAAAGGGGGGTAGCTTACATTTACTTTAAGAACATAAGAACATAAGAACATAAGATATGCCATACTGGGTCAGACCAAGGTCCATCAAGCCCAGTATTCTGTTTCCAACAGTGGCCAATCTAGGTCATACGTACCTAGCAGTTTCCCCAAGGGACACAGGTTCCACAATGCTTGTATTGGTTCAAGCATTGATATCCTGGGTCCCTTCTTAATAATGGTTTATGGACCTTTCCTCCAGGAACTTGTCCAAACCTTTTTTAAACCCAGCTACACTAACAGCCTTTACTACATCCTCCGGTAACAAATTCCAGAGTTTGATTACAGGTTGAGTGAAAAAATATTTTCTTTTATTAGTCTTAAATAGTTTACCCTGTAGCTTCATTGCATGTCCCCTAGTCTTTCTATATTCTGATAAGGTAAACAATCGATCTACGTTTACCCGTTCCACTCCATTCATTAATTTATAGACTTCTATCATATCTCCCCTCAGCCGTCTCTTTTCCAGGTTAAAGAGCCCCAACCTTTTTAGCCTTTCTTCATAGGAGTAGCCTTCCATCCCCTTTACCATTTTGGTGGCTCTTCTCTGAACCTTTTCTAAAATTGCTATATCCTTTTTAAGATACGGCGACCAGAATTGCACACAATATTCAAGGTGCGGTCTCACCATGGAACGATATAGAGGCATTATAATATCTTTTGTTTTATTTTCCATTCCTTTCCTTATCATACCTAGCATTCTATTTGCTCTCTTGGCCGCCGCTGCACACTGGGCCGAGGGTTTTAACATGGTATCCACAAGGACGCCTAAATCTTTTTCTTGGGTGGTGGTTCCTAATGTGGAACCTTGCATCGTGTAACCATAGTTTGGGTTGTTCTTCCCTAGGTGCATAACCTTGCACTTCTCCACATTAAATTTCATCTGCCAATTTGATGCCCAGTCTTCCAATTTATCAAGATCCTCTTGCAATTTTCCACAATCCTCCTGGGTTTTAACAACTTTAAATAGTTTTGTGTCATCAGCAAATTTGATAACCTCACTCGTTATTCCACTTTCCAGGTCATTTATGAATATGTCAAAAAGCAGCGGACCCAGCACAGATCCCTGGGGTACACCACTATTCACCTTTCTCCATTGGGAAAATTGGCCATTTAGCCCTACCCTCTGCTTTCTATCTTTTAACCAGTTCCTGATCCACAGTAGTACACTGCCTCCTATCCCATGACTCTTTAGTTTTGCCAAAAGTCTCTCATGAGGGACCTTGTCAAAGGCTTTCTGAAAGTCCAGATACACAATATCAACCGACTCACCTTTGTCCACCTGTTTATTCACTCCTTCAAAAAAACATAACAGATTAGTAAGACAAGATCTTCCTTGTCTAAAGCCATGTTGGCTGTCTCCCATTAGGTCATGACTATCTATATGCTGAGTAATTTTATTCTTTATGATGGTTTCTACCATTTTTCCCGGTACTGATGTCAGGCTCACCGGTCTGTAGTTTCCCGGATCACCCCTCGAACCCTTTTTAAAAATTGGTGTTACATTGGCGATCCTCCAATCCTCAGGTATTAGAGATGATTTTAATGATAGTTCACAGATTACTGATAGCAGGTCTGCAATCTCAAATTTCAGTTCTTTCAACACCCTTGGATGTATACCATCCGGCCCAGGTGATTTGCTACTCTTCAGTTTATCTAATAGTTGTAAGACATCTTCCCGATGTATCGATATTTCCTTCAATTCTTCCACACCTTTAAATACCACTTCAGTCGTGGGTTTACATCCCTACATCTTCCTCAGTAAAGACCGAAGCAAAGAATTCATTCAGTCTCTCCGCTATCGCCTTGTCGCCTCTTAGTGCTCCTTTAACCCCTTTATCATCTAATGGACCAACTGACTCTCTCACGGGTTTTTTGCTACGAATGTACTTGAAAAGGTCTTTATTTCGCGTTTTTGCTTCCGCAGCAAGCTTCTTCTCAAATTCTCTCTTTGCCTGCCTTATCAATGCCTTGCATTTGACTTGCCAGTGCTTGTGCTGTTTCCAGGTTTCATCATTTGGCTCTTTTTTCCATTTCTTGAAAGATGCTTTTTGGCAACAACAGCCTCTCTGACCTCAGCTTTAAACCATGCTGGCAATTTTTTGGACTTCCTTCCACTTTTCTTAAAGCGTGGAATACAGCTGGTCTGGGCTTCCAAGATAGTATTTTTCAACAACACCCAAGCTTGATGTACGTCTTTAACCTTTGCAACTGCTCCTTTTAGTTTTTTCTTAACTGTTTTCCTCATTCTATCATAGTCTCCCTTTCGAAAGTTAAAGGGTAGTACTGTGGATTTCCTTACTATCCCTCCTCCACTAATTAAATCAAAGGCGATCATGCTATGATCACTATTGCCAAGTGGCCCCAACACCCTTATCTCTTGCACTACATCTGGTGTTCCACTAAGGACTAGGTCTAATATTGCTTCCCCTCTGGTCGGTTCATGAACCAGCTGCTCCAAGAAGCAGTCATTTATTTCATCTAGGAACTTTATCTCCCTAGCATGTCCTGTTGTGACACTGACCCAGTCGATGCCGGGGTAATTGAAATCACCCATTATTATTACTGCACTGTAACTTTTGCTAGCTTCCTTGATTTCTTTGAGCATTTCATCATCCATTTGTTCATTCTGGCCAGGCGGACGATAGTACACCCCCACTGCCATCGCCTTCCCCTTTTTACATGGAATTTCAATCCATAGAGATTCTACAGCAAATTTTGTTTCTTGCAAAACTTTAATCCTTTCTGACTCAATGCCCTCTCTAACATAGAGCGCAACCCCTCCACCAATTTGATCAGCTCTATCATTTCGATATAGTTTGTACCCAGGTATCACAGTGTCCCACTGGTTGTCCTCCTTCCACCATGTCTCTGATATTCCAATCATATCTAACCTCTCGTTTAGTGCTATATATTCTAACTCTCCCATCTTGTTTTGTAGACTTCTAGCATTTGCATACAAGCATTTTAGAGACTGTATTTTATTCATATTAATTTGGCTATTGGTAGACATGGGTAATTTGGGATCTTTAAGTTCTGTCTGCTCCATACTCGAGGGCATTTGGGCTACTTTACTCTTTTTTGGAACCTCTCTGCTTTTTGTAGTATCCTTCAAGGATACATTCTTCCGAACCATGCGCTCTTGGGCGACTGTCGGCTTTCCCCTATTATCTAGTTTAAAAGCTGCTCTATCTCCTTTTTAAAGGTTAATGCCAGCAGCCTGGTTCCATCCCGGTTAAGGTGAAGCCCATCCCTTCGGAAGAGCCCCTCCTTTCCCCAGAATGTTCCCCAGTTCCTAACAAATCCGAACCCCTCATCTCTGCACCATTGTCTCATCCACGCATTGAGACTCCGGAGCTCTGCCTGCCTATTGGGTCCTGCGCGTGGAACGGGAAGCATTTCGGAGAACGCTACCCTGGAAGTTCTGGATTTCAACTTCCTACCTAAAAGCCTAAATTTAGCTTCCAGAACCTCCCTACCACATTTTCCTATGTCATTGGTACCAACATGTACCAAGACAGCAGACTCCTCTCCAGCACTATCTAAGACCTTATCTAGGTGGCGTGTGAGGTCCGCTACCTTCGCACCAGGCAGGCATGTTACCAGGCGATCCTCACGTCCACCAGCCACCCAGCTATCTACATGCCTAATGATCGAATCACCAACTATAACTGCTGTCCTAACCCTTCCCGCATGGGCACTTGGCCTTGGAGAAACCTCCTCGGTGCGAGAGGGGTTTACATCACCTGGAGGACAGGTCCTAGTTACAGGATCACTTCCTGCCACACCAGGGTGATGCTCTCCTGTCACGTGACCTCTCTCCTCCATGGCAACAGGGATGCTGCCAGACTGGAGGTGGGACTTCAGGACTATATCCCTGTAGGTCTCGTCTATGTACCTCTCTGTCTGTCTTATGTTTTCCAAGTCTGCTACTCTAGCCTCTAGAGAACGGACTCGTTCCCTGAGAGCAGAGAGCTCCTTGCACCTAGTGCACACGTAAGACCTCTCACCAGCTGGGAGAAAATCATACATGTGACACTCAATGCAAAAGACTGGAAAGCCCACATCCCGCTGCTGGACTGCTGTCTGCATCTTAGTTTTAAGTTTGTGTTTAGATCTTTAAGTTCTATATGTACTAAAGGGTGCAATGGATATTTATACCACTAAAACTGTACCTAAAAAGTTTAATATACCTTGTTCACCTGAAGCTTAATTAATCTCAGGTCCTTGGTGTATGACTGATTTGGGTAATGAGCTTCACCTGAGAGCACCTCCTGTCTTTTAAGTTGTGCAAGTACCTATAAAGCTGTGAGTTTCCCAGGGGAGGAAGTCTCTGAGGAGGAAGAGTGGCTCTTGTGGTGCTTTTGCTTTCCTTTTGCTTTTTGGCCCAACGATAAAGTTGTTTCTTCAGCAGGAGCAAGGTTTGGCATGAGCTCTAGTGAGGCAAGGGTGGAACCGGTTGGCAACACTAGCCAAGGGGGACCCCCTGACCCAGATGCCATAGCCTGTGGACGCGCCTCCAGCATTGTGGCTATCCTCTGTGATTCCAGTTGTGCCTGTGCTGGGCCCAGTGTGGGGAGGGAGGAGAGTGCTCAGCCATAGAGGAAGGGCTCCACAGAGGCGTATGACACCGAACTGAGCTTGTACCGGGAAATGGTTTTGTTTTGGGGGTTTTTAAGTATTTTGTTGCTGCCACTGAAAATTGCTGGATTTTAAAGAAGATTGCAGGCTCTTGAGGAGAGAGAGAGAAACCATGGTGATTCTGACGTAGTCAGAGAAATAATTGACTTCTGGAGGCAAGCAGGCACACATGCTCAGGGAGGCTCAATAAAGCTTCTCTGAACTGAGAGAGATCTGGGAACACAAAGCTCAGTCAGGACTTCATCTTAGAGTGTGCCTGCATCTCCCTGCTTGTCTCCGTAAAACTTGGAAAACCTCTCCTCTGCAAAGTACTTAGAGTCATAATCAGTAACACAGGGGCACTCTGAATCTCTGCCTGGGCAGGTGTTTGGTCCATTTAGGGAACTGAGCTTCTCCAGGAGTGCTGGTGTACCAATGCTCTTTGAGACTTTTGGGAGCGATCATCTCCCGAAGCGCTCAAGAAGATATTGGCTGGGCAGACACCACTGTTGAGGCCCTTCAAAGCCTGATGTCAATGCTTCTCTTGCAAGTAGTCAGTGGGTCTCGAGGACAGACTCAATATGATGCACCATTGACGATGTCATTGAAGCAGCAGCTTCATATATACCAAAGAACTCGTTATTTGCTCCTCAAGGGCTGCCAACAATAAAGGTGTAGGGGCCTCAGCAGATTCAACCAATGTCAATGGCATTTGGTGGGGTATTTTGGCAGGCTGGTCCCAGCCTCGTGGAGTCTGGCGTGGCCCCTCTAGTATTAAGGAGGATCCTTCCATCGTGGCTGTTTCAAGGTTTGGGAATCACCTGAGACCTTGATGCTTCTGTCCCTGTGTTCTGATGAGCTTCAATGCCAATGCACCTCAGCCTCTACCCAGTGCTTAGTGTATCAATACCAGAGATTAGGAGGAATCTTTCTTCTACTTTAGGCAGGAGTCAGTGTATGACTGCTTACGGAGCCTTCTTCTGAAGCTCGACAACTCCTCAAAAGTCGATGGATCTCCAGCATCCAGGGCAACCTCTGAGGCCATGGGATCAGATGCCATCAATGCTGATGACGAGAGATGGGACTTAGAAGCACCAAAAATATTTCTGCACGACTCCTCATGACCCTTGATTCCTATCTTTGTCATGTGTGAACACAAAAGACAATAAGAGGGTTCATGGTCGGGGCCCCAAACACTGTAACCATCAGTGGGGGTCCATGATGGACACGGTCCTGCTATACTGCATGCGTTTCTTAAACTTGCTGGCTAGTTTCTGGGACATCATGTCTGAAAAACAGTTATGGCAAATCAAAAAAAGACACAACCCGGTTGTGGAAATGACAGACCCAAATGTGGTCTAAAATGGTAGTGTGAAAAAAATCGAGGAAACTTGTAAAACAACCAAAACACCTTAAACTATGAGGGGCAAATATATAGCAGCACCAACAGGTGAAATACTCACAAAATTATGATTAAAGGCAAAAAAAGAAGACTGCGGGACACACATATGCATGCAATGGGCTCTGTGGAAGAAAAGAGACTGAAGAAAGGCGACAAAAGAGTGGTAGAGCCACTCCAAAAGTTTCTGAAAGTGCTGAGAGAGGTTCCCGTGCACTCTGATGGTGATGTCACCCATATGTGAGCACTTAATCTGCTTGTCTACGGGGAAAGTTCTTTACCACATGGTAACTGCATCCACGCTAACTCCTAAATAGGAGGTGGCAAATGCATCTGCACTAATTGCAGCAGTGACAGTACATGGGTAAGTGAATCTCATGGGGGCAATCTCGCCAAATGCATTAGTTTTGTGCATACCATCACAGTAATGAATTTCACTCCAAAGCTATGGTATGCAGAATATGATCTCAGTTTCTTATATTTACTGCTAACACTTGGCTAATGTGGCTAGCAGTGCTTCGCTACATGAAGGCAGATTTTGCATAGGATGTCTACGTCAGAAGAGAGACAACCAAGTTGGAACATTCACAGTTTCCCAGGTATTTAACAACAGGCTCACTGAATGTGAAGTCTTTTGTAATATAGTGGGAGTACACATTTATTTTGCAGAACGGTGAATGGGAACAATGATTTCATCAAAAAGTACATCCAAATAAAGAGCAGCATCTCTGACATTTGTGCATGCGACATTTACCTGTGCTACATGCCAATTTTGCAATCTAAGAATGCCAGTACTTCTATGTCTAAGTAGCAGAATTTAGACAACTGCACCCCCCGGATGAGTCAATTAAGGAGCCAAGCTAAATAACTATTTTTAAAAATTTGAACATGGCTTTACATACTAGAGAGGTAAACACAATTTCCCCTCAATGGCTGGTGTGAATCCCAGATCCAAACAAACACTTTGCTGACATGCCTGCCTCTGAATGGGTGTTAATGCAGACATCCACATTTTTTAATGAACGCATGTATTCCTGTTGTAAAACTGGAACTACATGCATTACTTCTAGTTTCTGTCTAAACCACACCTAGAACCCACACCCTTCCAAATGTCCCATTGCTTTTACACAAATAAACAGCAGCTTTACAAAAATCACCATTTATACGCGTTGGCCATTTATATGTGAATAGGCCATGCAAGGTTTCGAAAATGACCTCCATGATGACCAAATTAAAGTGTATGCAGGTCCACCAAATAAAGCATTATCTTAGATTTTCTGATGCACTTATTTTAAAAATTTCCTTCTCAAACACATACTCTAAGTGGGAAATACTATACTAGACATTAACAAATTATAGGATAATTACGTACACATATTTAAACTCTAAAGATGAGTCGTACTGATAAGTCATGTATTATGTGTCATATGCTTTAACCTTTACAACTTTATCCTTCTTATCAGTGTAAATCAGTAGTTCTCAACCTAGTTTTCGGGACATTCTCAGTCAGCTTTCAGGATATCCACAATGGATATATATCAGATACCTTTCCATACAATGGAAGCAGTGTATGCAAATATGTCTTATTCATATTTATTGTGGATATCCTGAAAACCTGACTGGTTGGGTGTGTACCAAGGACAGAGTTAGAACTCCTGTTGTAAATCCACAGAAAATACTTTTAGACAAAAGACAACAGAATAGATGAAACATTTCAGTATGTATGATCTCTGTAATGGATATATAGAATGTTGCCCGTCCCTCTCCAAAGGGATTCTCAACAGTCCCCTTTAAGAGTATTTGCAGCCCAGAGGTCAGGGCTCGGAGGGCATGGCATGGCTCAGAGGGAGAGATTAAGAATCCTGCAAGCTACAGGAGGGAGAGAGGCCCATGGAGTCAAAAGTCCTTCCAAGACAAGCTGTACAAAGGAGTTCTGAGGTAGGAACTTTAACTGGGGCTGGAGGAAGGGCCGGAGGGACCAGCTTGTGGAGGTTTAACCAGATGGGACAGAATTAAGCTGATTTTGTTTCCCTGAACTGCTGTCTATGCTGGTTTTGTAAAAGCACACACACACAAAAAGAAAAAAAAAAATATATATATATATATGAAGGAGATCTGCAGTAGCCAACCTAATAAGATAGACTCTCAGACCTGGTTACACAATAACCATCAAACAGCAAACCCGACAATCTACACAACAACATGCTGCCACTATACTCCCTCATCTATTCCCTGCTAGCCCTACTTACCCTATCCTCCACTGCAAACTCCCCCCTACATCCTTACCCAAACCCACCCTGCTACCTCCCCCCCTTCATCATTACCCATCATCCCTCCCCCACTACAACATAATATCTGACTACCTTCTCCTCCCTCTGCTCCTGCAACACAAAACACCTCAACGCCATCCCAATACATAACACTCTGCCCTCCATCAAAAGTAAATCCCTTACCTCATCACCTCTCAATTGTGCCCTCATCAACGCATGCTCAGCAAAGAACAAAACACCCATAAGAGATCTCATCTTCACCCACAATCTGGACATCCTCTGCATCACAGAGTCATGGCACACAGAAACCAACACAATCTTCTTAAATTAAATTCGACCCCCAAACTTCAGCCTCTTCCACTTTCCACACACTCATAAAAAAAAGGGCGGCATCTTCATCCTCACCAAATCCGACCTAAACTTCACCAAGAAAACTGCTGAATCCACCAGAACCTTAGACACACTCACCATCTACCTTGTCTACAGCTAACCATCAGCACCAGCCAGCAACCTCTATGACCTGATTCATGCAACTCTCGAGAACACAGAAAACACAAGGACCTCATCCGTTTAGGAGACTTCAACCTCCAGTCAGCCCCAACCAAAGAAGTGACAGCCTTCATGGAAGCAATGACAGCAATGGACCTCTCGCAAATAGTGAACTCCCCCACCCACTGCAAAGGCAACATCCTGGACCTCATCTTCATCAGTAACAGTCCCACCCACATTGCCTCTCCACCTCCAGTCCAAACCATCCCAGTACCCTGGTCAGACCACAAGGCAGTAGCCTTCCAGCTGCCCCTCAACAACCTCAATTTGCACAGGAATCGATTCAGAGAATTGCAAAAAGATTCCTTACTTGCCCATATCTCTCTAATCACCACAGAACCCAAAGACCTAGATTCTACTAACACCTAGAATGAAATCATCAGTGAAGCAGCCCCTACACCATCTTCAAACCATTCTCACAACCCTGCTCATAAACGGACCCCATGGCACACCCCTAACCTCCGCAAGCTCAAATCCCAACTAAGGAAACAAGAACACAGATGGAGAAAATCACGACTACCCGAAGGTCAAGTCCAGTACATGGCCTTTCTAAGAGAGTACAATCGAGCTATCAACCCTTCAAAACAAAGCTACCATACAAAACTAATACAAAGATCATCCAACCGCTCTAGGGAACTATTCACCCTTGTAAAAGAACTCACTTCAATAACAACACTCCTCAATAGCTGGCATACTATTTCTCTACTCACCATCCCCAACTGACAGCTCAACCTGATTCACTCCCACCACGTACCAAGCTAGCGCATTCATGGACCACCTTTGAAACTATCTCAGTTGAAAACATCATCTCATCGCTCAACACCACTATCTCCCCCCTGGACCTTTGTCCAGTCAGCTGGATTAAAACCACCATACCTGATCTTGCACAATTCCTAGCCAAACTCACCCAATGTTCTCTGCTACCTAGTAACATAGTATATGGCGGTAGATAAAGGCCAGTATGGTCCATCTAGTTTGCCCAGAAAAGCAGCAAGAGTAGGTGCACCTGCCGCTCCATTCAGGTCACCCCTCTCCATGCCTTTGAGATATAAGAGAAAGATATGTTTATTTTGATTTTATCCTGCTGATATAAAGTGATCCACTGTGTCTGTCCCATGCCATTTTGAATTCTGTTACTGTATTTGCCCCCACCACTTTCATCGGGAGGCATTCCAAGCATCCATCACCCTTTCAGTGAAAAAGCATTTCCTGACATTGCCTTTCAGTTTGCCCCCTTGCAGCTTTATGGTATGCCCTCTAGTATTACAGCTTCCCCATCTTTGGAAGAGGTTTGTTTGTTCATTAATACTCTGTAAGTATTTAAAGATCTGAATCATATCTCCCCTGTCCCTCCTCTCCTCCAGAGTGTACATGTTTAGGTCTTCAAGTCTCTTCTCATAATTCTTCTGACAGAGGCTCCAAATCATTTTGGTCACCTTTCTCTGAACCGTTTCCAGTCTTTTTATATCCTTAGCGAGATATGGTCTTCAAAACTGAACACAATATTCCAAGTGAGGCCTCACCAGTGACTTGTACAGTGGCATTAGTACCTCTTCCTTTCTGCTGTTAATTCCTCTTTGTATGCAATCCATCATCATTCTGGCTTTTGCCACAGTCTTATCACACTGTTTTACCACCTTGAGATCCTCAGAAACAATCACTCTGAGGTCCTTCTCCTGGTCCGTGCACACCAACCTCTCACCCCCTATCGCATACAATTCCCTTGGATTTCTGCTTCCCAGATGCATTACACTGCACTTCTTCACATTAAATTTTAACTGCCAAGCATTAGACCATTCTTCCAGCTTTTGTAGATCTTTCCTCATGTTATTCACTCCCTCAGGGGAGTCCACTCTGTTGCATAATTTCATGTCATCTGCAAAAAGACACACTTTTTCATTCAGTCCTTTAGCAATATCACACACAAATACATTGAAGAGTACCAGTCCCAGGACCGAACCCTGGGGCACACTGCTAATCACATTCCTTTTATCCGAGTGAGTCTGTCAGTCAACCAATTTCTGATTCAGTTCATCACCTTGTGACTCATCCCCAAGCTGTTGAGTTTATTGATAAGCCTCCTATGAGTAACAGTATCAAAGGCTTTGCTGAAATCTAGGTAGATCACATCCATCGCATGCCCTTGATCTAGTTCTCTGGTCACCCAGTCAAAGAGCATAATCAGATTTGTTTGGCAAGATCGTCCTTTGGTAAAACCATGTTGCCTCGGATCATGCAATCTGTAGGTTTCGAGAAGTCCACTATTCGCTCTTTCAGGAATGCCTCCATTACTTTTCCCATCACCGAGGTAAGGCCTACTGGCCAGTAGTTTGTCACTTCTTCCCTACTGCCACTTTGGTGAAGAAGTACCACATCAGCCCTTCTCCAGTCCTGAGGAACTTCACCTGTCTCCAAGGATCTATTAAAAACATCCTTTAACAGCCCTGCAAGAACCTCTCTGAGCTCTTTCAATAGTAGAGGATGTTTCTGGGTGGATGAGCATAGTGTCTCAATTAGTGATTCAAGCCCATCTATTGTTGCATCAGGTGGTCTATAGGTTAGACAGATGTGGAGATATTTTGTTCGTATAGTTAAAATTTCAAGATTTTTAGTGTGGTTTGAAGTTATTAGGGTTGCTTTTAGGTCCTTTTTAATGATTATGAGTACTCCTCCTCGTTTGGATGTCCGATGAGTGTGAAATGTTTGGTAGTTTGGTGGCTTAAGTTGAGTGATCAGAACTTAGTCTGAGTCAGATAGCCATGTTTCGTTGATGCAGATTAAGTCTGGTGTGTTTTCAGAAATTATATCTTGGATGAGAGGTATTTTGTTATGGATTGACCTAACATTAATTAGGAAGGTGGAGAGGGGTTTGGTATAATGTATAGAGAGCTCTGGAGGTTGTTGAAGGTTTGAGTGTAGTTTGATATTAATGAGTCTGTTGTAATTTTGTTTGGGGTGATAGTTGAGTTGATAGTGGTAGCATGTAGGCAGTTGTCTATGTATCGAGTGTATGGTTGGGATTACTTTGTAGTGTGGTGTATTGTAGGCATTGTTGAGTATAGTGGAAAAGATGAGTGTGAATAGAATGAGATTAATCCAGATTGCTTTCTTTTCCATATTTGTGAAAGGGTGAGGTTTCGTGAGGGTAAAGATCTGGATGAGGAAGGTGGGAGAGGGGTAGGAAAAGGTTTGTATATTGGATAATTGTGGTTATGCAAATACGTTTTACAGTGTATTGACTTTTGAATTGCAGTTACAATTACAGTTACAGTGACAATTGCAATATCACATTTATCAACGTCAATAGTAAATTACTTTTGTAGTACTGGTATATATGCAACAGCTATACTGAATAAGCAGTTTAAAGTTATCTTATTGTAGGATGATGTAGTTTTTATTACTTGCTTGGATGAGGTAATGCGTTAAGACGGGTCTAGAGTTCGGTGTTGTCTTGAGCGGTGCAACGTTCATATATGGGTTTTCTGTAGTGACACTGTTTAGGACGCCTAAGTTCCACCCCTAAGGGCCATGCCAAAGGGCCCTTTGGCGAGGCCCTCAGGCGCAGGCCTGCCAGTCGCAGGTGCGCCAGCAGCACACTGGTTTTAAAGCGGTGTTTGGTACCTCTGATGATGATGATGGTGCTGAAGGTGGAATTGGCAGGCTGGAGCGTGCAGGCAGAGGCACTGTGATGGTGGATCAGCTCTCCTTCGGGCTCTTTGCTGATGGAGCTGTACACATTGCGATCAGAGCTGTGGAGGAGGCAAAGAGAGGGATTCCCTGCACTCGTTAACCCTTTCAAGGCCTACTTTAAATTTTTAATCCGCATTCTGCAGCCGGGTTAATTTTTGCATATTTCAGGAAAATTGCACCTGTCTTATTCAATATGTTCTAATAGTGATTTTCCTTCTGCTATGGTCATGTATTATATACCATTTGATAGGAATATTTAGTCAGAATTTTGGATCCCAAGAGTTTTGAGCTCGGTCTGGAAAGGGTTTGTTTCTATAATGGCCACAATGTCCAAGTCCTTTCCACCATTAGGGCTTCCAGGTCAGGAACTTTGTTGGCTAGGCTTCGAACATTTGTGCTCATTGCTTTCCAGCATTTGTTGACTGGCTTGCCTGTATTTCGCATGGATTTTGTTCTACACGCCTCTTCCTACTTGCCATTGATGTATGGTTTTAAAGTGTGGCTGTTTCCAATGTTATTATGCTTTTGCTGGGAGTGATGTCCTGAACTTATCCTTCTCCATCCATCACCCCCTTTCCCTAGTTTAAATGCCTGTCCACATACTGCCTGAATTTTTCACTAGGATCCTTTTCCCTGCGATCCTTTTCCCTGCACAGTATAGTCTCTGGTTGATCCATCTGTTTTCCCAGTCACCTATATATCTAAACCCTTCTTTTCTGCACCAGGTTTGGAGCCATGTATTAAAGTTTTTTATGCGATGTAATCTTTCTGCCCCCTTAGCAAGAATGGGTAGAACTTCTGAGAATGCTAGAGTGTTAGCAATGGGCTTGAGTTTCTCTCCCAGAGTCTGGAAGTCTCTTTGAACTGCAGAGGCACTGTTTCTAGCCAGGTCATTTGTACCTAAGTGGATGACAACATCAATTTTAGAGTGCTCACTTTCTGCACTAACTATACCAACAATTTGGTTCGTATTCCTTGCTGGCTGAAGAGCCTGGGAGTCAAATCTTTATGCATAGAAGCTAACTTGACACATATAGGGCAAACTCTTAGGTTCCAAATGATTCTTCTCAGAATGAAAGCACCACAGTTATTGCATTGAATACACAACATGTTGATTAAGTGGTCCTTCTTTTTTGCCGACTTCAACTTGGAAGCAGTTGAGGCTGATCCTTTAGCCCTCTGGTAGCCATAGGAAACACAGGAGTGTAAAAAGCTGGACATGATTGCAGGTGGCTGCTGCAGCAGGGCGGGTATATGCAGCTTACCAACGTGCCTAAAAACCTCCTCAATTTGCCCTCTTCTAAAAAAAAAAACTCACCTTGACTTTTCAGACCCCTCCTCTTACAGATCCATTTCAAGCCTACCTTTCTTACCCAAAATAATAGAGAAAACAGTCCAAACACAGCTACAGGAACACCTCATAGTAACATAGTAAATGACAGCAGATAAAGACCAGCATGGTCCATCCAGTCTGCCCAGCAATACGACAAAAGTAGGTGCACCTGTCACTCTGTGCAGGCCACCCCTCCCCATGTCTTTGTTTAGGGGTGGACCCACCACTCCATGTAGGACACCCCTATTTGTTGAGAAGTTAGATGGTTCAGTTTATTTTGTTTTTATCCTGTTGCTATAAAGGGATCCGCAGTGCTTGTCCCATGCTGTTTTGAATTCCGTCACCATGTTTGCCCCCACCACTTCCATCGGGAGAGCATTCCAAGCATCCACCACCCTTTCAGTGAAAAAATATTTCCTGACATTGCCTTTCAATTTTCCACCTTGCAGCTTCATGTTATGCCCTCTAGTTTTGCAGCTTCCCCGTCTTTGGAAGATGTTTGTTTGTTCATCGTTCCTCTTTAAGTATTCATATCTCCCCTATCCCTCCTCTCCTCCAAAGTGTACATATTTAGGTCTTCAAGTCTCTTCTCATAAGGTTTCTTACGCAGGCTCCAAATCATTTTGGTCACCTTCCTCTGAACAGTTTCCAGTCTTTTTACACATCTTTTGCAAGATATGGTCTCTAAAACTGAACACAGTATTCCAAGTGAGGCCTCAACAGTGACCTGTACAGTGGCATAAGTACCTCTTCCTTTCTGCTGGTAATCCCTCTTTGTATGCAGCCCAACATAGTCCTGGCTTTTGCCACCACCTTGTTGCACTGTTTTGCCACCTTGAGATCATCTGAGATAATCACACCAAGGTCTTTCTCCTGAACCATGCACACCAACCTCTCGCCCCCTATTGCGTACATTTCCTTTGGATTTCTGCTACCTAAGTGCATGACACTGCATTTTTTGCATTAAATCATAATTGCCAAGCATTAGACCATTCTTCCAGCTTTTGTAGATCTTTCCTCGTGTTATCCACTCCCTCGGGGGAGTCCACTCTGTTGAAAATTTTTCTGTCATCTGCAAAAAGACAAACTTTTCCATTCAGTCCTTCAGCAATATCACTCACAAATACATTGAACAATGCCGGGCCCAGGACCGAACCCTGGGGCACCCCGCTAATCACCTTCCTTTCATCCGCATGAGCTCCATGTACCATCACCTTCTGTCGTCTGTGAGGAGAGGGTGGAAGTGTTGTAATGTGTGGGTTTTGTAATAAATTGCTCTTGCTGTGTTCACTATTTGGGTCTTCATTTTGGTCGCCTTCCTCTGAACAGTTTCCAGTCTTTTTACATCTTTTGCAAGATATGGTCTCCAAAACTGAACACAGTATTCCAAGTGAGGCCTCACCAACGACCTGGCCGTATTGCTGGGCAGACTGGATGGGCCATGCTGGTCTTTATCTGCCATCATTTACTATGTTACTATGAGGTGTTCCTGTAGCTGTGTTTGGACTGTTTTCTCTATTATTTTGGGTAAGAAAGGTAGGCTTGCAATGGATCTGTAAGAGGAGGGGTCTGAAAAGTCAAGGTGAGGATTTTTTAGAAGAGGGCGAATTGAGGTGGTTTTTAGGCACGTTGGTAAGCTGCATATACCCGCCCTGCTGCAGCAGCCCCCTGCAGCTCCACTTGACCCTCAGCTGCATGGTTGCTGACCTGAGCAATGAGTGGAAACCCTCCTAACCTCGCTTCTCAACAACCTCATAAACGGAACACAGAACATCCATCAAGGATTTATCCTTGTATTCCTTGACATTTCTGCTGCCTTCGACACCATCAACCACAATACCCTTCTACAATGTCTCCAGTCAATCAGAATTTATGGCACAGTATTAAGATGGTTCCAAGACTACCTCCATAACAGAATTCAGCAGATAAGAATCAGATCACTATCATCAACCCCATAAATTCAAACTCAAGGTGTCCCCCAGGGATCTACTCTTTCAGCTCTCCTCTTCAACATCTACCTGAAACCCCTCTGCAACATCATCCAACTATACAACATCAACTACCATATTTATGCAAATGAAATTATGCTCTACACACCACTCAACCTCAATAAACCATCATATCATGAATTCCAGCAATGCTTCTCAGATGTCTCACAATGGATATTTGAAAATCATTTGTCCATAAATCTAAAGAAAACGGAAGCTCTACTCATCACCAGGAATGTTTCCTTCACTTCCCCTCCCCCCTCCATCACCCACAACACCACCAAAATTCAAATCAAACCAGATGTAAAGTACCTAGGAATCACTCTTGACAGCCACCTCACGCTGAAGACCCAAATAGTGAACACAGCAAGAGCAATTTATTACAAAACCCACACATTACAACACTTCCACCCTCTCCTCACCCCATCAGATTTCTGCTCAGCCCTGCAAGCCCTCAAAACAGCCCACAATGACTACTGCAACTCAATATATCACGGACTCCCAAAATCAACATTTCAACCTCTTCAAATAGCTCTCCATATGGCTGCAAGGACCATCTCATGCCCATCCAAATACAAACACATCATCCCCATTCTCAGACACCTCCACTGGCTCCCTCTGCAAAGCAAGATACTCTACAAAATCCTGCTAATGACTCACAAAGCTCTAAACTACCAGTCTTCCACCCTCCTTCACTCCCTCATCATACCACATTAATCAAACAGACCACAGAGAGCCTCCACCATGCAGACTGACTACCTCCCAAGCTATAACAAAATCTCCCAAGAAGCCTGTGCCAGAGCCTTCAAATTTTATGCCCCATCTACCTGGAATTCCCTCCCTGCTAACTTAAGAAACACTACGGACCTCTTAACAATCCACAAACTCCTCAAGATCCACCTCTTCACCCTCCACTTTGCTCCCTCCCCTCCTACCCCCCCCCCCCCCAATAACTGAACTTTTCTAAATCGCAACTAAAGCCCAACACTACAAGTATATATAGATAGTTCATCAACCTATACATAGTTAATCATGCCAAACACCTCACTCCTTGCTTAATGTACAAAATTACCTGTTCTAATGTAAAAGCTGCTTGTATAATTCCAGTTCTCAGTAAACCTCTTTGTGAAAAGCGGTATATAAGTATAACCAAATAAATAAATAAACAAACAAGATGGGACAGAATAAAAACTGCTTTTGGTTTTCCCTGAATTGCTATCTGGTCTGTGTTTTAAAGAAAACCCCTTCCCGCCGCAGGCCACACTTACCACACTCCCCTTTCAATTTGGCTGCTCAAGCCATTAGAATCAGATTTCTGTGAGCAATGGGCATCTCTACATAAGGTAATGCAGCTTCTTGTATATAGGGCGGTCTTTCACAATCTTATCTTTTTTTTGTCAGTAGTCTGCAGTACATTTACTCCATGTTACAATTTTGTAAAAGAAAAAATCCTTCTTAAAGGGGCACCTTTAGTAAGTTTCTCTTAAGGCTGAGAAACTACAAGTGTCACATCTTCAGGAGCATTTTCCAGAATTTCTAATGCTGCATGGTGACCGACACCTTCCAGGCTGATACTATTCACAGAAATTAGACGGTCTCCTATGTAAAATCACAGATAATTTAGTTGAAATCTCACTTTCTTCATCAGTTAGAAAGATTGAATCCAGTTGTCTCTCAGAAGCTAAGTTGCTTTTTAATACTTGTGGATTCTGCATAAATGCTGATTCGAAAGCTCTTAAGAGGGAGACTTGGGGAATAAAAGAGGACACTTCCCCATCTTTCAATGAAATGCACTATAGAAAGTTAAAATTGAGGATGAAAAGAAAAGCAAATGACACAATACTGATACGCACAGTCTCTTTCCTGAAGAATTTTATTTGCCAGCTCTAACAGTGCAATAGGTAGACTTCAGGATCACGTAGGGACATCACAATATATTATATAGGTATATATGCATTCAATTTCATCTAAATGACAATGATAAATATACAAACATAGTAACATAGTATATGACAGCAGATAAAGACTGGTATGGTCCATCTAGTCTGCCCAGTAAAGTGGCTACAGTGGTTCTACCTACCGCTTCATGCGAGTCACTCCCTCTATTTTTTGAAGTATAAAAGGCTTCCTATGAGGAACAGTATCAAAGGCTTTGCTGAAATCTAAGTAGGCCACATACATTGCATGCCCTTGATCTAGTTCTCTGATCACCCAGTCAAAAAAATCAATCAGATTTGTTTGGCACAAACGCGAAATAAAGACTTTTTCAAGTACATTCGTAGCAAAAAACCTGTGAGAGAGTCAGTTGGTCCATTAGATGATAGAGGGGTTAAAGGGGCACTAAGAGGCGACAAGGCGATAGCGGAGAGACTGAATGAATTCTTTGCTTTGGTCTTTACTGAGGAAGATGTAGGGATGTTACTCATGACTGAAGTGGTATTTAAAGGTGCGGAAGACTTGAAGGAAATATTGATACATCGGGAAGATGTATTACAACTATTAGATAAACTGAAGAGTAGCAAATCACCTGGGCCGGATGGTATACATCCAAGAGTTGAAAGAACTGAAATATGAGATTGCAGACCTGCTATTAGTAATCTGTGAATTTCCATTAAAATCATCTGTAATACCTGAAGATTGGAGGATCGCCAATGTAACGACAATTTTTAAAAAGGGTTCCAGGGGTGATCCGGGAAACCACAGACCGGTGAGCCTGACGTCAGTACCTGGAAAAATGGTAGAAACCATCATAAAGAACAAAATTACTCAGTATGTAGATAGTCATGGCCTAATGGGAGACAGCTAACATGGCTTTAGACAAGGAATACCTTGTCTTACTAATCTGTTATGTTTTTGTGAAGGTGTGAATAAACAGGTGGACAAAGGTGAGTCAGTTGATATTGTGTATCTGGACTTTCAGAACGCCTTTGACAAGGTCCCTCATCAGAGACTTTTAGCAAAATTAGAGTCATGGGATAGGAGGCAGTGCACTATTGTGGATCAGGAACTGGTTAAAAGATAGAAAGCAGAGGGTAGGGCTAAATGGCCAATTTTCCCAATGGAGAACGGTGAATAGTGGTGTACCCCAGGGATCTGTGCTGGGTCCGCTGCTTTTTGACATATTAATAAATGACCCGGAAAAGGTAATAACGAGTGAGGTTATCAAATTTGCAGATGACACAAAACTATTTAAAGTTGTTAAAACCCAAGAGGATTGTGGAAAATTGCAAGAGGATCTAGATAAATTGGAAGACTGGGCATCAAAATGGCAGATGAAATTTAATGTGGACAAGTGCAAAATTATGCACCTAGGGAAGAACAACCCAAACTATGGTTACACGATGCAAGGTTCCACATTAGGAACCACCACCCAGAAAAAGATTTAGGCATCATTGTGGATAACATGTTAAAACCCTCAGCCCAGTGTGAAACGGCAGCCAAGAGAGCAAATAGAATGCTAGGTATCATAAGGAAAGGAATGGAAAATAAAACAAAAGATATTATAATGCCTCTGTATCGTTCCATGGTGAGACCGCACCTTGAATATTGTGTGCAATTCTATTCACCATATCTTAAAAAGGATATAGCATTATTAGAAAAGGTTCAGAGAAGAGCGACGAAAATGGTAAAGGGGATGGAAGGATAAACCTATAAAGAAAGGCTAAAAAGGTTAGGGCTCTTTAACCTGGAAAAGAGACGGCTGAGGGGAAATATGATAGAAGTCTATAAATTAATGAACAGATAAATGTAGATCGATTGTTTACGTTATCAGAATATAGAAAGACTAGGGGACATGCAATGAAGCTACAGGGTAAACTATTTAAGACTAATAAAAGAAAATATTTTTTCACTCAACGTGTAATCAAACTCTGGAATTTGTTATCAGAGGATGTAGTAAAGGCTGTTAATGTAGCTGGGTTTAAAAAAGGTTTGGACAAGTTCCTGGAGGAAAGGTCTATAAACCATTATTAAGAAGGGACCCAGGATATCAATGCTTGATCCAGTACAAGCATTGTGGAACCTGTGTCTTTTGGGGAAACTGCTAGGTACGTATGACCTAGATTGGCCACTGTTGGAAACAGGATACTGGGCTTGATGGACCTTGGTCTGACCCAGTATGGCATATCTTATGTTCTTGTTCCCTTCGTATAGCCATGTTGCCTTGGATTGCGCAACCCATTGACTTCCAGAAAAGCAACTATCCTTTCTTTCAGCAGCGTCTCCATTACTAGAGCTAAATGTTATAAAAGTAGGACCGGAGTTAGAAGATAGCAACCAGGGCAATTGCCCTTGACCCTGACAGTACATGGGGCCCTAAGCCTGCCTCAATCTGAAGGAGCCTTACCCTGAAGGTGGGCTTTAGGGCCCCATCTCCAGTTTCTGCCCTGGGCCCCTGCATGTCTAACCTGACCCTATAAAAAAGACATGGTGCTGTATAATTGCTCTCTTAGGACCTGATTTACTAAAACTTTTCTCCCACTCTGTCTCTATGGGAGAAAAAAAAGCTTAGTAAAATCTGGTCCTTGAAGGCACATTTTACAAATGGTGTCCGTGCAATCTGGAACATCCGATCCAGAACACCTGAAAAAAAGCAGGCACACTCAAGTTCAGACACGATTTCACAAACGTGGATGTGACCAATATGAGCATCTACATAGACATCCCTGGAATAGTATTCAAGAACAGAGATGTCTAGGAATAGACTGATGGTTACAGTAATGGGCTAGGACCTGGAAAGCCAAGGTTCAAATCCACTGCTGCTATCATTGTGATTGTGGAGAGTACTGGGGATGCTGGAGTGCCGTATCCACTACATCATCTGGATGTGTAATGGCCAAAACTAGTATTTATCCACAGCTTTCCACCCAGCTCTCCCATTCCGAAGCCTATTATTGCCCAGTCTTTTGCTAACCTTCCCCCTGTGTCCAGCATCTTCCCTCATTCCTCTCTCACCTTCCCCATCCAGGGTCTCTCTCTCTCTCTCCTATATTCATTCTAATTCTAACTCTAACATGTGCTTTTAAACAGGTAAAATCCCAAACTATTATGGTTCAGTGAGGTTTACAGAAAGAAATCACTACAGCATTGAACAAAAATAAAAAATAATAATTTAATAAAAAATTAAGAATCAAATAACCAAGATTTCAAATATTTCTGGAATTGCAAAATAGACGACGACTCTTTAATCCTCACAGGTAACTTACACCAGTGTTCTGCCATTTTATAAGGAATGGTGTGTATAAATCTTGTCTTTAAGCTAACTCTTCTACAGGGTGGAAAAAGAAGAGCACATGAAGAATGCAAACATTTTGATTTAGTTGCTAACAACGGAAGTAACAATGAATGAAAACGTATTCGAACATAATCATTAAAAAACATATAAAACTTAACAAGGATCTGCTTAGAAATCTTAAGCCAATGTAATTCACAGAATAAAGGAGTCAACAGTGTGTCTAGAGACTCCAAAAATAAGATGGGCTGCGGTATTTTGATAAAGTTGTAGCCGCTTTACTTGTTGTTGTAAGCAGTTTAGAAACAATATAATACTGTATTCAAGATATGCAAGAATAGAACTTTCCACTAAGAGTTGATAATGACTAAAGGAAAAATAAGGTCTAAGTCTACGAAATTGACGCATACGAAAAAAAGACTTATAGACCTTGAAAGATAGCTTACCATCTATTAGGACCCCAAGTGCTTGAAGGACTGGCTCAGCACAAAGATTTAATCGAGTCAATGCATCTATTAATAATTCTGGGGGGAGGTTTGGTATTATTAAAGCAGATAACTTTGTTTCTGACATACTCAATTGAAGATGTAAAATTCTAGCCCATCTATCTAGAAGACATATAAGGGGACATTCTGAACAGGGAATAGCGGGGATGTACATCCGGTCTAGACATACAAGCCCCGCTATTCCCTGTTTGGCAATTCTGATCCAGGAGTTCCCCACACGTATAGGGCATTTGTGCAGGGAGCTACAGACAGAGGCGGGAAGGGGTGGCGATGGGGAGCAGAGTGGGCCAAGACATCGAGGCTCCATACAGGAGCATATTGAGGATAAAACAGGGAGGTTGCCAGATGTGCAGGGCAGCTGGATTGGGGCCCTTACGGACATCCAAGTGTCCTGATCATCTAGCTCCCATGCTTGTGGAACCAGATGCAACTCTTGGCCGTCCAGATTTTGGGCATCCGGACGGCCCAGATGTGCTCCGAACAGAATGGGCCTCATAGTGTCATTCAGGACAGAATAAACATCATGTGTTGATGGCGAAAAAGTCACAAGTATAGAGATATCATCTGCTAAAGTATAATATTTAAGATTCTCTTGAGTGATAAACCAGCCCAAAGTAATCAACAAAACATTAAAAATAATCGGAGAATGTGGGGATCCCAGCGGTACCCCATAACCAACACTCCACTTTTCAGAACAGTCTGCCCATATCCGAATTTGATATGATCTATTTTTCAAGAATCTTGAGAACCATTTATAAACCATTCTCGAAACCATAAATAATCCAGATTAGCTAGCAAAATATACTTGTTGCATCAGAGGAGGCAAGATGAGGAGGGCCGGCACGCGCACTTGTATCAGAAAGGCCTCGCACCTGAACTATCTTTGTTACTGGCGGGCTGGATTTGATGTGAGGTGGTCTCCCAGGGCATGCCTGAAAGTCCAATTCACCCCTGCCCTGAACCCAATATGTGGCTGTGACCCCAAAGGAGGATTTTACGACCCCATTTGGGGTCATGACCCAGTGTTTGGGAAACGCTACCCTACAGAGACTGCCACTCCACCATCCAGCACAAAATGATGGCAGAAGATGAACCAGATCACTTTTTAGTGAACTTTAAATGGACTGCCCACATGGCCAGAGGCAAAATGGACTACTTACTTTGGGAATTTGCTGACGGATAGCAGTTAGAACATAAGAAATGCCATTCTGGGTCAAACCAAGGTCCATCAAGCCCAGTATCTTGTTTCCAACAGTGGTCAGTCTAGGTCACAAGTACCTGGCAGGTTCCCAAAAAGGTACACAGATTCCACAATACTTATCCCGGGGTAAGCAGTGGATTTCTCTGGTCCTCTTTAATAATGGTTTATGGACTTTTCCTTCAGGAACTTGTCCAAACCTTTTTTAAACCCAGCTATACTAACAGCTTTTACTAAATCCTCTGGTGCATTCCACGATGCCAAACCTGATGGGCAAGCTACATATGCAGCTGTCAAGGCCGCCATATCTATCTTTATCTTTATTTAAAATTTGATAAACCGCTTTTCGTCGAAACATAAAGCGGTGTACAATAAAAGGTTGGCAATGCAAAGACAAAGAAAGGAACGCCAAAGTAACATAGAAAAGTAAGTATAAAAGGATAAAGGCATAGACAAATAGAGTAACAAAAAACCAAAACAGCACAGAACAAAACTAGAGGGCCAATAATTAAAACATAAATTAACAGGGTTTTTTAAAAAACAAACATGATAAAAAGGCCCAGAAAGGGGAAGACAAAACCAGACCATGGGTAGACAAAAGGCACAACTAAACAAATATATGGGCAGGACGGACATAAAGACAAGCAACTGAGAGAACATCAGGGAGGACCATCAGGAGAGAGATGAAAAGCTTGCTGAAACAGGTGGGTTTTGAGTAGTGTTTTAATTGGGGATATGAGGGTTCCAAACGGAGAAACGGTGGTAAAGCATTCCAAAGTACTGGACCTAAAAAGAAAAAAGCGGCGTGACGGGTCTGTTCAAGGCGTGCCTGTGACGGGGAAGGAAGAGACAAACGGTTTGCATGGAGGGAGCGAAGCTGACGGTAGGGGGTGTGAAGGGAGATTCGATCTGCTAGATATAGAGGAGTATTGGTATGAAGAGCACGGTGAATTAGAATAAGAAACTTATAATGAAAACGGAAACAGAGAGGTAACCAGTGCAGGCGGAGAAGGATAGGTGTGATATGGTCAAAACGGTGTGAGAATGTGACGAGACGGGCAGCAGCATTTTGGATGCGTTGAAGGCGCAGGAGTTGATACTTTGGGAGGTTAGCAAGAAAGACATTACAGACATTACATTATTGTAACAGACTGGCTGTACACCAGATGCCTACCCGCCAGTACTTCAGAAAGGGGGGGGGGGGACTATAGATAAAAGACGGCCCTCAGAGGTTCCTCTATAAATTGAAGGTATTTGCATGGAAGTGGCTGCAACTGGAGGGAAAGACCAGGCTCAAGATAGTCAAGATATGCTCCTGGAGAAAATTTTAGAGGGCTTGACCTCACTGATGAAGCAGTGGGTACGTCAGCATTTCAAGCTTACATTGGAGAGTGCACTGGAAATAGCAGAAAGATACCATGAAGCCCAGCCAGTGACAGAAGTGAACACTAAGGTGGTGAAGAAGTCACCCATTAGCCTGAGAGGACAAAAGGCGAAGCTAGAGCAGATGTTGGTTCCCATATTTCGAACCCTGGAGTCACCTCCTAGGCGAGGGCATTGTCCCAGCCATGACCCCTTCACCTGCTTTAGATGTGGAGTCCAGAGAAACTGTGGTCAGGAATGTCCCCTGGGTATGTAGGAACCTATGTATGTCAGCCTAACTACCCCTCACGCCTGTGCTTTTGTAGACATTCCCCACACAGGTGCACTGAAGTTTGGGATTCCAGTGGAACTCCAGGGGACCCGCCTCCAAGCCTTGATAGACTCTGGGAGTGTGCGGACCCTCATTTGCCGAGGAACCGTAAACCGATTTCAGATCGATTATGGAAAGACTATAACACTGGTCTGTGTGCAGTATCTAACAGCACAGGTTTCACTCAAGAATCTGGCAGGGCATAACACATTCGAGGTCGTAGTGCTGCCCTGGCTTCCATACCCAGTAGTGATCGGCTGAGACTACCCAAGTTTTTGGGCAATATGGGCCTGGCTAACTGATGATTCAACTAGGTCAAACCAGGAAAGTTTCCTGGAAGGTTTCCACCTAGAAGACCCAGATCTATATATCAAGAATACCAAGTCTACTAACTCCAGGAGTCAGCATCACCGAGACAACCCACGCTACTATCAGAATCTGGGCATGGCTATAGAGGAGGGGCCCAGGGAGGAAAATCCTAGTGAAAAAATACCTGGGGATATCTTAGGTCCCAGCAGTAGTGACCCAAACACACTAGACCCCCTCCCAGAATGGAGGCTGGAGGGAGACCCAGGAAGCTTCAAGAGGGCCCAGCAAGAGGATGAGTCCTTTAAACATGCCCGAGAGCAGGTCTTGGAAGTAGATGGGATTCCAGTAGGCAGTGGAGACTCCCTTAGGAAAATCTTTCCCTATTTTGTGCTAAAGGAAGTTTTGTTATACAGAGTGGCTGGTTCCCTAGAGAAGGAGGAGGTAGAACTACTGATAGTTCCCCCACCCTATCAACAGCAGGTATTATCGTTAGCATATAGTCATTTGTTGGGAGGACACCTGTGGGTTAAGAAAACACTAGAGCATATTTTAGCACAATTTTGCTGGCCCAGGGTCCATAAGCAGTTGCACTTGTATTGCCAATCATGCCCCAGCTGCCAACTTCACAACCCCGCTAGAATCAGACCTGTCCCTCTGGTTCCTATGCCCATCATTGAAACCTGTTCGAAAGAGTGGCCATGGACCTGGTAGGGCCTCAGAAGCAAACCAACTGAGGTAATAAGTATATTTTAGTCATACCGGACTACACTACCAGATATCCGGAGGACATCGCTCTGAGAAATATGTAGACTACTATGTGAATGCCCTCTGGGAAGTCTTTTCTTAGGTTGGAATACCCAGCAAGATCCTCACAGACCAAGGAACACCCTTTGCATCCAGGGTGATGAAGCAAATGTCTGCCTTGGTGAAAGTTAAGATGCTGCAAAAGTCAGTAGAAGCAGATGTTAAAAAGTTTTGTGCAAGAGGGCAGGAAGAACTGGGATACTCTCCTACCCTACCTGATGTTTGCCATTCGTGAGGTGCCTCAGAGTTCCACGGGCTTTTCGCCTTTTAAGGACATAAGATATGCCATACTGGGTCAGACCAAGGTCCATCAAAGCCCAGTATCCCTCTTTCCAAAAGTGGCCAATCCAAGTCACAAGTACCTAGCAGTTTCCCAAAAAGACACACAGGTTCCACAATGCTTGTATTGGGGCAAGTAGTGGATTTCCTGGGTCCTCTTTAATAATGGTTTCTAGGCCTTTCCTCCAGGAACTTGTCCAAACCTTTTTTAAACCTAGCAACACTAACAACTTTTACTATATCCTCCGGTAATGAATTTCAGAGTTTGATTACATGTTGAGTGAAAAAATATTTTCTCTTATTAGTCTTAAATGGGTTATACTGTAGCTTCATTGCATGTCCTCTAGTCATTCTACATTTTGTTGGCATAAACAATCAATCTACGTTTAACCGTTCCACTGCATTCATTAATTTATAGATCTCTATCACATCTTCCCTCAGCCATCTCTTTTCCAGCATGAGAAGTCCTAACCTAAACTTTTGAATTGCTCTTTGGAAGACAGCCAAGAGGTGTGGAGCCTGATTCCATTAGGGGCACGTCTGGGCCATCTGGATGCCACTGAGCAGGATGGGCCAGACATTCCCGTGGATGCAGGATGGGGCCCTGAGACAGTCCAGCATACCCCTGCATACACGTGGGGACGTCCTCCCCACATGCCCTTCCGACTCCCGCAGCGCCAATCACCTGCCACACGACCCTAGGCTGGGCAGCTGGGGCCCGGATCGGGCGACAGGGACCTACCTGCCACCTGTCCCAGACTGGTCCTGATCGCTGCAGAGGTGGAATAAGTAGCATGTTCACCCCTGACCTGCAGGACATACAGGGCCGTGACCAGAATTGGCCCTGTACGTCCTGCTGCCTCGGCCTGTCCTGTTCCACCCCCTCCCGCCCCCTGCCAGCCCTTCCCATACTGCTGTTCCAGCCATATGGGAAGAGTCTGTGGGGGAATACGGGCAGAACGGATTGCAGAGCTACACATCCCACCAGGATGTGCAACCCTGCAAGTCACCTTGCTGAACTGGGTCCATACTGTATTAGACACGGTGAGATAAACCTGGAAATAGGAATCCCATCTCGTGCATAATCTGGTAGAGTATGTCATACAAATGGAAGACCGAATGAAGAAAGCCAGAAATGTAGCCAGACTCAGTTTGGAAAAACCCCAAGCCGAACAGGCTAAAGGTTACAATCAAGCAACCGTACACCGCACCTTCCAACCGGGTAGCAGTGTTTTAGTCTTGTTGCCCTCGTCCGAGAGCAAGTTACTCTGTAGATGGAAGGGACTTGTTAACTACAAAATTGCCCAGCCAGACAAACGGAAGAAGGCCAAAATGTATATTAATCTACTGAAAAAGTGGACTCCAGGAATGGTTGTGGTGGTACAGGAGGACTTTGGGCTGGAAACTTCAGCCCTGTCTGTTCCAGCTCAAGTCCTGATTGGGACCAGATCTCTGCGTCCCAGAAAAGAGACCTAGCTGAACTGATCCACCGGAACATATATGTGTTCTCCACTCACCCGGGACGAACTCACCTCTCTTATCACGATATCATTACTGACCCTGGGGTGGTTATCTGACAATGACCCTATTGAATTCCGGAGGCCCGGCAGCAGGCCGTCACCAAGGAACTTGAGGAAATGCTTAATCAGGGAGTTATAGAAGTGTCTATGAGTGACTGGTCATCCCCCATCGCCTTGGTTCCCAAACCAGATGGGAGCATCAGATTCTGCATGGTCTTCTGGAAGGTCAACGCCATTTCTAAATGGCAAGCATATCCAATGCCCTGAGTAGACGAGCTAATCAAGCAACTCAATGGAGCATGCTTTATCTCAACCCTGGACTTGACCAAGGGATACTGGCAGGTACCCTTGACTCCAGCTGCCAAGGAGAAAACTGCCTTTTTGACACTGCAAGGCTTGTTCCAGTTTACCATACTGCTATTTGGATTACACGGTGCTCCAGACACATTTCAATGCCTGGCTGACTACCTGCTGAGACTACACAAGAAATATGCGGCTGCACATCTTGACGACATTGTAATGTACAGCAAAACCTGGGCCACCCATCTAACCCTAGTACAAGCTGTGTTGACCAGCCTGCAAAAAGCCAGGTTGATAGCTAACCCTCAGAAATGCTTCCTGGGAGGCTGGGACATCTAGATCAGACCTCAACTATGGAAGGTGAATGCTATTATCCAGGTCCCTACCCTGAAGTCGAAGAAAGATATTCAGGCCTTCCTTGGATTGGTTGGCTATAACTGCCGGTTTATCCCTAATTTTGCAGAGATTGGAGCCACTAACTAATCTCCTCCAGAAAACAGCTGTTAAGCAGTCTCAATGGTCACTGGACCTAGACCGGGCCTTCCAGCAACTCAAGGAGGTAGTGTGCTTGGCACTTGTCCTGATTAGCCCTGATGTCTCTCTACCATTTATTGTACAAACAGATGCTTTGGAAGTGGGCCTGGGAGCCATTCTGGCCCAGGAAGTCAGAGCTGAAGAGCATCCAGTGGAATTCATCAGCAGGAAGCTGCTCCCTCGGAAGAAACATTATGCTGTGATCGAGAATGAAGCCATAGCTGTCAAGTGTGTACTTGAAACCTTCAAGTACTACCTGCTGGGCCTCCATTTACATTGGTTATGGACCACCAACCTTCAAATGGTAGGCTCAACATAAGGAGTCCAACTGCCTATTATGCGGTGGTTCCTGAGTCTCCAGCCTTATCAGTATCAGATCTGCCACAGGGCGGGTTGGGCTCACCTGATTGCTGACTTCCTTTCCTGGGTGGGAGTCCCAGGTGTGGCAGGCACTCAATAGGGCATGGCTGAGCTGAGGGGGAGGATATGTGATGGGGTATATAAGAAGTTACCCATCCCTCTCTAAAGGGATTCTCAGCAGTCCGCCTTAAAAGAGGCTAAAGCTCGGAACTCAGGGCTGGGAGGGCGTGATTCAGACAGAAGGATTAAGAATACAGCTGTGTGCACAAGGGAGAGGAGAGGCCCGTGGAAACAGAAAGCACCTTCCAATCAGGGCTGGGAGAGGGGTCCGGCTGTAAGGTAGGCAATTCAGGAGGTGGGAATGATATTTACAGACACAGAAGCTGAAGGTATTGACTTGACTTGTGCTGAACTTAATTCTGAGCTTTAAAGTGTGGGTCAGGGGAAGGGCACTGAGAACCAGCCTCATGAAGGTAACAAGCTGGGGAATGACTGCTGGATAACTGAAGGGAAGTAATTTTTTTGTTTGGCCCTGAACTGTTGGTTGCCTGATAATTTAAAAGCCCCTTGCCACTGCATGCCATGCTATATCACTCCTTCTTAGTCTATAATCACAGCATTTTGTCTCAGTTCAGGCTTAGAAATGGTACAGGTGTACGGAATTATATTTTCTGAGGAACACTATAGATATTAGGTCATTCATTCAGTTATGGCTTAGCTAAGAAAAGTTATTGGTTTGTACACGTTGGGGCATACCAGGTTTCAGCTTTCCATCCATATCAGCTGGGCCTCCAGGAGTTATTGAGCTGACAAAGGTACCGAGCTCCAGTTTTCCAGTGTTTTCTCCACCAACAACCTGAAATCCTAAGAGACAGCAGACAGATGTTAACCTCCTCATTTCTTACTAGTGTCCTTTCTTGCAGAAATGCATTACTAAATGACTCCATGTCATCAAGCTGAGGCAGAGGCAAAATCAAAATCCGGATTTGAAAAATGCCATTTTGATTGAATCTAGAGCTATAATCTTGTTCTTTTTCGGAAAATCAGGCCTACAAGTCATCATATGCAAATTTATAAGATAAGGACTAATTAATCCAATTTCTGTTGATCATCTGACAACTTCCAGTAGAAGTCCATGCAATAAGTTAGTTTAGCCCAGAGTTCCACAGTGGTGAGACATACTAAATCTTGAGGATTTGGAGGTTGTATTGAGTACAATGGGTTCTGACAACAGCATCATGTTTGAAAGTATGAGTTTAGGGTGACTAAGTTGGTGATGCACCAGAAAATTTCCTGCTGCCATTTTACTTGAAGATAAGAATTTGGTGATGTTCTAATGGAATTTCTAATTTCTCTCTGATGCAGTTCTTAAATTAAAGTGAGCGTTAAATCGCAATGCTTTCAGTATTAGAAGAAATCAGGTCCCCCTCCAAACCACCGTCTCCCTCAATGCTAGTTTTTTAGCCTTATAAACATAACGGCACAATCAGCACTTGCAAAAAGATCGAAGGGAGAATTCCAAGGTATGCAGTACAGGTAACATAGCAGCACAATTAGCACTTGTATAGGAGAGGGAGATGTCCAGAAAACTCAAAACATGTTCCTTAATTTTGAACCAGAAGTAAATTGCCAACAGGCAGAGATCAATGATCGCCAACTTTACAAACTTGCTGGTACATTTTCAGATCCTGTAATGGTAAATGCTGGTTAGTTTGGAATTTTACTAGAAATTACTGTGGTTAATTTCATATTGTGTCCCACCTAAACCTGCACTACAGCTATCCCACCCTCTCCTTGCTTAACTCTGTCTTTTCTGTCAATTTTATGGAGTTCCTTTCTGATTTTTATAAATTTAATTGATTGCAAACCGCCTTGCCTTTATAGAAATGGTATATGAAATCTGAATAAGCATATTTAAATGCCTATATCTGCCTTCTTTGCTGGCTTCAACTCATATCTGAAGCTGCTCTATGTTCAAATGCCAGATTGAAGCTGATAGACGAAGGGGCACACAGCACAGGTGGGTTGGGCAGTGCTTCTCCCTACAAGAGAGATTCATGGTTGCTAACAACCTATAGAGTAAACCTACCATACCATAACAGCACTAATTCCAACACTCACACAGCGAGTATCCTACCTTTAAAAAGACAGTATAGAAAATATTGGAATGGGCCCAAGAGCATTAATACACTTCCTACTGGGATACAAAACGAGTTGGACTAGTGCTGGTCCATACACAGAACCTACATGCTTGCAGAATGTCTCAGTCATAAATAGAACACAAACAGACTCTCACTGAATGCAGAAGAAATGACCACAAATAGAAATATGTAGCTAAAATTTAAAATGGAAAACCTGAGATGTCAGATTGCAAGCTGTGCAACAGTGGAGAAACATATACAGAAAAGCTTTTTCTACTGTACTGAGCAAAGTACAAAGATATGAGAGATGCACATTTCCAAAGCTGACATATTCTAATCATTAAATTTAAAATACATTTTTTTCAACCTTTCTAATCTAAGCATTCTTTCTAATTATGCTGGTCTCCACCTCACTTTCCTCTGGTCTGTCTTTTCACGCCTTTTCCAGGGTCTCCTTTCTATTTTCAGTTTCTTTTCTCCTCCTCTTTGCTTCACTTACTCCCCTCATCAGTCTCCAACATAAATCTTTCCCTTTTTCTCTTTTCTGCCTCTGTGCACTGCGACGCTCCTGCCTGCGCCCTAGAGCTTACAGGCAGGATTGGCCTTATATTGTCCCTTGAAGAATTAGCTGGCACGGTTCCCAATGAATCTTGGGAACTGTAGTGCTCTTGTATATTCCTTAGGGAAGAATTGTAGTCATGACCAGATGTGGTTAGGCAAGCAAGAAAATGTATTTGTCTTGGGGGATAGTTTCCAGCGCATCAAAAGCTCAAAGCAACAAACGCAAAAAGTGGAACTTTTAGGATAAACAGAGGAAAACAGGAACTCAGGAAGCAGTGAAATCAAATTTGCTTTAACTCAGCTATTCATAAACTTCAGCAGCTTAACTCAGCATTGCCTCATGTGGTTGTTAGAAAATATTGCAGCTTTATATCAATAGCTGTTCTCTTCACAGCGTGACTTGGAAACAGGTGAACACAATCAGGAACTCTTACGATTAAACAACAAGAAAAGCCAACGTTTTATATTCTCTTCATATAAAACTTATGTGCTTCTTTAAACTGTTATTCAATACAGCAGAAAGAGCAATCCATGGCACAAGGCTCAGGATTCAGGGTAGGTAAAGAACTTTCTACCTGCATGTATTCTTCTGAACTAACAGAATTACTGTCTGTATCAGGTTCTTTATTTTGCCCTGACTTCAGCTCCAGGAACTTCTGAAATTCCTTCAGTAGCAATTCAGCCTGTGTTTGCTTTTCATCTGGTGGATAGTTATTGGCAAAGGTTACGCCCTTCCCCCACTCACTATCTACGTCGGTAGCAAAGTTAGGTTTGCACAGTTCAGCACTATATGAAGGTTTCTTCAGCCAAGCATACAAATTAGGAAATTGTGCTTTACCTTGTTTAGAGGCATTTATAAAAGAACTTCTCTTAGGAAAACTTTCTCCTGGCTGTAGTTCTCTGTCTTTATAGCACTGCTTGTTGGCATTAGAAGTACCTTTTCTCCACGTGCTGCTTTCTCGAGGCTGGCTAGGTCTATGCTTTTCCCGGCAGTAATAGTTTCTTGCAGGGTACGTTGGACTCCCAGGCTGACTCTTCCGGGGTTCTGCCTTCTCACAAGGTCCTAGTGCTCTTCTCCTAGCTTCTAGGGTTCCAGCACTCTGCACTCCTCTCACAACGTTCTTTTGGACTTGGATATCCTTCCCCACGCTATCCTCTGGGATATTCTCCGTGGTCCTCTCTGCAACAACAACCTGTTCACCTTTCTCCTGCTTCTTCCTCACCTCTCTTTCAGCTCTCTCTGAGGTTTTAAAAAGGGCTTCAATTCCCGGCACTCCCTGCCGTTCCCTTGGGTGTGCCCAATCAGAGCTGAAGCCCAACTCCTCACCTGTACTGGGGTGTGTCTTCGGCTCAGCAGAGCACTGTGTTTTTTTCAGGTCAGTTTTGGAAATCCTGTGTGATTTAGCTCTGCTCTCAGGATTTTCCTCAACATCCATTTCTTCTGAAGGGCCATCTTCACCACAGCACTCATAGGGAGGTTTCACCTCCTCTCTTTTCCCTCCGTCATCCTCTGTCTCCCTCTTTTCATGTCACCTACCTAACAATCAGCTTTCCTTCTCCAGTCTCAGTCCATCTTCCTGTTTCCCCATTTCTCTCTCCTCCTTTCCCCAGTCTTTCTCCTTCTCCTTTACCCACTCCTTAGATCTCTGTACTTGCCTCATTCCCAGACCATTTTTTAACTTTCCTGGCTCCTTATCATCTCAACAGCCTGAGTCCCTGGCCTCCAGCCCTTCTCTTTTCTTATCTTTCTCTACCTAGTTTCCCCTTAACCCTCTCTTCCACATCACCCCTTCTCATCCCATCACAGATCCAACTCTTTTCTGTTCTTCACCCCCCTACAATGCCCTCCCCATTCCTGTCTGGTTTCCAAAGCTAGCATTTTCCAATCAAGCTGAAAATGAAATGCTTTTTTCTACCTTTGATGATTTGACAATTTATCTTTCAAACCACCCTGGTTCAAGTCTCTTTATTTCTCCTTGGTCTTCTGACTTCTTTTCTAGGATCTCCTTTTAATTAACATAATAGCATATAGTAACATAGTATATGACGGCAGATAAAGAACAGTATGGGCCATCCAGTCTGTCCAGTCAGGTGGCTAGAGTGGTTGTAACCGCCATTCCATACAAGTCACCCCCCCCCCCCCACCATGCCTTTGCTTGGGGTTGTATCCACTGCTCCGTGCAGGTCACCCCCCTCTATTTACTGAAGTATAATGTTATTTAAGTTTGCTTTGCTTTCATCCTCTTGCTATAAAGGGATCTACTGTGTCTGTCCCATACCATTTTGAATTCTGTCACTGTATTTGCCCCCGCCGTCTCCATCAACAGGTTATTCCAAGTATCCACCATCCTTTCAGCGAAAAAGTATTTCCTGATGTTGCTTCTAAGTTTACCGCCTTGCAGCTTCATCATATGCCCTCTAGTCTTACAGCTTCCCATTCTTTGAAAAAGGTTTGTTTGTTCATTGATACCCTTTAAGCATTTAAAGGTCTGTATCATATCTCCTCTGTCCCTCCTCTACTCTAGGATATATATATTTAGGTCTTCAAGTCTCTTCTCATACGTCCTCTGGTGCAGGTTCCAAATCATTTTGGTCACCTTCCTCTGAACCATTTCAAGTCTTTTTATATCCTTTGTGAGATATGGTCTCCAAACCTGAACACAATACTCCAAGTGAGGCCTCACTAATGACTTGTAGAGGGGCATTAATATCTCCTCCTTTCTGCTGGTTATTCCTCTCTGTATGCAGCCCAGCATCCTTCTGGATTTGGCTACTGCCTTATCGCACTGTTTCGCCACCTTGAGATCCTCAGACACTAGCACTCTGAGGGCCTTCTCCTGCTCTATGCACACAATCTCTTGCTCCCTATTGCATACAGTTCCTTTGATTTCTGCATCCCAAGTGCATGACACTGCACATCTACATTTTAAAACTTAACTGCCAAGAATTAGACCAGTCTTCCAGTGTTTGTAGCTTTCCTCATATTGTCCACTCTCAGAAGTGTCCACCCTTTTGCAAATGTTCATGTCATTTGCAAAAACGCAGACTTTTCCCTTCAGTCTTTCTGCAATATCACTCACAAATACATTGAACAGTATTAGTCCCAGGACTGAACCTTAAGGCACGCCACTAAGCACCTTTCTTTCTTCTGAGTGAGTTTGTTTATCACCACCTTCTGTCGTCTGTCAGTCAACCAATTTCTGATCCAGTTTACCATCTTGGGACCTATACCTAGGCTGCTCAGTTTACTGATAAGCCTCCTATGAGGAACAATATCAAAAGCTTTGCTGAAATCTAGGTATATCACATCCATCGCATGCCCTTGATCTAGTGCTCTGGTCACCCAGTCAAAAAACTCAATCATGATCTTCCTTTGGTAAAAGCATGTTGCCTTAGATCATGCAATCCATTAATTTCTAGAAAGTCCAATATTTTTTCTTTCAAGAGCACCTCCATTACTTTTCCTTATAGTTTGTCACTTCTTCCCAAGACCGGCCCATCCACTAGGGGGCCGCCTAGGGCAAGACATCTGAAGGCAGCAGGCCATGTGCTTCGGTACACATGGCCTGCTGCCTCAAACCCCCTTCTGACAGGAAGTTGTGTTGGAAGGGAGGGGGGTCAGAAATGGCAGGCTATGTGTGCCGAAGCACATAGCCTGCTCGGGCCGCTACCACTGCACCAAGTTGAGCTGTCCCACTGATGGAATTGGAGGCAGCGTGGTTTGGAAGGGGGTGCGACACAGTCGGAGCTTCTTCCTGGGGTGGCAGAAACCCTTAGGTAAGCCTGTCTCTTCCCTATTACTGTTTTTGTGAAGAGATACCACGTCAGCCCTTCTCCAGTCCCTCGGAACCTCTCCTGTCTCCAAGGATCTATTAATAACATCCTTTAAAGGCCCTGTCAAAACCTCTCTGAGCTCTTTCACTATCCTGGGATGTATCCCATCTGGTCCTATGGCTTTGTCCAGGTTCAGTTTTGCAAGCTGTTAAAAAACATCATCTTCTCTGAATGGTGTGGTATCTACTCCATTCCCATTTAGATATTTGTCAATCATACATGGTCCTTCTCCAGGATTTTCTGTCATGAATACAGAATAGAAGTATTTGCTTCGCATTTTCACTATTTTGGTGTCATTTTCCACAAATCTGTCCTTGGCACTTCTGAGTCTTGCAAGTCCACCTCTGATCTTCCTCTTCTCACGAATATACCTGTAAAATGTTTTGTCTCCACACTTCACATTTTTAGCCATTATTTCTTCTGCCTTTGGTTCTCTCTTTGGCTTTCTCGCTTTATCTCTTCTTGCTTTATCCTGTATTCTTTTCTGTGTTCCTCTTTTTGTGATCTCCTGAATTTGGTGAAAGCTGTGTTTTTTGCCTTTATTTGAGCAGCCACTTCTTTGGTAAACCATATAGTTTCTTTTTCCTCTTATTTACTTTCCTTCCATATCTATCTGTTGCCCCTTTTATTGCCTCTTTTGGTTTAGCCCACTGCAATTCTGCTTCTTTTTTTCTCCACTCACCCTGACAATTTCTCCTTCAGGTATTTTTCCATTTTACTGAAGTCGGCGTTTATGAAGTCTAGGACTTTGAGTTTGCTGTGACTGGCCTTTGCCTTGGCTTTTACCTCAAACCACATTGTATGATGGATTATCACTGCTGGGCACATGGGTACCCACCTGGACATTTGACACGCCATCTCCATTGGTAAGTACTAAATCCAGTGTCAAACTTTCTTGGTTGGTTCCATCATCATTTGTCTGAGCAATGCTTCTTGGAAGGCATCTATAATCTTTTTACTTCTTTCCAGAATACTCCAATTTATGTCTAGTAGATTAAAGTTACCCAACAGGATCAACTTCTCCTTTCATTGCTACTTTTGCAATATTAATGATCAAGTCTCTATCCATTTCCTCAGTTTGAGTTGGAGGCCTGTAGACTACACCAGTGTGGATAACAGTGTCATCTCCTCTTTCCAGACCAATCCACAGCACTGCTTTTTCCCCCCCATGTCCTCTGCATTGCAGCAGCTTTAATATTGCTTTTGACATATAGGGAGGCTCCTCCTTCTTTTCTGCCTTCTCTATCTCTTCTAAATAAATTATAGCCAGCTATTGCTATATCCCATTCATATGATTCAAACCATGTTTCTGTAATGGAATAATGTCCAAGTCCATTTCCAACACCAGGGCTTCCAGGTCAGGAACTTTGTTGGCTAGACTTAAGCATTTGTTGACTGGCATGCTTGTATTTTATATGGATTTTATTCCATACTCCTCTTCCTTCTTGTTATTGATGTGTGGATTAATATGATGACTATTACCAATGTAATTGTCCATGTCTTGTCACGTCTTCACTACTTTCCTGTATCTGTTTCTGACATTGATCTTTCCATTTCATCTCATTTTTCTCTTTTATGTCTCTCTATCTACTTGTTTTTAGATTGAGTTTCCCCCAAGCCCTCTGTCTTTGCCTGTTCTCCTCTTGCTTTCAATTTCCCATTCTCTTCCTATTCTAACATTGCTCTCTGGATGTCTCACTGCCCTTTGAAACTTGAACATGTCCGAAACCAAACTTCTTATTTTCCCTCCTTCCTCCTATCTCTATCTCTGTTGATAATGCTCTTCTACATCTTGTTTCCTCAGCCCGCAATCTTGGGGTCATCTTTGACTCCTCCCTCTCCTTTTCCACACATATCCAACAGATAGCTAAAACCTGTCGTTTCTTTCTCTATAACATTAACAAAATGTGCCCCTTCCTTTCTGAACACACTACTAAAACACTTATCCACTCTTTAGTCACCTCCCATCTCGACTATTGTAACCCTCCTCCTTACTGGTCTCCTTCTGTGTCATCTCTCTCCCCTTCAATCTGTTCAGAACTCTGCTGCAGGGCTAATCTTCTGCCAGCCCCGATGTACTCATATAACCCCTCTTCTCAAATCACTTTATTGGCTCCCCTTCCGTATCCGTATCCAATGCAAACTTCTCCTTCTGACCTATAAGTGCATTCATTCTACTGCTCCTCACTACCTTTCCTCTCTCTTCTCTCCCTACACCCCTTCTCATGAACTCTGCTCTTCCTCTGGCTTACTTCTCTCTATGCTTTTTTCTTCCACTGCCATCTCCAGACTTTGATCCTTTCACTTTGCTGCTCCTTATGCCTGGAACAAACCACCTGAATCTGTACATCAGGTTTGATCTCTCCCCCTTTTCAAATCCAAGCTAAAGGCTCACCTCTTTCAGGACACTTTTGGATCCTAATCCCTTGTTCTCCGTCATCTTTCCCTATTTGTACCATTGTTCTCATCTATTGCACTGTCTGTCTTGATTAGATTGTAAGCTCTGACGAGCAGGGACCATCTTTTATATATATCTGAGGCAATATTGTCATCCATGCCCATCCGCAACCCTCAAATTCAAGTTTATGTTAACAATTGTCGTTAAATTTCATGATCCAGAAACTCACTTTGTAGATAGTTTATTGTATTTATACTTATGTTTCACGTTCTCATGTAACTGTAAATAGTTAAACCATTTTGGTTTGTAAAACTGCTCTATGTAACTGGTTTGTTTAAATGTAAACCGCCCCTGATCTCTAGAAGGGGCGGTATAGAAAAACTGTTTAAATAAAATAAATAAATAAATCTGTACAGCACTGTATACGCCTTGAGGCACTGTATAAATGATTAATAGTAGTAGCAGTTGTAATTTTGCTCCTTTACCAGCACTTTCCCATCCTAAATCTCTTAACTCCATCTCACATTTCCAGCCCCATCTTCCATTCCCCACTTATAGACCTTTAATCCCTTCTGCTCTGCTCTCACTAATCCCAGACATTTGGTTCACCCCTACCCAATTTCTAAGACTTTGCTATTCCCCCATCCCTGAGTCTCTGCTATAGCTTCCAGTCCTATTTTGGTAAGTCCCCACTCAGTGCCTCAATCCCTAGGTTCTCATGCCATACCTTCTAGTCTTATCCCTGACCCAATCTCAATGTCCAGTCTCCCCACCCTAATCCATGAATCTTTATCCACTGTTCCTCAAAATCCGTAAACTCTCATGTTTCTCCATCTAACTTGAAAGCAGAAAGCTTCCTTTGGCTTCACTCAATCAAGCTCCATTTCCCAGCCCAGCAGGACAGCTGTATCAGCAATTAGTGCTTTCAAACCATATATAGTAGCTATCCCTGCCATCCACAGCTCTGTTCTACTTCTCCTCTGGTTAAGACCAACACGGAAAGGAGAGGAGTGGCATCAGGACCTGGAGGAGCTGGATTTTACTAGCTGGAGGAGGAGGATGTAAAGCACACTGCTGGTGGGCCCAGAAGCTGCTGACTGAGAGAGGGAGAGGCATAAAGCAAGCAGTGGGGTGACAGCTCTACCTGTTCAGGCATATCGCTCTCTCTATTCCTTTCTCCATCATCTCTCTCTATCATCCCTCTTCTCTCACCCTCGTAAAGTGTTCTGGCATCTTTCCTCTCCACCTTTGTCCTGAGGCACCTCGCGCTGAAGCTTCTGTAAGGCTCTGTTAGTCCCACCCCTCATACCAGCAGGAAGCATGAGTCAGGGGGGACGGGACCAGCAGAGCCTCATAGAGCACTTGTGCGAAGTGCCGCAGGACAATGCCTTTTTCTTTCAGCACTGATGCTATTATGGCTTGGTGGACTTAGGAATGTGAAGCATTGTAGCAATGCTGTGGGATATTGCACTACAATCGAGGTTGCCAGAAAAGCTGCATCTAAAACAAACCTTAAAACATACCTATTCACACAACACTACTACAACAAAGACTATCCCGTAGAAGAGACCACTCAGTCACAGACGGTCCATACCAACTAACTCCTATTATATAACTGCTCCCTGAATCTAATCCAGCTCAGACACTGGTATTCTCACTCCTCATACTAATATATATGACACTGTACATACATTTCCGAGACCCAATGTGGGACTTAATTTGTAAATAATAGTTATAATGAATATCCACATTATTGTATATAGTTCATACTCAGTTATGTTCAACTGTACATGGAATGTTATAATGTTCAGAAGATCAATGTATGTTTCCTGTTGTTCATTGTGAACCGCCCCTGATCTTTGGAAGGGGCGGTATATAAAAGTTTACAAATAAAATAAATAAATCTCTGCACTTGGGACAGGAGAAGCCATACCACCGAAAGTGGGAGTGATTAATAGCGCGGTATATAAGAGAAGTAAATAAATAAATAAATGAATGATGCTGAAGGTCCAAATAGGTGAAATGGTTGCAGCCAAACAGGTGATCAGATATACAGGGTGGCCCAAAAAAGTGAGAACATCTTGTAAATTAAAAGCTTAAATAGTTTACTTATTTACCTTTTCTAGCTATATAACATCTTTATTTCGACAATTTGCGGTCGCCATCTTTGTTTTTTAAATTTGTCAATCGTTTACATCTGTCTTTTTGAATTTTTAAATAACTTATATGCTACAAGATGTTCTCACTTTTTTTGGGCCACCCTGTACATCACTGGATCCAAAAAGGCCAACTCTCTTCTATCCCTGCTTTTATTTCCTGCTGGCTTGACTGCGTTCCTGCCTCCAGCTATGTAATTGTTTTGCGCCAGATATTGCAAGAGCATCTCAGTTGCTGGAAACCTGCTCTTCTTTATTCTATTCTCTCCTTTCTTATTGCTTATTGTTGAGGATCATTCCATCTCTCTCTGTCCATATGAATAGCTTTGTTTGAGCATGTACAAACAAATCTATGCCTTAGAAGACACAATGCAGGTGGTCACATATCCTATTGCCACATTACACCTCCTACCCTATCCCCACACCGCAGTCTCCAACCCCCATACCACCCTCACCCCACACCACACAACCGATCGCTACACCCCCCACCATTTTAGAGATGTACCTACAATTGGCAGTATATTAAATCTATAAATAAAAATAAATGGACACATAGACACCTCAACCCATACACATAGATAGACATTCCACGCTTGTATCATACACACAGAGACACTCCTCCCTCTCCCCCACCCCTCCACATACACACACAGACAGCCTACTCCTGAAACACAAACACATACATATGCCCTACCCCCACACCACCCCGGCACCACACAGACACCCCTCCACGCCCCCCTTCCCACAGACAAATCTCCACTCCCCAACACATATACCCCACCCCTGCACCATACACAGAGACATCTCACCTCACACATCACACATGTACAGACATCCAACCCTGGTGCACATCCTCTCAGCCCCACATCATACACAAACCTCACCTGCACCACTTTCACACACCAAAAAACCCCACCCCCACCACACAAATCCCACCCCTGCCCTGTACATACACAGCCTCCTCACACATACTTCTGCCTGCCCCACCCAACACACAGACACACACATACCACCCCCCACCCCATACACACACACACCTATCCCACCCCTGCCCACAAAAAGACCAGAGTTGCCAAGTTACCTAGTCCCAGGAAAGAGATTTTAAGCCAGTCCTAGATTTCTGACAGTCTCATCCTGATGCATTATGGGACCTGAAACACTGATTTCAATAGGTAAAAATTAGATATTCCAAATGTCATACTGCACCACATTGCAAATTTAAAACCTGAACTGGCAAAAAATCTCATTCTTGGAATTTGGCAACTTGACAAACACAAATATATAGATGCCACAAGTAATAAAGCTGACTCATACAGCTCCATGGCCCCTACTACCCCACGGAGACACACCTGATCATGTTTCTTGGCTCCCCCCAAGCATGTTTGACTCACACTATAAGTTTATTAATCCATTTTGTCACACTATAAGTTTACTAACCTCTTCTAAGTCTTAAGTGCTCTATCTACTCACATATGGCAACCATACACACTCCGTCAGTGAAATACAAATTTTTGCAATATTCTCAGCATGCACTTTTCAATCTGTTTGGGGTTTTTTTGACTGGTGCCAACATGGCAGAAGCACAGCCAGTAGGGGTTTTCTGCTAGTGGTCTGTCACTAGGGTTGCCAACTGGCCGGTTTTCAGCCGGCCTGGCTGGTTTTTCCATGGCCAGGCCGGCTGCCGGCGCAGAGGTAAAACCGGCCCTTGAAAAGCCGTTTTTTTGCTCTGGCCGCAAGATCGGGAGCGGCCAGAGCAAAAACCCGGCTTTTCTCCCAACCCGAAGTGAAAAACAAATGTCCCCGGGGCGGCCCACACACCGGAGGGCTTCAGAGGGAGCCGGGGAAGCCCGCGCGAGGCCCCGGCTCCCTCTGTACAGCCGCCAGCGTGAAGAGCCTTTTCCTTCACGCTGGCGGCTGTTTCTGTAAAGCCGCGAATGCTGGGAAAGCTTAAAGGCAATACCCTTTAACCTTTCCCAGCATTCGCGGCTTCACAGAAACAGCCGCCAGCGTGAAGGAAAAGGCTCTTTACGCTGGCGGCTGTACAGAGGGAGAGGGAGGGGGAGAGGGAGGCCGGGGCCGGGGCCTCCCTCTAAAGCCTCAGACAGCCACGGTTTGGGGGGGGGGGGAGGCCAAGGACTGCATGGGCTGTGATGGGGGGAGGGGACCTGGACTGGAAAAGGGCTAGGGGGGGGTGTACGTGGACTGGAAATGGGTTGTGATGGGGTGGGGGACCTGGACTGGAAAAGGGCTGGGGGGGGGGGACTTGGACTGGAAATAAATTGGTGGGGGGTACCAGGACTCAAAAAGGGCTATGGGGGGGAGGGGACATGGATTGGAAATGGGAAGTGATGGGAGGGGGACCTGGACTGGAAAAGGGCTAGGGGGGGGGGGACATGGACTGGAAATGGGTTGTGATGGGGAGGGGGACCTGGACTGGAAAAGGGCTATGGGGGGGGGAACTTGGACTGGAAATGGGCTATGGCGGAGGGAGGGGGACCTTGGACTGGAAATAGGCTGTGATTAGGGGGACTTGGACTGGAAATGGGTTGTGAAGGGGGGGGGAACTGGACTTGGAAAGGGCTATGGGGGGGGCATTGGACTGGAAAGAAATGGGCTGTGATGGGGAGGGGGACCTGGACTGTAAAAGGGCTATGTGGGGGGGGGGGACACATGGACTGGAAATGGGATTTGATGGGGAGGGGGACCTGGACTGGAAAAGGGCTATGGGGGGGGGGGGACATGGACTGGAAATGGGTTGTGATGGGGAGGGGGACCTGGACTGGAAAAGGGCTATGGGGGGGGGGGGAACTTGGATTGGAAATGGGCTATGGTGGAGGGAGGCGGAACTTGGACTGGAAATAGGCTGTGATTAGGGGGGCTAGGACGGCAAATGGACTGTGATGGTGGAGGGGGGGCTAGGACTGCAAATGGGCTGTGATGGTGGGGGGGGACTCGGACTGCAAATCGGATGTTATGGTGGGGGGGCCTAGGACTGGAAATAGGCTGTGATGGGGGACTTGGACTGGAAATGGGCTGTGATTGGGGGGGGGGTCTAGAACTGGAAATGGGCTGTGATGTGAGGGCTAGCACTGGAAATGGGCTGATGAAGAGCTGGAATAGGACTGGAAATGAGCTGATGTGGGGCATGGGAGAATGGGACTAGAAGGGAGTGAATGCTGGGTGGGTCTAGAACTATAAGGGAACTGATTTTGGGGGAGGACTAGAATAGATGGGGAATGAGAATGGAGAGGGGAAAAATATTTTGTGTGGAAGAAAAGTCTATGATGGGCTGGGTATTGGGAGAGTAAGAGGGGCTTGAGAATGGAAGGGTGAAATTTAAATGGATGATAAAGGAATAAGGAAAGAATTGGGGGAAAGAGCAAAGGGAAACAATCAGTATGTTAAAGCAGAAATAGAGAGAGAATGGAAAAGAGAAGGAAGGACAAATGGATAGCTCGCAGAAGACACAAAGAAACCAGAAGAAAGTGACTGGAGCAATTGCAACTGAAAAATAAAATGCCCAAACAGAAGGTAGAAAAATACTTTTTATTTTGAATTTATTAACTGGAATATGTCTGGTCTGGGAAGTGTGTATTGCTAACATCTTTGCGTTTTTCTTTAGTGCAAGAGGAAATGACTTTATAGTTTTATTTCTCCAGTGTTGTACATTTCATGTTTGGATTTTGGGGTTCCCAGTTTAATTATTATCTGACCAAGGAAGTTAGCCTACACGTATCCTCGGTAATTTTTGTGGGTGGGGCTGGGGGCGGGGCAGGGGTGGGACTAAGGGCGGAGAATGGGTGGAGCATGGCGAGCCACAGGTGTTGGGTTTTTCTTGGTGAAAAAGTTGGTAACCCTATCTGTCACCATGTTAAACTCTGGGCCCTTCACATGGAATTTGGGCCTTCTCAATTACATTAGAGGCAGATTTACACAGTGGGGAGGATTAGAGAACTGCAGATAGATATTTCAAACTCTGAAAAATATGCAGACACATTAACCATCTTTCTAGCTTCCAGATATTAATGTAGAAATCCCTAGAATCTTGAAAAAAGCCACTGTTCTCCAGCATATCCTCCAGAGTTCTGAGCATATCTGACAACACCCCTCTAAATTTTGGACCCTAGATATATTCCTACTTGCCAATACCTTAATCTAGCCCGGCCCATGGTAAAAGGGACATAGCAACCAATAAGAAAGCAGTAAAATTCAATCAGTACCTTTCACAGTAGAAACAACAGCAAAGGAAATGAAATATAAATATAATTTAAAATGCAGTACATCATGGCTATGGAATTATTTGTAATCCCTATGTGTGTGTGTGCGTATATATCTCTGTTGTGTGTTCTTCATGAGTTACGCATGTGTTGTGTCTATGGGAGGGAGGAGTAGCTAGGGGTGATGGGGCACTTCCGGGGAGGGACAGTTTTGGGGGTGTGGAGAGTTTAAATAGTGGTGGGGCAGCAGCAGTGAGAAATTCTGGGGGTGGAAACAGTTACATGGGGAATATTTTTGGGTGTGACAACTGTGGGGGATATTTCTCGAGGGTGGGACAGTTTGCAGAGTGGAGGGGCAGTTTGCAGGGGTAATTTTTGGGGGGTGGGGCAGTTGACAGGGTGGTGAGACAACTGTGGGAGGGTACATTTTTGGAGTGGGCCAGTGGTGGTGGAAGGGCAAATACAGAAAGCAGTTGGTAAGGCAGTGGGACAGTTGTGGTGTGGGGTGATGAGGTCTGCAAGGTAGTGAGGCAGTTGCATGGGTTGAGTTTTTAGGGGTGGGACAGTTACATAAGGTAGTTTTGGAGATAGGACAGTTGTAGGGATGTTAGGTTGTGGGGCTAGTTTTTGGGGGTTGGGCAGCTTACATAATGGTGAGGCAGATGTGTAGAAATATTTTTTGAAGATGTGGCACATGGCAGGCTAGCCTGGCAGTTACTGGGGTATTTTTTGTGAATGGGGCAGTTTGGGGGTTGAGAAAGTAGAGGATTTTGAAATGAGGAAGTCCGTAACTGCTATCTTTTACTCTATGTAAGTTCCCATGCTACAGAAGCTGGAACTCCTCCCATAGAAATATATTGGGCTATTTTTTGAGCAGCTTACTTTTCTGAATTCTTGATCCAATTTGGCCCATTTTTTAACTCAATGTGTGTCTTTTTTTACCAGTTGTTTCCAACATGCCAATTTTCATCCCATTCTATTAATTTTTGGGGAGTTATTTTGCCTCTAGAAAGAGAGACAGACTTTTGTATAATTCTTTCTAACTTCTATTTGGTTGGAAAGAATAATAAAGACAGTACAGAATAACCTTAGGTGACCCACAATTAATACCTGAAATCATACTAAGAACCTTATCATTTGATAAGACTGCATATAATCTACAACACTATAATTTGCTTTTGTTCATTTCGAGACCTTTTATGATGGTTATTGCTTTGTATTGCAGTGACTTACCTAAGCCGTGCTTTGCATCTTTCTTTAGGTGCATCAAGGTAATCTCCCTCTCTGGAGAAGAGGCTGCATTCAATTTCTTTAGCACAGCATCTACCCAAAAAGTCAGCATCAGAGTAATTAAAATGAATCATCTGTATATATAACACACTTACCAGGATGCGGTGCTGGCAAGCAGTGGAGTTTGTGTGCTTGCGCATCCCATCTAAGAACTGCCCCTGCAGCGCTCCGGACCAAGGAGGCTTCTAGATACACTTAGGACAGTCCTGGCACTCGGTCTCCAGCTTAATGTCAATGCTGCCGCTGTCCCTTTCCTCCTGCACTTTTGCTACTTCTTTCTCCAGATCAAATCTGTTTTAGGATCCAGAGGAGAGCCAGTTTGCTCCACCATGGTTTGGAGGTGGAAGTGGTTCGAGCACAGCAACAGTGGGAGGAAAGGAACAGCAGTACCAGGGCTGCTGGGCAGGGGGATGAGTGCTTGGGCCACTGCAAGTGTTTAGCAGGTATCTGCTAGTTTATCATAAATTTACAGTGTAAATGAGAAGGTTGCCTACTAATATTTAAGAAAAAAAGATGATAGACTTTTTAAAATTTCTTCTTTGTGCAAGAAAAAATGCTCTTTTAGCAGAGAAAAAAATTAAAAACAATACAAGTTGGAGATAGAGTAGTTACTCACATGTAACAGGTGTTCTCCAGGAGCAGCAGGAATCAGTCTTCACATATGGGTGTCATCGACGCCGATGAAGCCCTAGCGGAGCATTTCCCCAGCTTTCCATGAAAGCCTTTGGGAATGCAGGCACGCATGCGCAGTTCCCTTCCCGCCTAAAGGTGCCATCTTACCTCAGTTAAATGACATAGCTAAGAACAGCACACAAAAAATGAAAAAACAAACTAGGTACAACTGCAACTCCCAGGGGAGGAGGGAGGGTTGTGAGGACTGATTCCTGCTGCTCCTGGAGAACACCTGTTACAGGTGAGTAACTACTCTTTCTCCAGGACCAAGCAGGAAGTCAGTCCTCACATATGGGTGACTCCCTAGCTCTGGGCTACCGAGGAACCCAGGCTGAACAAGAGAACTCCCTCTAGTCCCAGCATCAAAGAAAGGCTTTTCACTGACACAACCTCCACCGGTAGCCCAACAGAGGGCAGGAGTTGCCTAAACCTCAAAGAGATTCCGGAGTACTGCCTGGCCAAAAGCACTGTCCCTACGGGACTCCCTCTCCAGACAGTAGTGGGCCGTGAAAGTCTGGCTTGAAGACCAAGTTGCAGCCCTGCAGATGTCTACCAATGGTACAGAGCAGAGATGAGCCACTGAGGCAGCCATTGCCCTGACACGGTGGGCTGTGACCTGAGCCTGCAAAGGAAGGTCAGCCGCCTTGTAAGCCCAGGTGATACAGTCAGCCACCCAGATGGACAAGGTACGCTTGGACACAGCCAACCCCAACTTATTAGGGTCAAAAGATACGAAGACCTGAGTAGCCCTTCTATGCCCCTGCGTACGGTCAAGGTAGAAGGATAAGGCCCTCCTACAGTCCAGGGTATGCAGAACTGCTTCAGCCTGGCTTGCATGAGGCCTAGGGAAGAATGTCGGAAGAGCCAACTCTTGGTTAAGGTGGAAGGAGGAGACAACTTTAGGGAGGAACTTTGGATGAGTCCTAAGGACTATCCTGTTCCTATAGAAGCGGGTGTAAAGTCTGTCACAGACCAGGGCCTGAAGCTCACTCACTCGCCTGGCCGAGGTTAGGGCTACCAAGAAGAGTGTCTTCCAGGACAGGAAGAGTAGAGGGCAAGTAGCCATCGGCTCAAAAGGTGGGCGAGTCAGTTGCTGCAAGACCACATTCAACTCCCACTCAGGAGCAGGGGGACGGATTGGAGGCTTGAGCAAAAGCAAGCTTCTGAGAAACCGGGACACCAAGGGGTGAACCGAGAGAGAATGTCCTTCCACAGTGAGTGGTGAGCTGCTAGAGCTGAGAGGTGGACCCAAACAGAATTGGACTTAAGTCCCTGATTGGATTAGTGCAGTAAGTACTGAAGCACTACTGGTACAGTACAGGAGAAAGGATCCTCTATACGTAGCTGACACCACACAGAAAAGCTTTTCCATTTCAGAGCATAGGTTTTCCTAGTGGACTGTTTCCTAGAGGCTAGGACAACCTCCTCAACTTCCTGAGGTAGGCCCCAGGGAGCCAAAACTACCCTTGCAGCCTCCAGGCCATCAAATTGAGAGCTTTGAGATTGGGGTGCAGAAGGGAACCCTGATCCTGGGAGAGAAGGTCGGGTTGCAACCCCAGAGGCAGTGGGGGATCCACTGCCAGGTGAAGCAGAAGTGGAAACCAAGGCTGTCTCGGCCACCTGGGAGCTACCAGCAGGACTGAGGCCTTGTCCTGAAGAATCTTGAACAGAGTTCGGGCCACCAAAGGCATGGGAGGAAACGCATACAGGAGGCCCTGAGACCATGGTATCAGAAAAGCATCTGCTGCTACCCGCAGAGGATGCGGCTGTCTGGAGTAGAACCGAGGCAGCTGTTTGTTCAGTGGACTGGCAAACAGATCTATCAAAGGAAGACCCTATCTCAGGAAGATCTTCTGAACTACCAAAGGATGCAGCTGCCACTCGTGGGGCTGCAGAATTCTGCTCAACCTGTCGGCCAGGTAGTTTTCCTGGCCTGGGAGGTACACAGCCTTGAGGAGCATGTTGTGCTTGAGGGCAAATGAGCAAAGGTCCTGTGCCTCCTGACAAAGGAGCCTGGACCCAGTCCCGCCTTGCTTGTTCACATAAAACATGGCTACCTGGTTGTCTGTCTGAACCAGGACAGATTGATGAGCCAGGGCGGAGAGAAAGTTTTGAGTGCTAATCGAATAGCCCTGAGTTCAAGGAGATTGATCTGCTGTGCGGCTTCCCAGGGAGACCACAGGCCCTGGGTGCACTTGTTCAGACAATGAGCCCCCCAGCTTTGCAGGGAGGCGTCTGTGGTCAGCACCACTGTGTACCCAGGAATTTGAAAAGGCACCCCTTTCAGTAGATTGGGTGGGTGCAGCCACCAGTTGAGGGAGTCCAGAAAAGGTTTGGACACCCTTATCCTGTCTCTGAGGCTGCCTGTGGCCTGTGACCACTGATTCCGAAGGCACCACTGTGCAGGCCTCATATGTAGCCTGGCATTGGGAGTCACATGTACTGTCGAAGCCATGTGGCCCAGAAGCCTCAGGCAGAGTCTGGCGGAGACCAGGGACCTGCTGAGAAACTGGTTTGCTAAGTTGATCAGTCTTTGGGCTCTGTCTTCTGGCAAGAATGCCTTTGCAAGCAGAGTGTCCAACCTTGCCCCTATGAACTCCAAGTTCTGGGAGGGGAGCAAAGTGGACTTTGCGAAGTTGATGACGAACCCCAAGCTTTGAAGAAGAGCAATAGTTCTGAGGGTGGCCAGTCGGGCCTCCTGGCACGTCTGACCTCTTATGAGCCAGTCGTCCAGATAGGGAAAGACAAAGATGCCTTGATTTCTCAGGTAGGCCGCCACCACTGCCAGGCATTTGGTAAAGACTCTGGGGGCGGAGGTTAGGCCAAAAGGCAGTACTCTGTACTGATAATGGTTTCCTCCCACAATGAACCTGAGGTACTTTCTGTGGTCTGGATGAATGAGGATGTGAGTGTACGCATCCTTTAGATCTAAGGAGCATAGCCAATCTCCCTGCTGGAGGTAGGGCAGAAGGGTTCCAAGAGTAAGCATCTTGAACTTTTCTTTCTCTAGGAACTTGTTGAGATTCCTGAGGTCCAGGATAGGTCGAAGGCCACCGGTTCTTTTGGGTACCAGGAAATATCTGGAATAGAACCCTCGACTGTGCATTTGAAGGGGCACAGGCTCCACCGCCCTTTCCACCAACAGACCTTGGAGCTCCTGGAGGAGAAGTTCTCCAGGACCAAGCAGGAAGTCAGTCCTCACATATGGGTGACGTCGGCGCCGACGGAGCCCTCGCGGAGCAATTTTCCCCAGCTTTCACAGAAAGCCTTTGGGAATTGCAGCGCGCATGCGCGGTCGCCTTCCCGCCCAAGGGTGCCATCTTAGCCAGTCTTCTTTTTTCCGCGGAGCCCTACAGACGTACCCGTCGTGTTCCCGCTGAAAAACTTGATTTTCGTGAGTTTTACTCGTTTTTCAATTCGGTTCAACGCCGGTCGTTTTCCTGCCCGGACTCGCGACGCCGTTGCGAGTCCTTCCCTTATTTTTCGGTTTTTCTGATTTTTGGTCAGTTTCGTTTTCGGTTTTTCACTGGCAGCCCGGTCCTTTGACCTTGCAGGGGCCCTTTTTCCCCCGATGGCTGCCAGTGGTTTCAAGCGGTGTGGTCAGTGTGACAGAAATATGTCACTCACTGACACACACGATAATAGCCTCCGCTGCCTGGGCCCGGATCATGAAGAAATGATCTGTGGAGCCTGTGGCAAAATGTCCTCCAAAGCGTTGAGGAGCCGGCGGCATCAGCGGGATAGAATCTTCGCTGACCCCAGCCGTACCCGGACCTCGTCGGAGGCCTCGGCATCCAGAGGCTCCAGCTCTGAACATCGCCGAAGCTCCTCCGACAGGGGTTCTCCCTCCGGAGACCATCGACGGAAGACAAAACCCGCGAGGGCGGCGTCGGTGGACGCTCCTGGCTCCGCGAGGGCCAGGTCGCATAGCCCCGACAGCCGTCCCGGGTCTTTGGAGAAGGAGCACCTCCCGAAGCGACCTCGCCTGGAGTCGGAGTTGCCTGCTCGGGTAAGTCCTGTGGTCCTTCTGGACTCGCCTCCGAGAGGTCCGACGTCGGGCCCGACGCCGTCGGGGCCCGAGTCGGGGACTGCTGGGTCACCTGAGGTCGGACTCAGGTTGACGGCCTTGGAGAGCAGACTATCTGCCTTCATGGACCAGCAGCGGGCACTGATCGCTAGCCTCGCTGGCGCCGCTGCCCCGACCGCCGGGACGTCGACGTCTAAGTCGACCCCGGAGACCGAGCCGATCCTCGAGTCCATGCGAACTCGAGTCGATCCTCGGTCGAGGTCACCCTCGGCCTCCCGTTCGGGACCGAGGTCGTCGCCGCCGACTCCCTTGGCGTCGGGGCGGCCGACGCCTCCGCCTGCCCGAGCCGACCCCACTGATTCCTCCTCGGAGTCGGTCTGGGAGTCTGAAGAGGAGGAGTCACCTGATTCCTTTCGGACTCGGTGTGTCCCCTCGGACTCACCTGAGTCCGAACCTCGGAAACAGTCCCCTCCGGAGGATGCCCGGTTCTCGGACTTCGTCAGGGATATGGCCAAGGCTTTGGCCTTCCCGGCGGATCCCGAGGAGGAGCCTCGAGCCGAAGAGCTCGACGCCCTTCAGTACGACTCTCCCGCCCGGGAGCACTTTACTGTACCGGTGCCTCCCATGCTGGAACGACTACTCTTCCGCATGTGGGAGAGTCCGGCCTCGTCGCCGGTATTAAGCAAGCGGGTCGATTCCATCTATCGAGTCCGCAAGAGTCCTGGCTTCCAAAAAGCACAGCTACCACACCATTCCATGGTAGTGGAATCGGCCATGCATCGGCTGAAGAGCCAGAAAATGCACTCCTCGGTGCCCCCTGGCAGGGAGGCCCGTAACCTGGATGGCCTTGGTAAGAAGTGTTTCCAGGGCTCTATGCTGGCTTGTCGTGTCCAGACCTACCAGCTATACATGGGCATGTATCTCCGAGACCTGGCTTAAGAGCTAGCCGGATTCTCTGCTGGACTGTCCGAGGAACCTTTGCGGAGGTTCCTAGCCTTAACTTCTGGTATTCGGGAATGCTCCAAATTCATGTCCCGAGCGGCCTATGATGGCTTTGAAGCATCGGCTCGTGTGGCCGCAGCCGGCATCGGTGCCCGCCGACAGGCTTGGCTTCAGTCGTCTGACCTTGAGCCTTGGGTGCAGGACAAGTTGGTCGATGTCCCCTGCAGAGGTGAGAACCTCTTTGGCAAGCCCATGGCTGAAAAGGCTGCACAAATCGAGACGGAGACTCTCACCAGGACCAGGCTTTCTAGGAAGACCTCCGCCCCTTCCCAGAAAAAGAAGGGCTCGGGAAAAAAGTCCTTTTACCCGAGAAAGGCGGCTGCCTACAAACACTACCCCCAATATCAGGCCCCTCCAGCTCCCCAACAGGGTCAGCAGGCCAAGGGACGGGGTAACGGGTCCCGTAGGCAGCAAGCCCCCAAGCCTGCACCACCAGCCCCTGCTCAGCAGGGTGGGGGTTTTTGACTTTCTCAGCATAGCCTCTCCCCCTCAGCTGGTCCCTCCCAGCACCGGAGGCCGGCTGGTTCACTTCGCCCACAGGTGGTCCAACATCACTTCAGATGCCTGGGTGCTTCAGGTCGTGCGAGAAGGATATCTTCTCCACTTCCATCAGGTCCCTCCCTCTTATTTTCCGGGAGAGCCTCCACGACTCCCTCTGCACAGGGACTTACTCCTTCAGGAGTTAGCAAGTCTTCTTCAGGACCAGGCTGTGGAACCGGTGCCCCACCACCTGAGAGGTCAAGGCTTTTATTCCAGGTATTTCCTAATACCAAAAAGAACAGGAGGCCTAAGACCCATCCTGGACTTGCGCAACCTCAACAAGTTCCTTGTGCGGGAAAAGTTCAAGATGCTTACCCTTGGAATCCTTCTGCCCTACCTCCAGCAGGGAGATTGGCTATGCTCCTTGGATCTAAAGGATGCCTACACGCACATCCTCATCCACCCAAGCCACCGCCAATACCTAAGGTTTGTGGTGGCCGGAAATCACTACCAGTACAGAGTGCTGCCCTTTGGCCTGTCCTCCGCACCGCGAGTCTTCACAAAATGTCTCGCGGTGGTGGCGGCCTATCTCAGGCTTCACGGCCTCTATGTTTTTCCGTACCTCGACGACTGGCTCATCAGAGCGTCGTCCCCTCCGGCAGTCACCAATGCCACACACCGCACGGTGACTCTTCTGCAGTACTTGGGCTTTGTCATAAACTTCGCAAAGTCCACTTTGCTCCCCTCACAGGATCTCGAGTTCATCGGCGCAAGACTGCACACTCCTCAGGCTCGAGCTTTCCTGCCTCTCGACAGGGCTCAACGGCTCATGGACCTAGCCGGCCGTTTTCGCAGCCAGTCCCTGGTCTCCGCCAGGCGCTTCCTGAGACTACTCGGCCATATGGCTTCCACCGTCCACGTGACCCCCAATGCTCGCCTGAATATGCGGCCGGCTCAATGGTGCCTTCGCAAGCAGTGGCAACAAGCCACCGGCGGGCTAGCCGACCTAGTGCGCCTCTCCAGACCGCTGACCTCTTCCCTACAGTGGTGGCTTCATCGGCCGAACCTGGTGCTCGGAATGCCTTTTCAGTCGCCTCAGCCGACTCAAGTGCTGACGACCGATGCTTCCCTCCTGGGCTGGGGAGCTCATTGCCAGGGGGCCTGTACTCAAGGTCTCTGGACCGCGTGGGAATCTGCTCAACAGATCAACTTCCTGGAGCTCAGAGCTATTCGTCTGGGGCTCAAGGCTTTCTCCCACCTGACTTCTCACCAGTCCGTCCTTGTGCAGATGGACAATCAAGTTGCCATGTTCTACGTGAACAAACAGGGCGGCACGGGCTCCTTCCTTCTCTGCCGAGAAGCTCAAAAGCTCTGCTCTTGGGCCGTCAGTCACGGCATTCTTCTCAAAGCAGTTTATCTCCCAGGCCAGGAGAATTGCCTGGCGGACAAACTCAGCAGGATACTCCAGCCGCACGAGTGGCGTCTGGATCCCTTGGTAGTCCAGAAACTCTTTCTGAAGTGGGGCCTCCCCACGATGGATCTCTTTGCCAGTCCTCTCAACCGGCAACTTCCTCGCTTCTGCTCACGTCAGCCACATCCCCTTCGGGTAGCGGCAGATGCATTTCTGCTCTCATGGTCGGAAAACCTTCTCTATGCTTTTCCTCCCATCCCGCTGGTCTCCCGAACTCTGTTCAAGGTTCTCCGGGACAAAGCGTCCATGATCCTGGTGGCTCCTCGCTGGCCCAGACAGCCGTGGTTTCCACTCCTGTTGCAATTAGCGGTGGAGGATCCGTTCCCTCTGGGGTTTCAACCGGATCTCCTAACACAGGATCAGGGGTCTCTGCTACACCCCAACCTCAGGTCTCTCAATCTAATGGCCTGGCGGCTGAAAGGGTAGTCCTTGCTCCCCTTCTCCTGCCGGCAGAGGTGGAAGAGGTCGTCCTAGCTTCTCGGCGGCCTTCTACCCGCAAATGCTACGCCCTTAAATGGCGTCGCTTTTCCGTTTGGTGTGTACAGCAGTCTCAGTATCCCTTCTCCTGCTCGGTATCGGTGATCTTGCAGTACCTGCTCTACCTCTCTAATCTGGGACTTAAGTCCAACTCCGTCAAGGTCCACCTCAGTGCTCTTTCAGCACACCATGTGCCGGTGGACGGCAGACCTCTTTCCAGCGACCCTCTTGTAGCACGGTTTCTCCGAGGTCTCCTTCTACTAAAACCACCTCTGCGCCCGCCAGCACCAGACTGGGATCTGAATGTGGTTTTACAGCGGATCACCTGTCCGCCTTTTGAACCGATGGCTACCTGTTCTCTGCGTTTTCTTTCGTGGAAAACCTTATTCCTGATAGCCCTCACTTCCGCTAGACGCGTAAGTGAATTGCAGGCCCTCGTGTCTGATCCTCCCTTCACTCGGTTCTACAAAAATAGGGTAGTCCTACGGACTCACCCAAAATTTCTTCCAAAAGTTGTCTCCCCTTTTCACATCAATCAGGAGGTGGTACTTCCAACCTTCTTTCCCAGGCCTCACTCCAGCCTGGACTGTAGAAGGGCATTGAACTTCTACCTTGACCGTACACGGGAGCACCGTAAAGCTGCTCAGCTTTTTGTGTCTTTTGACCCCAATAAATTGGGGCTCCCGGTCTCCAAGCGTACTCTGTCCATCTGGGTTGCTGACTGTATCGCTTGGGCTTATGGGGCAGCCGGACTCTCCTTAGAAAGTCGAGTCACGGCTCATTGTGTTCGGGCGAAGGCTACGTCAGTGGCTTACCTCCGCTCTGTTCCGCTGGCAGACATCTGCCGGGCCGCTACTTGGTCTTCGAGCCAGACTTTTGCGGTCCATTACTGTCTCGAGAGGGAGTCCCGCAGGGACAGTGCTTTCGGACAGGCAGTCCTCCGAAATCTCTTTGAGGTTTGAGCAACTCCTACCCTCCATCCCGGATGGGGGCTACCGGTGGGTAATAATTCAGCGAAGATTCCTTCCTTCTGTGCTGCCGAGCTAGAGGGAGCTCATTTTTGTGCTTAGGGTCTCCGGTAGCCTTAAGCTTGGGAGTCCCATATGTGAGGACTGACTTCCTGCTTGGTCCTGGAGAAAGCGTAGCTACTCACCTGTAACAGGTGTTCTCCGGGAGCAGCAGGAATCAGTCCTCATAACCCTCCCTCCTCCCCGTGGAGTTGCAATCATCTGCTTAAGTTTTTTTGCAAATTTTATGCTGTCTTTTAGCTATGTCATCAGACTGGCTAAGATGGCACCCTTGGGCGGGAAGGCGACCGCGCATGCGCGCTGCAATTCCCAAAGGCTTTCTGTGAAAGCTGGGGAAAATTGCTCCGCGAGGGCTCCGTCGGTGCCGACGTCACCCATATGTGAGGACTGATTCCTGCTGCTCCTGGAGAACACCTGTTACAGGTGAGTAACTACGCTATCTGTGTGCAGGGGAGGCCTTGGAGGCTCTCCTGGAAAATATGGAGGAGGCAGTTGGTGAAAGTGTAGTGCATAGCCCCTGTGGACTATGTTTAACACCCAACTGTCCCCAGTGATGCGGGGCCACTGGTGGGCAAAGAGAGCAAGGCGACCTCCTGTGCAGGGTTGGGAGAGCAGGGATGTAGAGGCTATGCTGAAGGAGTCAAAAACCCCTACCCTGCTGAATGGGAGCAGGGGCCGGAGGCTTGGGGGTCCTCTGCCTACGGGGCCCATTACCCTGCCCCTTGGCTTGCTGACCCTGGGGTGCAGTTTGGGCAGCCTGATACTGAGGGTACTGTTTGTAGGCAGTGCCCTTCCTCGGTAAAAGGGCTTTTTACCCGAGCCCTTCTTCTTGTGAAAAGGGGCAGAGATCTTTCTAGACAGCCTTGTCCTTGTAAGGTGCTCAGTCTCGAGCTGTGCGGCCTTCTCGGCCATGGGCTTGCCAAAAAGGTTCTCACCTCGGCAAGGGACATCGACCAACTTGTCCTGAACGCATGGCTCGAGGTCCGATGACTGCAGCCATGCCTTGCGTCGAGCCGCGATGCCGGCTGCCGCAACTCAGGCCAAAGCCTCGAAGCCATCGTAGGCAGCGCGGGACATAAACTTGGAGCATTCCCGAATCCCCGAGGACAAGGACTTGAATCTCTGCAAGGGTTCCCCGGAGAGACCAGCAGAGAACCCGGCCAACTCCTTGGCCAGGTCCCGCAAGTACATGCCCATGTACAGCTGGTAAGACTGGACATGGCAAGCAAGCATCGAGCCCTGGAAGCCCTTTCTACCAAAACCATCAAGGTTTCAGGCCTCCCTGCCAGGAGGCACCGCGGAGTGCATCTTCTGACTTTTCAGGCGATGCATGGCCGATTCCACCACCATGGAATGGTGTGGTAGCTGTGCCTTCTGAAAGCCAGGGCTCTTCCGGAGTCGATAAATCGAATCAACCCGCTTGCTTAAAACCGGTGCCGAGGCCGGTGCCTCCCACATCCGGAAGAGGAGCCGTTCCAGCATCGGAGGAACCGGGACAGTAAAGGCCTCCTTCGGAGGAGAGTCGTACTGCAGGGCCTCAAGCTCCTCGGCTCGAGGCTCTTCCTCGGGGTCCGCCGGAATAGCCAACGCGGTGGCCATATCCCGGACAAACTCAGAGAACCGGGTATCCTCCATAGGGGATCTACTCCGGGGTTCAGACTGCGGTGAGTCCGACGGGACGCACCGAGTCTTGAATGTGTCGGGGGGCTCCTCATCCTCCGTCTCCCAGGCGGACTCGTCCAACGAGGAGTCAGGGTCCGACCCCATGGGGGGCCCAGGAGCATCCGACCCGACGCCAGAGGCACCGGAGTCGACGCCCTTGGTCCCGAACGGGAGGTCGAGGGAGACCGCGACCGAGGTCGACCTCGAGCCTTCATGGTCTCGAGTATCGGCTCGGTCTCCGGGGTCGATTTCGATGTCGATGTCCCGGTGGTCGGGGCAGATGCGCCAGACAGGCTGGCCATCAGCGCCCGCTGCTGCTCCATGAAGACAGTCTGCACTCCAAGGCTGTCATCCTGAGACTCAGCTCGGGAGACGCAGCAGCCACCGACTCGGGCCCCGGCGGCGCCGGGCCTGACGTCGGCTCTCTGGGAGGAGAGTCCTCGAGGACTACAGGATTTACGTGTCCAGCAGACTCCGGCTCCACGCGAGGAACTTTGGCAGGCTTCTCTTGTTCCACGGGCCCAGGGCGACGGTCGGGGGTCTTAGACCTGGCCCTTGAGGAGCCAGGGACCTCTTCCGACAACGCCCTCACGAGCCGCTTCTTCCTCTTGCGTTCCCGGTCGGGGGACCCCCTGTCCGAGGAGCCACGACGAGCCAGATGAGGTCCGGGCCCGGCCGGAGGCTGAGTCAGAAAAAAGCCTTTCTTTCTGCTGCTGGCGACTTCGCAGTGCCTTGGAAGACATCTTCCCACATTGTCCACACGTCTTAGGGTCATGGCCTGGACCGAGGCACCGAAGGCAGCAGTCGTGTGTGTCGGTGAGAGACATCAACTTCTTACACAGATCACACTTTTTAAAACCGCTGGAAGCCATCGGGGAAAAAAGAGTCCCCGCGAGGTCAAAGTCCCGGCCTTCCAGGGAAAAAGCAAAAAAGGGCGTGAACGCCAGCCACGAAGGGCAAAAACCGAAAAAGAAGAAACGGGCTCGATACCGGTGTACCGAACCCGGCGGGAGGGGATCCGGCGTCGAACCGGAGAAGAAAAAGTAGCGAGAATCGCCGAAAAAATCAAACTTTTATCCGGGATGACAGGACACACGTCCGGTGGGCTTCTCGGAAATAGAGAGACTGAGGTAAGATGGCACCTTTAGGCGGGAAGGAAAGCTGGGGAAATGCTCCGCTAGGGCTTCATCGGCGTCGATGACACCCATATGTGAGGACTGACTTCCTGCTTGGTCCTGGAGAAACAATCAATATTTTAGCATACAAGCTAATTTATCTTGTTTTTAGGGCTGGATTAAAAACATGCAGGTGTTTTGAGACCTTTTTATTCATTATTCCAGATTTTGCTATTTGAGTATTCAAGGTAACTGGCCTTTGAAAACTATCCACATCCATGCCAAGTCCACAAATACTTTCCCTTTGAAAACGTCCCACAAAAAGCCGCTGATGCCACTATGGTTCTGACATGTTGTGCTTTAAATCTGCCTAACAGCAGCTTGAGTAATAATAGAAATGTATGCAATCTGCAGCACTGGGCAGTCGGGGCTTTCAAGGGATTCGGTGAATCCCCAGCCCTACTGTGACATGAAAAACACCTGAAGATTCCTGGCTGGGTTTAGCTAGCCTATATTTAGCTGTGTCTTGGATTTTTGGTACTATTCCTGTTTCCTGATTGGCCCAAAGCTTGTCTGGCCTTGGGCTACATAGAAAACTCTTCCTGGATATTTTGTCTATTGATTCCTGCTTAAGAGACTTACTCCAAGATTTTTCTTATGGTAGAAATTCTGTAAAACCATATCCAGATTTTATAGACACTGTTTCACAGAATTTCCCCAGGATCTGAGTAGGCTTGATAAGCTAAATGTCCCTAATAGTATAAAAGTAACTGGAAATTTCACAGAAGCAGCCCTACCAAATCTCCCTGTTCCAAAAGGGAGATTTTAGGTCATTCCTGGATTTCTGGCAGTCCCATCATGACACATTATAGAACTGTCAGACATCCAGTAGGAAGACACAATAGCTCTTCATGGAAGAGCACTGCCTTCCAAAGCAATGGGCACGAGATCACTTGTTAAAATCACTTTTCACTGTCCTACTGTATATGGTGGTAACAGCAATTGCATGTGAAAAGCAGCATGACTGGGATGTAATTATACCACACTATACTTTATTCAGGAAGGATAGGGCAAGAAGAAGGGGAGGGGGAGTGGCACTATATGTAAAAAATAATATTAAAGCTCTAGAATTACAGAGCTTAAAAGGAAAAGAGGAGGCACTGTAGGTAAAACTAGAAAGAGGGAAAGAAAAATCTGTTTGCCTTGGCGTGATACACAGACCCCCTCACAGGAAGAAGAAGTGGACGGAGATTTAATAGAAGACATACGCAGCACTGCCAGGAAAGGGGAAGTGCTACTGACAGGGGATTTCAATATGCCGGATGTTGATTGGCACATCCCTGCTGCGGTATCATCTAGAAGTAAGGAGATCCTGGATTCTCTACAGGGAGAACTATTCAGGCAACTGGTAACAGACCCCACACGTGAAGGGGCCATACTGGACTTGGTGCTTACCAATGGTGAAAGTTTTTCTGATGTAATAGTGGGAGATCATTTTGCATCCAGTGATCCCCAGATGGTGTGGTTCAGTATTAGTACTACGGCTGTTAGAATCCATTCAAAAGCGAGGGTCTTAGACTTTAGGGAAACTACTTTGCCAAGATGGGCTATTACCTCAAGGAGTTATTAGAGAGCTCAGAGGTCCTGGCGCAGTCTCCACTGGCTGAGGACTCCTGTCTCGAGACTTTCTGAGGGCGCTGCTCGGAATCGCCAGAGTCCCACCCCGGGCTTTGCCAGGTTTCATCAGAGGCACTTTGGCAGGCTTCGTTACCTTGTTCTTTTTCTTGGGAGTGTCTGGAGCCATGCCGGAGGAGCCACCGCCGCGGGACTCCGAAGACACCCGGACCTCATGGAAAGTGCCAGCTTTGTGGCTCGGCAATGGGTAAGCTGAGGCAAAGTCAGATCTCGGGAACAGCTTCCCCTGCAATTCCAACCATTTTTTATTTGTTTTGGGGTTATGGCCTGGCACCGGTCACAGGTGGAGCTGTCATGGTCCGGGCCCAGGCAGCGAAGACAGCAGTCATGGGTGTCAGTAACTGAAATAATCTAACTGCAGTGGTCGCATTTCTTGTACCAACAGGAGTCATGGTGGGAGAACACCCAACCGGGGTCGACGACCCCTGGGCAAAAATGGCACAAAGGCCAGTAGAGGAGGAACCTCGAGGAAAAAAGTGGAGTGAGAGCCAAGGATGGCATTGAAGGTGCTGGCTCAAGGCGGGAAGGGAACTGGTACACAAACCGGAGAATTAGAAGGATTTTAAGAACTTTTTAAGAACTTTTTTGAGGGAAGTAGAGGCTCCGCAGAAAAAAGGAGATTGAGCAAGATGGAACCCTTAGGTGGGAAGGGGACCACACATGCATGGTAGCATTCCCAAAGGCTTTCTTTGAAACTGGGGAAATGCTCCGCGCAGGGCTCCGTCGGCGCCGACGTCACCCATATGTGAGGACTGACTTTCTGCTTGTTCCTGGGAAATAAAGGTTTCTTCGTTTCTAAGTGGTGTGGCCATGTCCTCTCTGCGCTATTCTAACGACTTCACAGATGAAGGGTCAGGAGCAGGACCTCATTAAACCTCCACAAATAGGAACATAAGCGACAGGGATCTCAAACAATTTTCAGAAGACTGCATTCGTAAGGAACTAGCTAAACTAAAAGCAGAGAAAGCGATGGGACCGGATGGGATAGATCCGAGAATACTGAAGGCACTTGGGGACGTTCTAGTAACGCCACTGACTGACCTTTTCAATGCCTCTTTGGAGATGGGAGTGGTTCCAGAGGACTGGAGAAAGACACGTGTAATCCCTTTACACAAAAGTGGAAATAAGGATGTGGTTGAAAACTACCATCTGGTTAGTCTAACCTCTGTGGTAAGTTATTGGAAACGTTGCTGAAAGAGAAAATAGTGATGTTTCTGGAGTCCAATGGATTGCAGGATCCGGGGCAGCATGTGTTTACCAGGCAGGTCTTGTCCGACAAATCTAATTGATTTCTTTGACTGGGTGACCAGGGAGTTGGACCGAGGGAGAGCCCTAGATGTGGTGTAATTAGATTTCAATAAAGCCTTTGACACCGTTCCACACAGGCAACTAATAAACAAACTGAGCAGCCTAGGGATGAACTCTAACGTTACTGATTGGGTTAGAAATTGGTTGAGTGGGAGGCGACAAAGAGTACAGTTAAATGGAGCTCAATCTGAGGAGAAGGAAGTTACCAGTAGTGTGCCGCAGGGATCAGTCCTTGGTCCGATTCTTTTTGTTAGTGATATAGCGGAAGGGCTGTCAGGTAAGTTTTGCCTCTTGCAGATGATACCAAAATCTGCAATAGAGTAGATGCCCAGGAAGGAATAGATAACATGAGGTTGGATCTAGCTAAGCTTGAAGAATGGTCTAGAATTTGGCAGCTAAGATTTAATGCTAAAAATGCAGTCATGCATTTGGGCTGCAAAAAATCCAAGGGAGTGGGTACAGTGTAGTGGGTGAAGTACTTCTGTCCACAAAAGAAGAGCGGGACCCAAGTGTGATTGGGTCTGATGATCTTAAAGTAGCTAAACAGGTAGAAAAGGCAACGGCGAAAGCAGAAGGATGCTTGGGTGCACAGGGAGAAGAATGGTCAGCAGAAAAAAAAGAGGTGATTAACGCCTTTGTGTAAGTCTTTGGGCAAACCTCATTTGAAGTATTGTTTATTTATTTTATGGGTTTTTTTATATCGCTTTATCATTTCAATCAAAGCTGTTTACGTTGTAACTTAAACTTGGTAAACATATATTAAACAGGGACATTGATAACTTGGATTTTTTCTGAGCAATGGAGGGTTAAGTGACTTGCCCAAGGAGTGCTAGTGGGAACTGAATCCTGGTCTCTGGGTTCCCAAGCCAGTGCTCTAACCACTAGACTACTCATCCACTATGAAATTCTGGAGACCACACCTTCAAAAGGATATAAACAGGTTGGAGTCGGTGCATAGGGTGGCTACTAAAATGGTTAGTGGTCTTCGTTATAAAGCATATGAGGACAGACTTAAGGATCTTAATATGTATACTTTAGAGGAAAGACAGGATAGAGGTGATATGATAGGACGTTTAAATATCTCTGTGGCATACATGCACAGGAGAAGAGCCTCTTTCGATAAAGAGCAAGCTCTGCTATGAGGGGACATGGGATGAGGGTGAAAGGGGATAGACTCAGGAGTACAATGCAGAAATATTGCTTTACAGAAAGAGTGGTAGATGCATTGAATAGTCTTCCAGTGGAGGTGGTGGAGATGAGGACAATATCTGAATTCAAAAAATCATGGGACAAACACAGAGGGTTTCTAAAAGAAAAAAAAAGAGGACTGTTGTAGTAGTTGATAAGGAAGGGCAGACTAGATAGGCCATGTGGTCTTTTTTTGCTGTCATGTTTTTATCTTATAAAATCAACAGAGGCATCTATGTGCCTTTATGAAATAGGCTCCCAGACTATCCCCAGTGGCACACAAATCCACACCTCCTCCAAAGGGGTAAAGGTGTGCTTGCTTTCTATACATGTGCTCACGTGTTAACACAGCAACTCTGTCCCAGCTCCACCAAAACTACTCCTCCAGAAAGCACAGTTACTTACCTGTAACAGGTGATCTCTGGGAACAGCAGGAATTAGTCATCACATATGGGTACGTCGGTACCGACGGAGCCCGCGCGGGAAAGCTCCCCAGCTTTTCAGATTAAAGCTTTTGGGGCCTCCCACTGCACATGCGCGCTGCCTTCCCGCCTTCCTGACCAGCTCTCGTCAGTTCGAGTTTAAAGCTGAGACAATAGAGAGAGAGGACAGGAAGATAGATAGAGATACAACTCCTAGGGGAGGTGGGTGGGTTGTGATGACTAATTCCTGCTGTTCCCAGAGATCACCTGTTACAGGTAAGTAACTGTGCTATCTCCAGGAACAAGCAGGAATAAGTCATCACATATGGGGACTCCCTAGCTAAGATGCCTGGGAGATCCCCCCCCAAGGGTAAACCATCTTCGTATGGATCTCAGGCATCCATCCAGGGAAGGTGGGCAGGAGTTGTTTAAGTATGGAACAGGTGTTTGAGGACAGCCTGACCAAACAAGGCATCCCGGCGGGAGTCCTTGTCCAAGCAGTAATGGGCTGTGAAGGTATGAACCGAGGCCCAAGTGGCTGCTCGACAGATCTGATCTATGGACACAGAGTGAAGATGAGCCATAGAAGTGGCCATGGCTCTCACATTGTGAGCTGTGACATGGCCATCCAGAGAAATGTTCTTACTCTGGTAAGCAAAAGAAATACACTGAGCGATCCAATTGGAAAGTGTACGCTTGGTGACTGGAAGTCCCAAATGAGAAGGATCAAAAGCCACGAAAAGTTGGGAAGACTTTCGATGTGGTTGAGTCCTGTTGAGGTAAAAGGCAAGAGCTCTTTTACAATCCAGAGTATGAAGGTTCCTCTCTGCACTGGATGCATGAGGAGCCGGGAAAAAGACAGATGAAGATGAAAAGGCGAGACCACTTTGGGCATAAAGTGGGGATTCGTCCTAAGGACCACCTTATCATGATGAAACCTAGTATAAGGTGGATGAGCCACTAAAGCCTGCAGTTCACTGATGCGGCGAGCCGAAGTGACTGCAATAAGGAAAACAACCTTCCAGGAAAGAAATTTGAAGGAGGTAGAGTCCAAAGGCTCAAAAGGTGGCTTCATAAGCTGACCTAGAACTAGGTTCAAATCCCATGCTACCGGGGGAGGTCGGATGGGAGGTTTAGTTAGGGTCAGGCCTCTCATGAAACGTGCAACAAGAGGATGAGAGGAGACAGGTTGTCCATTTATAGGTTTTAAGGATGCTGCAATAGCACTCAAATGGACCCTTACTGAATTCGTCTTAAGGCCTGCATTTGAAAGATGCAGGAGATAGTCCAAGAGGGAATTCAAAGGAAGTGCTAGAGGGTCAAGACCCTGCTGAGCACACCAAATGGAAAAACGCTTCCATTTGAAAGCATAAGAACGCCTCGTGGAAGGTTTCCTAGAGGCATGAAGGATATCTTTCACAGGCTGAGAAAGATTAAAGTCTTGAAGACTTAGGCCTTCAGTAACCAAGCTCTGAGATGTAGGGATTTGGGGTTTGGGTGCCACAAAGTCCCCTTCTCCTGAGACAGGAGGTCTGGCGCAGCTCCCAGGTCCAGGGAGGATCCCTGGGAGAGATGCAGAAGTAGAGGGAACCACACCTGGCGTGGCCAGCGGGGAGCTATGAGGATCATAGTCCCGTGATCCCTCTGGAGCTTGAACAGAGTCTTGGATATTAGAGGAATGGGTGGAAAGGCATAGAGGAATTCCTGACCCCAATGCAGGAGGAAGGCATCGTGGGCCTGAGCTCCCTGACACTGAGTTCTGGAACAGAACCGGGGAAGTTTGGCATTCCACGGACTTGCAAAGAGGACTATGTCCGGGGTCCCCCATTCCTGAAAGATTCTGCGTATCTGGTCCATATATAGGGACCATTCGTGTGGAAGCAGAACTTGACTGAGTCTGTCCGCACGAGAGTTTTGAACTCCTGGAAGATACACTGCAAGAAGGTGAATTTGATGCTCTCTGGCGAAGGCCCATAATCTGAGAGCTTCGTTGCAAAGCGACAGAGAGCCTGTCCCTCCTTGTTTGTTTATATAGAACATGGCTACCTGATTGTCTGTCTGAACTAGGACAGTCAGGTTGACAAGGAGGGTATAGAAGACCTTGAGGGCAAGGTAAATTGCTCGCAGTTCCAGGAGGTTGATATGAAGGGTGGTCTCCTGTGGAGACCAAGTGCCCTGAGTGGAGAGGTTCTGAAGATGAGCTCCCCACCCTGTCTGGGAGGCATCTGTTGTGAGGGTTGCTTGGGGCAACAAAGGTTGGAAGGGGGCCCCCAACAACAGATTCTTGGTGGATGTCCACCATTGGAGGGACCAAAACAGACGGCTTGAGGTGAGTATTTGATCGGAGAGCGCTCCAGATGCTTGAGTCCACTGGGTGGCCAAGGTCCATTGAGCTGCTCTCATATGCAGACGAGCGTAGGGCACCACATGTACCGTGGAGGCCATGTGGCCCAGAAGTCGCAGCATTTCCCGGGCTGTCAAATGACTGCTGGACTGAGCTTGGGAGGCCAAACTCAGCAGGCGTTGGGCCCTGAGCTGAGGCAGGTAGGCCCTCGCAGTGATGGTGTCTAACTGGGCCCCTATGAACTCGAGAGACTGAGTAGGGATTAGTTGAGACTTGGGAAGGTTTACTACCAGTCCCAGATACTGCAGAAGACGCCTTGTGCGGTCCAGGGAAATTTGGGCCTGGGACTGAGATGGAGCTCGGATGAGCCAGTCGTCCAGGTATGGGAATATGAAAATTCCCAGGCCTCTTAGAAAGGCAGCTACGACTGCCATGCATTTGGTGAACACTCTTGGAGCAGAGGCTAGACCGAAGGGGAGTACTCTGTACTGGAAATGTTGTCCCTGAAACAGAAATCGAAGGTATTTTCTGTGGGATGGGTGGATGAGTATGTGTGTATACGCATCCTTTAGGTCTAGAGAACAAAGCCAATCCTGACTCTGAAGGTATGGAAGGAGAATGCCCAGAGAAAGCATTTTGAATTTCTCCTTGAAAAGAAATTTGTTCAATTCTCTCAGATCTAGAATTGGTCTGAAGCCCTCTGTCTTCTTTGGTATTAGAAAATAAGGGGAGTAGAATCCCGTCCCCTGTTGAAGAAGAGGGACCTCCTCTATTGCCCCTTGGGCAAGGAGGGAGGAGACTTCCTGACCCAAGAGGGTCAGGAGAGATGGGGGAGAATTGAACTGCCTCACCATAGTATAAGGAGGAAGGTCGGAAAAAATGGAGTTTGTAACCCTCTCTGATGATAGAGAGGGTCCATTGCTCTGATGTAATTTGCTCCCATCTGGGAGCAAAGTGAGCTAACCTTCCGGGTATGGTGAGGGGCTCTGGTTGTTCTAGAGCCAGAAAAGTTAAGTTCTCTAGGGGCAAGTCAAAACCCCTGAGGGGGTTGAGCCTGCTGAGGCGTAGCAGACGCCGCAGGCTTTGACCTTGCCTGTTTAGGTTGCTGACGTTTAGCAGCAAAACGAGGCTGAGAGGATTGTTGGCCAGTATTTGTGGAAAATCTGGACTTCTTGTAATAAGGCCTCTTAAAAGACTTCTTTTTGGCAGGAGTGGAGGTAGACTTAGAAAGTCTATCTAAGGTGGCATTTTCTGCGTCCATTTGAGTGGCCTTAATTTGCCACTCCTCACCAAATAAGTTCTCACCTGTACAGGGCAGATTCCATAAGCCATCTAGGACCCAAGGTTCTAGATCAGAAGCCTGGAGCCAAGCAAGACGTCGGGCTGCTATAGCAATGCCCGAAGCCCTACCAGCACCCTCAAAGGAATCAAAAGCTGCCCTGTTGGAGAACTTTGAAATATCCAAAAGGTGTTTCACTAAGAAAATGAACTCCTCCCTTTTTTCCTCAGGGATGAAGGGGGCAAAATGCCGAACTTTTAGAGCGATTTCACTGAGAAACATGCCCATGTAAAGACTATAGGAATTAATCCTGGCTATAAGCATAGTAGCCTGGAAAATTTTCCTGCCAAAAGAGTCTAGAGTCTTACATTCTCGCCCTGGAGGAGTAGAAGAGTGCCTTTTGGTACTCTTTATCTTCTTCATTGCAGACTTCACCACAATAGAATGGTGAGGCAACTGGGTTTTTTGGAAACCAGGAGAAGGGGGGACACGGTACATGGTGTCCAACCTGCGAGAAGAAGGAGACAATGTTAGAGGAGCCTCCCATAAGTCCATCAAGTGTTCTTGAAGGATTTCATGGATAGGCAGGGTGACTGCCTCTTTAGGAGACTTAGAGTATCCTAAAATATCCAGTTTCTTTGATCTGGGTTCCTTTTCAGAGGATGAAGCAATAGAAAGACCTTTAGCTATTTCTATGATGAAGTCCTGAAAGGACAAATCCTCTGGTGGAGACATTCTGCTTTTAGGAGAAGAAGGCTCCTCAGGAAGATCAAGGGAGAACTCATCAGAATCATCAGAGGAGTTAAAATCCTCTGAAGAAGCAGAGTATCCTCTATGTGCTTCCAACGCACGATACGCATACCGTTCGGTATCGACATCGGGCGTACCAGGTATGGGATCGGTACCGGGCAAAAGCCCGGATCCGGCATGCGGAACCGATCTGCGTTTGGAAGACGATGGCCTCGGTTCCGGTATGGAAGCCATTACCGGAACCGGACCCGGTACCGCTGGCCGCGGTACCGAGGGCGTAGCAGCATTAATAAAAGCCAGAATGGCCTGCTGCATGACTTGGACAGTATTGCCCATAGACGCCACTGCTGCCTGGATGTCGGTACCGGTATGGGCCGGTACCCCAGAGCAGCACAACAGGTGATCTGTCGAGGCCGCGCCATCGATGTCAACCTGTGATCCCATGATTGCTTTGGAGGCCGGAACCTCCCGCCGGGGTTTTTTGGCCTGGGCAGAATCCTCGAACTCAGAATTGAGAGCCTCTCGATCTTTAGAAAGAGATTTGCTTTTAGAGGATTTGCCCACTGGAGTTTTGGTTACCTGAGATCCATCCGGAGAGGAAGACCTGGATGACTGTGATGCTTCTGAAGGAAACAGCACATGGAACTTGTTGGCCCGGTTCTGCAATCCACGTTTCGACATCTGGGAGCAGGATGGGCAGTCCGGTATGGAATGGTCAGGTCCTAAACAATTGAGACACCATTCATGGGTGTCTGTAACAGGAATGACAGCACTGCACTTGGTACACTTTTTAAAAGCAGGAACTGGCTTCTCCATGAGGAGAATTTGTGTAGGCCTGAAGGCCTAACAAAGTACCAAGCTGTGCTGAAGAAAAGAAAAATATATATTTTTTTTTTTTTAAAGAAAGAAAGAGAGACCGGCAGTACCGGTTTCAGAATGGGGAAGGCAGGTACGCGGTCTAAAGAAAACAATAAAATTAACAATTTCTTCAGCGGTGACAGGAACACGACCTGCTAGCTCCGTGGAAAAAAAGAAACTGACGAGAGCTGGTCAGGAAGGCGGGAAGGCAGCGCGCATGTGCAGTGGGAGGCCCCAAAAGCTTTTAATCTGAAAAGCTGGGGAGCTTTCCCGCGCGGGCTCCGTCGGTACCGACGTACCCATATGTGATGACTTATTCCTGCTTGTTCCTGGAGATATGCCTACATGCACATTACATGAAAGTAGGTGCTATCTTACAGTTCACCTACTTTGCACACATGTATACCTGCATGCAATTCCTTTAATAGCCATGTTCCTGTGTCAAACATGCCTTGTACATAGGAAATGCTTTACAAAATTACTCCCAACATTCATAGACCCTCACTCACCCTGCTCACAACAGAAGGGTGGTCAAAAATCATACTGCCTAGAGCTTGCCTGACTTAGGTGACATATAAACATAGGGCCCGATTTTCAAAAGGCATTTCCTTGGTTTACAGCCATGTAAACCATATAAATATGGCTAAGCTGGATATTCAAAGGCACAAACATTGGGCATATTGTGGGCATTCTGGTGAGGAGCAGAGGCACTGACAGTCGCTAACTAGGCAATGGAGATATTTCATGCGAAAGCAGGGGTTAACCGGGCAGCATGCAATATTGCCGCTGCTCAGTTAGCTACTGCGGCTGGGAGGCTGTACGGCAAACCTGGATATTCAATGCCGGGGCTGCATATAATCCCGATATTGAATATCCAGGGTTAAAGTCGGCACAGACGGCTATGTGACATAGCGGCACATAGGCGTCATAATTCAATATCGGGCCCGTAATAAATAAAGTGATAAAAAGATCACGCAGGAGCTTCATGTCATTCTGAACTGTGTGATATAAAATATACCTATTAATTCCATGCTCTGTGTGTCGGTTTTAGAAATTTCTTAAAAATCCGGGATATGCTTTGTGATCTGATGCTGTAATTCAGTTAAAGTAGTGAGCGCTCAAAAAAGATGAGGTCAGCATACTGATAAATACTGAAATGACTAGAATATTTGCTTCATTTATTCATTTCTTCCTGTGACCCATGTGAAAAATCTCTCAAGAATGGAAAAACAAATTAGATTATAGCTAACTATTAGGGAAAGACAGAGATACAAACAGCAAAGCATGCTAATATTATATGTACTGAAGTAAAGCAGTACTGAAAAATAAATGACATGGACATACGGAGCAGTTTACTACAATGCTCATAAACTTACCATTTCCCTTCAAGGACAGAGGAGACGATGGATTAGAAGCACCGTGCATGCTTACACCTGCAATTTAAATGACATGTGCTTTGTCAGAATAATACTGAACATCAATCATCAGCATTAAACATTTATTTGATGATAGCTTCTTGTAATAAATAATTAAACCCTTCCTAGTTCTCAAACAGTAAGAATACTTTTACAAACTATGTATAGATGTGCACCACTGGACCGATAATTAGGAATTAAAATAATAAAGATTCATATGGATTGAGAATTATTTTGAGTTCTGGCAACAAAGGAGCCAATATTCTGCAGAGCTTATGTGGTTAGCGGCACCTGACCATGATACTCAGCAGCACTATGGTAGACAGTCTTACTGAACGTCTCCTCTGAAAGCCACGGAAATATCTGGATCGTGCTGTAGCTGCCCCTGGGCCGATGAGGGCAGTCCCCAGAATTTTCCAGTCCACAGCAATATTCAATCCGCTAGCTGGCTATCGAGCCACATAAAGCTAGGGCGCAGGAAAAGCACTCCCAGCTTTATGTGGTTTGCGCTCTGAATAGAGGCAGAATATCACCACTAGCCGGATAGCACCAGTAGTCAAACCGGATATTCAGCGCCGATGGAAATCTGCATTTCTCCATCGATATCTGGTTTCATTTTAAATTCTGTGCCTGGCATTTACAAAATAAAGAAACGCCAACGGCAGAGTCTGAATACTGACTGTTAAAATACTGTTATTTAATGCAATGCTTCTCAACTAGTGGGCCACAGCAAAGTTCTTGCTGTGCCGCAGTAGCAGCAGTCCCAGGCGCTATGCTCTTCCCCATTCTTTCCCAATAGCAGGAAACAGTATGCTTCTTTGAATCTAATGGAGGTGGAAGAAGAAGCAGATAAGACAACCAATTTTTTCTTCCCTTAATCAGCAGGAAGAGCAAATATTTTTTCAAGTGCTGTCTAGTCAATCCTGACTCCTGGCAACCCAGCAACCTCTGGGTTTTCTTGGCAAGGTATGACCAGAAATAGGTTGCCAGGTCTTTTCTTCCAAGGCAATGGAGGGTAAAGGGACAAACACAACACTTGGTTCAAACCTGAACTAAAACAACTTAAAAAAGAATTACGCAAAACAGAGCGTAAATGGCGCAACTCTAAATCCCCCTTACATCAAACAAAATACATGGCCTCCCTAAAACTCTATCGTGATACAATAAAAAAAACTAAAAAAAAGAACCCTACACCAATATACTATCAAAATCTATCAACCGGCCTAGAGAACTCTTCCAAATCATCAAATCACTAACCAATAACAACTCAAACAATGAATCCATAGATTCCCACATAGACTCCCAAACACTGGAAAATTCTATAAGACCAAAATAGCCCAACAAATGCCTACCCAATATACCCCAGAACCTTTACCTACTACACTAAAGCATACATGGTCCTCCTTCTCCCTTACAACTAAGGATTCCCTTGAGAACATCATCACAAAAGTAAACACAACAACTTCACACCTTGACCCTTATCCAGTAAGCTGGATCAAGGCAATGAAATCTGAGCTAACCCCAACAATACTGTCCATTATCAATACCTCTCAAAAAATTGGATACATGCCACCTGCTCTTAAACATGCTATAAGACGTCCAATACTAAAGAACAACGCAATGGACAAAAATAGCCCATAATCTTATAGACCTATATCCAGCCTCCCACTACTAACCAAATTAATTGCAAAAGCTATCCTCATTTAACTCCAGGACCACATAGGCTCCTATGCCCCCCTGGATCCACAACAATATGGATTCAGACCATATCATAGTACTGAAACCCTCCTCATTGTTCTCTTTGACCGTATTTTACAATGCATTGACAATACTGAAAATGTATATCTCCTCTTATTCTTAGACATCTCTGCAGCTTTTTACAGTGTGAATCACCACATCATGCTGTCCAGGCTATTACACATAGGAATTAACAACACTGTACTCCAATGGTTTAAGTCATATCTATCAGACAGAACCCAACAAGTTAAAATAGGCAATACCACCTCCACGATCTACAATCAAGAACAGGGTCTCCCACAGGGCTCAGCGCTCTCTGCTCTATTCTTCAATATAACTACCCATGGTCAAAAGGAATCGAACCCTTGTCTCTTGGGTATTAGGCTGTTGCTCTAACCACTAGGCTAATCCTCCACTCCACTGAAGGAAGAGAGATGGAAGAGAGGAATACAGGACTGGGGGAGAGATCTTGTGACGGCAGGAAGGGAAAAGAATAATTACGATCATCGGTACAGTCACTTCTTACATAATGCAACCAAAGTGTCCTGTTTAAATGGACTGCTTAACACAATAGCATGCCATCTCTTGGAAACTTCCATTGCAACTGACTCCAGCAGGCCTTGACATGGACAGTGCTCACCATGCTCTAAAGAATCCTGCTACTTATGCAATCAGATCTCTGAGCTTCCTCTCTTCACCAGCACTCAAACCAGGGCAAGCTCATTGCATCCCTTCCAAATAGGGTTGCCAACTGACTCCAGATGTGTTCAACAAGCTTGATCCAGTTCTGGATTTACCCCATTGCATGCAGGGATACGTAGTTCTGATTTCTCTATTGCACTCCCTAAGAAGAGCAAAACTACAAATGTCCCTGCATGCAATGGGGTAAACCCAGGACTGGATCAAGCCTGTCAGGTCCATCTGGAGCCAGCTGGCAGCTCTCCTTCCAAACTCTGCTGATATTGCTGTTAACAACAGCCACTGCTGTTCTAGTGAATTCCCTGCACTTGCTGTTGCCACCTGGAGCACATGGTTCTTGTGGCTACAAGTTCAGCTCCAGACTATAAACCCACCATTACTGGGACTTCATTATCCATCTGTCCTTGCTGCATATGATCAGCTTCTGCCTTTCATGCAGATGGATGCTGCCACTAATGAGCCAGGTCACTTCTTGCTCACAGAAACCCCAAAAGAGCTGTTGCTGTTTAGGTCTTCACACTCTCCTGCTGCTGGGTGCTGCCACCAGCTATCCAAAAAAAGTTTTTAAAAAAGTCTATTTACCTGTAGCAGGTCTTTTACCAGTCCTCTTATGAATTCCAAATAATGTGAAAGGCTCAAGAGGGACTTCAGGAAGACGGTGACTAACCCTACTGACTCCTGCACCTGAATGGTTAAGTGAATTGATCACTGAATCTGTTCTTGAGATGAACTCTTGAACAACCAATCAGGAAGATAAGGAAACATATGCAGTCCCAGTTTGTGCAAACGCACAGATACTATGATTAGACATGTTGGGGGTAATTTTAGAAAGGATTTTTTTGCACATACATGCCACTACCGGTATATGCGTGTAAGGAGGATATTTGTATGTGCAGCAGTCACTTAAGGTTATGTATGTATTTTTCACTCAACACGTAATTAAACTCTGGAATTCGTTACTGAAGGATGCAGTAAAAGCTGCTAGTGTAGCTGGATTTAAAAAAGGTTTGGACAAGAACCTGGAGGAAATGTCCATAAACCATTATTGAAGAGGACCCAGGTAATCGACTGCTTACCCCAATACAAGCATTATAGAACCTGTGTGTCTTTTTGGGAAATTGCTAGGTACTTGGATTGGCCACTGTTGGAAACAGGATACTGGGCTTGATGGACCTTGGTCTGACCCAGTATGGCATTTCTTATGTTTTTATGTTAATGATAGTTCGCAGATTACTAATAGTAGGTCTGCAAACTCATATTTCAGTTCTTTCAACACCCTTGGATATATACCATCCAGTCCAGGTGATTTGAGACTCTTCGGTTTATCAAACAGTTGTAATACATCCTCACAGTTTATCGATATTTCTTTCAATTCTTCTGCAGGAAACACAGAAAGTGAGTGGTAGTGGTTACAAGTGCTTTATTAATAAAGACAACGCCCCAACGCGTTTCGGCAAAGCCTTCATCAGGGGGCTGAGAACTGCAACAAACAGTAATAAATAAACAAGAACATATCATAAATGTGACATATAAAATTTAAACCATTATAAATATATAGACAAATTATATATAAAAATGTATATATAAAAAAAGTTATTGTTTGTCCTTCATCAGTATCATTTCACACATATAATTTTTAAGTTGCATGTATTATTTACAGTTTAATTTTAAATTGTTTTTTAATGTGTCTTATTCCTTTTTATATATATACATTTTTATATATAATTTGTCTATTACTGTTTGTTGCAGTTCTCAGCCCCCTGATGAAGGCTTTGCCGAAACGCATTGGGGCGTTGTCTTTATTAATAAAGCGCTTGTGACCACTACCACTCGCTTTCTGTGTTTCCTGAGTTTTGTGTGAGAGGTTGCTCCTCTTTTGGTTTGCTACATTTCAATTCTTCTGCTATATCACTTTTATATATCATTTCAGGCATGGGTAACTTCCATATATCTTCTTCAGTAAAGACCAAAGCAAAGAATTCATTCAGTCTCTCCGCTATGGCCTTGTCCTTGTCTTCCCTTAGCGCCCCTTTTACCCTTCTATCATCAAATGGTCCAAATGACTCTCTCACTGGTTTTTTGCTATGAATGTACTTGAAAACGTTTTTATTATGCATTTTTGCTTCCATGTCAAGCTTCTTTTCAAATTCTCTCTTTGCCTGCCTTATTAATGCTTTGCATCTAACTTGCCAGTGCTTATATTGCTTCCCGTTTTCATCATTAGGCAGCTTTTTCCATTTCCTAAAGGATGCTTTTATGACATCAGCCTCTCTGACCTCACCGTTAAACAATGCTGGCAGTTTTTTGGCCTTCCTTTCACTTTTCTTAAAGTGTGGAATACACATGGTCTGGGCTTCTAAGATAGTACTTTTAAACAAGGCCCATGCTTGATGTAAATCTTTAAACTTTGCAGCTGCTCCTTTTAGTCTTTTCTTAACTATTTTCCTCATTTTATCATAGTCTCCCTTTTGAAAGTTAAAAGGTAGTATTGTGGATTTCCTTGCCATCTTAATTCCATTTATTAAATCAAATGAAATCATGCTATGATCACTATTGCCAAGTGGCCCCAAAACCCTTGCACCAGCTTCTATATTCCACTAAGGACTAGGTCTTAAACAGCTTTTCCTCTTGTCGGTTCATGAACCAGCTGCTCCAAGAAGCAGTCATTTATTTCTTCTAGAAACTTTATCTCTCTAGCATGTCCTGCTGTGATATTGACCCAGTCGATACCGGGGTAATTGAAATCACCTATTGTTACTGTGTTGTTAGCTTCCCTGATTTCTTTTAGCATTTCATCATCCATCTGTTCATTCTGGCCAGACAGTCGGTAGTATACCCCCCACTGCTGTCTTCTTCCACTTTTTACTTACATGTATTCATTCATTTATTTGAGTGTTTTTATACAGCCTTATCAATAAATCAAAGTGGTTTACATAGAACTAAACAATGTACATGAAATGAAGAAATTTCAAAAGAACTGCCTATGAGTACAGCTAACAAGTTATAACACTGAAGATATATACAAATATTAACTGAAGGTTAAAGATCTGACACAGAATGAAGTAACATAACTAATGGATGTCATAGAAGTTAAAAACATGGTAGCTAGTGATTTTGTCAGGTAGATGTTATTTCCATCTGTCTTCTCTCTGTAATGTTCTGAGAATAAATACGTTTTAAGTTGTTTTTTAAATGTGGAGATGTCGTTTATAGTCCTTAGTTTGTCTGGGAGTGAGTTCCAGAGAATCGGTGAGTAGAATGTGAATCTCTATGGAACTTCTATCCATGGAGATTCTACAGTGTATTTTGGTTCCTGCAAAACTTTAATCCTATGTGATTCAATGCCCTCTCTAACAGAAAGCGCAACCCTTCAACCAATTTGATCTACTCTACCATTGCGATATAGTTTTTACCCAGGTATCACAGTCTCCCATTGGTTGTCCTCCTTCCACCAGGTCTCTGAGATTCCAATCATATCTAATCTTTCATTTAGTGCTATATATTCTTGCTCTCCCATCTTATTTTTTAGACTTCTAGCATTTGTATGCAGGCATTTTAGAGATTGCATTTTATTCATATTAATCTGGTTATCAGTTGATAGGTGTAATTTGGAATCTTTCGGCTCTGTACTGAAGGACATCTGGGTTATCTTTGTTGGAACTGCTCTGTAGGGATGCCCTAACTTCCCTGCTTTGCTAATATCCTTCTGAACCATGCGCTCCTGGGCGATTGTCGGTTTTCCCCTACCATCTAGTTTAAAAGCTGCTCTATCTCCTTTTTAAAGGTTAATGCCAGCAGCCTGGTTCCATCCTGGTTAAGGTGGAGCCCATCCCTTTTGAAGAGCCCCTCCTTTCCCGAGAATGTTGCCCAGTTCCTAACAAACCCAAAACCTTCTTCTTTATACCATTGTCTCATCCATGCATTGAGACTCCAGAGCTCTGCCTACCTTTTCGGTCCTGCGCGTGGAATGGGAAGCATTTCCGAGAAAGCTACCCTGGAAGTTCCGGATTTCAATGTCCTACCTAAAATCCTAAATTTGGCCTCCAGAACTTTCCTCTCACACTTTCCTATGTCATTGGTGCCAACATGTGCTAAGACAGCAGACTCCTCCCCAGCACTATCTAAAACCTTGTCTAGGTGGTGCATGAGGTCTGCTACCTTCGCACCAGGCAGGCATGTTAGCAGGCAGTCCTCATGTCCACCAGCTATCTACATGTCTAATGATCGCATCGCCAACTATAACAGCTGTCCTAACCCTTCCCTTATGAGCACATGGCCCTGGAGAAACCTCCTCAGTGTGAGGAGGTTTTACATCTCATGGTGGATACCTCAGAGAAAATCATACATATGACAGTGCAAAAGACTGGATAGTCCACTTCTCGCTGCTGGACAGCTATCTGCATCTTAGTTTTAAGATTTTGTTTAGCTACTGTATTTATATTGCTTACTTAAAGTTGCTAGGGATATCTGTACTGATACAACTATACCAATTACCTTTAAGGGACTTTGTTCACCTCAAGATTTAATCTATTCCTGGTGATGATAACCTGCTGAACCTGAAAGTGACTTTGACCACCCTTCTCCTCTTAATAGGATTAAGAGCCTATAACGCCAAAATTACACCTGGGATGAGTGGGAGGGAACTAACACTTAGTATGGACTGGCTTGTTACACAGGTCCTAGACCTGTGATTTTAAGATAATCTGTTAATTTCCTGTGCAATTCCCACAGACCTTGGTTTGATGGAGGGAGCCTTTCAAATTGCCCCTTTGATCTTTTACTTGGTTTTAACACCTATTTAAAACAAATTCCCAGATCTTTTGCTTCCTATGTGGAAGAACTCTTTGTAAAGGTATCTAGAAACAATTTATTTCTTTAAACTCAAAGAATATTTAACCCTATTCTTCCTTCTATGCTATGCTAAGCTACACTCTGATTTGATTTAAATTAAAAGCTCTCTGCTGGGTTTTAAATTTAAATTAAAAGCTATCTGCTGATACTAGGCCCTGACTAAGTTTTAAATTTAAATTAACAGTTCTCTGCTGATACTAGGCCATGATTGAATTAACAAATACCATAGATTCTAAAATACACAGATTTATCAGTTTTAACCCAAAGAATTCCCTTTTCCCCAAGATTTAGAGAATTTCCCATTAGTAAATTCTTACAAGTGCCGATTTCTTTCCAGCAGTAGCAGTTCCTTTTGGCAGTCCTTCAAGATAATGCAGGCCTGTTTTTTTATTTTTTTGGGGGGGGGGGGCAGGTTGTTCCTACCATGCAGTATAGGTAACTTTTCCCATGCCACTGGTTTTCAACAATCCTCAAACATATTACCTTTAAGGTTCCAGCCTGCCATGGGATCAGCAAGGTTTCCATTCTTTCTGTGTCTAGTCCAGGACCCCCTACTGTACAGTAAGGGGGCCCATCCTCAGGAACTACTATCTCAGTTGTACCACATAGCATGCTTTATTTGGGAGTTGTACCTGCCACTTGGTTTCTTAGGTGAATCAAAACAGTCATTCCAAATCTGTTTTGAATTGAGGTGCTCCATTTTTGGTTACCATCTTCTTGCCCTTTAGGAATCCACTGTTTTTATCTCACTTTTTTTCTGAATTCCAGTACTGTTTTTGTTTCCACCATCTTCTTCGGTAGGGCATTCCAGGCATCCACCACGCTTTCTATGAAGAAAGATTTCCTGATGTTGCTTTTGTTACTACCTCCTTGCAGCCTCATATCATGTCCTCTAGTTCTAGAGATTGCTCTCATTTGAAAAAGGCTTGTTTGTTCTGTTATACTTGCAAGTATTTAAAAGATTGGCATCATATCTCCCCTGTCTGTCCTCTCCTCTAGAGTATACATATTTAGAACTGTTGGTCTCTTTAACTGTCTTCTGTTGGAGACCTCCTATCATTTTGGTCACTCCTGTATGCTGATTCCAGTCTCTTTATATCCTTAGCAAGCTATGACCTCCAAAACTGAACACAGTACTCCAAGTGAGCCCTTATACTGTCCTGTACAGCAGCATTATCATATACTCAATTCTATTAGCTCCCCTCCCCCGCCTCAAGGAAGCTGTATATGACATGAAGAGAGAGGCTGATGTGCACAGACCAGGAGGCGGCTGATGTGCACAGACCAGGTGTGATAGTGTTTGAGGATCTCAAGGTGGTGAAACAATGTGACAAGGGGGGGGGGCCCCCCCCCCTTGTCACATTGTTTCACCACCTTGAGATCCTCAAACACTATCACACCTGGTCTGTGCACATCAGCCGCCTCCTGGTCTGTGCACATCAGCCTCTCTCTTCATGTCATATACAGCTTCCTTGAGTTTCTGCACCCCCAAATATATCACTCTGCACTTCTTTGCATTAAAGGTTAACTGCCAAGTATTTGACCAGTCTTCTAGTTTTTGTACATCACTTCTCATTTTGTCTATTCCCACTTGGGTGTCCACTCTGTTGCAGATCTTCGTGTCATCTGCAAACAGGCAAATTTTCCCTTCTAACCCTTCGGCAATATGACTCACAAAGATATGGAACAGGATTGGCCCCTGAGGCACTACACCATTTAAACTTCTTTCTTCTGTATGGATGTCGTTTTTCACTACCCTCTGTCGTCTGTCAGTCAACCAATTTTTAGTTAAATTAATTACCGTGAAACCAACCCCAGGCTATTCTGTATATTTATAAGCCTCCTATGAGGAAAAGTATCAAGGGTTCATCTGAAATCCAAGTATATCATATTCAGCGCATGCCATCTGTCTAGTTCTCTAGTAATCCAGTTGACAAACTCAACCAGATTTGTTTAGCACATCCTACTGCAGGTAAAACCATGTTTCTTTTGACCTTGCAACCCACTGGACCATTATTCGTCCTTCATCAGCATCTCCATTATTTTGCCAATCACAGAGGTGAGGCTTACTGACCTACAGTTTTCCACTTCTTCTCTGTTGCCAATTCTGTGAAGAGGGCTCACATCTGTCTTTTTTCTAATTGCGTGAAACTTCTCCTATCTCAAGGGATCTGTTAAATATATCCTTCAGCGGATCCATTAGAACCTCTCTGAGCTCCCTCGGAATCCTGAAATGCATTCCGTCTGGTCCCATGGCTTTGTCCACTTTCAGACCTGCAAGTTCTTCACAAACATTTTTTCTGTGAATTGTGCTGTATCTATTCCATTTTGATATGTACTTTTTGTTAGTTATTTGTGGTCCCTTCTCCAGAGTTTTCTTCTGTGAATACCAAACAGAAGTGTTTGCTTGGCACTGCTGCTTTTTTCCTCAACATTTTCTACATGTTGCCATTCAGTATCCTTCAGTTTTAAAATTCCACTGCTGACCTTTCTCCTTTCTTGGATATAGCTGAAGAGAGTATTGTCACCTTGCTTAACATCTTTTGCCAATTTTTCTTCTGCCGTTGCTTTTGCCTTCCTGATTTCACTCTTCATTTCTCTGTTTTATCCGATATTTCTTACATTTACTAGGGGTGTAAACAGACAAAAAAAGTTTGTTTCATGCACATTTAAAACAAACTTTTCAGGAGTTTTGGATATTTTTCATGTTTGTTTCACATATTTAGTGCGCTAGAATGTTTTAAAGTGTGCAAATCGATTGAACACATCTTAATTCATGGATATGCGTGTACGCACCTTAAACATTTAGGAGCCCAAATGAATTGACTGAATTTTCAAGAATGCACATTTCGTGCATTTTTGCCACAATTTCTGCAGGTTTTGTCAAGCTATATTGCAATGACATGTAGGCCCCCATACAAAAAAAAAAGTCCACAGAGTTAGATATTAATACTTTATTGCTACAACTCAACATGGCTGTGTTTCCACACCATATGTTTTAAAGTGCCATCAAGTCAATGCTGACCCAGCAGCCCCTGGGTTTTCTTGGTAAAGTATGACTGGAAGTAGATGCCAGGCCTTTTCTTTCGAGGCAGTGGAGATTAAAGAAGTGCCAGAGGGAATTGAAACCCAATCGCTTGGGTACTAGACTGTTGCTCTAACCACTAGACTAACCCTCCAGTTCAAAATGACAGCAACCAATCAAAAATAAATATTAAAATTGTAATAACAAAATCAGAAATGAAAACATAATTCATAAAAAGCATATATAGAACCACTAGAACTAATATAAAAAATGATGAATAAATATAAAGAGTAGATATAAAACATAAAAATAAAAAATGAGAGAAGATAAACATATACATTATAACAAATATAACTGTAATAAAGAAATCATATAAAATTTGAATGAATAAAAAAGAATCATATAAAACAATCAAATGAATAGAAACATACTGATAGTGATGTGATGCGTACCATCAAACTAAGTGCAATTAACTGTACAAATGTGCTACAATTACATAATATATTATGAAAAAACAATGGACAGCTGATAGAAACTAATGCCACTTACCCACAGGAACCTAATCAAAAAAATGTAAGGTTCCTATACAGCAAAAATGCACCATATATATATACAGGGTGGCCAAAAAAAAGTGAGAACATCTCGTAAATTAAAAGCTTAAATAGTTTACTTATTTACCTTTTTTTAGCTATAAAACGTCTTTATTTTGACAATTTCCGGTCACCATCTTTGTTTTTTTAATTTGTCAATCGTTTAGATCTGTCTTTTTGAATTTTTAAATAACTTATATGCTACAAGATGTTCTCACTTTTTTTGGGATACCCTGTATATTATGGACAACCACAGCAACCATTTCAATGCAATGAAAGCAATCTGCACTACTCTTTCATCTTTCAGGCGGCTACCACATGCATGTCACACTGCTTAATTTCCAATGCCCAACAGTGTAAGCCACCTATATACAGCAGAATAGACATCAAGTAAAGGACTGCCACAACTCGTGAGTTAACAGAAGTATGTAGTCCAAGTACTTCTAAATCATAGTTCATACTCACAAAAAAGGTATATTAACGAGGAAACACAGAAACAGGTAATCCCTTTGTTCAAGGGTGGCCACTTCTGGCCCTGGTGCACCACGATCCAGCCTGGTTTTCAGGATGTCCCTAATTCATGAGATATATTTGCATACAATGGGAGTCAGTGGATGCAAATATACCTCATGAATATTCATTAGGGACATCCTGAAAACCAGGCTGGATCGTGGTGCACTAGGACCGGAGTTGGCCACCCCTGCCTTACTTCTTCTTGGGCAATACATTTTGCAGGACTGCCCCTTATCAGTTTACCATGCAGTTTGGTAGCTCCACTATCAAAGACCATAAACTAAAGTAAGGCTCACCTTACCATAGTCAAACAGAGCATGCTCAAGTCTCTGACATATGCGATCATGGCCTCTACTCTGATAGGAGGAGCTCAGAGTTTTCATGGACAAGCTGCTGCAGGAACAGTTTGCCTTCTTACTTTGGAGGGAGGGTCAAAGGGTAAAGACGTCATACTGGCAGTGGAGGCCAGGGAGCCAGTGCCTGCAACATTTGGGCACTGGTTCCCAAACTACACCTATAGCTCCTCTGGGGTCATGAAAGTCTGCATGCGGTTTGCAAAAGTAACCTGCACTCTCATTGGGAATTGCATGGTGAAGCAACTGCCCCTTTGGTGGAGTTAGGGCAGTAAGGGGCCATCATTCTCATGCTTTTCATCACCTTGGCTGAGAAACCATTAAATACAAGGAGCCCGCTACCCTTGTAGTTCAGGTTTCTTTTGTCTCTGTATTTTTGCTAAAGTTTGCCTTTTCCAGATAATTTGGGATATGACAATGATAGGTTCAGTCTGCCATCAACCTCTCTCTGCATCCCAGGTCAGTATACCCACTCTATGCAGATGGATATGTGCACCTTGTCCAAACCTACAGCTTCTGGTAGACATGATTCCACCAAGGTCCATTTTTATTGATCTTTCACTCCTTCGGGGATGTCTCTGATCCTAATGTTATTTCTGCATACCTTATTTTCTTGGTCCTCAATGCACTCCAGTAAGAGCTTATTGCTCGCTTCCAAGGTGTAGAATCTCACTTCTATACTATCCTACTGGCGAAGTCTTCTATCCTCCATCTGCTGCATTCTAGTGGTGTGCGAGTCAAAACTTTCCTTGAATTCGTCTATAGATATATGAATCTTTGAGAGCTTGTCCTCCATGGACAGCAGTTCAGCTCCTAGTAAGCTCTTTTAGTGCTTCTTCTTGTAAAGTGAGGATCGGTGTCATCACCTCTGCCGCTGTTTTGCTAGCTATATCTCTATCCTTATCGCGGCTGCTCTTCAGCCACTGCTCACACTCAAGTGTTGTTTGCAAACTCACAGGACTGCTTTTAGCTGCAATAACGTGAATTAGTTGTTCTTAAAAATGATTTTTTCAAAGGTCGAGCTCAGAGTCTGGCCATTTGTTCATTCCTCAATAATCGTGTGACCTCCCGCTTTGTGTGTGAATTATGATCTTCAATTTGTTATTGTTAGTATTTTGAAAAAACACTATTGGAAAGAACTGCATTACAGAAAAAGATAACTTACAGACGTGCAAAATTACTCTGAGGATATGGTAAACACCTATAACATACTCTGGCCCTCAATGGACATGAGAGACTGTAAATACTGGTTGCTCTTTGGATTGGTAGCAATTTTGAAATAACTCAATAAAAGCCTCAATCATTTTTGTGGGAGGGTGGGGAATACTTTGTGCCATGCTTAGAATATTACCTGTTAGTCAGCAGCATATCCAAGAAGGGAGTAATAAAGTGAGAATGAAGGGCTGTGTTTGCATCTTGTGTGTTTTCCTGGCATATCCTTGCATTAGAAGCAGTGTTGTCATTTATGCAGACCAAGGGTAATTTATAACAAGGCAGCTGGAACACACCTATTTTAAGACTATTCTATAAACATAAGTGGGTATCTTATTCATCTTGATAAAATACCACATAGGTTCTGCTGCAATAGCACCTACATCGAAGTACAGACATTACGCCTACTCGAGAGCAGATGTAAATGTTCATGTGTAGATTATTAAAGCACGTCTCCATGCATACTTCCTGACTCCAGCTGTGTTCTGCCAAAACCATATCCCTGGCAAGGCCTGCTATAACAGGACTCGCTTGCATGTCACGTACTTTTATACCTTATCATATTTTATAAAAGCCAACTTTAGGCATGTATATTGCCAAATACACTAAAAAAATGACTTTATAAAATTATTCCCAGTATGTAGCAGCTCAAAACAAAGTTCTCGTCGTCTGAAACACTTGCAACCAGAATTAGTGTGAAATTTTCATGTGGAAGTTCTGATCATCAAAGCTTCAGTCTGAGTTATTGTGTAATGGTGCATTATTTTTTAATAGCCATTCATAATTCTATTACCTTACACTACTGCTCAAGAAGTTTGAAACTTCTGCTAATAAAGGCCTCTATTTACTAATCTGTGAGCTAGCAAGCATGGCACCATATGCTAACCACAAACAGCTAACACAGACAGCACCACCTGGGAGTGTGGGATGGACAGTGACTGTACAGTGCAGTGCAGTTAATGCACAGCAGCATATAGCGCTCTGTGTTAACTGCAAGGCAGCCTCACAAAATACTAGCAACACCATAACAGTTACTGCTGAGCTTTTGTGCATGACACATCCTAAAGCTTGCAGTTAATGGGCATTAGATGTAAAACCAAAGTGCACGCTGGTAAACAGAGGTCAAAATGTCTGGTTGGATGTTATCATATGTCCTATATGGGTGTAATTTTATAAAGCATTTTCTGCATGTAAAGCATGTTCTACATGCAGAAAATGGCTCTTGCACATTTGATCATATGCATATAAATTCTCATACTGACAAAATGGCATGTATTCATATATGTGTTGCATACCAGCATTCCTGCGTGGAGCTTCAATGTACATGCATATATGCAAGTACACACTTGTAAAACATGCACACATGTACACTTCTTCAGTGCAGGTATAAATTTGTGTGTTAGGATGTGAGCACTACTGGGATTGGCTTTTAAACAATCCACATAGGTGCCCTTTTATTAAATATTATCCCCCTCTCATATATTTGCAAACTTCCTCCCAAATTCTATAGAAAGAGATACATTACAGAAGCTCTATGTGCGTTACTTTTGAGAATAAGCAAAATGTCACCTGTTGCCTTAACTAACACCTTGAGAAAAGAGAGACTCTGGAAACAAGTACTTTTGTTTCATGCTGACCTACAACATAGGCTTGCCCGGGGTCTTCCATGGATGATGAATCAGATTCTTCTGTTCGTATCTCGTGGCTTCTGTTTAAGGTTCCAAGGGACCTTGAACTATACAGTAAGGAGAAAGAGAGGGCAGAACATTAAAGTTCAGTGTAACTGATCAGTTCTGAAAATTAAGCACAAACGATAATCAATTTAAAAGAAGTTCATGATGCTGGAATGCTCTCCCACCACACATACGAGCAATCCCTGACCTGACCAAATTCAGGAAAACACTAAAACACTACCTCTTCCTCAAGTGCTACCCAGAAGATGGCAAAACAACCCCCTCACCCACAACAATCCCTCACTGACACATGTGACCACCATCAATGTATCATATATACATACAAATACCTTCTGTTAGCCATTCAGATGTAAATAGTTAACACTGTTATCCAAGTTATTATACCTGTTCTATGTAATTACGGTGTGACCCCCACTGTAAACTCTCCTTGTTTCATGTAAACCGCACTGATGTCAAAGAGCGCGGTATATAAGAAAAATAAATAAATAGATATAAAATAAAATTAAAAAAATAAATTTCTGCTCCAAGTATCTCCTGCCATTGTGAGCTAAGGCACTATTATAAATGAGACAGCTTACTGCAAGCCAATTCACCTTCTCCATCTCCTGCAACTTCCTCGCGCACAGTGCAGCCTGATAGAGTGCACCTGAACAACTATCTTGACATTTTATCAAAGCGAGGGGCAAAGGAGTAAAGGGCTTAGTGCGATTTTCTTTTAATGCAGAATGGGTACTAGAAATCTTCTTCCCCTTTACAGTTATATCCTTTCTTTTATGATCCTTATACATCTCTACCGCAACATGCTGTGGGGAAGGAGAGTAAAACACCATACATTTTGAGGCCGTCCCTCATGGGATGCTTGGACGGCCTTTTGATGTCCACAGCACAGCACAGCACTGCCTTCACCAGGTGGTCAGCACTGAAAGAATAGGAGTGGGGCTCAGGAATTAGACTCAGGCTTTGAGTCTGGGCACAAATGCAATGAAGCTAGGCCTAAAAAACTACATTTATCTAGATAAAGAAACGGTAAACGGTTATAAATTAAAGTAAGACTTACTTGTTTATTTTTCCAAATCCTGTCACAGACTCGGTATCGGACTTTGCCGTTGGCTGATAAGCTTTCCCCATTAACTCCTGCATGGTTTGCAGGGGAGAGTTCATGCTAGCGCCAAACACTTTCCGTTGAGGCGAGAGAGACTCCCGACTCAGATCGTGATAGGATTTGCTTATCACACGAGGTCTTTGATCCCAGGAAGATTTATCATCTTTTTCTTTTGGAGTGCTCCCTGGCAGGGGCTGAATAAGTGACAAATCAGAACAAGACAGTCTTTTGAGAAACTCGCCTTGTACAGACAATGGTCGAACCGCAAGCCTGTTGAAGGTATTGCTTGCCAGACTGCTGGTGCTGATTGCACGACCCATGTTAAGACTTCGAACAGACTCTGCTTGGATGTTCAGGCTCCTCAATGAAGCTCTTTCTGAAAGGAAATTCACATTGCTCATTTTAGCTTAGAATAGAGTCTTCATGATCCTACTGAATTATTACTGTTTGTGTTATTAGCACCGATACCACAGGATGCAAATAAATGAGGAAAGCTCTTAACAATCAATGTAGGAAGATTATTTTTCCTGATACGTATGTACATGGGGGGGTTGACAGATCAATTTGGAGGCTGGAAAAGCTGTGGGGGGCAGCTGTTTGGTATGGTGAGAGAAATACTTAGCACTATATTGTTGATGTAAACCCAGGTAGTGCCAAATGGACCAAGGTCCCCAGCAACAGCTCACCAAAGCTCGGTGAGGTTGCTGGTGCAAATGAGTGTCAAACAACCTTACCCACTGGATCAAACACAGTAAAGACAATTTACCACAAAATATGAACACTTCGGCATCTACTGCCACTACTTGACCCCACCGACTTTCAAACAATCTACCAAGCCCTAGTAATACTGTACTTCGATTACGCTAACACAATCCTATATGGACTCACGCAAGCAACGCTAAACCCACTCCAGCTTGCAATGAACTCAGCCACAAGAGTTCTATACGGAATATCAAGGATGGACCACATCACACCAATCCTGAAGAAACTCCACTGGAAACCTATACAAGCCAGACTGCATTACAAGATCTTAGTTATGACCTTCAAAGCCTTAAACAAGCAGCCTCCCACATCTATCTCCGAGTTGATCCACCTTACACCCCCTAACAGAAACAGAAGATCCACAGCGGTTAACACCCTGATAACCCCAAAAGACATAACGAAATGCACAAAGGCAACAGCTAACAGGGCCTTCACGATCTACGCTCCTAGATCTTGGAATGCCCTCCCCAAAGACATGCGAGGCATCACTAACCTGACTCAATTCAAAAAGGCACTGAAGCATCACCTGTTCATAAGACACTACCCAGAAACCATCGGTAGAAAGCACACAGCAAACACTCTCAGCAGCCACCACCATTCCCCCAATAATACACCCAGCACGAAAAAGGACAGCCAGCTCAACCTATCCAATCTCGAATAGTCGACAGTGGAAAGTAGAAGCGTTAATGTATATAGTCTGTAGAAAGTTACCCCAGTTTTATCCAAGTTTTAGTTCCTGTTTACTGTAAATACAATGCAGTCCAACTGCATTGTATAAGGTTCTGTTAACTGTACACCGCACTGATATGAATAGCACGGTATAGAAGAGACGTTAAATAAATAATAAATCTAGGAGCAACAAGCTCAGCAGACTGCACCTGAACCTTGCTTTACGCCTCCCCACTAAGATAGAAGTTGATTACAGAGATCACAGTGAACAGCTACCACTTGCCAGTCTTCTTGAACCTACCCCCCTCCTTCTGAAACCTCTCCTCCAAAGACTGCATATTTTTCACTCTTTATCAAGATTAACCAAGAAAAGGAGAACACCTGCATCCTTGAAAAATAACCTCTGCAAAGCTGTGGGCACAGGTATCAATTTCTATCCCTCTAATGTCAAGAGAGCTTCTAGGCCCAACAAGTATTTTTCATTTACTATATTTTCATGATGCGAAATTGCTTCTAAAACATGGAACTATCTACCGAAGGGAATAGGGGCAGCACAATAAATTTAAGTGAGAAAGCTTCACAAGAACCTGTTTCACAACTGACTTGTTTTGATACAATACATAGAAGTACTCCTCCCATTAAGTTCAAAATTATATCATATATGTGATAGGCACATGATTCAACAGTAATTAGGCTATGCGTAACATTTAGTGTCTCTTTAACTGTATTGGGTTAGACTTTACCTTGCCTCGTGAAAGTTTTGAAAACAGTGTTTCCTTTATTTGTGTGCTTGTTTGTCCTTTTTTTCTTTTTGACTAGAGCCTGAAGTTCTATTTTTTTGTGCGTTTTTTGTTAAAATGTCAATAATAACGAACATTAATAAAACATAGTTGCTTCAGAAATAAATCTACCTTACCATTTCTAAAACCTTGTCAATGTTTCCGTAAATCCTTTAAAATACTCAGAATACAGGTAAATGACTCCTTGACATCAGTGAACACTGAAAAACTACCACCACTTGATATAAACATTTATGTTAAAAAAAGAAATTATTAAAAGGTCAGCAGAGAATTCTCTCTTCATTAAGTCAACGACCTGTTGAAGAGAGGACAACACTTGATAGCTTCTTCACTTGCCTTAAGCACTCATTGTTAGCAATACATTCTGTGAGGTCACAATACTCTGGGCCTCCCATGCCTCAACACTCACTCCAATGCCAACTCAATTGCTCTAATGGTGGGGCACTTCAGGTATGCCCAGGTGGCCTTGGCTCTCCCAACACCTTCTCATGTATGTGCTACTGTGCCACTTGCCCACTGCCATTGGGTATGCAGGTCTGTCTTCCCCACCGAGCTGGTTACAATGTTTCCTCTGATCCATGAATGTGTGCATGCACATACAGATCTTAAGCCCTGCGCATACAGCAAATTATAGCACACACAAAATAATATAATACTGAGACAAATTTTAATTAGATGTTATCATGTAACACAGAGAAACTGAACTATTTGCAGCTGCCAAATCTTAGCTTATGTTGGCCCTCTGCTCAGTTGGCTATTGAAGTCCCATTCATAGGATGGCACTAAAATATTAATCATTTATTGTTGGTGGCACTGCCATTATTAAATTTTAACAATGTCCCATCTAAGCTGCATGGGAATGCTACTGCATGCAAATTTTCAACTGCTGCTCAGATCCCGGCTTCCATCTCTGCTGACACGCCCTGAGGCTCACCCATGCCCCTTCCGACTTCCACCGTGCAGCTCAACGCAATCTCTGCCACTGCTGTCGGGGGGGGGGGGGGGGGGGGGGAGAGGGCTAGTGTTCAGCTCAGCTCTATAAAACTGTTCTATTATGTTAGAAATGAGAACAGTGTACTGTCGAAGTAGTCACTTTTCAGAAAGAATTTCTACAATTTAAATGAAAGCATAAGTAAGAAATAAATAATATTAATATATTACTATTAAGGTATAATAAAAATTTTATAATTTCCTTCATTTTTTGCCATGTTAGGATTTGAATTTTTAATCAATAACTTCTGCTATACACAGATGCTTGCAGATTTGGTCAGTGAAAGGTTCTGCACATAGCCTGAAAATTTTGCACACAAAATGGAAATTACACTAACCTGGTAATTGTAGTTCCTGGAGGGTCCAGTTTAGTCCTCTACAATTGGGTAGTGCCCCTCCTCCTGCAGCCGGGAGACTGGACCAATCAAATCTTCTGTAGTATATATGCAGCAGGAGCTCCCAGAAGTCCCCAGTGTACTAGTAACAAAGCATACTTACCGAAGCAACACATTAGATTAATATACAAAATGACCTAATTAAAGAACAATTTGTTCCCCCCCAAGAAATATCCAACCCCCTCCCCAAACGAGGAAGTCAGAACACTGCATTGCGCCGGCACCGACGCCGCAGGAATCAAAACACCGCTCCCCACCAGAAGTTCAGGAGCTGCCTGAACCCCAGAGACAGGGAAGAGCCTCAGCAAAAAACGCGGCTGCAACAGAGGGACCGAACGGCAAGAGGAATCGTCTTATTATCAACCGTTTGGAAAAGCGCGCCGCACTACATTAGCAGATAGTCGGGAGGGAAGGAGGACTAAACTGGACCCTCCAGGAACTACAATTACCAGGTTAGTGTAATTTCCATTTCCTGTTCGGTAATCCAGTTTAGTCCTCTACAATTGGGATGTTACAGAGCAGTTAAGACCGGGCGGGACCTTGCCATCCGGCGCGCAGAACCGCCGAACCAAAACAGGAATCCCGAGCCGCTGACACATCTAAGCGATAGTGTCTACTGAAAGCATGCAGAGACGACCAAGTGGCCGCCCTACAGATATCTGCCGGCGGAACCAGGCTATACTCCGCCCAAGAGGTCGCCTGAGCCCTAGTGGAATGAGCCCTCAGACCCTCCGGAATAGACCGCTGTTGCAACAGATACGCGGATGCGATCGCCTCTTTGAGCCATCTCGCAATGGAGGCTTTAGCCGCCGCTTCCCCTTTACGCGCGCCCCCGAAGAGCACGAAAAGCCGGTCAGATTTCCGAAAGGACTCTGTAACCTTTAAATAACGATGGAGCGTGCGACCCACATCGAGCCGGAGAAGACCCTTGTCCGTTGACCCGACAGATTGCGAAGAAAGTACTGGAAGAAACACTGCCTGATTCATGTGAAAGGGAGACACCACCTTTGGCAGAAAGGAAGGAACCGGACGGAGAACGATCCGATCCGCGGAAAAAGACAAGAAAGGCTCTCGACAGGACAATGCCCGCAGATCCGAAATGCGCCGTGCCAAACAGATGGCTACAAGAAAAGCCGCCTTCAGCGTGATATCTTTCAGAGACGCCCTGCGCAGGGGCTCAAAAGGTTCATGAACCAGGGCCCTCAGAACTAAATTCAAGTCCCAAGGAGGAACGAAAACTCTGCGGGAGGGCCGCAAATGAAAAACAGCCGTAAGGAATCGGCGTACATCCGGATGAGCCCCGAGCAGACGACCCAAAACCTTGCCGCGGTAACACGAGATAGCCGCCAGCTGGACTTTTAGGGAACTAGCCGCAAGGCCCTTATTGAAACCATCCTGAAGAAAACTTAAAACTTAAAACGACGGGCACTGAAACCGTCGCCGCCCGGACTCCCCGCCGGGAGCACCAGTCTTCAAAAATCCTCCAAATCCGAACGTAAGTAAGAGAAGTGGACGTTTTCCTCGCCCGCAGCAGGGTAGAGATCACCGCGGGGGAGTAGCCCTTCCTTTTCAGCCGAGCCCTCTCAATGGCCAAACCGTAAGCGAGAATCGATCCACTTGGGGCATCCGCAAGGGACCCTGAAGAAGAAGATCCGGTAGAGCGGGCAGGAGCCAAGGAACCCCGTCGCGCAACCGGACCAGATCGGCATACCAGGGCCTCTGGGGCCAATCCGGGACCACCAGTAACACGCGACCCCGGTGGCTCTCGATACGTTGTATGACCCGGCCGATCAGAGCCCACGGAGGAAAGACATAAAGAAGACCGGACGTGGGCCACGGCTGAATGAGAGCGTCGAGCCCCTCGGACATGCGCTCCCTTCGCCTGCTGAAGAAGCGCCCTGTCTTGGCTGATTGAAAGGTCGCCATGAGATCCATGATGGGTGGACCCCACCGCCGGACGATTTGTGCGTAAACCTGTGGGTTTAGCTCCCATTCTCCGGGGTCCACCCGCACTCTGCTGAGAAAATCGGCCTGGACATTGTCTACGCCCGCAATGTGAGCCGCCGAGATTGCTGGAAGGCGAGTTTGCACCCAGTTGAACAAGGCCGCCGCCTCTGCCTCCAGGGCCACGCTGCCGGTACCCCCTCGGCGATTGATGTAAGCTACAGTGGACGCATTGTCCGACAGGACTCTCACCGGCCGTCCGAGAACCAGGGTCTCCAGGTCCACCAGGGCTAGCCGGACTGCCCGCAATTCGAGACGGTTGATCGACCAAGAGGCCTCCAGGGGAGACCATTCCCCCTGAGCAAAGCGGAACTCGCGGTGAGCCCCCCAGCCGGTTAAGCTCGAATCCGTCGTGAACGGAACCCACAGAGGAGGCTCCAAGGGAATCCCTCGCGACAGGTTCTCGGCGGAGAGCCACCACCGGAGGGATCGGCGAACCGTCTTTGGGCAAGGCAATCTCTTGTTCAACGAGTCGAACTGGTTGGACCAACGTCGCAGAAGAGCACTCTGCAGCGGACGCATGTGGAAGCGCGCCCAAGGCACCACCTCCAAGGTCGCCGCCATCGTGCCGAGGAGCCGCAGGTACCACCACGCCGACGGAGCTGGCATCCCCCGGAAGAGACGGACCAGAGCCCGCAACGCCAGCACGCGGCGCTCCGGAAGGCACACCAAGCCCCTTGCTGTGTCGAAGTGGACTCCCAGATACTCGAGATCCTGTGTTGGAGACAGACAACTCTTGCATTCGTTCACCACCCATCCGAGGGACCGAAGGAGATCCACCACCCTGCTCGTGACTTGCACACACTCCCGACTGGACTTCGCTCGAATCAACCAGTCGTCGAGATATGGATGGACCAGGATGCCCCCCTTGAGCAACGCCGCCGCGACTACAACCATTACCTTTGTGAAGGTGCGGGGAGCCGTGGCGAGTCCGAACGGCATGGCCCGGAATTGAAAATGGCCCCACGGGAGCGCAAAGCGGAGAAACCGTTGATGGGAGGGCCGGATGGGAATGTGTAATTAGGCCTCTGTAAGATCGAGGGATGTCAAAAATTCCACTTGACGCACCGCTACGATGACTGACCGCAGGGTCTCCATGCGAAAGTGCGGTACTCTGAGAGCGCGATTCACGCCTTTGAGATCCAATATCGGACGAAGGGAACCGCCCTTTTTGGGAACCACAAAATAGATGGAGTAGCGACCTGCGCCTCTTTCCCAAGGCGGGACCGGAACCACGGCCCCCAGAGAGAGAAACCGATCCAGGGTCACGCGGATGTCCCGCGTCTTTTGAGCTCCCTTGCTGGGAGACAGAACAAACGAATCCGGAAGTGGGTGCGCAAACTCTAGGGCATAACCTTCTTCTATAATCTGCAGCACCCACCGATCTGACGTAATTTGGGTCCAAGAAGGAAGAAAGTCGCGCAAACGACCCCCGATGACCGGGTCTTCCTCTAGAGCCCGCCTCGTTTCATTGTGGCTTGCGATTAAAGGAAGAGGCCGAGGAAGAGGCGGCTCCGGAGAAGCCCCTTCCCGCTCCTCTGAAACCACGAAACCCTTGATGACGGGTTCCAAAACGACCGCGCTGCGAAGTCCACAGCCGGGAAGAACGAAATCTGCGCACATCCCAAAACTGGCCGCGCGCTGAGGTGGACGACCTATTAAGCTTAGGCTTATCCTCTGGAAGTCGACCACCCTTCGACTCACCGAGATCCTTCACCAACTTATCCAGAGCCTCCCCAAAGAACAACCTGCCCTTAAAGGGTAGATTACTGAGGCGAGACTTGGAAGAACCGTCGGCCGCCCAATTGCGCAACCAGATGGACCGTCGTGCCGCTACCATGGAGGCCATGCTATTAGCTAGGGAGCGTATTAAATCATAACACAGATCCGCCAAGTAGGCCGATCCCGACTCCACGCGGGTAACGTCCAACAGCCCCTGTTGGTCCATACCGGACCCCAAGCGCAGGTGCTGCGACCATCGCAAACAAGCTCGAGCTACCCACGCCCCACATATAGAAGCTTGCAACGATAAGGCGTTGGTCTCGAAGGCCTGCTTCAACAAATTATCAACCTTTTTGTCCTGAACATCCCTCAGGGCCGCGGCCCCTTCAACCGGGATGGTGGTTTTCTTAGTCACTGCCGAAACGGCAGCATCCACCCGTGGAGACTTAAACAAGTCCCTGTCCTTGTCTGCAAGGGGGTAAAGACGATTCATGGTCCGAATCCCCTTCAAAGCGGATTCCGGTTGCTCCCATTCCGCATGGATCATCTGCTCAACTACTCAGTGCACGGGAAAAACTACCTGGGCATCCCTGACCGCCTGAATGAGAGGATCCTCGAGACCCTCCTCCTCCAGCGGCCGCACCGCAGAGAGGTTAAGTGCTTGGAGGGACTCCGTGACCAAAGGTACCAGCTCGTCCCTTCGAAACACCCGAATGATGCGAGCCTGATCTTCCGGCTCTGGAAGCTCTCCGTCTTCTAATTCCTCCGCCTCAATATCTGGATCCCCCTCAGCCTCGGAATCCGGGAGGCAAAGGGCGTCCTGATCCTGGTCCCCCAACCTGGGCCGCTTGACAGCGGGTTGAGAAGACCGCTGAACCCCCCTGCGAGAGCTGGGGGGAGAGAGGCGGGCCAAGCCTCCGGCAAATGACCAGCCCGGCTTAAGCGGAAGGCCTGATGCATGAGAAGAACAAAATCCGGGGAAAAGTCTATAGGCGACGCCACCATAGCCGCCTGCTGGAGCTCAGGGACCGACGTATTAGACGCCGGGCCCAGACCAGAAGGAAGGATGCTCGGTGAAGGGCCACTGTCCCCCGAAAGAGAAGGGTCCCCGGGCACATGCTGTTCCTTAATTTCAATAGGCAGCTCCAGTTCTGAAGAAACTGCAGCACAGCTCTTACAGATTCCAGAGTCAGTCATTGTACCTCTGCGGGAGCCACAAATTACACACTGAGGTTTGGCAGCCATGCCAAGGCCACGTGCTCTCAGGGAAAAATAAGGCAACAGGAACAGGGAAGCCCACACCAAGGGGACTAACCTTATTCAATTCAGCACAGTATTAATTTTAAAACCTTTTTTTTTTTTTTTTTTTACAGTAAACAAAATACTCCCCAGAATCCTAGGGGTGCCCTGAGCAAAATCGCCAGCAAAAGAAACTCCAAAAACCCCAGGGGAACCCGTGCGCAAGTGTTAAAAAGTGCCCTTAAAAAGCACACTTTAGAAATCCAAAATGGCCGCCGCACTTTTTCACCCGCGGTAAAAAACGGCGCGAAAATACAAAGGTACCCAAATAATATGGAAAAGAAAGAAAACGACCCTCTAATACAGGGCAAGCGAAAAAAGGCAGGAAAAAGTGCAATTTGGAAGCCAGGGGAGCCGACAGAGCCTCTGCCCAAGCAAAGAACAGAGAGCTGAAAGCTTAAAACAAGGAAAATTCCTACCAGCTCTGGGAACAGCAAGGAACTCAGCCCACTTCTCCAAGTGACAGGCAATGTTGCAGCCGGTATGGCTCTTCCCCGAACAGCCTTGGGGAGAGCTCAACCCAGGCTTCAGAGATTCCCAGGCAGAAAGGCAGGAGCCCAAGGCAGGTCTGGCTTTCCCCAGAAAGTCCCCTGTGTCTTTTTCTTTTTTTGTTTTTTAAAGATACAGCTACCTAGCAAAAGAAATAGAATATAAAGGGCCAGAAATAAACCCCAAAAGAACTAACTAACTAGTGTTGCTCCTTCAAGTGTCACTTAGCGTGCCCAGCAGGGGCACAGAAGTCCTCCAGCTGCAGGGAGACTGGACACACTGGGGACTTCTGGGAGCTCCTGCTGCATATATACTACAGAAGATTTGATTGGTCCAGTCTCCCGGCTGCAGGAGGAGGGGCACTACCCAATTGTAGAGGACTAAACTGGATTACCGAACAGGAACTTCCAGTTCTTAGAAGGGACATTGGTTGGTTCCCTTTAAATCCCCTGACTCAGCGTAGTTACTATGCAATGACCCTCGTGGCACCTCCTCCTTTGGTTGCTCCCGCAGTGCTCAGCATCCCACTTCCTAGGGAATGGCTGAGCTTTCAGAGGAGCCCCCCTAACTGGTATTCACTTCAGCAGCCCAATTGGGTCTCTTGAGTGCTAGCGACTCCACTGGTGCCTTTGGAGGCCCATGACCACAGGCCTATTCTCTCCATGGTGCTGGCTGTAGTGTTGAGTCCTGTAGTTCTGCTACGGCCATGTCCCCCCCAAACTGCTCTGCTAGGCTGTATGGGTGATCCTATGCTGTGAGTCAGAGGATTCACTCAGAGACTCTTTGCAGTAACAGTAATTTAAGATCACTGGCCAGGGAGCCTGCAACTGATGACACCTCTGGCATTTGGCTCAACTGACGGTTGATAGCATTAGCCTTGGCTTCATGTAGTGGGATATGGCTGGATAGCTCCTGGACCGTACCGCAAATTGCTTGTCACACTTTTAGCAGCTATGTGGCTGGTAACCAGCAACTTCTTTATCCTTTGGCTCTGCTGCGCTCCAGTCTCCAGCGTCATTGTGATCGTTAGACCACAGTGGAACTCGCATCCACTCCTACTTGCTCTTGCTACTTGAAATTCACTTGTGTAACTAGCTCAGATCCTCATCACAATGGCATTAGTCCTCTAGGGCAAAGACTAAATGTATGGCATCCCTCATGTGTGCATTGTCTTCAATTGTTTAGGCCCTGCTATATGGCTCTAATGCAACTTTTTTCGACACTAGCTCTAATGAGGTGTACGTTTCATGTACAGGCATGTTGATACAAGCCCGCTGGCAGGAATTGCAGTCAAATCTGAATTTGTTGAAAACACAGGGAAAGTGCTTGAGCAGTTTTCAAAAGTAAAGGTTGCAACTTTAACCAAAATTTCGTCAGAACCCTCAGGTTCAGCTCTCTAGTTCTCTTCTAGTGCTGAAGTCCTTCCTGTTTGTTTCCTCTGATATTTGGGTGACCTCTGCAATAGCAAGTCAGCACAGTCCAAAAACACATTATATTCTATCTGGTTTGAGTTTTTAAGCCAAAAAACAATCCTGGCCCCACACTGGTTGGGCACCAATATTGTAGCCCCTACCAGTCTGAGGACTTTCACTTTGACAAGTTGTTGCCTGTATTAGAGACTATGTTGAACTTTGTGCAGCTGGCCTTTGGGGAAGGGATATCTTCTGGGGGTGTTCCCAGGCTGGTCCGTCTCCAGCCCTGAACTTCCACTGCTTCCAGCAGCAGTCAACTGGAAGCAGTGGAAGTTCCACCAAAAAAGCCCAGGGACAAGATCTAAGGTGCACTGGAAAAGGAAGCTCTGATAGACCGACCTGTCTGTTGTGCCTGTGCCTCCCGAGTTGAAAAGATTCCCGTTGATAGAACCCGGCTGCTCAGAAGACATATGAAGACCTGATTGTGAGCACAACGGTTTATTTGATGCTATATATGGGAGACCTGGCCGATAGTATACTCATATGTAAACCTGACCATCATGAGTGTGGTAGAATGAAATCAAGTTGAGTGGTACCAGTACAGAGGATCTCTGAGGGAAAGAAAGGGGTTTGTAGTAGCTTCTGTGCCTGGGCAGACTGGATAGGTCATATTATCTTTATCTATCATCATTTTAATTTTTTCTATGAGAGATGAGATCTGCAATCAGATGAGACCTGATCCCATTTTCATCGCACACAAAAGAAAGATCCGTTGATGAAAGCAACAATAAGGGGCACGTTCCCTAAGCCCCACGCTGGTAATATGCATGAGGGCTGTGTTACTAGTGTGGAAGGTCAATGCTAACCTCAGGGGGCGTGTGCTTCCATCCACCTGCAGTTAGCGCAGGCCCAGGATGTGGGACTGTGCAAGCCAATTGAGGTGGCGTTAAGTGCACCCATGCTGACGGCATCAAGCGCCATTAGCACAAGCTACTTATGTCCATGTTAGCTATGACGTGCTGGCAACACCTGCGTTCTGCCCTCTTCTGCCTAGTCCCTGCCCTGATGTGCATTACCAGAGTAGCAAAGGATTTTTGATGCTAGGGCCTGCATTACCTTTTAGTGCAATGACCAAACCAAGCACTAAACCCTGCGCTACTAGGTAGCACAGTTTAGTAAACATGGCAGGTGGAAGATCCATTCACAAACATGAGTCCTGATTGCAGAAGATAGTAGGAGAATGAAGCACTATGCTGTCAGTAGATCCTGCCAGGAGAAGTTTTGAACCCCACTGGTACAGCACCTGAGCGGATATTTGACAGAAGTAAGTCAGAGAATGAAACCCAGTTAATTTCTTGCAAAAAGCATTGATTTCTCTAGGTTTCTTTTTGGTTTAAAGTGGAAGTGTCTGGTATGTCCTGTGCTTGCTTGCAGGTGAATACAGACAAAACAGATGAGAGCAGCGAGTTTCAATGCACTTGGAAGTTTTATTTGAGAGATTATCAACTAGCACAGGAACTAGTTGCTATGCTGTGATTTATTAGTTTGGACTAATATATGATGAAAGTGTTTTGAAAATAGCAAAATAATGTCAAAATACAGTATATTAAAAAAAACCAAAAACATAATTTTAAAAACATGTTCTATAAAATTGCACAAGATAAGAAAATTCTTTCTACAAAAAATACAAAACAAGAAAATGCTCTGAACTATTTTCTGCCTCTTTATTTTTGTCTTTTTGGAAATGTTTCTTAGTTTATTTCGTTAAGCCTGTCTTAGTATTATCTTATTCCTATTTTAAGTGACCTGGCTGAAGTTATGATGGATTACTTGCAATTATCATTTATTTATTATTTATTTTATTTAACATTTTCTAAATACTGCATTTCCTAGGATCAATGCAGTTTACATGTAACAACTGTGATGTGCAAACTAAGCAACAATAAGGGAGGGTATAACATGATGCTATAAACATTAAGGAATTAACTTATATACATAATAATAATTTAGAGCAGAATAAAAAGATTGAGAAGCTTATATACAGCAGACTGGTTTAAGTGATGAGGATGGGGTTCTGTACAACTTCTTAAAAGATTGAGCTGAGCTGTTATAAATGAGTGGGCATAGGAAGAATAACAGAGGAGGTGACCGTAGAGTTGGAGTAATGGTCTCTAAAGAGTAGAGTCTTTATCTTTTTATGGAAGTGTGCGTCAATGCATCTTGGTTCTGTAGGAAGGCTGTTCAGCCATATGAGAAGGAACATCAGCCAGTCCACCTACTTCTTCTCTAACACTTAGAAACTCCAACAGTTGTCTGGGCTCAATGAACACAAACTTTATCTTTATAGGAAACATAATATCTAACTGGAAATTTTAACTGAAAGGAAGCCCCAAGGGCCAAAATCCTAGACCGAAGGCCCATGAACTCTTTCCTTCATAACTGAGAACCCCTAGACAAATCAGGAAACAACCTAACATGAGAGCACAGAAAAGACAGACTGAAGTTTCTAAAATAGGAGCAGAAAATTAAAACTTCATCTGATTCCAAGGCCACACCAGAGCTATTCCCTTGTGCCCCGAATGCCAGACGAGAGCCCTCTTCACTCCCCTTCAATGTGTGCTCGTCGGCAAGCCAGAGGGAGCACAACTCCTTCTGGACAATCACTTCTGGGTCGTGGTGGAGAGGGGGGGGGGGGGTTCGTAACTCCGGCGAGAGCTGCACACCTGAGGCACCCAGAGACGGCAGATCCTCTGCCACCCCTGCTGAAGATACTGCTTCAGCACTACAAGCAAAGCCACAAGACACCAGAGTCCTTTCACCAGGGAAACGCCGCACCACAGGACCCGAGGGTAGATCCAGCTGCTTCCATTCTCTGCGCCCCATAACGTCGGCAACAGAAACCTCTGGTCTCAGGAATCCGCACTCAGGCGATGCACAGCAGCACTCCTTCCTGCCGCCATCTTAATCCCCTATAGCCACTATTATTGACTTTTAAAACTGTGGGAAGTGAGAAGTCTTGATTCCCAGTTATAAAAAGCACTTCTGTTTTATTGTAGTTTATTCTTAGCTGTAACCAGTTTGAGATGTTGTTAAAGCATTCTAAGATGCAAGAGTAGCATGCTGTTGTAATGGAAAAGGGAGTGTAAATAGAAACATAGAAACATGACGGTAGAAAAAGACAACATGGCCTGTCTAGTCTGCCCTTCCATATTAACTACAATAGTCCCCTTTTACCTTTAGAGATCCTCTGTGTTTGTCCCATGCTTTTTTGAATTCAGATACTGTCTTTGTGTCTACCACCTCCACTGGGAGACTATTCCACGCATTTACCACTCTTTCCATAAAGAAATATTCCCGCATATCATTCCTGCTAATGGGAATCGAACCCTGGTCTTTTGGTTCCCAAAGAAGTGCTCTAAGCATTAGACTACTCCATCTCATATCTTCTAATGCATCTAACAAAGGGTAACAGCTTGCTAAATAAAGAAGGCCTTCACTTTCTTCCTAAACATTAACTAATCCCCTTGCTGCAGAAATTCAAGTGGCAGAGGATTTCACAACGTAGGTCTGGTCATGGAACTCATGCAGTCACGTCTCCAGCAAATAAAGCATTTTTAAAGAAGGGACTTTCAGAAGTCCTTTATCCACAGACCGAAGTACATGAGAAGGAAGATGGCTAGCAATCATCTTTATAATTTATTTATTTATTTTATTTATTACAGTTTCTTATATACCGCGCTATTTAGAATCAGCGCGGTTTACATCATAACAAAACGACCATAACGACAAACTGTCAGGTTTTACATTGAACCGGAGTAAAAACTTGGATAACTGGGTTAACTATATACATAAACTATCTACACTGCAGTGTGAGGGCATTTCTAGATTGGGTCATTTCTTGGAGGGGATATCTAGTTCAGTTGCTGTCTGGGAAATATTGGCAGAAAAGGTATGTTTTGAGAGCCTTTCTGAACTGATATAGATTGGTAATGGCTCTAATGTCAGGGGGTAGGGTGTTCCAGCATTTTGGTACATAAAAACTGAATGCCCTGTTTGTGGTGTTCGTGTTGGACTTTGTTGAAGCCTTTGGTATTGCTAGCAAGTTTACAGCTGATGTTCTTCTTGCTCTGTTGGGGGGGACCATGTGGATTAGATTCGTGAGTGAGAGGGATGAGGTGCCTTTGATTGCCTTAAATGCTAATACAAGGGATTTGAAGGTGATTCTCCCGTGAATTGGTAGCCAGTGTAGCTGTTTGAGAATAGGAGTCACGTGGTCGTTTCTGGATGCACCGTAGAGGACCCTAGCTGCGGCATTCATGGCCAACTGTAAGGGGGTTAGTGTGGATTGGGGGAGACCTTGTAGGATGGCATTTGCAAAGTCAAAATGCGGCAGGATCAGCGCTTGATATATGGTACGGAAATCGTCTGGGTCCAGCAAGGAGCGTAGGTGTTTGAGGGAACGGATTTTGAAGTAGATGGCTTTGACTACGCTGCTTATGTGGCGTTACACCCTTAAAAACCATAACCACCTTCTTACTAATTGGCAACCACTGAAGGGCATGCAAGCAAGATATAACGAGGGTAATTTTAAATTAGGGCAGCAAGGTTACATTGGCAGGAAAATGCCTATTTTATAAATGCAAACAGATGCATAAGTATCTTTGTAAAATACAAGTGTAAATCCTGCAACCATGGCGCCTACCCTGAAGGTGCAGACATTACAATTACACAAGCGTAGGCACGCACACACATTGCTTGGCACATTTTATAACCAATGCATGCACTTCCCAACTCTGCCCGTACTCTGCATAGTCCATGCCCCTGGCAACACCTACAGTCCTCTTACATCTTCTGCAATTTTATAAGAACATGCATTCGAAAAGTAGAACAGCAGTATCACCTATCTGCTTTAAATCATTTGACCAAAGTCTCTATTAAATCATATCAGGGTATTGATATATTAGCCATAGACAACAGTCATAGACTATTTCCAGTGGAAACCACTATTTCAACTCCTGACGTGCTCTCAACAGCTTATCATCATTTATCCAAAATTATTTTTCTTTGCAACACCAATGTGTCCCAAAACCAAAAATGTTTTTACAAGTATATTTTATCAGTGTCCAAAACATTCCTTATTGGTGCATGAAGGATGAAATCACAACTCTCCAGCAAACTAAGGACATTTCTGTACAAACTTCCTCCACTAGAAAGAACTGCCGTTAGAAAACTACAAAATAACCAAAACATTATCATCAAACCTGCAGATAAAAGAGGCGCTGTAGTAATCATGGACATATAAAAGTACATATATTTTAATTTTTCTAGTACTATTAGGTGCTAGAGTGCAATAATTTCCACATAAAGAAGCTAACAGTTAATGCAACACCTTGAAAGCTAGCTTGCAGTAATGCCGGTGTTATACCAGCAAGGAAGGGAGTGTGGAAAGGGCAGGAAAACGCAGGGATTGTGCCTTAGAATGGAGGTGGTAAGCACATGTTAACTGTTAAGATGGCAGATAATATGAAGCCGTTAATGCCATTTCAAGAAGCGTAGCTAACAGTAACACATTATCTGCCAGGCATTAAGGAGGCAATTTAATAAGAAGCCCCGTAGGCCTTTACACAGTTACTTTAGCCAGTTGCTATTTTGTAAGTATGTGCATCAGCCCAATAGAACATACTCTGGGTGTGGAGCATGGATAGAGCACAAATTTACAAGTACAAGTTATCAAATCCTCTAACTAACATATAAGAACATAAGATATGCCATACTGGGTCAGACCAAGAATCCATCAAGCCCAATATCCTCTTTCTAACAGTGGCCATTCCAGTTCTTAAGTAACTGCCGGGTTCCCAAAAGTATACACATTCCATGTTGCTTATCCCAGCGGTAAGCAGTGGATCTCCCCGGTTCTCCTTAATAATGGTTTATGGACTTTTCCTCCAGGAACTCGTCCAAACTTATTTTGAACTCATCTACACTAACAGCTTTCAATACATCCTCCGGTAATAAATTCCAGAGTTTGATTATGCGCCAAATGAAAAAATATTTTCTCTAATTAGCCTTAAATGTGCCACATTGTAGCTTCATTGCGTGCCCCCTAGTCTTTCTACTTTTTGAAGGCATAAACCCCTCAGCCCTTCCATCCTTGGCTTAACACTCTTTTATAGCCTTACTCTGCTCATTGATGAAATTACTCAGGTGCACCTGAAGCCACCAAAACTTTCTCCTCTCTCTCCACCTGTATCTCCTATGATTTCCATTCTCTCCTCTTGTCCGTCTCCTATGGCTCCACATCACTTTGTGTTCCTGATGTTAACTCTCCATAATCCTTTCCCCTCATTCCCACAATTCCATGGCCTTACTTCTTATTACCACTCCGTACTGTTCCCGCCTCTCCTACCATTCTATCTTCGACCTTATCATCTGCCCTTGAGCTTCATAATTTTCTTCCTCTCATTCAGCCATCTCCACTCTCTGTGAGGGAACTTCACCCTCACTTCTGACATGCCGCCTCCTCTCTCCCCCATTCTCTCCTACTCCTTCTCCTATCTGGAGATGTCAACCCCGACCCTGGCCCCTCTAGACTTTTTTCACACTCCCAATGTAGGTCAATGCATAACCTTTCTAATTTTGTTGATACCCTTCTCCTCTCCCTTTTTCATGTACATTGTAGAATGCGCATTCTGTCTCCAATAAACTTGTCTTCATCCCTGATCTTTTTGTCTTTAATACTCCACATATCCTATCTCTTACTGAAACTTGGCTTCTCCCTGAAGATTCAGCTTCAGTCGCTGCCCTCTGTCATGGAGGCTACATACTTTTCCATACACCTCAGTCCATTGTCCATGGTGGCAATGTTGGGTTCCTACTCTCTCATTTCTGCTAATTCCAGCCCCTCCTTCTACCTCCTAATTCCTTTGAAGTCCATGCCATCCATCTATTTTCGCCATTACCTCTCTGGGTAGCTGTCATTTATTGACCCCCAACAAGTCCACCTTGACCTTTCTCGCCAACTTGGACTCCTGGCTCTCCTCCTGCTGGATGCATCTTTCCCTTCCCTTCCCTTATTCTTGGGGATTTTAACATTCCCGTTGATGACCCTTATGACTGAAAGCTCCTTTCCCTAATCTCCTCATTCAACCTCCAGTTGTGCTCTACTGCTCCTACCCACAAGCATGGCCACTGCCTTGACCTAGTGTTCTCCTCCAACTGATCACCCTTATACTTCACCACCTCAATTCTGCCTTTATCTGATCATCACCTGCTAACTTTCACCCTTAACCACTCCACATCTTGGTCTCGCCCTATCTCCATCAACATGTTTAGAAATCTTCACACTATCGACCCTTCCGCTCTCTCCAGTGCTGTCTTAGCACTTCTATTCTCCATTATGTCATCTGAGTCCACTGATGAGGCAGTATCCTCCTATAACACTATACTCTACTCTGCTCTGGATGCACTTGCTCCTCCCATCCATACCTCAACCCTGGCTGTCCTCGACAACCTGCTACCTACATTCCTGTGCTCGTTCACCTGAGCGCCCTTGGCTTAAATCACATACCCTTGCTGACTATCTACATTTCACATGCATGCTAACCTCTTTCCAGTCAGCCATAGTACTCACCATGCAAGATTATTATGTCCATGTGACAAATTCTCTTGCCTCTGATCCTCACCATCTCTTTACTATATTTAACTCTCTCCTCAAGGTCCCTCCTCCCCCATCCCCCTTCACTGTCTGCCCAGACCTTGGTTGACTACTTCCATGACAAAATCCAGAAGATTAGCTTTGAATTTTCTGCAGGATCACCTCCACCTCATTTCCCACCTCTTCAATCCCAAATCCTCCCTTCACACTTTATTCCTTTTCTGAGATCACTGAAGAGGAAACTGCAAATCTTCTCTCCTCCAAACTGATCCCATTCCCATTCATCTACTAAGCTCTATCTCTTCATCTTTTCCGTCATATTCTTAACCTACCGTTTTCCACCACAGTTGTTCCTGTGGACTTCAAACATGCTGTGGTTACACCTCTCCTCAAAAAGCCTTCACTAGTTCCTACCTGTCCTTCCAGTTACTGACCTATCTCTCTTCTTCCTTTTGCTTCAAAATACTTGAACGAGAGATTCACTGCTGCTGTCTTGACTTTCTTTCCTCTCAAGACCTTTGGGACCCACTGCAATCTGGCTTTTGTTCTCTAGATTCCACAGAGACAGCTCTTGCCAAAGTCTCCAGTGACTTGTTCCTTGCCAAATCCAAAGGCCTCTACTTGATTCTCATCCTTCTTAACATTTCTGCTGCCTTGTCCACTGTTGATCACCAACCTCTCCTCAATACCCTGTCCTCGCTTGGATTTAGGGGCTTTGTTCTGTCCTGGTTTTCTTCTTATCTCGCCCATCACACTTTTAACGTATGCTCTGGTAGATCCTCTTCTACTGCCATCCCGCTTTCAGTTAGAGGACCTCAGGGTTCTGTCTTGGGACCTCTCCTTTTCTTTCTATACACTCAGTCCCTTTGTGTACTTATGTCCTCCCATGGTTTTCAGTACCATCTTTATGCTGACAATCTAACTTTCTATGCCTGAAATCTCTCCAGTAATCCAGGCTCAGATCTCTGCCTGCTTATCCAACATTGCTGCCTAGACATCTCACCGCTGTTTGAAACTGAACATGGCCAAAACTGAGCTCCTTATCTTTCTCACTAAACTCACCCCCCTCCTCCCTTCTCTGTTTCTAGGATAACACTACAATTCTCCCTGTTTCCTCAGCTTGCAACCTTGGGGTCATGACTCTACTCTCTCTTTCTCTGCACACATCCAACAAATCGCTAAAACCTGCTGCTTTTTTCTCTATAACACTGGAAAAATTCAGCCCTTACTTTCTACACACACTACTAACACCCTCATTCACTCACTAGTCACCTCCCATCTTGATTATTGTAACCTGCTCCTCACTGGTCTCCCTCTGAATCATCTTTCTCTTCTTGAATCTGTTCAAAACTCAGCTGCATTTGTTGTTGTTAAGTGCCGTCGAGTCGGAGTCGACTCATGGCGACCCTCTGGATAGCTATCCTAAATTGTGTTCGGTCTTCAGTCAGGCGGCTCATTGTTGACAGACTGGTACCTGTAGCTGCTGTTATTGTATTGATCCATCTCATTGCTGGCCTTCCTCTTTTGCGTTGACCTTCTATCTTGCCAAGCATGATGTCTTTCTTTAATGATCTCTCTCTTCGCATGATGTGTCCAAAGTATGAAAGTCGAAGTCTTGTCATCTGAGCTTCTAAAGAAAGCTTAGGTTTGATCTCCTCTAGTACCGATTGGTTTGCCATTTAAGCCATTCAAAACTCAGCTGCATGGCTTATCTTCCACCAGTACTGCTATGTTCATGTAACCCCTCTTCTCAAGTCACTTAACTGGCTCCCTATCCATTTCCGCATCTAGTTCAAAGTTCTCCTACTTACATACAAGTGAATACATTCTACAGCTCCTCACTATCTTTCCTCTCTTATCTCGATCTTACACTCCTCCTCGAGAACTCCGCTCCTCTAGCATTTTATCTGTGCCCTTCTCTGCCACTTCCAACGCCATACTTTGTCTATTCCACCTTGCTGCTCCATAATCCTGGATCGAACTACCTGAGTCAGTGTGTCGTCCTCCTTCTCTGGCCCTATTCAAATCCAGGCTAAAAACCCACCTCTTTGAAGCTGCTTATGGATCCTGATGCCCCTCACCCTCTTGTTCACTACATATGTGTATCTTACCATACTCTAGCCCCCAGTTTTGCAATGTTTTTTCATCTTGATCAGATTGTAAGCTCTGATAAGCAGAGACTGTGTCTTAGATCTTTATGTACAACCCTCCGTATGCCTTGTAGAACTATATAAATGATTATTAGTAGTAATAAACAATCGATCAACATTTACCTATTCCACTCCACCCATTATTTTATAGGCCTCTCTCATATCTCCCCTTCGCTATCTCTTTTCGATGTTGAAGAGGCATAACTTTTTAAGCCTTAGGGATATCCATCCATCCCCTTTACCATTTTGGTCACTCATCTCTGTACCTTTTCTAATTCTGCTATATCCTTTTAAAGATATGGTGACCAGAATTGCACATAATATTCAAGGTGTGGTCGCACCATGGAACGATACAGGCACATTATAAAACATCATTTATTTTCTATTCCTTTTCTTATGATTCCTATCGTTCTATTTGCTTTCTTGACCGCAGCTGCACACTGGGCAGAGGACTTCAATGTACTATCTACGATGACATCCAGATCCTTTTCTCGATTGGTGATTCTTAATGTGGAACCTTGCATCGTGTCACTGTAGTTTGGGTTGTTCTTCCCTGAGTGCATAACTTTGCACTTGTCCACATTAAATTTCATCTGCCATTTGGATGCCGTGTCTCCCAATTTTTCAAGGTCCTCTTGCAATTTTTCACAATCCTCTTGAATAATTTTGTGTCATCTGCAAATGTGATCACCTCACTCGTTATTCCCATTTCCAGATCATTTATAAATAGGTTAAAAAGCAGTGGGCCCAGCACAGATCCCTGGGGTACTCCACTATTCACTTTTCTCCATTGAGAAAACTGGCCATTTAGTCCTATTCTTTGTTTTCTATCTTTTGAACAGTTGCTAATTCACAATAGTACACTGCCTCCTATCACATGACTTTTTAATTTCCACAAGAGTCTTTCATGAGGGACCTTATCAAAAGCTTTCTGAAGATCCATATACACTATATCAACTGGCGCACCTTTATCTAGCTGTTTATCACACCTTTGAAAAAATATAACAGGGTAGTCAGATACAGTAGTTACCTGGAGTAGGTGTTCTCCACGAACAGCAGGAATAAGTCCCCACTGAAGCCCGCACAGGAACGCTCCCCAGATTCTATTGGAAACTTTTGGGAGGCTCCATTGCGCCTGTGCGTCTCCTTCCTGCCTGCCGTCATGGCACTAACTTTTTCAGTCTGATAACATAGCTATACCAGAATACAACTTCTTGGGTAGGTGGGAGGGTTATGAGGACTTATTCCTGCTGTCCATGGAGAACACCTGCTACAAGTGAACAAGCCATGGACAAGCAGGAAGTAAGTCCTCATGCATGGGACGCCCAAGCTACAGGCTACTGAATACCAAGGAGGCTGCCAAGAAGCCCAACAGGTTAAATAACTGCAGAACACACAAAACCAAAACAACTATGTACAGAGATGGCAATTCACACCTCATCTTTTCTGCTTTCTTCATCATTTTACTTCTTTTTTATTTTTTTGGTAGTTTGGATGGACAGAAAAGCACTGGGTGGGAGGGGGGGATGGAGTTGGATTCTAATCTTCAAACAGGTGCTTTAGTACAGATCAGCCGAAGTTATTGTTGCCTCAGGAATCCCCTTCCAGGCAGTAGTGAGATGTGAACGTGTGTGAGCAGAAGCCCACATTACAGCCCTGAAGATTTCCTTCATGGAGACTGAGACTACGTTGGGCACCAACGCAGTCATGGCTTGGACATTGTGAGCTGTGACATGACCATCAAGACTCAGGCCTGCCTGGGCATAAGTGAAGAAAATGTAGTCTGCTAGCCAAATTGAAAGAGCAGTTGGAAATGGCAGCCCCCAGCTTGTTGGGGTCAAAAGAAACAAAAGGTTGTACTTCCTATGGTCCTTTGTCTGCTCCAAGTAGAAGGTTAAAGCCCACTTGAAGTCCAACATGTGCAATGCCACTTCCCCCTTGTGAGAGTGAGGCCTAGGAAAAAATATAAGAAGCCCTACCTACTGATTGAGATGGAAATCAGAAACCACCTTCAGAAGGAAATGAGGATGCATACAAGAATCACTCTATTATGGTGGAATCTAGTATATGGTGGATGAACTACCAGAGCCCGAAGCTCGCTCACTCAGCATGCTGAATTGACTGCTACCAGAAACAAGACCTTCCAGGTCAAGAACTTCAGTGGACAGTACTTGAGTGGCTCAAAGGGAGCTTTCATAAGCTGCGCTAGTATCACATTGAGGTCCCAAGCTACAGCGGGGGCTTGTATGGAGGCTTTAAGAGGAGCAGCCCTCACATGACGCGAACAATCAAAGGCTGTGCCGACCTCACGATGGTATGCCACAATCGCACTGAGGTGAACTTTGAAGGAGTTGGACTTCAGGCCAGAGGCATAGAGGTGTAGAAGAGCTTGAGCAGTCTTCTTGTGGGACAGGTGAAAGGATTCAGGGCCTGGCCTCCGCACCAGACAGCAAACCTCTTCCACTTACAGGCATAAGACCTCCTCGTCTAGGCCTTCCTGGAGACCAAAAGGACATCAATTATGTTGGCAGGCAGATTGAGCTCTGACAGGACTACCCTCTAAACATCCATGCCATGAGGGCAAGGATCAGACGCTGGGATGTAGCATCCTCCCATCGTCTTGCGAAATGAGGTCTGGAGCATGATCAAGACAGAGGGGTTCCTGCATGGAAAGCTTCAGCAGGAGCAAGAACAAGGACTGTCTGGGCCAGTATAGCGCTATAAGTATCATTGTACCTCCATCTGTACTGAGCTTCATGAAAGTTTTTGCTATGAGAGGTATTGGAGAGTAAGCATACAGACTCCCCCCCCCCCCCCCCCCAGTACAGGAGGAAAGTGTCTGACGCCAGTCCACTGTGGGATCCCGCTCTGGAGCAGAACCGATCCACCTGGGCATTTCATGGAATGGCAAACAGATCTATTAAGGGAGTGCCCCACTTCTGAAAGATGCAGGCCACTACATTTCTGTTCAGCATCCATTCATGTGGCTTAAGGACCCGGCTCAGTCTGTCTGCCAGAATGTTTTGGTCTCCTGGCAGATATCCAGCTCTATTCCGTGAGCGATGGCGAACCTCCACAATCTGACTGTCTCCCAGCACAGGAGATAGGAGCCGATGCACCCCTGCTTGTTGATAAAGAACATAGAGACTTGATTGTTGGTCTGAGTGAAAACAATGTGGTTGGCCAGCCAGTCTTGGAAGGCCTTTAGAGCATTTGCTATGGCTCCCAATTCCAGGATGTTGATCTGGTAAAGACTCTCTTGGACAGACCAGTTGCCCTGGGTGTGGAAGCCATCGAGGTGAACTCCCATCCCAACTTGAGACTTCAGAGCTCTGCCTGCCTCTTGAGTCCTACATGTGACACAGAAAGAATTTCTGAGAATGCTACCCTGAAAATTCTGAATTTCAGCTTTCTACCTAAAGCCTACATTTAGCTTTCAGAACTTCACTCCCACACTTTCCTGTGTCATTGGTACCGACATGTACAAAGACAGCAGGCTCCTCCCCAACAGTATCTAAAACTTTATCTATGTAGCACGTGAGGTCCGTTACCTTTGCATTAGGCAGGCATATTATCAGACAATCCTCATGCCCACCAGCCACCCAGCAATCTACATGTCTAATGATTGAATTGCCACATATAATGGCTATCCTAAACCTTCCCTCATGGGCACATGGCCCTGAAGACACGTCCTTGATGCGAGAGGCTATTGCATCACTTGGAGGACAGGTCCTAGCTATAGGATCACTTCCCCAAGGTGATGTTCTCTTCCCATGTTCTTCAGAAGTCTAGGTGTGGACATTTATGCCATGCCTATGGCTAGTGTAGGTGTTTGTATCTAGATTTGTGTTTCTGGCCACTTGTGCCCCTATTTTATAAAGAAATGCTTAAGATAGGTGCATTCTGGGTACCTAAAATTAGGTTATAAAATTACCCTCCAAATGCACAGTAAAAAGGTTTGTCTGTATTAACTGAATGGGAAAATGCTGGGAATGTCTCTAACAGTTAATTTTGGCTATCACTACACAAAAAGTGCAAAACCTTACTGCACATTAGTAAATAAGGCCCTTACTAGTCACGAAAGATGCTGTGTTGACAACAGATATAACACAAAATGAGGTAGCACAAGTTTCTCTACACCACCCTGCGAATGTGTCTCAACCCTGTTCTTTGAGTTGCTATGCATGCTCAAACTATGACGTCTACTGAAGCAGCTAACAAGCCAGTAATCACAACCAAATGTGGTGGTCTTCTTTTAGAGGCATGGAAACCTGTTCACTATCAACTGAACTTAGATGATCAACCCATTTTGTATACACCACCAAACAACTTCCAGATGCTTATGATTTTTGGCCAGGACTGAACTGAGCTAAATGTGAACAAGTGGCAGAGGTAAAGCGTACTCACCTGTAACAGCTGTTCTCTGGGGACAGCAGGAATCAGTCCTCACATATGGGTGACATCGGCACTGACAGAGCTCGTGTGGTAACCTCTCCCCAGCTTTCAAAGAAAGCCTTTGGGAGATGTACCACGAATGCGTGGTCCCCTTCCCGCCTAAAGGTGCTATCTTGCCTCTGTCAGATAACATAGCACAAGATCGCAAAAAGAAAAGCAACTCCATGGGGACAAGGGAGGGTTGTGAGGACTGATTCCTGCTGTCCCTGGAGAACACCTGCTACAAGTAAGTAACTATGCTTTCTCTGGGAACAAGCAGTAAGTCAATCCTCACATATGGGACTCCTCAGCCTGTAAAACAGGTGACCAGAAAAAACCTGTAAAACAGGTGACCAGAAAAGGTAAGCAGTGAGAAGCAGCAACTGAGTCAAGAGATAACAGACCCACTAGTGGCCCAAGTGTCCAGCAAGAAACCAGTTCACCGGTAGCCTGAACACACTGAAGGACAGGAGTTGCATTACACCCCAAACAAATGATGGAGTATTGCCTGGCCGAAGGTTCTGTCCCAGCAGGACTCCCTCTCCAGGCTGTAGTGAGCTGTGAAGATATAAATAGAGGACCAGGTGATGGCCCGGCAGATCTCTGCCAGGGGACATAGCACAAGTTCACCACAGATGCTGTCATGGCCCAGGCGCTCCAGTGAAAGATCAGCCTGTTCGTATGCAAAGGCAATGCAGTCCACCACCCAAGTGGACAGGGTATGCTTAGAGACTGCTGTCCCCAGCCTATTTGGATCATAGGAGATGAAGAGCTGTGAGCAGCGGCAGTGGGCTTGAGTATGCTCCAGGTAGAAGTAATGGCCCACTTACAGTCCAAAGTGTGGAGAGCGGCCTCAGCCCTGCTGACATGGGTTCGCGGGAAAAAAGTGGGAAGTATCACCTCTTGGTAGAGGTGGAATGGAGACACCACCTTTGGGAGAAACTTCAGGTGCATGCAGAGCATGACCCTATTATTGTAGAACCTTGTGAAAGATTGGTAAGCCAGCAGGGCCTGGAGCTTGCTGACCCTGTGAGCTGTGGTGAGCGCCACGAGGAAGACCACATTCCAGGAGAGATACTTGAGGTGACATAAGCTGAGCGGCTCGAACGGTGGTGCAGTGAACTTTGACAGAACTATGTTGAGGTGCCACTCTGCCGCCCGTAGGTGGACGGGTGGCTTAGAGAGAAATAAGCCCCTCAGGAATCAGATTAAGAGGGGCTGGCCAGATAGGGGCTTGCCATCGATTGGATAATGGTGTGCTGAAAGCACGCAGAGGTGAACTCTGATGGAGTTGGACTTCAGCTCTACCTGGGACAGGTGGAGCAGCTACTGGAGTTCCAGTTGAACCAAACAGGAGAAGGGGTTAACCTCTCTCTCCCCACACCAGACCGAGAACCTTTGCCATTTGAAGGAGTTGGCCTGGTGAGTGGAAAGTTTGCGTGAAGCCAATCTCTTCACCCTGCTGGAGAGATTAAGGGTAGGCCAAAGCTACCCTTTCAGCAGCCAAGCTATCAGAGATAAGCTGGGGTGCAGGAGGGAGCCACCCTCCTGCAAAAACAGACCCAGGTTGTACCCTAGCAGGACTGGGGGCGCCTGGGACAGGCAAAGGAGCAGTGGGAACTACGACTGCCAGGTCTACCGAGGGGCCACCAGTATCAATGTGGATCTGTTGAGCTAAACCCCGAACAGAGTTTTGGTGATTAGCAGTGTGGGTGGGAAGGCACAGAAGAGGCCTCCTGTCCACAGGATGAATGCATCCGCAGCCACCTGTGAGAGATGCGGCTGCCTGGAGCAAAAGCAAGTCAGCTGAGCATTGGTTGGGTTGGCAAAGAAGTCCATCTGTGGGAGCCCCTAGAGATGGAACAGTCGACTGGCCACCTTGGGGTCCAGCCACCACTCGGGCAGATGGAAGACTCAGCTGAGCTGGTCTGCCAGGACAATGTCTTGGCATGGGAGGTAGACTGCCCGTAGGAGCATCCTACTGCTGCTGGTGAAGGAGCAGAGGCTCACTGCTTCTTGACACAGAAGCAACGACCCCATCCCTCCCTGCTTGCTGCTATAAAATATCACCACCTAGTTGTTGATCTGGATTAGGAAAGCTTGATGTTGAAGGTGGTGTTGGAATTCCCGGAGGAAGAGCGCTACCGCTCAGAACTCCAGAAGGATGATCTGCAGGAGGATCTCCTCCTGCGACCAGCTGACCTTAGTGCAGAGGTTGTTGCAATGAGCTCCCCAGCCCAGTCTGGAGGCATCCGTGGTGAGGATCCTTTGAGGGGTGGAGGCCTACAAGGACATTCCGGCCTGCAGGTGCTGGAGCTGCCATCATCAGTCGAGTGAGCCGGCCAAAGAGTGGGTCATGACCACTCTGTCCCATAGGCACCCATTGCCTGCAACCACTGGGAGCTGAAAGTCCACTGTGCCGGCCGCATGTGTAGGTGGGTGTCTGGGGTGACGTGCACTGTGGATACCATGTGGCCTGGAAGGCAAAGCATAAGGTGGGTAGAGGCCGAGGGTTGACCCTGGACGTGCCCTGCGAGCGTCTGGAGGTACTGGGCCCTGTCCGGAGAGAGGAAGGCCTTGGCTTGGATGGTGTCCAGCATTGCCGCTATGAACTCCAGGCATTGCGTTGGCTGGAAATGGGACTTTGGGTAGTAGTTTATGATGAACCCCAGATGTTCCAGAACAAGGATGGTGCGAGCCTTCACGTGGTGGGCTTCTGCAGCAGTGCCGCCCTTTATGAGCCAGTCGTCCAGGTATGGGAAGATGAACATTCCTGGAGACCACTGCCAAACATTTTGTGAAGACCACTGGGCTGTAAGCTAGGCTGAAGGGAAGAACCCTGTATTGATAGTGGCAGCCTCCCACCATGAAGCGGAGATACTACCTATGCAGGGGTGGATAAGAATGTGTGTATAGGCATCCTTTAGATCTAAGGAGCATAGCCAGTCTCCCTATAGGAGGTATGGCAGCAATGTTCCAAGAGACAGCATCTTGAATTTCTCCCTCACCAGGAACTTGTTGAGCTCTCGCAGGTCTAGAATAGGCCAAAACTACCCGGTTCTTTGGGCACCAGAAAGTAGCAGGAGTAGAACTCTTTGCCTCTGAGTTTGAGGGGGACGGGCTCCACCGCGTTTGAAGCGGGCGTGGAGGCAGTTTTCTTGCTCAGGTCCTTAAAAGTAAGTCTCTCTTTAATAAGTAAGCCTTTATAAGGAAGTCTCTCTTTTATTTAATTATCTTTTTGTGCTTTTTCTTTTATTTTTAATATTTGTGAGAGTATTGTTTTTTTCTTTTTTCTTCTTGTTTTGGCAGTCCTCCTTTTGGTTTTTGTGTGGATAAGCAACGTTTTCTACGAAGAGCTCCCTGATGAAGCTGCATGGGCGAAACACCCGGTGTCGGAGCTTCAGGCTGTTGCTCTGATCGTTGTGGATTCAGGGTCTTGCTGCCATTATTTTAAGGAGCTTCAGGCTGCTATTTTGATTATTGTGGGCTCAACATGTTGCTGCTGCTGTTGCCAGGAGCTGATCACTGTGTGCTTTTTGGATTGTTGAGTTCTTTTCCATTTTGGTTCAACTCCCTTTATTGCTAGAGGTTTTTTTCTGACCACTGATCTCATTTTGAGTACAGTTCATGATTAGAGCATCACTGTGGCAGGATTTGTGTCTTGGTCTTGCCATATGACTGGCTCGTCCTTTCTGTTGGTATAGACAGAAGGGGTGGCTGAGGTCTTTATTCCTCTAACACAGTGTTGTTGTTATAGGCTCCTTGTTTGTTTCATTGCGGAGTTACTCTCACATTTTTGTTTGATGGTGGTTTTTGGATGAGAGTGTAGCTGGGAGCTTTTTATTTGAATTCCTTGATTCTGTGGCTCCCTGAGGATATTGATTTTTGACATGCCCTCTACTAGGCATGATGAGTGATCTAAAGCAGTGTGTCTAGAAAAAGAATAGCTAAACATACATATACTTTTCTTGCTTTCGCTTGAATTTGACTTGGATGAAAATCATACTTCTGCTGAAATTCTGCACATACAATTCAATTTTTTTGTGGCAAAAAGTCTCAATTATGCAAAATTCTGCATACTTTGCCAAAACAACAAAGCATATATTTTTTGCGTGATACTTAACTAAGGAAATATGAGTACATTGGGTGTGCATTAGCAGGGGAATCAAAAACGTGAACAGAGACTTCACTGGGACACAGAGGAGCTTGCACATGAGATGTGTGTATTTGGAATGCATATTCCACGCATTAAAGGTATCCCATTACATTTCACATCAGCAGGTGATACAGCAGAAGAGATTTTCAGAATCTTTAAACATTAATATTGCTTCAGAAAGGACAACAAATCGTAAGATTAAGAGGTTTCAATGATTTTGCTCAACTGTCAACTAACTTCTTAACTTTTTTGCAAGTAATGCTGATGTAAGGACTTGGACAACAGAAATCTTAAAATAAGAGAAAGCAATACTAGTTCTCCATTCCAAGTGGTTTGGTAATCCCTAGTTTTCTTTCAACTGAAGCTTGAAAACAGGAAAAACATTGAATTAATCAGTAAATGGATCAACCTGCTTTTTAGATGGATTTGGATTCTTGGATGTAAGAGTCTTGTGCAGACAGAACTTCTGAACAGGTGGACTTCATTATCAGACTGGCTCCAATTCATGTAACACACAATAATACATCATTGCTAAAAAAGCAAAGCTCTTACCGATCTCCTGGGTATCCTGGCTGCTCTGTCTGGCTCTCATTTGCAACTGGAACTTGTGCTGGGAGGAACAGAGGTGTAGGAGGTACTGGCAAACCTTACTGCTGTCAGTTTGGAAAACATGTTTGATACCATCTGATGTATTCTGCAAACTTATTTTCTTCTTCTGCATTTGGAAAAAACAGACAAATTAAATATCAAGATGTTTTCAAGATGTGAAATAATTAAATGTACATACAGACCAACCACATATTCTCAAGACAGATAAAAACCACACTGAACAAATTAAGTAACTATTTGAAGATCTTTTTGAGTTCACTATATTTTTGGCATTTGTATCTTTGAAAAGCATTGTATATTTATACATCTGCTCTCACTCATGGCAGTAATTAACATATCTTAATAGCCCTTCCTTGAGTCACATGTGAAGATGCACACAAGATACTATACAATGATCACTGTAAACTCGGGAATACTTCGGTGACACCAAGCACTGAGAAACTGCCTCAGTAAACTTAGTACCACAAAATTGACCGGTCCTGGATGAAGAACGTAAAACTGCTGTGCACAATAGATCTCTTCTAAGAAATCTCTATATCTCAGGACAATAAGCAACGTTGCCTCATGGAACTCAGTTCTTTTAGTAGGAATTCTATAAACAGGAATCTTGTCCTTAAAAACTTATGTCTCAATAAATCCTTTAGTGCCACCGCCTTGTGTGTTGTACAAGCCAGATGAAGCCCATTTCAGATCACAAATGAAACTAGAATACAAGAAGTGGAATTAAGCTGATTAAGTTTATGGAGACTCCTAGAATTGTAACTTGTACTTTTAAGTATGTACTTGTGCCAAATCTTTAACTGCTGAAGCCAACCTAAAGGGTTACCCATTGGGTGAAAGCTGGTCTGTAATTCCCATATGGCCTAGTAAGACCGATTTTGTATCATGCATGGCGACTGGAAACAAATTTCTCTTCTATATAGACATGACGACACCACACAAAATTATGTGGCAACAGGCTATCCATTCCATTTCAGATACGAGGAGTAGATTTTCATGGGTCTCTAGAAAAAAAAAAAACTTTTAGCAAATTGTTAAGATGAAATAAATAATTATACATACATTAAAAGATATTTTTTTTGTCTCCCTCCAGGGAAACCGAAGAACTGGTGTCCGAACTCCATTGTGAACTTCAAAGATAAGGACTCCTTTAGGACAGACTCCCATCAATATTCCAGTCTGAGATTTCTTTTCAGGTAGCACTCGATGGAAATGAACCCCATACTCTGTGAGCCTCTGACACACCTATGGGAAATATCTGTTAGTGGTCAAAAAGTTTTATATTATGGTACATATTTAGGATATTAGTAAAATTCTAACAGAAGTCCCCAACAGATTTGCTGTAAAATGTATATTGTTCTTTCATTTTCTCTTCCTATCTTCAAGCATCTTTCGCTTTCTCTATCCTGCAGCCTTTCCCTATCAGTCCAGTTCCCTGTCTCCCCTAGACTTGCCCTAGACTTTTTCCAAGCCTTTCCCTCTCCCACCAGCATGATTTCAACCACCAACCCACTCCCCCCTAATTCTCTTTTCCCTTCTACACCCATTTCCTCCCTGATGCAGCAGTTACCAGTCCTTCCCAGCATTGCCTGGCGGTAGCAGCTGTCTCAAGATGCAACCACCTTAAATGATCCACTGCAGAGTTTACTGTTCCACAAAATGCACGGATGCTCGGTGTCATGTGTGGGTTTGCCAGAATTACAGTTGAAAATGTTTTTCACTCATGCATATTTATTATAAACTAGAGGAATCATCATCACAAATAGGAATATAAAAATATTTTATTTATTTATTATACCGCTACTTCCAGCAATCAGCAGTGGTTTGATTACAGATTGGAAATTGTCAAATCATGACAGGAAATTTTTGAGGTATAAACACATTGATTAGACAGGAAAGCACAGCACACAGAGAACTATTTTACAGGGAACATGGGCTATGGAGGGTTAAGTGGCTTGCCCAAGACCACAAGGAGCACCTGTGGGACTAGAAACCCCAGTCCTTCCAGCCCAAGGTTGCTGTCCTCTAGTGGGATTTGAACCCCTGACCTTCCAGCCCGAAATACCTTGCTCCAACCACTAGGCCACTCCTCGACTCAATATGAATATGAAAATGTCACAGTGTAGTGAAAATGCAGTTCACTCCCTCTCTAAACTGCAAAGGTGTATGTCATGGAACACACAACATTTCCAAAGACATTTTTTACTTTGGGGATGTACTCAATTTCCAGTCCTATCTCTCCTTTTTACTCGACAGAGGACATTTTCTTCTCCCCTTGCCCAATTCATCCCTTCCTTTAGTGTTCCCTACCCCATAAAGCCTTAATCATCCCTCTTTGGTGGTGCCTCCAAGTAACCTCTGTTGGCTTTAGCTATAACCATCTGCCTTAATTTTGGGACCCTCCTATCAATCTTTCCTCTCAGCAGTTCATTCCCTTAAGTAGGCAAATTGTTCAACAGTATGTCACTAAGCCTCAATTCCAACCCCTTAGCAGCACCTAATCTTGCGCATGTCTGAGGAAAGAAGCTCCTTTCAGCAACTCAAAGAAAACAAGAGTATGCTTGCTTGCCAAACTGTGCAAAAGCTGATTGGTCAGCATTATAATGTCAGACTCATATTAAGGGAGGGGCATGAGAGACAGATACTTTTAAGTGCCTTCAAGTCAATACTGACTCCTGGAGACCCAGCAGCCCCTGAGTTTTCTTGGCAAGGAATGACTGGAAGTAGATTGCCAGGTTTCTTCTGAGGCAGTCGAGGGCAAAGTGACCTGCCCAAGGCCACAAGGAGTGCCAATGGGAATTGAACCCATATCTCGTGGGTAGTAGGCTGTTGCTCCAAACACTAGGCTACTCCTCCAGATACTAGATTTTATTAAGGAGGAATACGCTACAATAAGAACATAAGAACATAAGAAATGCCATACTGGGTCAGACCGAGGTCCATCAAGCCCAGTATCCTGTTTCCAACAGTGGCCAATCTAGGTCATACGTACCTAGCAGTTTCCCCAAAAGACACAGGTTCTGCAGTGCTTGTACTAGGCCAAGCATTGATATCCCTTTTTAATAGTGGTTTATGGACCTTTCCTCCAGGAACTTGTCCAAACCTTTTTTAAACCCAGCTATACTAACAGCCCTTACTACATCCTCCGGTAACAGATTCCAGAGTTTGATTACACGTTGAGAGAAGAAATATTTTCTCCTATTTGTCTTAAATAGTTTACCCTGTAGCTTCATTACATGCCCCCTAGTCCTTCTATATTCTGATAGCGTAAACAATTTATCCACGTTTATCCGTTCCACTCCATTCATTAATTTATACACCTCTATCATATCTCCCCTCAGCCGCCTCTTTTCTAGGTTAAAGAGCCCTAACCTTTTTAGCCTCTCTTCATAGGAGTAGCCTTCCATCCCCTTCACCAATTTGGTGGCTCTTCTCTGTACTTTTTCTAATAACTCTATGTCCTTTTTAAGATACGGTGACCAGAATTGCACACAATATTCAAGGTGCGGTCGTACCATGGAGCGATACAGAGGCATTATAATATCCTTTGTTTTATTCTCCATCCCTTTCCTTATGATACCTAGCATTCTATTTGCTTTCTTGGCCGCCGCTGCACACTGGGCGGAGGGTTTTAACATGTTATCCACGATGACTCCTAAATCTTTTTCCTGGGTGGTGGTTTCTAATGTGGAGCCTTGCATCTTGTAACTATAGTGTGGGTTGTTCTTTCCTAGGTGCATAACTTTGCACTTGTCCACATTAAATTTCATCTGCCATTTGGATGCCCAGTCTTCCAATTTATCCAGATCCTCCTGCAGTTTTCCACAATCCTCTTGGGTTTTAACAACTTTAAACAGTTTTGTGTCATCTGCAAATTTGATTACCTCACTAGTTATTCCCTTTTCCAGGTCATTTATGAATATGTCAAAAAGTAGCGGACCCAGTACAGATCCCTGGGGTACTCCACTATTCACCTTTCTCCATTGGGAATATTGGCCATTTAGCCCTACCCTCTGCTTTCTATCTTTTAACCAGTTCCCGATCCACAATAGTACACTGCCTCCTATCCCATGACTTTTTAGCTTCGCCAAAAGTCTCTGATGGGGGACCTTGTCAAAAGCTTTCTGAAAGTCCAGATACACTATATCAACCGACTCACCTTTGTCTACCTGTTTATGCACACCTTCAAAAAAACAGATCAGATTAGTAAGACAAGATCTTCCTTGTCTAAAGCCATGTTGGCTGTCTCCCATTAGGCCATGACTATCTACATGCTGTGTAATTTTGTTCTTTATGATGGCTTCTACCATTTTCCCTGGTACTGACGTCAGGCTCACCGGTCTGTAATTTCCCGGGTCACCCCTGGAACCCTTTTTAAAAATTGGTGTTACGTTGGCGACCCTCCAATCTTCAGGTATTACAGATGATTTTAATGAAAGTTCACAGATTACCAATAACAGGTCTGCAATCTCATATTTCAGTTCTTTCAACACTCTGGGATGTATACCATCCGGTCCAGGTGATTTGCTACTATTCAGTTTATCACATAGTTGTAATATATCTTCCCGGTGTAGCGATATTTCTCTCAATTCCTCTGCAGTATCACCTTTAAATACCACTTCAGTCTTGGGTAACACCCCTACATCTTCCTCAGTAAAGACCGAAGCAAAGAATTCATTCAGTCTCTCTGCTATAGCCTTGTCTCCTCTTACTGCCCCTTTTACCCCTCTATCATCTAATGGTCCAATTGACTCTCTCACAGGCCTTTTGCTACGAATGTACTTGAAAAAGTCTTTATTTCGTGTTTTTGCTTCCGTAGCAAGTTTCTTCTCAAATTCCCGCTTTGCCTGCCTTATCAATGCTTTGCATTTAACTTGCCAGTGCTTGTGCTGTTTCCAGTTTTCATCATTTGGCTCTTTTTTCCATTTTCTGAAGGTTGCTCTTTTGGCAGCAACAGCCTCTCTGACCTCACCTTTAAACCATGCTGGCAGTTTTTTGGACTTTCTTCCACTTTTCTTAATGCGTGGAATACAGCTGGTCTGGGCTTCGAGGATAGTATTTTTAAATAACACCCAAGCTTGCTGTAAGTCTTTAACCTTTGGAACCGCTCCTTTTAGTTTTTCCGAACTATATTCCTCATTCTATCATAGTCACCCTTTTGAAAGTTAAAAGGTAGTACTGTGGATTCCTTTACTATCTGTCCTCCACTGATTAAATCAAACATGATCATACTATGATCACTATTGCCAAGTGGTCCCAACACCCTTATTTCTTGCACCAGATCTGGCGTTCCACTAAGGACTAGGTCCAGTATGGCTTCCCCTCTGGTCGGTTCATGAACCAGCTGCTCCAAGAAGCAGTCATTTATTTCATCTAGAAACTTTATCTCTTTAGCTTGTCCTGCTGTGACACTGTCCCAGTCGATACCGGGGTAATTGAAATCACCCATTATTACTACTCTGTTGTGGCTTTTGTTAGCTTCCTTGATTTCTTTGAGCATTTCATCATCCATTTGTTCATTCTGGCCAGGTGGTCGATAGTATACTCCCACTGCCATCACCTTCCCCTTCATAAATGGAATTTCAATCCATAGAGATTCTACAGCATATTTTGTTCCCTGCAAAACTTTAATCCTTTCTGACTCAATGCCCTCTCTAACATAGAGCGCAACCCCTCCACCAATTTGTTCAGCTCTATCATTACGATATAGTTTGTATCCTGGTATCACAGTGTCCCACTGGTTATCCTCCTTCCACCATGTCTCTGAGAGTGCAATCATATCTAACCTCTCATTTAATGCTATATATTCTAATTCTCCCATCTTATTGTTTAGACTTCTAGCATTGGCATACAAGCATTTTAGAGACTGTATTTTATTAATATTAATCTGGCTATTGGTAGGCATGGGTAATTGGGAATCTTTATGCTCTGTCTGCTCCTTACTCAAGGGCATTTGGGCTACTATACTCCCTTTTGGAACCTCACTGCTTTTGGTAGTATCCTTCAAGGATACCTTTGTCCGAACCGTGCGCTCCTGGGTGACTGTCGGCTTTCCCCTATTTTCTAGTTTAAAAGCTTCTCTATCTCTTTTTTAAAGGTTAATGCCAGCAGTCTGGTCCCATCCTGATTAAGGTGAAGCCCATCCCTTCGGAAGAGCCCCCCCTTTCCCCAGAATGTTCCCCAGTTCCTAACAAATCCAAAACCCTCATCCTTGCACCATTGTCTCATCCACGCATTGAGACTCCGGAGCTCTGCCTGTCTTTTGGGTCCTGCACGTGGAACAGGAAGCATTTCGGAGAACGCTATCCTGGAAGTTCTGGATTTCAACTTCCTACCTAAAAGCTTAAATTTAGCCTCCAGAACTTCCCTACGACATTTTCCTATGTCATTGGTACCAACATGTACCAAGACAGCAGACTCCCCCCCAGCACTATCTATGATCCTATCTAGGCGGTGCGTGAGATCTGCTACCTTCGCACCAGGCAGGCATGTTACCAGGCGATCCTCACGTCCACCAGCCACCCAGCTATCTACATTCCTAATGATTGAATCACCAACTATAACAGCTGTCCTGACCCTCCCCTCATGGGGACATGGCCCTGGAGAAACGTCCTCGGTGCGAGAGGGTTTTACATCACCTGGAGGACAGGTCCTAGTTACAGGATCACTTCCTGCCACACCAGGGTGATGCTCTCCTGTCACGTGACCTCTCTCCTCCATGGCAACAGGGATGCTGCCAGACTGGAGGTGGGACTTCAGGACTATATCCCTGTAGGTCTCGTCCATGTACTTCTCTGTCTTTCTTATGTCTTCCAGGTCTGCTACTCTAGCCTCTAGAGAACGGACTCGTTCCCTGAGAGCAAAGAGCTCCCTGCACTTAGTGCACATGTAGGACCTCTCACCAACTGGGAGATAATCATACATGTGACACTCGATGCAAAAGACTGGAGAACCCCCATCTCGTTGCTGGACCTCTGACTGCATCTTAGTTTAAAGCTTGTGTTTAGGTCTTTTAAATCGGTATATAATAAGGATTGGTGTAGATGCTTATACTAATAAAAGTGTATCTAATACCCCTAATACACCCTGTGTACCTGAAGCTAATTAATCACAGGTCCTCTGTGTATGACTGATTTGGATTAAGAGCTGCACCTGAGAGCAGCCCCTTTCCTCTAAGATGTCCAAGTACCTATAAAACTACAATTTCCCCAGGGGTGGGTGGGTGCTGGGGAGGGAGGGAGATAAGTCCTATTAGAGAGGGCAGTTACAAGGTACCCTGTCCTGAACCCTCAGCAGGGGGATGGGGGTACCACACAAAGCCCAGTTAGTTGAGAGAGGCAAGGTAAGTACAGCTGAGAAGGCTGAACTTGCACACCACTAAGACAAACACTAAATAATTAAACAAACAACAGTTAGACAAACAGTAAATAATTAAATAAACAGCTAGAACTCACAGTAAGATGTCCCAGGAGGCAAAAATCCACTCACTAGCAGAGCTCTGTAAAAGTTCAGCCTTTCTCTGATCAGAGAAAAGCAAACTAAAACAGCCTATGCACACGTGGAGAAAACAGGAACAAGGTTACAGGATACCTCAGGGGGAGGGGGTCAGGGGGAGGAGTCACTCAGGCAGGCAAGGACAGGAAAAAGCTTAACAAACAGCAGGCTCTGGGGAGAGAGATTAATTCAAAATGGCTACCACACAAACAGGGGGAGGAGTCACTCAGGCAGGCAAGGACAGGAAAAGCTTAACAAACAGCAGGCTCTGGGGAGAGAGATTAATTCAAAATGGCTACCACACAAGGCCCAGTTAATTGAGAGAGGCAAGGTAAGTACAGCTGAGAAGGCTGAACTTGCACACCACTAAGACAAACACTAAATAATTAAACAAACAACAGTTAGACAAACAGTAAATAATTAAATAAACAGCTAGAACTCACAGTAAGATGTCCCAGGAGGCAAAAATCCACTCACTAGCAGAGCTCTGTAAAAGTTCAGCCTTTCTCTGATCAGAGAAAAGCAATAAGAGCATACTGTTTAAGGAACATGCATATTGACCTAAAGATCTCCTATATCAATGTTTCCAAACTGGTGCTCAAGGATCCTCACTCACAGGGGTTTTCAGAAAATCAATAAATATGTATGAAATCTATCAGTATGCATGTATAAACAAACACCATGTATAAACTTGCACACCACTAAGACAAACACTAAATAATTAAACAAACAACAGTTAGACAAACAGTAAATAATTAAATAAACAGCTAGAACTCACAGTAAGATGTCCCAGGAGGCAAAAATCCACTCACTAGCAGAGCTCTGTAAAAGTTCAGCCTTTCTCTGATCAGAGAAAAGCAATAAGAGCATACTGTTTAAGGAACATGCATATTGACCTAAAGATCTCCTATATCAATGTTTCCAAACTGGTGCTCAAGGATCCTCACTCACAGGGGTTTTCAGAAAATCAATAAATATGTATGAAATCTATCAGTATGCATGTATAAACAAACATAATTGAAACTGTGTATGCAAATATATCTCATGTACATCTAATGAGGTTCTAAAGGTCCCCTATCAATCACCAGTTGCCTAGTTGTTTCCACGCGATTATTACTCTAACCTCATTTCTTCCTCCTCAAATTCCTCACGCCAATTGTACTCCATCCTGCATTCCCTCACTACATCTCACTCCGCATCCTCTTCCTCCCCTCCTCCTGCATCCTCCCCTCCCGACCCTTCCTCTCTTGCTTCCTTTTTTGTTGCCAAGGTCGACACCCTCCGTCAGTCCTTCCCTTCGTGTCCCCCTCCCCTCTCTCCCCCTGGTATGACTTCCCCCCCTCCCCTCCCTTCCTCACCTCGTTCCACCCCTGTGCTATCCCATTCTTGGTCATCCTTTGAGGCAATAACCCCCTGCATTCTTCAGAAAACTTTCTTTTCCATTCGTAAAACCACTTGCCCAGCTGATCCCATTCCATCTCGTTGGCTCCTAGAACCCTCACTAGCTCTCTCTCTCCCTACATTCTCTCCCTGTTCAACTCTAGTTTGTCCTCTGGCATCTTCCCCTCTAGCTGGAAACACGCTACCGTCCGTCCTATTCTCAAATCACTTTCTTCTGATCCCTCTGTTCTCTCCAGCTGGCGCCCCATCTCCAACCTTTCCTTCCTCTCTAAATTTCTTGAGAAGCTGGTCTTTATTCAACTTTCCTCTCACCTCGAAGCTTCCCTCACTCTCCACCCACGACAATCAGGTTTTCGTCCCGGTCACAGCACTGAAACTGTCCTTCTTTCTCTCCTTAATGAACTTCACACTGCTCACGATCGTGGTCTTTTTACCCTAGCTGTCTCCCTTGATCTTTCTGCAGCTTTCGACTTAGTGGATCACCGTACTCTCCTCACTTGCCTTCGGGACGCGGGTCTTTCTGGTGTGGTTCTCAAATGGTTTCACTCTTTTCTTTCCTGTCGTTCCTTTTCTGTTGTCACCGGGTCTTCTTCCTCTGCCCCCACCCCCCTCACTTGCGGGGTTCCCCAAGGTTCCGTCCTCGCTCCCCTTCTTTTTAATGTTTTTCTAGCCCCGCTTGCCCTCTTGATCCAACAGTTTGGTATCTCTGCGTACTATTACGCAGATGATATTTTTCTCTTACTTCACACAGATTCTCTTTCCCCTGACATTAATCCTCTTAATCAATGTCTCACTGCTGTTGCTTCTTGGTTTTCTTCCAATTTCCTTCATGTGAATCCCACTAAATCCTTCGCTATTTGGTTTACACATGGGCGTCCCTCCCCTACTTGTGCTCCTTCTTTCTCTTCTCAGCCCATTCCTCTTGTTTCTTCATTCCGTTATCTGGGTGTTACCCTTGATTCTTCCCTCTCTTTTAAGGCGCACATCTCTTCTATTATCCAGCATTCTTTTTTCTCTCTTAGACAGCTCCGAGCTGTCCGCCCTTTTCTTTCTTCCTCCGCTTTGGCTTCTCTCCTTCTCTCCCTTGTGATGTCTCGTCTTGACTACTGTAATGTTTCCCTAGCTGGTTTACCCCACTCCCAATTGTCTCGTCTTCAGCGTGTTCAAAATACTGCTATTCGTCTTCTTACCCATGCTTCTCGTTTCGATCATGTTACCCCTCTTCTTCTTCATCACCACTGGCTACCTGTTTCTTTTCGCGTCCAGTACAAAATTCTCATTCTTACACACAAGGCTGTCCACACTGGCACCCCCTCATATCTTGCTGATCAGATACACTTTCGCACCCCCCACCGTCTGCTTCGTTCTATCCACACTAATCGCATGTCTCTTCCCTCCCCCTCCCAGGCCCATCTTGTTTCTACTCGTTCCTCTGCTTTCTATTTCTTGGCCCGAGCCTCTGGAACGCACTCCCTCCCTCGCTTCGTGCAGAAGAATCCTACTGCTCCTTCAAAACTCAGCTCAAAACTCACCTTTTTAACCTAGCCTTTGACCTTCCGTCCTTGTCTTCCCCCTCCCTTCCCGCCCCATGATGTTGTACCGGTACTGTTGCTTTATACTGCATTCTTTTCCTTTTCTTTTCTTTTCTTTTCTTTTATTTAATGGCATTCTTTTCCCTTTCCCACAGCCTCATTTTTTTAAATGTTTTAAAGTTTTATTGTAAACCGCTCAGGTGCCTACGGTGTTGGGCGGTATACCAAGTTTTTAATAAACATAAACATAAACATGGACGCTGCTCCAGGGAAGGTGGCTGGGAATCAAAGTTGGAATGCCCAAGCCTTCAGGAGAAGGAACGAACTCAGGGTCCGGGAGAATCCTGAATGAGAATGGGAAGGTTATGAAATTTAAGACCAGAATCAGCTCCATACTTCTGAGGAATGGATTTACATGCTGAAGGATCTGGATAAATTGGAAGACTGGGCATCCAAATGGCAGATGAAATTTAATGTGGACAAATGCAAAGTTATGCACCTAGGAAAGAACAACCCACACTATAGTTACACGATGCAAGGCTCCACATTAGAAACCACCACCCAGGAAAAGGACTTAGGAGTCATCGTGGATAACATGTTAAAACCCTCCGCCCAGTGTGCAGCGGCGGCCAAGAAAGCAAATAGAATGCTAGGTATCATAAAGAAAGGGATGGAGAATAAAACAAAGGATATTATAATGCCTCTGTATCGCTCCATGGTACGACCGCACCTTGAATATTGTGTGCAATTCTGGTCGCCGTATCTTAAAAAGGACATAGCGTTATTAGAAAAAGTACAGAGAAGAGTCACCAAATTGGTGAAGGGGATGGAAGGCTACTCCTATGAAGAGAGGCTAAAAAGGTTAGGGCTCTTTAACCTGGAAAGAGACGGCTGAGGGGAGATATGATAGAGGTCTATAAATTAATGAATGGAGTGGAACGGATAAACGTGGATCAATTGTTTACGCTATCAGAATATAGAAAGACTAGGGGACATGTAATGAAGCTACAGGGTAAACTATTTAAGACAAATAAGAGAAAATATTTTTTCACTCAACGTGTAATCAAACTCTGGAATCTGTTACCGGAGGATGTAGTAAGGGCTGTTAGTATAGCTGGGTTTAAAAAAGGTTTGGACAAGTTCCTGGAGGAAAGGTCCATAAACCACTATTAAAAAGGGACCCAGGATATCAATGCTTGACCCAGTACAAGCATTGTGGAACCTGTGTCTTTTGGGGATATTGCTAGGTACGTAGGACCTAGATTGGCCACTGTTGGAAACAGGATACTGGGCTTGATGGACCTCGGTCTGATCCAGTATGGCATGTCTTATGTTCTTATGTTCTTATGAGTGCTGCCAGAGTTGTGAAATTGTTAGTACTTGAAAGGAATGCTATCGGGCGCTTCTCTCTAACTATTCAAGAGACATAGTCCAGTTCTTCTAATGAAGAAAGGAGGTCTGAAGCTTTCTAAATAGGTACTAATACGAGCAAAGTCCCAAATAGTACATTATTAGGGAGTATGGACTGTATTAGAACATGAACTGTGTGTAAAGTTATTCACATCTATCAAGTACCCCAATAAACATTTTACTTTCAGAATAATCCCTTTTTGTTTAGCTGTGTAATTGTTTGTACTGGGAAGTGACTAGACTGAGGCACATCTTTACACCCCTATTTTATAAAGTACATATGTAATTCTCTTTATAAAATAGGCCCTGAATACATGTGTGGGAAGACACATTAACTGCATGAGAGTTTATGAAATTACCCTCTATGGGCTTTAGTCTGCTCCAGACTGAAGACAGAGGTTCTTTACAATCCAATGTGTGCAAGGCATGTTCACCATTGTGGGTATGTAGCCTGGTGAAAATATTGGTGGGCTAAGAAATGCCATACTGGGTCAGACCAAGGTCCATCAAGCCCAATATTCTGTTTCCAAAAGTGGCCAATCCAGGTCACAAGTACCTGTCAAGTTCTCAAAAAGGTACACAGGTTCTCTAAAAGACGAGGTAAAATACCTGGGCATTATTTTGAATAAAATCTAAGACTGAAATCACATATAAATAAAACTGCCAAAGCGTACCAACGATTGAAGCTCGTCAGGAGACTTAAACCAATCCTCAGTCAAAGCCATTTCCACACCGTATGCCAAGCGATCATTAACCCAATATTAGATTACGGAAACTCTTTATATCAGGGTCTGCCCATAAAATCTATATACCCACTCCAAACGGTACAGAACATTGTAACACGTATCATTACGGGTACTGCCAAGAATGATCATATTACACCTATACTCCAACAATTGCACTGGCTACCAATAACTGCACGGGCGAGGTTTAAGACAACCATAAACATATTCAAGATTATGCACCTATGCTCAGCGGATGTCCTTTACAGCTTATTGATCAAAGACACAACTACCAGGCCTAGGCGATTTAATAGTATTAACAAACTCTGCTTACCTTCAGGACACCATAAAACAAAACAAGCTACTTCCAACAGAGCTATTTCACTCTCTTCGCCGGCCCTCTAGAACTCCCTTCCGGATGAATTAAGAGTCATAAATGACATCAAGGATTTTCGCAAATCCCTTAAGACCTTTTTATTCACAGAAGTACATAATATAGTATCTTAAAGAGCCCTTGCTCCACCAACATGTATGATAGATTCAAGTAACCAATGTCTATATGTATGTCTTATCACTGCTCCCCTCTTGTTTTATGTAAACCCTCAATTGTGTTGTTAACCACTTTGATTGAAGGATAAAGTGGCATACAAATCTGTTTAAATACATAAACAAATAAATAATGCTCATCCCAGGGTAAGCAGTGGATTTCCCGGGTCATCTTTAACAATCGTTTATGGACCTTTCTTCCATAAACTTGTCCAAACCTTTTTTAAACCCAGCTAAACTTTTATTACATCTTCCGGTAATGAATTCCAAAGTTTGATTATGCATTGAGTGAAAAAATATTTTCTCCTATTAGTCTTAAATGGGTTACAATGTAGCTTCAATGCATGTTCCCTAATCTTTCTACTTTTAATGTGGAAATCTGATTCCTCACCTTAGGAGGATTTTATGATGCATGCGCACAAGTAGTGTATTGCTGAAAACTTCATACAGGGTGGACCAGTCACAAAGAACTGGAGCTCATTGATTCTGCATTCTAGATGATCGGCATTACTATTACTAATCATTTATATAGCACTACAAGGCATACACAGCACTCTACAGAGACATGTAAGAAACAGTCCCTGCTCCTAACAGCTTACAGTCTAGTTAAGACAGACAACACAATTGGGGACTATATATCTAGGGAATGGGAAGGAAACTCATAGGAGGAGACAAAAAAATGAAGCCTTCCAATCAGCACTTCAGCTCACAGGGGCCTAGTGGCACAAAAGGAAATTTTATCTGTTGAGCTAGTATCACGTTGAGATCAAGACACATTGGGGAGCGTAAAGGAAGGCTTCAAGAGAGCCCAGCTTAAATTGAACTAACAGCTGTGAAGACATGGATTTGTACAGAAAAGTTCTCTCATAAACCTAGAAACTAGAAGACAGAAGAAATAGGAGAATCATTAATCATATTGTGATAAGCTGATACAGTGCTGAAGTGCACCTTTATTAATGATGTGTTTAGATCTGTTTGAGACAGATGAAGTTACTTCAACTAGATCGTGACAGAACACATGAAGAAATTGTGGCTGGTTGCTCTACACTTAATGATGAACCTTTTTTCCCCACTTTGGAGCTTCTGCTGGAAGATTTTCTGGCCCAAAATAACCCTTATTATATTGGGAGAAGGTAGTGTAAAGATGACATTAACTGGTGGTCAACATTCAAGTATGGGGACTGTAGCTTTGTATGTAGTAGAGATCTGTAATCATGTGTGATCCGGTTTCGAGATCATTTTAGTAGGGGGTGCAGAGCCAAAAACAGCTTGGTTCATGCTCGTTTAAAACAAAATTTCCACAATTTTCATTCATATTTTCATGTTCATTTGACCAATGCATTTCTTTGGATGTGCAAGATCTTAAAAGTGCTCACAAACAATTGTACACACATTAATTTGTAGGTATGATGACATTTTACTTACTGGATAATGTCCTTTCCTTGAGCCCTGCTAGGCTAGTCCAGACAAGTGAGTTGTGCTCCCCTACCAGGGGCGGTGGAGACAGAAAAATCCAGAGATTTCTGAAGACCTCATCCTGTACTATATCTCGATCACTAGAGGGCATACTGACTCAGTATTCATACCTAACCCATGGATAAGAACCTCAGGCCCCAATGAGGATATCAAGGACTAACAGTCCAACGAACAGAACTCTATGAAGAACACCCTGCGGGCAGGTCAGCTGAGAGTAATGTACCCTCAGGACTAAACTGCAGGAAATAGCTGATCATCACAGAATATAGCAGATCATATTAGCTCATAACAGATCCAAGCATATCATCAAAACACAGCAGATCGTAGCAGATCACAGCAGAGCAGATCATAGGAGATCCAGGGGCAGGTCCTGGACTGGTCTAGCAGGATTCAAGGAAAAGACATTACCCTGTAAGTAAAATGGCACCTTCCATATTTTCTTGTTAGGCCAGTCCAGACAAGTGTGACGTACCAAAGCTATGCCTCCACTAGACAGGAAGACGACATGGCATCCATCAAAACTTCTGTACTGAAGTCCGTACCTGCCCAAGCGTGGACATCCAAGTGGTAATGCTTGATAAAGGTGGAAAGTGATGATCATGCTGCTGCCTGACAAATGTCTAAAAGAGTGACCAATCTGCGCTCTGCCCAGGAAATAGCCTGAGCCTGTGTAGGATGCACATGCAAACACTATGGGACCAGCGGGTCTTGCAACAGATAGGCCAGGTCTATCATCTCCTTCATCCAGTAGCCCACAAAAGACTTTGTGGCTGCTTCACGGGCTTTCAAACAGGACAAAAAATCTGTCTGAGTTTCAGAAGGAGTTACTGACCTTCAGGTGTCTAAGAAACACCCATCTAACATCCACCAGGAGAAGACCCTTCTCCTTCTCCTGGCATTGTTTCTTCAGGAACGAAGGCAAGTAGACTACCTAGTTGGCATGGAAACCCAATACTACTATAGACTAAAAAAGGAAGGAATTGGCTGTAAAAACATGGTCTCTTCCTAAAAGGACAGAAAGGAATCTTGATGTGTCCAGGTCTGCATTCCAAGATACATCGCTGAGCAGATTGCGACCAAAAAAGGCAGCCTTAAGGAACAAATCCTTGAGCTTAGCCCTCAGCAAGGACTAAATGGCTCAGCCACCAAAGGAGCAGGAGGGTCATTTTCTAGGGAGACCCGGGAACTATTTATGCCTCCTTGCCACTTGACATAGGCTACCACCATGCTGTTGAAGATCCACGTTGCATGTCTTGGACTATCTTCCAGAGATGCAGGAGAGTCAAGTGAATGGCCCTTGCCCCCAGCCAAGTGTTAGGTCAAGCTGACTCCCACTTGCTCCAGTGACACTAGGTAGACTGCCCTTGGCAATGAGCTCCCCAGCCGAACAGGCTGGCATACATCATCAGCAGAAGCCACTGGATATCGTCCAGGGGAAGGTCTTTCAGCAGATGAGCAGGCTTCCCCACCATTTCAGGCTGGCCACCACCAACAGGGGAAGAGAGAGCCTGATATCAAAGTCCTATGAAAAAGGAGACCAGCATGACAGCAGGGATCTTTACAATGGACGCAGGTGTACTCATGTCCAGGGGACCATCTTGATTGTCGTTGCCATTAACCTTAGGAGCTGGAAGTAGCCCAAGCCTTGAGAAGCTGCTGCTTCAGAAACACCTTTAGCTGAGAACACAGCATCTCTGCCCTCTTTTCGGGTGGCTGACGAACAACACTCCAAGTTACTCTAATGAGTTTGGTAGGCTCCAGGAAGCTCTTGTCGTAGAATATCACCTAGCCCAGACTTTCCAGAAACTGCAGCATTTAGGCTGAAATGGAAGGGGACCTGGTCTGAATAAACCAGTCATCCAGGCAGGGATGCACAGCAATCCCTTCGTGCCACAGGGCGGCGACAATCACCACCATATCCCTGATGAATGCCTCAGTGCAGTAAAGAGGCTGAAGGGTAGAGCAAACAGGAAGTGTGAGCCGAGAACAGAGAAACGCAGTAAGCACTGCTGATCCTCTTGGATGAGAATGCAGAAGTATGCCTCGACCAAGTCCAGCAATGCAGGAAACCCTCCTCGCCGGACCACTCTCGGTATATCCATGTGAAGAAAATGTTGCTTAGGAAAACACTGACGCCCTTGAGGCCCTTGATAGGATAGAAGGACCAAATCTTTGGCAAAACAAAACAAATTACAAACTAGCCCTTGCCTCTTTTAGCAGGCGGCACCAAAACTACAGCCTGGAGGCTGAGGAGTCTCTTCAGGGAAGTCTGAACAGCGGCCCTTCTGGCTGTAGAGCCAAACAGATATTAGGAAGACAATTGAGACGGGGTCCTTGCATTCCAACACATAGCCCAACTGAATGATCTCGAGCTCCCACTGGTACAAGGTCACACAGGCCTATTCCATCATTGTATCTGATGGAGAACCCAGATGTGGGGAGGAGGGAAATGCACAAGTCCCATGAAAGGACTGGGCCGAAAACAGGAGCTGGAGAAAGGAAGGAAGGATAGCCCTCCCAGGCAATTCTTCTGGGAGTACCTGAACCCCCGAGACTAACGTGGTGGTGGGAGTGAATGTGATGCAGAGGAGGAGAGACCAAGCTTTAGATCTATCCTCTGGATGACAATGTGATTTGGATGCTTACAAGCTCCTTGACCAACTTCTCCAAGTCCTATCCAAACAGAAGTTTCCTCTTGAAAGGAAGTCCAGATAAACTGGACTTGGATGCTGTGTCTGTTGCCCAATGGCAAAGCCAAAGCCAGCGATGTACCACCAGGGAGAAAACAATATCCTTAGTCACCAAGCAGACAAAATTGTTCATCGTATCTGCCAGGAAAGTCGCTGCTGATTCCAGATGCATCGAAGTGTCATCCCACAGGAGCAACTGGATACAGTGAAGTAGTGCATAAGCTGTAAGCCTTCTGCAACCTCTGCCTGGATAATAAGGGAAGTAGCTAAAAACTGTCTCTTTAGGAAAGTCTCAATCTTGTGATCCACTTGGTCTTTCAGGGCTGCACCACCCTCCACCTGAATTTATTTTATTTTATTTAATGTCTCTTTTATACCACGCTATTTAAAATCAGTGTGGTTTACATACAACAATAATGTATACATTGTGGCCTAGGTTGCGCTGTATTTACAATAGAACAGGTGATCTAACTTGGACAAAATCAGGTAACTATATACACACTGGGGATCAAGATCCCAGCCCAGGTGGGCATGTCATTGGGAAGAGACTATTTTAAAAAAGTGCTGACTATATACAATCTGCTATTTATATGGTATGCATGGTTTGCATTGGCACCATTCGGTATAACTGCCTCATTGGTCACTGGGTGTATTAATGGGGCCGTCCTGGTGGGGAGTGGCCGTTTGTGTGCTGTCATTGGAATAATGCATGAGGAAAAGGTGGCGTTTCAGTGCTTTCCTAAATTGGGCAAGGTCAGCGATTGCCCTGATGTTGGGCGGAAGGGCATTCCGATATCTGCGTGAATAGAACCCAAATGCCGTGTTTATCGTTGCTTGGGTGCATTTTGTTATTGCCTTCGGAACTACCAACGTGTTGGCGGCTACGGCCCTTCTGGATCTGTTAGGGGGCGTAGGGTGGATTAGCTCAGTGAGTGAGATGGAGGTGAACTTGTTGATGGCTTTGAATGTCATTACTAGAATTTTGAAAGAGAGTCTGCACTGGATGGGAAGCCAGTGGAGGTATTTTAGGATTGGTGTTACGTGGTCCTTCCTGGAAGCTCCGTGTAGGATTCTGGCAGCTGCATTCATTGTGAGCTGGAGTGGATTTAGGGTGGTATGCGGGAGTCCCTGTAGAATTACATTGGCGTAGTCGAAATGAGGGATGACCAGCGCTTGAAAGATTGTCTGGAAGTCCTCTGAGTCCAGAAGGGGACGTAGGTGCCAGAGTGTCCGTATTTTATGGTAAACTGACTTGACTGTGTTGCTTATGTGGACCTTCATGTCAAGCCGTTGGTCTAACATGACCCCTAGGTAGCGGATTGTGGGTTTGGTTAGCAGCTCGGCATCCTTCACTTTTAAGGAGGCGGGATGGGTGAAGCCTTGATTCTTTGTAATGAAAAGGACATCTGTCCTTTTGTGATTTATTCAGAGGTTTTGGGTCTAGAGCCAATTGGAGACAGCGTCAAAGCAGCTTGTTAGCAGGGAGAAGTCCGGCTGGTCAGTTGTGAATGGCATGTAAAGCAGTACGTCATCGGCGTATATCAGGCAGGTGATGTTAAATGATCTGATAATGGCACAGATGGGCTGCATGTATATGTTGAACATCAGTGCCGAGAGGGAGGAACCCTGTGGTACACTCTGCCACTGGTGGAAGGTTTCAGAGGTTGTTGCACCGGATCGTATGTGTTGCCATTTGTCAGTCAGGTATGATGTGCACCAGCTTAGGGCTGTGTCATGTATCCCCTTCTCCTGGAGACGCCCTATGAGAAGCTCATGGCTTACAGAATCAAATGCTGCGGCTATATCCAAAAATATCAGAGCGAATCCTTGTCGGGTGTTGTCGGTTCCCATGATTATGGTACTGAAGAGGGTGGTAAGGAGGGTTTCCACAACATGTGACTCCCCTGAATCCATGCTGGCATGGGTCCAGCAGAGCAACAGTCTCGATGTGGTGTTGGATTTGTCGTTGGACTACTTTTTCCATTATCTTGGTGAGTAGTGGGATACTTGATATTGGCCTGTATGATTCGACCTTCTGGGGGTCAGGTTTGCTGTTTTTCAGCAGCGATCTAATGGAAGTATGCTTTAGCCTTTGCGGGAACGAGCCAGTTGAGAAAGACTGTTCTATCAGTCTGGCTAGGAATGGGCTGAAATCGCTGCGTAGCGTTTTTATCCAGAAGGCAGGGCAGGGGTCATTTGGTGCAGTGGTGATGTTGATGGTCGTGATGGTGTCCTCTATGCATTTCCTGGACAGGGTGGAGAAGGTGGTCAGCGGGCTTGGGTGGAGTGATACATGTGAGGGGGATTGGGACGAGGTCTTATTGGTCCGGCACGATTTCGATTGTAGGTAGTCAGCGAATTCTTGAGGCTTAATCTCTTGGCTTGTTGGGGGAAGGTTCCTTCGTTAAGTCCTTGACAAGATTGAACAAGTCATGTGGTTTACTTAGAGAGCGTTTCAGGAGGTCTGCGTGGAACTGCTTTATTTTCTCTGTTATTGCTTCGCGATGTTTTGTTAAGTGTGTGTTGTATGTTCCCCAGGCCTCGCTGGAGTGGGACCGGCGTCATCGTCTTTCCAACTTCCTTAGGTGGAGGAGTGACGTTCGCAGTTCTGTAGAGTACCAAGGTGCAGTCTTTCACTTTTTTGGCAGCGTGTTTGTGGTTGGCCTCCGAGCAATGGAGCCGAGGCTATTATCCCAGCTAGAGATCATCTCTTCAATGCAGGGTGATGTCGTGTTGAGATGCGGGAGTGTGTTTTTCAGGATTTCTTCTTTGTCAAAAGGTCGGAATTTTTGTGGGGGGCTTTGGAGCTGTTAGCCGGGCTGACGGTGCTTTCGTGACAGTAGTGGTACCCGGGTATTTGGAATCTGATCAGGTAGTGGTCAGACCAGGAGACCGGGGAGAAAGACAGCTCGGGGTCTTGGGATAAGTGATCTACTCTCTGTGGGGCGAATACTAGATCCAACTTGTTTCCTTTCATATGGGTAGGCTCGTTGACTAATTGCTTATACCCGAGCTCCCTGAGAGCATCGAGGAAGGCTGCAACATGTGTGTCTTGTTGGGCTGGCAGGTTGAAGTCACCTAGTATCAAGCTTGGAGAGCGTGGGTTTTGGGCGTTGCAGGCGAGGTTGATTATCGTTGAGAGATCGTCTGGTAAGGATGCCGGTGCTCTATAGAGTAGGTTGATGGAGCACTGCTTGTTTGCTATGGTGATTGTATCAAGGTGCGTTGTGTTGGTGGAGTTGATCAGCTGGAATTAAAGCTCCATCTTGGTAAGGATGAGCACTCCACCACCTCTCCGACTGGTTCTATGGCATGTGTGTATTGTGAAGTTGGAGGGTAAAAGCTGGTTGAGGAGGACCGTGTCAGAGTCAGATAGCCACGTCTCTGAGACCAATAGTATGTCGAAGTCATGGAGGGTTATCAAGTCTGTGATCGCCGGCCATTTCTTGAGGATTGAGCGTGCATTTATGAGGGCGCATTTTGGGTTGTGAGGTTGTGGGTGCTTCTCTAGTCGGGCTTTTTTGGGATCTTGTAGGGAGATGTATAGTAAATGGGGGTGAGGTATGTGCCTAGCTTTTTTCTGCGTGGTGAAAGGTGCTTGACCATCTCCTCGCATGATTCGGTAGGATTGGTATATGAGTGCAGGCAGGGGAAAGGGCCAGTGTGTTTCTGAGCCATCCGGAGAAGAGGTAGCAGCTAGCTAGGAGTGAGGTCGCCATTATGGGTATCTCCTCGGTAGCCAACGATCGCGAGGCCTTTCTTGGCCTGTCTGATAGGTCAGGCAAGCAGTGTGTTCAGGTAAAGCAGGTAAATCAGGCAAAAACAGTTGCACTATTACAGGCAGGTAACTCAGGTAAATCAGTCAGGCAATTGCACTATAGCAGGCAGGTAAAACTGGCAGCAATTACATTATCACAGGCTGATAGATCAGGCAGCAATTACACTATCACAGGCAGGTGAGTCCAGCAGCAATTATACTATCACAGGCAGGTAAATCAGGCAGCAGTTACACTATCATAGGCAGGTAACTCAGGCAGCAATTACACTATCACAGGCAGGTAAGACAGGCAGCTATTACTCTATCACAGGCGGGTAGAACAGGCAAGCAATTGCACTTTCATGGGCAGGTAAATCAGGCTGAAAAATACACTATCACAGGCAGGAGTCTCAGGCAAACAATTGCACTATCACTGGCTGGAAATCGGGCAACCAGACACGCTATCCCCTTCTAGTGAGTTGGTAGGCAACTGGTCTATCTCGGGGGTAAGGGCTTAGGGTAACGGCTATCTGGCTGATGTGTGTGTTGCTTACTTGGACGAGTAAGTTGGTGCATTCACCAACAGCCTTCACCTGTGTATCCATTTGGGGCAACCACATCCAGGAAGCAAGGTCTTCCTTAGGAGGGCACAGAGATGACTCACGACCATGCCCCCTTTCAGCAGAGTGATGGGAGAGTCCCATTCCATGCATATCATGCTCTTCAGGACCTCCAAGAAAGAAATGCCCTGGAGAGTTTTCTATTCCCCCCAGAGGAAACTTGATCAATTAGAGGTACCAGCTCCTCGTTCCAAAATAAACAATGAAAGACTCGTTCTGGTTGTCCAGTGCCAGCAGTTAGTCTTCTGCACTCATGAATCGCCAGCTGATCCCCAGAATGCAAGACAGGATCCTTAGCACAGAAGAGCTCAGCAGAGCACCCTGAATCCATTCTCTTCTGGGGGCGCTTCTGTGGGTAGGCCTCTGCAGGGATCTGTCCACCCACAACAAGAGACTTTCCTCTGATCGAGAGGAGACTGAAGAAGAGGGCCCGAAAGCTGATGGGTCCAAACTGCAACAAACAGAAGGACCATGCTTGAGGAAGAAAGGCGAATAATTCTGGAGATAAGCCAGAGGCTGGCAACTGTCTGGCTGCCTTAGCCATCCCCATAGCGGGAAACAGCTTAGTCACTGGGGAATCCTGCTGGGAAGATCCTAGTAGGCCAAGTAGGCAGAGGAATCCCGAGACAGGGTTTTGTCTTTCGCTCCAACTGACCCCACTGCTGCTTGCACAGTTGAAGAGGCAGAAGAAAAGACAGAGCAGCTTCCTGAAGCAAATCCTTACATCCAAACAAGGTGCTCTGAGGTATGCCATGCTTATATTGCGCACACCAGAAGCGAGGGGCTACCGTGCATTGCAGAGATAGCACTCTGAAGAACGCGATAAAGGTGCAAGTTCACTGCACGTGATGAAAGTGCGCATACAGCACACGATGAAGTGCATATACACCACAAGTACCAATGTGCGAAGTGAGGGACGCAAGTTACAGCACAGCCAAGTGCCGGTAACATGAGCACACGGCGCTAGTACGAGGCAGAAACTGGCAGGAAAAAGACTGCGAGAACCAACATTTCCAATCCTGATCCAACAATCACCCCAATAAACAGTGGAAATCGGAGGCTCCCACAGACAATATTGAAGAAGCACAGAAGAGAAATTTGGCACTGAACTAGGAACTTAATGTAGTATTCATCGCAAAGGAGTCCAAGCAGTAACAATGCTGGGCTCAATGCTATTCCCCTGCTGCCAAGGCTTGTAGCCACATACCTACTGAATTTTCAGACCACCTTTTGGAGGGGGGGGGTGAGTCGGGATAGGAGGATGGAAAGGGGGCAATGATGCTGTGCAACCAACGATTCCTCAAGGATCATGATCTAAGAATCCTAGCTATTCAATTGTCCCTTAACAGGATAAGGACAGGAAAATGAATTGACACCTCTCCTCCTTGGCAAACTCAGGAAGGCACCAGTTTTAAGGTTACCCAAAGGGTGCCACCCACATCCAGCTCACGAGAGGAAGTTGTCCCCAAGAACGGTTGCTCACGAGCTAAATCTATCTTTCTCAAATTTTCACAGAGCTTCCCAATGTGTCCACATTCTGGTGGATACAGAGAAATAATAAGCTAAGGTGCCCTCTAGCTACTCCAGATATAGTACAGGATGAGATCATTAGAAATCTCTGGACTTTTCTATCTCCAGCTCTGCTAGTAAGGGAACACAACCCACTTGTCTGGATTGATCTAGCAGGAAGATATGGAAATGCATGTTCAAGCAATTTGCAAGCACATTAAATTTTTAGGCACCCAACTGAATGCATGATCAGGAATGTTGCTGTTGTTGTTGTTGATAAGTGCCGTCAAGCCGGTGTCGACTCATGGCAACCCTCTGGATAGTTGTCCTAAATTGTGTTCGGTCTTCAGTCATTGTTGACAGACTGGCACCTGTAGCTGCTGTTATTGTATCAATTTACCTCATTGCTGGCCTTTCTCTTTTGCATTCACCTTCTTCTACCTTGCTGAGCATGATGTCTTTCTTTAATGATCTCTTTCTTCACATGATGTGTTCAAAGTATGAAAGTTGAAGTCTTGTCATCTGAGCTTCTAAAGAAAGCTTAGATTTGATCTCCTCTAGTACAGACTGGTTTGTTCTTTGGGCAGTCCATGGTATAGACAGTATTCGTCGCCAGCACCATAATTCAAAGGCATCAATTTTCTTCCTGTCTATATTTTTCACTGTCCAATTTTCGCATCCATATGACGTTATTGAAAATACTATAGCTTAAACAAGTTGAATGTTTGTATGGAGAGAGACATCCCTGCTCTTTAGAATCTTGTCTAGGTCCTTCATTGCCATTCTGCCAAGAGCAATGTGTCATCGGATTTCTTGACTGCTTGTTGCTTCTTTATTGATAGTTGATCCAAGTAGGTTAAAGTTGTCCACTATTTCAATTTCTTCTCCATCAACGATGAACTTATTCATTTTACCAGTTATCAGGATCTTTGACTTTTTGACGTTAATGTGCAGACCCATTTTAAGACTATATTCCTTGATCTTGAGAAGAAAATGTTTCAAATTGTCTTCACTTTCAGCCAGTAATGTTGTATCATCAGCATAGGGAAGGCTGTTGATGAGTCTTCCACCAATACTCACACCTCGGTTGTCTTCATACAGTCCTGCTTCTTGGATGATTTGTTCTGTATATAAATGAAAGAGGTAGGGGGAAAGTATGCAGCCTTGTCATACATCGTTTCTGATTTTAAACCATTCTGTTTCTCCTAGTTCCATTCAAACTGTTGCTTCTTGATCAATGTCAAGGTTGTGCAAGAGAACAATCAGGTGTTCTGGTATACCCATGCTTCTTAATGTGGCCCAGAGTTTCCATTTGTTTACACAGTCAAAAGCCTTGCTGAGTCAATAAAACACATATGGATATTCTTTTGTCCTTTCAAGGATCCATCTCACATCCGCGATAATGTCTCTCATTCCTCGCCCTTTCCTGAACCCTGTTTGCACTTCAGGCAGTTCTTGTTCCAGGTATGGTTGTAGTCTCTGTTGAATGATCTTGAGTAGAATCTTGCTAGAATGTGGGATCAGAGCACAGTCAGCTCCAGGATTTGTCTTTGTTGATGTTATCAAGCTTTTCCATCGTGCGATAATTTCCACAATTAGTCGGGTCACCTTTCTTCAGTATTGGTATAAACATGGATCTTTTCCAGTCAGTTGGCCATGAATTTGTCTTCCAAATTTCCTGGCAGAGCCTTGTAAGTATGGTAACAGCTTCAACCGATTGCTGTAATACTTCAATGGGAATGCCATCAATGCCTGGTGCTTTGTTCTTTGATAAGGCTTCACCTACTCCTGCCCACTCCGGGCAAAAATCTCTACCGAACTCAACCATTGCAAGTATACCATTTACAAACTCTATCTTAAAGGACTCTGTGTACAGACTAAAAACTGGCCACACCTTGACATTAAGTTTATTCTATTGCAGTAAAGTGAAATTTAATGCAATCAAAATTGATGTTATACAATTGCACTTTTGAATTGCCTCACTGCTGCACAACACTTAGTCATTATCAGCAGCCTTAACACATTCTACTTCTGTTTTTTCCAACCAATCTCCCAACTACTACGGTTTTAACAACCTCCCAGCTTCTTACTGTAGTCAGTATTTAGCAATTTCTACCACATAGCTACTTGCTGTAGACAGTATCTAGCATCTAATAGCTGCTGTTACTAAGTTCCACACAGATAATCACTGTTCTCAGTATCTGGCAATTGTGTTTAGTAGCTAGCAATTGTTACACTACAATTACTGTTGTCAGTAGTTTTTTAGTATCTACCAATCGTTGCACTAAAGATACTGTTGTCAGTAGTTCCACATTCACTTTCATACACTCACATTAAGCTGAGCCAAATACAGAAAATGCCTCACCCTAATATGATCATATGAATATCATACACCTGTATATTATTAGCAATAATAATAATTGACCTATCCCTATGTTTAAACCACAAAAATCACATGACTATACCTATAATACACACACATACTCGAAATGACTGCCATAGGACACACTCATCAAAACTACTCAAAAATTAACTATCACAGACTAATACACATACAACAAACAAACACACATCAAACAGATGATAAAATCTGTTCTAACTACTCATCCTCCCTATCATGCATCCTCATTAATGCAAGATCAATGAAAAATAAACTACCCATAATTAATGACCTGATAACTGACTTAAAACCTGACATTTTATGTGTCACAGAGACATGGCTCACTGAAACAGATACAGTCTATCTAAATCAACTTGATAAAGAGAACTATGACTCATTCTACAAACATAGATCCAATAAAAAAGGTGGTGGAGTCCTAATGATGACAAAAAAAACATTAAACGCCAAGTCAATCCAATCAAATATCAATAATAACATAGACACATTATTAATAAAAAATTGGCCTCATAAAAATTTGCTTAATTTATAGACCCCCAAACAATAAAACAGATGGCCTGGATTCTCTTATTGAACTTCTCAGTTCATCTACTGATCAAAATCCCGTAATCATGCTAGGCGATTTTAATCTTCCCTCACTACCAACACTAGATTCTAAATTATTCCTAGACACCATAGCAGACATAGAGTACCATCAAATAATTAAAACTGCAACACATATCAAAGGAGGTACACTAGATTTGGTTCTTCTCCCCGAGATATTCTTCAAGCTAGTTAACCCAAATTCCATTGAATGCACAGAGACACCTTGGTCTGATCATTCTATCATCAAAATAAATCTCACATATCCCATCCCCAGCGTCAATAATTACATAAGAAGTTCCCCCACTACAAAATACAAAAAATTTAATGAAACAAACTTCCTTGACTCAACAATCCCCTATTTCTTATCAACAACTAATTTGGATGATGCTGTTAATAACTGGAATGATACTATTAATAATGCAGCTAAAAATAGTCAACCAAATAAAAAGACCATATACACCAAAACAAATAGTTCACCATGGTTCAATAGCACTCTAAAACAAATGAAAAAAGAATTAAGAAAACTTGAATCGAAATGGAGGAAATCCAAGCTGTCTGTACACAAGGAAATATACAATAACTATCTAACAAAATATAAGGAAACAATAGACAGCACAAAGAAAAATTATTACGCAGCAATCTTAACAAAATCATACAATAGACCTAGAGAGTTATTTTCCATAGTCAGAAAATTAACTAATAATGAGCAAAATTCTAGCAACGAAATCACTGACATCTCAGTTCAAACCCTAGCTAATCATTATCAAAACAAATCTAAGAAACCTGCCATGCCCTCAGAAAATATCAACTTCACCTATCAACCTGTAGATGAATGGTCAGAATTTTACCCCATATCAAAAGCGTCATTAAAAACAATCATCTCCAACCTAAATACCACAACTTCGTACTTAGATCCATGCCCAGTATCATGGATAAAAAACACACTGCCAACTCTACTATCCTATATTCTACCAATAGTAAACCTCTCACTCACCCAAGGATACCTTCCATCCCCACTCAAACATGCACAAATACGTCCAATTTTAAAGAACTCCAAACTAGATAAAACATCGCCAACATCATATAGGCCCATCTCTAGCATACCATTCTTGGCCAAAGTAATTGAAAAGGTAGTACAACTACAGACACAGGAATTTATAGACTTATCTTACCCACTCGATGAACAACAATATGGTTTCCGGCCCTGCCATGGAGTAGAAACACTTCTAACAGTATTAATAGATACACTCCTAAAAGGAATTGACAATCACAAACAGGCGTTCATTCTCCTTTTCATCGACATATCAGCAGCGTTTGATAGCGTGCATCACTCAATTCTGCTCAACAACCTAAGGCAGATAGGCATAAACTCCACCGTACATAAATGGTTCACCTCATATTTACACAACAGAACACAAAATGTAAGAACAGGTACTCAAACATCCAACACATACAAACAAGAAATAGGGTTACCACAAGGTTCAGCACTTTCAGCCCTACTTTTCAATATCTATATAAAACTGGTCTGTAACATCTTTAAAAAATTTGGAGTACAATATCACCTTTATGCGGATGATATCATGATGTACATTCCTTTTACGATTCCTAACCTACCGATTCAACTTCTATCAGACTGCTACAATGAAATCACACACTGGCTAAAAACCCAAAACCTCCAGATAAACCACGCTAAAACTGAAGTCTTAATTGTAACAAAAAACCATTCATTCACTCCTCCAACCCACATAACACTACAAAACCAAGAAATTAAAATAAAAAATGAAATAAGATATCTAGGTGTTATCTTAGATACACACCTTACTATGGAAACGCACATTAGAAATACATTAAAGAAAATCTACTTCAAACTTAAAATCCTCAAACAATTACGCCCCCTTGTATTTATACAAGATTTTATCAATATAATACAGGCTACCATAACTCCCCACTTCGATTTCGCCAACTTAATACTTATAGGCATTTCTAAACAAAACATCAAAAGGATCCAACTTGCGCAAAATGCAACAGCTAGAATTATATTAAAGATAAACTCACTCCAACACATTACACCGATACTAGCATCCCTTCACTGGTTACCAATACAAAGCAGGATAACATACAAAACAATAATAACTACATTCAAAGCCCTAAATGACATGGCCCCGAAGACACTCTGTAACCTAATAAGCAAAGAACCACCTAAGCCCACTCATAGAAAAGGACAATCAAATAAACTTAAAATACCGAAAGAATATATAAGAACTCACAAATTAACAAATAATAGAGCCTTTTCCCACATAGCCCCAACAGTCTGGAACTCATTACCAGAGGACTTACGATCACTAACAGAGATAACAGAATTCAGAAAAAAATTGAAAACATACTTATTCACTAAACACTATAATACCACGGAAAAACCTTCCACTCAACTTAGATAAAGGCTAAACACGAACCTGCCCAAAATCAAGTTTATACTCCCTACTACAAACAATACATACAAAACTTAAATGTATAATCACTCCACTCTTATGCATTGAAATTCTACTTGTATATAGTTACAACTGTCATAATCTGTATATAGTTACAACTGTCATAATCTGCCTATGTTATAGGGGACAGTACTTTTGTTTTAACTGTTACACAATCTGTCTTAGTTGAATTATTGAATTATTCCGCTTAGTTTTTAAACCCGTTGTTGTGTAAGTTAAGATGTTCTATGTAAAAAGTTATCATTGTTCTATGTAAAACAAGCTCTGCATTGTTGACTGTTGTTGATTGTACACCGCAACTGATCGCTGGAAGATGCGGTATATAAATAAGTGTTAAATAAATAAATAAATAAATAAATAAATAAATAAGGCTTTCAATGCTGCTTTGACTTCTTCTTTCATCACCAATGGTTCCTGATCATAAGGTATAGGCTGTTGGTCCATTTGATCTTCACGGTATAATGACTCTGCATATTTTTTCCACCTTTTCTTGATTTTCTCAGCATCATTCAACTTGGATCCTCGAGCATCTTGTAGCATTCCAATTCGAGGCTGGAATTTTTTCTTGAACTCTCGTAGCTTTAGAAAAGACGATCCTGTTGTTCCTCTAATAGCTTGTGATTCTGTTTCCTTGCATGAGTCATTGTAGTACTTTTCCTTGTCTTCTTACTGCACATTGGAAATCTCTGTTGAGTTCTGCGATTGCCTCTCTTTCTTCTCTGGCTTTAGCTTCTCTGCATTTCAGAACAATTTTCAGAGTTTCTTCAGTCATCCATTTTGGTCATTTTTGCTTTTTCACCTTATGTAGAGACTTACCACTTTCTTCCAACACAACCTCTTGATGTCATCCCATAACTTTTCTAGAACTCTGTCATTTGTATCCAAAGCAGCAAATCAATTTCTCAGGCAGTCCTTAAATTCCAGTGGTATATTCTCAAGGTCATATTTTGCTACATTCATGAATGGCTTGCTCTTTTTCAACTTTAGCTGAGTTTGCATACTAGTAGTTGGTGATCTGTACCATAGTCAGCTCCAGGTTTTGTCTTTGTTGATGTAATCAAGCTTTTCCATCATTATCTTCCACAGATGTAGTCAATTTGATTTCTGTACAATCCATTGGGTGAAGTCCACGTCTACAGTCAACGCTTGTGTTGCTGGAAGAGGGTGTTTGAGATCATTGGTCCTGCAGAATTCTATCAGTCTTTCTCCAGCTTCGTTTCTGTTGCCAAATCCATATTTTCCAACCTCTTTGTCTTCTTCTTTGTTGCCAACTTTTGCATTCTAGTCACCCATGACTATCAGGATATCCAGTTTGCATGTTCTGTCAATTTCAGCTTGCACTTGTTCATAGAACTCATCAACGTCTGCAGCTGTTGTTGGGGCATATACCTGAATTATAGTTGTGTTGATGAGCTTTCCTCATAGACGAATATAAAGTAAGTGTTCACTGACTGCAATGTATTTCATTATAGTTCTTTCACATTTCTTCTTAACTATAAATGCAACATCATTTCTTCTTTATCTTTCATTTCCAGCATAGTAAACCATATGATCATCAGATGCAAAGTGCCCAAAGCCAATCCATCTCAGTTCACTGACACCGAACAGATCGAGCTGTACATATTCCATTTCGTTCTTGACCACGTCCAACTTTCCTTGGTTCATGCTTCGTACGTTCCATGTCCCAATATATAAGATATCTTTGCAACTTCTGACTCTTTTCATGTGCAGCTACATCAGCAGATCCAACCACATCATAAATGCTAGCTTAACTCTGAGAAGTCTTCAGCTCATTTCCAGTAGTCATTTGAGTGCTTTCCAACCTGCGGGTCTCATCTTCCAGCACTATAGTGTAATTTGTTTTGTGACTATCCATTGGGTTTTCGAGGCAACATACAGAAGTAGATTTGCCAAGCCTTTCTTCTGCGCAGTTAATTCCAGTGTTGCTGCATTTGTCACAGAAATATGATCCTCGACTTACAACACCATCCCATTCTGCTGCTGCCCAGAATGCAGACCCCTAAATTTTAGTAGCAAGAGGAACAATTTTGTCTTGACCAGCATTGTGCTTTGAGGACAATGGCAGCTTTCTCTTCTGAGAGTTATGGCTATAAGATGAATTAGAGAATATGCATATATCATATCCCACTTCCAGGTTATTGAGAGTGCATCATGCACTGTTCTTCCCTTGACTGGAACAAAATTGTAGAAGCTCTTTGTTCAGACTGGTGTCAGGTCAGTTGGGAGTCAAACCTGCAACACTGAGGACTACAGGCTGTTGACCTGCATCTGAAACTATGGAATTCACATAGCCTGAACCTACTCTGGGAGAGATAATACTTAGAGGTAGTGGAGAAGACGACAGCCCCCCAGAAGAGCCCATTGGACAAGCAAGAAGTGTCTCTTATCAGTGATGATATATAAGATATTTTTTAACTACTACTAACTGCTACTGATCATTTGTACAGTGCTACAAGGCGTATGCAGAACTATACAGACACATGTAATAGATGGTCCCTACTCATCAGAGCTTGCAATCTAGTCAAGACAAACAACACAACAGCTGAGGGCACGTATATATCTGGAGGAATGGTAAGGAAACACATAGGAGACTGAACAGATCAGGATCCAAATGCAGCCTCAAAGAGGTGAGTTTTCAGCCTGGACTTGAAAAGGGCCAGAGATGAAGCCTAATGCACAGACTCAGGTAGCTTGTTCCAGGCATAAGGAGCAGCAAGGTGGAAGGATTGAAGTCTGGAGTTGGTAGTAGAAGAGAAGGGCACAGATAGAAGGGATCTGCCAAAAGAGACGATTTCTGGAGGATGGGTGTAGGAAGAGAAGAGAGTAAAGGTTGTGAGGAGCAACATAATGACAGCACTTATAGGTCAGTAGGAGAAGTTGAACTGGATACGGAAATGGATAGAGAGCCAATGAAGTGACTTGAGAAGAGGGTTTATATGAGCATATCAAGGCTAGCAGAAGATTAGCCACACAACTGAGTATTGAACAGATTGAAGGGGAGAGAGATGATTCAGAGGGAGACCAGCAAGGAGGAGGCTGCAATAGTCTAGATGGGAAGTGACTAAAAAGTGGATAAGTGTCTTAAGTAGCATGTGTAGAAAGGAAGGAATGATGTCTGTCAATGTTATAGAGAAAGAAGTGACAGGTTTTAGCTATCTGTTGCAGAGAAAGAGAGAGAAGAGTCAAAGATGACTCCAAGGTTGCGAGCTGAGGAAACAAGGAGGAGTGTAGTGTTATCCACAGAAATAGAGAAGTGAAGAAGGGGGGAAGTGAGTTTAGGGGGAAATACAAAGAGCTCAGTTTTGGCCATATTCAGTTTCAGATGGCAGTGAAACATCCAGGCAGCAATGTCAGATAAACAGGCAGAGATCCAGGTCTAAATTCCTGGAGAGATTTCAGTCACAGAAAGATAGATCTAAGAGTCATCAGCATAAAGATAGTACTGAAAACCCTGGATGGAAATAAGTGCATCAAGGGAACACATGTAGAGAGAGAAAAGGAGAGGTCCCAAGATAAAGCCCTGCAGTAAACCAACTGAAAGAAGGATGGTGATAGAGAAGGAACCACCAGGACATATATCAAAAGTGCGATGGGAGAGATAAAAAGAAAACCAGGACGGAACAGAGCTCCTAAATCCAAGTGAGGCCAGGGTATTGAAGAGAAGGTGATGATCAAAAGTGTCAAAGGCAGCAGAAAGGTCAAGAAGGATGAGAATTGAGTAGAGGCCTTTGAATCTGGTGAGGAAGAAGTCACTGGAGACTTTGGCAAGAGCTGTTTCTATGGAATGTAGAGAAGGAAAGCCAGATTGCAGGGGTCCAGAAGGTTTTGACAGAAAAGAAAGTCAAGACAGCGGTGGTGAACCGTTCATTCAAGTAGTTTTGAAGCAAAGGGGAGGAGAGAGATAGGTTGATAACTGAAAGAACAGGTAGGATCTAGTTTAGGCTTTTTGAGGAGAGGTGTAACCATAGCATGTTTGAAGGTCATAGGAACAGTTGCAGTAGAAAGCGGTAGGTTAAGGATATGACAGATGAAAGGGATGATGGCGGAAGAGTTAGAGATTAGTAGATGAGTAGGGATGGGATCAGAGAAGCAGGCAGTCAGTATGGAGGAAGAGAGAAGATTTGTAGTTCCCTCCTCAGTGATTTCAGAAAAGGAAGAAAGGGTGACCGAAGATGACGGAAGGATTTGGGAATGAAGAGGGGAAAGATGAGATGGAGGTGATCCTGCAGAGAACTCAAGGCTAATCTTCTGGACTTTGTCATAAAAGTAGTCAGCCAAGGTCTGGTAGACAGTGAAGGAGGGATTGGGGGAGGAGAGACCTTGAGGAGAGAGTTGAGCATAGCAAAAAGACAGAGAGGGTCAAAGGCAAGAGAGTTAGTCAGATGTACATAGTACTCTTGCTTGGCGAGTGCTATGGCCAACTGGAAAGAGGTTAGCATGAGTTTAAAATGTAGATAGAAAGGATACGTGATTTAAGCTAAAGGTGCTCAGCTGAGTGGGTTCAGGAACATAGGTAGCAGGTTGTCGAGGACAGCTAGGGTTGTGGACAGTACGCCTCATGGGGCGTGGAATGGGAGCAGAAAGTTCATCCAGAGGAGAGTATAATATTATAGAAGGAACCTGCCCCATCAGACTCAAATGACATAGTGGAGGAAAGAGGTAATAAAACAGCAGTGGAGAGAGCTGAAGGGTCAACAGTGCGAAGATTCCTAAACATGTTTGTGGAGATCGGGCAAGATCTAGATGGAGGGTGGTTAAGGGTGAAGGTTAGCACATGATGGCCAGATAAGGGCAAAACTGAGGTGGATATGTTTGAGGGTGAGCAGTTGGTGGCGAAGACAAGGTCAAGGCAATGGCTATGCTTGTGAGTAGGAGCAGCACAGCACAAGTGGAGGTTGAATGAGGAGGTTAGGAAAAGGAGCTTTAAGGCATAAGGGTCAGAAGGGTCATCAACGTGAATGTTAAAATCCCCAAGAATAACGGAAGGGGATGACACATCCAGAAAGGAGGAGAGCCAGGCGTCAAAGTCAGTGAGAAAAGTAGAGGTAGACCTGTTGGGGGATCGATAAATGACTGCTACCCAGAGAGGTAGTGGAGAAAATAGGCAGATAGCATGGACTTCAAAGGAAGCAAAGGAATTAGATGGAGGCAGAAGGAGGGGCTTGAAGTGGCAGGAATGAGAGAGTAGGAACCCAGCAACGCCACCACGGCCAATGGGCCAAGGTGTATGGGAAAATAGGCAGCCTCCATGACAGAGGGCAGCAATTGAAGCTGAATCTTCAGAGAGAAGCCAAGTTTCAGTAAGAGCCAGGAGTTATACAGTTGTGGTCAAGATTATTGGCATCCTTGCATTTTAGGTATGTTGTGTACAATACAGTATCTTGAGAAATAATTGGAAATATTCCAATTGTATGTCATCATAATATTTTAATAGTATGTTCAAAGGTATATAACAAAAAAAAAAGATGTCTGTGCAACTTAGACATAGTAATTTCTGAGAAAAAAAGAAAATATGACCTGGACAGAATTAATGGCACCCTTCACTAATATTTGGTTGCACAACCTTTGGCAGTGATGACAACCTCCAAACATTCGTTGTAGCCATCTATACGTTTTGTATGTCTGTCTGCTGGTAGTTTTCCCACTCTTCAACTATGATTTGTTCCAGCTCATGAATTTTCCAGAATTATTTTACCAATGGCAGATTTCAGCTCCTTCCAAAGGTTCTCGATTGGACTGAGATCAGGACTCATTGCTGGCCAGTTTAAAACAGTCAATTTGTTCCTTTTTAACCATTCTTTTGTACTTTTGGATGTACATTTTGGGCCATTGTTCTGCTGGAAGACCTATGACCTTTGATCCAGACCAAGTTTTCTAACATTAGGTAGCACATTTCACTCCAAAATACCTTGGTAGTCCTCTGACTTCATGATTCCTTTAATATGTTCCAAGCTTACAGTTCCTGAGGCAGCAAAACAGTCCCACAACACTTTGGAATCTCCACCACATTTAATTGTAGAAAAGGTGTTTTCCCCTCATAAGCTTCATTTCTTTGCCTGTAAGTGTATTGCTGGTCTGCACTGCCAAAGAGCTTGTTTGGTTTCATCTGTTCACAGAACATTTTCCCAGAAGGATTGTGGTTTCGGACAAAGATCAGGCATGCCTTTTTATGTCTGTCTTTGAGCAGTGGAGTCCTCCTTGGCCTTTGCCCATGAAGTCCATCTTTGTTGAGTGTGCGGCATATGGTGCGGGTTGAAACCACCACTCCAGATTGCTCCAGGTCAGCCTTAACCTCTTTGGATGTTGTACGTGGTGTTTTTCCAACAGTTAGCACTAACCTTCAAAGACTTCTTGGATTAAATTTCCTCTTCCCACCACGTCCTGGTAGGTTCTTGACAGTTCCATGAGCAGAAAACTTCTTAATAACACTGTGAATTGTAGACACAGGAATCCCAAGGTCTTTGGAGATGGCCTTGTACCCCTTTGCAGTTTGATGTTTTGTGATAATGGCTTTTCTGACAGTCTCAGGCAGCTCTCCTGTCTTCAAATTATGAAAATGGAACAGGGAGTCACTCAATGTGGCCATTTTAAACATTAGAGCCATCAATCACTGGTTGATTCAAGTCATGTGAGTACTGACAATTGATCACAGGTACATCTAATTTTACTGTAGTGGGAATGTGGTTCTTCTGTTCAAACTGATTTGAATTGTTTATAAGGGTGCCAATAATCATGTCCTACTACAACCCTCAAACCCCAGTCAAACACATCCAACCTATCGAAATCCCAAACTAAAGAATGTGTGATACTCACTAATTTTTGTCGGAACTATTGCCGTGAAGGTAAATACCCTCTCGTAGCAATAATGTTCCTCTTTTTCTATTTATATAAAAGGGGAGCACGACCCCCACCAACCCTAAAGAGATACCGAAATCATCATAGGGTAAAAACTGACCTCAAATCAATTCTTACTCAGAAAAGTTAAGAGACCTCAAGGCAAACTTGATGCACTTAGCTTTTAACGGATAACGCCAACTGTCCAAAGGCCTCCCGATAGTGCACTTCATCAAGTCATGCAGAGGCCATTTGCAAAAGGAATTTGAAGAAGGGCTGTGAGGATCGGGAACCCGAAACGCAACGTTGGGTTATCATTACATATTTTCTGGATGAGTTGCAATTTTGAGGAAGAGCATGTGGCGTCAATTGGCCTCTGCATGACTTGATGAAGTGCACTATCGGAAGGCCTTTGGACAGTTGGCGTTATCCGTTAAAAGCTAAGTGCATCAAGTTTGCCTTGAGGTCTCTTAACTTTTCTGAGTAAGAATTGATTTAAGGTCAGTTTTTACCCTATGATGATTTCGGTATCTCTTTAGGGTTGGTGGGGGTCGTGCTCCCCTTTTATATAAATAGAAAAAAAGGAACATTATTGCTACGAGAGGGTATTTACCTTCACGGCAATAGTTCCGACAAAAATTAGTGAGTATCACACATTCAATAATCATGTCCTGGCAATGTCCCAGTTTTTATAAAATTTCCTACTATTTCCTTTTTTAATTGATTTATTTGATTCTTTTATGTGTCAAATATGTGTGCATATATAGTCCAAAACCATTTCACTGGCCACTTTTTTTTCTCTTTAGGAGATATTGGACATTAAGAGCCCGATATTCAACTGGGCAGGGCTAAGCCGCTTAGCCCTGCCCCCACCCCCGGATATTCACTTCCGCGGCAACGGAAGTGAATATTTGGGTCTGGCCACGCTGCCCAGAAGCCGCCGAGGCTAACCATGCAGCATCAATACTGGATGCTGCATGGTTAGCCTCGGTGCCTATAAGATAGGCAAGGGTTTTCCTCACCTATCTTATTGGTGCCGAGCGCTAACCATGCAGCTTCCAGTATCAGTGCTGCACGTTTAGCGCCAGTCCGTGCCTCCACTCCATCCCGGAACACCCCCAGTATGCCCCTATGCTAGCCATATTGCATTGAGGCACGTAGGGGACTTACTTGTGGATATTCAACAGCACTACCCATGTATATGCCATCGAATATACGGATAGCAGGCATTTACACAGTTTACTGGCTGTTAACTGTGTAAATGCCTTTTGAGTATTGGGCTCTAAGGGGTAGAACTTCAAGGGTGTCAGTTTTATAATAGTATTTATAAGTCATTTATTTTTAAGGGATGAAGTTAATTTTAAAAATGAGTTTGTTTTTAAGTACATGTACAGTGATTTATTAACAGAATAATCTTCTGCAATATATAGTTTAAAACAAATCTAAAATATATTTTGAAGATATTGGGCGTGATATTTAGCAGCGACGGCTAATGCTGCTAGCCACTGTCGCTGAACTTTAAACCCAGATATTTAATGCCGGGGCGATATCCGGGTTGCCCAGATTGCCATAAAGCTAACTGGCCAGCAATGATAGTCAGCTGCTGCCCAGTTAGCTTCACTGGTGAATGTTAGGCCAATCTTTACTGAGCCTGACTTTTGTTGCATTGCGATAACCGTGTTAATGGCTCAATATTGCCGCTGCCCAGTTATTGCTGGGCACCGCCCGCAGAATGCCCAATGCTATCTAGTTAGCATCAGGGTACGCGACAGCAGCACCCAGACCTAGTATTTTTATAACATGCAAGACTATATAGAAAGTGATGGGCTCTAACAACATAAATATAAATATATACATTTATGTTTTTTAAAGTAATTAGCCCGATACACTGAACATACCTGACATATGGGTTTCAAAAGTAATGACACAGCTTCTTGAACATTTGCAGTGTAGGGGCTGAGCATGTGGGGGCAGTGTGTGTGTTTGGGAGTTAAGTGTCTGGGAAGCAGTGTTTGTGGGGGGTGGGGGGGCATTGGTGCGTGCACGAATGTGGGGGAAGAATGTCTGAGAGCAGAGTGTCTGTGCAGATGTGTGGAATAAGTGACTGGGGACAGCATGTATATGCCTGAAGCTCAAGAAAGCACAGCTTGCTAGTGGACTTTGAAGTCCCCTCCCAGAGTTTTTACCCTGAGCTGGACCCCAGTCATATTCATTATCAGACCTGGCATATGTACATTCCAAAGGCTCACATGTTCCAATCACTAAACAGAAAATAACATTCTTTTTTCTACCTTGTTTTCTGGCCATTTTATTTTTTGAAACATGTGGCTCTGCTTTCCTCCATTTTCTCTTAATTCTTGTTTTCAGAATCATCTGCCTATTTGCAATTTCTCTTTTCTCCTCCTGTCTTCAGGGTTACAGATTGATGTAGGTGATGACATGATCTCTTCTTTTCCGTGCTCTTCTTTGTCCTTTTACTATTTAGTTGTCAGTCTCCCACTGTTTACTGCATTTACCCACAGCTTTCCAGCACTTTTCCTCATCCAGCCCTCCCATTCCATCTCTCTTTCCTTCCCAAGCCTCTTATGGCTCGGTCTTTTACTAACTCTCTCTGTCTCTCCTCCACCTGTGTCCATCATCTTCACTTTCTCCTCTCTCACCTTCCCGATCCAGGTCTCTCTCCTCTCTATCCCATGTTTAGTAACTCCCTTCTGCCTCCCTAGTTCCCCCCAACACATGTCCAGCATCTCTTCTGTCTCCTAAGCCCAGCTCCCATATCCAGCATCTCTTCTCCCTAGTTCCCCACCATTTCCAACATCTCCTCTGTCTCCCTAGCCCTGCCCTCATGTCCAGCATCTCATCTCCCTAGTCCTCCCATTCCCAGTATCTCCTCTGTCTGTCTCACTGCCCCACCCTTAATTTTCAGGCTCACCAGTCATTGCACCCTTCATGTCCAGCATCTCTTCTCTTTCACTTCCCCAGTAACACTTCAATGTCAAACATCTCCTCCATTTCCATAATTTCCCCCAAAGGCCATCATTTCCTCTTTTTGTCTCACTAGTCCATCTTCCCACCCATATCCAATATCTCCAGTCTCCCTGTCCAGTATCCCCACATCAAGCATCTCCAGTCTCCCTGCCCAGTACCCCCACATGTTAAGCATCTCCGGTCTATCTCCCTCCCTCCTCCATGTCCATCATCTCCTCTGTCTCTCTTGTTGCTCCTCCCCAATGTCCAGCATATCTTCTGTCTCCCTGCCCTGCATCACCCCCACCATCACGGATCTCCCTGCCATTCAACCTATTCTATCCCACATCATGTCAAGAGTCCTCCCTATTTCCCCCTCTCTTGTGATCTAGCATCCAACCTTACTTCCCCCTCTTCGCTGGTCCAACATCATCCCTCAGTCCTGCACTATCTCATGGACAAAAATTAAATTGAAACCCCAAGAAGCCAGGCTCTGCATGCAGTGCAACACCAGAGAAATAAACTAAGTTCCCCTTATACTGTGCGAAATATAAAGATGGCACATATGAAATTCGAAAACTGATATATTCCAGTCATTAAACTGAAAATAAATTCTTTATCTTTGTAGTTGGCTATTTTAATTTTTCTAATTGCCGTGGTTCCAGTGTCTATTTTCTGTGTCCTCTGTTTTCTCTTAACTCTCTTTTCCAGAGTCTGCAGTCCATCTGCCACTTCTCTCCAATCCACTTGCTCTCAGACATTGATCTTTTCCTTTCAGCTTTATTCTATTTATGATTTCTGACTCTGTCCACTCAGATTTCACTCCTCTTCATCCTTACTGTCCAGTTCCTAATTCCTCACTTTTTACTGTATCCATCATAGCTCTCCAACCCTCATCCTGTCCTCCCATTCTCCACCTATTTCCACAACATCTTAATCCCCAGTCTTTCCTAATTCTTGCCCCCCTCTTCCCTTCCCTACCCAATGTCTCGCCCTCCCTCTTTCCCCTTCTCTGCCCAAAGTCTTTTCCCATCTCTCTCTCCCTCACTCTTCCTATTCTTCCATGCCTAGCATCTCCCAAGCCTCAGCATCTCTCTCCTTTGGCCCTTCCTCCCCATATCTGGCATCACTCCTCTGTCTTCCCTGAGGTCCAGCATCACCACATGTCTCCCCCCCACTTGTCCAGGATCTCCTCAGTCTCCCTTCACCCCCATATCTCGTATTTCCTGTTTCTTTCTTCCCCTTGCCCTGCATTGATCTGCCAACCCCCCAGCATGTGGCCATAAGATTACCTTCAAATCTAGCCATTGTTCCCACCACCGGCAATCAAAGAAAACACAGGTATGGGCCTATCTGATATACTAATGCGTTCACTTCTAAGCTCCTACCAGCCCTTGCTGCCCTGCCCCCTCTGATGCAACAAGTATGCGTGAAGTAAAGCAATTGTTCTCAAAACAGCAGCAGCTGCCTCACTTCAAATCCAGTCTTTGTCCCCGCTGCTGCCGGCAATCAAAGAAAGCACAGGTGTGTGGACTTTCCAATACAAGTGCACACGTGCCTCTAAAACTCTGCTGGCCATCTCTGTCCCACCCTCTCTGACACGACAAGTATTTGTCAAAGGGGGCAGGACAGGGATGGCTGGCAAGGGTCTTAGAGGGCATGTGTGCTTGTAATGCAAAGGCCCCTCAACCTGTGCTTTCTTTGATTACTGGCAGCGGGGACAAAGGCTGGAATTGAAGGGAGGTGGCTTCCACTGCTCTTTTGGGAGCGATTACTTTACTTCGTGCTGCCTTTGCTCTGCCTGAATGCTCCTCCCCAGAAAACAATGTGCAATCACAACCACAAAAGAGGCTTTTGAGACCCTATTTGGGGCCCTGACCCACAGTTTGGGAAACGCTGGATTAAAGTGTTCTATTTTAAATATTTTTAAAAGTAAAGCCTGCACCTTATGTTTGCAAGAATGGGTGTGTGCAAGAACACTGTGCTTTGGGTGAAAGAAGTTACCATAATAACTATCAATCATAATTTAGCATGAGAAGGTCCTTTCAAAATGGCCACCATAGCTCATTTCAACCTGTTTGTTGGTTTGTGGAGACGCTGCCAGTTGACGTAAATGTAAGTCATGAAGAAATTTCAGTTAGCTAACAACCTTCCTCAAATACTCTACTGACTTTAATGATTTGTTTACTTTCACTTTTGTGTTGACTTTAGCAGTAGGAAGCTGACAGCTTATCTGTAAGCAGAGGACAATAAGAAAGCACATCAGAGATGCATTAAATATTTGCACGGCTGGTCCAAACGCTAGATGGATGGCAGCACCATGGCACCAGCTCCAGGGAAGTTCTTTAAAGCCACCATCAATGGTGGGCCTTTGAGTGAGTGTGTGTGCATTCAAAGCCTGTTGCGTCCAGTCCCTTTTGACATATGGGCAGGATGCTGTAGTGCTTGAGTGCAGACGTACGTACAGATGCTCAAAGGCCCATCACTGTTAGCAACTTTAAAGGGCTTCCCTGTAGCTGGCTGCACTGCACTGCACTACCACCCACCCTATCCTGAAGCCTGTAATTACAGAAGTAGGGTGGTGGGGGGCAGCAGCAGCAGTGGCAGGAGGAAGGAAAGGAGAGAGATAATAGACACCTTGAGGGGGGAAGAGGGAGGGAGAGAAATGCTGGGGCACCTTGATAGGATAGGGAAAGAAATGCTGGAAAGCTGGGGAAGGGGTTGTTGTATAGAAGGGGACATGCTGGAGACCTAGGGGGGCCTGGAAAGGGAAGTAAAGAAGCTGTACTAACATGTGGGCTGTCAAGAAGGGCAGGGTATGGGTGCATGGCTGATGGTTCCCCTAGGGTGTCACATACCCTTAGGCCAGCCTTGCTAGTTTGAACTGTCAAAATGTTTAACACAGCTTCTCTATGTATTTATTAAAGAACTATAGTTGCACTGCAAGAATTGTTTTTCATAAAAATATTGGGCCTGATATTCGAAGCGCGAGGCACGAGTTACCCGTGAAAAAGACAGCTTACCTGTGTAAACTACATATTCAACAAGGTGGCTTGAATTGTTGAGGCCCAGCTGCCCACAGAGCACCAGATGCCAAAGCCCAGAGATGGAACGGAGGCATGTCACCATGAAACCCGCATAAAATGGATATATGAAACCCATGTGCGCCCACTAACCGCGTAGCGTACAGCAGTGGTTTCCGGCGCATATGACCGCAAATGGAGAGCGGCGAACCTGTGTGGTGGTGGAACAGTGCACAGTCGAGCGAGAGGAGAGTGGGCTGCCTGAAACCTAACCATGCAGACGCAAACCGACGCTGGACAGGCAGAGACACCATGTGGGCCATACACATGGTGATCCAGAGGTGGATACACACCTGCCGTGCCTGGCCATAGCGGAGGAACCGACAGGCAGTGCATATCCAGCACCAGGCAGTGGCCCACACCTGAGATGCAGGTACTATGCCCCACGTGTATACAGGCCCAGGGTGAGCAACCTGCAACTGATGGAGGAGGAGATTGGGGCAACAATAACTGAGCTGTGCAGCATACTCAGTGGGGACCCTGAAGTCCTCCACATCCAGAAGCCAGGCCATGCCGGTTGCCATGACGGTGATCAAAGCCCTGTGATTCCTCGCAATTGGCAACTTCCAGCATGTGATGGGGCGACCGTTGGAATCACACAGGCCACTGCCAGCCACTGCATAGCAACATTCACCAGGGCCCTGCTGCGAAGGATGCACCACCTCATAGCCTTTTCCTGGACACAGCAGATGCGGCAGGAGGCCATGCAGGTATTCTACAGTGTTGCCAGTGTCCCACGGTGCTCAGATGTATAGACTGCACCCACATCGCACTGCAGGCACCATGGCTGGAGCACAGGGCATACTGGAACAGGCATGGGTACACATCGATGAATGTGCAGGTCACCATGGATGCCAACATGGACTTCATTGATGTGTGTGCCCACTACCCAGGGTCCTGCCATGATGTATTCATCCTCGCCCAGACCAGCCTGGGACAGGCAGCAGCCGGGGGTCAGATTGGAGATGCATGGCTGCTAGGTGAGTGAGCACATGTGCGAGCCGCAGGACAGGCCTGGAATGGATGCCTGCTGCAGCCAGATGCTATGGATACAGCAAACAGACAGTGAGAAATGTGTACTGTATGTTATGCAACACATGAGCACCACTGCATGCTGTCCATAGTATCCCACAGACCATTGCACATCCCAATGCACATGCTCACAGCTTACATTGCACCTACAGGTGAACATGGATGCCCCTTGAGGACTTGACTGCTGACCCTGGTGTGCCACCCATGAGCCAGCAGGAGGAACAGTACAACCAGCACCCATCAGCAGACCCAGGCATGTGTGGAGTGTGCAATCAGGGTGCTGAAGAACTGCTTCCGGTGCCTTGACAGGAGTGATGGGCAACTCCTCTACAGCCCAGAGTGGGTATGCAAGATATTCACCGCATGCTGGATACTCCACAACCTGGCAAGGATGCATGGAGTGCTGGACCCAGAGCCAGCAATGGTGGAGGACTGGGAGGCCACAGAGGCAGCTGAAGGTGACAGTACTGAGTTTGGGAGCCAGCAGCAGGCCAGGGCACTGGCCCACCATGCGCGGGTGATACACGACAGTTTCTGAGATGACAACCCTACACCAGCACCAGGGTTGGACATACACATGCACCAATTCTGTGCCTATTACCATGCAGTGTGTGTAGAGCGATACAATAAAGTGCACATTACTACCAAATGCGTTCAGCATGTTCCTCATTTTCCCCCACATGAACCCCATGCCCCAGGACTCCCGCTGGCCATGGGCACTTGCCAACATGCACACTGTGATGCAGTGGAGCATTGTCAGAGGACATGCTGGCAGTGTCACCACCCTCCACAGCAGGATGGGCAGAAAGGCATGGCTCAGGGCTAGCAGGTGGCTGCACTGGTAGCCCCAGCATCCACCCCCTGTGCCTTCATGAGGCCCACCAAACTGCACAGGGAGCCAGTGATGGATGCCTGGTAAGCTGCCAGCTCCCTCAGCAGTCACAGGTGCCTCTCCATGTGGTGCACCACACGCAATCTGTGGTCCTGCCACACCTCATGCTCTGCCTCCCTAGCCTGCAGGTCCAGCCAGATACCCTGCAGCTTGGAGTCTGCTGCACTGGTGGGCACATTGGCAATGGTGGCTATGCTGCACCCTGGCTGGGCACTGGCACCCTCCGTGGTGGGTGGTGTGGTGCCCCCCCCCAATGCATGGTCCCAGACTGGGAGGGTGGTGTCCCAGGCAGGACTGTAGGGGAGCAAAGATGGCAGAGGTTAGTGTCACAGTGTGACAGCCTGGCCTATGGGGTGGCACCCAGTCCACTGCTGAACCAGCAGGTGGTGCACAGCCCGCAACTTACCCACCCCACACAGCACCTGAGGTCCAAAAGACAGACAGGCATGGGCTGGGTGGACAGAGGCATAGTGGGGACACATATCTAACTGTCATGGTCACACCTGGGCTATGGGGCACCCCCCTGTGTGCTTGTGGTAGAGCTGTTGAAGCCCGCAACCCCTGAGATGGCAACCTCCCCCACGTACTGCAGGCACCTGCTCCTCGAGTGGGCTGAGGCTGTGCTGCTGTGCAGGTGGCAGCCTGCTATTCCTGGCCCTCTTCTCCTCTTGCTACCTGTTGGACCAAGTGCCACTTTTTCTTGATGTCCTCCACATCTCAGTTGTGGTGGTGTACCGCATTGACCCTGTTGACAATGTCCCGCCACACTGCCTGCTGGGTGCTGGCATCCTCAGCCATGAAGAGAGCATTGTTCTGCTGCAGTACGAGCCCCAGGGCCATTGCAGTCTCAGACGGGGTGAAGTTAGCCTTCCTCATGTGCTCTGCTAGTGCCGGTTCCTTGTTAGCCATTGTGAAACAGCAACGTGCTAAGGCAGCATTCGCATACCTGTGTATGTTCTCTTATGCATACGGAGATAGGGCATGCATCAGGCCATGCCCCATCCAAAAGCATATCTGGTACCTGCGTGGGCCAATGGGTGCTGATATTACAAATATCAGCCTTATGGTTCACTGCCGTAGGACACCATAGCTGCACAGTGCTGCGTGACGGCAAGATAGGAGTGCAGGGATGCCCAGACAGCAATACCCGGGTAAGACACATAGCACAGCAGGTGGACAGGACAACCACGGCACACGCCGCATCGACGATGTGCTTTTGTGGGTCAGGGGGCATCCTGCACATAATGCCGCTGGGTCCAAGATGCTGCCATGGCTGTCATGCGCGGATATGGCAGGGGTGCTACCCATGCAGATGGTTGCACCAGCTGAAGCACAACCTGTGTTGGGCACTGCCCGCCTGTGACAGTCTGCTCGGGTAGTGGCCCTCTACCATACCCATGCAGGACAGCCATGCCCACACCCCATGCCCATGGACCCCTCGTCCGCCTCCCCTGGACCCCCTGACCTGGTCCCCTGCACCACTCACACAGAAACGCCACCCTACCCCCACAAACTAGATGACATAGCGCTTGCAAATAATAAAACATTTCTTGGACAATGTGTCAACATCTGTACAGCAGTGCCAACAGTGGCAGACATGCCCATGTTCCAAACCATGCAATCCGCCCCAGCTCAGGGCATATCCAAAAGGGAGTCACCCTATGATGCAGGGGAGCCCTGCTTGTGACCTGCCACAGCTGCTGTGAGGGCCTCAAGGTGCAGGCCTATGGTCTGCACTGTGGTACGCAACTCCTCTCTGAGGAGGTATACCTCTGCCAACAAGGCGGCCAGGGCCCAGTCACTCTGTGGACAAGGGGGGAGGCTAGCACTGATGGCCTGAGTGTGGCATGCCCTGGGTGTGCCCATGGGTACTGGGGTGGCTGTGGAGGACCCCAGCTGCAGGTGGTGGACCATGGCACCACTCAGTGTCTCCCCTGTCCCGGTCTGCACCATGTGGCAGGCACATGGCCCCTAGGTTGGTTGGCAGGTGGGCACGCCTGAGGGCTGTGGGGTTCTGCTGGGGGGTGCAGCTCTGCCTCTGGGCTCCCTGCTGGTTTCCTGTCAGTGGTGCCCTGCACCATGTCATCACACCTGGGGTGCTTGGTGGGTGATTCCTGCCACCCCCTCCAACCCCCTCTGCACCCACCTCTGCTGGCGCCTCAGCCACCTCACCCTGCCCCCAGTTCCCCCAGCCCTCCTCCTCCTCCTCTCACCCCACCCTGCCCCTGGTCTTCTCAGCCCTCCTCCCCACCCAGCCTCTGGTCTCCCCTCCTTCTCCTCTGACCCCTCCTCCCCACTCTGCCCCTGGTCCTCCAATCCTTCTTCCTCCTCCTCTGACCCCTCCTTTCAACCCTGCCCCTGGTCCTCCAATCCCTCCTCCCCCTCCTTTGACACTTCCTCCTCCTACTGGGCTATGGCCTCCTTGCTGCTCCCCTCGTCCGTAGTGGTATCCTCTGGTGCGGTGTCACTGGTCAATGATGTTGTTGTGGTCTCCTTCGCATCACCATCACTACTAGTAGTACTGCTGCTGCTCCACTCAGCTGGTGCAGCCCCCCCCCCCCCCCGTTCATGGGTGGCCAGTATGGTGGGCCAGCAGTCCCCTGGGCACTCCGTGAGCCAGCTGTGGGGAAAGGGGAGGAGGTGTTACTGGAACGCACCAGCATGGCCCTGGGGTGGAACTGGTACACCCTGGGGGGGCCCACACATGCATTGCTCACCCACCTTCAACCCACTGGGGCCTGCCTTCCCCACAGTGCACACGGTGCACCCCCCCCCCCCCCAATGCTGTACTGTGCCCTGCCGGCTTCCCCTGGAAGTGGTGCACAGGGGTGACAGCATGGGCAGGTGTACTATGTGCCCCTGAGGCCTCTGCTGGGGGTGTGTGCCCCTGTACTGCCCTTCTGTGCCATGCACCAGTCAGGTTTGCGCACACCTGCACATCATGTGTGCCAGCTGGTACACAAATGGGATGGTGGCACCGGGCATGGCACAGCTACCCCCAGCACAGTCCCATCATTGCATATGGGGGGGGGGGGTCCACCACCAGGTGGTCTACCTGCTCCAGTCTGGCAGCCATGGCTGCTGTCCCCTGCATCTGCTGGACACCACTGTGTATCCCACTGACCTTCCTCAGCCGCCAGCTGCTCCCTGATCCGCTGGAGCTGGTTGGGTCGCTTCCAGCACAGCGCCTGGTAGTGGAATTTCAGGGCCTCCAGTGTCCAGCATATGCCAAATTCCCTGTGGGAGGGAGGGGGGCACAGTTGGCCACTCTTTCTTTATTTTATTTTATGTGTTACATTTATACACTGCTTTTTCCAGTGATCAGATACGGTTAACATTATATGACAGGGTCACTTACATGTGACAATTTCAATATCTATGTACAGTGTACACTTATCATGGACCTAAGCTAGACCTAATTGTGAACTATGTACAGTGCACAGGGAACATATGTCTGACTTTGTAAACCGGTACTGATTCATATAACATGATAGTATGTGTGTGTCTTCTGTATGTGCGTGGAGGGCACCATGTTGCATGTTGTGCATACCTGACACCTGCAACGGTTTGGCTACATGCCCTTCCTAGGGGCAGGGGCATACCCATAGGTGTCAGGCTGTGGTGGCAGAGCTGCTTGCAAAGACAGTCATGCACCACATATGTGATATCTGCCACCAGTCCCCCCAGACCTCTGCCCCAGGACAAAGGGGCTAAGGGGCAGGGCAGGCATTTGGGGCACCTAACCTGGCTGCCTGTGTCCCCTGCAGTGCCCAGCCCTGCCACGGCCATCCTGCATGGGGCATTTCCATTGCTGTGCATGCCCTGCAGCATTGCTACCAACCCCACCAGGGGGTGCAGCACCCTCTCCACCTGCTATGTGTGGGTATGACCTCTGCTGCAGGCATTCGGGCTGGCACCTGTACCATTGCATGGATGTTCCCCCCCCCCCCCCCACCTCCTGACATATTGGGGCAGTCAGCAGCATGTGGCTTGCCTTCATGCCCTGTCTCCCTGTGCAGACACGCAGCTGTACCTTTCAGGGTGTGCCTGTCTAGCATGGTGCTCAGCCCCCCCCCCGCCTGTTGTAGCCCCCTTACCTGTGCAGCTGGAATTGTTTTCCCCTCCATAGGGCTGTTGCCAGCCTCAGGTTTGGGCCACGGCCCCCTCTGGGGTAGAGGGCCCCCTCATGCTGCAGGACTGAGTGGACAAGGCACTCACTTTCGTCCGGGGAAAAGTTGAAGCTTTGCCTTGCTGCCATGCCATTGGTGTCTTCTGCCCAGCCACAGGGGGCTCCTGCACAGGCAGCCCGCAGGGCCCGCGTGATGGTGTCATCTATTCACAGGTACGGCGGGTGGGCAATATATAGGTACGCCGGACAGGCAATACACGGGTTCCTGACCACCTTCTGTCGTATTTCTCTAGCCACTGTTGTGTTAGGTCACATACACGGATATCGCCTGTGCCTTGGATGCACTGCCCAGGTTACGCGCCCTGCGCTTATCCATCAATGCCACGGTGGACGCCTGATGCTGTGCTCAGTTTGTGCTGCATTTTCGTTGCTTGCCCGTTTTGTCAGCGCCTGACTCACCATTCAAGCACTTTTCCTGAACGGATAACTTTCTGAGGGTATGGCCTGCCTCAGCGCCTTGTTGAATATCGGGCCCACTGTAATACTTTTATAATCTCCTTCTGCTAGCTAACAATGTTTTTTAAGTTTCCTTCCATTCTTAATGACTTATTTAGTTTCATGTTAGTGTGTCTTTAGTAGTGAAGAGGCTAGAAGCTTATCTGTAAGTAGGATGATAAAGTACATCCCAGCTACGTTACTAGTTTAAATTGTCATAGTGTTGTATAAACTTCCTGTTTGAATTTTCTATAGATTTTTTAATAATACCGTAAGAATTATATTTTTGAAAATGAAACAGCTATTAAGTATTTTTTGAAAAGCTTTGGTGGTTGATATTTATTTATTTTATTTAAAGTCTCTTCTATACCGCACTATTCAGCATCAGCGCGGTTTACATGGAACAAAAATGCTCAGTACAATTAACACGTATGAGTTCACAGATAACAGGGCAAATAACTGGGATAATAGGGGTAACTATTTACATATCGTGCAACATAGAGTCATATAAACATGATATGAGGCTTAAATGCCCTTTTAAATGCTATTTTGTTATGAAATCCAGTATATGATACTTTTAAAAATAGCATAGATTTATAATTTTGTTTAACGAGAGGTTCTTTGCTATAGCACTAAGGAGTCTCTTGATTATACACAGTAAAAAGCTTTGTTTTTTTAACATTAAAGTGACATTAACAAATTAAAAAGAAAGGCTTTTTTGATAGGTTCTTAAAAAATGATGTTCTCCTTTTTAAAGAATACCATTATTTAGTATGGCCTAAATCACTACAAATCATCTCATATGAAAGGTTATACTTAGCAACTTATCATACAACCAATACCTTTCACCTTTTCAATCTTGATCTTTTTATGGTTGCTATAAAAAGATAAAGAGAGAAAAAAATCAAGATTAGAAAGGTTGAGAAGGCGGAAGGTATTAGATGTATAAGTTACTTATTATATATTATGTTGCATGTTTACTAAGCCTGTGCTGGTAACGCACGTGTGGTCCGCATTACTAGCGCGGGGCTGCACATTACAACCTGCAGGGGGGCAGGTACAGCTGTCCCTGCATTTACTACACTTCACCTTGGTTAAACGGCCATGGGATCAACTAACGCCAGCCACCGAGGTGGTGTTCGTTCCACCAGCAGCACTTGCCTGAGTGCAGGTAGTGCGGGTTACAAATGCCTGCGGCAGTTGTGCTGCAGTGGGAACGCCCCCATTCCGCTCAGTCTCCACCCCCAACATGCACTGCAAAGGTAGCACAAAGTTTTTAGCACAGGGCGGCATGAAACTGTGTGCTAACCATGTACTGCCCTGTTTACCAACATGTGTGTTATAACCATTTCTCCTTAGTTTTACTCTAGTCCCCCATTTTATAGTGTTTGCTGTAAGCTGTATTGAGCAAGGACTGACTCTTATGTGTACGTGTGCACTGCTATGTATGCCTTATAGCGCTATACAATCGATAAGCAGTAGTACTATACTTTCCATTCAGTACCAAATCACTTGCAATACTTGTTTTCTCATCAGGCTCCCATACTGTGTAATTCTCTTCTACTTTATTTAAGATTGGAAAGTTCATTAAAGAATTCAAACAAGGTTTAAAAATGTATTTTTTGGAGTTGGCATAGGGCTAGCCTCCCAAGTTTTGGTTGCTTGTTTTTCTTTCCCTTCTTATTTCTTTCCTAAGAACTTTCTTTTAAATTGTTGATTTGTTTTTATGATTAAAATAAAAAAAGAAAGGAAAAACAATAATTTTTTATTCACTGTACAGCGTTTTGGCAATTATTCATGGAAAGGCAGTTCAGCAAATAAAAGTAAACTAAAGTAAATTAAGTTATTTCTGGGCATTTGTAGCTTGAGCTTTATCCAGACACAGCCTTGTGGTTTCCTTGGTTTTCCTGAGCTACTCTTGCATTCGAGAAACATAGCCTACCAATTTCTGTACCAGACTCGGCTCTTCTTTCCAAGTCTCATGAATTCCCCAGGCGTCCTCCCATAAATCACCTCAAATGCAGAAAAACCCACTGAGCTCTGGGAATTTCTCAGATAGCAGCTAGGAATCTCAGATTTTGCCATTCTCGGCACCAAACCTTCTGATAATCTGCTTGAGGGTTTTATTGAAGTGCTCAACAAGCCCATCCATCTGTGGGTGATACAATGAGGTACCAAAGGTTTTCACCTTCAGCAATCCATAAACTTGCTGCATTTGCTCAAAAAACAAACAGACTCTTTGGTCAGTTAAGACTTTCTTGGACAAGCTGACTCACAAGAAAATCTCTTTCAGGGCAGTGTTACCATTGCAGTCTTCATATTATGTAACTAGGTACAGACTGCATCGAGTGGCATAATTAAGAATGACAAGAATGTACCAGTTGTCTTTGGAGGGGTGGCAGCTTTCTCAAAAGGTGCTTCCACAACAGCAATTGGAACTAAAGGATCAGGTTGTACCCTGGCAGGTTTAGTTAACTAAAATGAAGGGCATGAACTTGCTCATATAGCCCCAGTCATGAGCTTGCTTATATAGCTTCAGATAACAAAACTGTGCTAGTAATTGCTTCCAGCTTCTCTCTTCCCCTAGATGACCTCAAGCAGATGGTTATAAGCCAGTGGAAGCAATAGCGGGCTGGAATACTTGGAGCTCTTCATATACTTCTCTCTCTAAGTTTCCCTTGGCTATCCTATATATCAGGTCCTTTTTAATACTGAGAAGCATGGAGACAGTCTCTGGGTTCCTAGCCTAGGAATGGACTCTCCATCTAGCATTTGAACTTATTCCCAAGCAAACTTAAAGGGACTCATCCTCAACCCAGGCCTGCCAAAGGTTCCCCAGGTTACTCTTCCTAATCCATTTGGGAAGGGTCCATGGGATATTTGTGCATCCTTGTTCATCCTCAGGCTCCTATCTACTGCTTCTACAGACAGCACTGCCAGCCAGAATGTATCTTAGGTTCTTTTACAAACAAGCCTGGGTCCTTCCGAAGGAAGACCTGCAGGAATGACTTCTCCTCTGAGCCAACCGGTCTGGCATTAAGCTGGGCCCACAGAGTACCAGAGACCAAACAGTCCTGCCGCCAAAATGATGGGGTATGGAAGCTACAGAAGTACTCCCACTATGATGCTGGCCTGCCTCATATCTATTTTTACTGAAACCTAGACAATGGGGCATTGTCATTGATCCTCAGGGACACACATCAAATTTACACTCCATTCATTTATTTGTTTTTTTATAGCGCTTTATCATTTCAGTCAAAGAGGTTTACACTGTAACTTAAACTTGGTAATGTACATTAAACAGGGACATTGATAATTTGGATTGTTTCTGAGGCAATAGAGGGTTAAGTAAGTTGTCCAAGGCCACAAGGAGAGCTAGTGGTAATCAAGCCCTGGTCTCTTGGTTCCCAAGCCAGTGCTCTAACCATTAGGCTATACTTCTACTTCATTCATAGCCAGTCTGAATTATTTTAACCAATTCCCTTAGAATAAGGGTTTTGATACTCTCAAAGCTCACTAGTTCTGAAATGGGGGGTTCATCCAACTCCACAGGGATCTCAAAGTTATCTACTTCAGAGTGTGGGGTATCAACAAAGTTGCAAGTATAAGGGAACATTGGGTTAACATCCATTGCTTCTTCTTTGACCCTGAACATTCTCTAGCAGAATGGCCTCTTTCTCCACATTTACAACAGGGTAGTAGTTCCAGGTCTTGGGGCCGATATACAGCTGGAAGCTATCTCTTCTCCAGGGTTAGCTGCAGATGGCCACCTTCTGTGGGTTCTGGGGTCCTAGAAGGACCTTTTCTCCCATAGTCTGGGGTTGTCAGGTATCAACTGAGCTTGATGAAAAGTACTGGCAACTACCAGGGAGCTCTCTACATTAAGCCTCGGATGTTGGCACATCCACTGCTTCATGAGCTGTTTGCCTCTCTTTGCTCTGGGAAGAGCAGTGCCCTCACAGTGCTATGCTAGAGAAGTGGATATTTAAGTCCTGTGACAACTTTGCTGCGAGTTCTAGCTGTCTATTTATTTATTTGTTGTCTTTATTGGTGTGCTACTTCACTTCCCTGTTCCCTTTAGTTTTGCACTTCAGCTTTCTCAGCTGTATAACTTACCTTGCCTCTCTCAACTAACTGGCCTTTGCGTGGTAGCCAGGTTAACTGTTACTTTAAATTAAATATCTCTCCCTGCTCTGTCCCCAGAACGTGCTGCGTTTTAAACTTTTTTTCCTGCTCTAGCCTACCTGAGGAACTACCCCCTCCCCCCCTGCTGAGGTATTGTGTAGCCCTTCTTCCTGTCTCCTCCTCCTACATGTGCATAGTCTGTACTGTTTGCCTCTCTCTGCTCTGGGAAGAGCTGTGCCCTCACAGTGCTCTGCTAGAGAGATGGATATTTAACTCCTGTGACGACTTTGCTGTGAGTTCTAGCTGTTTATTTATTTGTTGTCTTTATTGGTGTGCTACTTCACCTCACTGTTCCCTTTAGTTCTGCACTTCAGCTTTCTCAGCTGTATAACTTACCCTGCCTCTCTCAACTAACTGGCCTTTGTGTGGTAGCCAGGTTAACAGTTACTTTAAATTAAATATCTCTCCCTGCTCTGTCCACAGAATGTGCTGCGTTTTAAACTTTTTTCCTGCTCTAGCCTACGTGAGGGACTAACCCCCTCCCCCCCTGCTGAGGGTACAGGACAGGGTACCTTGTAACAGCCCTCTTTTAATAGATCTTATTTCCCTCCCTCCCTCCCCAATACCCACCCGCCCCTGGGGTAATTGTAGCTTTATAGGTACATACATACGTCTTACAGGAAAGGGGCTGCTCTCAGGTGCAGCTCTTTATCCAAATCAGTCACACATAGAGGACCTCAGATTAATTAAGCTTCAGGTGAACAAGGTATATTAGAGGTATTAGATACACTTTTATTAGTATAAGCATCTACACCAACCCTTAGTAAGTACAGAATTTAAAGACCTAAACCCAAGCTTTAAACTAAGATGCAGACAACAGTCCAGCAGCGAGATGGGGGCTTTCCAGTCTTTTGCATTTAGTGTCACATGTATGATTTTCTCCCAGTTGGTGAGAGGTCTTACGTATGCACTAAGTGCAAGGAGCTCTTTGCTCTCAGGGAACAAGTCCATTCTCTAGAGGCTAGAGTAGCAGACCTGGAAGACATAAGAAAGACAGAGAAGTACATGGACAAGACCTACAGGGATATAGTCCTGAAGTCCCACCTCCAGTCTGGCAGCATCCCTGTTGCCATGGAGGAGAGAGGTCACGTGACAGGAGAGCATCACCCTCATGTGGCAGGATGTGATCCTGTAACTAGGACTTGTCCTTCAGGTGATGTAAAACCCTCTCACACTGAGGACGTTTCTCCAGGACCATGTGCCAATGAGGGAAGGGTTAGGACAGCTGTTATAGTTGGCGATTCAATGGTGGCATGTAGGTGGCTGGTGGACATGAGGATCACCTGATAACATGCCTGCCTGGTGCGAAGGTAGCGGACCTCATGCACCGCCTAGATAAGATCTTAGATAGTGCTGGGGAGGAGTCTGCTGTCTTGGTACATGTCGGTACCAGTGACATAGGAAAATGTGGTAGGGAGGTTCTGGAGGCTAAATTTAAGCTTTTAGATAGGAAGTTGAAATCCAGAACTTCCAGGGTAGCGTTCTCCGAAATGCTTCCCGTTTCACGTGCAGGACCCAAAAGGCAGGCAGAGCTCCGGAGTCTCAATGCGTGGATGAGACGATGGTGCAAGGATGAGGGTTTTGGATTTGTTAGGAACTGGGGAACATTCTGGGGAAAGGAGGGGCTCTTCTGAAGGGATGGGCTTCACCTTAACCGGGATGGAACCAGACTGCTGGCATTAACCTTTAAAAAGGAGATAGAGAAGCTTTTAAACTAGAAAATAGGGGAAAGCCAACAGTCGCCCAAGAGCGCATGGTTCGGAAGAAGGTATCCTTGAAGGATACTACTAAAGGCAGTGAGGTTCCAAAAAAGAGTAAAGTAGCCCAAATGTCCTCGAGCATGGTGCAAACAGAGCGTAAAGATTCCAAATTACCCATGCTTACCAATAGCCAGATTAATATTAATAAAATACAGTCTCTAAAATGCTTGTATGCAAATGCTAGAAGTCTAAACAATAAGATGGGAGAGTTAGAATATGTAGCACTAAATGAGAGGTTAGATATGATTGCAATCTCAGAGACATGGTGGAAGGAAGATAACTAGTGGGACACTGTGATACCTGGATACAAACTATATCGTAATGATAGAACTGATCAAATTGGTGGAGGGGTTGCACTCTATGTTAAAGAGGGCATTGAGTCAGAAAGGATTAAAGTTTCACAGGAAATAAAATTTGCTGTAGAATCTCTATGGATTGAAATTCCATGTATGAAGGGGAAGGTGATGGCAGTGGGGGTGTACTATCGACCGAATGGCCAGAATGAACAAATGGATGATAAAATGCTCAAAGAAACCAAGGAAGCTAACAAAAATCACAGCACAGTAATAATAATGGGTGATTTCAATTATCCCGGTATCGACTGGGTCCGTGTCACGGCAAGACATGCTAGGGAGATAAAGTTTCTAGATTAAATAAATGACTGCTTCTTGGAGCAGCTGGTTCATGAACCAACCAGAGGGGAAGAGACACAAGGAAGAACACTGGCTCGCAGAGAGTCCAAAAAACCAAAGGAAGCAAGCAGAGTGTGGGTCACTTGCGCTTTATTAACTTTATTTTGGGATTTGGTTATTTAATAAAGCGCGTGACCCACACTCTGCTTGCTTCCTTTGGTTTTTTTACCAACCAGAGGGGAAGCCATACTGGACCTAGTCCTTAGTGGAACACCAGATCTGGTGCATGAAATAAGGGTGTTGGGGCCACTTGGCAATAGTGATCATAGCATGATCGTGTTTGATTAAATTAGTGGAGGAGGGATAGTAAAGAAATCCACAGTACTACCTTTTAACTTTCGAAAGGGAGATTATGATAAAATGAGGAATACAGTTAAGAAAAAACTAAAAGGAGCGGTTGCAAAGGTTAAAGACTTACATCAAGCTTGGGTGTTGTTTAAAAATACTATCCTGGAAGCCCAGACCAGCTGTATTCCACGCATTAAGAAAAGTGGAAGAAAGTCCAAAAAACTGCCAGCATGGTTTAAAGGTGAAGTCAGAGAGGCTGTTGCTGCCAAAAAAGCATCTTTCAGGAAATGGAAAAAAGAGCCAAATGACGAAAACTGGAAACAGCACAAGCACTGGCAAGTTAAATGCAAAGCACTGATAAGGCAGGCAAAGCGAGAATTTGAGAAGGAACTTGCTACGGAAGCAAAAACATAAAATAAAGACTTTTTCAAGTACATTCATAGCAAAAGGCTTGTGAGAGAGTCAATTGGACCGTTAGATGATAGAGGGGTAAAAGGGGCAATAAGAGGAGACAAGGCTATAGCAGAGAGACTGAATGAATTCTTTGCTTCGGTCTTTACTGAGGAAGATGTAGGGATGTTACCCAAGACTGAAGTGGTAGTTAAAGGTGATACTGCAGAGGAATTGAGAGAAATATCGCTACACCGGGAAGATGTGTTACAACTATTTGAAAAAATGAATAGTAGCAAATCACCTGGACCGAATGGTATACATCCAAGAGTGTTGAAAGAATTGAAATATGAGATTGCAGATGTGCTATTAGTAATCTGTGAAATTTCATTAAAATCATCTGTAATACCAGAAGATTGGAGGATCGCCAATGTAACGCCAATTTTTAAAAAGGGTTCCAGGGATGATCCTGGAAACTACAGACCGGTGAGCCTGACGTCAGTACCGGGGAAAATGGTAGAAATCATCATAAAGAACAAAATTACAAAGCATGTAGATAGTCATGGCCTAATGGGAGACAGCCAACATGGCTTTAGACAAAGAAGATCATCTTACTAATCTGATATGTTTTTTTGAAGGTGTGAATAAACAGGTAGACAAAGGTGAGTCGGTTGATATAGTGTATCTGGACTTTCAGAAAGCCTTTGACAAGGTCCCTCATCAGACACGTTTGGCAAAACTAAAAAGTCATGGGATAGGAGGCAGTGTACTATTGTGGATCAGGAACTGGTTAAAAGATAGAAAGCAGAGGGTAGGGCTAAATGGCCAATTTTCCCAATGGAGAAAGATGAATAGTAGTGTACCCCAGGGATCTGTACTGGGTCCGCTACTTTTTGACATATTCATAAATGACCTGGAAAAGGGAATAACTAGTGAGGTTATCAGATTTGCAGACGACACAAAACTGTTTAAAGTTGTTAAAACCCAAGAGGATTGTGGAAAACTGCAGGAGGATCTGGATAAATTGGAAGACTCGGCATCCAAATGGAAGATGAAATTTAATGTGGACAAGTGCAAAGTTATGCACTTAGGAAAGAACAACCCACACTATGGTTACACAATGCAAGGTTCCACATAGGGAACCACCACCCAGGAAAAAGATTTAGGAGTCATCCTGGATAACATGTTAAAACCCTCCGCCCAGTATGCAGTGGAAGCAAATAGAATGCTAGGTATCATAAGGAAAGGAATGGAAAATAAAACAAAGGATATTATAATGTCTCTGTATCGTTCCATGGTACGACCACACCTTGGTCGCCGTATCTTAAAAAGGATATAGCGTTATTAGACAAGGTACAGAGAAGAGCCACCAAAATGGTAAAAGGGATGGAAGGCTACTCCTATGAAGAGAGGCTACAAAGGTTAGGGCTCTTCAACCTGGAAAAGAGACGGCTGAGGGGAGATATGATAGAGGTCTATAAATTAATGAATGGAGTGGAACAGGTAAACGTAGATCGATTGTTTACGTTATCAGAAAATAGAAAGACTACGGGACATGTAATGAAGCTACAGGGTAAACTATTTAAGACAAATAAGAGATAATATTTTTTCACTCAATGTGTAATCAAACTCTGGAATTTGTTACCGGAGGATGTAGTAAGGGCTGTTAGTGTAGCTGGGTTTAAAAAAGGTTTGGACAAGTTCCTGGAGGAAAGGTCCATAAACCATTATTAAAAAGGGACCCAGGATATCAATGCTTGACCCAATACAAGCATTGTGGAACCTGTGTCTCTTGGGGAAACTGCTAGGTACATATGACCTAGATTGGCCACTGTTGGAAACAGGATACTGGGCTTGATGGACCTTGTTCTGACCCAGTATGGTATATTTTATGTTCTTATGTAGGAACGTTTCCTATATAACTACTTCAATTTTGGTTTTCTCTTCCATTTGCAACCATTTCCATTTGGCATCTTTCATTTGACAGAAGAGCACTCTTGGACTTTCCCCATCAGTAGGACTCTTCCCTGAAACTATTGTCTCTAAACTTTAGGGTACACCCTGAACGTTCAAAAATGGCTTCCTTGACTTAAGCATAAGTCATCCTCCCTCTGGATTTAGGCTCTAGTCTCTTTGGGGCTTGTGGATTCAAATCCCTGTACTTCCTACCAGATGAAATAGTGTGTGCAAGTGGCCTAGGTTCGGAGCCAGTGGTGAAGCACTTTTGTCACAATAGGTCAGTGAGGTCTAGATGTAGAACAAAAGCATCGGTGTAGTTTGCCTTCTTACTTTGGTGGGGCAAAGGGTAAGTCATACTAGCAGTGGGGGTAGGGGTACTAGTTCACCGTTAGTGCCTACATCATTTGGGGACACATTGCCCCCATGTCCCCACAAAAAATACAGCTATGAGCAAAAGAATGTCTTTATTCAAGAGCAGAACAAAAGGAATGTATCTTACCTTTTGCAAACCCCACAAAATGGTACAGCATTTGTTCATATACACACAGTGTGAGCTTACTCCTGGGGCCTTCCTGCCTCAATCTGGGGCAGTTTATAAGCTCACCTGGGCCCCACCCTCAATCTCAGCTATGCCTCTTTTAAGGTCTCTTAAGGAGGAACGGGTATCTTGTTTATACACCCCTTCACCGATTGTATGAAATTACATAGTTACTGTGCCTAAATGTAATTACCTTGAGCTGCTACTGAAAAGATGTGAACTAAATCCAAATAAATAAATACATGCCAAATATAAGCTGTGTCAACATGACAATATTTCATGCCTAGGAAACTGAATGGAAACTCTGAAATCTTCCTGATCTTGTCAAAAACAGGCGATTCTTACCTGACTTTGGTGACAGCAGGGTAAAGATGTCTCATTGTGTGATCGGATGGGGGATTCATACATGTTTAATGCAATGCAATAAATGGTACTATAAAGATGTTTTATGTGTTGTTACCCCCTACACTGGTATTTTTAAGTAGTATTTTTATTTTCATTCCTTTCTTAGCCATGCAAGTGATTTTTGAAGTTCCTGGAAAAATGACAAATGGGTCAATATTTAAAAGGGCTTAGACATTTACCGGCAGCTGGTAAATATATAAGTCCGCTAGCCTGGAATTTTCAGTGACATTAGCCGGATAGTGCCAGCAAAAATTACTCCAACTGCATTGGCACTATCCAGATAGTGCCAGCGCAGAGCATGGGTGGTAACACTTAGCTACGTGTACAGCGGTGATATGCAGCTGCTATACTTATAGCTATGCAGTCTACTTTTGGCCTGCAAAAAAGCCAGGAAAGCCATACCATAGTTCTAATGGAGTCTCTTCTAGAAAGATTTCAGAGATGATTTTGGGTAGATTCAAGGAACTCAAAGTTACCCTCTTAACATCCAGGCTTCAAGAGCAGGAGGTCCACTGATGGGGTGTAAACAGAGTACCTTGATACTGAGTGATCAGGGGTTTGGAAGTTTCCAGCTGAATCCATTCCCTAATTTATAATGCCCGGAGAAGTGGGACCAAGATTTTTCTCAGTCAATAAGGGGTTATAGGTACAGCTTATTGAATGGTGGTAACCATTTTTACGTATATGTAGCACTGCCACCTATCTATATAGTTTTTTTAAACAATACGGTCACTGCTGGGTCTGACTATTGACCCATAGGGTCTTAAATACTGGACTGGAGGTCAATGAAATCTGTCAAAACATTCAGACCCACCTTTAAAAAGGCTAGTTCGGTTTCTTTTTCAGAAGCCCCGATGTAAGAGCTGTGCAGTTTGGGAAGCTCCTCTTTGATAAAAGATAGGCTCAGTTTCTCTATCACTCTTGCTGGTAAGTAATGTTCAGTTCTGAAATAGGCCGTGCCATGAACCTATAAGAAAATGAAGTCACCATAAAAAACAATGCTTCCACATAAGCACAGAGTTCAGAGTACCCTGTGCTCTCATAAAAAAGGACACTGTAACCTCATTACACTGAACACCACTAAAGCTACCATTCATCCATTCTGAATCAATCATATATCCAATGGATTTTCTTACAATCACCTCTAATCTACAACATCCTGTACATACAGGTTAGCACAGTAGAAGCTGAAGTATGGCTTGCTGCACTGGGGTTAGCAGGCAGGGTGACAACTTTACAAGAGAAAAGCATCAATCATCTGTTAAAGTTCAGTAATTGAGGCAGGGTACAAAATTATTACTGTTACTATTCATTTTTATAGCACTACTGGATGAGTTCAGAGCTGTACAGAGGCACATCAGAAACTGTAAGGGCCAAGGAGCAGGTAATGTCTAGTCAAAACAGAGAGAAGAGAGTCTCCAGTTTAATATTAATAAAGCAATGTGCTTCTTGTGATTCTTCTGCAGGAGTAACAACAGTATGGCAAGGTGATTTTGAATAGAAATCACAGCAAGTAGAAATGACAGAAATCAAGGAAAAGGGCTTTGCATGGAACCGCAGCAGTTCATAATCATAAGATGAATTATGGCAATGTAGAAATATTTTAAGATCAGAGCAACCCCCCTCTAAATACAGTATACCATACCTCAGGCTGGTAATCTCCAAACTCTGCCTGCAAGGCCAGTGAGGCAAGCAGCAAGGCCGCCTCATCATCACAGTGCAATCTCTCCTCCAGGATATCTTTTCTCTGCTGCAGATAGTACTGGTGACAAGTCAAATTGTGTCTGCATTGAGGAAAAAAAAGTATACATTCCTGCATTCTCCAGATTTCTTTGAACAGACCAAACATGTATTTAGTGCAGTGCATGCTGGAAAAGAATGAGTAGCGGGCCAAAAACGTGCAATACTTACTGGATTTGGCTAACATCATCCACAAAAAACTTAATGCGGAAATACAGATTAAAGTTGATTGTGGTTCGGCTCTTTTTCTTTGGTTCCTCCTTCCATCCTTCGGGGGCAATCTTGGTAAGTTTTAAATCAGGGTCAACAAAGAAAAATTCATGGTCTGCAAAAGAGGGAAAAGGACATTCTTAGAGAGTCAAGTTAATACATTTAAGTTTGCAACATGTGAAGAGCTGAAGCTACAAAGGAATTCTCTTCTGTGCTTGCAGAAATGAGACTGACTTCTGCTGTTTTACTTATACCTTATAAGATAATTTTTAATCAAAGAAATGGTTCTATGTAGTAGGGACCATGCAATATATCAAATACCTTTAGGAAATCCAGTTCATGCCGTATTTCACATTTTATTTCATTTATATTCATAGACTATCTTTTTCCTTAAACTTGGGACTTAAAGCAGTTTATCATAATGTCAAGATACAGTAACAAAAATTACCCCTAATATGAATCCACTCTATACCTCACACTCTCCAGGAAATCAGCCAGCCATTCACATAAACCAAAAATAAAACAATACAATTAAAATATACTCCCTCCCAACATATATAGAACAAATTGTAATAAATTCTACTACTACTACTGAGCATTTGTAAAGTGCTACCAGTCGTACGCAGCGCTGCAGAGACATGTAAGAGACAGTCCCTGCCCATTAAAGCTTACAATGTAGTCAAGACAAAACACAGAAGATATACGCAGGGATAAAGTAGGGGAAAGAAAAGGGGAGAGAAGAGGAGATCAGTTGAGCAGGGCCGGATTTAGCTATACGCCATGTACGCCATGGCGTAGGGCCCACAGCTGCAAAGGGCCCACAAAAATTGAAGTAGTTAGGCTTTTTTTTTTAATAAAATAAAAAAAAAACCTGCTGGCTGCCGCCGCGGGGCCCCCTCTGCTGCCGCGGCAGCATGGACTGACCCGCGGGGGCCCCCTCTGTAAGCTCGGTCCCTCCCTCCGTGCCTCCGTGTCTCCCTCCGTGCAGGCTGTTAGAGACGCGAAGGCAGACAGTCTCCTTCTGCCTTCCCGTCTCTGTTAAGCCCGCAGGGCTGATGGGAAATTTCCGATCTGCCCATGCGGGCTTAACAGAGACGCGAAGGAGACAGTCTGCCTTCGCGTCTCTAACAGCCTGCACGGAGGGAGACACGGAGGCACGGAGGGAGGGACCGAGCTTACAGAGGGGGCCCCCGCGGGTCAGTCCATGCTGCCGCGGCAGCAGAGGGGGCCCCGCGGCGGCAGCCAGCAGGTTTTTTTTTTTAAAATAAATTTTACTTGAGGGAGGGGGAGGGGGAGGGGGTAGGACTGGTAATTGGGGGGGCTGGGACTGGGGCTGGAAATGGGTTGGGACTGGGACTGGAAATGGGTTGGGGGGATTAAGGCTGGAGGTGGGCTGATGAGGAGGACTGGTAATGGGCTGTGGGCTGTTGGGAGGGGGGGTTAGAACTGGTAATGGGCTTTGGGGGGGTTAAGACTGGTAATGGGCTGTGGGCTGATGGGGGCTGTCTGGTAATGGGCTATGGGGGGGGCTAGGACTGGAAATGGGCTGGGGGGGGTTAAGACTGGAGGTGGGCTGATGGGGTTAGGACTGGTAATGGGCTGTTGGGGGGGTTTTTATAACAGGTAATGCGGTATTGTGAGATAAGAAGGGAAATGGGAAGAGGGCTGATGGGGGCTGTCTGGTAATGGGCTATGGGGGGGCTAAGACTGGAAATGGGCTGGGGGGTTAAGACTGGAGGTGGGCTGATGGGGTTAGGACTGATAATGGGCTGTTGGGGGGGTTTAGAACTGGTAATGGGCTTTGGGGGGGGTTAAGACTGGTAATGGGCTGTGGGCTGATGGGCTGATGGGGGGGGGTTAGGACTGGCAATGGGCTATGGGGGGCTGACTGGAAATGGGTTGATGGGGTTAGGACTGGAAGTGGGCTGATGGGGGGTTAGGACTGGTAATGGGTTATAGGGGGGCTTAAACTGAAAATGGGGTGATGGGGGGTTAGGACTGGTATTGGGTTGGGGGGTTGCTAGGACTGGAAATGGGCTGATGGGTGGCTAGGACTGGAAATGGGCTGATGCAGGGACTAGAAGGGAATGGATGCTGGGTGAGGCTGGAACTAGAAGGGAGCTGATGTTGGGGGAGGATTAGAATGGGATGGGGCTGGAAGAGTAAAATGGAGAAGGGAAAAATATTTTGTGTGGGAGGGATAAAAAATCTACAATTGGCCGGGTATTGGGAGAGTAAGTGGGGATTGAGGATGGAGGGGTAAAATTTGACTGGATGAAATAGGAATGAGGAAAGAGCAAAAGGAGAAAGATTAGTATGTTAAAGCAGATGTAGAGAGAGAATGGAAAAAAACTAGAAGAGAGAGAAGAAAGGACAAATGGACAGCAGACGATGGAGAGTTAGCAGAAGACATGAAGAAACCAGAAGAAAGTGGCTGGAGCAATTGCAGCTGAAAAAAATGCACAAAAGGTAGAAAAATATCTCTTTATTTTGAATTTATTAATTGGAATATGTCAGCTCTGGTAAATGTGCATCATTAACGTCTGCGCTTTGTTTAGTACAAGAGCAAATTAATGTATAGTTTTATTTCTACAGTGTTGTACATTCCAAGTTTGGCTTTTGGGATTCCCAGTTTAATTATTGTCTTCCTGTTTCTAAAATGTGATTACTTGTTTGGTGATGGTCTATGTTCTGCATGTGTAACTGAGCTGAGGTGTTCTGTTTATATAATTCCTATTTGACATTGCCACTTGTTCTCTTTCCCCAGTAGGTCATGTATTGTTGTTCTCTGAAATGTATTGGTTTAATATTTGCAGTGTTGCCTTTTGATTGGTAGAGTATGGTGCTTTGTGAGTCCTGGTAGTGCTGTTAGGATACGGCGGGTTTGCTATGGGTTCTAAATGGGCAGTGTTTGTAGTAGTTCCTAATGTGTCTGGCAGTTGGCACTGGATTATAGTAATGTAGAAATCTTTTAGTCTTTCTTTATCCATACACTCATTAAGAGGCACGTTTACTAAAAGTTAGTATATGGTAACATTATGCAAATATTTATGCAAATGAGGCCCCTTATGCAAATGAGGCCCACACCCCCCTTGGGCCGCCCCTGCTGGGGGCCCGCAATTTTTGTTGGCATAGGGCCTCACTCAAGGTAAATCCGGCCCTGCAGTTGAGTCAAGATCCAAAAGCAGCAGCGAAGAGGTGAGCTTTCAACTTGGATTTCAAGAGGGTTAGAGAGGGTGCCTGGCGTACCAATACAGGTAGTTTGTTCCAGGCGTTAAGGTGCAGCAAGGTGAAAGGAGCGAAGTCTGGAGTTAGCAGTAGAAGAGACGGACGCAGATAGAAGTAGTTTGCTAGAAGAGCAGAGTTCCCAAGGGGGGTTGTAAGGAGAGATAAGAGAAGAAAGGTAGCGAGGAACCGCAGAGTGAATGCATTTATAGATCAGCAGGAGAAGTTTGAACTGGATGCGGAAACGGATAGGGAGCCAATGAAGTGACTTGAGGAGTAATATGGGCATGACGAGGCTGGCGGAAGATTAGTCGTGCAACAGAGTGTTGAACAGATTGAAGGGGGAAGAGATGATTCAAAGGGAGACCAGCAAGGAGTAGTAAAGAAGGGAGGTGATTAAGGAGTGGATAAGTGTTTTAGTAGTGTGTTCAGAGAGGAAAGGGTGGATTTTGCTAATGTTAGAGAAAGAAATGGCAGGTCTTAGCTACAAGCTGGATATGTGTGGAAAAAGAGAGAGAGGAATCAAAGACAACCCCCAGATTGCGGGCCGAGGGAACAGGAAGGAGTACAGAATTATCCACAGAGACTGAGAAAGGAGGAAGAGGAGGGGAGGTTTTAGGGGGAAAGATGAGAAGTTCAGTCTTGGCCATGTTCAATTTCAAGTGGCGGTGAGACATCCAGGCAGCAATGTCAGAAAGGCAGGCAGAGATCCGGGTCTGGATTGCTGGAGAGATTTCAGGCGTAGAGAGGTAGGTCTTGGAGTCATCGGCATACAGATGGTACTGAAAGCCATGGGAAGAGATAAGCGCACCAAGGGTCTGGGTATAGAGAGAGAAAAGGAGCAGACCCAAGACAGATCCTTGGGGTACACACCAACTGGGAGCGGGGTAGGAGAGGAGGAAGAGCCACCAGAACACACACTGAAAAAGCGATGGGAGAGATAGAAGGAGAACCAGGATAGTACAGAGCCACTAAAACCAAGCGAGGACAGGGTATCGAGGAGAAGGTTGTGGTCAACAGTGTCAAAAGCAGCAGAGAGGTTGAGAAGGATGAGGACAGAGTAAAGGCCCTTGGATTTTGCCACGAACAAGTCACTGGAGACTTTGGCGAGAGCCATTTCAGTAGAGTGTAGAGGATGAAAGCCAGACTGTAAGGGATCCAGGAGGGCATGAGAGGAGAGGAAGTCGAGGCAGCGGCAGTGAACCGCACGTGCGAGTAGTTTAGAAATGAAGGGAATGAGAGAGATGGGTCGATAGTTAGAAGGACAGGTGGGATCAAGTGAGGGTTTCTTGAGAAGAGGTGTGATTACAGCATGCTTGAAATCAGCAGGAACTGTTGTGGTGGAGAGCGATAGGTTGAAAATATGAGAGATGGAAGGGACAACAGCAGAGGAGATGGGGCTTAGGAGACGGGTGGGGATAGGATCAGAGGAGCAAGTAGTGAGTTTGGAGGAAAAAAGAAGGTGTGCAGTTTCCTCTTCAGAGATCACAGGAGAGGAAAAGAGGGTAGCAGAAGCAGGGTGGGGGAGAGTTGGGAGTGGAGAGGGGGAGGAGGGGAAGTAGCTGACTTTGTGGGGAATTGGAGGGTGATCTTGTGGATTTTGTCATGGAAATAGTCAGCTAGGGCTTGGGCAGAAAGGGAGGGAGGCATCAGAGGTGGAGGCACTTTGAGGAGAGAGCTGACAGTAGTAAAGAGACAGCGAGGATCAGAGGCAAGAGAGTTAGTCAGATGGACATAGTAGTCTTGTTTGGCAAGAGCTATGGCTGACTGGAAAGAGACAAGCATGAATTTGAAGTGAAGAAAGTCTGCAGGGGAGACGTATTTGAGCCAAGCACGCTCAGCAGAATGGGCACAGGAACGTAGATAGCGGGTAGTGGGTGAAAGCCAGGGCTGGGGTGTAGAACGTCTCACAGGACGTGGGATGGGCGGAGCAAGGGCATCCAGAGCCGAGGAGAGTGCAGCATTATAGGAAATTACTGCCTCGTCAACAGACTTAGATGACATAGTGGAAGAAAGAGATGAAAAAATGGTGGAAGAGAGAGCCAAGGGATCAATAGCATGAAGATTTCTAAATAGGTTGGAGGAGACAGGACGAGGCCGAGGCAGTGGGTGATGAAGGTTAAAGCTTAAAAGGTGATGGTCAGATAAGGAGAGAACTGAGCTACAGGGTAAGCAACTCAAGAAAAATATCAGGTCAAGGCAGTGGCCGTGTTGGTGAGTGGGGGCAGTGGAACAAAGTTGGAGGTCAAACGAGGAGGTAAGGGAGAGGAGCTTTAAAGCATAAGGATCAGAGGGGTTGTCGACATGAATGTTAAAATCCCAAAGAATAAGAGTTGGGGAAGAGGAATCCAGAAAGAAGGAAAGCCAAGAGTCAAAGTCAGTGAGAAAGGTAGAAGCAGACTTGTCAGGAGGATGATAAACAGCAGCTACCCGAAGAGGAGGTAGAGTGAAAAGGCGGATGGAGTGGACTTCAAAGGAGAGAAAGGAGTGAGACTGAGGCATCAGGAGGCGTTGGAATTGGCAAGAGGGAGAGAGTAGAAGCCCAACACCACCATCACGGCCAGTGGGACGAGGCGAGTGAGAGAACTGATAGCCCCCATGACAGAAAGCAGCAGTAGATGCGGTATCATCGGGGAGGAGCCTGGTCTCAGTTAGAGCAAGAAGGTGCAGAGCACTAGAGATAAAGAGGTCATGAGTAAAAGCAAGTTTATTAGAGACAGAGTGAGCGTTCCACAAGGCACATGAGAAAGGGAGAGTGGAAGGGGAACGAAGTGGGATATGGATGAGATTGGACATGTTGCGTGAAGATCTCTTCTCAGAGTGAGACAGAAGTCTAGTGGGGCCAGGATTGGGGTTGATATCTCCGGATGAGAGAAGGAGTAGCAGAGAACGGGGTAGAGAGGAGACAGCACGGCGGAAACGAGGGTAAGGTTGCCTTAGAGAGAGAGGAGATGGTTGAAGGAGAGGGAGAAAGTGATGAAGAACTGATGATAGGGTAGAAGACAGAATGGAGGGGGAAGTGAGGACAGTAAAGGAGAGACGTGAGAGTGCTGGTAAGAGGGGAAACAGTTAGGGAGTATGAAGAAAAGGAAGACAATGTGATGTGGAGCCATAGAAGAGGAACAGAGAGGTGCAATGCAGCGTATGTTATCTTACAAGCAGTGAGGTAGGAATGGATTGTACAGGCTATGCAGCATATGCTATCATACAAGCAATGAGGTAGCAATGGATTCTGCAGGTACAGCATATGTTATCATACAAGCAATGAGGTAGCAATGGATTCTACAGGCCAAGCAGCATATGTTATTTGGAAGGAATGAGGAAGCAATGGCGTCTACAGGCTATACAGCATATGTTATCTTACAAGCAATGAGGTAGCAATGAATTCTACAGGCCATGCAGCATATGTTATCTTACAAGCAACTAGGTAGCAATGAATTCTACAGGCCATGCAGCATATGTTCTCTTACAAGCAATGAGGTGGGAATGAGGTAGCAATGGGTCCTATAGGCTATGCAGTGCAGGATGCCTTGCTTATTGTGTGCTGCTTACCAGTTTGGGTGGCTCAGTGGTGGCTCAGTTTGGGACAGCTTCTCTTAGGGTGTGTAGGTTTGGGTCACTTTGGTAGATGGAAGGGTGTATGTTGGAGGGTAACAATTACGGTTCACGCCTAAGGGCCACGTCAAAGGGCCCTCTGGCGAGGCCCTCAGGCACGGGCGTGCCGGGAGGCACTTCCTTCTTTAAAGCTGTGTCCGGTGTGCTGGGTGGCTCCGATTCGCCACCGGATGGAGAGTAGGGGGTTTTTCAGCCCTCTGCTCTGTTTCCTACCGCTGATCGGGGTTGCGGGGTGGGAGGTGAGCAGCGATGGCGCCGGAAGGTGCTTCCTTCTTTAAAGCTGGGTGGCTCCGATTCGTCACCGGATGGAGAGCAGGGGGGTCTGCAGCTCTCTGCTCTCTTTCCCACCACTGATCATGGTTGTAGGGTGGGAGGTGAGCAGCGATGGCGCCAGGAGGCACTTCCTTCTTTAAAGCTGAGTCCGGTGTAATAACATAATAACACTGTCCTAGACCGTACCATGCTAGAAATGTGCCCTATGTGACTTGCAAACCTGGCAACCCCTTCCCTCACCCAGCCACGTACAGGAACTCACTCTTGTTTGGCTTCTTGGAAGCCCAGTGATGATATCAGTGCCTCTTCCGTATATCTCTATTGAATGCTTGATATACTGCTCAAGCACCATATTAGAGTGGTTTACAATAAAAGGCAGCCACAAAGATAAGAAAATAGAAAGGAATGCCAATTATTAGACAGGAAAGAGGACAGAGGTAAATAAAAGGTTCATAGGAAGGAGGGATATAGAAAAGAAGGACAGAATTAGGAGGCACGGAGAAGGATGTATGGGAGAGAGAGGGCTGTATGGGAGGGATATAGAAAGGAAGGTCGGAGTCAGGGAGAGGGCTGTATGGGAGAGAGAGGGAAGTTGAAAGCCGTATGAAAGAGGTGGGTCTTGAACATGTTTTTGAATTTTATGTAGGATGGTTCAAAACGAAGGGGGGCAGGCAGAGAGTTCCAGAGGGCAGGTCCCAGAAAGAAGAAGACTGAATTCCGAGTAAGTTCGAGGTGAGCATGAGGGAAGAACAAGGCGCTTAGAATGGAGAGATCTGAGGCGATGGTGTGGGGTATAAAATTGCAGAAGATCCGAAAGATATTGGGGGATGCCGGTATGGAGTGCCTTATGGACCAAGGTGAGTATTTTATAAGTGATCCAATATTTGAAGGGAAGCCGGTGCAAATGAATGAGTATAGGTGTGATATGGTCTGAGCGGGAAGTATGAGAAAGGAGACAGGCCAACGTGTTCTGGAGAAGATGGAGATGCTGAAGTTGGTTGTGAGGGAATCCAGCGAGGGTGACATTACAATAATTGAATCTAGAGGTAACAAGGGATAGGGTAAGTGTCGACAGTGACTGAAGAGAGAGGAATGGGCATATGGTGTGAAGCTGTCAGAAGGATGCAAAAGAATGATGGACAAGAGTGGATATGTGCTCATGGAAGGAGAGGGATGAATCCAAGATCACTTAGAGATAACAAATGGAATTAACAAGAGCAAGAGTGGACTGTGCAAATGAAGGGGCCAAAAAGGGGCAGGGAGTATGAAAGGTAAACCAAATAGCAGCGGATTTGGAGATGTCGAGGTGGAGGAAATTTGTAGATAACCAAGAAGAGACCTGAAGTAGACAGGAATTCATGGGGCTGAGATTGGGGGCAGCGGAGCTAGTATAATGGAGCAGGATGATGTCATTAGCATAAAAGTAAAAGGATATGCCAGTCTGTTGGATGATAAGTGCTAAGGGAACTAAGAAAATATTGAATAGGAAGGCAGCCAGAACAGAACCCTGGGGACGCCACAGGTGACGAGGTAGTGGAGCCAGCCTGGAAAGAAAAGGCATGAGTGAGAAGACAGGACCGAAACCAATGATGGACAGTGCCACGTAAGCCAAAATCGTGAAGACGGGAAAGAAGGGTGGAATGGTCCACCAGGTCAAAAGCAGAAGAAAGGTCTAAGGAGACAGCAAGGGTAATATCACCATGGTCATGAGAAACATGAAGCTCATTGAGAAGAGGAAAGGAGAATAGTTTCTGTGCTGCAACCCGCCCTGAATCCGGATTGACAAGGATGGAGTGCATGAGTTGAATCCCTGTGCGGCTGCATTGTTCGCACAGCCTTTGGTACAGCCCTGCTTAGATCTATTCCAAAACTAAAAATGTTAAATCATAGTTCTCTGATCATAAGAAACTTGTTAACTCTTTCATAAGAAACTCTTTAACCCCTTATATGCATTCTATCCTGCTAGGGTCTGTCCTGCCAGTCATTCCTGGAGAAGCTACCAAAGCTACCCCTTCAAGAGTGGCCTGCCTGAGTGACAACCCCTTCAACAGGTCTCATGTTTAAGTCAGGCTCTGATAATGTCAGTGGGTGAAGGAAGGGGCCATGAAATCCACAAAGACTCAGATAAGGTATTGGCTTCCAGGAAGGAGTCTCTTAATGAAGGAATCAGATGAAGAGCCTCGCTTGGCTCCTGCAGCATTCTATACATCTGACTGGCTGGGTTCCAGACAACTTCATGGCAGTAAAATAATGACATGTGAGAATCCAAGGTTACGAACATCCTTTAAACATTGGCCTCTTGGTACCAGCAATATGCTTAATTTCTTGAACCCCCGCAATGGCAAAAAAGTTATGAAATTCAAAAATAAAAATAATTATATTAAAAATACAAATCATTAAAATATATTGAAATAGTTTTAAAAAACATCATATATAGTAAAAGTGTAACACATGTTTTCTTCATGAACACATAGAGGGTAATTTTATAACAGGGTGCTTATGTTAAGAGACCAAGCAGGTGCCTACTTAGGTGCTATTTTATAAAGACACATGGGGCCCTTTAACTAAAGACCACTATCCAGTTAATACACCTGCATACCGGCTGCTAAAATGGAGTGCTCCAAGAACATCATGCCCAACTGCTGTAGGCTGGTTCTAGAACGGCGAACACAAGACATGAATGGATTATCTACTAAGGAAATATTGGTGAAATTCATGTCTTCCTCTTTCAGAGAGTCATCCATTTCATTCCAGATCCTTTGGGAGTACTGGCTCTCCTCTGCTTTCCTGCCTTTGCTACTCCAATCCTCTAGAGCCACCCCCTGTTGATCAAAGAGATGGGACATCATTTTGAGGTATTCAACTTTTAACCTGGGGGGCCACCTGTGGCTATTACTGTGTGTTAATACTTTGTATTTTGTGTTTAAATACAGGTTTATTGGCTCTCCTCTAATTTCCTGCCATTGCTCCTCCAAATGCCTAGAGTCTCTCCCCTGCTGATCCAAGAGGTGGGATGTCACTTCCAGATAATCAGCTTTTAAATTGGGGGGGGGGGGGGGGGAGGGGGGTCGCCTGTGGCAGAGCCACGGGCATATGCCAAAGGCTGGTCCTGCTCCTTGTGTGCTCCTTGGGGCACCTCCGGGGCTGATCTGTGCTTTCTTTTTAGACGTCTTTTTATCTTCGGGCTTATCCTTGGTACCTCCTCTGTTTCAATGGATCTTTGTCTTTCTTCCATGCCCGAGGCATGTCAAATCCAGTCTTTTGGGGCCACTTCCTGTTGCCCCCCATCACTTCAGGTAATCATATCATCATATCTTCTCATCACTTCATCTCCCCCTCACATGGCCCTCCCCATCTAACCTCTCCTTCCCCCCCCCCCCCCAAACACTATTATCTCCCCTTGGCTTCGTTTTTTTTAAACTCTTGCTCCCTTCATCACAAATCTGCCCTTATTGCCAACCTTTTCTCCTCTCATTGTCTGTCTTTTCTAGCCATCACCAAGACCTGGCTTTGCCTAGGCAATCTGGCTCATCTGACCAATGCCTGTCCTGCAGGCTTCTCGTTTATTCAAAGGTACCGACCCTCCAGATGTGGTGGTGACCTTGCCTTTTTTTCCCCCTCCTCCTTATCTGTAACCTCTATCTCTCTCCCAGACTCCCCCTCCTATGAGGCCCTCCCAACCCACATCCCCTTCTCTATTTAACCATTCTACATTCTCCATATCTACAAACTTCCGTCCTCGTCAGTCGACGGTCTAAATGACTTTATCTCCTTCCTGGCTAACCTCTCTCTCGGTTTCCCGCTGCTACTTTTTTTTTTTTTTTTTTTTTTTTTGTATAATTCTTTTTATTGGGTTTTATGTTTAAATACAACACTCCACAATCATATTCCCGCACCAAGTCATGCAATACAATACAAAAAACATGCTCCAACTTATAGGTTTCTAGCAACAAAATTACTAACAGTCAACCGAAGACACTGTAGTAGGTTAGCTATACAACAGAACATAACTCTCCCCTTGAGGTCTCAAGATTCCATTGAGGCCTCTATGGGCTCTTACCCATAAGAGTAATAGAGGCATGGCAATGATCCCCTCTAAACCCACCAACATCCACACTACTCAAAGATTGTCCCCCTTACCCCCCCCCCCCTTGCTCCCCCCCTCGCCCCCTCCCCCCCACCCCCCACCCCAGTTTTCCGGAAGGCATTAGATTCTCAAGTAATCTAAAATAGGGAACCACTGTTCCTTAAATTTCTGTTCCCTCAGGCATCGCACCGCCGTCAAGTGCTCCATCAGGGTAATCCGCCGGAGCCGACTCTTCCAGCTCTCCCAACCCGGAAGTTGGGTCTGCTTCCATGCCCTTGCAATTTTGCTACGGGCCGCTTGGATACAAGCCCGTATGGGGCGTTCAAACTTCTTACCAGTATGGTCAGGCCAAATCCCCAACAGCCCCAGCCCCATATCCAAGTCTATATGCACCCCCACAAGGTCTTGTATGTGCCCCCCCACCATACCGCAATATACCCTTACTTTTGGGCACTCCCACCAGATGTGCAGGAATGTCCCCTCAACCCCACATTCCCTCCAACACCGATCCGACATTGTCAGGAACATCTTATGCAACCTCTCTGGGGAGTAATACCATCGGTACAACAACTTATAGGAGGTCTTCCTGATTGCCACTGACAGGGCCTGTCGAGCAATATTCACATGTACCTGCTTCCAGCCGAGCTCCCCTAGCTCCTTCCCCAGGTCCCTTTCCCACGCTACCTGATGAGGGACCCGCTTCTCCCCCCCTCCTCCCAGCCCCCGGTATAATTGGGTTATCAGCCCCCTAGAACTCTCCCAGCCCTGCCAAAGCGCTACCCTATCATCTGGGGGGCCCTCCCAGGACTCCCTGGTTTTCCTCTGGGTCAGAAAATGCTTAATTTGAAAATACAGGAAGAAATCCCCCCCACATAGTTGAAACTGTAACCTAAGGTCCAGAAAGGGAATCAGATCTCCGTCTTTTATGAATTTCTCAAATGTGTCAAGCCCTGTTTTCTCCCATCGTCGGAATATTCCTTCCCTCCCCGGTTCAAACTCTCTTATCCCCCCTCACCGGGGCCAGTAACGAAAAGCTTGCCCCTGGAGCAAATCGTCTATTTGCCTTACGCCACTGCATAATTAAGTGCCAAAGGAACGGGTTGGCACGCCATCTCCCCTCAGGGAGTCGGCCTAGGATCCAAGGCAAATACTTCAGCTGAATCCCCTCCCCCCAATTTCCCTAAACCTTTTCTAAACTCCCCTCTATCCCTCCACTCAAATACCTGTCTCAATTGTGCAGCCGCATAGTATCTCGCTACGTCCGTTACCCCTAACCCCCCTCTTTCCCTATTCGCGTACATTATCCTTCTACTCACCCGCAGGCGACCCCCACCCCATACAAAAACGAACATCTGATTCTGTAATGATCATAGCTCCCTACGTGGTATCCCCACCGGCAGCGTTTGAAACAAATAGAGCAGCCGTGGTAAAATGTTCATCTTCAAAACCGCTACTCTGCCCATCCAGGAGATCTCTGCCTCCCTCCATCTGGACATATCCTCCCTCAGCCTCCCAAACATCCGGGGGTAATTCGCCCCATAAAGCCCCAAGGGGTGAGCCGTAACCTGCACTCCCAGGTATTTTATAGACCTACTCGCCCAATGAAACGGAAATGAGCTCTTCAAGCTCTCAATGACCTGTGATTTCAGCGAGACAGACATGGCTTCAGTCTTGTCCCAATTGACCTTGAATCCCGAGAGAGCCCCATACTCCCTGAGCTCCTTCATCAACATCGGGAGCGAGACAATGGGCTGCGTTAGGGCAAAGAGCACGTCGTCCGCAAACAATACCATCTTATGCTGCCTCTGCCCCACCTCTATGCCCCTGATATCCTCCACCGACCGAATCCTAGCTGCCAGTGGTTCCATAACTAGCGCAAAAAGCAACGGGGATAATGGGCATCCCTGACGAGTCCCTCTTTCCAATGGAAAGAACTCAGAGTAACCTCGATTCACATTCACCGCCGCCATTGGGGAAGCATATAGCGCTCCTATCCAAGCTCGAAATCGAGGGCCCAATCCTATATATTTTAATACCGCTTGCAGGAAGTCAAAATTGACCCTATCAAAGGCCTTTTCCGCGTCTATAGACAAGAACATAGCCTGCTGCTCTTCCTGCCTCACCAGCCACCCCAACTGAATCACCCTCCTAATCCCATCAGCCGGCTGCCTGCCCAATATAAACCCAGACTGATCCGGATGCACCAATCCTGGCATAAGGGGGCCTAAATGCAAAGCCAACACCTTTGCCAAGATCTTGACGTCTATATTCAGCAGAGATATAGGTCGATACGACCCACACACCGCTGGGTCTCTCCCCGGCTTAGGGATCACCACTATGGCTGCCTGACACATAGAGGACGGCAGTGACTCTCCCCTTAACACCGCATTGAACACTCTCGTTAAGACAGGAGCCACCGACTCGGACAATTTCTTATAAAACAACCCTGAGAACCCGTCCAGGCCCGATGCCTTACCTGGGACCAGAGACATAATGGCACCCATCACCTCCTCTAAGGCGATGTCCACCTCCAACTCCTCCCCCTCCCCATCCCCGAGCCTCGCACTCCCTCTCCCCCCATTATGTAAGTACTGCTTAATTGCCTCCTCATTGCCCTGCGCGTCTGCTGTATACAATTGCTTATAATATTCTCTGAACCTCTCCCGGATATCCCCACTTTTGTACAGCAGTCTATCATGGGGCCCTTTATTTATTTATTTATTTAATATATTTAGCTGTATTTATATCCCGCTTTTCACCGGGTCAAAGTGGTCAATTGGGGGATACATTTAACACAAGGGGATATGAGACACATACGTTAATACTTACAGGGAACATGGGCAATGGAGGGTTAAGTGGCTTGCCCAAGACCACAAGGAGTGCCTACAGGACTAGAAATCCCAGTCACTCTGGTCTGAGATTGCTGTCCCCAGGTGGGACTTGAACCCCCCGGCCCTCCGGCCTGAAGTACTTTGTCCTAACCACTAGACCACTCCGCCCTTTGATTTTTGCAACTAATCGCCTCTGCCTGTGGGTCCTTAGTTTATTACTCAGGAGCCGGCCCGCTTTATTATCAAACTCGCAGTATCGCTGACCCACTCTCTCCAGCTGCCTAGAGATCTGTTCCAGCTGGAGAGCATTAAGCTGTTTTCGAAGCTCCTCAACCCGGTCCCTCAATTTAGTCCCCCCCTTCTGCTTATGGGTCCTCTCCAACTCCTCCAATTGCCTAGTAAGGCAGCGTACCTCCTCTTCCTGTTTTCTCTTCCTCTGGGCTCCTATCTGAATCAGGTGGCCCCGTACTACAGCCTTCAATCCATCCCATAGACTGCCCATCTTTACTTCCCCATTATCGTTAAATTCCATATACTCGGTGATCACCTGTTTTAGCTTCTGCTCCACTCCCCCCCCTGCAGTAGATAGTCATTCAATCTCCAGTATATTCGCCTTCCCACCTCCCCTGGTGGCCCAAACCACACCCCCACCGGGGCATGATCAGACCAGGTAATTGGCCCTATGAGTGCCTTATCCAAGGCCTCCATCCAATACCCGTCTCCCAACAGGTAGTCTATACGGCTGTAGGAGTCATGTACCGCCAAGTAGAACGTGAAGTCCTTTGCCCGGGGGTTGGCCAACTTCCACAAATCCTCTAACCCCAAGTTCTTCATCCATTTCCGGAATTCCCTAATACCCCCTTCATCTCTCTCCCTCCAGCTTTATGTTACAATCCCCTCCCACCAGGACCCTCCCTTGGACTTTCCCGACCAACCATATACCCATCTCTTTCCAAAACCCCCTTTGCCCAGTGTTTGGACCATAAACAGAGATCAGGGTCACCTGTTCTCCCCCCAACTCTCCCCCCACCACCACTGCTCTCCCATCCGATTTCCTATGGACCTGTCCCACCTCAAGGGGAACCCCCTGCCCAACAAGAACAGCAATCCCCGCTTTCTTCTTCCCCCCCCTCCTCCGCTGCAAAAACCCCCTGATAAATACCCGATCTCAACAAATGCTCATCTTCCCTGCGCAGGTGCGTCTCCTGCAAAAAAGCCTCTTGCCACTTCTGAGCTCCCTCCACAGCATCTTTCTCTTTTGTGGCGTATTCAGACCCCTCACATTCAGACTCCCTACTATCAAACCCGACGCCATACTAACTTTTACCCCCCTCCTGTTCCCATTACTCGTCTTCCATGCCTTCCCCCTCCCCTCCCCCCCCCCCAATGTACGGACCTCCACTCCGACCTCCAGCAAGGATGTGACCTCCCCTTGAATGCTACCTTTCCTCTTCCTGTTACAACCTCCCCCTCCCCCCCGTTCATAACCCCCACCTCTCTAGTAAAACCCCATCAACCCTTATTTTATAATTAAAAGAAAAAAAAAACTTGGTTAAGCAGGTAAACTCCCCTCCCCCCTGCAGCCACTCATTCCAACTCCGTAACACTTATACGTCTTCTCTGTCTTCCCCCTTTACCTTCTCCCCCCTCCCCCGAAAACACAAAACAAAGAAGATCCTCACAATCAACATTATTCATTATTAAATCACACAATCCCACTGAGCACTCCAGCAGCTGGCTCTTCTTGATCCGTCACTCCAATCTTCTTCCTCAATCTTTGTCCCTTCACCAAGACTCTCTCCCAGCCGGGGCACCGCTCTTTTCTTCCTTTCTGACCCGTGGTCTTATCGTGCTCCGGAAGTCGAAGGGCCCCCTTTTGTCGCAAAGTTCTCCAGGCCTCCGCCTCCGATCGCACCTTAAAGCCCCTTACATTTATGTCCATTAGCAACGCAAATGGGAACAGCCACCGGTACCTCATTTTCTCAGTTTGCAAATAGTGTGTGACCGGTTTCATTTCTCTACGCCTCTGCAGCGTGCCGGCCGAGAGATCGTGGTACAACTCCACTTTTTGGCCCTCCCACAGAAAGCTCCTCTGGGCCGCGGCAACTGTCATCACCTTCTCCTTCGTCACGTACGAGGCCAGACAAGCCACAATAACTCGCGGCTGGCCCCCACGTGCTGGGCCCAACGCCCGGTGAGCTCTTTCGACCGCCATCTCCATTCCTTCTTCTGGGGCCTCCTCACTCTACAACAGGAATCGGCAAACCTTTTGAACCACTGCTGTTGCATCCACAAACGCCGCTGTCTCCGGCAGTCCCCTCACTCTCACATTGTTCCGCCTAGAGCGGTTTTCAAGATCTTTGAGTTTGTCTTTCAAGGCGGACTGTTCACTTTGATACTGCTGCATTAGGACCTCCATCTCCGTCTCCCTCTCCGCATGGCGATCCGTCTGCTCCTCCAGCAGTTCCACTCTATTTCCAAGTTCTTTTACGTCCTCTTTGATGCCTGCCAGGGTCTCCTTCAACTCCCCCCCCATGGCACAGATCTCTCTCCTTAACGATCGCATCCAGCCCCAGATGTCGCCACGGGTGCATCCTTCGTCGGCTCTCTCCAATTCCTCCTCAGACACCTCTCCGGATGCCATGTGCTCAGACGCCTCGCGGCCCCGCCGCTCCGTATTTTCTGCGTAGGAGGACTTAAACTTAGCCAATTTCTTCCGAACTGACATCTCCTCCGGTCCTCCACTCCTCCTGCACCGCTTGAGTTTACTAGAGAGAGGTCAGTCTGCACTTTTCCACCATTCTTTCAGCGTCCCGATGGGAACTTCAACACTAAGCTGCCATCTCCCAGGTGACGTCACTTCATTTTGCTGCTACTTATTTTAGGTGATTTCAACTGCCCCCCCCCCCCCCCATCAGCTAATCCACATTCAGATTTCATTCACACTCTGAACTCCCTCGGCTTTACCCAAATAGTCTCTTTGCTCACTCACTCAGCTTGCAATATTGTCCTCCCACCTTCTTTCCGCAGGCTTCCCCCTCTTCCACCACCATTATCCCCTAGTTGGAGCACTCTTTACTAACCTTTTCCATCTCAGGTCCTGGTTTATCCTCCTAAACTTTTCTACTCACTGACAGACTCTGTTACTAATCATCTCATGTCTCTGTCTGATTGAGAATGCCTCTTTCACCCGTCCTCAGCCACTCTGAACATCCAACTCTCATCTTGGTGCTCTGTTCTTTCCAGGTCCTTGGATGCTGCTGTCCCCTTTCACCTTTCTAGACACCGCCAGTTGGCATCAAAACCCTGACTTCACTCTAGTTTATCCTCCCTTCATTGCCAGACCCACCACCTTGAAAGACACTGGTGCAAATCGCACCCTCTTTCAGATCTGACCTGCTGGAAGGAGGCTTCCTCCTTTTATAGATGATCACTGCATTCTGCCTGCATCACCTTTGTTCAAGCATGTCTTTCTGCCTCTTCTAACAAGCCTCGATAGCTTTTTCATTTCCACAATTCCTTGTCTCCTTCCTCCACTCCTTTGGTTTTCGCTCCCCCCGCCTCTTTTCTCTTCGATAAGACACTTCTCTTCGTGCTTCCTTTTAACAGCCTTCCTCTTCTCAGCCCTCCTCTCCCTACTCTCCTTCAACTAGCCGATCCCCTCTCATTTCAACCTGGTCCTCTTTTCCCACCCTCTCTATCTTTCCTTGACTGTGCTTTTAAAGCCACCTGCCCATCCTCTTCTCCTCTGGAACCTCAACCAGCACGCTTAGTCTCCAGACTTGCCCCCACCTTTTCCCATAGCATCCTTCCTTTACTTCACGCTAGCTTTCTATAGGATATGTTCCTCCCCATCCCCCCCGGAACCATGCCATTATTCGTCCTCTCCTCAAAAAGCCCTCTCTCATCCCTTTCTCTCTCTCAAAGTTCCGCCCCATCTCAAATCTAGCATTCCTCTCTAAACTTCTCAAACAAATTGTGCTGTCCCTGCTCTTTCCATTTCTGGAAAAATTTCTCATCCTTCACCCTCGACAAGCTGGCTTTCATTCTAGTCACTCAACTGAATTATATGCCCATAAATGAAATCTGGTCCTCTTTAGATTATGGTAACTCAGTTATCTCATCACTCTAGATCTCTCTTCAGCATTCAATCTTAGATCACTCCCTCTTGCTTCAATGGCTCTATTCTATTGGGATCCATGATTCTGTGCTTAGTTGGTTCTCCTCTTACCTGTTGGACTGTTCTTTCTAGGTTTCTTCTAACTCTTGGCAGTCCACTTCTTTTCCTCTCCCTTTCGGAGTACCTCAGGGCTCTTCTTGTTCTCACTCTATTCAACATTTTTATAACTCCTCTCCACTCTCCTGATTCAGTCTCTTGGCTGCACACCCTTTCTCTACATAGACGATATTCAGATTCTCTTCACAACTTCTTCATCTTCTTCAAATATCTCTCCTCTCCAATCGTGTCTCACAGCAGTTCACTAATGGCTTTACAACAACTAAGTTAACCTTAATACTAGCAAATGTGAAGCTATTTCATTCCCCTCTTCATCTACTTCCTTACTCTCTTCCCCGTCATAGCTTCCTCACCGCTCCAGTTCTGCGATTCTATTAAATCCTCGAGTGTTATCCTTGACTCTGCCCTTTCTTTAAAAACCCATTTGGATTCTTTATCCACATCTTCCTTTTCTGCCCTTCGTCACCTTCATTCTGCCCGATCCACTTTCACTCATATTCAGTTCACTCAGCTAGTTCTGGCTCTCATTATTCCACATCTAGATTACAGCAATTCCCTGTTCATTGGTCTCCCCCAGTATTCTCTTCACTACTCACAATTGATACAGTCCACTGCTGCCAGATTTATTCATAAGGCCCATCAGGTTTGATCGTGTTTCTCCTCTTCTTATTTCTTTGCACTGGCTTCCTATCTCTTTTCGCATTTGCTATGAAATCCTTGTTCTGACCCACTGAGCTCTATTTGCATCACACCTTCTTACCTGGCCATTCTTATTTCCCCTTACCTCCCAGGTCGCTCCAATGTTCATCTCCCTTCCCCATCCTTCTGCTCTGCTTCTTGTTATATCTAGAAACGTTTCCTTTACCTACGCTGGTCCATCCCTGTGGAACTCTCTCCCTTTCTCTCTTCAGTCTGAGTCCTCTTTCCCCATTTTCAAGAGAAACCTCAAGACGTAGCTGTTTCAACAAGCTTTTCCCCAGGCCAATGCCTCTCTGACTCTCTTTCACTTAGCCAGTAACCTGTTTACTTTACCTCCCTGCCCTTCTTTCCCCTCATCCCCACATTGTAACACTCTACCTCTGTCTTTCCTTTTCTTCTTTCTTTCCTTCCATTTGTTTTCCTCTTTTTTTATATTTAATTTATAAACCACTGCAATAGCTTTTTGCTTGTCGGTGGTATATCAAGTGCCCAAAATAAATAAACAAATAAATAAATAACTAGTAATGCATGGTAACTGTCAAAGTGCAGGCAGCAAGGGTGCTCAACGCCACCTTATTGGGCAGCGTTACATGCATCTATGGTGTTGCCAGGCCGCGCTCTCTGCAATTTTGGTGCATTATCTACTGGGGAAATGCTGTCATGCGCCTAACAGGTAATGCACAGCCTTTGCAGCTAACACTGCACTGCCACATTAGCTGCAAAAGCCTAACACGCTTTAGTAAACAGACTTCTAATTATTAAGACAAAATGTTGCCCTTGCACTTACAGGATATCAGAGACATAACATTACTCTATGCAGCATAATGGCAAGGGCATGGGGATGCCTGCTTTTTCAGTGCCCAAAGTTGCAGGATGAAGTCCCTTTCTTATTTTATATATTTTTATACAGTTTTCTTATATGCTGTATCATTGTTTTTATTTTTATCATTTTAGATAACATTAATCCAAAAATGATTGTTTAGAAATGTATAATTTTAGTGGTCTATTTGAATTTTCATCAGGACAATAAGATGATTTTTTTCACCCTCTCTAGCTGACTTGCCAGCTTATTATGTCATGGCCAGCCACAAATTTAAATACACCCATTTGGTGTACTTTCTTTATGCTATATAGCAATATGCCAGCAGCATAACTATTTTCCTCTAAAGACAGATACGAGGTAAATCAGCTATTTTAGAATTCTTTTTAAATAAATGATTCCTTGTTATCTAGATTAATAATTAATCTTCCTTGAGAGTCAATATTTTCAATTATTGTATGTAATGCAGCTTTTCCAATCCTCTTCCGGCATGAGGCAACTTTTATTTTTTCTTGGTTTTGACCACAATATATATTCACTCGGAATATTTGTTGGCAATAAGCAACAATTTTTAAAGCGTTGTTTCTTGGTTTATAACATCAGTTGATATAGGGCCATGTTGACTACAGCTTAGCATGTGCTAAATATGTTAGTGTACGCTGCTTCTGCGCTTCACTTTATTCCTATGAACCATACTACAATTAGGGCCTGCTAATGCCTGTTACCTCATGCTGGGACATGTTTACTGAAGAGCATGCTGGTACTGCATGGTGGAGCCATGAAACTAGTGTGGAAGCGCACGCTAACATCAAGGTGTGTGTTCGTCGGTGCAAGCATGCAACACCAGGCCAACGGCAGCAACCACGGTTAGTGTGTGTCCAAAACGTCCACACTAACCATGATGCACCATAGATGCCCATGTTTTGCCCCTAATCTGCCCAGTCCCTGTCTAATCACATACTAATCAGTTAATGTGGGATTTCTAGCACAGGGCCTTGTGCTGTTAGTTTGATGTGCATACCACGTGCTAAATCTTATGTTAATGTTTAGCGCTTTAGAAAGCATGACCCCTGAAGCTTTAGCAAACATGATCCATAATTTTTTCCTTTACATTTTTAAGGACAAGCCAAAAAAATGAACCGCACCCTCCATCCTCATTAGAAATTTACACTGTCTGCATGCTGGGTGGTTTAAATTTTAGCATATTCTTTTGGGTTTCTGCTTCCTGATAGCTTTACCAGGGCCCAGAGAAGACAACTAGGTCAGAAAACTAATGGTTAGGTCTGTATATGCAAAACTGTGATAGTATTTATAGACACTTGTGAAGCTTTTAATAAAACACATATGGAGTATGTTTACATAAGTGTAGCCAATCTTAGCATTTACACATTTATTTATTTATTTATGCTTATTTCTATACCGCTTTTTCCAAAGATCAAAGGCGGTTTACAGGTAACATTTAGTGAACATGGTTTTACATAGAACATCGTTTTTTTTTTCATAACTATGTACAGTTAACATGATAAACGATAACATGGAACATTGTTACAGAACTAAATACAGTTTAACATGGATTATTGTTACAGAACTATATACATTTTAACATTAGCTAGTAATGCTTTGGCTATTTACATTGATTCTTTGTTAAATTAAGCTTTGTTTCTTAAATGTAGTGAGTGTTGAGGCTTGTTGAGCTGTAGTTAAGGAGGATTGTTATGGTTGTGTGGTGTGTTGGGTGGATAGGATTCATTTAAATTTGTGAAGTGTTCTTTAAATAGAAATGTCTTCAGTTCTTTCCGAAATGTTTGAAGATCTTTTATTTTGCGGAGTTCTAGCGGGAGTTTATTCCATAGGGTGGGGGCTGCATAAGAGAAGGCTCTTGAGCTTGTGGTCTTCTTTGTTTTCCGGATGGATTTTTTTATTTCTAGTGAGTAGGTTGCGTTTTGTCTGCGGGTTCTAATTTCTTTTGGAGCTTGAATCAGAGTGGTTAAATGTGAGGGTGAGATGCCGTTTGTTATTTTAAATGTGGTTAGGAGTATTTTGTATGTTATTCTACTATTTATGGGAAGCCAGTGTAGTTCGGCTAATACGGGAGTTATGTGGTCAGCGAGGCGGGCTTGTGCTGTTACTCGAGCACAGATGTTTTGAGCTCTTTGGAGTAGGTTGGTGCTTGTAAGAGGGAGGCCAATAAGTATGCTATTGCAATAGTCGAAATGAGGAGTGATAAGTGTGCTGATGACAGATCTGAAGTCATGTGTGTCAAGTAGTGGTCTTAAGTGTTGGGTGATCCTAAGTTTATAGAATATGGTTTTCACTGTTTGTTTTATATGAGGAAGCATACTAAGTGTGTGGTCTATTATAATGCCTAGGTATTTTACTTCTTTTTTAACTGGGATTATTGTGTTGTTAATTGTTATAGTTTCAGGGAGATTAGAGTCTGGTTTTCTTGATACTATCATTGCTTCAGTTTTTTTTAGGTTGATGCTGAGATTATTGTTTTCTAACCAAGTATTTGCTTCACTGATACAGTCTAGTAATTTCTGGTATGTGGGATTATTTGTGTTTATCGGTAGGGTGAGCATGATATCGTCAGCATATATGTAGTGGTTTACTTTATATTTTTTTAAATATATTTGTGATGGGTTGAAGATACAGGTTGAAAAGAAGGGCAGATAGTGCCGAGCCTTGTGGGATACCTTGTCCTTGTGTGAAGGGCTCTGAGGTGGTTTGGCCTAATTTAACGCGTATCGATCTGTTTGTGATATATGATATGAACCATTGCAGAATTGTTCCACCTATTCCTAGGTTTAGGAGTCTATTAATGAGTGTGTTGTGGTGTACATTGTCAAAGGCTCCAGTTATATCAATGAATATGAGGATGTATCCTTGGTTGTGTGAGTCAGTGCCTTTGATGAGGTCGTTCATAAGTGTTATTAGTAGGGTCTCGACTCCGTGGGATGGTCTGAAGCCGAATTGGTGTGAGTCAAGTGGAGCATGAGTGTCAATAAAGTCTTGTAGTTGTATCTGTATTATTTTTTCTATTATTTTGGCAATAAATGGTATGCTGGCTATTGGTCTGTAGGAGTTTGGGTCTTTCGGATTGAGTTTATTATTTTTTACTATTGGGCGTAAGGAGGTAAGTTTTAGTGCTTCAGGCATGATACCTTGTGATAGTGATTGGTTCACTATATTTAGTATATGGATAGCAAGATCAGCTTTGGTGTTCTTTATCCATGATACGGGGCATGGATCAAGGGGGGAGGTAGTGGTGTTGATCATTGATATTACATTGATCAGGTGTTTGTGATCAATGTTTTGGAAGGTTGTCCATGTATTTTTTGTTTCTATGTCTGTGAGCGTAGTTATGGTTGTGCTAGATGAATTATTTTTTAGTTTATTAGCAAAATGAGTTGCAAGGGTTTGTGCACTTATTGTTGTTTGTTCTGGTTCTGTTGTTTGGGTTTTTGTTAGTGCTTTTATAATTGTGAATAGTTCTCTTGGGCGGTTGACTGCCATGTTTATCATTTTTGTATGGTATTCTCTTTTTGATTTATTAATTGTGTCCTTGTATTTGTTGAGGAGATTCATGTATTGATCTTTATTATCGCTCGTTTTATCTTTCCGCCATCGTTTTTCTTGTTTTCTTAGTTGCTTTTTTAGGTTAGAAAGGTCTTTATTGAACCATTTTTCTGATTGTTTTTTTATGAATTGTTTTGGATTAGCTTGTTTGGGAGTGGCTGCTTCTTTTATTATTGAGTTCCATTGGTCTATTAAGGTGTTGACTTCTGTCGAGTTATTTGTGAAGTTGGGTAATACAGTATTTAGGAAGGTATCTTTGTTAAAGTGGGCAAAACGGGATTTATAATGTGTTGGAGTTGTTTCAGTGTTGTTGTTAGGTAGTGAGTTTAGTGTGAAGGTTATTAAATGGTGATCTGACCATGGTACTTCTGTAATAAGGGGTGATGATTGGAGTTTATGTTTATTGAATGGTATGGGAATGAATACAAGGTCTAGTGTATTTCCTTTTATGTGAGTGGGAGTCTGTATGATTTGGTTGTAACCCATTTCTTTCATGGCATCCATAAAGTTGGAAGTGTGTTGTTGGTTGAGCGAAGGAAGGTTTAGGTCTCCTAATATGATAAGTGGTTTTTTCTGCGAAGCTGTACATGCAAGGTCTAGGATGGGCGTAAGGTTTTTGTGGTCCGCTGAGGGGGGTCTGTAGATAAGAGATATTGCAAGGGTTTTATTCTCTATATTTATGATGTCCATACTGTCAATGTTATTCATACTTGTTAGTGAGTATTTGAGTTCTTTTTTTGTGATGATAAGGGCTCCGCCTCCCCTTTTGCTTCTCGGTGGCAGTTGAATAGGTCGTACTGGTTCGTGTTAAGTTGATTTAGGAGGATTGAGTCTGTAGGTGAGAGCCATGTCTCCGTGATAAGAAGGATATCAGGCTTTTTATCAGTGATTATGTCATTTATTAGTGATATTTTATTTCGTATGGATCTTGCATTTATAAGAATGAATTTTTTGATGGTGTTTGAGTTAGGAATTCTGTTTGTAGGTTTATCTGGTTGGAGATTTATTTGTATTAATCTTGCATGTCTGGGAGCATTTGGACGGTGAGTTTGGTTGAATGTATATGGGTATGGTTGAAGTGTGTTTTTGTGTGTGCTTTGAATGATGGGAATGGTATTGTATGGTGCATGAATAGGTTTGTATGCATGGATGTTGTGAACTAAGTGAATGGTTAGTATAATGATAAGAAGGTAAGATTGATATTTTGTGAGATCCATGATTCTTCAGGAGTGAGCTGTGAAATGTGCTGTAATATGACAGTGAAAGATTGCACAGTGTCTACAAATGATGTTACTGGTAGTAGAATATAAGTGTAAATCTATTGACAATAGATATTATGTTGTAGCAGTTGCTAGGTACTGAGAACAATTACTATATGTTGAAAAACAGTTGTGATATGTGAGAAGATCGTGGGGTTAGGTGCAAAAAGCTAGTATGCAGTAAGTGCAAGCTTGTGCAGTCAATGTTTGGGGTGTGCCCAGTATCTGGGCTGTATTTACTGCACAGGACAGTTACTGTGACCTGCTAGGCTAAAATAAAATATATCCTTGATCACCATCTCTTACCTAGCCCCATCAGCATCCCTTCCATCTGCAAGGTCCGATAACCCTCCATCGGCTTTTCTTCCCACCCCTTACAATTCTCCCACATCAGCATCAAGGCCCCCTCCCGAAGAGGCACCTGACCCTACTCCTACCCTCCCTCGAACTTAAAGTGACTTTTCCTAGTGGTTTTGTGGCAGGGCGGGTGTGAGCTCTCAATGCTCCTATTGTCACCCTTGTTCAAATTGGTAGCTCTGACCTCCTAGCAGTTGTCTCATGGTATGACCACTAGGGATCAAGTGGCCAAATAAGGGCAAAAGCTCACTATTTGGTAGCTTAACCCCTAGTGGTAGTATTGAGAGACTACAGCTAGGGATCAGAAGCACTATTCTGAACTTGGTGGCAAAAAAAGTATACATGTCATGGGATTGCTCCTGCCCTGACACTATACCACCAGGGAAAGCATCAGTAAGTGCTGGGTGAAGGGGGTCAGAGGGGTGGAAAGAGATGCTGATTGGGGGCTATTGGGGAGGAGGGATTTCTGATTAAAGGGATATTGATGGGGGCAGTATGCTAATTGGGTGGGCTGAGGATATTTGATCAGGAAGTTGGTGATGGTGACCGTTGGATCAGAATGGTGACTGAGGAGTGGGGGGTGAGATCAGGTGTCTCTTTGGGGGGAGGGGAAATCAGGGCCATACTAAATGCATTCCACTAGCATGGATGTACATAACGCTTCCTTTTTAGGATGCACCTACAGTACGGTAAAATGCCTGCACTATGCAAGAACTGCATGGGCAGATGCTGGGCACAGCCCAACTGTTAAGGCACATTCATTTTTATAATTAACACACAGTAACTGCATACCAATACTTTATTTGAAATCCCTTCTTAAGTTGCTCTCCTCTCTTATTATAACCCCTCAACATCCATCATCATCCCACCACTACTTCAACTGAGACCAGTAGCACTATCTATACCCTGCCACATTTACAGAATCTTAAATAAAACATAACCAATCATTTTAGCTCACCATAACCCGACCCTCTAGTCACAACTTAAACACTAACCATAACAGTAAGCTACTACAAGGCACACAACACCCAACAGGTCTTTTCGCTGTCACATGACTGGTCAAGGCTAGGGCCATCCAATGTGCAACCCATGCACTTGTGACGGCAATTGTTGAGGGTGGCAGTGCATGGGGGGCCAGCCAATGGAGTATAAACCACAGTAGAGCTTGTGTTTTCTCTTCTAAAACTCCCTCAAATCTCCTTCCTGAGACAGGAAAAGGTCATATAAAGCTGGCGAGTTCTGTGCTGTCTTCCCTCCCACCGCTGTTCCTCATCTCATGTTCCCGCCCCTCCAGTAGAAGCAGCACAGTCGTCTTATTTCTTTCTCTACTATTCCCTCCTGTCACGCCTACTTCCAAGAGGAAGGGATGGTGTTTTAGTAAACAGACCAGTGACTTCTTGCTTGCGGGCCAGTCTTGCTGATGCCCTATAAGCTTACACCGCTGGTGACTTCTGTCTGACCCTTCTCCTTCTTCAGGAGGAAAAGAAAATTGCATATGTCAGGAAGGAAAAAGAGGAATCAGATTCTGTCCAATGTTGTCTTCCTGGTATTGCCCAAAAAATATCAGGTGGAAACGAGGGTCTGGCAACTGCCTCGGGGGAGGGATTGTAATGTAACAGTGGTTTACAATGTTATAAGTAACAAGGGAAGTGACCTTCCTTTAGGGAGCATGCAGAGGCATGCAGGGAGGTGATGCAGCGAGAATTATCCAGGGCAACCCTGCTCAATGATGGCATGAATGTAAACCAGGATTCTTTTGACTTTATGCTTGCTGAAACACAGAATATTAGCTCCTGCACACATTTTTTTTTTACTGCATCATTTTACGCCCTTCAAACACGTTAGGAATCTCTTTTTTTAAATAATGCTTCAACTACTGCACGGAAAAGAGCCAGTGCCATCATTTCTGCTGGGAATCACAGCACTTACCTTTTAAAAAATGTTCCCTCCATGCTCTAGCCCTGGTTATTAGCCCATAAAATTGTGACAACCTGACCCAGGCATCTATTTATACCCTCTCTGAAACAGCGGGCTTTCTGAAATCTACAGTAAATGTTATAAAACTAGGTATCTATTTATTAGTCATGGTCTCTAAAGCATCATTTGTGAGGCAATACATCCACTTGTAATTAAACAAAGCATGGCAAGATGTGTAAGTGCCAACCTACGTCTGCACTGACACATGGCACGCGTAGTAGAAGGTGGCAGAGTGCTTGCAGGATTGGGGTGGCAGAAACCCTTCTTGTATTGTAGAACTGTTGAGGCTGCAGGGTATGTGATACAGTGAAGGGGACAAGGTTTCGATGTGGCAAGCCTTACTGCCTGTTTTGATGGAGGCTGCAAGGCCATGATAGCAGTCCAGGGGTTAAGGACTATACAGATAGAGCTGGTTGGTTTTGAAATTAGTGCCTTGCGGCTCCACAGGCTCACTCTTTCTCTCTCGTTTGTGAGTTACCTACCATCTAGTGCTAGATACCTTCCCTCTAGCTCATCTCTTTCTTTGTATATTTGTGTTCCATGCTGCCTTCAGCCTCTGGACTGGGCCAGAAAAAATCAGCACTGATTGGTCAGTGTGTTTTACATCTTCCTTTGTTTATGCTCCTGGCTTCCTGTTTCTGGTTTCTGTACCAGTCTTGGTTGCTCTTTAACCTGTTCTGGATTCTTTCTGTTTTTCTTAGCTCTCCATCTCATTTCAATCTCATATATGGGTACTCTTTTCCCAGCTTCATTTCCTGATCTGTATCCCATCTCTCTGTGTTTCTCTGTATACCATATCTCACTTTTTTTTTTTTTTAGTGCCATCAAGTCAGTGTTGACTCATAGTGACCCAGCTACTTCTGGGTTTTCTTGGCAATGTATCACCGGAAGTAGATTGCCAGCCCTTTTCTTCTGAGGCAATGGAGGGTAAAGTGACTTGCCCAAGGTCACAAGGGTTGCCAATGGGAATCAAACCCTTGATCTTCTGGGTAGTAGGCAGTTGCTCTAACCACTAGGCTACTCCTCTACTCCATATCTCACCTGGACTCCTTGATTTCTAACAACAGTCTGGCCTAGAAAGGCAGTCTTTTTCTACATCAGTTTTTATATTCTGTCGTATCTGTCTGCATCCCTAATGCATCTCCCTATTCCCTATTCAAGAGGTGTACGTAAGGGAAAGGGTGTGTGGACAATATCCTGTGAATGCTAGCCCTTTATGGAAAGAACAGCTGAGAGTGAATAGTGGCAAGTAAAGAATGTATAGATGTGAATCCTCTTCCTCATTTGGACACATGCTGCACCTTGAATACCAGCAGTTCCTCACGCACTGCAGCCAAAGACAATGGCAGTTTATTATCTGAGTATTTGTGCTTGGATTTTACTCACTGAATCCTATGGAACTGAGGCTAACAAGTGTCTCAGATTATATGTTAAGGACATGGCATGGAGATTAACATTTCAGCAGTCATTTTCTGGCTTCTTTCTCTTATTTAATGAGGAGAACTCATGACCCATGCAAGTTCGATATGCATGCCCTGCTCTTTTTTTTTTTTTAAACGAGAGACTGACTTGACCCAAGTAACTCTTCATGCCCAAAAAGGGATAATTAATCAGACTCAAGCACAGGGCAATGAGGCAGCTAAGCATCGCTTCATTATATGCTCATTATTACCCAAATTGCCATTGCTCAACCTTTCATACTGCCTCTGCTTCAGCTTTTCTATTCACTGGCCTTCGTCAATAGCCATTCCTCATGGCCTTCTTTCTAACCTCATACTGGGCGAACTGCATCCAATGCTTTCATAGAAACATAGAGGGGGACATAAAGCTAAAGGACATAAGGAGAGGAGAGATGAGGGGAGTGGGAAAGAGATTAGAAGCATTCAGATAGCTCAAAAATATAAATCAAGCACAAGAATCATGAGCCTGATGTTCAAAGGAATTAACACAGCTAGCCGACCTGTAATCCTCCTAGCTGGGATATTCAGCGGCTAGGAAGATTAACCGTGTTAGTGCCACTGAAATCCATGGGTGCCACTGCTGCACGCCCCGATCATAACCAGTTAGCAATGGCGCGTGCCAGGGGCGGTACCTGGTGATAACCTTTCCAGTTATCGCTCAGCGGCAAAAGCTAGGCACAGTAAAGGCTAGCCTTTCGCCGCTGAAGTTAACCAGGCAGCAGCTGAATATCAGCACTGCCCAGTTAACATCATGGCAATCCACGCATCCCGGATATAGCCCTGGCATTGAATAATTGAGTTTAAAGTTCAGCAGCGGCTAGCTGCTTTAAAAGTGCTAGCTGCTGCCGCTGAATATTGGGTCCTATTTTTTTCAAAGGAAAAAAAAGTCTAGAGCAAAAGGTCTCAGTTTGAGGCTCCAGGGTAGACGAAAAAACAACATCAGAAAATGCTTCTTCACTGAAAGGACATGTATTTATTTAGCTGCATTTATATCCTGCTTTTCATTGGGTCAAAGCGGTTGGGGGATACATTTAACAATAGGGGATATGAGACACATACACTAATACTTACAGGGAACATGGGCAATGGAGGGTTAGGTGGCTTGCCCAAGATCACAAGGAGCACTTGTGGGACTAGAAGCCCCAGCCCTTCTGGCCCAAGGTTGCTGTCCTCTAGTGGATTTGAACTGCCAACCTTCTGGCCTGTAGTACCTTGCCCCAACCACTAGGCCACTCCTCCCGTTGGAGACACAAATGATGATGAAATGCAAGAAAGCATGGAGTAAGCAGAGATGGTCTCTAGTGGTAAAGACATGAAAGGAAAGCCAGAGGCCACTTTGGGTCTATGGCCGTGTACCAGGAATGCAAAAGTTCTTCCCTGCTGTCATATTATAAAACAGTGGTAGGAAAATTATTGAGAGATTGGTAATGCAAACAACCTGCCTTTTACTTCCTCGAGGAGAGATAAGCAGGGCCTGATTGACATGTGAATGCTCATAGGCAAATAGTGGATGAGGGGAAAGAATCTCACCTGCAAAGATTCATCAGGAGAGGAGTCAGGCCTTATTCTCTCCCAATAACTCTTTCCCAGATCCTTGTCTTTCCCTCTCCCAGTATTGCTTACTCATCTCAATGACACTTGCAATCTCTTGTAGTGGGGCGTCCTGCAGAAACAATTTCTCCAGCATAGAAATTCAGTGCAAGGCCTATAAGCCCTTGCGCTGAGAAGGCTCGTCCCCTCCTCCCACATAGGCTTCTATCACCATAGAAATTGTGCTAGAGATGGAGTGTCACAGGGCATGTCAGTGCATAAGGGCTTCCAAAAATTGCTGCTGCTTCAGGGTGGCCCCACTACGCAAAACGGTGGCAGCAAACTGAAGCAAAAACAGACATTTGCTGTAATTCAGGAAGATGCTTTACCTTTTAAAGTAGCCAAGGCAAACAGATGATGCTCCACTAAGCCAATATGTGCCACAACCATATCAAAGACGTCTTTGCATGTGGATTTGGTGTCACAAGTCAGCTCTAGCCTTTGTCCACTTAGAAGAAATATATTTACTTTACGCCGGGTATCCTCGTTCTTTCCCTTCTTCATCTGAATTACAAAAAATACTATTTTGAAAATCGTAAACAGTATAATAAAGCCCAAATTCATCAAACTTTCCTCTTCTCTTGCCATGATATAACGTCTCACAGTCCTTATTCCTGTTCAGTTCTTGCTAACCCATTTGTAGACCCACAGTTCGGCACTGGTCCACTTCACCATCAATGTGCTGTCTTATTTTCTGTCCTAAGCTTCTGATGATGTTGTGCACTGTTCCCACCACAGTAAACATTGATGAAAGCTTTATGCAAACCTATAGTACTATAGAAAATGATATTTTTGCTATTTGAAAATTAATTTCTTACCAGTATCGACTTTGGAAGATCTAAGGCAATATATGGTTCGGCTGTCATTTTCACAAACTCAGGGCCAAAGAAATTCTGAAAATTCATAGAGGACTGAATCAGTATCTTTGTCACACGTAACAGACAGAAATGTTTACAGAAAAAAGCATTAAGGAAAGGTGGTATGCAGAATGGTAAAGGAACATGGTCCAGGTTTAAAAACAAAAAAAGAAGCTGCATCAGAAGTCCGCTGTGAGACAGAACAATACTTTGCAAACATGCTGCTTCATCAAGTCTTGCAAATAACCTGACAGAGAGCATCCTAAGAGTCAAACATTTTCCCTTTGTGTTTTCTAGGCTGATCTATTCAATTAAGGTTTGATTTCATTTGATAACAAAGGATCACAGAAAACTAAGCCTGGAAGGAACCTCAAGCGGTCAGCCTACAGGCAGAATCCACTGTATCCCAAAGCACCCCTGCTCGTCACTTACCTTTATGAGCAGTTGCCTCCTGCTCTTATGCGTTTCCTGCCCAACTGGAACTAGCTAGTAGCTACTGCTGGGGCAGCAGCATTTGGAAACTTCATTCAGAACTACTCAGCGGTTTTTTCTTTAATCTTAAAAGCCTTCACCTTTCTCTCTAGTCCACATATTACAGTAACAACCTCAGAATACAACATAAGAAAACGGAAGTACTCTTCATTACGAGGAACCCCAACTTTACCCCACTGCAATATCTTAAAGTAAAAGAAGCTGAGCTGCAATCTAAATCCTCAATACGATACCTGGGAGTCACCTTAGATCAACGCCTGGATATGAAGGCCCATATAGGAAACATAGTCAGATCAGTCTACTACAAGATCCGCTCACTTAGGCATCTACGTTCCATCCTAGAACCAACTGATTTTCGGACAATTTTCCAGGCGTTGGTCATACCTCATTTTGACTATGCCAATGTCATATTACAAGGTCTTCCCCAATCTACGTTAAACCTGCTGCAGCTAGCCATGAATGCGGCAGCAAGAGTCCTCCACGGAGCCTCCAGGAGCGACCACGTGATGCCTCTGCTGATACAGCTACATTGGCTACCCATTCATGCAAGAATTGTTTTCAAGACCTTGATAATCACTTTTAAAGCTGTTCACAATCTCTCACCTGCATCCTTAACCTCCCTCATCCATTCCACACCCCCAAATAGAATAAGAAGATCCACGGCTATAAACTCCCTAAAAGTCCCAAAGGCACTTACTGTTTGCACCAAATCGACAGCCAACAGGGCCTTCAGTCTCAGTGCCCCAAGATACTGGAATGCATTACCCCATGATATCCGGGCTATTAAGAACCTACCACAGTTTAGGAAAGCCCTCAAAGCCCACCTCTTCAACAAGTACCTTATAGAGCCCAACTGCATCCCCTAGAGCTTCAGGACACCCCCGATACCATTCTCAGTCAAATTTATAGTATCACAATCAACTCACCATGTGGATACTCAAACCTATGAAGTGAATTGTGTTTTCTATGCAACATCTTTGATTATGACTCCATGTAATACGTTTTGTAAATAGTTTACCCCTGTTATCCAAGTTTCTGTTCCCTGTTATATGTAAACTCATACATGTTAACTGTACTGAGCATTTTGTTCCATGTAAACCGCACTGATGCTGAATAGTGCGGTATATAAGAGACTGTAAATTAAAAAAATAAATAAATAAAATAAACAATCCTTTGACCAGTTGCTACCGAGTGGGCTTCCTCTGGAGCCACTATTACACAAAGCCAAACCTCTTCCCTAGGTTTATAAATGCTACGTCCTTATTACTTTCTGTCATGTTTAGCACAAGAAGCAGAAGCTGAGCTTGGGTTTCAGCAAGAAGCACAACCACTGAACTACTGCGAAGGTCAAGACAAGCTTTCAATGAGAGATTCCACTAAATCCTTTCACAATGATTTCCAGTGATTATTCACTCTTATATTTATTTAAACTTATTTTTATTTATTTATTTATTTTAACTTATTTTTATACCGCCTCTCTACAATTCAAAGTGGTTTATAGCTTAACAACAGATTAACAAAACCATGAGGTGTGATGTTTTACAAAGAACTGGAACAGAATAACAAATTAACAACGTAACTGTAATAACATTTGAAAGAACTAGTCTAGGTCTGTATAGCAACAGCCCATGGAGCTAATCACTTTAATTTCTACATAATATTTCTAACTTGAAGGTATTGCAAAAAGTGTGAATTGGTTATACACCCACTTCTCTTCACCTATCACACGACAGCAATATCCCCCCTGTAAATATAGCAGGTGCCCTAACTTTCAACATCCTTTTTCTCTCCAAATCTGAAATAAAGACTGCCCTGTCCCAGGTAAAGAGGCAGAATTTCCCACAAGCTGCAGCAGTATAGATTGCCCTGACACTCCTCCTCCTTTAACCCTCTACCGCCTTCCATGTCCTTTTAAAAGCAATCCGTGACCCAGTGAAGACTGATTTTGTTGGTTTGGATAACTATAAAGCATATTAATAAAATTATAGGGGGGCTCAATACTTCTCCAAAAGCCCCTCTGGAGCATATAGCGTAGTTACTCACCTGTAACTGGTGTTCTCCAGGGACAGCAGGAATCAGTCCTCACATATGGGTGACGTCAGCACTGACAGAGCCCGGGTGGAGCATTTCCCTAGCTTTCAAAGAAAGCCTTTGCGAATGCCACTACGCATGCGTGGTCCCCTTTCTGCCCAAGGGTGCAATCTTACTCAGTCAGGAACCAAGGCTATAGTCCCTTCAAAAAGATGGCAAAAATATACAGCAACTCCAAGGGGAGGAGGGAGGGTTGTGAGGAGAGGGGGTCCTTGCCGGGATGACCCTCGGGAGACTGGGCACCTTCGCAGGAGGCCTCCATATTGGTTCGAGGTATCTTATTGGGCCGTTCCCTCTCTAACTCAAGAGACTGCCGAGGGGGACTGAGAGACCAGGCGTGACCTCTCACGCTTGTCTGGTGCCCCCAACAGAGTCCTTGAGGCCTTCTTCTTCTTCCGCTCGCGTTTAGGCGACTACTGGTCAGAGTGCTGCCGGGCCCAGGGAGGAGCCTTGGGAGACTCCAGAGGTTGCAGGGCCAAAGAGCGGGAGACTACCAGGGATATCGGGCCTGCCTTACGGAAGAGATTATCCAGCTTCTGCTTACGACTCTGGATGGCCTTGGAGGACATCTTCTTATAGAGGGAGCATAACTTCGGGTCATGGTCGGCTCCTAGACACTTGAGACAACAGTCAGGGGTGTCCATGAACAACATGTTTTTGGAGCATCTATCACATTTTTTAAAACCGGAGGCCACTGGGGCAAAAAGGACTGATTCCTGCTGTTCCCGGAGAACACCTGTTACAGGTGAATAAAGCGTAGTTACTCACCTGTAACAGGTGTTCTCCAGGAGCAGCAGGAATCAGTCCTCACTTATGGGTGACGTCGGCGCCGACGGAGCCCTCGCGGAGCAATTTTCCCAGGCTTTCAAAGAAAGCCTTTGGGAATTGCAGCGCGCATGCGCGGTCGTCTTCCCGCCCGAGGGTGCCATCTTAGCCAGTCAGATGACATAGCTAAAAAAGACAGCATAAAAATTTGCAAAAAGAACCTAAGCAGACGATTGCAACTCCAAGGGGAGGAGGGAGGGTAGTGAGGACTGATTCCTGCTGCTCCTGGAGAACACCTGTTACAGGTGAGTAACTACGCTTTCTCCAGGACCAAGCAGGAAGTCAGTCCTCACTTATGGGACTCCCAAGCTCAAGGCTACCGGAGACCCTAAGCACAAAAATGAGCTCCCTCTAGCTCAGCAGCACAGAAGGACAGAATCTTCGCTGAATTATCACCCACCGGTAGCCCACATCCGGGATGGAGGGTAGGAGTTGCTCAGACCTCAAAGAGATTACGGAGGACTGCCTGTCCGAAAGCACTGTCCCTGCGGGACTCCCTCTCGAGACAGTAATGGACCGCAAAAGTCTGGCTCGAAGACCAAGTAGCGGCCCGGCAGATGTCTGCCAGCGGAACAGAGCGGAGGTAAGCCACTGACGTAGCCTTTGCCCGAACGCAATGAGCCGTGACTCGGCTTTCTAAGGAGAGTCCGGCTGCCCCATAAGCCCAAGAGATACAGTCCGCAACCCAGATGGACAGAGTACGCTTGGAGACCGGGAGCCCCAATCTATTGGGGTCAAAAGACACAAAAAGCTGAGCAGCTTTACGGTGCTCCCGCGTACGGTCAAGGTAGAAGTTCAAAGCCCTTCTACAGTCCAGGGTATGGAGGACCGTTTCAGCTCGGCTGGAGTGTGGTCTGGGAAAGAAGGTCGGAAGTACCACCTCCTGATTGATGTGAAAAGGGGAGACCACTTTAGGCAGAAATTTTGGGTGAGTCCGTAGGACTACCCTATTTTTGTAGAACCGAGTGTAAGGGGGATCAGACACGAGGGCCTGCAATTCACTTACGCGTCTAGCGGAAGTGAGGGCTATCAAGAACAATGTTTTCCAAGAAAGAAAACGGAGAGAACAGGTAGCCATAGGTTCAAAAGGCGGACAGGTGATCCGCTGTAAAACCACATTCAGATCCCAGTCAGGCGCTGGCGGGCGCAGAGGTGGTTTAAGTAGAAGGAGACCTCGGAGAAACCTCGCTACGAGAGGGTCGCTGGAAAGAGGTCTGCCGTCCACCGGCACATGATGTGCCGAAAGAGCACTGAGGTGAACTTTGACGGAGTTGGACTTAAGTCCCAGAGTAGAGAGGTGTAGCAAGTATTGCAAGATCACCGACACCGGGCAGGAGAAGGGATCCTGAGACTGTTGGGTACACCAGACTGCAAAGCGACGCCATTTAAGGGCGTAGCATTTGCGGGTAGAAGGGCGTCGCGAAGCCAAGACGACCTCCTCCACCTCCGCCGGCAGGAGAAGGGGAGCAAGGACTACCCTCTCAGCAGCCAGGCCATGAGGTTGAGAGACCTGAGGTTGGGGTGCAGTATGGACCCCTGATCCTGAGTGAGGAGATCCGGTTGTACCCCCAGAGGGATTGGATCCTCCACCGCCAGTTGCAGCAGGAGCGGAAACCACGGCTGCCTGGGCCAGCGAGGGGCCACCAGGATCATGAAGGCTTTGTCTCGGAGAACCTTGAAAAGAGTCCGAGAGACTAGCGGGATGGGAGGGAAAGCGTACAGAAGGCTCCCCGACCAGGAGATCAGAAAAGCGTCCGCCGCAACCCGAAGGGGGTGTGGCTGACGAGAGCAGAAGCGAGGAAGCTGCCGGTTGTGAGGACTGGCAAAGAGATCCACCGTGGGGAGGCCCCACTTGAGGAAGAGCTTCTGAACTACCAAGGGATCCAGACGCCACTCGTGCGGCTGGAGGACCCTGCTGAGTTTGTCCGCAAGGCAATTTTCGTGGCCCGGGAGATAAACTGCCTTGAGGAGAATGCCGTGACTGACGGCCCAAGAGCAGAGCTTCTGTGCCTCCCAGCAGAGGAGGAAGGAGCCCGTGCCCCCCTGCTTGTTCACGTAGAACATGGCGACTTGATTGTCCATCTGGACAAGGACGGACTGGTGGGAAGTCAGGTGGGAGAAGGCCTTGAGAGCTAGGCGGATCGCCCTGAGCGCCAGGAAGTTGATCTGCTGAGCAGACTCCCACGTGGTCCAGAGGCCCTGAGTACGTGCCTCTTGGCAATGTGCTCCCCAGCCCAGGAGGGATGCATCGGTGGTCAGCACCCGGGTCGGCTGAGGTGACTGGAAAGGCATTCCGAATATCAGGTTCGGCTGCTGGAGCCACCACCGGAGAGACGAGATCAGCGGCTCGGAGACGCGCACTAGGTCTGCTAGGCCGCCTGTGGCTTGTCGCCACTGCTGGCGGAGACACCATTGAGCAGACCGCATATTTAGGCGGGCATTGGGGGTCACATGGACGGTGGAAGCCATATGGCCGAGTAGTCTCAGGAAGCGCCTGGCGGAGACCAGGGGCTGGCTGCGAAAACGGTCGGCTAGGTCCATGAGCCGTTGAGCCCTGTCGAGCGGGAGGTACGCTCGTGCCTGAGGAGTGTGCAGCCTTGCGCCGATGAACTCGAGATCCTGTGAGGGGAGCAAAGTGGACTTTGCGAAGTTTATAACAAAGCCCAGGTGCTGCAGGAGAGTCACAGTGCGGCGCGTGGCGTTGGTGACCTCCCGAGCGGACGCTGCTCTGATGAGCCAGTCGTCGAGGTACGGAAAGACATAGAGGCCGTGAAGCCGGAGATGGGCCGCCACGACTGCGAGACATTTTGTGAAGACTCGCGGTGCGGAGGACAGGCCAAAGGGCAGTACTCTGTACTGGTAATGATTTCCTGCCACCACAAACCTTAGGTATTGGCGGTGGCTTGGGTGGATGAGGATGTGCGTGTAGGCATCCTTTAGATCCAAGGAGCATAGCCAATCTCCCTGCTGGAGGTAGGGCAGAAGGATTCCAAGGGTAAGCATTTTGAACTTCTCCCGCACAAGGAACTTGTTGAGGTTGCGCAAGTCCAGGATGGGTCTGAGGCCCCCTGTTCTCTTTGGTATCAGAAAATACCTGGAATAAAAGCCTTGACCTCTCAGGTGGTGTGGCACCGGTTCCACCGCCTGTTCCTGCAGAAGACCTGCTAACTCCTGAAGGAGTAATTCCCTGTGCAGAGGGGGTCGCGGAGGTTCTCCCGGAAAATAGGAGGGAGGGACCTGGAGGAAGTGGAGAAGATAGCCTTCTCGCACGACTTGAAGCACCCAGGCATCTGCGGTGATGCTGGACCACCTGTGGGCGAAGCGAACCAGCCGGCCTCCGGTGCTGGGAGGAACCAGCGGGGGGGGAAAGGCTATGCTTAGTGAGTCAAAAACCCCCACCCTGCTGAGCAGGGGCTGGTGGTGCAGGCTTGGGGGCTTGCTGCCTACGGGACCCGTTACCCCGTCCCTTGGCCTGCTGGCCCTGTTGGGGAGCTGCAGGGGCCTGATAATGGGGGTATTGTTTGTAGGCAGCCGCCTTCCTCGGGTAAAAGGACTTTTTCCCCGAGCCCTTCTTTTTCTGGGAAGGGGCGGAGGTCTTCCTAGAAAGCCTGGTCCTGGTGAGAGTCTCAGTCTCAATTTGTGCAGCCTTTTCCGCCATGGGCTTGCCAAAGAGGTTTTCGCCTCGGCAGGGGACATCGACCAACTTGTCCTGCACCCAGGGCTCAAGGTCTGACGACTGAAGCCAAGCCTGTCGGCGGGCACCGATGCCGGCTGCAGCCACTCGAGCCGACGCTTCAAAGCCATCATAGGCTGCCCGGGACATGAACTTTGAGCATTCCCGAATGCCAGTGGACAAGGCCAGGAACCTCCGCAAGGGTTCCTCGGACAAACCAGCGGAGAATCCGGCTAGCTCCTTAGCCAGATCCCGGAGATACATGCCCATGTATAGCTGGTAAGTCTGGACACGACATGCGAGCATAGAGCCCTGGAAACACTTCTTACCAAGGCCATCCAGGTTACGGGCCTCCCTGCCAGGGGGCACCGAGGAGTGCATCTTCTGGCTCTTAAGACGATGCATGGCCGATTCCACTACCATGGAATGGTGTGGTAGCTGTGCCTTTTGGAAGCCAGGGCTCTTGCGGACCCGATAGATAGAATCGACCCGCTTGCTCAGGACCGGCGAGGAGGCCGGACTCTCCCACATGCGGAAGAGTAGTCGTTCCAGCATAGGAGGAACCGGTACAGTAAAGTGTTCCCTCGCGGGAGAGTCATACTGGAGGGCGTCGAGCTCTTCGGCTCGAGGCTCGTCCTCTGGATCCGCAGGGAAGGCCAAAGCCTTGGCCATATCCCTAACGAAGTCCGAGAACCGGGCATCCTCCGGGGGGGACTGCTTCCGAGGCTCAGACTCCGGTGAGTCCGAGGGGACACACCGAGTCCGGAAAGAATCAGGCGACTCTTCCTCTTCAGACTCCCAGACCGACTCCGACGAGGACTCGGTGGGGTCGGCCCGGGCAGGGCGCGGCGCCTGCCGCCCCGACGCCGAGGGAGTCGGCGTCGGCGACCTCGGTCCCGAACGGGAGGCCGAGGGTGACCTCGACCGAGGATCGACTCGAGTTCTCATCGACTCGAGGATCGGCTCGGTCTCCGGGGTCGACTTGGACGTCGACGTCCCGGCGGTCGGGGCAGCGGCGCCAGCGAAGCCAGCGAGCAGTGCCCGCTGCTGGTCCATGAAGGCAGACAGTCTGCTCTCCAAGGCCGTCAACCTGAGTCCGAGCTCAGGTGACCCAGCAGCCCCCGACTCGGGCCCCGACGGCGTCGGGCCCGACGTCGGCTGTCGCGGAGGCGAGTCCAGAAGGACCACAGGACTTACCCGAGCAGGCATCTCCGACTCCAGGCGAGGTCGCTTCGGGAGGTGTTCCTTCTCCAAGGACCCGGGGCGGCTGTCGGGGCTATGCGACCTGGCCCTCGCGGAACCAGGAGCGTCCACCGACGCCGCCCTCGCGGGTTTCACCTTCCGACGATGGTCCCCGGAGGGAGAACCCCGGTCGGAGGAACTCCGGCGACGGTCCGAGCTGGAGCCTTTTGACGCGGAGGCCTCCGACGAGGTCCGGGTACGGCTGGGGTCAGCGAAGATTCGATCACGCTGATGCCGCCGACTTCTCAAACGCTTTTGAGGACATTTTGCCGCAGGGCCCACAGATCAGTTCCTCATGATCCGGGCCCAGGCAGCGGAGGCAAAAGTCGTGTGTGTCAGTTAGTGACATATTTCGGTCACACTGACCACACCGCTTAAAGCCACTGGCAGCCATCGGGGGAAAAAGGGCCCCTGCGAGGTCAAAGGACCGGGCTGCCAGGGAAAAATCGAAAACGAAAGCTGACAAAGTCAGAAAAACCGAAAAAAAGTAAGAGGACTCGCGACCGGCGTCGCGAGTCCGGGCGGGAAAAGGATCGGCGTCGAACCGAAGGAAATAAGAATAAAATAATGAAGAAAATCGACTTTTTCGCGGGGACAAGACGGGGACGTCTGTAGGGCTCCGCGGAAAAAAGAAGACTGGCTAAGATGGCACCCTTGGGCGGGAAGACGACCGCGCATGCGCGCTGCAATTCCCAAAGGCTTTCTTTGAAAGCTGGGGAAAATTGCTCCGCGAGGGCTCCGTCGGCGCCGACGTCACCCATAAGTGAGGACTGACTTCCTGCTTGGTCCTGGAGAACTACATTTTCTCTGGGAACAAGCAGGAAATCAGTCCTCACATATGGTTCTCCCCAGCTACAGGCTACCAAGAACATGTACAAAATGCCACAGCGGCCAGAAAAGGAGAGTTGTGAGCTGCAGCAGTTAAGTACCAACTGAGAGACTCCCACAAGATCCAGGTGTCCGTCAGAGAACCAGCACTCCGGTAGCCTGAACACAGAAAGCTTGGAGAGCAGGAGTTGCCTATATCCAAAAGAGATTATGGAGTATGATCTGACTGAAGGACTCTCTCTCCAGGCAGTAGTAAGCTGCGAAGGTATGGCTCAAAGACCAGGTGGTGGCCCTGTAGATTTCCGTTACAGGAACGGAATGCAGATTTGCCATGGAAATAGCCATGGCCCTGACGCGGTGCGCCGTGACCCGCTGGTCAAGTGAGATCCGAGCCTGCTCATAAGTGGACAAAGTTCGCTTAGTCACTGGGAGCCCCATTTGACTGGGGTCATAGGAGACGAAAAGCTGAGGTGCTTTACGGTGGCCCTGAGTCTGTTGCCGGTGTGAGGTCTCAGAAAGAAGATGGGGAGCACCACCTCCTGATTGAAGTGGAAGGGGGACACCACCTTTGGAAGAAACTTGGGGTGTGTGCGGAGCATCACCCTGTCCTTGTAAAACCTCGTGTAGGGAGGCTCTGCCATCAGAACCTGGCGCTTGCTGACCCTACGAGCTGATGTGAGTGTCACGAGAAAGGCGACCTTCCAGGAGAGGTACTGCAAGTGGCAGGTAGCCAGGAGCTCAAACGGTGGTTTAGTAAGCTGCGAAAGCACCACATTGAGATTCCACTCCACCACTGGGGTGAACAGGGGGTTTGGATAGCATGAGGCCCTGCAGAAACCACGATACAAGGGGCTGAGCTGCGAGGGGTTTTCCCTCAATGGAATGGTGGTGCACTGCGATAGCACTCATGTGCACTCTGACTGAGTTGGGGCTTTAGTCCCACCTGCGACAGGTGGAGTAGGTACTGGAGTACCATCAGAACTGAGCAGGAGAACGGGTTCACCCGCCTCTTGGCACACCAGACCGAGAAGCGACGCCACTTGAAAGCGTACGTCCTTCTCGTGGAGACCTTGCGAGAGGCCAGAAGGACCTCTTCCACGTTCCATGGGAGGTTGAAGGGAACTAGCACTACCCTTTCAGCAGCGAAGCTGTGAATGACAGGGACCCCAAGTCGGGGTGCAGGAGAGAGCCCTTCTCCTGTGATAATAGACCTGGGGTACGGCCCAGGGAAATCAGTAACTCTGCCGACAGGTAGGGAAGCAGTGTGAACCAAGATTTCCCGGGCCACCGGGGGCTATCAGTATAAGTGACCTGTCACGCTAGACCTTGAAGAGGGTCTTGGCGACCAGTGGTGTTGGCGGAAAGGCATAAAGGAGGCCTTCTGTCCATGGAATGATGAATGCGTCTGCTGCCACCTGGGATGGGTGCAGCTGACGGGAGCAGAAGCGCGGTAACTGCATGTTATTCAGGCTGGTGAACACGTCCACTAGGGGGATGCCCCAGAGTCAAAACAGCCAAGAGGTCTCCCTGGGATCCAGGTGCCACTCATGCGGGCTGAAGGACTCTGCTCAGCTTGTCTGCCAGGGCATTGTCCTGGCCCGGGAGGTAGACCTTCCTTAGGAACATCCCGTTGCATGTTGCATATGAGCAGAGGACTACCACCTCCTGGCAGAGGGAGTACGACCCCATGCCCCCTTGCTTGTTCACACAGAACACTTTTGACTTGATTGTCGGTCTGGACCAGCACCGACTGGTGCTGAAGCTGGTGGCCAAAGCTCAGAGAGCCAGGAATATCGCCTGGAGCTCCAGAAGGTTGATCTACAGCTAACGTTCCCTCTGGGACCAGCTGCTTTGTGAGCGGAGGTCCTCGCAATGAGCTCCCCAGCCCAGTTGGGAGGCATCCTTGATGAGGACCCTCTGAGGGGTGGGTGCCTGGAAGGACATCCTGAGTCAAGGGAGTCCACCAGTTGACGGGTCATTCTCATCTGTCCCAAAGCTGCCCGTGAGAACGAAGGCACCATTGGGCCACCCTCATGTGCAGGTGGGCGTATGGAGTCACTTGGACCTTGGAGGCAAAGAAGACAGGCAGGCAGGTAGCAACCGGCAGTGCTTTACCTCTGTGGCTAGCCCCCTGATGCGTTCTGACCTCTCCTAAGGGAGGAAGGCCTGCAGAGTGTCTAGCTGAGCCCCTATGAAATCCAGGCACTGAGCCAGAGCGAGGTGGGACTTGAGGCAGTTGATGATGAACCCCAGGTGCTGCAGGGCTTGGATGGTGCACTGCGTGGAGTGGTGCACCTCTGCAGCTGTGCCTCCCCTTATGAGCCAGTCATCTAGGTAGGGAAAAATGAAGGCCCCTTGGAGACGAAGGTGGGCTGTGACCACCGCAAGGCACTTGGTGAATACCCTTGGTGTTGAGGCCAGCCTGAAGGGCAGCACCTTGTATTGGTAGCGACCTCCTCCCACCATGAAACGGAGGTATTTTCAGTGGCTGGGATGAATCAGGATGTATGTATAGGCATCCTTCAAATCTAAGGAGTATAGCCAGTCTCCCTGCTGGAGGTATGGTAGTAATGTTCCAAGGAGAGCATCTTGAACTTCTCCCTTACCAGAAATCTGTCGAGGTCTTGCAGGTCCAAGATGGGCCTAAGGCCCCCTGTTCACTGCAAATGAGGAAATATCTGGAGTGGAAGCCAGTGCCCCAGAGATGCTTGGGTACTGGTTCCACCGCTTGTCCTCGAGAAGACCTGCAAGCTTTGGAGAGGAACAGAGTCTGGTGGAGGAGAGGTCAAATGAGCTCTCCTGGAAAATACAAGGGTGGCGTCCATTGCAGTTGGAGGAAGTAGCCCTTCTTGACCACTTGCAGTATCCAGGAATCAGTGGTGATGGCGGACCACCTGTGGGAAAACAGGGTCAGATGCCCCCCTTTGGGTTGTTGGGGACCTCCTGGGGGAGAGGATGTCATGTCCAAGGGACTTGGCACCTGGCACCTGGGACATGGAGGTCTTTTGTTTGCAGGGGCAGTGTCCTTGCTCCTTGTGCTGTTGGGCTTGCTGTGGAGCAGAGCTGGTTTGGAACTGTGAAGCATTGCCAAAACCTCCCTTTTTCCTCGGGAAGAAGGGCTTCTTCCCTGGGGCCTTCTTACAGAGTTGCACAGAGGTCTTTTTAGAGAGTCTGGTCCTTGTCATGAAATCAGTCTCTATTTCTGCCGCTTTGTCTGCCATGGGTTTCCGAAGAGATTCTCTTTGATACATGGGATATCGATAAGTTTGTCCTGAACCCATTGTTCGAGGTCAAACGAATGCAGCTATGTCTGACGTTGGGCCCCAATGCCTGTGGTGGCTACTCTAGCTAAGGATTCAAAGCCGTTTTAAGCTGCTCGGGATAAAAACTTTGAGCACTACTTGATTGCAGAAGCCAGGGGCTTGAACCGCTGGGGGGGTTCCCGTCGAGATCTGCCGAGAAACTGGTGAGTTCCCTTGCCAGTTCTTTGAGGTACATGCCGATGTACAGTTGATAGGATTGGACTTGACACACAAGCATCAAGCCGAGGGCATCTAGGGTCTGGGATTCCCTGCCAGGGGGCATCGAGGAATGGTCTTTTGGCTCTTGAGTCTGCACAGGGCAGACTCAATGACCATCGAGTTGTGGAGAAGTTGAGTCTTCTGGAACCCAGGGCTTTGGCGGACTTGGTACATAGGGTCGAGTCGCCTGCTTACAATGGGCACTGACGCTGGCGTCTCCAACATACAGAGAAGCACGAGGACCGGAGGGATGGGCACTGTGAGGGCCTCTTTCAGAGGGGCCTCATACTGGAGGATCTCCAGCTCCTCCATGTGAGGGTTCCTCCTCTGCCTAGGTCTCAAAGGCAAGCGCTTTAGCCGTGTCTTGCACAAAGTTGAGGAAGGCAATATCCTCGGGTGGGGAAAGGCACCGGGACACCGGGGGAGACAGGTATGAGGGCACGTCTTGGTATTGCTGAGTGTCCAGGGACTCCTTGTCCTCAGTCTTCCAATCCGACTCAAAATCAGAAGACAAGTCCGAGGCCCCATGGTCACCGCTGTCAAGGTCCTGGCCCAAAGGCCCGCGACCTCCGGAGAACCTGTGGTCCGAGCCACGTGCACTCGCCAAATAGGTCTCTGAGGAATGGAACGGGGACCTTGTCTGATGCAGATGGCTCTCTTGAGGCTGGTGGCACTCGAGGATCTGCTCAATTTCCAGGGAAGCTCTCAATGTCAAGGGTCCCGTCGTCGGGGTGGATGAATCGAAGGAACTTGATACAAATGCCTGCTGCATGGCCACAAGAGCAGATATACTGCTCTCTAAGGCCGCCATCCTGGTCTCCATGACAGCTGGCTCTGCAGCCTTCGGTGCGGGCACAGAGGGTTTCGGGCCCGGTGTTGGTTCTGTCGATGGGAAGTCCTTGATGAGGATGGTCTCAAGTGTCCAAGGCCGGTTGTCAGATGCAGACAACTCCTTCCAGGGCAATTTGTGGGGGCTGTTCCCACTCTGATCCCTTGGACTCACGCCAGAGACTGTGGGGCCTGGAATGGGATTTACCCACTTTTCCAGACTTGTCCTCTGTGGCGGCCTTCAAGGTTTTCAAGCTCTTCTTGCATTCCACCTCCGGGGATTTCCTTTTGGAAGAACCACGGCCCTGGGACTGAGGCAGCCTGGGCCTCACGGGTCACCAAGGTACCAGAGGAGGCCCTGGAGCGTGGTGTCACCGGCGACTCCAGTGCAGAGTTGGACTTGTGAACAAACTGTTCTTGCTGCAGCTGATGGATCTTGATGGCCTTTGAGGTCATGGTCCTGCCAGTTTTGCAGTCTGAGTTGTCGTGTTCTGGCCCAAGGCAATGGAGGCAGCAGTCATGTGGGTCAGTGCAGGACATCATCTTACTGCAGCGATCGCAATTCTTGAAGCCGCTGGAGGCTATTGGGGAAAAAGGGGCTTTGCTGCCTGGTACGGGTCTGAGGCCTGCAACCAAAAAATGGAGCAAAGCGTCGGTCGAGGAATACCTCTAGAAAAAAACAAAAAACAAAAAACAAAGAAACAAGCCTGAGGAGCGACGCCAAGGCAAGCTGGCTCGGGGGCGGGGAAGGAACTGGTAAGTGTACTGGATAAAACCAAGATAAAAAAAATCCACACTTTTTCAGAGGAAACTGGACAGATGTCCGGAGGGCTCTGTGGAAAAAAGGAGACTGAGGCAAGATGGCACTCTTGGGCGGGAAGCGGACCACACATGTATGGTGCATCTCCCAAAGGCTTTCTTTGAAAACTGGGGAAATGCTTCTGCGTAGGCTCCTTCAGCACCGATGTCACTCATATGTGACGGCTGACTTCCTGCTTGTACCCAGAGAAAAATGATATAGTAAAAAAACCCTTGCTCTTTATTGGTAGTGCAAAATATTGTGCGCTAAAACCAAGCTAACCTGTGTGCAAAACCTAGCGCGCTTTTCTGTGTTGTCCTGAAAGTTGCTTACCTGTAACAGTATGCTTCATAGACAGTGGGATTAATGAGGTACACAAATAGGTGATATCATCCAACAGCTCTCCAACAGCTCAGAATTCATGTAACATTCCAAGCATGAACAGCCACTCACATGCAGCACATTCCCTCCTTCTACTCAGTTTAAAGCTCAGAATAAAACTCTTGGGGAAATGGGTGGGATTGCGTACCTGATTATTCCTGCTATCTATGGAGAACATCAGTTACAGATAGGTAATTTTGTTTTCTCCATTAATGAGTAGAATTGAATTAGGCACACAAGTAGGTGATTTCCATGCTCACAGTTGCTCCAGTTTTTGCAATTGTTGTTCCATTGTTAAGGAGCAACCCTGTTCTTATGTTGATTTGGGACCTGAACAATTCAAAATGATAAAGTTCTGCTTGATCAAATGCACTGTCTCGGTCTGAAGAATGGTCCAGGCAATAATTACGATATGAAGCAAGTGGGGGAAGTGATATCTCACCAAATGATTACCTCAGAAGAGAGCTGCGGTGCTAACTCCCTGGTCTGTGATGTAAATGTTCCTTCGGGGCACAGATCAAGGGTGGGAGAGAGTGGGAAGGCAGAGGAGGGTTTGCGGAGGAAAACGGCAGAGTTAAAAGAGTTTGCCTATGCCGGGGCCTAGCAGGAGATCCATGGAAATGACACAATGGCGGCCACAAGAATGTGAGGCTCTGAAGATTAATCAGATGAAGAGAGTGAAGGCAAGCAGGCACTAGGAGTCCTAACAGTGAACCAAATAACAAAAGTGGAGTTTAAACGCTGGTTCCAGGAGCTGAAAGAAGAGGTGGCAGTGGTGAAAATGGAACTTGGAGGTATGGGGCAGAAATAAAAAGAAAACTGGTTGAATTAGGTGGCAGACTGAGTGAGCAAGAGGAGAGGATGGAGGAGTTGGGCAGGGCATCTACAGTGGCAGAAGGAAAATTTCCGGCCTGGGAAGAGGAAAAAGAGCAGCTGCTGTTTAAGATTGAGGATCTAGGAAATAGATCAAGAAGGAACAACCTCAGAAACATAGAAATATGACGACAGAAAAAGACCACATGGCCTATCTAGTCTGTCCTTCCATATCAACAACTAAAACAGTCCCCTTTTTACCTTTAGAGATCCTCTGTATTTGTCCCATGCTTTTTTGAATTCAGTTGCAGTCCTCATCTCTACCACCTCCACTGGGAGACTATTCCACGGATCCACTACTCTTTCCGTAAAGAAATATTTCCGCATATCACTCTTGAATCTATCTCCCTTCACCCTCATCCCATGTCCCCTCGTAGCAGAACTTGCTTTCAATTGAAAGAGACTCTCTTCCTGAACATTTATGCCACGGAGGTATTTAAACATCTCAATCATATCACCTCTATCCCGCCTTTCCTCTAAGGTGTACAAATTAAGATCCTTCAGTCTGTCCTCATGTGCTTTATAATGAAGACCACTGATCATTTTAGTAGCCACCCTCTGCACCGACTCCATCCTGTTCACATCCTTTTGAAGGTGCGGTCTCCAGAATTGCACACTATACTCCAAATGAGGTCGCACCAAAGACTTATACAGAGGCATTATCACCTCCTTTTTTCTGCTAGCCATTCCTCTCCGTATGCACCCCAGCATCCTTCTAGCTTTTGCCGTCGCCTTTTCTACCTGTTTAGTTACTTTAAGATCATCAGACACAACCACGCCTAGGTCCCGCTCTTCTTTAGTGGACAAAAGTACTTCACCCCCTATACTATATTGCTGCCTTGGATTGCTGCAGCCCAAATGCACGACCTTACATTTTTTAACATTAAATCCCAGCTGCCAGATTCTAGACCATTCTTCAAGCTTAGCTAGATCCCTCCTCATGTATCTACACCTTCCTGGGTGTCTACTCTATTGCAGATTTTGGTATCATCCGCAAAGAGGCAAAACTTACCCGACAGCCCTTCCGCTATATCACTAACAAAGATGTTAAAAAGAATCGGACCAAGGACAGATCCCTGGGGCACACCACTGGTAACATCCTTCTCCTCAGAGTGAGCTCCATTTACTTGTACTCTTTGTCGCCTCCCACCCAACCAATTTCTAACCCAAGCAGTAACTTTAGAGTCCATCCCTAGGGTGCTCAGTTTGTTTATAAGTCGCCTGTGAGGAACAGTGTCAAAGGCTTTACTGAAATCTAAATACACCACATCTAGGGCTCTCCCTTGGTCCAACTCCCTGGTCACACAGTTAAAGAAATCAATCAGATTTGTCTGACAAGACCTGCCTCTGGTGAATCCATGCTGCCTCGGATCCTGTAATCCGCTGGACTCCAGAAACCTCACTATTTTCTCTTTCAGCAGCGTTTCCAATAATTTACTCACCACCGAAGTTAAACTAACCAGCCTGTAGTTTTCAACCACATCCTTACTTCCGCTTTTGTGTAAAGGCACCACATGAGCCTCTCTCCAGTCCTTTGGCACCACTCCCGACTCCAATGAGGCATTGAAAAGGATCAGGGGGGTGCTGGAGGAACCTGAATTTGCGGACTATAAAAAAGCTGCAATCTCAATCTTCAAGGAGTTTTTGAGTAGGGATGGAACATCAGACAACCCCACTGAGATCAAGTTGGATAGGGTACACAGCTACAAAGGGTAATCTATGCAGTGACATTGTTTTGTGTCAATGATTTTGAGACTAAAGAGAGAATTGTGGCAAAAATGAGGACTCTAAGCAAGTTTGATTGGCAGGGATACTCCGCAGCCATCTATGCAGACTTGGCACCTGGCACCCTTCAGCAGCGGAAGGATCTGCATGGAGTTATGGTGTGGTTGTATCTGGGGGAACCGAGGTACTATTGGCTTTACCCCTTTGGACTCACCTTTATAAAGGATGGACGGTGAGGAACTACTCATAGGCTTTGCGGCAAGCCAAAGTTTCAACAGAGGGTCTGGAGTGGCCAGAGAAGAGACCAGGTGCAATAGAGAGGATGGAGAGAAGGACTATGGTGGCCAAAGGGGTGGCAAAGAAAAAGAAGGAAACAGCAAAGGATGTGATTACATGAGGACTTTCTGGACAGCTGGGATCTGTTGTGCAATGTATGAATCGTGGGGGATGGGGAGGAGGATCATATAGGTTTACGGGGGAGTAAGTGGAGTTGTTGATCTGTATGAGGGATGGTGATGGGTGGAAGGGGGAGTGAATGTAAGGCATGTCTGATGATGAATGAGGTGAGTAGTTCGGTGGGTATAAGTGATATGTGGGAAGGTGGACAGGGGTGGAGAGGGGAGGAGTTGGCTGAGGTGGATTACTACTCCAGAGTAGTAGGCCTCCTAGAGAAGAGACATGGGTTGTAGAGAATAAGGAGTGGGAGGGAGGTGGAAAGGGAGGGGGGAAAGGGAGAATGGGTGATGGGGGTAGTGGAGGGCATGAGGATTGGGTAATAGCTTCTGTAAATGCCAAGGGCCTCAACCTGTGGTAAAAGCATAGGTATTTGGCAAGGGAGGGGGAAAGGTTGAGGGCGGACTTCTTGTTTGTGCAGGAAACACATTTGAGTGTTTTACAAGAGAAATATCTGCTATCCAAGTGATTCTCAAAGGTTTTTCTGTAGGGGAATAAGGAGGCACTGAAGAAATGGAGAGGAAGGGTATACTTTTGAGAGGGATGAAGGTGGTAGAAGTAAGAAAGGTGGTGATGGATAGAAATGTCTGGTATCTCTTTCTACAGGTGAGCATGGGGGGGGGGGGGGGGAGGTGGTGGTGTCCTGTATATATGCACCAAATGAGAAACAGGGGTGATTCTATAGTGAAATTGGGGAAAATCTACTGGAGTTTCTGAATATTCCCATTGTCCTGGGAGGGGATTTCAATCTGACTTTGGACCCCCGGGTTGATAATAGTGGGGGAGATCACATGGGAGGACGGGTAGATCAGGCAAACTTGAGACGGTTAAAGGACTAGATGATGTATGGAGTGTAAAGAACCCAGTGGTGCGAAGGCATTCCTTCTATTCTGCGGCTAGACATTATCTGGGTGAATAGTAGGTTGGTGGATGGGGTGGGAGAGGTGGAGCTTGGCACTATTACATTGACAGATCATAAGTCAGTGAGCATCTTGTTGAACATTGCGGGGGAGGGAAGGACTAGACTAACATTTTGGAGGTTAAATGACTATCTTGGAGGAGGGGGGTTTCATGGATCAGATAAAAAGAGTGGTGGAAGACTATTTTCATTTCAATTTCAGAGGAGAGGTAAATTTGGGGACAGTATGGGATGGGTTAAAGGCTGTGGTTCGGGGGCACTTTATTAGAATAGCAGCAGCTGCATGCAGAAAGAGGAGGGAAAGGGAAAGGGAGAGGGAGCTTCTTGCTTGACCAAATGCACTATCTTGGCCTGAAGAATGGTCTAGGCCAGGCATGTCCAACAGGTAGATCGCGGAGGGGTCAGAGGTAGATCGCCAGCCCCACTTGGCTCCATTGTAATAGCGAAGGGCCCGCAACGAATAAAACCAGGAGTCTATTGACTAGAATTCAAACCAGTTTAATGTGCACAGTCTCAGGCCAATATCACATACAAAATGTCTGAGCCCTGAGCTCAGAAAACGACAGTTTATATACTGTTTTTCTCCAGTCTAATACAGGCAAAACTCCTCATTGGTCTTGGTGGCCCCCCTCCCTCTCCCAACAGCCATCTCTGATCTGGCTTGAACCTGTTCTTATTCTGTGCAGGCTATTTTAACAGTGGCTCAAATCTCTAGACATAATACTTCTGCTACAGTACATTTCGCTACTTTTGCAAGGTCAATTAGCCAGCAGAGATACAGTGGAAAGCACAGCTGTGATTATCATAACAGTGGAAAAGTTTTACTTTTGTTTATCAGAAGCATTCTTATCAAAAGCAGAGCTGAGCAAAGCAGCTACTGGTATTTTCTGTCTGTCTGGTTCTGCTATAATATTCCAAAGTCATTTATAATATTCTAAAGTAAGGGAGGGGGACTCAGGCCTAGCTGACAGGCCTCTGCTACAGGATGAACTAGGCCATCGCCTATCACATTCCCCCCTTTTGATTATTCACACCCGCAAGTGAGAAAGGGTGAGAATCAAATCACACACACATATACATGAAAGTACCTTAAATTATGGTAGAGGGATCACTCCGTGGTATAGGGTAGTAGTCCCACATTGCTAATATTTGTGCTGCTGCCTTGCGATCAATAATAGTATCAATAATGGAGCGTAGCATACGCAAGCATAGGGGAAGGAAACATGGGATACATAAGCAAACAGTCACAATCAAAAATACAAGCACTATAAGTGTCTTCAGGCCGCCTAGGCCTGAAAACCAGGAACCAAACCAGCCATCTAGTTGCAAGCCATGCCACGGTGGACTGGGACATAAGTTTGCTTTCTCATGTGATTGGCTATATCTTCTACAACCTGTCCTTCATTATCTATTTGCAAGCAGCAGTTAGTTAAATTCAGCTTGCCACATACTCCTCCTTCAGCTGCAAGCAGATAATCTAAAGCTAAGCGGTTCTGGTAAATGGCTGTACGCATCTGTGTGGCTTGTTTAGCTAACAAGGTTAGTGGTCTACTAGTTTCATTGGTTATAATTTCAACAACAGCTTGCAAACGTATAATACGGTCTAACATATATACAGGGGTGCGGTAGCCCCAAGAAGCATCTTGTGCCCAGGTAGCAGGTCCATAGTAAGAAACAACTCGCTCTGATGGCCATTCTTCAGAGGTTGCATCCCATTTGTCCCACTGGCCGATTTTCAGAGCTTCAGTTTCTGTCGACTTTCTATACAGGGAACCCCAATTGTTCTCCGTGGGAAAGGGGCAAAAGAAAGAAAGATGGTCGTATTGTTCCAAGAACACACGCTCCTCCCCATTTGGCAGAGAGTTTAGCATATGCTCTGGTGCCACAAATCCAATATAGTCCAGGTGGGGCTTGCCAAGTGCTGTGGGTAGCCTGATTTGTCCATATCCTGGCCAAATAGAGGAAATATAAGCAGAGGGTTAGACCGGTCCCCGAATTATTGGCACCTGACCACCAAGAAGCGTCCCCAGTTGTGGGCACTTGTACTATTTTTGGTTCAAACAGACTACTTGTCCCACAGGTGCATTCAATTGTGTTCCTCATTTGTGCAAAACCTAGTTTTACACCCCCTTAGGCGGTGGGGGCGAGGCCCCATTCATTGGTAGTGTAAACACATCAGTTTGGTTATACGGTACGGAATAGTTCAATTCTTGTGCTTCCCAAGCCCATTGGTCCTCCCATCTGAGTTCCTGTCCACAAAAGAGACAGGTCCGAGACATGGAGGCTGGATGCACAAAGCTCCAGCTAGGGTCGATGCCAAATTCTGCGAAGCGTGGGGGAACAATAAATTCTGCCTTCCGCCTTGTAGATGGTATGCTTTATGCGATAAGGTGAAGAAACATGTAGTCTTTACATTCAGCTGGGATGAATACACTGGTTCCAGGATCATTTCCACCTCCTGCTATGCGCATGCCGAATCAAAATCCTTGCTTCCCCACTGGCTGGGGTCGAAGATCTGAAGCCGTAGGGGATTGCAGGCGCTTTTCCTTGCACGGTTTTTCAGGTTTTCAGTAAGGGTAATCTTTCCAGCAGCGCCTTGCGATTATCTCCAGTATGTCCTGTAGGGCGTACACCAGACCAGGTTAGCATAGTACACACACAATCCCAGTTTCGTGACAGAAATAGTCTGCTTCTGCTGATTTTTGACTATATGTTGTTGGGGGGCCAATATAATCCCAGTGCCACTATTCCCCAGCTGTACGCACCTTCAGGACAGCATATACTTCTCATCATAATAGTAAGATTGTTCCCATGATCGGACACCTGTCCCCAGTAAAATTATTGTCTATTAATCACGTCACAAGCATCAACAATACAGGTAAGCAGGTTTGGTTAGGATCAGAGAGTTGCACTTGTGGCGTTGACCAAAATGAGGTGCCCCATCTTCATCATTCCATTCTCAGTTCCAGGCACATAGTAAGATGGAATTCTGTCGAGGTCTGAAGCAAGTACGAGTCTTTCCCTTTGTGCAGACATTCCAGTTCTGTACCCTTATAGATACACCGGCTGACTATACCAGATACAAGTATAATAAGGAGTGACTAAAGTAAAGTCTGGAGTAAACTTGCATACTCAGTTCGGTGTGGTGGTTATACCAAAGCTGCACAGGGGGCGGCCAAAGCAAGAGTGGTGTCTAAAATGTCCCAGGGCTTACCGCCAAGAAAGGAAATAGCAGCAACTTAGTAATCATCATGATTATAGTCTTTGATGATTAATGAGGGACGTTAATGGTTGATTGAGGTAGGTAGATAGAGGATAGAGTTCTGAAATGTAGATTGTTCAGATGAGCAAGCTGGCAAAGTCTTATGATAATGATGGATCTTGTCTTCGCAGCAGTGAGTCCGCAAACGGGTGTGTGTGATGCAGGAATTAGCAGATCGAAGTCCAGGGGCGACTCTCCAGGAAAACTGCTGCTGGGCTTCACTTTCGACTGTGATGGATCCAGGAGTCGATCTCGGCCACTTTAACTATCTGTTGGGGTTCGATAGCAAAAACGATACACGTGGGTCCCTTCCAATGAAG